>JALAZF010000092.1:0-1325833 GCA_022829125.1 Lathyrus tuberosus | reverse complement strand
ATTTTTATTATATAAATAAATATTATTAACATAAATAAATATATTTTAGGTAAGTATTATTAGAAATATCTATTTCGTGCGATTCTCATATCAATACCTGTGTGGTTGCTCATTTACTGGTGTTTTAAGTGCATTTATTTTTTTATAAAAAAATTGGATTAATAAAAATTAGTAAATATAAACAATATAATTTATATTTTAAAAAAAATTAAAAAATCAATACCTGCGAGTATCAGTTGGTATTTTTTTATAAAAACATTTATGCAATGATTTAGTTTTATAAATATTAAACAATATCAATACAATTTGGATCATAAAAGGGGTCTGTATCAAACCAGTACTGGTACCCGTATCCATAAGACACGATTTTTTTTATATATAATTTTTTTAATTTAATATTTTTTTAAATGGCAAGTTAAAATACATGTTTAGAATTTGAAAAAAAAAAAAGAAACATTAAATGGTATTAATCAGTCATAAAAATGATTGAACAGTAGAGTGTAGTTTGGTGAGCTGTAAAATTGAAGAGTGAGTTGTAAAATAGAAAATTGAATTTCAAAATTCAAATTCAAATTGAAGAGTTTGTGTATTTGAGAAAAAAGTAGAATTGTGTTTAGAATGAGCCACGTGGCGCGCTGTGGAAAGAGAAGGGCAATGTTGGTATTTCAAGACCAATCACTTTTCTTATATGATAAATGTAGTAGATAAAGTAGGACAACCATTTCATGTGGCCCCTCTACTTATTACCCTTACCTATATTATATTAAGTGCCCATCCTCCTAATTGTTTAGATGTTGCAGCAAATAATTATGTATAAATAGCAAGGCAATGTTTAAGTGGCCATTATATATATATATTAGAATGGCAAGTAATGCCACTTTTTCCAGCGCCTGGAGCCATTCTGAATTGTTAGAAAATTACACAAGGCTTATGTAGTATAGAGGATAGAATAAAATAAAAGGTTAATATCCCTATTGCCCCCTGTCATATGGACGAAATTTAAAAAACAACCCTGTAAAAAAAAAACACAGATTCCCCCTTGTCATTTGAAGATTCTACTGTTTTGACCCCTCTTGAAATCCAGTCAACAATTTTCTATGACGTGACAATATTTTTTTATTTTTTATTATTATTTTTAATTACGTGGACGAATTATGTGGCATTTTTTATTATTTTTTATTTTATAAATTTCATATGGCATTTTTTTCGTATTATTTTTTATTTTTAATTTAATTCTATTTTTTTTCAAATTAATAATTTAAAAATTATTTTATTTGGGCCAAGTACATAATCCAAATTTATTAGCCCAAATACATATTCCAAATTTATTAGCCCAAATATTTTTTCATTTTATATACATTACACAAGTGACTTATATAAAGCCTTTATTTTTTCTGTGGGACAACAGTTCTCAAATGCTTGTGGAAAATTGTTTGGTATTATATCCTTCCTTCTTTTCAGGTGCATACTGCTTGTTGGGAAGATGTGTGTTATCATCTTCGAATTTGTCCCTGTCCTCAAATGCTCGTGGTTTCGCAACTCGGCAAAGACATAGATTTTTCTTGCCTGCTGCTACTAGGTTGATTCAAGCTTATCGTCAGTCTTGTTGTCCCATAATGATATGTTATGACGCTACTGTCCAGCTAGGGAGACTTCGTAGACACTCACGGAAGATCTCTATGAATCTACATCTTGCACTATCAGAAGGTTCCGACAATTAGCTCTCAGTAAAAGCTGCAACAAGTGTTTTATGATTTTTACTCCTCTTGATTGCAAATTCAAATAGGTAGACATTAGAATTGGTGAACTTTTCTTGTTCTTTGATTTAGGTGTATTAGGATATAATATTAAACCTTGCTCTTGATTTCTTGCAATGTTTCTTGACCTCCCCAGCATCCAATGCTGTCATTACTGCTGTAGCAGGGGAGTTCCTTTTTTACTTCAATTTAAAGCCAGAAACCTGCTCCTTGACAACCACGGAAATCTCACGGTGTCCGGTTTATTGTTTAGTTGAAAAAGTCCACTATGCGCTTCGAAAGATGAAGGTTTTGCAACAGATGCGAGAGGAAAATTGACATGAGTGAATGCACGAGCTCCATTTTGACTAGAGGTGTCGAAAAATCCTAAATGACAAAGCCACAATAAATAGGCACCTTGTTGGCCCCATTTTTTTAGGTCCCTTACTAAATGAATATTTTCTTGACCTTTTATTTTTAAGCTCCTTCATATTTTTGTTTTTAATGGGGCGTAAGTGAAGGGCTCAAAATCTAATTTATTTGAAATAAAATATTTTATATTATAAAACCGATTTTTTTCTAAAACCGATTTTTTCTTAAAACTGTTTTTTCCAAAAACCGATTTTTTCCAAAAAAAAAAAACCAATTTTTTCAGAAAATAATAAAAACTGATTTTTTCCGAAAATTAAAAAAAAACTGATTTTTTTCGAAAACAAAAAAAACACTAATTTTTTCCGAAAATAAAAAAAAAACCCGGTTTTTTCAGAAGAAAAAAAAAGTCGATTATTTCCGAAAATAAAAAAAACCCAATTTTTTTTCCGAAAAAATAAAAAACCGGTTTTTTCTGAAAATTATGAAAAACGATTTTTTCAGAAAATAAAAAAACGATTTTTTTCGAAGATAAAAGAAAAACTGATTTTTTCAAAAAATAAAAAAAAACTGATTTTTTCCGAAAATACAAAAAACCCGATTTTTTTTCTGAAAATGAAAAAAATCGATTTTTTAAGTTAATGAAAAAAACCCGATTTTTTTCCCAAAAAAAAACCGATTTTTTCCGAAAATGAAAAAAACCGATTTTTTCCGAAAATGAAAAAAACCGATTTTTTTCGTAAATAAAAAAAATCGTTCCGTAAATAAAAAATCCGATTTTTTCGGAAAATTAAAAAACCTGAATTTTTTTCCAAAAAAATAAAAAACTGATTTTTCCCGAAAATTGAAAAAATGCGATTTTTCCGAAAATAAAAAAATCGATTTTTTTTTTAAAATAATAAAAAATTGATTTTTTTCCAAAAAAAAAACAGATTTTTTCTGAATATAAAAAAAACAATTTTTTCCGGAAAAAAACTCAACTTTTTCTGAAAAAATAAAAAGGAGCTGTTTTTTTTCGAAAATAAAAAAACCCGATTTTTTCCGAAAAAAAGAAACTCGATTTTTTCCGATAATAAAAAAAAAGATTTAAAAAAAATTGATTGAAAAAATCTATTTTTTAATAAAAAAGTCAAATTTTGAAAATGTTGGGGGCTTTGAGGTCCTACTTGAATTTTAGGGGCCCTTAATTTAAGGGATCTATATATTTTGGAGCCTATTTATTTTTAAAATTTTGGGCCCTTCAATTTTTGGGGGCCTTAAAATTTAAGCCCCAACCCTCTAAATTGACACCTCTAATTTTGACGGTGAACCGCTATGGTAAGTGAAAAAGAGCTTTGGCCTCTGGAATTGCCCTTAATTGATCCTTTATTCTTTTCCATTCATGTATATTTGATGATGGTGCCAACGATTGCGAGTTTCATTTGATGTGTTGAAAAATTGATGAACAGTGTGATGCAAATTGATGATGAAGAGAATTGTTGTCCCATATCGTTTGATGTAGAAAAAAATAAAGGTTTTATATAAGCCACTTGTGTAATGTATATAAAATGAAAAAATACTTGAACTAATAAATTTGGAATATGTACTTGGCCCAAATAAAATAATTTTTAAATTATTAATTTGAAAAAAAATAGAATTAAATTAAAAATAAAAAATAATACGAAAAAAATGCCGTATGAAATTTAAAATATAAAAAATAATAAAAAATGTCACATAATTCGTCCACGTAATTAAAAATAATAATAAAAAATAAAAAAATATTGTCACGTCATAGAAATTGTTGACTGGATTTCAAGAGGGGTCAAAACAGTAGAATCTTCAAATAACAAGGGGGAATCTGTGTTTTTTTTTACAGGATTGTTTTTGGGATTTCGTCCATATGACAGGGGGCAAAAGGGGTATTAATCCTAAAATAAATGACCCCACCCTTACATTGTTGCAGCACCTATACTCACATGTGTGGCATTGTAGAACAAGTCCCTCTTCCTGTAGAGCGATATATGTATATATACTAAAATAAATTCTATTTTGATTAAATATTAAATGTTCTAATTACATGATAATTATTTAATTAAAAATATTGATTAATTAAATTAAATATTAATTATTTATTTAATTATTGATTGTTTATTTAAATATTAATTAATATTTATTGAATAGTGGAATTTTAGTGAATATTAGATTCAATTATTTGGTGATTGATTAATTATCCTATATTTAATTGGTAAATTGTGTTTTGTGAGTTGTGATTGAATCGAGTCGATCCTTGCGTGTTATTTGTTGATTGTGGTGATGATATTTAAGGTATGAATGTTTTGATTATGAAAATGTGATTGTGCGTGCAATTGTATGATAATTCAAGTGTGATGAATTATTGATGATATGCTTGGATATTAAGATTAGGGAATGATCTTAATTTCATATGATTATTGATTGCATATGCATCATTTGTGCCAAGAGGCAATGCTAGCTAGTTTCGTGGGAGCTAATGACTTGTCCCGAACCTAGAGTGGGGTTTGAAAGCTTAGAGGACGGTCTTTTGTTTGTTATTGGTCTAGGGGACGAACCCGGTTTAAGTGTAAAAATCAAAAAATAATAACAAGTGTTGGTACCACATGGCATGAGTTGCATTGGTCTTGTATCGAGTCACATTGCATATATGTTTGTTATATGAAATTTATATGTATGTATGTGACTTGTTGAATTGGAAAAATTGTGAATTGTGTGGTTATTTGAGTAATACTTTGTTGATGAAACTTTGAAGTGTGAGATTGATTGTATGCTTTACATTGATCATTATCTTTAATTTCAACAATTATGTGAAATCTCACCCTTCTGTTGGAATGATGTTTGATACGACATCGCTCAGGTACCGAGGAGTAGAGTTGCTCGTAGCGCGAGGTAGCCGTTGGAGTAGCTGCTTTAGCGTCTTTATTTTAGTTGAGTCGAGTCATGCTTTGATCATGTAACACTGGGATCGTTTGATTTATGTTTCGAGAGATACATTATGTGCTCACTTTATGTTGCTATATTTATTTTGAATCATGTGGATCATTGACTTTTATGCCTAAGTATTGATTATGAATGTGATGAGCATGAAGCTTCATTATGTCATTTATGATTAACTTGAATCCGCTGCTACATGCTAATGTGATAGTTTTGAAAAGCATGAAATTTTTAAGTGTTAATGAGCATGACAGGTGTTGTATGATTATTTGAAATATGTGTGACACCCTTTTTGTGAAAGACATGAATAATTACTCTGATTTATTTATATATTTTCCGCGGGGTTTAGAAGGGTGTTATAGATAGAGCTAGAGCTTGGCTCTAGTTTCTACCATCCAACTCTATCACTACGTGAGACGAGTTAAAGAAAGTCCTCTTAGTCCGATACTTTCCACCTAGCAAAGCTGCTATGCTAAGAGCCCAAATCAACATATTTAAGAAAAAAGACAATGAATCTCTTTTTGATGCTTGGGAAAGATACAAGGACATGTTGAGGCTCTATCCGCATCATGGACTTGAACAATGGTTGATAATCCACACTTTCTATAATGGTGTTCTGTACAACACCAAGCTGAACTTGAACGCTGCAGCTGGCGGCGCTCTAATGGACAAACCTTATAAATACGCCTATCAACTCATTGAAAACATGGCTCAAAATCACTTCCAATGGGGGGGTGAGAGAACTCCTGCAGAGAAACCTGCTACGAAGAGCGGAATGTACGAAGTTAATAGCTTAGACCGTGTCAGTGCTAAAGTGGATGCGTTTACTCAAAAGATCGAGAGTTTATTTGTAACTCCAGCTGTCACAGTGGCTGTTGTGACACCCAATTGCGAATTATGTGGAACCCCTGGGTACAATAACCCTGAATGTCATCTATTGGCTGGTATTCCTACCGACCAAGTAAATTACGCCGAAGGAAACCCGTACTCAAACACTTATAACCCTGGGTAGAGGAACCATCCTACTTTTTCCTACAAGAGCAACAACGCTTTGTTCGCTCCAACCCGAGCACATATGTTCCTCCAGGATATCAGAAAAGAGCCCCCGCTGCTCCTCAAGCACCTAGGAAGTCAAACGTTGAGCTGTTACTAGAGAATTTCATCGCAACCCAAACTCAACAAAACAAAGAGTTCGCCAACCAGAACGTACACACGAGTGAATTGTTGAAGCAAATGGAAAGTAAGCTTGATGCAATGGCTACCCATACCAAAATGTTAGAAACCCAAATTTCTCAAGTAGCCCAACAACAAGCATCAACAGCAGCCCCAGCCGGAGTATTTCCTGGCCAACCGCAACCTAATCCTAAAGGTCATAAGAATGCTATCACATTAAAAAGTGGGATAGAATTAGATAGACCAGTAGATCCTAAAATCCAAAACCCATCCATGTAGCAGAAATATGGAAAAGAAACTGAGAAGTCGATGATGGACGACCAATCAGATAAAGAAAATGATGGTAAGGAAGATGACAAAAATAAAGAGGCTGTAGAGAAAGAAGAACCATATGTGCCTCCACCACCATATAAACCACCTATCCCTTATCCTTAAACACTCGCTAATTCTAAAAATGAAGGGCAATTTAAGAAATTCGTAGAGCTTCTTAAATAACTTAATATCACTATACCTTTCACTGAAGCTATTACACAAATGCCCTCGTATTCCAAATTCCTTAAAAAGATTCTATCTAATAAGAAAAAGCTAGAGGATAATGAAACTGTTACACTTGCTGCAGAGTGTAGCACTATAATTCAAAATAATATGCCTAAGAAATTAAAAGATCCAGGTAGTTTTTCCATACCACGCGTAATCGAAAAATGTGTTATAGACAAGGCACTATGCGACTTAGGAGCTAGTGTTAGTCTAATGCCCCTTTCTATATGCAAAAAACTTAAATTAGGAGAAGTAAGACCAACGAGGATGTCTCTGCAACTGGCTGACCGTTTTGTCAAATTTCCTGTAGGTATGATAGAGAACGTTCCGTCCGAATAGGTCAATTTTATATCCCTACTGACTTCATAATAATGGACATAAAGGAGGATTCCAACATTCCCATCATATTAGGAAGACCCTTTTTGGCCACTGCTGGAGCCATCTAACCTTCGAGGTTGGTGAAGAGAAAGTTGAATTTATCCTTTCAAAATTCCTTAAGGCACCAGCTATCGACGATTCATGTTGTTCACTAGATATCATTGATGAATGTGTAAGAAAAAATATTTTGAATAATTAATAACGAGATCATTAGACACTAACAGGTTCACTTACCATGTGCGTGCGGGGATAACGGGCTTAATGTGATTGCACTAGAATGAAAAGAGGTGAAAAAGAACAAAGAGTGTAGGTCGAGTTATAATGGCATGATTCAGATTGGTTTGCATAGGGGGAGTTTTCGTTCGCGAAATGCGAATATGTGTCATTACGGTATTCTTGGTGTCGACGTCTAGTAACTATCTATTTAGCATTAGCCTAACAACCTCTTACTTTTTAGAGTATTTGTCGTGCCTATGTCTCAGACGCCATGCTTAATTATTTTATTGCGTTGGGTGATTGCTTGAGGACAAGCAATGGTCTAAGTGTGGGGGAGTATGATAACGTGAAAATGTGTCGTGTTTTTAGGCTCATAACGCATATTGTTCGTCGTTATTTTACTTTGTTTTTATTTCTTTTACGTTGTGTCTTGTTTGTTTTGCAAGTTTTATTGACTTTTAGAGCATTTGCGTGAAGAATTTGGAAAGGGAGTAAAAGAACAGCAAAAGAGCAGAAAACTGAGCATTCTGGTGCATAGCGTTCGCCATTCCTTAATGGCGTCCGCCATGTACCAAAAGCCACGTCATTTAATGAAGTAGGCAATGACGTTCGCCATTGCCCTAATGGTGTTTGCCATTCTTGTGCAGAAATAAATTTTTGTGGAGTCAGTTAAGACCCCTTCTCCCCACTTCCTTTTTCTTCTCCAACTTCTCTACACGTCCAAGGCAGTTAGCAGACCCTTGGAGCATCTATATATAGCAATCTTCTGGTCATTCCAAAGCATCCAAGTTGTGCGCAAGCACTGTCGAAATTGCTTTCTAGTCTTAGGCAGATATTCACTAGTAAAAATTGACAATAACTCACATCGAGGGATTGTCACACAAATTTTGTTTTCTTTGTATTTTCTTTGTACTCTTGGATCAAGAAACAAGCCTACTGACATTTTAATCAAATTTTACGTTCGTTACTTCAAGTCTTATTTTTTACTTTACAGGTTTCTATTGTTTTAAATTTTTTTCCATCGCATTTATTTTACTTTATGCCATGCTGTCTTTAAATTCAAATGCTATGTTTATGTTGTTCTCATTTGAAATAATGTCTTGGCAAATTCGTCTGAGTCCGTCGTATGAGGACCGTCGTTACCGACGAGACTCAGTAGAAAATAATAGGTGCGAAATTATGATTAAAATTCTGTTTTGTTTTAGTTTCCAATTGTATGTTTTATTGTTTCGTCACGAGAGTGAGAGGCAAACTAAGGTTTGAGCCGATAGCGCGAGAATGCGAGGATTGAACCGAGTAGTGGAAGCTAGGAATTGATCCTAAAAACAGCGAGAGCGCTTTAGGTATCGATTAGGATTTAATTGATTTTCAAAAAATGCTTTCTAATTAAAATGGGTAAGCGGGAGCAAGATCTCATGGTTAGGGATTGTGGCTCAGTCAATAGCACGAGAGTGTGAGACGGTGTCTTTAAACCAATACTTTCTACAGAACGCAGTTTAATTATAATTAATACCTAAAATCTACAGAGTCTCTTAGGAACACAAAATCCATATTCCGGCCTCTTTTTATGATAATTTCGGAACCTTTAGTTAATTACGTTTTTATTCACGTCCTAATCTTTTTAACCATAGCCTTAGCTTTACATAGAACCAATAGATAACGGTAGATTGATTATTAGTCTCTGTGGGTTCGATATCTTTTAAAACTACGCGATAGACTGCATACTTGCAGTTAGGTTCCGTTAGACTCGTAAAGTCGCAATCAATAATTCTAGGATGTACCAAGTTTTATTTTTTATTTTTAAAAATACCATATATTCCCTCGATTTTTTAATATAACCGAGGTGAAAATAAATTCAGGACATGCTTTGATTCCCAGCAAATGCAATTTATGTTTTTATTTCTTTAAAAGTGGTGCTATTTTTGTAAATTAAATGATCAAATCCTTTGGTTACTTTAATAATTGAGTGGTTAGATTATCTGATTTTACTATAAAACCACTCGTTCATTAAGTTTGACCTAAAACCTAACTCATCTATAATCGGTCCAAACTCGTACACCATTGCTTTAAAATGAATTGTAAGACAGGAAAAATCTTCAAGGCCCTGTGTTGTATGATTTTCTTCTAACACCCACCTTGAACAAAACATTTTGTCTGCTCTTGCAATCTATCTCACATTATGGTGTTTTTGTTATTATTGTTGTTGTTGTTGTTGTTGTTGTTGTTGTTGTTGTTGTTGTTATTGCAAGGCCAATGTTATATTTTGAAATAACCTTCCGATATTTTTAATCAAAGAAAAAACTCCATAATTTATTGCTTTCCTTGATTGACAACATTGAGAAATTTATTTCTAAACATACTGTAAATTGCAAGCAATGTTTTTGTTTCACAATACAAGATCTAGAAATTTTTGTTTTGAATATTGCAGCACACTAAGAAAGTGGTGAATGGTAAAAAAAATTGAAAAAGGAAACAATACATGTTACTTTCAATTTTTTTACCATTCACCATTTTTTGCAAGTAATATATTACTTCGGTTCTTTTATAAAATTTAGGGGAAAAACCCTATTTTATTTTATTTTTTAATTAAAATATAAATAACCTTTACCCACGATTTTATAAAAGAACCAAGGGGTATAGTTACTCAGTCAACCTACAACGAATCAATGCCCTACAATCATAAAGTAAAAATGCTCAAGATATTGCCAACACATAAATCCCAAAGAAACCCTCTACATCCAATATGAACATAAACACCTCCACTATATATCTTGGATGCTATCTTGTGAAACTCAAGCATTGATAATGAAAGCATTTTTTGTGAAAACAATGAAATTTAAAGAAGCTTGGAAGATCTCTGAGATGGATTGCAAGTGTAGAAAAAAAATTTCTTTCAAGGTTGGTGTTCTTACATGATATCTCATCTTTTAACTGGAATTTTATGTTATATATCTATCATTTTTTTTATGTTATATCATAAATTTGTATGAGTGCATAACCATTCAACTCGAAAAGAAATGGGTATGCAACAAAATCTAGATTTATTTTTCTCACAAAATAAAATTGACGATGATGAATCAAATTTGTTAAGGATTTATATTTGTAGATTGAAACCAAAATAATGTAACATAAGAAATTTTGTATTTTAATAAATAAAAAATGTATATTTGTAAACAATATAAACAATGTAATTTAATATTCTGTGTAAACATCGTAATTTGTATTTAAAAAAAAAATCCTTCAATTTTTGACAGAAACCGAGAGATGTGTTGTGCTAGTTTTGCAAATATAAAAATGTTGTTCATGGGGATAAAACCAATGTTCATTTCAACTATCCCTTCGGTTAATAAAAAATTGATAGGTAAAATGGAAAATTTTCATGTTGCCCTTTGTTACTTCGCTTTTGTAACCGAGATAAAATCCCCTTCGCGCTTTAGATAAAATGTGTTTTTTTTAAAGTCCCTAAAGAAACTAAGGTCAACATTATTCATCATATATGAAAAGAGTTCATATGTTGTCGTCTTAGGTAGATATTGGAATGTTGCGCTTCTTCTTAAATGGAGATGGAAGATTTTGTAAGGTTCGGAATCTTTATGGTATAACATTTTACGAGCCCGTTATGACGACATTTGTTTGAGTATGATTTCAGAGGATCCTGATCTTCGACATAGCACCTCTAAATCAGTTTGGTGGAAAGATATAAGGTCTATAGATAATAAATTTGTTCAAGACTTATTTGTGAAGAACTGTAGGGTGGAATTGGGGAATGGATACATCACATCTTTTTGGTATTCTAAGTGGATGGGTAATTTTAGTTTGAAGGATAAATTCCCGGATCTGTTTTCTGCTTCTAGACTTCAATACGCATCGGTAGCCGGTATGGGAGGTTGGGTGGAAGGGGGCTGGAGATGGGGCGATTTCGGTATTGTTATCAATGTGGACTCTGTTTTAGAAACTAGTAGACTGGTTTTAAAGAATTTTATTATTTCTGCAGGGCCTGTTTCTAATGATCGGGATAAGTATTCTTGGCTTCCCGATCCTGGTACAGGTTTTACCGTCAAATCTTGCGCGGCGTTACTGGCTGATTGTAGGTTTCCTGCAGTGGTAGCTCAGTCGAATAGCTCGGATGGAATTGATGGTTTTGACAGTACAACACCTGTTTCTGTTTCTGTGGACAACACCATTGCTGCTGATGTGCTTAGGAACAACACTACTGCTGGTGGTATTAACAGCACAGTGTCTGTTCTTGCTCTTGAGGGCAGCAGCGCCGTCACTATTGCGTCTTCGTTAAACATTGCGGCCGCTGTGGTTGATAGCACAGCTTCTGTTTTTTCTTCTGCAGGTACAGGCCCCATTGTGGGTAGAAGTCGGGTGAGGCCCTGGGGTGGTTGTACGATGAATGGTGGTTGTCCGGCCAACAGTACTGGGGGCAGGGGTCGTCGGTCAGCAGGCGAGTGGAGGAGGTTTTGGAAGACGGAAGCTCCATCGCGTATGAAAGCGTTTGGTTGGCGTCTTTTTTGGGAAAGACTCCCTACTAAGGATAATCTAATTTATAGAGGTATCAAATTTAATGATGCTGAATCTCTTTGTCTGTTTTGCTCTAATTATGTAGAAAAGGTGGAGCATTTGTTCTTTAGTTGTTGTGTGGTGAGGTTAATTTGGAGGGATATAAGGGAGTGGATTGGTTTTGTAGATAATATTGATGACAATTCGGAGGGTTGTAAAGAAAGTTTTGCGAGATGGTTCCTTTTTTGCAAATCTCAGGGAGTGAAAAAAGGGAAAGCTGGAGTGGTTTGGTTGGCTATTTGTTGGAATATTTGGTTAGCTAGGAATGGCTCCATTTTTTAGAACAATTCTTGGAATGTTTTCGACATTGTTTGGAATGTAAAGATTACGGCTTGGAAGTGGTCATTATTAGGCGAAATTGCTAATTCCAATTGCAATTTTTATGATTTCTGTAAAAATCCATTGTTTTTTCTATCATAGAAGCATTTGGTTAGCAATCTCTTTTTGTTCGAGCTGTTTTAGCTCGATTATTTTGTAAACAGGTTCGAGAACCCTTAGTTCTCGCTTTAATGGTTAACTTGCTTACAAAAAAAAAGAGGTAGATATTTGTTAAGAAAGTGTAGTTGGGCCTAACACAACCCTACAAAACCGGTTAGTAGAGTGAGGATTGCCCCCACTTATAGAAGGTGGTCCACCGGATCTTAAACGAGACTCTTGATACCATGTTAAGAAAATGTAGTTGGGCCTAACACAACCCTACAAAACCGGTTGGTAGAGTGAGGATTGCCCCCACTTATAAACACATGTTCATGCCATATATTGTCCGATGTGGGACTCTTAACAATATTGGATATACACTAGTGAATGGATACCTTCATTATTTCACCAAAGGCTTATGTTCTGGGTTGATGACAAAATACAAGTTGTAGAAGTTGCCAAAAACTCTTTTCTCAGCATAAGTCTAAATGCTTAAGGTCTGTTTATAGTTGCTTCATATTAGACTTATATTAGTCCTTCAAGAATGTGAAGATGGATTGGTGGAATCATGTAATCTTAGTTATTAGGTGTAACGATAGAAAGCTCAAACGTACCTATAACCTTTTAATAAATTTCTCAATCAATAGTTCATCTCTTAGGTTAATAGACCTATTGGTAAACTAGAAATGCTAGGATCCATATCCATAATATTGGGAGTTATGTTTTCAGGTGACAAGATTAATATGAAGTGGAAGAACTATAATCTCATATTTTTTCGTAAACTAGAAATGCTAGGATATACGAATGGATTCCCATATTTTTTGGACTCAAGAATGCAAGCGCCACCTATAAAAGATACTTAAAAACAAACTCCCATGAATTCATTAGGAATAGTTTGAAGGTTTATATTATGATGTGATATTAAAATATAATGATTTCCAAAAACCTTTGATTAAACTAGAGAAAGCATTAAACTACTGAGACTTCATGGTTTAAAGAGGAATCCAACCAAGTGCGTGTTTGGGAGTATCGGTTATTAGGTGGATTAAAACAAATAAAATATATCTTAAAATCTAGGCATCCCGGCACAAAGAAGTAGTTGTAAATTCTTTTGGGGAAGATCATTTTCCTAAAAATATTTATATCGAATTTGGCTGGAAAGATGAAATATTTTTCACATTTATTTTGATTAAAGGAATATAAAAATGATGCGGGAGAATGAAAAATATAGATACTTTGATCAAATCAAAGAAGCTTTGGGTGAATCCACCACATCTCTTACCACAAGTACATGCAAACCACTCAATTCTCCAACGATGAGTCAACTGGTTGTTTTCTAGCGTAGGATGTCAATGACGGGACGAAGAAAAAATATAATACTTTAGTTGAAAATTTAAAGATGGTAAGGCTATATATACATTTATTGAGAAATTGTATTTATCCTTATGTTGTACCTATACCACACTTGAATATTATCAATTACTTTGAGAGGTTTTAGTCTTGTGTAAGATTAGCATAGTTAGATATTTACTCAATAAATATGTACTATAGTCAGCTAATGAAACCATCCATTAAAATAAATTCATTTGCATTGAAATATGCACCCTTACGAGCACTCAATGGTCAAGTTTTTGCGTAATTTCTAGAAAAACATCCTTGTGTAAATGTCCTAGGTCCATTAGTCGAGGTAAACCTTGTTGTTAGCATCAAGTTAGTTTTGGGGAGAAGAAGTTCTCACTTTCGTTTGTATTATTAGTAGAATTCCATCATCTGCCACCTTAGCTTTGTCTCTCTTTGAAAATTTGTATGGTTTTAATCCAAATTATTCTTCTTTCAAGGAATTATGTTCAACTTGTTTTGTTTTTTTTCACCGCTAGAATATAATTAATTGTTTCCTCTGTTAAATTGTAATTCCTTGTGTCGAAGTGTCGAAGCAAGGGTGTGTCGAAATAGCTGTTTCACACAGATTTGATTTAGATTTGATTTGATATAGTTCTAAAATAGGTATTTTGGACTTTTATAGTTTTGCGCTTTGACTTGGAGAACAAGTAAACCTAAATATATAAATAGGGAGTAACCCTTATTTTTGTATAATCACAACACATTGTAATTCACGGTTTGCAGTTGCAAGTGAATAGAAAGAGAAAAATTCCACAGTTTGTGGGTAACAACCTTCTTCTTCAAATTCTCTTAGAATCCTAATTTCCTTTCTTTCTCTATTTTCTTCTTTTCTTTGGTATTGTTGCGCTAAGAACCCTTCTTGTTTATCAAGATAGGGTCGGAATTCCCATAGGTTTTGGGTTAATTCCAACATCTGGTATCTAGAGCTCCGGTTGCGATTCAAGGAAGGAAAATCGTGATGGCAATGAATCATCCGAATGGGCACTTTCCGACAAGTCTTCAGATTCTCAAGAAAGATAATTATGAGAATTGGTGCAAGCAGATGAAGGTGGTTTTCTGTTATCAAGATCTTTGGGATCTTGTGAAGGAAGGAGTAACACCGCTTGCAGAGAACGCGACGAATCAAGAAAAGGCTGCACACAAAGAGTTGAAGAAGAAAGATTATAAAACTCTCTTTATAATCCATCAGTGTATTGATCCGGATAACTTTGAAAAGGTTAGTGATGTAGATTCAGCGAAGGAAGTGTGGGAGATTCTTGTAAAGTCGTTTGGAGGCGCAGAGAAGGGGAAAGAGGTGAGGTTACAAACTCACAAGAGGACCTATGAGTTGCTTCAGATGGAAGACAATGAAAGTATAACAGATTTCTTCACCAAAGTTACAAAGCTGGTGAATCAAATCAAGGTATGTGGAGAGGTGTTGACATCAAGATCAGTTGTTGCAAAGATCTTGAGGTCATTGGCTCCAAAGTTCGACCACGTGGTAGTAGCCATAGAAGAGTTGAAAGACTTGTCAGCATTGACGAAGGAAGAGCTTCAAGGAATGCTTGAGTCTCATGAACAAAGGATGGCTGAAAGAGCTGCAGGAAAGTCGAAGAGTGATATGACTTTGCAGGCGCAGTCAGAAAAGGAAAGGAAAGGCAAATGAAGCGGGAATGGCAACAAAGGTAGAGGAGGAAACTGGTCGAATCAGAAAAAACCCTGGAATCAAGGCAACCAAAGAGGCGGTGATGCAGGTAAAGGAAGAGGTGGTGGTCGAAAATCTGACAAAAGTCACATTCAGTGTTTCAATTGTCCGAAGTATGGCCACTATTTTAGTGACTGTCCAGAAAAGAAGAAAAATCAAGAAACTGATGTAAAGCTGGCGAAACATGAAGAAGAAGAGACGTTGCTGATGGTCACAACAAGAGATGAAGAAAGATTCCAAGATCAGTGGTACTTGGACTCAGGATGCTCATCACACATGACTGGAAGGAAAGATTGGTTTGTCAACATGAAGCCCTCGTCGAAGAACACGGTGAAGTTTACAAATGACAACACTCTAGGAGCTGAAGGTGTTGGTGATGTTCTGATTATGAGGAAAGATGACAAGAGGTCAACAATTTCCAATGTGTTGTACATACCAGGCATGAAGAGTAATTTGCTCAGCATAGGGCAGCTGGTCAAAAAGAACTACAAGGTAGTTGTCGAAGACAAGATGATGAGAGTTCTCGACGCAGGTGGTAGGTTGATCTTGAAGGCTCCAATGTCTCAGAATAGGACCTTCAAGATTGAACTCAAGGTGATGGAGCACAAGTGCCTAGCAACTGCAGCCAGCAGAGATAAGTGGTTATGGCATTTTCGACTAGGCCATCTCAACTTCAATGATATCAGAGAGCTAAAGAGAAGAAATATGGTTTCAGGATTACCATAAATCGACATTCCAAGTGAAGTCTGTGAAGAGTGTGTTCAGTTGAAACAACACAAGAATAGCTTCAACAAGAATGCAGGAAGGAAGTCGAAGGCAATTCTGGAAGTCATATACTCTGATGTATGTGGTTCAATCCAGGTGGATTTGATTGGTGGTAACATATACTTTGTCACGTTCATAGGTGATTACAGTCGAAAGTTGTGGACTTACCTCATCAAGAAGAAAAGTGATGTGATCGAGGTATTCGCCAGATTCAAATCCATGGTCGAAAGACAGAGTGGTCGAAAGTTGAAAATTCTGAGGACCGATGGTGGTGGAGAGTATGTTTCGAAAGAGTTCGTTGCATTATGTGAAAAGGAAGGGATTGTGCATGAGGTGGTGCCACCCTACACTCCACAGCAAAATAGAGTTGTAGAATGAAAAAACAGAACCATCATGAACATGGTGAGAAGTATGTTGAATGGAAAGCATCTACCCAAAGAATTATGGGGAGAAGCGGTTTCGACAATAACATATATTTTGAACAGATGTCCGACGAAGAAGCTTAAAGGAATCACACCAGAAGAATGTTGGTCTGGTGTCAAACCTAGCCTCAGTCACTTGAAGGTGTTTGGATCTATAACACATAAACATGTGCCATATCAGTTGAGAAGGAAGCTTGATGACAAGTCGAATCAGATGATCTTGATAGGATATCATTCGACTGAAGGTTACAAGTTGTTCGACCAAGTGAATAAGCAGGTAGTGATCAGCAGGGACGTGATCATAAATGATCTTAAAGAATGGGATTGGACTGAGAATGCCAAGAAGGATTCAGTGAGAATCTCTTGTGAAGAACCAGCCACTGAAGTCGAAAGAGAAGTTCAACAGGAACCAGTCATAGATGAAGCAGGTCCAAACAGACCTCGACGAACAAGACACATGCATGCAAGGTTGCAAGAATGTGTAATTACATCAGATGATGTGGTCATTGAAGAGGGTAAGCTGGTACATTATGCTTTCTACGCAGATGTCGAACCAGTCAATGTAGCTGAGGTATTGAAAGATTCGAAGTGGGTGAAAGCAATGAATGAGGAGTTAGAATCCATCGAAGTCAACAACACCTGGTCACTTGTTGAATTGCCTCAAGGCAAGAAGACAATTGATGTGAAGTGGGTTTACAAGGTGAAGGTGAATCCTAAGGGAGAAGTAACTCGACACAAGGCGAGACTTGTGGCGAAAGGATTTCTTCAGAAGGAAGGAATCGACTTCGATGAAGTGTTCGCACCTGATGCTAGGATCGAAACAATCAGGTTGGTTGTTGGTCTAGAAAATATGAACAATTGGCACATATGTCAGATGGACGTGAAGTGTGCATTCCTTAATGGCCCCTTAGATGAAGAAGTTTATGTCGCACAACCAGCTGGGTATGTGAAACGAGGCGAAGAAGGAAAGGTGTACAAGCTGCATAAAGCCTTATATGGACTTAAGCAAGCTCCAAGAGCTTGGACTAAGAAAATTGACAGCTTCTTAAGGGAGAAGGAATTTGTGAAGTGTACGACTGAGCATGGAGTGTATGTAAGGAGAAGCAATAATGAATTGCTTATACTATGCCTCTATGTTGATGATTTGTTGATAACAGGGAGTTGCAAGAAGGAGATCGAAGATTTCAAACATGACCTAAGTGAGGAGTTTGAAATGTCAGACTTGAGAAATCTCTCATATTTCCTTGGCATCGAATTCTACAAGACTAGTAGAGGTTTGATGATGCACCAAAGAAGATATACAGGCGAAATACTCAAGAGATCTGAGATGCAAGATTGAAACCCAACTTCGACTCCAGCTGAGACTAGACTGCAACTATCGAAGAATTTAGATGAAGATGATGTCGACCCAACCCAATACAGAAGACTTATTAGGTCACTTAGATACCTTTGTCACACAAGGCCTGACTTAGCATATAGTGTGGGTATGGTAAGTAGATTCATGCAGAAGCCAAAGGTATCACACCTAGCAGCAATGAAGAGGATACTGAGGTATCTGAAAGGAACTCTCGACCACGGCATTTTGTTTCCTGCAATTAATGAAGGGAAAGAATGCAAGCTAGTGGGATACACCGACTCTAGCTGGCATAGAGATGTTGAGGATAGAAAATCCACAGCTGGATATGTGTTTATGTTAGGTGGTGCACCAGTTGCTTGGAGTTCAAGAAAGAAGCCAGTAGTGGCATTGTCATCACGTGAATCAGAATATATAGTTGCTTCTCTTTCTGCATGTCAAGCAACCTGGATGGTGAACTTGGTCGAAGAGATTACAGGGAAGAGTCATAGAGCAATTACCATGAAGATCGACAGCATGCCATCTATCAACTTGGCGAAGAATCCAATAGCACATGGTCGAAACAAGCACATCGAAATAAGGTTCCATTATCTTCGAGAGCAGGTAGAAGAAGGGAAAATGAACTTGGAACACTGCAGAACTGAGAATCAGATTGCAGATATCATGACGAAGGGAGTGCAGGTCAAAGTTTTTAGAAGACTAAGAGCCATGATGAATGTGGACAGCTTAGACACAATGAATTAGGTGGTGTGTTAAATTGTAATTTCTTGTGTCGAAGTGTCGAAGCAAGGGCGTGTCGAAACAGTTGTTTCACACAGATTTGATTTAGATTTAATTTGATATAGTTCTAAAATAGGTATTTTGGGCTTTTATAGTTTTGGGCTTTGGCTTGGAGAACAAGTAAACTTAAATCTATAAATAGGGAGTAACCCTTATTTTTGTATAATCACAACACATTGTAATTCACGGTTTGCAGTTGCAAATGAATAGAAAGAGAAAAATCCAACAGTTTGTGGGTAACAACCTTCTTCTTCAAATTCTCTTAGAATCCTAATTTCCTTTCTTTCTCTATTTTCTTCTTTTCTTTGGTATTGTTGCGCTAAGAACCCTTCTTGTTTATCAAGATAGGGTCGGAATTCCCTTAGGTTTTGGGTTAATTCCAACATCCTCATTCAACAATAAGTGTTTTATCTTAGTTATGAGGATGGTAAAAAAGATTATCATTATTATGACCCTCAGAGTAAAATAATTGTATATTTATCCTCATGTTGTGTTTTTTGAGCATATACTATTTTAATCTCTCTCTCTCTCTCTCTCTCTCTCTCTCTCTCACACACACACACACACACACACACACACACACACACAAAAGCTAAGTAATGCATTATGGCACCAACCACTACTAAAATAATTTAGTTGCATTGATTAATTTATGACATAGGTGTTTCTATTTCCAAACCAACTTCTATGTACTACGATCTCAATATTGAAATTCAAATTGCCCATAACTTCGTCTTTCATGAATGCACCAAGCATATTGATTTTTATTGTCACTTCACATATCACTATCTTCAACATTACACCATTACTTTTATGTTTCTTTCTTCCTTAATTGGTTGGTGATGTGTTCACAAAAACATATTCTATTGAACATTTATGTTTCTTGATTGACAAACTATATCTGCTTCTTCGTAATGTATTATGAGTTTTAAGAGAAGTTTTAGATAATATATAATGAGATTTCATTATAACTAGTCAATAGTAGTTTTGTATATTTATGTTTTACTATACATCGTTAGTTACCTTTGTATTCTTTACTTTTTGTATTCTTATTGAAACTCTTGCCAATTTTTTCTTTTACCTCTTTCTCTTTTCATAAAATTCTTGAATATAAACATTATTGACTACCTTTGGTTGGTTGCCACAAGCAAAAATCTAGATTATCATATGTTATTAGAAGAATTGAAGACTACCTATTGTGTATTGTTTCATCCTGCATATCTTATAATTGGGCGTGACTTATTAATATATTTCATTAATTTTGAATTTGTAAAAATAAAATAAAACTCTTTAGGTGAATATTGTATGGTTTTATGTGTTTCATTTTTTAAGCATATGTTTCATATGGATAAATACTATAGTTTTAATAGATCAATATTAATGATTCGCTTGTCAAAAGGTGGGGAAATGTAAGTAACAAATATTGATCTTAGGCCTTTTATTGGTAAACTAAAGTCTCACACATAATACAAATAATATTTTAAATGAGTTAATATTTTTCATGTCCTAAAGTCAGTTTTCATAAGGTTGAGTTAAGATAAATTTATTTAATATGATATCAAAGTCTATATATTCATAATCTTCAATTGTTTATATATGTTCATTATGTCCAGAGTGTTGGGCATAGACAAGGCTTGAAATGATTTAATGTAGAGTAACACTTTTAACACCCTAGTTTTTGAGTTATTATTTTGATTGATTTATTTGTATTTTAATTTAATTATTATGTGCGATAATTGAATTGATTTGGGTAATGGGGGGCATGTCCTCGAGATAAGAGTATAGGAGTAATTAGAGAATGGTAGAAGTGGGTTAGAATTATTAGAAATTATTTTAGTAAATAAAATAATAATATTTTTAGTTTAATTTAATTAATTAAATGAAAAATATAGAGTTTGGGGGCTAAATTGAGAATTATGAAAAATAAAGGGGAGGAAGGAGTGAGAATGTTAGTAAGTGAGAGGTGAGTTTATAATTTTAAGTAGATTACCCTAATTATATAAATTAGGAGATAACCTAGGTTTATGGGGAGGAGTCCAAAACAGCATGTGAAAACAAAATTAGAAGGAAAGAGGCTAGAAGACTAAGAGAAGAGGAAAAGCCTATAGTTTGAGGAAGAAGAGTCATCAAACCAGAATTTGCACTGCTAGGATAACCAGGTAAGGGAGAGAACTATCTCAATAATAGGTATATGCATGAGGGGTAGAATTGATGAGTCCTTAACCACCAATAGGGAAAATGAGATTTTATTATAATTTTATTATTTGTGTTTGAATTGTTGTATGTGATGATAATTGGTGTACTATGTTGCGTGACAAATTTTGTTTTAAGGATGTTAACCTATTTTCACTATTGTTGTGATTTTGAAGGTTTTGTGATTAACATGATTTTATGAAAACTATGAATTAAAAGTGTTAATTTGATGAAATTAGATGTTATTGATGAATATATAAGATGTATGTAATGTTTGTGGATCGATTTTGGATGTTCGGATTGGGAATTAGGAGTTTTGTAGTGAGCTCCATTGAAGAAGAAGATTCTACAGGTTTCAGGGTGGTGACAGACGTCACGCTGGTGAAGGGTAACCTGTTATACTACCTAGACTTATCTTTCAAGCCGGTTGTCACATGAGTGACATTCTGAAGAGTTGATGAGATGACTGGCGTCACGACCATGATGGGTAACCAGTCACGAGTCTGTAGTGGACGCAAATACCTGTTTGATGATGTTAAATTGCATATTTCAATTCTTTCAAATTTTTTGGATGTTTAAAGTACAAATATGCATTATTAGTTACTTCTTAAATGATGTTTGTTATGAATTAATGATTGACTATAATTTTAATCGATTTTAGGAAGTATTTGATAAATGATGAATATGTGCATACATGAGCATGAATTATGTTATTGAATTGGGGGTATGTTGTTGTGGGATGATAGTTTGGGAGGGAAACTATTATCGTTGAGTCAACACATGTTTTGTTTATTGTCAGGAGGGGACTTTAAGCATTATGTTGTTGTTGCATTGACGTGTTGTGACATGCATTTATTATATCGTTGTTGATGATGAAAGAGGCAAGCTGCAATCCGAGCAGGATGGATTGGTGACTTATCCCGAATCCAAGCAGGGTGGATTCAGAGTTCGAGCAGGGTGAACTTGGTTCCTGAGTGAACCAATTGAGGATGATATAGTACCACATGCATATGAGTGTAGTTGAAGTTGTGAATCTCATTGCATAATTTAAGTGATGAACATGTGATATCTTTGTGTATGTTGATGGATTGAGTGTGAAAATGATGTTGTGAGATTGTTATTGAATGTGTAGATGTATGAATTCTACCTTGCATCGTATGCTGTTAATTATTGATATGAATTCTCACCCCTTTGCTTTGATGTTGTCCACCATGAACATCTTGCAGATACTCATGAGTAGAGTTGTTGTTGTGAGTGGGGAATATCTATTGGAGTTATTTTTCGTTATTTTTTTATCATATTTTTATTCACTATGCTCTGATTCTGTAACACTGGTGGCGAACAATGTTTTCTTTTATTATGTTGATGTCAATTTACTCATTTTATTGAAGTTTAATAACTAATGTTCTAAGTTGTTGAGAATTGGATATTGAATTTCCTTCTGAATCATTTTGTGAAAGTTAAGTCTTATAAAGATCCAAATTGAAGTTAACATGTTTTATTATATTTATTAATGTGATTCCGCTGCGATGATACCCTACGTGAAGGTGAGCATGTGATGACATGTGTTGAATGTTGTTTTGTTTTCCGCTAAGTGTTTTCAAAATGGTTATTTTTTGTTGAAGGGTTGTCGTATGTGACACCTTAAATTTTCGAGTAAACCTTTTTATACAAGTTTTGAAGTTTAGGGTGTTACAACATTCATCCATTATAGACCAGTTTATTTACATGAGTTTGGTTCAATATAAAAACTTATACATAGTTGTTATAACACACTAATATAACTAGTTTTTATCTCATATTTGATGCATATAACAAATTTGTTGTCTGAAGTCAAACCATTAAGATACATTTTGGCAGGAATTAAAAACTTTCAGTTACTATACCAATTTAACAAATTAATAGCAAACAATTGTAATTATATTTGATCTAGAGGTACAAATAGTTTCACATTTCCACAAAAGTATATATGATTAGAAAGTGAAAGATTTATTGAATAAACTTTTTAATTAATATGTTGCCTTTTTATTAATATCTTATTTATTTCAATATCATAATCATTTGATGTTATGTACAATATGGATTTTGCATGCTTGAATAGGTGTATATATAGTTTATGGTAACCGATATGCCAAATAGATATACATATGTCCCATAACTCCTGTGCGAAAACCACTTTTATATCTTGTTTCCACAGTCACAATTTCTTCATCTTTAATCTTAATTGAACCAGGTTCTGGATAACTCCCTGACATTCCCACAACATAACCTTTCTCATTTCCCGGTCCCTTTCCATTTTCATATGTTGGTTTTGAAGTGTACAATGTCCTTCCATCCTAAATTAATCAAAATAGTATAAAATTTTAGGTGATCAAAGTTCGTTGAAAGTGCATGACTTATTATATTAATATAGAAAGAATAAAATGTATCACTTAAGGATCATGTCAAAGGCACACAGTTCATTAAACATACATACCAACATAATCACATAGATTATTTAGAAATAAGAAAATGATAATTTTGTACATAATAAACATTACCTGTCCATATAATGTTGCGTTAATGACACCTGTATGCATATGAGATGTGCCAAATATAAGATAACCACCTTTTTTCATTTGAATGTTTGCTTTCTGAATATGAGGAGGGGAGTGTTTTCTACCATTATTTGGCGGAATTGTAAACTCTACCTGTAATCCAATTGAATAAAAATAATTAATATTACATATGAATATTATTTTTTTCATTTAATAGAAATTAGAAAAATATATTTTGTGAAAATAATATAAAATATATAACTAAAAATTAGAAATATAAATAAAGCAAAAAAGTGACGAATAAAATAAAAAACTATTACTTACTTGACAATCATGAATTACTTGTGAACCATTAGTTCTAACTCGATCCGTTGAATCAAGTATGTAAAATCTAACTGGAATTTGTTGTTGGTTCCATTCAACCCATGTTATTTTGTATCTTAAGGCAAGCTTTCTTGTAGGTGCTACAAAACCCTTTTTCAATTTGCATTGAAAATTATCCAAACAACAAAACATTCCTCCTTTATAATTTGAGCTTAATGGTTTGCCATTAATGCCATGTGTGATATTATAAAAATTCTTTGGCAATTTAAATCGGTTACACCTACATTCAGTGCAATGTTTTCTATTTTTTGTGCCATGTGTGTCAATAACCATGAGATTGAGGAGCCACTTTTCTTCAAATCCAAATGGAATATATGAAGGGTTACCTTGTTCTACAGCATAAGGATGTGGAATTTTGGATTTTGTTCCTCGTGATTCACCTCCCAAACCCCAATGTGCGGGAAGAATATCATGATCACACGCCCCTTCATTTCTAATGTAAATAGCATCTTGCAATGGATTCTTAGGAATTATTTTTAACATATTCCAATCTTTTACATGGTATTTAACAGCAAACCAATGATGTATGTATGCTTCATATAATGGGACTGAATTTCCTTCTTCATCAACTAATTCGGCATCAAAGCTCTTTACTCCAACGTGACCCTTGGGAAATTCAACATCAAAAAACGTTTTAGCTGCAACTTTTCCGAGCCCTACTTCAAACTTTTCAGAAATAAAAGTAGCTGATTTTAAATTAATTTTTTCAAATTCATCCCCTGAATAAATTGCACATGTGTTGATTGATAGAAACATCAACGCAAATGATAAAAATACCACCATTTTACATATAAACTCCATGGTGGAAATCTTTTTGTTATTATGGTGATGATATTTTGTGCATGTGAGTGTTGTTTTTTGTGTTTTTATAATCTAAAAAGGCTTAACAATATGATGAATCTGGCATGACTTGGTGCCAATTGATCAAAATTTAAGTTGAACACTTATCTGTATAGATTTGGTGTTTTTCAATTTATAATATGAGTCTTGGAAAATTATATAACTATTTTTAGATAGTAAAATGTAATATATGTCATCTTGACAATTGTTAACTATTTGAGAAATGCATATCTTTTAAAATGTTTAGAAACACATAATTATGTTTGTTGGCTAAAAGAAATGTATAATTTAAACATGTAAGAACAACTCGTCTCGCAAAATTCTAAGAACATTTAATTTGTCGCAACATGATATATTTAAACCCTCAACTTCTCATTTTTCAACACTTAGTGTGTGAATTTTGTTCTTGGATCGATTAGAACAATTATATATATATATATATATATATATATATATATATATATATATATATTTGAGATTATGTAAGTATTTCAAATTCAAATAACTTTTCTTGTTATATAAGAAAAAAAATCAAAAACACAAAAAGAAAATATATTCTTTGATAAATGAGTACTTATAGCAGAAGAACTAAAGAAAGTTAAGAAGGACGATCGTGAACTTTAACAAATGGCTCAAAACATTTGTCACCTATCTTTAAAAATAAATTTGCACATACCCACAAAAACTTTTTACGCGATAGGAAATTAATTAGAACATTCGTTATGCTCTAGGAATTCTCACTTTTTACTACCTGAATAACCTGAAAAGTTTTAGAGTAACAAACAAAAAACCCATATCTTGCTTCCCAACACAACTCGATATCCACACACATTGCATGAATATCAACAATTCAGAATATTAAACCAACCAACACTCTTGTTGAACTCAAATATGAAGCTCTTGTGGTGGTATTTAACTAGACAACCAAAGCATGTGAAACCTGTGTTTTTAGTTCCTTCCCATCTATATTAAGGATCACTAAGTCATAATTACTATTTTACCAAGAGACCTCTCGACAAGGTTTAAGAATACCAAAGGAAATTTGACCCAATTGAAATTTAGATATAATAGTTACAATAACATACTTTGTGATAGAGACTATATGTAACACCCCAAATATGATACGTATAGAATTACCATATTTGAAATGTTATACGTTGGTAACTGATACATTCAACAATGTCTAGATGACATTGAACGCCACAAGGTCTACAAAATAGTGCATATACAATAAGATGTCTGATACAAATTAATAAGAAAAAATGCACAGCGGAAAACAACATAAACAATAAGTCTTCAATATTCTTCAAGCTATTTTTCCTTTTCCCTTGGATGATACCTCCTCATCTGAAAATATTCAATAATAATGGGGTGAGATATTGCTATCTCTATGGAACCCTACTAAACCATAAGTCCACTCGACCAAATGGTTCTAGTACTATTCTAATCTCACTAGTATTACGGTCGCATATTACCTAAATAAAAAAATAATAAGGGAACTAAGATCATCCAGCTTCATGCGATATGTGAATATCAGCATACACTCATTCCACACACAATGTAGAACTTAGGATACGATTATCATCATGAAACGTCCATTGCCTACCAATACTCCTTATTTCCGAGTCTAGTTTTATGAAATCCAGGACTTCCTACTAATATTTTCCACCAAGGATGGTATTTCGGTACGACCTTCCACCTTTGGCTGGATTACCCTCCTAATAAGAAACTGCATTCATTATATGCTCTAGGAGTCTCATCATTCATCATATGTATTACACTTGATTCTTCCAAAATCAACGTTATTGATACTTATTAGCTCGGAACACGACTACATATCCGAGAAGTCTTACTAGGGTACTCATACTATACATTAGAGTTCCTTACATTATTGTTTAATACTTTTTAGGTAAACAACAAGCATCACATAATCAACATATTTCCTTAATTAGCCAATGTTACTAATTAATCTAGATGAAACACATGTTATTCCTATCGTTTAAATGACAACATATCACTTACAAGTATGATAAAATAATACATCTTCAATTACATAAGCTAGGGTTGAAGAGTATTCAAGGAAGGACAAGTTAAAGGCAAGCTAGGAGCATCCCGTAACGGGTGCTATAGCCCGTAGTCCTGCCCGACCCTCTCCCATACATATTCCAAGGGCTAGCTAGGGTCATTCCATAGTAGACACTACAACTCGTAGTCGTGCCTAGAAACCCTCCCATAGAAAACTTGGGGCCCGACTATGGCTATTCTGTAGTAGATGCTACGACCCATAGTTGTGCCCTAAAACATATGCAAATCACTTGAAACAAACATGTTTTCTCATCCAATTCTTAAACAGTTCATAATGATACTCACACAAATAGAGAATTTATGCATATAACAAACCATACATATACAAACATGGTAAAACACCTAACTACATCATAGATTCAAGTAGAACATGCATCACACATAAAATATACTACAAAACCCAACATGCACGAAATTCCTAAAGCGATCTATCCCAATTTCAACCTAGAGAGGAACCTCGCCTGAGTTTTCTATGAGAAGATGGAGATGATAATATCTTCTTGAATTATTAAACTTTTTCACTTATTTCTTCTTCAAGATTTCAAAAATCTAACATGCAACAAGTCTTCTCAAGTTGATTAAGTTATTTCCTCTTCTCCCTCTCCCTTTTCTTGCTCACCTCACCCTTTTCTCTTGGTCTTCTATACTTTCTCTCTAAATTTCAGATTTGGAATGGTGAAGAGAATGAGAAAAATGGTGGATTTATCCTAAGTTTGAGTTTATATACTCATTGGGAGATTTTACCAAAAATCCCTTGCCGCGAGCATCAAATATACCACATAACTAATTAAAAAAATGTATAACACATATAGAAAAGGTTATGAATAAAAAAGTGGAACATTAGTCGTCCCCAAATCCACATATATTTGTAATTATTGACGATTTGTGATACGTCAAACTAAGTCTGACCCACGTTAGTCCATGGATAAGCTGCGAGCCTTAATAAAAACAAATGAGTAAATTGTTATTCTTAAAAAACTTTAAATAAAGTAATATAAAATTTAATTTTTAAAAGTTAAAAAATATTGATGTTTATAATGTTAAATTAAAGCATAAAAGTTGTAAGTAATAACTACAAAACAATTAACCTTTAATTGAAACTTTAAAATAATTTCAATATCTAGTGCAAAAAACTTTAAGTATCATTTGTAGCAATTCGGTACTTGGTAGCTACACTTTATTACCGAAAAATTTATCATGTACAAAATTATAAGGGATAAAAGCGTAGTTAATTTTAAATAAATTTAGGATAGAATTTTGAATTATCTTTTTAATGCATCTGAACGTGTCTCAATTGAAGTTACAAAACTCAATTTATGGTGGTTTCAGGGTATGTAATCGATTACCAAAATGAGGTAACTGGTTACAAGAGGCTATTCACTCGTTTCTGGGAAATTTTCCCAAGTCGTAATCGGTTACCTAAAAAGTGTAACCGGTTACATGAATCATATACCTCTAAAAATATCATTTCAAGGCATGTTTCTCGAGTAGTAATAGGTTACCATCTGTCAGTAACCAGTTATGACCCTGATCTGGCCTAAAATTTCAATTGCAATTAATCAATTATCCATCTACAACTCAAAGTAATCACATTCTATCACTAGAAAAGGCCATAAAATGAATCAAACATAACACGTAACTAATTACTCATACATTCATGATCAAATAAGTGAACATGTCATGAAATCAAACAAGGAAAACATTGCACATCTAGTTTAAACCTAAACCACAACATGCAAGAATCCTAAAATGGCTATCCCCAATTTAAAATCCTAAGAACCCCGCCTCTATTTGAAACCTGAAATGAAAGGAGATGAGATGTGGATGATGATGATCACTTGACGATACTCTAAATTCAACCTAGATTATTCTTTAAGGATTAAATAACTTCACTCACGCAAGCATCCTTTCTTCAATTGATCAATAATTATTCCTCTGCCTCTCTACCTATTTTCACACCCTCTCTCAATGCTCTATTTCTTTCTAAAAATTTAGATTGGTACAAGGATAAGAATGAAAAGAAAAGAGGTTTTATCCTTAAGTTTTAGCTTAAATACTCACTAGGTTGAATTGTCATTTCTCTCTTTCTATTTAAGTTCAATTACTAGTACATGCTGTCACACCCTAATTTTTACCCCTAAGATTCCACCTCATTTGTATCTTCACAATGCATCAAGATCACAAACTTGTTTCTCCCCAAACCCTGTCATCCTTGGGTTTGCCTTTGTAGAGATCACCAAGCACCTCTTGTGTATCTTCTTTATATTTCTTGTACTTATATGCTTTATATATTACTAACCACTAATAAAAAATACAAAAATATGTGCTTTGTCCCTTTGTTTCTTTTGCAAGGTAGGGTTTGAAATCAAGAGTATCAAATGAAGGTATCCTCAGCCAGGGTTTGAATTCTTCAAGTCAAAGTGTGATCAACCATTGATTTCCAAAGGCAAATTATCCAAGCATAGCCTCTAAGCTCAAGTCATAAGGTCTCAAGCATCATTTAATTCCATTTTAATCAAAGATATCTCAAAATTGGATGGCTTGTTTCTCAAGGAATTTCCATGGTTCATGTGTTTATTTCCATGCATTCATCAACAAGTTTCATCAAGCCATGGCATGCTTCATCAAGGAAAAATCAAGATCAAATCATTTTGGGTCCATATGATCATCAATGATCTTTGAAGTGCAATAAAAGTCCAAAGGTTGCAAGTTTATTCAAGGAAGTTTGACCAAAAAGTCAACATTTTAAGCCTAAGTTCAAGATTTTCACAACTTCTTCATATTTCAATATTTTTTAGTGCTTCTTTGAGAAATGACTCATCTTGACATCTTCTCCAACGTCTCTTCACTAGTCAAGAGCCAATTGTGCTTGGAAGACCATCAAAAGTTTGAAGACATTATAGGTCATCTAGGTTCAACCTTGGCATGCCTAACTTCCAAAGATCATAACTCCTTCAATATTCAACTTTTATGGACGCTTCTTTTTACCAAATTTTCCTCTTGATGTCCTCTACAACTTGTCTTTAGAGGTCAAACATCAATTCATGCTCTAAGAACCCCAAACTTGAAGGCCATTTATGCACAAAATTAGGTCATGACCTGTTTGACCTAATACCAGACCTAGTTTTCAGAGGTTTTTCCTCAACATTCCAAGCTTCCCATTTTCTCATCAAGCATCCAATTAAGTTGATTCTTTTTTCATTCTATTCCTTGCCGTGAAAGGAACATTTGGCTCAAGAAAAATACAAAATGCACGAAGAAATTTCATTTGGCCTCAAGTGGAACAAGGTGACATGGACTCTGCTCTAGCCGTGACCTATAATTTTAGAAAGCATGTACAAACTCAATTGGGACCACCTAAAGCATGTGCATATTTATTCTAAATGGCAAAATGCATCTGATAAAACTTGAAACGACTTGGATTGCTCAGCAAATCACACATTCCACACCTCATTTCACACGATTTTGGATTTAGAATTTTCCAACTTGATTCACACAAATTCACCTCTCTTTCACATGTGTGGTGACCTCATCCATTTCCCTATAAATAAAGGAAGCTTTCCCCTTGATTTTCAAGCTTGAATAGCTAAAGAAACCCTGCCTCCATAGAGCTCGAAACCACCTTCAAACCAGAAACTTATTTTCCAAATTAAGCTTCGTTTTGCTCCAATTTTTTGCCCAGAATCCATCATCGGCCTTAACTTAATCTAACTGAAGCATTATCATAATTTGACGTGACCTGCAACACTCAAGCCGATACCACCATTTTTAAGCTTTGAAGCCCATTTGGGAAAGGTAAATATGAGTTTCCTTTTCACTCAAACAAGTTACCACACTCTTCATCTTGTTCCACTGATCATTTGCCTTAACCTTACTGGAATTTATTCTTCTTATTTATTTTTTTTCTTCAGATTTTTAAAATCATTTTTAGCATTATTTTCTTTTTAATTAACTTTCTTCAATTTCATTTTAATTATTTTAAAACTTTTTTTAATCCAACCTTTTGAGATCTTGATCATTGGAATTTTCTTGACCTTCCATAATTTTCTTGGCAATTTATTGGTGTTTTGAAGCAATTTATGGATTTCTTCTTTTATTTTCCATTTAAAATCACTTTTAAAAATATTTTTATGCATTTATTTGTTTTATATTGCATTTTAATATTGTTTGCTAGTTGTAGCCTTGGATCATAACTTGTTGATCGGGTTTCTCCTCAATTTCAATGGACTTTGTGTGTTGATTGTAACACCCTTCTTTACCCCACAAATACTGTAGCAGATTTAAACATAAAATCAGAGTAACATCAAAATCACCTCAAAGGGTGCACATTTCTCAATTAATTCAAATCAACAAAATTGCCCCGTAAACAATGGGTTTTCCTCAAAATAAATAAAAAGCCATCAATAAGCAGCGGAACCACCATAACCACAAATATCCCACAAAAGGGTTGAAATTCTGGTACCAGACGTGTGATGTTAAGGTGCGATGTTGCAACAACACACTCTGCAATAATGGACAAAATAAGCAACAGGAAAACACAAGGAATTGTTCACCCAGTTCGGTCTAACTACCTACGTCTGGGGGCTACCAAGCCAGGGATGAAATTCACTACTTGTAGATATAATTTACAGACTCAACACACCAGTTGACAATCTCCTAAACTTATACTCTACTAGTGACTTTCTACCTAAGAAACCACTTAGATATGAGAACACTACTCAATCCCCTAAAACACTCAAAGAACAACCTCTTTGAGATCCCTTGATCTTGCTTCCTAGCTTCGATCAATCAACAACTCTCTATTGCTTCACAGCTTCTAGAGAGGACAGAAAATTCAACACCTATTCAAACCTAGAATAGTGTGATTACAAGTACTCTAAACAAACCCTAGACTCTAAGCCTCCAGCTCTTGATCTTCAATCTGTTTTCTGTACCTTCTTCCTTGGTCTTGTGCGCTTTATATAGCTCCTTGAATTTGGATTGGATTTGTCACAATATTTGATCAGATTTGTTAATTAAAAACTGAATCTTTTAAAACAGATTTTATCCCCAAAATCTTTTTAAATCTTCCACCTTTTAATTCTCCAACAAACCTGCAATCAAATCTCCCATGTAACAGAAAATATCTAGCCCAAGATATTCTCATCCAACGAGTCAACACTCTCCACAATTCCAGCTAATACGCGACCCTAATAACAACAAGCCCATGCTGTCATTAGCTTCAGTTCTGCAGGTCTGATGTTACAACATCACCTATGTGACATCAGACATCCACTACAGCAACTAGCAACCTTAACACAGCCCAGTGTTAAGTGCAATGTTATGACATCAAGCCCATGACATCAAACATAGTTATCCTTCACAACTTAGTACAGCCCAGTACTAAGACTCAATGCTGCAACATCAACACCATGACATCAGCATTGAACACCTTGTTGTTTTACCAAAATTCCAGCCAATCCAGGAACTTACAATCTCCCCCTTTGGCTAATTTTGGCTAAAACAATCTCTGCATCTTCAGAGACTTCAGCAGCGGAATATCTTCAATATTTTGAAACTTTAACTTGCAGCAGTTTGACAATCTTCATATAGTCTTCATTACTTGATCTGCTGCAGCACCATCTTCATTATTGACAACAGCCAATTGGTGCTCCCCCTCAAAAACTTGAACCAGCATCACAGCTGTTCAGTAGCTCACAATGTGCAACACATCTCCCCCTTGATGTCTGCTTTGCTGCACTCTGCACTCTTCAATGCTATGAATTCTTCACTAGCAGCTCCATAACTATGCTGTCTATACTCCCCCTCCACAGCATCAGCACACTTTCCACTTTTCAACTAGACACCTTTTATTTTTACTCTTTTAGCAGCAACTACTCTTCTCCTCATGGCAATTTTTAACTCTCCCCCTTTTTAGCCATAATTAGACAATTATCCCAATAAAGTTAGTCCTAAACTAGCCCTCATTGTTAGCCTCACAATCAGCAAATAGGCAAAACAAATCATAGAACAAAAATAGGTGCAAAAACAGCACAATATTCAAATTACACAGGCAAGCACATTAAGTGCAAAACAACAAAACAAGAAAACTAAACTACTAACTACCAAAAACAGCAAGGTAGTAAGCTAGTCTTCATCAGAGCTGAGCTCCTCACTTTCTCCTTTATCACTAGATCCTTTATCATCCTTGCTAGTGTTGACTGCTCCACCTTCCTTTGCTGCCATTTTTAGAGTCATGACAAGTCTTTCAAATTTTTGTTTCCTTTCAGTACTAACTTTGATGACTTCATCCAACTCCTTGCAAGCCTCTTCCAGTTCTGAAATTAACCCTGTCTTGGCTGGCTGCTGTTGTGATGTTGAAGCAAATGTCTTGACATTGTCAGAAACATGTTTCACTTCAAACAATTTGGAATGGACTGACAAGGCAGGCTTCCTTGTGCAAGCTATATCCCAACGCTGTAGAATTCCAGGCTGTTGAGATAGGATAATCCCACAAATGAGAGAGGGAAAAGCAATTGGTATCTTCATAGTAGCAGCATGCTTAATAGTGTAATCAAAGATGTAGGAGCCATAGTCAATTCGGTGCTTTGTCCCTACAGCATAGATTATCTTCCCCAATTCAACCGAAATTGTGGTCTTGTGCTCAGTAGGAACCCAGTTGACAGCACCAATTCTGTGCAGAATGGCATATTTGACACTCAACAACCTGGTTTGCAGCTTTCCATCTTCTGGCCAAACTTTTACCTGACCACCAGTGATTTCTTTACATATCACATTGTTGGAGACTTCCAATTCTTCACATTCTTCCTCACTTCTTCCTAAGTAGCCATTGATCACTTTAGGAGAGAACCATACACATTTGCCTCTGATGGTAACTCTTCTGAAGGCTCGATTCTTGCTGTTGTTTATAGATTCAGAGATATTACCTTTGAACTCTCTGACCAGCCCATCATAACAATTGGTCAACCCCGTCACAGTCCTTTGCAGACCAGCACACTCAATGAGGTCAGTAATTTCAGTGTCTTCTGCAGCTACCTCTCTTTCCAGTGCAATCTTTCTTTGAGGCACATAATTCTACATGGCTCCATAGTGATTTTGCACTTGATTATCAGTTGGGTCGATGTCTTGAGCATCGCTCTCAGACTCAGACTCTTTACTGATTCTCCTCTTTTTACCCTCCTTGTCAACTTTCCTCCACGATTTTGGAGAATCTTTACTTGAGGCCCGTTTCTTGTCCTTCCTTCTTCCAATTTTCTCATCACCAGATGAGTCCTCAATCTCAATGACCTCGACCTGATCCTTCTCTTTACCCTTGTGACTAGCTTCCCTAGGGGATGATGTTCTGACATTACCATTGACATCAGGATCTTTACCCTCGTCCTTTTGAAGATCTTTGTCCTCTTGAGTGGCGACCTTCTCAGCAGCCATTTGCCTTAGAGGGACAAAAATCCCTTTTTCGCGTATCCCCTTCTCCAGGATTTTGGTGGTAAGCTGTTCCAACTCCAAGTCTACATTAAACTTCTCTTCAACAGCTTGGGATGATGATGTCCTGCCTTCAGTTTTATTCGTATGGGAGGGTTTAGGGTTATGTGACTCGGAAGGAGCACCAGAACCGTGATCATCATTGCCTAGGTCGTTTTCGGAGGGAACCCTAGTTCGTGCCGGTTCAGCGTTCTTGGAAGACATCGTTCCTTTGAAACAGACCAGGTTTGGAACAACACTCTCTATGTTGTTGAGATTTAGGAAAATGAGGCGTTGTGATGAGATGGTTTTGGAAGGTCTTGATGTGATATTAATATGGTAAGGCTCCTGATTTTGGTTCCAATTACTAAAGTTTTCCCTCCATGAAACCTTTCCTTCTAAAAATTTAAAATGATTCACCCTAGAGCTCATTAGCTCAGTTTGACCTTTCAGTATCCCTTCATACTTGATGTTACAACCTAATGTTAAAGCATCAGTCTTGTCATCCACAGTGGGGCTAACCCTTATGGGTATCCAAGAATAACAATTGTTTCTGGATCTGACTCCTTTCATGACCACTTCATCCTTCTCTCTTGTCACCAGACACTCCTCCTTTGAGTAGCAGACTTTGTACCCTTCATCACATAGCTGACTTATGCTGATTAGATTAGCATCCAACCCTTGGATAAGCATCACACTATCAAGAGTGAGTCCATCAAGATTTTTCACTCTTCCAACTCCCTCTACAACTCCTTCTTCTCCATTACCAAAGACAACCTTGTTAGCATGCCCAGACATGATCTCCACCAAATACTCCTTGGATCCAGTCATGTGCTTTGAACATCCACTATCAAAGTACCAAGTTCCTTCTTCTGCTTCTTTGTCAGACAACTGAGCCAATAAGCACTTCACCTTCTCCTTAGGTACCCATTGTTTAACAACTTTGGGCCTATCCTCCCTCCATCTGTTTTGAGGCTGAGGGTATCCATACAGCTTATAGCAAGAGTACTGCATATGTCAAAACCTTCCACAGTAATAACATCTCACCCTTTCATCTCTGAATCTTCTGCCATGATGAGACTGCATAGGTTGCCATCCATAATGTGGTCTTCTCCTAACATTGCTTGCCTGCCTTATATTATGCTGGTATCCATAAGGAAGCTGAGAATGCTTTTTCCTGGATTGTCTCCCATGATGGTGGGACTTTCTCCTTCCATAACGAGACACAACATTAGTGTAACCATACCCCTGATGTTGAGACACGTGCTGTTTGAACTGAGGATGCTGTCTTCTAGGCTGTCTCCCATGGTGATGAGGCTTCCTTCTTCCATAATTATACGACACAACATTGTTGAGGCCAGGTCCATACCAGTTTTCCTGATGTTGAGACATCGGATGTGACCTGGTCTGCTTGACCCTTGCAGCTTCCATGCTCCTATGATATTGGGGGGGCATATACTGTCTAGCACCTTGAGGCTGCTTTCTCTTCTGATTATGACCAGTCTTCTTCTCAATCTTCTTAGGTTGTGAAACATCAGCTTCCTTGGGAGTAAGATTCTGCCTCTTTGGCTGATGTTGAGGCACAGTTTGTGACTCTTCCTTCTTTAGACCTGAAGTACTTGCTTCTGAGGTACCTTTGTCTTCGGCCACATATCCTATCCCAGCTTTGTCTCCAGCAACTTTTTCTGACTGGAGTATCTTGTCAAGAGTGTCTGTACCACTGTTCAGCATCCTAACAGACTTGGTCATTTGATCAAGATGAGCTCTTACTAGCATCACTTCATTTTCCAGATCAGCTTTTTCATTCTCAAGCTGAGCAATCTGTTCCTTGTGACACTTGTTCTCTTGACAAATCTCAGCACTTTTAAAACACAACTCTCTGTAGGTTGAAACTAGCTCATCATAAGTGACTTCTCCATCACTATCATCATCAGATTCAACAATTCCTGTCAAAGCTGTAACATGCTTTGCTGACTCACTTTCACTTTCACTGTCAGAGTCAGACCAGGAAATTGTCAAACCTTTATTCTGCTTCTTCAAGAATGTGGGACACTCTTTCTTGACATGTCCATACCCTTCACATTCAAAGCACTGAACACCTTTATCTTGGACAGTCTTCTCTTCACCTTTCTCTTTTGACTTACTGATGTCAGAGGAGATGTTCTTGACATTAGGCCTGTAGTTATAGTTCATCTTCTTGAACACTTTGTTGAATTGCCTTCCCAACATAACTATAGCCCGAGGCAGATCCTCCTGGGACTCATCATCTTTAGCTGCTGCAGGAGTGGAGACTAAGGCTATACTCTTGGGCTTCTTTTCTGGTTCTTCCTCATTCAGCCCAAGTTCAAATGTTTGAAGAGATCCAATAAGCTCATCAACTCTCATCTTGCTGATGTCTTGAGATTCTTCAATGGCTGTTACCTTCATCTTATACTTCTTAGGGAGGGACCTAAGAATCTTTCTCACCTGCTTCTCTTCTGTCATCTTCTCACCAAGAGCGCTGGATGCATTTGACAGCTCAAGTACACTCATGTGGAAGTCATGAATAGTCTCATCTTCCTTCATCTTCAAGCTTTCAAACTTAGATGTTAGAAGCTGAAGTCTAGACATCTTAACTCTAGATGTGCCTTCATGAGTAGCCTTCAAAACATCCCAAGCAGCCTTAGCAGTTTCACATGAGTTGATCAGCCTGAATATGTTCTTGTCAACCCCATTGAAGATAGCATTTAGGGCTTTTGAATTCCCAAGGGCAAGCTCATCTTCTTCCTTGGTCCATTCTTCTTCAGGCTTAGGCTTTGAGGTGCCTTCTTTATCCTTGCCAGCCTCATCTTTCTCACATACCTCTGGAGCTTTCCACTCTTTAATGACAGCCTTCCAAGCTCTGCTGTCTAATGACTTTAAAAAGGTAGTCATTCTAGGCTTCCAATACTCATAGTTTGAGCCATCCAAGATAGGGGGTCTGTTGACGAATCCTCCAACCTCTTTGTCCATCTTTCACCAGAAAGTAACTTCCCTAGATCTCACCCAGAGACAGACAGGATGCCTGCTCTGATACCAATTGAAATTCTGGTACCAGACGTGTGATGTTAAGGTGCGATGTTGCAACAACACACTCTGCAATAATGGACAGAATAAGCAACAGGAAAACACAAGGAATTGTTCACCCAGTTCGGTCTAACTACCTACGTCTGGGGGCTACCAAGCCAGGGATGAAATTCACTACTTGTAGATATAATTTACAGACTCAACACACCAGTTGACAATCTCCTAAACTTATACTCTACTAGTGACTTTCTACCTAAGAAACCACTTAGATATGAGAACACTACTCAATCCCCTAAAACACTCAAAGAACAACCTCTTTGAGATCCCTTGATCTTGTTTCCTAGCTTCGATCAATCAATAACTCTCTATTGCTTCACAACTTCTAGAGAGGACAGAAAATTCAACACCTATTCAAACCTAGAATAGTGTGATTACAAGTACTCTAAACAAACCCTAGACTCTAAGCCTCCAGCTCTTGATCTTCAATCTGTTTTCTGTACCTTCTTCCTTGGTCTTGTGCGCTTTATATAGCTCCTTGAATTTGGATTGGATTTGTCACAATATTTGATCAGATTTGTTAATTAAAAACTGAATCTTTTAAAACAGATTTTATCCCCAAAATCTTTTTAAATCTTCCACCTTTTAATTCTCCAACAAACCTGCAATCAAATCTCCCATGTAACAGAAAATATCTAGCCCAAGATATTCTCATCCAACGAGTCAACACTCTCCACAATTCCAGCTAATACGCGACCCTAATAACAACAAGCCCATGCTGTCATTAGCTTCAGTTCTGCAGGTCTGATGTTACAACATCACCTATGTGACATCAGACATCCACTACAGCAACTAGCAACCTTAACACAGCCCAGTGTTAAGTGCAATGTTATGACATCAAGCCCATGACATCAAACATAGTTATCCTTCACAACTTAGTACAGCCCAGTACTAAGACTCAATGCTGCAACATCAACACCATGACATCAGCATTGAACACCTTGTTGTTTTACCAAAATTCCAGCCAATCCAGGAACTTACAAGGGTTTTTAAAATAAAACCGTAGTCATCAAATAACAACAAAATGTCAACATGACATGTTTCAACTCAACGACCCAACCCGATGTTACACTATCAGAGCAAGACCCTCTACATCGACTAAAAGCAAAATAAACTTCAAAGGTCCTCGAAGGCGTCCATGGTTAATCCTGATCACCTGCACGTTACCCACGTGGAGGCAACATTCAAACAGGCAGGGTGAGTAGAACAATCATTATAATCAATATAAGATAAGATATGCATAAAAAATGGCATCATCCTCATATACAACATCTTCGGGTCATCACAAGGAAAACATCAAAATCACATCATCATAAATCAAATCAATGCCAATCAAATGCAACGCACAACAAGACTCATGCATGTGGTACCAATCGTCATAATCGATGGACACTAGGCCATCACCCCTCCAAAGATCCCCGTCAATAGGATTGATTCTGCATAGGAACAGAAGCACGTCATAATTACCTCATATCCACACAATGGGAATGAAGTATCGTCACAGAGTATGCATATGAATGCATGATACACAACATCAATAATCATCATCGTCAAAACATCATTATGTACATCATCATTCATCAAAACATCATGTTCGTCATGTCGTCATTTATTCATCAAAACATCATGCGTCATCATCTTATCGTCATACATCATACATAAACAACTCACGATCATCAATATACGTCATAGTAATTCATAGTGTCACTTAATCATCATACATCATACATAAACAGCTCATGATCATCAATATACGTCATAGTAATTCATATCGTCAAGTAATCATCATACATCAAATATGCACAGTTCATAATCATCAATATTCTCATGAAATTCATATCATCAATTACTCGTCAAAACATCACGAAATCATCACGTCATAATCATCATTAACATCACTAACATCATGGTAAAACATCAGAAACAGCACAGCACCGAAAACATCAGAACATCACAGAAATCATAACAAAACTTTGCGAACAACAGGGTTCGCTACTGAGTTCGCTGTGCGAACTCGTTCGCTGGGAGGTTCGCCTTGCGAACTCCAGCGAATACCTCAACTCCCACACAAAACTAGAAAGTTTCCCCTTCTGCCTCTCCTCGCTGCCTCTATTCGCTTTGCGAAGCCCTTCGCTGGGACATTCGCTTTGCGAGCATCACAGTTACTTCCCAACATTCATCAGAATCCCCACACAGTCATCGCGCATTCGCTGCACCGTTCGCTTTGCGAACTTTGGCGAACATTCGCCTTGCGAAGCTTTCACTCGCTTTGTGAACCTGCGATTACAGGAAAACGCTGCTACGCATTCAGTAGCATTCCAGCCCCAAAACCCTTGCGACTTCAACCTCAGATTTCCCCAAAAACATCCCAAAACAGTCTCAAAACATCATGGCTCATCGAAGGTCTAAAACCTACGACATTTAGGTCGATTCATACATATCCTAAACCTCAATTCACCTAAACCTTCAAAATTCTCAAGCTTCCCATAAACCCCATAAATCCCTTTTTATACAAGATCCCACATATCATAAAAAGGTTTAGCCTCGAAGGCATATTTTTACCCAAACCAATTCAACCCTTAATAATCCATCATAGATTCATCATAAATACCCCTAAATCATCGACAACTCATAAACCCTTCAAAAACCCCAAAAACCTCAAAATCCACTTTTAACACATCACTTCCTATATTGAAAACAATGAAAGGCAATACTCCCCATACCTTAGATTGTCGAATCTGAGCTTTCTTTATCGATCCTGCGGAAACCTTCACGAATCCTCGTTGTTTCCCTTCTTTCCTCAGAGCTCTACACTTTCTCCTTATTTTCACGATCGGACCAAATGAATCATATTCCTCCCAATTCCTTTTTGTTAAACCCTTGGGCTTCCAAAAATGGGCTTTCTCCATAATACCCTCACTAATCCTCCTCAAAAGTAAAATTTACCCTTAATTCCTCTAATATTATTTAAATTAATAATAATACTAATATATTCATATTATATACTATTATTTAATTAAAATAATCAAACTCCACCAAAATACCGACATCGACACAAACCACCATATTCACCGAAAATTCACCAATATTATATTCAAATAAAATAAATATTCTAATAAATTTGGGGTGTTACAACTCTCCCCCACTTAAAGAATTTTCGCCCTCGAAAACTACCTCAAAGAAATAGAGTCCGATACGACTCCCTCATCTGATCTTCACATTCTCAAGTCCAAGTTTCGCCAGTTAATCCACTATACAATACCTCCACCCAAGTTACGTCTTTATCCCGCAGTTGCCTCATCTCTCGACCGTTAATCCACACCGGTAAAGCATCCACTTCAAGTTATCCCTCACTTGTACATCATCCATCTGAATCACATGCGACAGATCCAGAATGTACTTCCTTAACTGAGACACATGGAACACGTCATGCAAATTCGCAAGTGACGGTGGTAAAGCAATTCGATAGGTGACCTCTCTTATCTTCTGCGAGATTTGGTATGGACCAAGAAAACGTGGAGTGAGCTTCCTAGACTTCAAAGCTCGACCCACACCAGTCACGAGCGTCACCCTCAAAAAAACACATGATCTTCCTCTTGGAATTCAAGTGTCTTCCTCCCCTTATCAAGGTAGCTCTTCTGGCGACTCTGCGAAGCTCTCATCCTTTCTTGGATCATCTTAATCTTCTCAGTCGTCTCTTTCACAATCTCAGGTTCGAGTACATCACTCTCGCCCAACTCCTACCAACACAAAGGAGTCCTACATCTTCTCCCATACAAAGCTTCATAGGGCGCCATTCCAATATTAGCATGAAAACTATTATTGTACGTGAACTCAATCAACGGTAAATGGCTCTCCCAAGATCCTTCGTGATCCAACACACAAGCCCTCAGCAAATCCTCTAAGGATTGGATAGTCCTTTCTGTCAGACCGTCCGTCTGCGGATGATAGGCAGAACTCATCCTCAACTTAGTACCCAAAGCATCTTGCAAACTCTTTCAGAACCTAGATGTAAATCTCGGGTCTCTATCCGACACAATACTCGAAGGTATCCCATGCAACTTCACAATCTCCTCAATGTACATCTCAGCCAACCTCTGCATAGAATGATTAATCTTCATCGGCAAGAAATGAGCCGATTTAGTTAATCTATCCACAATCACCCAAATTGAATCATTTCCCTTAGCAGTCCTCGGAAATCCCGACACCAAAATCCATGGAAATACTATCCCACTTCCATTCTGGAATACTCAATGGATGCATCATACCTAAAGGCTTTTGATGCTCACTCTTCGACTTCTGGCAAGTCAAACATGCATAGACAACTCCACAATATCCTTATTCATACCCGGCCACTAAAACAACCTTTTCAAATCCTGGTACAACTTTGTAGCACCGGGATGATCGAATACACAATCTACTTCGATGTCCTTCTTCAAGAATGCTCTTCTTAATATCCGGAACATCTGGAACACACACTCTATCTCGAAACCTTATCACACCATCCTCGTCGATCCAGAGTTCTCCTCCGTTACCTTGGTTGATCAAGGTTAACTGGTCAACTACCTCTAAGTCATGCGTAGGATAATTCCTCTCATGAACTCGCAATTGTCTCGAAGCATAGGCAACAACTTGTCCATTCTGCATCAATACTCCACAAAGACCCATCTTCGACGCATCACAATACACAACAAAAGATTCACTCAGATTAGACAAAATCAACACTGGAGCGGTCGTCAACCTCTTCTTTAATTCCACAAAACTCTCTTCGCAAGCTATATCCCACACAAAAGCTTGACCCTTTCGAGTCAACTGAGTCAAAGGTAGTGCCAGCTTGGAAAAGCCTTCGATAAACTTGCGATAATAACCCGCCAATCCCAGAAAGCTTCGTATCTCAGTAGCAGACTTCGGAGTCTCCTACTGTAATACAACATCAATTTTAGAGGGATCAACAGCAATCCCGCAACTTGAAATCACATGACAAGAAAGCTCACTTCCTTCAACCAAAACTCACACTTGGACAGCTTTGCATACAACTTCTTCTCTTTCAACACTTGCAACACAGTCCTCAAATGCTCGGGATGTTCTTCTTCAGATCTAGAATATATTCAGATATCATCGATAAACACCACCATAACTTATCCAAATACTCAAGAAAAATCGGATTCATATACTCCATGAACACCATACCTCGCCCTGAAAGCTGTCTTCGGAATATCATTAGGCTTAACACGAATCTGATAATAACCAGACCTCAAATCAATCTCACTGAACACGCAAGTGCCCACCAGTTGATCCATCAAATCCTCAATTCTCAAAAGTAGATACTTATCCTTGGTCGTCACTTTATTCAACCGTCTATAATACACACACAATCTCATAGTACCATTTTCTTCTTTACTGACACACAAGAGCACCCCACAGTGAAACACTCAGTCGAACAAACTTCATCCCAAGCAACTCTTCCAATTGTTTCTTCAATCCTCCCAACTCAGATGCAGACATCCAGTAAGGAGCTATTGACACCGGGCTCATACCTAGTATCAAATCTGCCGTAACCTCTACCTTACTCTCTGGAGGCCAATCACTTACGTCATCAGGAAACACTCCCGAAATTTCACAAACAGAAGGAAAAACACCAGCTTCTCCACCTTCACTAATGCTCAAGGTCGCCCTCAACATAAACGTCTCAGCACCATCCTGCATCGACTCATCAAAACCATATGTAAGCACTTGGCTTAACTTCCAACAATTCATTGCGCACACCACTTAAGCTCGCAAGACACGTCTATCCCATCCAACATGATTCCCGTCTATTATAAACAAGAGATTAAGGGTGATCAGTTCCTCAATTTATTAATAACAGCCGACCATCATGAGGCGGTACAAACTATCTTTACCAAATTATTGTAGCGTCCAACACCACGCTTAGCCATCGTTCCACACTTGAAGCATCTTGGAGAAGCACCATCTTCTCCCCCCACTTGTTTCATTCCCAACCTGCAAATGGAAAACAAAACAAGCATCGACATTGTTTTCACACACATGTCACACACTAGGGAATAGACAACATTAGACAACCTGGCCGGACGGACCAACCAGGCTCTGATACCACTAATGTAAAACCCTTCTTTACCCCACAAATACTGTAGCAGATTTAAACATAAAATCAGAGTAACATCAAAATCACCTCAAAGGGTGCACATTTCTCAATTAATTCAAATCAACAAAATTGCCCCGTAAACAACGGGTTTTCCTCAAAATAAATAAAAAGCCATCAATAAGCAGCGGAACCACCATAACCACAAAAATCCCACAAAAGGGTTTTTAAAATAAAACCGTAGTCATCAAATAACAACAAAATGTCAACATGACATGTTTCAACTCAACGACCCAACCCGATGTTACACTATCAGAGCAAGACCCTCTACATCGACTAAAAGCAAAATAAACTTCAAAGGTCCTCGAAGGCGCCCACGGCTAATCCTGATCACCTGTACGTTACCCACGTGGAGGCAACATTCAAACAGGCAGGGTGAGTAGAACAATCATTATAATCAATATAAGATAAGATATGCATAAAAAATGGCATCATCCTCATATACAACATCTTCGGGGTCATCACAAGGAAAACATCAAAATCACATCATCATAAATCAAATCAATGCCAATCAAATGCAACGCACAACTAGACTCATGCATGTGGTACCAATCGTCATAATCGATGGACACTAGGCCATCACCCCTCCAAAGATCCCCGTCAATAGGATTGATTCTGCATAGGAACAGAAGCACGTCATAATTACCTCATATCCACACAATGGGAATGAAGTATCGTCACAGAGTATGCATATGAATGCATGATACACAACATCAATAATCATCATCGTCAAAACATCATTATGTACATCATCATTCATCAAAACATCATGTTCGTCATGTCGTCATTTATTCATCAAAACATCATGCGTCATCATCTTATCGTCATACATCATACATAAACAACTCATGATCATCAATATACGTCATAGTAATTCATAGTGTCACTTAATCATCATACATCATACATAAACAACTCATGATCATCAATATACGTCATAGTAATTCATATCGTCAAGTAATCATCATACATCAAATATGCACAGTTCATAATCATCAATATTCTCATGAAATTCATATCATCAATTACTCGTCAAAACATCAGGAAATCATCACGTCATAATCATCATTAACATCACTAACATCATGGTAAAACATCAGAAACAGCACAACACCGAAAACATCAGAACATCACAGAAATCATAACAAAACTTTGCGAACAATAGGGTTCGCTACTGAGTTCGCTGGGAGGTTCGCCTTGCGAACTCCAGCGAATACCTCAACTCCCACACAAAACTAGAAAGTTTCCCCTTCTGCCTCTCCTCGCTGCCTCTATTCGCTTTGCGAAGCCCTTCGCTGGGACATTCGCTTTGCGAGCATCACAGTTACTTCCCAACATTCATCAGAATCCCCACACAGTCATCGCGCATTCGCTGCACCGTTCGCTTTGCGAACTTTGGCGAACATTCGCCTTGCGAAGCTTTCACTCGCTTTGTGAACCTGCGATTATAGGAAAACGCTGCTACGCATTCAGTAGCATTCCAGCCCCAAAACCCTTGCGACTTCAACCTCAGATTTCCCCAAAAACATCCCAAAACAGTCTCAAAACATCATGGATCATCGAAGGTCTAAAACCTACGACATTTAGGTCGATTCATACATATCCTAAACCTCAATTCACCTAAACCTTCAAAATTCTCAAGCTTCCCATAAACCCCATAAATCCCTTTTTATACAAGATCCCACATATCATAAAAAGGTTTAGCCTCGAAGGCATATTTTTACCCAAACCAATTCAACCCTTAATAATCCATCATAGATTCATCATAAATACCCCTAAATCATCGACAACTCATAAACCCTTCAAAAACCCCAAAAACCTCAAAATCCACTTTTAACACATCACTTCCTATATTGAAAACAATGAAAGGCAATACTCCCCATACCTTAGATTGTCGAATCTGAGCTTTCTTTATCGATCCTGCGGAAACCTTCACGAATCCTCATTGTTTCCCTTCTTTCCTCAGAGCTCTACACTTTCTCCTTATTTTCACGATCGAACCAAATGAATCATATTCCTCCCAATTCCTTTTTGTTAAACCCTTGGGCTTCCAAAAATGGGCTTTCTCCATAATACCCTCACTAATCCTCCTCAAAAGTAAAATTTACCCTTAATTCCTCTAATATTATTTAAATTAATAATAATACTAATATATTCATATTATATACTATTATTTAATTAAAATAATCAAACTCCACCAAAATACCGACATCGACACAAACCACCATATTCACCGAAAATTCACCAATATTATATTCAAATAAAATAAATATTCTAATAAATTTGGGGTGTTACATTGATGAGCTTGGATGAACCTTCATCAATACAAATTTATCATTAAGTGAATCATTTGATTCATTTTTGGTGCTTTGTGTTGATTATAGGTTTAGTACCTCAATCCATTAAGAAGAGTGATTGAAATTGTTGATGAAATGATCTTGAGTAGTGATTCAATTTGGTCATCTCTTCATCTCTCATTCTCTTTCTTTCTTTTTTCCTTTTGTTTTTCTCTTGATCAATTGGATGGTGTGTAGTCCATCTTGTTCATGAGAATTGGATTGGTGCTTGATGAACTTTCATCATTTCAAGTCTACCATTTGATTGATCATTGATCATTGGAGGTACTTTGGATTGATGCATAAGTTTTTCCTAAGTGTCATGAAGGATTGATTGATGTAATGAACCAATCTCCTTGCCTTAGTACTTGATCCCTCCTTGTTTTTGACTTGTGCTACATGTTCTAGGAGTATGATCTCCATTATATCTCTAACATGTATGATACATAAATTGTTATTGACCGACCTCCCATAGTATGATCTTCCTTATATATTGTGCTACGATTGCTTAACATAGCGCTAAATTTGTCGCGAATTGGATTATTAATTCTAATACTAGTACTAACTATATAATTGTGATAACATTTATTTTTATGTCATTTACTTTTATGCACTTTTATATTTATTGTCATTTACTTTCTTGCACCTTATATATATTGCTTTATTATTATCATTTACATATCATATTGCTATTGTTTATGTTTATGCCTTTTTTTTCTTTGTCCATTTGGACTCTTCTTTTTCTTTTTTCTTAAGACATTAATAAAGGCTAAACCATTAAAAGACTTAATGTTCCATTGGACTATTTTGTTACTATCCCTTTCTTGGATGTTGGACTTATGGACTTAGAATTAGGTTCTTGATCCCATGCTTTGGATTTCTGGCCTAAGACCTTGGAATTCATCTAGAACCTTGAACTTGAGATGACTTTTGGAAGACATAGCTCTATTACTTCATCTTTGGCCTTGGCTTAAGTTCTTCTTCATCCGATGCTTGGTTATTTCTCTGCTTATTTGGTTGCTTGTTGCTTAATCCAAAGGATGGGATTATTGACTTGTGCCAAAGCTTGCTCTTGGTTAGATCTTTCCTTCCTTAGCTTTTACTTTGTGCTTTAGGATAGTCTCTTCATCTTCTCCCCTTCTTAAATTTTCAAAACCTTCTCCCTTTTTCAAAATCTTCTTGTTTTCAAACTTGAACCACTTTCTTAATAAACCTTGACTTTGTCAAATGATTTTTAAACTCTTTTCTTGAATAAATTCTAATCAATCCTAAGCATGTCAAGATCATTTTCATAAAACATAAACGATACACAACTCATTCAAACCATTTTTTGCCCTTTGTGCACTTTTCCTTTTAAAATTTTTCTTAAGGTTTAGACATGAGTCATTTTCATAATTGAGATGTAATTCTCCTATCCCCATAGTGATGTTTGAAGGTCTGAAAAGTACACAAGAAGGGGGGGTTGAATTCTATTTCGCGTTCTCTTTTAATTTAGCTTCTGATCAAAGTTTCAGAATCAGAAGTGATGTTCAGATTCTGAGTTAATTCGTTTGGCAGTGGATATAATAGAAGTAAATAAAATAACAGCAAAAGACACAAAATATTTATATTGTTTCCTCCCCTAACTGAGAGTATTCCAGTCCCCATTGCTCACAAGAGGTTTTCATTATAACCACTTCATGATTAGAATCGCTTATGGTACTGCATAAGACTTTTACAACTGCTCAGACAGTCTGTTTGAGAGTTCCCTTGATTATAGCACATGTCTAAGACTTAACCTTTGCTCACACCATCTGACTGAGCCGCACGTTCTTCTGTCATTTGGCTGAAACTTTCCCTTTTATTAGAGCACATGTTTAAGACTTCCCTTTGATCACATCCTCTGACCGAGCTACCTGCTCTTCTGGCCATCCAGACTGAGGCTTCCCTTGCTCAAGCAGCACTCGAGACTTCTTGCTCTTGCCCCTCAGACGGAGACTTCCCCACTTGTCAATCAGACTAGTTGAATAAGACTTTCACAGCTCAAGCACTTAAGCAATGAGACTTACTTGGCTTAAGTATCTTAGCTCAAGACTTGTTGCTTTAATCCCAATGAGACAAGACTTTTTTCTCTAGCACATAGTAGGAGACTAATCTAAACTACTGAAGGCTCGGTAGAATAGAGAACAAGGTGTACATGATGCTAGCATCAGAGGTACGGGAAATCACCATAACAAAGTGTCATACCCCAAATTTTGACCACTAATATTTCCCATCATTGTGCAAATCATCATCACAATATGGACGAACCATCATACTTCATTAGTCTCCCCAAAGATGGGTGAGCATCCACTACAATCAAGCTTAGGGTTTCAAGCCCTCTCAGAGCTCTTAGACAAATGATCAATCAAGGAATGACATGATCTTCAACTTGTCTAACCTCTCAAACATCCACAAAGGATCAAGAGGACTCCCACTTCAAGGATTAAGCACAAGGCTGCTCCCTTCTAGGTGGATCAAGCCTCAAGATCGCCAGTGTCACCAAATTAGGGTTTTGGTCGACCAAGGCCTCCAGATGGAAATTTTCCTATGGGCATGAACCATTGATTCAATGCACAACTTAAGATGCTCCAAGGGACCTCATGGACCCAATCATCAAGTCAATTTGACCTCAAGGGATACATTCACTAAAAATCAGGAATTAGGGTTTCTTGACCTAATTCACCCCTAAGTTGACTTTTGGGACAAATCATGAGCCAAGACCTCAAGACATGGGTTGAGGGTCTCTAACACACCACATTGTTCCATTTGCAACAATGGATTGATCCAAGAAGCTTGATCAACAAGTTTCAAGTTCATCAGAACCACAGTTAGGGTTTCGCGGGAAAAGTCAACTGTGTCTTTGACTTTTGACCCAGGCATGCTCCCAAACCTTGGGACATGATTCAATACACCCTATAACACCTATGAAATCAATCCATCAAGTTTTCTTTAGGTCAAGGACTTGATTTCATAGAGGATCGCACAGTTCGGAATTCATCTGATAAAAAGTCAACTGTGCACAAAAGTCAACTTTGACTTTTTGAGATTTTTCACAATTATGGTTCTTTAACCCTAAAATGATGTTAATGTGTGATTTGGATCATCATTCATCAAGAAAAATAAGAAAAGTGGGATAAATTGTAAAAGGGGTAACCATAAAAACTTAGAAATTTTGCTAAGTTATGGAACAAAGTGGCTAGGGCACCAACTTTGGAGGATCATAACTCCTAAACCACAAGGCCATTTTTCCCCATCCAAAGCTGGATTTGTAGATCTCATGGCCCTCTACAAAATCTTCAAACACAACTCATTCCAATTCCTCATGGATTTTAATTTATGGAATGATCAAAATCACAAAAAGTGAAAATGTCACTTTTTTTCCAACACTTGGTGAAATTTTCACTAAGTCAGAATCTGCCTTCACTTTTTACCAAATGTAGGGGGATTTTTCAGTTGGATCCAAAAGTTATCCAAACCAACTATGATCAAACAGTTGTTGTATCATATGAGGGCTTTCCAAAATGATCAAGAACTTCATCAAAGTCCACTTGAGCCATGAGATATGACAATGCCAATATGCCTTGCTGCAAACTGTCATGGCAAGGCAGATTTGGGAGTTTTGCTCGATTTGCTCAAATTTTGCAAAGGGCAAGCAAATTTATCTATCTGAACACCTCAAGGGGGGACCAAGGAGGAACCAACTCTGATCCCAAGCCTCCCAAGTCTTTGGAACCAAAAGTAGCATGCCAAACCTAGAAATGCCTAAAAGAGGGACAAGAATCCAATTTTGGATTGGAGCATTTAATGGATGCACCAAGGTGGCATGGACTGAGCCATATCCAACGGAATTCAGTCAAGACTTATCCAAGACCAAGGGAACCAACAGCCTGTGCCCTAACCTCTAGTCAATGGCTAGAGGAGACTTGGATTCTCATTGCTCAACATTGGCCAAACCTCTGCTGCAGTTGCCATTCACTATTTCAGCCAAAACAAACTAGCTCTACTATAAATAGAGCTCAATTGTGTTCAGTTTGAGTACACCAAAGCACTACAACACTTGTTTTCCTCAAAATCTCTTTCTCTAGGCAAAAATACCTTCTTTAGCAAGGTAACTCTGAGTTTTTGAGTTAGAGAGCAATTGCACCACAACTCATGATCCAAACACATCCAATATATCATATCTAAGCTGTCCAAACTCTCACAAGTGACCTGTAACACCAAAATCACAAAGTCACCTCTCAAAACCTCAAAATAGGACTTTTGTGCATTTTTCAAGCCATGTCTTGATTCAGTCACTTTCCAAACCAGATAAAACCTCAAAAACACTCCTAATATCATCCTTGAACTGTCCCAAATGGTTCCACACATCTGGAACACCATTTGAGAGAGTTGCTATTTTGGTCACTTTTGCCCCTTTTGCAAGAAAGACCTCAAACTTGCTCCTGAGGTTTCCAGCTGATTCCAACCATCCTAAAAGCTTCTAAGAGATCATTTGAGGGTGTCCAAAGCATCAAATCATTTCTGGAACAAGTGGCTTGGCAGATTGCACAAAAGCTCCAAAAAGAGGTAAGCATCACAACTTGGATTCTTTGAATCATACTTTCTTTTGATGTCCACTGATCATGCATCTCTTATACATGTTATATGTGTTGTGTTTGCACCAATTTATCATGTAATTCATGCTTGTACCAAGAGATGGCACAGAAAATGAAAATCATGGCCTATTTCAAAACCTCTATCGGGTTTTTCAATAGGAGCATGATCTGAAAAAAAACACCACCACCATTGGATTCCTTATGAAATTCTAGGCAGGATAGACCTAAATTTTGTCCCAATCCATGGAGAAATGAGAAAGTTATGGCCTTCACGTTTTCAACCAAAATCTTGCCTTACCTTGGACCAGACCAAAAACAAGGCAAGCCTTGTATATTTGTGGTTGTGTTTCGATCAACAGATGTATCACCACCCCAGTGGTAAGGCGCACGCCCTATACACAAGAGGTCTGAGGTTCGAATCCCCATCGCCCCAGATCCTCTTTTTGCTATTTTCTCCACTTTTTTTATTGTTTTTCTTATTATTTTTAATGATTTGAAAAATTAATAACTCCCTCAATTTTAAATATTTTTGATTAGTTCTTTTTGCAAAAAAACACAAAAATGTTGAAATATTCTATTCCACAAAAAAATTAAACTTATATCAGTTATTTAGTATAATTAGTATTTTTGTGAATAAATTCATTTTTAATTGTTTTTAAACATTTAAAAGTGGATATTTACTTTGAAAATCAAAACCAAATGAGTTTTAATTCATCTTGTTATTAAAACCTCATTTTCTAAACCATAAACAAAAATCACAAGTGGTTTATTCAAACTTATTTGGTATTTTTATCATTTTTATTTGATTTTCTTTAAATATTTACTTTTAAAAGAAAACAAATTTAGGGTTTCCTTGATTTTCACTCAAACAAAACTTTTAAAACACTTTGGGCCTCTAATAGAGTGTAAGACCCAACCCCCTTTGAAGACCACCACCTTTTGGGCCTCAGTCATTGTATAAGTCCCACTGTATTTTCAAAATCTCGGCGCGGTCGCCATTTCAAAACAAAACCTTGGGCCTCTCCTTGAGCTGTAAGCCTCACCACTTGTATAAAAATAAATTTTTGGGCCTCTTGAGAGAGTGTAAGCCCCATCCCTTTGTACAGAAAACCTTTTTGGACCTCAGTCACTTGTATAAGTCCCTGTACAATTTCAAAACCACAGTGCGATCACTAATAAAACCTTGGGCCTCTCCTTGAGCTGTAAGCCCCAACAAACTGTTCAAAGAACTTTCTCCTTTGAGTTTGAATATAATATTAATATTATTATCAAAGTTTTCTTTGTTGAACAACTAACCAAACAGTATGAAAGCTCTACAACCGAGTAAGTGTTTACCCGCTTTCTTTATCCGCTTTCATATATATATATATATATATATATATATATATATAACTGTATTGTGGGGCTGTTTCATTGTAAGTCTTCTTTCACAAACCTTTATATACGTGTCAAATATCAACTGTGTAATACTAGTATAGTTAATTAGAGTTTTCCCTGGCAACTACATCTAGCACTAGGTAAAGCCCTGCTGGTCACTCTTAAATACAAACAAAACTAGATCCCCCATAGGATTACCAGACACAGTCTTTCCTCCTCTTGGGGTTAAACAATATGGAGACGTGAAAGGCAGCATTTTCGGTGAACCCTTTCTCAGACTGTCACTCTTAGAAATCGTCAAAGAGACTCTACTCCCCAGAGTTGATCTATTCTCCATGAATAACATCTCTTGAGTTTCTTCCAAATTCTCGGACTTTCCTGGCTTGATCTATTCTCGGTGAATAGCATGTCTTGAACTTCTCGGGGTTTGGAGACCCACAGGCTTCTTAAAAGCATCCTCGCCTCCTCTTGGGCATTGTACAAGGACCCTTCGACTTCATAAAAGCTCTCATGCCTTCTCTTGGGCTTAGTACAAGGACCCAGAGACCTCTACATGTATAGGAACAGAACCTAGTCATCAATTTGCTAGAGTTGTCTTCCTGAGTCAAGTGTCAGACCAGTTAATGGGTTGACCTTCATCCCTTAACATACCAGCCTTCTCTTGGGCATCATATAAAGATCATTCACTTATCCGAGAATCGATTTCTCAAAACACCAGTAGACTAGGACAGTCTCAATACCCTTTGGATTTCCCATTTCCTTAAAGAACGGGAAATAATCCTGATCCTCTGATCAATCCCTAAGCACAACATAAGAACTGATTTTCTCTTTATCCAATATACTGGACCTGTCACTAAACTGAAACAGTTACAATAGCCTCCTCTTGGGCTTTGTACAATGATTCTTCCTGTCGCTCCCGGGATTTTCATCCAAGTACAAACGCGAAAGTGGCACCGAAACAGAGTCGCCAGCAATGTGTATTTATCCCAAGAGAGGGAAAGGAAACACCGCATAAACCTGAGAGAAAGGAAAAGCATGGTCTTGCGACCAAGAGAAATGGGTTCGGGAGTCGGTTACGCGAGAGGAAGGTATTAGCACCCCCTCGCGTCCATCGTACCCGATGGGATCCACGCTTGCTTGTCTCGATCAAAGGGTGATAGAAAAGAATACTGGAAGAGGAACTAGAAAAGGAATGAAAAGAGAAAGAGAAACAAATGTAGGGAAAATAAAAGAAGTGCTCGCATGGGCCCTACCCCACTGCCTACGTATCTCATCGGGAACATGAGAATCAGAGCGACGTAGTTCCCCTCACTAGGGATGGATTGTTTGTGTTTTTTAAGGAACGGCTAACGTTCTAGCTCAGGTGTTGCAGGCTCGCTGGTCCGAGTGCGTTACCATCTTGCAAGAGAACGAGTAGGAGCGCGTTCGTTCGTTGAGAGTGAATGAGGTGAGAAAAGAATTCCCGAAGGAAAGACGTTATTGTTTGTTTTTGCCTTTTAGAAGTTTTTTTTCATTTATTTGCATATGACAGTGTATCTGAATCTTAGTCATTGGAATGTGTACATTCCCACATTCCAAGATGGAATGGGTAAGAATGCACACTAAGAGTGAAGAAGACCCCCACGCTTAGTTCCAATTGTCAAGGTTCAAACACACTAGCATACTTGTGTTTATTAAGTGTTTTGTTGATTATGAAGTGAAGAAGTGTTTTTTATTATTTGCACCTTCAACAAGTATTGCATTTAAGTCCCTCATACAAGATCAAATATGTAACACATTGACCTAAGATGGGCCATATGCTACACATCTTAAGATTATAAGAGAAGACCCCTTATAATCTTTTCTTTATATGAAAGGCCTAAATGCAATAAATGCCTACCTTTATTAGATATTTTGAATTTTCTTTGAGATGAGAAAAGAGACTCAAGGGAGGATAAAGGTAAAAATCTATATGGACTAAGACACCCCCTAGTGTTAGCATGCTTGGAGATCCTATGGTTAGTGAGGTTTAAGAAACCTAACCCAAAAGAAAGGAGAAGAAAGAAGAAAGAATACAACTTACTTCCAAAATGGAAGCTAAGTTGATTCTAAAAAGGGAAGAAAGAAAGTTATGAACACAAAGCACCATTAAATGCTTAGACAATCACAAATTGAATGATTAAAAAGTGAAGTAAGAAGTTAGAATGTGGAAGCATATCCACACTCAATTGGCTTACCCTTAGCCCCTGAAATGGTTAGCACAATTACTTACAAGTAAAGTAAGAAAATATAATGAACAAATCAAACTCAAACAAGTTGACAAACAAAGTAAAATGAGATTGAATGCTATACATGCTTCCAAGTCAGAATGTAACTCATATTTACACAACCTAATGTTATCCTAAATGAGCATACCAAATCATGCAAACAAAATCTCAATCCAACAAGAAGCAAAGAAGAAAAGGTGAAGTGATGTGAATGTGGTTCATACTTGTGAAACAAGTGACTTAAGGTGCAAGATAAACATCAAACATGCAAAGATGAAACCCAAATGTCACAATCAGAAGTCAATTAACATGCTATACATCCTCAAACAAAACCACAACTCATGGCACAAGTGCCTTCATGATCAAGCAAACCAAACATGAGGCATGCATTCACAAAATGAACAAGTTAAACTTCATGCTTCAAACAAATAGCAAACATGCTTCAAAAATTATGACTTTCACCAATCAAACACCTTAAACACATGCCATTAACATATCAAGTCCACAAGCAATGAATCAGAACCAAAGTCACTCAACAATTAGGTCAAAGTCTCATGGAAGTTTCATGTATTCATGCTCAAAGCAACACATCAAAAGTCATCCAAAAAAAGACTTAAAAAACATCTCATAAATCTCAAACATACCTCAACATATTGTGACCACAATGCAAAAAGAAAGGCATCAAAATCATTTTTTATGATCAAGAACAAAAATGCACAAAATCATATGTCACATTAAGTATGCATACAAATGGAAATTCAAAAGAAATAATGGAACAGGGGCAAAATGGTCATAAAATCAGAAAATAAAATCATAGAAAATTTCCTAAATGTTTTAATAATGCTCATGAATTTTTATGGAATTTTGTAATGCCACTTTGTATTTTTTTAAAATTAAAAAGCAAAGGTGTAGAAAAAAATAAAAATAAAAAAAAAATGCAAAAGGAATGGGGGTGCATGCATAGCAATTGGGTAGTTTACATGAAATTGGGCTTCAATATGGGGGTGTAGATATCAATCAGATTAAGTCCATTTCTGCGCATAACATATTAACAACCATGTGCTTCAGTCAACACAATGTCAAAGCAATCACAACCATGAGATCAAGTCAAGTCAAACAAGCAGTCAACGTAATCATGATCAACACACACGCGTGAGGGAACACATAACATACCATACACTGCACCACACAAAGTTTAAAATACAAATCAGAATCCTCACGTGAGTGGCATGTGAGTTTTAATGTGCTGGCAAGCTTAAAGCCACACGATCATGAAAAATGGACGGATGAGATTATAACATGCATAAACCCTAGCTCTAACAGTCACCGGCCGGAGAGGGACCTCCGGTCACCTTCTCCGGTCATTCACCACCGTCTGCAACCTTCAAACTCTCCAGAAATTCTCAAGCCATATATCAAAAGAAAGCTGAACTCATGCACATCACTAATCTAACATTCAAATTCACAGATCAATCATGTATAAAGAGAATCGAGCACAAACATTTTTGCCCTAGAAAATATTCTAAGCACCTATAGTGCCTATCACTAGCCAGATCACTCACACTGCTTCTATTAAGCTCAAATCAACATGAAAAATATCTTAAACACAAGAAAATGAAGCAAGATCAGTTGAGGAATTTCAAACCTGGCACTGTGAAGAACTTGAATCAACAAGAAGACCAGAGATGTAGACTTGTTCTTGAGCTTCCAAGGAGCAAAATAAATGCTTCAATGCCTTGGATCTTGAAGAGAATGGAGAGAAATCCAAATTGGAAAAATTGCTACACTTGAGGAATTGATCTCTTTCTGGTTTATTCTTGAGCAATGATGACCAATTGATGATGATGATGATGAAATAAGCAAAAAAACTCGTGCACACAGAGAGTTCAGAGATAATTTTCAGAGAGAAAAGGTGAGAATGTTTTGTGAAATGTGTAGAATGAGGATCCCCCCAATTCTGTGAGCAGTGGAGCTTATATATGTGTGGTTAGCTTCTAACTAGTGTGGTTGATGGTTAGAACTCCAGTTAGAGTGAGTCAGTTAACTGAGTTGTGAGTTAACTGATTGAGTGAGGCTGTTATGCCACGAGTTGGGAGGTTTGGTTAGAGTGTGGAGTGATTATGAGATGATATGGTGAGGATGAGAGTGAACCAGTGGTGGTGATGTTACTATCAGTGCAGCAGCCTGGCTTGTACCATAAGTTTTCTTATTTCCTCTTTGATGTAAGGCTATGTATGTGTAAGGTGGTGTTTGTTCAAATGAGGCAAAGGTTGGGAGTGTGTTGAGAATGTATGCGTGTGACTTAAAACATGATAACAACAACAACCTTCTGTTTTTTCAATTTTGTGACAGTTTGTAACCAATGTAACAATGTAGGTTTGAGGGTGGATTTCTCTCATGTTAGTGGATGGTTTGAGGAACTTTTGATGTTGTTGGAAAGAATGATCACAATACAACAAGTTTGGTTTGAAAATGAAAGTGAAAGGATGCCTCAAACATGCCTAAAAATGACCATAACCAGATGGAAAAACAAACTGATGTATGGTCGAGCAGTTTGTGGCATGGCATGACAAGTTGGCCTAGTGACTTTCAGTTGTGTTGACCAAACTTTGAGCTATCTCAACTCCTTATCCTTTGATCACATAAAAAAATCATGAACATCAATTTTGAAGATCTCACATAGAGGAACAACTTTCATGTTGAAAGATTTTTTATTTGAAGCCTTTAACCATGAGAAAGACAAATGGACATTTGGCCCACCACATGCTTGTTAAAATGACTGCGCGCGTGCCCTGAAAATCTTGGTCATGACCTAGTTTTGAACCTACTTTGCTCAAACTTTGATCAATCATATCTCCCTCATTTTTTATCCAATGGAGATGTTCCACACATGGATTTGAAGCTTAAAGCAAGGCCTTTCATTGAGGCAGAGTGGAATTTTCATTTGGTGCTCCAAATTTAAATGGCCTTGGTTCAAATTCTGATGCAAAATGGCCAAAACTTGCTATTTTTAGTAACCCTTCTTCATCCAAAAATGGCAACTTTCCACATCTTGATTTTTTCATGATTCCTTTGGAGTTTCTTGACCAAATTTTGTACATTGGACATATGTAACATGAATTTCATGAATTTGGCCTCAAAAAGTCAAGAGTTGACTTTTTCCTCTGATTATTTGACTTGGCCCCAAATTCCCTGATTTTTTATCTTTCTTCCAATTGAACCACCTCCAAAACCAATTGAGATGCAATTTTCCACATACATACACTTAGGGACATATGGAATACCATGACATCAAGTTTTGTCCAAAAAATCAAAGATACCCTGATTTAATTGGAAACCCTAATCTTGACCTCCTCTGGTTAGGAGGAAATTGCACATCTTCCAAATCCAAATTCCTCAGAGTATGTTGTGTATCCTCTTAAAGGATGATGAGATATACCATTTGAGGATGATTTTGAATCAATGAGCCATCCCTTTTGAGGATTTTCCTTCAATTTTTGAACCTCTTGCATAGTGAAAGATGTAGTGCTTCAATCTCCCATTGAATCTCACTTCCTTGAGGTTTTGGAAGATCAATTGAGATAGTATGAGACATGAGAGACCTCTTGGCTTGCCTAGAGCCAACTTGATTGACCTTTTTGTGCTTTGAATGATTCCTTGATTGTCCACCTTCCACCTGATCACATGCCCTGATGGTAAGAAGGATGCCATGCTTCATTTTTCTATGTTAAATGCAATGTAATGTTAATGAGGTGGATATGATATGATAAATGATAATGCCATGCTATGAAGACAAAAGGGGAGAGCAAATTTTGGGGTATTACAGCTGCCCCTATTCAAGCGCTGTAGACCTGAATGCCTGAAAGCAAATGCTTTCGGACTTTCAAGGTATATAGTGATTGAATACCAAAAATAACCAAAAATTTGCTCTGGGTGAAGAATAAAAGGGATATAAACCCAACGAGACTGCTGGATTGAATCCTCGATGAAACGTCGGAGGGATCTGTCTTTTGAACGATGCCAGACGACTACTGGCTTGCCACGCTGATGGTGGACTTTAATACTGTCTTTTATGCAATTCCAGACGACTACTGGCCTGCCACACTACTGGTGGACTTTTGCCACCCGAAGACGGACTTTTGCCAATCCACTGTTGGACTTTTGCCACCCGAAGACGGACTTTTGCCAATCCACTGTTGGACTTTTGCCACCCGAAGACGGACTTTTGCCAATCCACTGTTGGACTTTTAGAATATGCCACCCGAAGACGGACTTTTGCCAATCCACTGTTGGACTTTTAGAATATGCCACCCTTAGATGGACCTTTCGCCAATCCACTGTTGGACTTTTGCCACCCGAAGACGGACTTTTGCCAATCCACTGTTGGACTTTTGCCACCCGAAGACGGACTTTTGCCAATCCACTGTTGGACTTTTAGAATATGCCACCCGAAGACGGACTTTTGCCAATCCACTGTTGGACTTTTGCCACCCGAAGACGGACTTTTGCCAATCCACTGTTGGACTTTTGCCACCCGAAGACGGACTTTTGCCAATCCACTGTTGGACTTTTAGAATATGCCACCCGAAGATGGACTTTTGCCAATCCACTGTTGGACTTTTGCCACCCGAAGACGGACTTTTGCCAATCCACTGTTGGACTTTTGCCACCCGAAGACGGACTTTTGCCAATCCACTGTTGGACTTTTGCCACCCGAAGACGGACTTTTGCCAATCCACTGTTGGACTTTTAGAATTTGAAAAATTGTATTACTCTCTGCATCAGTGTCGGACATCTCTGCTGACTCTGCTGAGGAGCAATGACCAATGATTTGACTTTGGAGACTCCTGAAAGGATATCCTCTCCACTGGAGAATGAATGAACAATCCGTCTGCTTCGAATTGCCAAGCTTGCCAAAAATAATTTGGACTTGAAGAATAATAAATCTGCCAGTAATCACTTCATCTGCTGGGGGAATGAATTCTGGTCACAGCGATTCCGCAGGGGATGAGAATTTCTTTGCATGGCGTCTTTCTAGGGGAGAGAAGTCATAAAAACTCTGCTTGGGGATCTATCCAATCCAAGACCCTTTGTAGGGGTTATCCACCTTCTGACCCGGCTGGGGAAAGACTGTACCATCCTTGTTGAGGAATAGATTCTGCCGATCTTATAAACCTCTGCGGGGAGAACAACAACTCAGCTGGGGAGTATTGCTGACAAGATTCGATGCTGACCTCTGTGGGGATACCATGACCAGAGATACGATCTTGCTGGGTATCAGGGCTACTCTGCCAGGGATATGCAAATCCTGGTTAGAACATTCCACTGCAACTTGCTAGGAAAGAGTCCTTAGAGATCTGTTGGGGAAACCCAAAGCAAATCCACAGTATTCTGCTGAAGAATATGACTGTCAAGCTTAGGATAAGTACCACAATGCCCCATGTTAGGCGAGCTTCCCTTTAGACAATTCCGCTAGGGATGACGGGTTTATAACAAACTCTGCTGGAGGAAACTGCTTTAAAACGTCTCGTGCTGGGGAATGCCTTTTGAGAGGATTTTACAGAAGACCAACTGTCCTCAAACTCTACTGGGGATGATCAACACTTCATGCTGGGGAACCAAACAATTTGTCCCCGAAGAGGATGTCATAAGAGGATCTTACAGAAGATCTAGCCTCTTCAAACTCTTGTGACTTTGCTGGGGATAATGACCATCAGTTTCGGTGTCGACGAGACCCTTCTTTTGGGGAACCTGTGACCGTTACCGACATAGAAAAGCTTGTAGCCGTTGGAAGGACTGAATAAGAGAATCGACTTAATAAGATGCAATGGTACCCAGTTGAACTTAATTCACTGATATCGACCCGTTATGCACAATCGTCGACCGAACGATGAACGCCGATCTCCTTACCCATAATTGCCCCAGTCTTTTGCGTGGGGTGATTTATTGCTGGTCTTGTGCTTGAAATCATCTGCACCTGCTACCTGCAACAAAAGAATATGCCCACACGCCCCGAATATTGCATGGCTAGAATCCACCATCCGGGAGTATTCAACATTCGAAGTAATTTCAAATATTTTTTCTGCGCATGTTATTGCAAGGCTGCCATGTTTTCAAATGCAATGTTTTATAAAAAATTAGGACGTTTTTGCAAACAAAGCAATAAAACAAAAATAGAAAACTTTTTATTGACATTCAATTTATTGACTGAGAGCCCAGAATAGGCAATTACATCAGGAAGCAATCCCTGGAAAGAGGTGATCGCTAAAAATTGAGAAAAGAAACTATCCTAATGGCAATGTGAAAACGGAATTCCACTGAGTTTCCATTCTGTTATGACCAGTATGTCTTCAAAACTCCCCGACCTTGCCTTCTGAGGAATGATCAGACCGATTCCTATCCTTCAGAACGTCAGTTGTTCAAACGGTAATGGGGTGCAGATAAATCAAACCGTAGTCATTCGCTTAAATCCCTCTTTTGTGTGGACCGCCCTTTCAGGTTTTCGATCCACCAGGATACCCTTTTTTGCCTAAGTTGCCCTTTCGGGTTTTCAACTTACCGGGTGTACAAATCTTTTTTCAATTATATCCCTAATTTTTGCCCGAACCTTATTCTGTTTTTGGTTCGCCGGGATGCCCTTTTTTGCCTGGATTTTTTTTTATTCTTATTATCCAGCGGGTCTATTCATGCGAAGTATTTTTTGACTACGTCTGAGTTGACAGGGGATGAAAAGTCTTCGCCATCCATGGTTGTAAGCAATAAGGCTCCGCCTGAAAAGACCTTTTTAACCACGAATGGACCTTCATAGTTGGGAGTCCACTTGCCCCTGTGATCTGTATTGGGAGGAAGGATCCTTTTGAGTACCACATCTCCGACTTTATGAACCCGAGGACGCACCTTCTGGTCAAATGCCTGTTTCATTCTGCGCTGATATAGTTGCCCATGACATACAGCCGCCAATCGCTTTTCCTCAATAAGGCTCAGCTGATCAAATCTGGCTCGTACCCATTCAGCTTCATCTAGCTTAACATCCATCATAACTCTGAGGGACGGAATCTCTACTTCAACCGGTAGCACTGCCTCCATACCATATACAAGTGAGAATGGGGTTGCCCCAGTGGACGTGCGTACCGACGTTCGATACCCATGCAAAGCAAATGGTAACATCTCATGCCAATCTTTGTACGTGACAACCATCTTCTGCACAATCTTCTTGATATTTTTGTTGGCCGCTTCGACCGCGCCATTCATCTTTGGGCGGTACGGAGAAGAATTGTGATGTTCGATTTTGAAGTCCCGGCATAACTCAGCCATCATCTTATTGTTCAAATTAGAACCATTATCAGTAATGATTCTTTCGGGAACTCCATATCGGCAAATGATATCCCGTTTTAAGAAACGAGCGACCACTTGTTTTGTAACATTGGCATAGGACGCGGCTTCAACCCATTTGGTGAAGTAATCAATTGCCACCAAGATCAAACGATGACCATTGGAAGCTGTAGGCTCAATCTTTCCGATCATATCAATGCCCCACATGGCAAACGGCCATGGCGACGACATGATACTCAACGGATTTGGAGGCACATGCACCTTGTCTGCATAGATCTGGCATTTATGGCATTTGCGGGCATATTTGCAACAATCTGACTCCATAGTCAACCAATAATATCCCGATCTTAACAACTTTTTAGCCATTGCATGTCCTCCGGCATGGGTACCGAAAGAGCCTTCGTGCACTTCAATCATCAACAAGTCTGCTTCATGTCTATCCACACATCTAAGCAGGACCGTGTCAAAATTTCTTTTATACAGCACGCCATCTTTGTTCAAGAAGAAACTACCAGCTAACCTTCTCAACGTCTTCCTGTCTTTGGACGATGCCCCGGACGGGTACTCTTGACTTTTCAAGAAACACTTAATGTCATGAAACCATGGCTTGTCATCAGACGTTGCATCGACCGCAAACACAAATGCTGGTCTGTCAAGGCGGGATACCTCAATCTTAGGTACATGGTTCCATCCTTGCACTTTGATCATGGAAGACAAAGTGGCCAAGGCATCAGCGAACCTATTCTCATCTCGAGGAATGTGGTACAGTCTCACTGTTGTGAAAAATGTCAGCAATCTCCTCGTATAATCTCTATACGGCACTAGATTTGCTTGGTGCGTGTACCAACTCCCCTTCACTTGATTGATTACCAAAGCTGAATCACCGAATATATCAAGGGTTTTAATCCGTAGATTAATCGCCTCCTCGATCCCCATTATACAAGCTTCGTACTCTGCTTCATTGTTGGTGCACCCGAAAGTTATTCGTGCAGTGAAAGGCATATGAACACCTTCCGGCGTGATAAGAACTGCTCCAACTCCGCACCCATTCATATTGACAGCCCCATCAAACATCAGACTCCATTTGGATTCAGGGTCTGGCCCCTCCTCCGGAAGTGGTTCCTCACAGTCTTTAGCTTTGAGAAACATGATGTCTTCATCAGGGAAGTCAAATTTCATTGGTTGGTAATCATCAATCGGCTGTTGCGCAAGATAGTCGGACAAGATACTTCCTTTGATGGCCTTTTGTGAAGTGTACTGAATGTCATACTCTGTCAAGACCATTTGCCACCGTGCAACTCTGCCTGTCAATGCTGGCTTCTCGAAAATGTACTTGATAGGATCCATTTTTGAAATCAACAAGGTTGTGTGCCTAACCATATATTGCCTCAATCGCTTAGCGGCCCATGCAAGCGCACAGCATGTCTTTTCAAGCATTGAATATCGGGACTCACAATCATTGAACTTTTTGCTCAGGTAGTAAATAGCATGCTCCTTCCTACCTGTCTCGTCATGCTGACCGAGAACACAACCCATGGAACCTTCAAGCACTGTCAGATACATTATCAGCGGTCTCCCTTCAACTGGAGGCATTAGAATCGGAGGTTCCTGCAAGTATTCTTTTATCTTATCGAATGCCAATTGGCAATCGTCATTCCACCTGACCGTTTGATCCTTCCTCAACAATTTAAATATTGGTTCACACGTGGCTGTTAGGTGAGATATGAACCTCGCAATGTAGTTCAATCTACCCAAGAAACCACGAACCTCTTTTTCTGTTCTCGGTTCAGGCATTTCTTGTATTGCTTTCACCTTGGCAGGATCAACCTCGATTCCTCTTTCGCTCACAATGAAACCCAGTAACTTTCCAGAACGTACCCCAAACGTGCACTTGTTTGGATTTAATCTCAGACGGAACTTTCTCAACCTTTCAAACAACTTTTTCAGGTTAATCAGATGTTCCTCTTCGGTTCTCGACTTGGCAATCATATCATCTACATAACATTCGATCTCCTTATGAATCAAGTCATGAAACAATGTCACCATCGCCCGCTGGTACGTTGCCCCTGCGTTTTTCAAACCAAAAGGCATTACTTTATAATAATAAGTACCCCACGGAGTAATGAACGTGGTCTTTTCCATATCTTCAGGTGCCATCTTGATCTGGTTGTACCCGGAGAAACCGTCCATAAATGAGAACACTGAAAACTGAGCTGTATTATCGACCAGCACATCAATATGAGGTAGTGGAAAATCATCTTTCGGGCTAGCTTTATTAAGATCTCGATAATCCACACACATTCTCACTTTTCCATCTTTCTTCGGTACTGGCACGATGTTGGCTACCCATGGAGGATACTTTGTCACAGCAAGAAAACCAGCGTCCCACTGCTTCTGGACTTCCTCCTTAATCTTTAAAGCCATGTCGGGGTGAGTCCGACGAAGTTTCTGCTTGACTGGCGGACATTCTTCTCTCAATGGTAGCCTGTGCACGACAATATCCGTATCCAACCCCGGCATGTCTTGATACGACCAGGCGAAGACGTCAACATACTCGCGCAACATTTCCGTCAAAGTTTGCTTCACATCTGCTTGCAAGCTGGCACCAATCCTGATCTCTTTCTTGGCGTCCTTGGTACCAATATTGATGATTTCTACAGTCTCCTGATGAGGCTGGATGACCCTTTCCTCTTGTTTCAACAATCTGGCCAGTTCTTCAGAAAGTTCACAATCTTTCTCATCCCCTTCTTCGGCTTGATAAATCGGATTGTCAAAGTCATACATGGCCATATCAAAATCGTTATCAGTGGTATTCGGAGGATCAAGTCTGCATGAACGGGTTCATGCCTTATTTTAGAATTTATTTTTAAGCAAAACAAAAGAAAATGAAACATTGCCATTTTATATTTTTTGTGCAAAAATAAAAACTGAAAGACAGAGAACAAAATTTGATTGCAAAACGTCCTTTATTAATGATTAAACATTGCAAATGCAACCATGGTGGCCCTACAAATGAATCTATACGCCTTGGGCAGAGCGCAAGATTTTGTCATGCATTATGGTTAGAAAAAACAAAGAAAAATTACTCTGTCTGAAGAGTAACCCGGATGACTTCTTCAACGAACCAGTTCTGCACTTGTTGTCCCGGAACATGAGGGCGTACCCAATTGTCCAGGTCACAATCACTGTCAACACTATCCTCTGTGGCTGCACAAGACTGGTCCGTGTAGATAATTCCCCCACTATTGAAAGTAATGGGTCCCCTGCTCCCCGCATCTGAAGTTGTAGAGGGATGATAACCAATACCAAATTTGTCTTCCTTCATTGGGGTCTCTATCAACCTGCCCCAACCTTGGGCGTTGCCGGCCCTGACGACTTCGACAGCTTGTTTGTAAGATGAAATGGAGGTACCAGCCCCAACTGGTACAGAAGAAGACTCAGGTGCGTCGTCAATATTGACTGCTTCAAATGATTGGCACAGCATCTCATGAATTTCCCCATCCATTTCAATGTACTTGAATGTGGACAAGTGACTCACAAAGATGTCTTCCTCCCCACACACTGTCACAACCTGCCCTTCAAACTCATACTTCAGCTTTTGATGTAGAGTAGAAGTAACAGCCCCGGCTCCGTGAATCCAAGGGCGTCCCAATAGGCAGCTATATGCAGGTTGTATGTCCATTACATGGAACGTGGATTTGAATACCTGTGGTCCAATTTGTACGGGCAATTCCACCTCACCAAACACAGATCGTCTAGTCCCATCGAATGCTCTGACCACCAATTCACTAGGCCTTAAGATCAAACCATCAACTTCCAGCTCCATCAATGCCTTCTTGGGCAAGACATTAAGTGATGAACCAGTGTCTACCAGTACATGAGATAACACTGCGCCCTTACACTCCATCGTGATATGCAAAGCCTTATTATGGTTTCTTCCTTCAACAGTCAAATCTCTACTTGTAAAGCCCAAGCCATGGCTGACATTAACATTGGAGATTACGCCCTCGAGCTGATTAACAGTAATTTCTTGTGGCACGTACGCACTCTTCAACACTTTCAACAACGCCTGCCGGTGCGCATCAGAGCACATCAATAGTGACAGGATTGAAATCTTTGAAGGGGTCTGATTCAGTTGGTCCACAATCTTATAATCGCTCTTCTTGATTATTTTCATAAATTCTTCCATTTCCTTATCAAAAGTAATCTTTGTCTCTGCTTCAGGTGTAGGCGCACTTTCAACCACCTGTTTACCCTTAGCCTTTGCTGCCGCTTCTACCTCCTTATCACTTCTCAAGGTTTGGGGAGCGAACAACCTTCCACTCCTTGTAAAGCCCCCTACACCCCCTACATTATCAATATTTGGGCTGACTGACGGCTCAACTTCCTGCTTTTTACCTTCGTAATATACATCTGCCCCATAGTGCCATGGGATAGCTTTCGTGGATGTGAACGGAATTGGTCCTGGCACCGTGATAGTGACAGGACTGGGCCCTTCTGGCGCAACACTCGCCACGGGAACTGCATTGACCGGCATTTGGATCTCAGCGGGAGTGTAATAGATGGTCACGGTTGATATCTCATCAGTGTCTTTCACGACTCTGTCAAACTGTAGACATCCTTCATCGATCAGATTCTGTAAACCCATCTTCAACTTATCACAGCCGTTCTCCTGATTCATACACTCAGAGCAATCCTGACTACAGCCCGGGAACACCTGTCCCTTCAATAAACGATCTTTTACAACCAACAAAGAAGTTTTCACTTGATGAACGTCTAACACCAAATTCAATCTCCTCCCATCTTCAATAGCGTACACATTTGCTGCACTATGATCAGGCATGGGATGCTGAGTAATATTAGGAGCGGGAGAGAAATTGATGGCTTTAGCATCAATCAAATCTTGTACTTTATGATGGAAAGCCCAGCATTTTTCAATGGAGTGCCCCTGAGCACCTGAGTGGAACTCACAACGAGCATTAGCATCGAAGTTAGGTGGCAGGTTTCCAGCAACCGGAGCTTTCATAGTACGGAGTTCTACCAACTTTAACTCGAGTAGCCGGGGCAACAGCGCGGCATAAGTCATAGGGAGAGGATCCATCTTACGATCCCTCTGTCTAGACCTTTGCTGGAAAAAAGGTTGTTGCTGTTGAACTTGTTGTTGGGGTTGTTGTTTCTGAACAGACGGTGTGGGGATTGTCACAGCATCTACCTGATAATAAGCTCGAGAACGCCCTCTGCCTCGTCCTCTAAACACAGCATTCGTATCACCCTCTCTTCTTTTCTGGTTACTAGCGAACGGTTTCTTCGTCCCCGAAGAGCCAGCCCCACTCACATCCTGGATCTTTCCAAGCTTTAACAGACTTTCTATTCTTTCTCCCGCAATCACAATATCAGCAAATCCAGTTGACGGACAAGCAACTAATCTATCAAGATAAGCCCCTTGCAAGGTGCCCATAAACATATCCGCCATTTCTCTGTCTGACAAGGGAGGTTGAACCTGGGCAGCCATTTCCCTCCACCTCTGTGCATATTCTTTGAAACTCTCCTTGGCATTTTGGGACAATCCCTGCAATTGGGTGCGGTTGGGCGCCATGTCAATATTATATTGGTATTGCTTCAGGAACGCTTCTGCCAGATCTTTCCAATTCTTCACAGCAGCTCTATTCAACTTCATGTACCAGGTCAAGGACGCCCCAGCCAGACTGTCCTGAAAATAGTGCATCCATAGCTTCTCGTCATCCGTATGGGCTGCAATCTTCCCAAAGTAAGCTTGAAGATGCGTTTGGGGACACGCATTGCCGTGATACTTATCAAAAGTGGGAGGTTTGAATTTAGGGGGAATTCTGACTCCTGAGACCAGCCCCAAGCTGGTAACATCAATACCCATAGAGTTCTTGCATTCTATGGCCCTGATCTTCTCTGCTAACTCATCATACCTTCGATCCCCTTGATTACCCACATCAGCATCCAGCAGAGTAAATTGGTCTTCCAGAGTATCTTCAAGAGTAACACCAGCATGCCTACCATTTCCATTACCCCGATTGTTACCACCAGGAGGAGGGTTGCCACCGGGAGGAGGAATGCCATGTCCCTGTGAATTGTCATGATGATCACCTTCGGGCCCGTTGTCTGGACGCTCGACCAGAAGCCTCAACCTCTCCTGATTTTGCGCCATGCCAGTCATGAGGGTCATGAACTGGTCCATACGCGCCCTCATTTCCGCCAAATCACTTTGCACTTGATCCATGATTCTTACTTGATTCCTTCGCGTCGAATATCGGTGAATATGACTCTCCGCTATACTGCCTGAAACCAAATAAAGGTTAGAGACCCCGCAACGAGTACCTGAAAAGCAAGTAACAAAAAATGCAAAATGATATGCAATGCCATGCAATGCCATGTTTGTCATTTCCGAGGTGCTTTATACCCTGATTCCAATCCAACCACAGAAATCTGAAGACCAGAAATTGTGATATAAAGAGACGTGTCGTGGTCATGTGCTTGTGTGCAGCTATCTAATAAGGAATAATTCTGAATAAAACTGCTCATACTCATTCAACGAAATATTCAAGTACATTTAAGAAAGGTTCAACCGCAAATGCAATATAAAGAAAAAAAATGGATCCATCAACAAGCCTGATGGTAGCCATTAACAACAAAATACAGGGAAAAGAACATCAATCTGACAATTCCACATCCTTCAGCCTATCACTTGAATACTTGATTTCCTCAAAAAGTATACGGGTACGCTGGTGATTCGGCTTTTCAATCATTTCTTTGATCAAGACATCCCTTTTTTCAAGAGCTTCAGTTAAAGAACCCATATGCAGCATAAGAGCTTCGTCATCATGCACTCCTTTGTGTCTCTTTATACCAGCTTGCGTCTTGAGTATCTCTCTTTCTATCATGGCTTCTTCAAGCTCTTTCTTGGTATTCTTCAACTGGCTTCTAACTTCTTCTAACTGCTCTTGACTTTTATCGAGACTTTCCCGATACTTTCTCCTCTGCTCATGTGCCTTTTTAAGCTCCTCGTCTTTAGTCTTCGACTGATCCTTTAACTCGGCATTTTCAATTCTGACTTCATCCCAAGCTTGACGAAGTTGAGCTAATGAATCCTTGCTTCGGGCTAAAGCCTGTTTTGTAATCTTGTGAGCCTGACTAGTGTCATCTGCTCCCAAAGTAAGTTTCCGAAAGTACCGAGCTCGGTCATCAAAATCTTCCTCTTTGTCAGCCAAGGTTTTTTCCGCTTTCAAGGCTCTCTTTTCCAACTCTTTGTTGTCAGCTAGAGCTTTCTGAAGGCATCTGCTCATTCCAGAATTCTCTATCTGCAACTCTCTGACCATTTTCTTCCACTTCTCACATTCTTCAATAGCCACCATAGTGGGTTGTTCTGGCTGTACTGAACATAAAAGAGGTCCCCTTGAAAAGGGTAAAAGCAATTCCTTTACTTTCGTCTCAATCCACCTGTCATATTCAGGATAAGATCTACAATCTCCTTTTCCAAAAACTGCTTTTCCGATTTTGTGCTTATCTTTCCAAGCATTCACTACTTCTACCACCTTCGCATCTTTAGTTCCTGTAAAGAATAAAGATTCTTCCACATCTTGCTCTGTAGGAGGATCCCTGGAAGCATACCCAAACTGTCGGATGGCCAAAACTGGATTATAATTGATCCCTCCTTTTCTGCCAATCAAAGGCACATTTGGAAAATTTCCGCATCTTGTGACAAGCTCTATTCTCAATAACCGGTGGTCAAACCATACAATGTTATCAGCAGTTAAACTCATCAATCGTTTAGACCATTTCGCCACATCTTTGGTTTCCACAAAGGCACCTGTCTGAGGCAGATGTTTGAAAAACCAATGACTCAGCAGTGGAGTACAACAACTAACAGATCCTCCCCTCCTTTTCTCATTCTTATAGTGCACGGAATGATAAAAATCTCCTAACAAAGTAGGGACTGGATTTTTAAGAACGAAAACTCTTGTCGCTTGCATATCCACAAAGTCTTGCTGATTGGGAAAGAAAACTAGGCCATATATGCAGAGAGCCAAAATGGAATTGTAAACCGTCCAATTTTTAGCACTTGCAGCCTCCTGGGCCTGTCCAGACAGAAATTCTAAATGAAATCCGCTAACTCCATTTTTACTGCTCACACCACTCTTTACCACTGCCTGATCCATTTGTAAAGCAGCAGCAATTTCTTTTATGCTGGGAGAACTACCAGAGAAGAATGGTATTGCCGACGTGATCGGAATTCCCAAAATAAATGAGAATTCTTCCAGTGTTGGCATCAAAATGTAATCTGAAAAAAGAAAGCACCTCAACGAAGGCTCGTAGAACTGCAGCAGAGTGTGCAAAGCATCATGCTCATACTTGGTGATTGTACGGACCATCCCAACCAAATTCCCGTAGCTCTTCTGAAACCTATCAAGAATACCCGGACCAGCCATATCTATAACTTTGAGCAATGAATCCAAGACAGGATCTGGAAACTTGTAAGACACATTGTTCTTTCTCTCGGCGACGATCTCTGTTGAACCCATGGATTGGAATCAGAAATGTATTATGCACCTGAAAATGACAAACATAACTGTTATGATATGATAATGCAATGCAAAAGGGCATGTGATCAGGTAATCAAGTGTCGGTGTCTGTATTGAACTGTGTGCACTGTGTCTCTGTACTGAATCTGGCAATATCTGAGATGAACACTTAAATCACTGTCATGGGATACAATGTCTGAAATCATCATAGAATCACGAGTAAGGTAGGTAGGAGGCTGGGTTTCCTGCAAACCTGTAAACATCCCGCCCATGCTCACATGTGGTTCTTAGAAAATAAGGCTTGTCAGCTTCGGAGGTTTGAGAAGCAATAGCACATTCAGCCCGTAGGATACAATGCTATGCCAATCAAAGAGGTCGTCCACTGACTCCCCTTAGAAAATAAAGGTCATCCTATGCAAGTTCCAAAGTGGGCCCTCGGGTGCGAATGGGTTTGCCACAGAATGTGGTCTGCCATTGTCACCACTAAAGAGGGATATTTCCACTAAGGTCCTCATGATCGGTCACTAGAGTCGACAGCTCTCTAGATCTACATCCTGGAATACACAAGATGCGTATGCCACGACGTGTCCCAAGATAGCCTCGTCTAGCTGTGAATTTCGTGAACACCCAGCGCACTCCAAACGGCACGTAGGTCCCACTACTCTCCACTCTAATTCTAAGTGTATACTCAAGCCTGTGTAATGGGCTTATCTCTCAGAAATCCCGCCCGCCAAACAGAAAACAACACAGTCCAGTATAGCATAATATATCATATGAAATGAAAATGCTAAAATACGGTAAATACAGTAATGTACAGTAAAGCAGTAAATAACCATACAATAAAACAGTAAATACAACACAACAGTAAACACCCAATGAAAGAAAAGCAGACAAGCGCTAGGATTGACTCGCTTAGGGATGGACCAGCAATAGGTCAAAATCTAGTCCCCAGCAGAGTCGCCAGCTGTCGCTCCCGGGATTTTCATCCAAGTACAAACGCGAAAGTGGCACCGAAACAGAGTCGCCAGCAATGTGTATTTATCCCAAGAGAGGGAAAGGAAACACCGCATAAACCTGAGAGAAAGGAAAAGCATGGTCTTGCGACCAAGAGAAATGGGTTCGGGAGTCGGTTACGCGAGAGGAAGGTATTAGCACCCCCTCGCGTCCATCGTACCCGATGGGATCCACGCTTGCTTGTCTCGATCAAAGGGTGATAGAAAAGAATACTGGAAGAGGAACTAGAAAAGGAATGAAAAGAGAAAGAGAAACAAATGTAGGGAAAATAAAAGAAGTGCTCGCATGGGCCCTACCCCACTGCCTACGTATCTCATCGGGAACATGAGAATCAGAGCGACGTAGTTCCCCTCACTAGGGATGGATTGTTTGTGTTTTTTAAGGAACGGCTAACGTTCTAGCTCAGGTGTTGCAGGCTCGCTGGTCCGAGTGCGTTACCATCTTGCAAGAGAACGAGTAGGAGCGCGTTCGTTCGTTGAGAGTGAATGAGGTGAGAAAAGAATTCCCGAAGGAAAGACGTTATTGTTTGTTTTTGCCTTTTAGAAGTTTTTTTTCATTTATTTGCATATGACAGTGTATCTGAATCTTAGTCATTGGAATGTGTACATTCCCACATTCCAAGATGGAATGGGTAAGAATGCACACTAAGAGTGAAGAAGACCCCCACGCTTAGTTCCAATTGTCAAGGTTCAAACACACTAGCATACTTGTGTTTATTAAGTGTTTTGTTGATTATGAAGTGAAGAAGTGTTTTTTATTATTTGCACCTTCAACAAGTATTGCATTTAAGTCCCTCATACAAGATCAAATATGTAACACATTGACCTAAGATGGGCCATATGCTACACATCTTAAGATTATAAGAGAAGACCCCTTATAATCTTTTCTTTATATGAAAGGCCTAAATGCAATAAATGCCTACCTTTATTAGATATTTTGAATTTTCTTTGAGATGAGAAAAGAGACTCAAGGGAGGATAAAGGTAAAAATCTATATGGACTAAGACACCCCCTAGTGTTAGCATGCTTGGAGATCCTATGGTTAGTGAGGTTTAAGAAACCTAACCCAAAAGAAAGGAGAAGAAAGAAGAAAGAATACAACTTACTTCCAAAATGGAAGCTAAGTTGATTCTAAAAAGGGAAGAAAGAAAGTTATGAACACAAAGCACCATTAAATGCTTAGACAATCACAAATTGAATGATTAAAAAGTGAAGTAAGAAGTTAGAATGTGGAAGCATATCCACACTCAATTGGCTTACCCTTAGCCCCTGAAATGGTTAGCACAATTACTTACAAGTAAAGTAAGAAAATATAATGAACAAATCAAACTCAAACAAGTTGACAAACAAAGTAAAATGAGATTGAATGCTATACATGCTTCCAAGTCAGAATGTAACTCATATTTACACAACCTAATGTTATCCTAAATGAGCATACCAAATCATGCAAACAAAATCTCAATCCAACAAGAAGCAAAGAAGAAAAGGTGAAGTGATGTGAATGTGGTTCATACTTGTGAAACAAGTGACTTAAGGTGCAAGATAAACATCAAACATGCAAAGATGAAACCCAAATGTCACAATCAGAAGTCAATTAACATGCTATACATCCTCAAACAAAACCACAACTCATGGCACAAGTGCCTTCATGATCAAGCAAACCAAACATGAGGCATGCATTCACAAAATGAACAAGTTAAACTTCATGCTTCAAACAAATAGCAAACATGCTTCAAAAATTATGACTTTCACCAATCAAACACCTTAAACACATGCCATTAACATATAAAGTCCACAAGCAATGAATCAGAACCAAAGTCACTCAACAATTAGGTCAAAGTCTCATGGAAGTTTCATGTATTCATGCTCAAAGCAACACATCAAAAGTCATCCAAAAAAAGACTGAAAAAACATCTCATAAATCTCAAACATACCTCAACATATTGTGACCACAATGAAAAAAGAAAGGCATCAAAATCATTTTTTATGATCAAGAACAAAAATGCACAAAATCATATGTCACATTAAGTATGCATACAAATGGAAATTCAAAAGAAATAATGGAACAGGGGCAAAATGGTCATAAAATCAGAAAATAAAATCATAGAAAATTTCCTAAATGTTTTAATAATGCTCATGAATTTTTATGGAATTTTGTAATGCCACTTTGTATTTTTTTAAAATTAAAAAGCAAAGGTGTAGAAAAAAATAAAAATAAAAAAAAAATGCAAAAGGAATGGGGGTGCATGCATAGCAATTGGGTAGTTTACATGAAATTGGGCTTCAATATGGGGGTGTGGATATCAATCAGATTAAGTCCATTTCTGCGCATAACATATTAACAACCATGTGCTTCAGTCAACACAATGTCAAAGCAATCACAACCATGAGATCAAGTCAAGTCAAACAAGCAGTCAACGTAATCATGATCAACACACACGCGTGAGGGAACACATAACATACCATACACTGCACCACACAAAGTTTAAAATACAAATCAGAATCCTCACGTGAGTGGCATGTGAGTTTTAATGTGCTGGCAAGCTTAAAGCCATACGATCATGAAAAATGGACGGATGAGATTATAACATGCATAAACCCTAGCTCTAACAGTCACCGGCCGGAGAGGGACCTCCGGTCACCTTCTCCGGTCATTCACCACCGTCTGCAACCTTCAAACTCTCCAGAAATTCTCAAGCCATATATCAAAAGAAAGCTGAACTCATGCACATCACTAATCTAACATTCAAATTCACAGATCAATCATGTATAAAGAGAATCGAGCACAAACATTTTTGCCCTAGAAAATATTCTAAGCACCTATAGTGCCTATCACTAGCCAGATCACTCACACTGCTTCTATTAAGCTCAAATCAACATGAAAAATATCTTAAACACAAGAAAATGAAGCAAGATCAGTTGAGGAATTTCAAACCTGGCACTGTGAAGAACTTGAATCAACAAGAAGACCAGAGATGTAGACTTGTTCTTGAGCTTCCAAGGAGCAAAATAAATGCTTCAATGCCTTGGATCTTGAAGAGAATGGAGAGAAATCCAAATTGGAAAAATTGCTACACTTGAGGAATTGATCTCTTTCTGGTTTATTCTTGAGCAATGATGACCAATTGATGATGATGATGATGAAATAAGCAAAAAAACTCGTGCACACAGAGAGTTCAGAGATAATTTTCAGAGAGAAAAGGTGAGAATGTTTTGTGAAATGTGTAGAATGAGGATCCCCCCAATTCTGTGAGCAGTGGAGCTTATATATGTGTGGTTAGCTTCTAACTAGTGTGGTTGATGGTTAGAACTCCAGTTAGAGTGAGTCAGTTAACTGAGTTGTGAGTTAACTGATTGAGTGAGGCTGTTATGCCACGAGTTGGGAGGTTTGGTTAGAGTGTGGAGTGATTATGAGATGATATGGTGAGGATGAGAGTGAACCAGTGGTGGTGATGTTACTATCAGTGCAGCAGCCTGGCTTGTACCATAAGTTTTCTTATTTCCTCTTTGATGTAAGGCTATGTATGTGTAAGGTGGTGTTTGTTCAAATGAGGCAAAGGTTGGGAGTGTGTTGAGAATGTATGCGTGTGACTTAAAACATGATAACAACAACAACCTTCTGTTTTTTCAATTTTGTGACAGTTTGTAACCAATGTAACAATGTAGGTTTGAGGGTGGATTTCTCTCATGTTAGTGGATGGTTTGAGGAACTTTTGATGTTGTTGGAAAGAATGATCACAATACAACAAGTTTGGTTTGAAAATGAAAGTGAAAGGATGCCTCAAACATGCCTAAAAATGACCATAACCAGATGGAAAAACAAACTGATGTATGGTCGAGCAGTTTGTGGCATGGCATGACAAGTTGGCCTAGTGACTTTCAGTTGTGTTGACCAAACTTTGAGCTATCTCAACTCCTTATCCTTTGATCACATAAAAAAATCATGAACATCAATTTTGAAGATCTCACATAGAGGAACAACTTTCATGTTGAAAGATTTTTTATTTGAAGCCTTTAACCATGAGAAAGACAAATGGACATTTGGCCCACCACATGCTTGTTAAAATGACTGCGCGCGTGCCCTGAAAATCTTGGTCATGACCTAGTTTTGAACCTACTTTGCTCAAACTTTGATCAATCATATCTCCCTCATTTTTTATCCAATGGAGATGTTCCACACATGGATTTGAAGCTTAAAGCAAGGCCTTTCATTGAGGCAGAGTGGAATTTTCATTTGGTGCTCCAAATTTAAATGGCCTTGGTTCAAATTCTGATGCAAAATGGCCAAAACTTGCTATTTTTAGTAACCCTTCTTCATCCAAAAATGGCAACTTTCCACATCTTGATTTTTTCATGATTCCTTTGGAGTTTCTTGACCAAATTTTGTACATTGGACATATGTAACATGAATTTCATGAATTTGGCCTCAAAAAGTCAAGAGTTGACTTTTTCCTCTGATTATTTGACTTGGCCCCAAATTCCCTGATTTTTTATCTTTCTTCCAATTGAACCACCTCCAAAACCAATTGAGATGCAATTTTCCACATACATACACTTAGGGACATATGGAATACCATGACATCAAGTTTTGTCCAAAAAATCAAAGATACCCTGATTTAATTGGAAACCCTAATCTTGACCTCCTCTGGTTAGGAGGAAATTGCACATCTTCCAAATCCAAATTCCTCAGAGTATGTTGTGTATCCTCTTAAAGGATGATGAGATATACCATTTGAGGATGATTTTGAATCAATGAGCCATCCCTTTTGAGGATTTTCCTTCAATTTTTGAACCTCTTGCATAGTGAAAGATGTAGTGCTTCAATCTCCCATTGAATCTCACTTCCTTGAGGTTTTGGAAGATCAATTGAGATAGTATGAGACATGAGAGACCTCTTGGCTTGCCTAGAGCCAACTTGATTGACCTTTTTGTGCTTTGAATGATTCCTTGATTGTCCACCTTCCACCTGATCACATGCCCTGATGGTAAGAAGGATGCCATGCTTCATTTTTCTATGTTAAATGCAATGTAATGTTAATGAGGTGGATATGATATGATAAATGATAATGCCATGCTATGAAGACAAAAGGGGAGAGCAAATTTTGGGGTATTACACTTCCCAGCGGAGCTAACCTTTTCACACTCTCTTGTTGAGTATAAAAGACTCTCTTGTTGAGTCAAAACACCCTTTAGCCTCCATCTCGGGCTTCGTACGAGATACAAAAACACTCTCTTGTTGAGTATAAAAGACTCTCTTGTTGAGTCAAAATACTTTTAGCCTCCATCTCGGGCTTCGTACGAGATACAAAAACACTCTCTTGTTGAGTATAAAAGACTCTCTTGTTGAGTCAATCACCCTTTAGCCTCCGTCTTGGGCTTCGTACAAGACACATATAAAATCACTCCCTTGTTGAGTCAACCCTTTTAGCCTCTATCTCGGGCTTCGTACGAGACAGATAAAAAGCACCCTCTTGTTGGGTAACTAGCCTCCTCTTAGGCTTTGTATAAGGAAACCCCGGTTAAGTCAATCAACCTTTTAGCATCAAAATCTGTGCCTCAATCATAGTATACAAACATCAACAACTCCTTTTCCCCCCATCTAATTGCTGTAAGCGGCAAGCCTCTGGATTATTTACATCTACGCCACTGTCCCTCTTTTAGCATGAGAAATTCCTAGGGAAAGATGGCATTGCTCTACACTGAGTTAAAGTCTTCTCCTTCAGGTTAAAAATCCCCTATAAAGGAAATTATGGCATTGCTGGATTCACATATCCCGATTAAAGTAATTCTCCTTTATAACCAGTCACCCAACAGTTGTGGCAAACAGATACCCCCTTTAGAATTGACAAATTCTCTCTAAAGTCAAAACCCTTCAGCTTCACATCTTAGTCTTTGAACAAGATACAAACCACCTTTAGCTTCACGTCTTGGGCTTTGAACAAGACACCAAAACGACCTTTTTCCTCCCGTAGAATAAGAGGAACTACGATCGCTCTGATTTCCCTGTTTCGTTAAACTGGAATACGTAGGCATAAGATTGAAAAATCTTAGCGAGCACACTAATCAAAAACCCAAAATCCCATACCTTCATACATCAATCGAAAAGCATCAGTCTTAGCCTCCCACCAATCGCCCGGGCACTATTTTAACAAAATAACCTAAGAGAGACCCATAATCTTTGTAGGATCTGTAAACCAACAGTCATCTGTTTAAACTCAGTATGAAAGCAGGGTTAATTGGAGACATCTATTTCCCTTCCTTCACCAGCTTCAATAGGATAAAAAATGAATCGAGCTGTAGTACCCCAAAGCGATAGTACTTCACAACCACACAAAAAACTCGCGCTACAGAAAAATGGCGACTCTGCTGGGGAATTATTTGTATGATCTTGTTCCCTTCTCATTTCTTAGGTAGAAACCTTAGATAATGCCACAACAGATTGGTGACCACAGTGAGTGGCATTCTTTCTTGCTTTCCCAAGGGACGAAACCCTAAATTCATGTCACAGAAATGACAGCTTTGCTGGGGAGTCATTGCCTGTATAGGATCATAAGACTAGAGGTCTAGGATGATTAAGACAAATATATATACTGCTTTTCCTAATTGATATCTGTGTTTATTTTTTTGCTAAATGGGAATGCGTGTGATGCCGCATGTGGAAAGATTGAGTATACACCTAAGATAAGTGATGGCAATGTGGGTAATCTTACTGGGAGTGAATTCCAGTTAAGAGCCCCCGATCGACCATCAAACTCAGTGGAGACTACCTTTGCAGATACATTGCCTATACGACTTCGGTTGTTGAAAGTAGTGTGGTTGACTGGGTTATTCGAGAAGCTGAGTTTTTTAGTAGACTTAAGCCATTTTGTAGTGCGGAACCTATTGGAAATAGTTGTCATGCGATACTACTCTCATTTGAGATCACTCTAGGATACATCAGCTCACTGGCAATCCGCTTGTTGTTGCTATCCCAGAGGGGTCAATGATTTTGCGGACAGGTACAAAACATCACTAGTATAAACCTTTGGGGGGTAGAGCCTTGACTTCATGACACCGACCCTTTGACCCCATGTTTTTTCTATGTTTTTATGTGCTGCATTCTTGCATTCATTTAAAAAACATTAAAACAAATAAAATCTTCTCTTCTGGTCTCTCCTTTTCAAATTAAACTAAGACAATGATTGCAAATGTCAGAGAAAGGAGATTGCGCTAATGGATTTCAGTAGAAGGAAAACTCATAAGTACACCTTCAAGGTTCCAAAGTTGGAGGATTTGAGAGGTTTGGCTAGAATGATCACCAACCACGAGGCTTTCAGAGCCAAGTATGGAGGATTGTTGTCTCTGTTAAGTGTCCACGTAATTGAAGGAATCCTGTCCACGTTAATCCAGTTCTACGATCCAGTCTATCACTGTTTCACATTCCCGGATTATCAGCTTGCACCAATGCTGGAGGAGTATTCTCACCTGACTGATCTGCATATCACTGGTCAAGATCCCTTTTCTGGACTGGAAGAAATTCCAAAGGATCAAACCATTGCACGAGCAATTTATTTGGACGAGTCAGAAGTCAGGACTCACTTGACCACTAAGGGTGGCATCCAAGGTTTGCCGGCCCAGTTCTTAACAAAGAAAGCCCTGTACTTTGCTAGTATAGGGAACATGGCCGCTTTCGAGAGCATCTTTGTTTTGCTCACCTACGGGTTATTTTTGTTTCCCAACATTGATAACTTCGTAGATATCAACGCCATTAAGATTTTCTTGATTGGAAACCCTGTACCGACCTTACTCGCAGATGCGTATCATTCTGTACACTTAAGGAATTTATACAGCGGAGTAATGATCACGTGCTGTGTACCCTTGCTTTACAAATGGTTCACTTCTCATTTGCCCAAGTCTGCTGCATTTTGGGATCAAAAGAATACTTTACGTTGGTCGCAGAGAATCATGTCTCTTACCAACTCTGACATCGATTGGTACAATCGAATCTACGACGGGATCATAATCATTGACCGTTGTGGAAATTTCCCAAATGTACCCCTTATAGGAACTAAGGGGGGAATCAACTATCATCCAATTCTCATTCGTCGTCAATTTGGATACCCGACGAGGCATGTCCCGCGTAATGCTCATCTGGAAGGTATTTTCTTCAAGGAAGGAGAAAATGACAGGACACTAAAGATAGAAATAGTGCATGCTTGGAAACACGTTCATAGGAAAAGATGAGAGTCTCTAGAAAAACCATAATGTGTCTCGGTGGAGCCTTATCTCCACTGGGTACAAACTAGAGCTCTCAAGCTGAGGATGCCTTACCCTCGCCAGGAAGTTCTTCCATTAAGGGACTCTGCCCTTTATTTCATGTCTGAGACGGAAAAGCTTCAGGTTACTCTCAGCAAAGTTCAACAGGAGAAGAGGTCTAGGAGGAACAAGTACCGTATTCTCAATGTGGAGTGTAAGAAAATACAGCAGCTACTAAGGGAAAAAGATGCTCCGATTGAAATTTTAGAGCAGCATGCTGTAGAGAATCAGGATGACCAAAGGAATTTGCTCGCGCCTTTTACTTGGCAAAGGAATGACAACCCGACAACGGCCGAAGAGCCCCGGTCTAAGAAGAGGAAAGTACCAGAACCAGCACTTGAGATCTCCTCCGAGGGGACTCAGGATCCATTAGTTTAGGTTTCCTTTTTTTTCCGCACTTTGTAATATACTGTATTTCTATTTTCGCAATCCTTTGAATTCAATAAAACGGGGTTTCCCCACTGTTTGATATTTGCAATCCAATTGTCGAAGTTTACTTTGAATAAACAAGAATATACAATTAATATAATCATTGCATATCAATCATTCTCGCGTAAACGCATTCTTCTTACCTACGAATCTCACATTTGTGTCTCGATTCTAGAGTCAAACTGTCTTATTCGTACAATACTCGGGCCAATCGTCAGAAAAAGATGGATGATCTCGAGGAAGAGAACAGAGGGTTGAGAGAAGAGATCGACACTCTGAAAGAGGATCTGAGAAAGCTTTATAACGACATGCAAGCTCTAGCAGAGGCTCAAATGCAACAACAAAGGACTGTGATCTCAGAGATCACATCTACGCCCATAGTGGAGAAGTCTGGTCCTAGGTACAAAATGCCGAAAGATCGTCCCTGGGGCATGCCTATCAACTATATCCCAGAAGGATATATTTCGCCGATCAATGAGGATCAGGGAACCGCAGCAGGAACCGCTGGGCCTGAAGGTTACAGACTTCGGGAAAGTGAAGATGCCAGGGGTATGACAGCAACTCCTGAAGGTTTAAAATTTGGGAGGCACCGAGAGTCTCAGCCATAATGACTATACCACCACCCGTGGTATGCACTGTCCCAGAAGGACAGATTCCACTAATACCTTCTGGTGGAAATGACAACATGTTCGACAGAATGAATGAGTTCCAGGAACAGTTCCTGGAAATGCAGAAAGAACTGCAGGCCTTTCATGGTCAGGATTTATTTGGAAAGGACGCCGCAGACCTTTGCTTGGTCCCCAATGTGAAAGTCCCGCACAAATTCCAGGTGCCCGACTTTGAAAAGTACAAGGGTAACTATTGACCTCAGAGCCATTTGGTGATGTACACTCGGCGAATGTCAGCTCAAACAAAGAACCAGGAGCTGCTCATTCACTACTTTCAGGATATTTTAACCGGTGCCGCATTAAAATGGTACATGGGTTTAAACCGTGCTACGATCGGCACGTTTAGAGATCTTGGCGTTGCCTTCGTTCAACAATATAAATACAATTTAGACATGGCACCGGACAGAGATCAACTCAGATCAATGTCACAAAAGGACAAGGAAATCTTTAAGGAGTACGCTCAGAGATGGCGTGAAATTGCTGCCCAAATTTGTCCACCTCTTGAGGAAAAAGAGATGACAAAGATCTTCTTAAAGACCTTAAGCTCATTTTAGTATGACAGAATGGTTGCCAGTGCACCCGGTGACTTCACCGAGATGGTGGGCATGCGGGTTCGTCTTGAGGAAGCCGTCCGAGAAGGACGTTTAGTGAAAGACGCTGGATCATCAAGTATACGAAATGATACGGTAGTGATCTCCCTAAGAAAAAAGAGCAGGATATTGGGAATATCTCTCTCGGAAAGCAAAGGCGACGTTACCAACCAGTAGCAGTTGTAACTCCTGCTATCAACCCGGCGCCTGTTCCTACGTATCAACCTCAGGTTGCATAGAGCTAACCTAATCAACAACAATATCAGCAAAGGACACATCAGCCTCTTCAACAGGCTCGTCCTCAGTACAACAGCAACCGTACTATACGACCGCCAGGGTTCGACCCTATACCCATGTTGTATGCGGAATTGCTTCCATTATTACTGGTCAAGGCGTATGTTCAAACTAAGTCTCCTCTTACAGTACCGGAAAATCTGTCTTTTTGGTTCAAAACGGATCAGACTTGTCCTTACCATCAAGGAGGACCAGGGATAACATAGAAAACTGTCTCAGTTTCAAATCCGACGTACAAAAGCTTGTTAGGAGCAGGGTCTTATCTTTCAAAGATACGAATCCTAATGTTCTCACAAACCCGCTGCCTAAACACGAGAAAGCTGCAGTCAATTTGATAGAGGGAGAGTCTAACAACACCTATCAAATTCACGATGTACTCTTGTTAAGGGCCAACTTGGTCAAGATGCATTGTAGACAGAGTGGATATGGCCACGTGCCACCTCATAATTATCACCAGTGTGATATCTGCTCTAAAAACAATCAAGGATGTTCTGTGGTGCAATCAGCTCTATAGGAACAATTGGATCTCGGATGGATCCAAGAGCATCGAGTTCGTGGAGTCAACATGACCTATAGGAATTCCAACATCATTCAGAACCAAGACATCCGTGCAATGAATGTCAACTTGGTGGCAATGCACTCAAGGCAAAGCCAGTGTCATTATCTGTCGCGACACGATTATAATTCCTGTCTGACTTGCTCGGTAAACAAACAGGGATGCTCTTTTGTACAAGAGGCCCTCTAGTGTCAGATGGATCTTGGGTGGATCCAGAACTACCATGATAGAAATCCTTATCAGATCAACATGATCCAAATCTTTGATATTCGTCTGATGAATACCAGCTTGGTAGAGTTACATGCCAGGAAGCTCCAACTCGATTTTCTCACTTCACATGATTATCTGAACTGTAAAGGATGTTGTGAGAGTAACCAAGGGTGCGCTCTCGTTCAGAGAACTTTAAAACACTTATTAAACCACTGGGGGCTTCCAATCTATTTGGATGAAGACACACAACAAATCAGTGTGCTTAATGGAAACCCTACTCGGCGTCAAAGTCAGGATGTCCGATCTATGGAAACAAACCTGGTAAGGTTGCACTGCATTCAAAGTGGGCGTGGCCAGGTGCCACCACACAACTATGAACGTTGTAGAGTCTGCTCGGAGAATAATCAAGGATGCTACCTTGTACGGGCAGCCCTCCAAGGTCAGTTGGACCGCAAAGAGATTCACCCATGTCCGAGTTCCGAGCCAATCGACTGGATGCCAGACTACTTCGCTGATCAAATCAGAGACGTTGTTCTAATCTCTGACCATCAACAGAACAAGGATATTTGTACCATCATCCCTCTACTGGACGAATCAAAAGTTCTTATCCAGGAACTGATTGAAGTTACTTACGACAGTCATAAAAATCAGAAGGCTCCTGTAGTTATCTATCTGCCGGGACCATTATCGTATGAATCAGCTAAGACAATCCCTTACAAATACAGTGCAACAATAATTGAGAATGGAAAGGAAATTCCATTACCCTCTGTCGTGAATATTGCAGACATCAGTCGAGTAACATGGAGTGGTCGAATCTTCAACCGAGCAGTTGGAGAACCTAACAAGGAAAAGGAACTTCAAACAGAAGCTCCTGATCCACCAGTCGGTCAATCCAGTAATCCCGACCTTTCAAAGAACAATGATGAGATGCTGAAGCTTATCAAAAGGAGTGAATACAACATTGTTGATCAATTGTTGCAAACTCCTTCAAAGATCTTTGTGTTATCACTTTTACTCAGTTCCGAAGCCCACAGAGAGTCTCTACAGAAAGTCTTAGAGCAGGCCTTTGTGGAATAAGATGTGTCAATACGACAGTTCGATAGCATCATCTCTAACATCACTTCCTGCAACAACTTAGGATTTAGCGATGAGGATTACCAGAGGGGGGCAAAAGTCACAACATAGCGCTCAATATCATAATTAGCTGCTAGGACGATGCTTTAGCTAGCGTACTGGTAGATACAGGATTGGCCATCAACGTCATGCCGAAGTCCACTTTAATGCGACTATCATTCAAAGGATCCCCGATGAGGGGCAGTGAGGTCATCGTCAAAGCCTTTGACGGGTCTCGGAAAGCAGTTATCGGCGAAGTCGACCTTCCCATAACTATTGGTCCCTACACTTTCCTAATCACTTTCCAGGTCACGGACGTCCGGGCAGCGTACAACTGTTTATTAGGAAGACCTTGGATACACCAGGCTGGGGCAGTCACTTCGACGCTGTACCAAAAACTGAAGTTCGTCAAGAAAGATCAACTCGTCATGGTCTTTGGAGAACAAGCCTTGATCGTGAGTAACCTGTCATTATCTACTTGTGTAGAACCCGAGGAGATTGTTGGGACTCAGTTCCAAGCACTTTCGGTGAGCAATGAGAATCAATCAGAGAAAGAAACCTCGACTTCCTCATACAGAGATGCTCTCGAAGTGATAAAAAATAACATTACAAAAGGATGGGAACAACTTGTCATTCCTACTGATAATAAAACAAAGAAGGGTGTTGGTTTTTCTGCAACTTGCACCTAGACAGCTGTTAACGATGAAAGTCTTCATCCCATTCAAGACTTCTTCCACAGTGGAGGTTTCCTTCACCCAGTGCCTCAAACAGTCCATACTATCAACGAGGGGGATCCCTCCGATACGGATGAGGAATGGAAGTCCTATCTTAACGAGGACGGCTATATGTCTCAGGAAGAGGTGCTTATGCCATTTTGCTATCCCGCACAGAGTCCGAGATTTATACCCAGGTCAGACGTCGAAATGATATATGGAGATTGTGATCCGGAAGGATGCCGTGCTCCACCAAACTCATTAGAGGAGGACACTCTGATGAAGGACAACTTTGACCACGACTATTATGGGCCAATGGATGGCATGCCTATCTGGCAGCCGTACCCAGGAGACTTGGGGCAAGAAAATCAGCCGAACAATGAAAATCAGCTGAGCATCATTGAAAAGAATACCTGCGTCCCCACCATGTCATGGGATCATTACTCAGGGCATTTCGAAAATATCTAGTACGACGATGAATTGGCAAAGCTTACCGGACTAGAATTCATCAACTATGCTTTCCCTGAGGTCAACGTCATCGAGAGAGATGACTCCTCCAGTTCCACAGAAGAGTGGGACACCTTAGGACAACCAAGTGGAAAATACGACTATATGGTCAAGTACACTGCTCCTGAGAGCTCTCGTATCAGGCTCGAAGACATCCAGCCAATTGGATGGGGAGATTTGCCTAAGAGCACGAATGCTATGCAAAATACAACAGAGGAATCCTCCTACGACAACTCTGCTTGGGAGACAGATTCCAATGATCCTGCTCCGCCAGAAATCAGTGTCATTTCTGAGGACAAGCCAAGAAAGAAGGTACCAGACTTTGTGATTCACCGAGGAGTTTGCCACCAATGGGTTGCTGTCGATGTTCTGAAGATTGTTCATAAGCCAAAGTAATTGCCGTCTTTAACCTTTCACCCTGTCCAGGTGACAGATGTTTTGATAGGGCTCGCTTTCTGTAAATATCCCTCTTCGCTTCGCCCAAAGCGACGGAGTTTTGTTTTATAAGGCTGTAGTTTCAAGATTCGACTTGTTCATGAATAAAATAACGTCGTTCTGTGATCTCCGCATTAATTGTTGTTTTCTCCTTTTGCTTTTCTCAGAAAATGGTAATCCTAAAGAACAACTCAATAATAAAAACAAGCAGTTTTTCAAAAAAGTATACACTGCACACACTTTTGCCTTATCTCTATCTCTTCTAAACACGAATCATACCTGTTAGTTCTTGGATTGGCTGGAATTTTGGTAAAACAAAGTATGTTAAATGTTGATGTCAAGGTGGTGATGTTGCAACATTGAGTCTTAACACTGGGCTGTGTTAAGTGTTTAATTGCTGAAGTTTGGATGTCTGATGTCACATGCGATGTTGTGACATTAGATCTGCAGAATTAATAACATAAGGTTGTGATGTTGTTAGGGTTTGCGTGTTAGCTGGAATTGTGGAGAGCAAGCTGTCTCATTGGATGCGAATATCTTGGGTTAGATATTTTCCGCTGCATAGGAGATTTGATGCAGATTTGTAGGAGATTTAAAAGGTTGAAGATTTGAAAACATTTTAGGAGAAAATCTGTTTTGAATATTCAATTTTAAATAACAAATCAAGTCAGATATTGTAGCAGTCCAAGCCCAATTCAGATGGCTATGTAAAGCGCACAAGACCAAAGGAAAAAGTACAGAAATACAGAGAGAAGATCAAGAGCATAGGCTGAGTGTCTTAAGTATTTTGTACGAGTTTTGTATACACCATTCTAGGTTGAATTGGTGAGTTGTTTTCTGTCCTCTCTTAGAAGCTGTGAAGCGATAGAGAGTTGTGTAACTTGATCAAAGCTGTGAAGCAGAATCAAGTAGTGTTATTCAAAGTGTGTGATCTTTGAAGTGTTTTAGGGATTGAGTAGTGTTCTCATATCTAAGTGGTTTCTTAGGTAGAAAGTCACTAGTAGGAATTAAGATTAGGAGATTGTCAACGAGGTTGTTGAGTCTGTAATTTAATTCTACAAGTAGTGAATTTCATCCCTGGCTTGGTAGCCCCCAGACATAGGTAGTTAGACCGAACTGGGTGAACAATTTGGTGTGTTTTTCTGCTGTTTATTTTGTCCATTGTTCAGAGTGTGTTGTTGTGACATCGCACTTAACATCACACGTCTGATACCAAAATTTCAATTGGTATCAGAGCCGGCATCCTGTCTGTCTCTGGGTGAGATCTAGGGAAGTTACTTTCTGGTGTAAGATGGAGAAAGAAGTTGGAGGATTTGTCAACAGACCCCCTATCTTGGACGGTTCGAATTATGATTATTGGAAGCCAAGGATGATCACCTTTTTGAAATCCTTGGACAGCAGGGCTTGGAAAGCTATAATTAAAGAATGGAAAACACCTGTTGTGTTTGAAAAAGATGATGCTGGGAAAGATAAAGAGGGCACCTCAAAGCCGAAGCCTGAAGAAGAATGGACCAAGGAAGAAGATGAGCTTGCCCTTGGAAATTCCAAAGCTTTAAATGCAATTTTCAATGGGGTAGATAAGAACATATTCAGGTTAATCAATACCTCTGAGGTTGCTAAGGAAGCATGGGATATTTTGAAGGCTACACATGAAGGAACATCTAGAGTTAAGATGTCAAGACTTCAGCTTCTAACATCGAAGTTTGAAAGTCTGAAGATGAAGGAAGATGAGACTATTCATGACTTCCACATGAGTGTTCTTGAGCTGGCTAATGCATCCAGTGCTCTTGGTGAAAAGATGTCAGATGGAAAGCTTGTAAGGAAGATTCTTAGGTCCCTTCCTAAGAGGTACAAGATGAAGGTGACTGCTATTGAAGAAGCTCAAGACATCAGCAAGATGAGAGTTGATGAGCTTATTGGATCTCTTCAAACTTTTGAGCTTGGGTTGAATGAGGAAGAACCAGAAAAGAAGCCAAAGAATATAGCCCTGGTGTCAAATGATCAAGAAGAAAAAGGAAATAGTTCTGAATCCCAGGCCATAGTTATGTTGGGAAGACAATTCAACAAAGTGTTTAAGAGGATGAATAATAACTCCAGGCCTAATGTCAAGAACATATCGTCTGACATCAGCAAGTCAAAAGAGAAGGATGAAGAAAAAACTGCCCAAGATAAAGGAGTTCAGTGCTTTGAGTGTGAAGGGTATAGACATGTCAAGAAAGAGTGTCCCACCTTCTTGAAAAAGCAGAAGAAAGGCATGACAGTTTCCTGGTCTGACTCTGATAGTGAAAGTGAAGGTGAGTCAGCAAAGCATGTTAGAGCTTTGACAGGAACTGTTGTCCCTGATGATGATTCTAGTGATGGAGAAATAACCTTTGAGGAACTAGCCTCTACTTATCAAGAGCTTTGCCTAAAGAGTGCTGAAATATGTCAAGAAAACAAGAGTCAAAAGGAACAGATTGCTCAGCTTGAGACTGCTAAAGCTGATTTGGAAAACAAAGTCTCACTGGTCAAAGCTCATCTTGAGCATATGACCAAATCTGTTAGGATGCTGAGCTGTGGTACAGACACACTTGATAAGATCCTTCAGACAAAAAAAGTGGCTGGTGATAAGTCAGGTATAGGATTTGTGGCTGAGAAAAAGGTTTCTGCTGAAGCAAGCACTTCAGGAACAAAGGAGGAGGTGTCCCAACCTATGTCTCAAACAAAAAGACAGGATCCTACCCCTAAGAAGATTGTTCAGCCTCAGAATGTTGGGAAAAAGAATGGTCCCCATCAGAGGAAGATGCAACTTCGAGGAGCTAGTCAGTATATGCCTCCCCAATATCACAAGAGTATGCAAGCTGCCAGGTTCAAACAGAACATATCTCATCAGATGTCTCAACATCAGGAAAACTGATATGGATATGGATACAACAATGCTTTGCCTCATCACTATGGAAGAAGGAAGCCTCATCACCATAGGAGACAACTTAGAAGATAGCATCCTCAGTACAGAAGAAGACAATCCAACTATGGAAGAAGGAGACAACATTATGGGTGGCAGCCACAACATTATCATCAAAGTGGCAGAAGATTTAACCACTTCAGAGATGACAGAGTCAGATGCTTCTATTGTGGCAGGTTTGGGCATATGCAGTCCTCGTGCTTCAAGCTTCATGGTTATCCAAATTCTGCTCCTCAACCCAGACAGAAGGAGGTCAGGCCCAAGGTGGTGAAACAATGGGTTCCTAAAGCTCAGGTCACGTGTCTATTGGCTCATACCTCAGATGGACATTTTGCCATGGATGCATGGTACTTTGACAGTGGATGTTCTATGCACATGACTGGATTAAAGGAGCAGTTGTTGGAGTTTAATCCTTGCCATGCAAATAAGGCTGTGTTTGGCAATGGAGAAAAAGGAGTAGTAGAAGGAAGTGGAAGAGTGAAGAATCTTGATGGTCTTACTCTTGATAGTGTGATCCTTGTCCAAGGATTGAAGACTAATTTGATTAGTATAAGTCAGTTATGTGATGAAGGTTACAAAGTTAACTACACCAAAGATGAGTGTGTGGTATCTGGTGAGCATAATCAAGTTGTTATGAAGGGCGCTAGAACCAAAGATAACTGCTATCAGTGGATTCCTCTTGAAGTTAATTCAACTGATGATGTTCAAGTTGATGTTATAATATCAGACCATGACATCAGGTGTGAAAGGATGCTGAAAGGTCACTCAGAGTTAATGAGTTCTGGTGTGAATCCTTTTAAATCTTTAAAAGGAAAGTCTTTATGGAGGGAGAAAATTAGTAATTAGTCTTCAAGAGGTACTCAAAATCAGGCGCCTTACCATATTGATTCTATATCAAGATTCATCAAAGCGTTCTCTTCTCAACGGTTCATCTCCCTTAATCTCAACAGAATAGAAAAATCTTCTCTAAACCTAGTCTGTTACAAAAGAACGATGTCTTCCCCATCAAAGAACTCTGATTCTCAAAGACCTGCCCATGTACGAACTAGGGTTTCTTCGAAAAAAGAACTTGCTGACAAAGAACACATTCCTATGGCACTCCCAGATTTAGGTATCTCTAAACCTTCAACCAAGTTGAATAAAACTGAAACTAGGTCATCATCTTCTCAAGCTGTTGAGGAGAAGTATGATGTGGACATGCATTTGGAGCAGATTGCCGCCAAAATTCTTGAGAAGGGAATACGCGTGAAAGGGATTTCTGTCCCTTTAAGGCAAATGCCTGCTGAACAGGTGGACTCTCAAAGTGAGGACACAAATCTTCATAGACTGGCCTTGTCTGTGATTCAAGACGCTGAAGGTGGTAGTAAAGAAGAAGATCTTGAAGATACTGATGTCATCCCTAATGCCAGAACATCGTCCCTTAGGGATGATAGTCACAGTTATAAAGGGAAGGATCAGGTTGAGGTTATAGATGTTGAGGACTCATCTGATAGCGATATCATTGGTAATGCGATAGCAAGAAGAAGGGAGGATAGGAAAGGGAAAGGAGTGGAGTCACTTCCTAATGAAAATATGGTCAAGGATAAGAAAAGGACCTCAGTTGCAGACTCTCCCAAGTCATGGAGCAAAGTTGCCATATCTGGGAAGAAGAGGAGAATCAGGGAAGAATCAGATTCAGAGTGTGATGTTCAAGACATCAACCCTGTGAGGAACAGAGCTGCTGATCAAGTGCCGGATAACATCTCATTTCACTGTGCCAGAAGTGTATCCATGTGGAATTGTGTGAGCCAAAGAAGGATAGCTCTGGAAAGAGAGCTAGTTACAGATGACTTAGAGTCTACTGGAATTGTAGATCTAATTAAGTTTGCTGGTCTCATAAGGACGGTGTCAGGATTGACTAGTTGCTATGATAGACTGGCCAGAGAATTTATAGTGAATATCCCTAAGTCTATTAATGACAGCAAAAGCTTAACTTTCAGAAGAGTTACCGTCAGGGGTAAGTGTGTCTGGTTCTCTCCTAAGGTGATCAATGCCTACTTAGGAAGAAGTGAGGAAGATTATGGAGAACTAGAAGTTTCTAATAATGTTATCTGCAAAGAAATCACAGCTGGTCAGGTAGAAGTTTGGCCTTCAAAAGGGAAGTTATCAGCAAGTTTATTAAGTATGAAATATGCTCTTCTTCATAGAATAGGTGTTGTTAACTGGGTTCCTACTAACCACAAGACCTATGTTTCTGCTGGTTTGGGCAAATTAGTTTATGCCATTGGAACAAAGAGACTAATTGATTATGGCTCTTACATTTATAATCAGACTATCAAGCATGCGGCAACAAGAGCTGTGAAATTGCCTATTGCATTTCCATCCATCATTTGTGGGATAATTCTGTCTCAGCATCTTGGGATTCTTCACCAGTATGATATTGTGTGTACAAGGAAGCCTGACTTGTCTGTTCATCAGAAGCTGTTTGAAGGAAAACATGTTGCTGATCATGTCAAGGTATCTGCCTCAACATCTACTAATCATACTCATGTCAAGACTGATATGATTTCTGAACTGGAGGAAGCCTGTAAAGAACTAGATGAAGTCATCAGAGTAAACATTGAAAGGAAGGACAAGTTTAAAAAATTACTTATGACTCTGAAGATGAAAGAAAAAGAAAGTGGAAAAGTAGTTGCTGATAAGAAAGATGAGTCTGATAGTGACAGTCCAAAAGAAGATAAAGAAGATGATGATCTCAGCTCAGATGATTAAAGCTTTTAATGTTTTTCTTAGTTATTAGTTTTAGTTTTGATTCTGTTGTTTTTGTTTCTGCACTGTTGTGCATGGTTTGTATCATGAATATTGTGCTGTATATGCACCCGTTATATTGTTTTTTTGTTCTATGATTTGTTTTGCCTGGTTACTAACTGTGAGGCTAACAATGAGAGCTAGGGTGTACTAATTGTAGTTAATAGGGTTCCTGATTAAAGTTTGTCCAATTGTGGCTAAAAAGGGGGAGAAGTAGCCAAAGAAATTACTGCTAATGTTGACAGTCAAAATAATATGTTAGCTATAGTAGTGCAGATATTAAGGGGGAGAAATTGCTGCTAATGTTAACAGTTGCTATGCTGGGTTTTGCATTGTTGGGGAGTGCTCATTGCTGCTAATAATGAAATATGTGCAGCTGTTGAACTTGGTGATGCAGCAGAGTTTTGTGAAGTGATTTGAAGATGCTGCTGCTGCTTGGAGTTTCAAAATCATTGTTTGAAGTTTTTCCGCTGCTGAAGTCTCTGAAGGTGCAGAGATTGTTTTAGCCAAAATTAGCCAAAGGGGGAGATTGTTAGTTCTTGGATTAGTTGGAATTTTGGTAAAACAAAGTATGTTCAATGTTGGTGTCAAGGTGGTGATGTTGCAACATTGAGTCTTAACACTGGGCTGTGTTAAGTGTTTAATTGCTGAAGTTTGGATGTCTGATGTCACATGCGATGTTGTGACATTAGATCTGCAGATTAATAACATCAGGTTGTGATGTTGTTAGGGTTTACGTGTTAGCTGGAATTGTGGAGAGCAAGCTGTCTCATTGGATGCGAATATCTTGGGTTAGATATTTTCCGCTGCATAGGAGATTTGATGCAGATTTGTAGGAGATTTAAAAGGTTGAAGATTTGAAAAGATTTTAGGAGAAAATCTGTTTTGAATATTCAGTTTTAAATAACAAATCAAGTCATATATTGTAGCAGTCCAAGCCCAATTCAGGTGGCTATATAAAGCGCACAAGACCAAAGGAAAAAATACAGAAATACAGAGAGAAGATCAAGAGCATAGGCTGAGTGTCTTAAGTATTTTGTACAAGTTTTGTATACACCATTCTAGGTTGAATTGGTGAGTTGTTTTCTGTCCTCTCTTAGAAGCTGTGAAGCGATAGAGAGTTGTGTAACTTGATCAAAGCTGTGAAGCAGAATCAAGTAGTGTTATTCAAAGTGTGTGATCTTTGAAGTGTTTTAGGGATTGAGTAGTGTTCTCATATCTAAGTGGTTTCTTAGGTAGAAAGTCACTAGTAGGAATTAAGATTAGGAGATTGTCAACGAGGTTGTTGAGTCTGTAATTTAATTCTACAAGTAGTGAATTTCATCCCTGGCTTGGTAGCCCCCAGACGTAGGTAGTTAGACCGAACTGGGTGAACAATTTGGTGTGTTTTTCTGCTGTTTATTTTGTCCATTGTGCAGAGTGTGTTGTTGTGACATCGCAATTAACATCACACGTCTGATACCAGAATTTCAATACCATCATGCAGATTACTTATTTTAAACCCCGTTGAAACATACGATCCGATGCCTTCTCCCGACTTTGAGTTCCCGGTATTTGTGGCTGAAGAAGAAGTTAATGATGAAATTTCAGAAGAGATCTCCCGATTACTCAGACAAGAGGAAAGGTCCATTGAACCTCACAAAGAGTCATTGGAAACGGTCAACGTGGGTTCGGAAAAAGAGAGAAAAGAAATCAGGATTGGGGCACTACTCAGTCCAACTTCCAAAGAGAGTTTGACAAAGCTTCTAAAAAAGTTTCCCGATGTATTTGCTTGGTCCTATCAGGACATGCCAGGGTTGGATACCAGCATCGTGGAACATCATCTACCGTTAAGGTTCGAATGTCCGCATGTAAAGCAAAGGTTGATACGGACTCATCCGGACATGGTCATCAAAATAAAGGAGGAAGTGCAGAAACAGATTGACGCGGGTTTCCTCGCCACATCAGAATATCCTATATGGTTAGCCAACATCGTACCCATTTCGAAAAAGGACAGAAAGGTCAGAATGTGTGTCGATTACAGAGATCTAAACAAGGCTAGTCCAAAGGACGACTTTCCCTTGCCGCACATTGACATGCTGGTAGACAGTACAACAAAGTTCAAAGTTTTCTCCTTCATGGATGGATTCTCGGGCTATAATCAAATTAAAATGGCTCCGAAAGACATGGAGAAAACTTCGTTCATTACCCCATGGGGTACCTTTTGTTACAAGGTAATGCCATTCGGTTTGAAGAATGCCGGGGCAACCTATCAAAGGGCCATGACTACTCTGTTTCACGACATGATACATAAGGAAATCGAGGTATATGTCGATGACGTGATTGCCAAATCTAGAACAGAGGAGGAGCATGTGACCCACCTGTCAAAACTATTCGAGCGGCTGAGAAAGTACAAACTCCGCTTGAATCCAAACAAGTGCACCTTCGGTGTCTATTCAGGGAAACTTTTAGGGTTTATCGTCAGCCAGAAAGGAATTGAGGTTGATCCTGACAAGGTCAAGGCCATTCAAGAAATGCCTTCTCCGAAAACTGGAAAACAAGTCAGAGGATTCTTGGGATGTTTGAACTACATCTCCAGATTCATATTCCTCATGACCGCGACATGTGCGCCGATCTTCAAATTACTCAAAAAGAATCAGGATTGAGTTTGGACAGAAGATTGTCAAACCGCCTTCGACAGTATTTAGGAATACCTGTTGAACCCGCCAATCCTGTCACCTCCAGTGGAAGGAAGACCACTAATCATATACTTAACAGTCTTGGAAGACTCTATGGGTTGTGTACTTGGCCAACAAGACGAAACCAAAAGGAAAGAGTCTGCCATCTACTATCTGAGCAAGAAATTCACCGATTGCGAGACTCGGTATACTATGCTTGAGAAAACTTGTTGTGCTTTGGCTTGGGCAGCCAAACGTCTTCGCCAGTACATGATTCGTCACACTACTTGGTTGATCTCCGAAATGGATCCTATCAAGTATGTATTTGAAAAACCTTCTCTCACGGGAAGGATCGCCCGTTGGCAGATGTTGTTATCAGAATACGACATTGAATACCACGCTCAAAAAGCCGTTAAGGGGAGTATTTTAGCCGATCATTTGGCTCATCAACCGATTGATGATCAGGAATCAATCGATTTTGACTTCCCAGACGAAGATGTCATGTAATTAAAGATGAAAGATTGCGATGAACCGCTACCCAGTGAAGGGCCAGAACCAGGTTCCCAATGGGGACTTATCTTTGACGGAGTCGTCAATCATTATGGAAACGAAATTGGGGCAATCATTATAACCCCTCAGGGTACCCACATTCCTTTCACTGCCAGACTTACATTCAAGTGTACAAACAACGAGACAGAATACAAAGCTTGTATCATGGATCTCGAAGAGGCGATCGACTTAAGGATCAAGGACTTGGATGTATATGGCGACTCAGCCCTGGTTATCAATCAAATCAAAGGAGATTAGAACACATACCAATTAGGACTGATCCCTTACAAAGATTACGCGAGAATGTTGTTACCATTCTTCAACATAATCGAGTTTCATCATATCCCTCGTGAAGAGAATCACATGGCTGATGCATTAGCCACCCTCTCTTCCATGATTAGCGTAGGTAAATGGAATGACCTACCTAAGACCAACATAATGCGCCTTGAAAGGCCCGTTTACATCTTCACGATTGAAGCAGTCATAGACGACAAACCTTGGTATCACGATATCAAATGCTTCCTTCAGAAATATGAGTACCCACCTGGGGCACTAAGGAAGGACAGAAAAACCCTCAGAAGACTGGCTGGCAGCTTCTTCCTGAGCGGTGATACACTTTATAACAGAAATTTCGACATGGTCCTGCTCCAATGTGTAGACAGACCAGAAGCAGACATGCTGATAAAAGAAATTCACGAAGGATCCTTTGGCACTCATGCCAACGGACACACAATGGCGAGAAAAATTCTAAGAGCAGGGTACTACTGGTTGACCATGGAATCCAACTGCTACAAGTACATGAGGAAGTGTCACAAGTGTCAGATATGCACCGACAAAATTCATGTACCGCCAACGCATCTCAAAGTTCTCTCTCTCCAGGGCCTTTTTCCATATGGGGAATCGACATGATTGGCATGATTGAACCCAAGGCTTCGAATGGACATCGGTTCATTCTGGTCGCCATTGAATACTTCACCAAGTGGGTCGAAGCAGCGTCATACGCCAATGTAATCCGACAAGTGGTGGTCCAATTTATCAAAAACAATATCATTTACCGTTATGGTGTTCCGAGCCAGATCATTACTGATAATGGATCTAACTTGAACAATAAGGTGATGAAAGAGTTGTGCGCAGAGTTCAAGATCGAACACCATAACTCATCTCCCTACCGACCTAAGATGAACGGAGCGGTAGAAGCGGCTAATAAGAACATCAAGAAGATCGTTCAAAAGATGGTTATAACCTATAAAGACTGGCATGAGATGCTATCATTTGCTCTTCACGGTTATCGAACATCTGTCCGCACTTCAACAAGGGCAACCCCTTTCTCTCTAGTATATGGCATGGAGGCAGTGCTCCCCATAGAGGTAGAGATCCCATCAATTCGAATATTGATGGAAGCTAAGCTAACCGAGGCTGAATGGTGTCAAAGTCAACACGACGAACTAAATCTGATCGAAGAAAAGAGAATAACGGCATTATGCCACAGTCAATTATATCAGCAGAGAATGAAGAGGGAGTTTGACAAAAAGGTCCGACCTCGCGTCTTCAGGAAAGGAGACCTCGTGCTCATGAAGATACAATCATTTCTCACTGATTCCCAGGGTAAATGGACTCCGAATTATGACGGCCCCTATGTGGTCAAGAAAGCTTTCTCAGGAGGCGCCTTGAGACTTGAAACCATGGATGGAGAGGAATTTTCCTACCCCACGAATGTTGACGTAGTCAAGAAATACTTTGCCTATACTAAGAAAAAAAAATGTCTCGGTGGATTGAAAACCCAAAAGGGCGGTCCAAGCAAAAATTAGAGACACAAAGCAAAAAAAATCATCCCGATGGATTGGAAATCTCAAAGTACAACCCAGGAAAAAGTTAGGGATAATGGCAAGTAACTACATCTGATCAGTTCAACTCCTCAGCAGTAATGCCATCCATCAAAAGAAAACTCCAGTCAAGGTCATCTTCGACAGAAGCTCAGGATGTCCCAAATTCAAAGTTGGTGGAAGGATAGTGGTCGTTATGTTTCGATGTAGCCCTTTTCCCTTAAATTACCATTTTCTAACTTTGTAAATACTCTATGGAATCACGCGCTTGACTGATTTCCATCCTATCTATAAAATTTGAGCCCTTGTGCTTTTGTTTGTAACTCTTATTTGTTTTAACTTTATAGAATGATGTCATTTTAACATGATCAACGATTCTTGAAATGAAACAAAAATGAATTTACTTGTAAAATTTTTCTGCTTTTTAATAAAGATGACAAATTCTTTTGACTGTTGAACATCGAAAGAGCATCGATTGCGTTTCCAAAAGTGTTCGAGCCTCAAAGTGCAGAATCAAAGTACTCCTTCTAAGCCAGTACGCCTGAATGAAGGATCAACTATGTCAGATGCGACTTCTCCATCTGAAATCCCCGACAGAGTTCTTATCTCTTAAGCCCGACCAACGGGTGTTCCCCTCGGGGACTACTTCTCCTAAGCGAGGCGGAATTGCTATCTTGAACCAGCGGTACTTCTTCGTCCCAGCAATGGCCAAGTATCTAATCGTGTTCATCTATTAGTTTGTATGTTGTGTCAGTTTTATCAGCATATACATACATACATCATGCATTATTGATTTACATTCGTATTCATATTGCATCACTATCACTCTAGTCGGTCTTATCCCCTAGTGATAACAGTCCTCTCAATCGAGTTGTCAGTTCTTTCCTCGCCAGGAAATGTTGCGTCTGAACAATCTCGCCTCCAGTTTATTTTTGGATACAAGTTGGTTCCTTGACCACTTTGATAACTTGAACCTCTGAAATACCAGAAAACGTTCAACAAATGTCATTCTTCGCCATTGAAGATGATATCTTCGCTTTCCCGGATTAAGGAAAATCCCCAGAGAAAGCCTCACAACTACAGACTCTCAGCAACACATTGATTTTTCTCTCCAGAAAGTCAATGTTAATGAAGTCATCAGCACCTCAAAATTGGGGTACATCATATGGCATTTCTCCGAGAAGATCCCGAGAAAAGTATGATGCAATATCCCCAAGCGAAAGCAGTCTCTGAAGAGACTCGTTTTCGCCAGATAGAGTCGACAAATGGCATCTCCAACAGAGAAGTTTGTGCACCTCTACAACTCAGATGACTGGGTTCCCCAGCAAGTCGGGCATTAAAATTTTTCTATCAAATGGCATCTCTCCAGGAAAATTCGGCGAGAAGTTTGAGGAAAATCGCTACACATAGCGTCCCTTGTCAAGAAAGTTTATTGACAAAAGAAACTGAGACCAGTTCCTTGGTAGGAAACCAGGATCGAGGGGAAGTTTATTTCAGAAACTTAGACCAGATCCTTGGTAGGAAACCAGGATCGAGGGGAGGTTTATTTCAGTAACTTAGACCAGTTCCTTGGTGGGAAACCAGGATCGAGGGGAAGTTTATATCAGAAACTTAGACCAGTTCCTTGGTGGGAAACCAGGATCGAGGGGAAGTTTATATCAGAAACTTAGACCAGTTCCTTGGTAGGAAACCGGGACCGAGGGGAAGTTTATATCAGAAACTTAGACCAGTTCCTTGGTAGGAAACCAGGATCGAGGGGAGGTTTATTTCAGCAACTTAGACCAGTTCCTTGGTAGGAAACCATGATCGAGGGGAGGTTTATATCAGAAACTGAGACCAGTTCTGTGGCTAAAAACCAGGATCGGGGGGAAGTTTATATCAGAAACTGAGACCAGTTATGTGGCTGAAAACCAGGATCGAGGGGAAGTTTTTACCTTTTCTAAGCATCATTGCTTAGCAAAAGAAGATGGATGAGCAAACTACCGTTCATAACAAACCATCAAAATTTCGGGTATTCCGATATTTAATCCTCTTGCACCCCGAATGCCCGAATACCTTCACCATTCACACCTTCGGGTCCAAGAAGATTAAATAGGGGCATCTGTCATACCCCAAATTTTGACCACTAAGATTTCCCATCATTGTGCAAATCATCATCACAATATGGACGAACCATCATACTTCATTAGTCTCCCCAAAGATGGGTGAGCATCCACTACAATTAAGCTTAGGGTTTCAAGCCCTCTCAGAGCTCTTAGACAAAGAATCAATCAAGGAATGACATGATATTCAACTTGTATAACCTCTCAAACATCCACAAAGGATCAAGAGGACTCCCACTTCAAGGATTAAGCACAAGGCTGCTCCCTTCTAGGTGGATCAAGCCTCAAGATCGCCAGTGTCACCAAATTAGGGTTTTGGTCGACCAAGGCCTCCAGATGGAAATTTTCCTCTGGGCATGAGCCATTGCTTCAATGCACAACTTAAGATGCTCCAAGGGACCTCATGGACCCAATCATCAAGTAAATTTGGCCTCAAGGGATGCATTCACTAAAAATCAGGAATTAGGGTTTCTTGACCTAATTCACCCCTAAGTTGACTTTTGGGACAAATCATAAGCCAAGACCTCAAGACATGGGTTGAGGGTCTCTAACACACCACATTGATCCATTTGTAATAATGGATTGATCCAAGAAGCTTGATCAACAAGTTTCAAGTTCATCAGAACCACAGTTAGGGTTTCGCGGGAAAAGTCAACTGTGCCTTTGACTTTTGACCCAGGCATGCTCCCAAACCTTGGGACATGATTCAATACACCCTATAACACATATGAAATCAATCTATCAAGTTTGATTTAGGTTAAGGACTTGATTTCATAGAGGATCGCGCAGTTTGGAATTCATCTGACAAAAAGTCAACTGTGCACAAAAGTCAACTTTGACTTTTTGAGATTTTTCACAATTATGGTTCTTTAACCCTAAAATGACGTTAATGTGTGATTTGGATCATCATTCATCAAGAAAAATCAAGAAAAGTGGGATAACTTGTAAAAGGGGTAACCATAAAAACTTAGAAATTTTTCTAAGTTATGGAACAAAGTGGCTAGGGTACCAACTTTGGTGGATCATAACTCCTAAACCACAAGGCCATTTTCCCCATCCAAAGCTGGATTTGTAGCTCTCATGGCCCTCTACAAAAGCTTCAAACACAACTCATTCGAATTCCTCATGGATTTTAAGTTATGGAATGATCAAAATCACAAAAAGTGAAAATGTCACTTTTTTCCAACACTTAGTGAAATTTTCACTAAGTCAGAATCTGCCTTCACTTTTTTCCAAATGTAGGGGGATTTTTCTCTTGGATCCAAAAGTTATCAAAACTAACTATGATCAAATAGTTGTTGTATCATATGAGGGCTTTCCAAAATGATCAAGAACTTCATCAAAGTCCACTTGAGCCATGAGATATGACAATGCCAATATGCCTTGCTGCAAACTGTCATGGCAAGGCAGATTTGGGAGTTTTGCTCGATTTGCTCAAATTTTGCAAAGGGCAAGCAAATCTATCCATCTGAACACCTCAAGGGGGGACCAAGGAGGAACCAACTCTGATCCCAAGCCTCCCAAGTCTTTAGAACCAAAAGTAGCATGCCAAACCTAGAAATGCCTAAAAGAGGGACAAGACTCCAATTTGGATTGGAGCATTTAATGGATGCACCAAGGTGGCATGGACTGAGCCATTTCCAACTGAATTCATTCAAGACTTATCCAAGACCAAGGGAACCAGCAGCCTGTGCCCTAACCTCTAGTCAATGGCTAGAGGAGACTTGGATTCTCATTGCTCAACATTGGCCAAACCTCTGCTGCAGTTGCCATTCACTATTACAGCTAAAACAAACTCCCTCTACTATAAATAGAGCTCAATTGTGTTTAGTTTGAGTACACCAAAGCACTACAACACTTACTTTCCTCAAAATCTCTTTCTTTAGGAAAAAATACCTTCTTTAGCAAGGTAACTCTGAGTTCTTGAGTTAGAGAGCAATTCCACCACAGCTCATGATCCAAACACATCCAATATGTCATATCTAAGCTGTCCAAACTCTCACAAGTGACCTGTAACACCAAAATCACAAAGTCCCATCTCAAAACCTCAAAATAGGACTTTTGTGCATTTTTCAAGCCATGTCTTGATTCAGTCACTTTCCAAACCAGATAAAACCTCAAAAACACTCCTAATATCATCCTTGAACTGTCCCAAATGGTTCCACACATCTGGAACACCATTTGAGAGAGTTGTTATTTTGGTCACTTTTGCCCCTTTTGCAAGAAAGAGCTCAAACTTGCTCCTGAGGTTTCTAGCTGATTCCAACCATCCTAAAAGCTTCTAAGAGATCATTTGAGGGTGTCCAAAGCATCAAATCATTTCTGGAACAAGTGGCTTGGCAGATTGCACAAAAGCTCCAAAAAGAGGTAAGCATCACAACTTGGATTCTTTGAATCATGCTTTCTTTTGATGTCCACTGTCATGCATCTCTTATACATGTTATATGTGTTGTGTTTGCACTAATTTATCATGTAATTCATGCTTGTACCAAGAGATGGCACAGAAAATGCAAATCATGACCTATTTCAAAACCATTATCGAGTTTTTCAATAGGAGCATGATCTGAAAAAAGCACCACCACCATTGGATTCCTTGTGAAATTCTAGGGAGGATAGACCTAAATTTTGTCCCAATCCATGGAGAAATGAGAAAGTTACGGCCTTCACGTTTTCAACCAAAATCTTGCCTTACCTTGGGCCAGGCCAAAAACAAGGCAAACCTTGTATATTTGTGGTTGTGTTTCAATCAACGGATGTATCACCACCCCATTGGTAAGGCGCGCGCCTTATACACAAGAGGTATGGGGTTCGAATCCCCCTCGCCCCAGATCCTCTTTTTGCTATTTTCTCCACTTTTTTTTATTGTTTTTCTTATTATTTTTAATGATTTGAAAAATTAATAACTCCCTCAATTTTAATTATTTTTTATTGGTTCTGTTTGCAAAAAATCACAAAAATGTTGAAATATTTTATTCCACAAAAAATTAAATTTATATTATTTATTTAATATAATTAGTATTTTTGTAAGTAAATTCATTTTTAATTGTTTTTAAACATTTAAAAGTGGATATTTACTTTGAAAATCAAAACCAAATGAGTTTTAATTCATCTTGTGATTAAAACCTCATTTTCTAAACCATAAACAAAAATCACAAGTGGTTTATTCAAACTTATTCGGTATTTTTATCATTTTTATTTTATTTTCTTTAAATATTTACTTTTAAAAGAAAACAAATTTAGGGTTTCCTTGATTTTCACTCAAACAAAACTTTTAAAACACTTTGGGCCTCTAATAGAGTGTAAGATCCAACCCCCTTTGAAGACCACCACCTTTTGGGCCTCAGTCATTGTATAAGTCCCACTGTATTTTCAAAATCTCGGCGCAATCGCCATTTCAAAACAAAACATTGGGCCTCTCCTTGAGCTGTAAGCCCCACCACTTGTATAAAAATAAATTTTTGGGCCCCTTGAGAGAGTGTAAGAGCCATCCCTTTGTACAGAAAACCTTTTTGGACCTCAGTCAATTGTATAAGTCCCTGTACAATTTCAAAACCTCAGTGCGATCACTGATAAAACCTTGGGCCTCTCCTTGAGCTGTAAGCCCCAACAAACTGTTCAAAGCACTTTCTCCTTTAAGTTTGAATATAATATTAAAATTGTTATCAAAGTTTTCTTTGTTGAACAACTAACCAAACAACATGGAAGCTCTACAACCGAGTAAGTGTTTACCCGCTTTCTTTATCCGCTTTCATATATATATATATAACTGTATTGTGGGGCTGTTTCACTATAAGTCTTCTTTCACAAACCTTTATATACTTGTCAAATATCAACTGTGTAATACTAGTATAATTTTTTAGAGTTTTCCCCGACAACTACGTCTAGCACTAGGTAAAGCCCTGTTGGTCACTCTTAAATACAAACAAAACTAGATCCCCCATAGGATTACCAGACACAGTCTTCCCTCCTCTTGGGGTTAAACAATATGGAGACGTGAAAGGCAGCATTCTCGGTGAACCCTTTCTCAGACTGTCACTCTTAGAAATCGTCAAAGAGACTCTACTCCCCAGAGTTGATCTATTCTCCGTGAATAGCATCTCTTGAGTTTCTTCCAAATTCTCAGACTTTCCTGGCTTGATCTATTCTTGGTGAATAACATGCCTTGAACTTCTCAGGGTTTGGGGACCCACAGGCTTCTTAAAAGCACCCCCGCCTCTTCTTGGGCGTTGTACAAGGACCCTTCGTCTTCTTAAAAGCTCTCATGCCTTCTCTTGGGCTTAATACAAGTACCCAGAGACCTCTACAGGTATAGGAACAGAACCTAGTCATCAATTTTCTAGAGCTGTCTTTCGGAGTCAAGTGTCAGACCAGTTAATGGGTTGACTTTCATCCTTTAACATACCAGCCTTCTCTTGGGCATCATACAAAGATCATTCACTTATCCGAGAATTGATTTCTCAAAACACCAGTAGACTGGGACAATCTCAATACCTTTTGGATTTCCCATTTCCTTAAAGAACGGGAAATAACCCTGATCCTCTGATCAATCCCTATGCGCAACATAAGAACTGATTTTCTCTTTATCCAATATACTGGACCTGTCACTAAACTGAAACAGTTACAATAGCCTCCTCTTGGGCTTTGTACAATGATTCTCCCCAGCGGAGCTAACCTTTTCACACTCTCTTGTTGAGTATAAAAGACTCTCTTGTTGAGTCAAAACACCCTTTAGCCTCCATCTCGGGCTTCGTACGAGATACAAAAACACTCTCATGTTGAGTATAAAAGACTCTCTTGTTGAGTCAAAATACTTTTAGCCTCCATCTTGGGCTTTGTACGAGATACAAAAACACTCTCTTGTTGAGTATAAAAGACTCTCTTGTTGAGTCAATCACCCTTTAGCCTCCGTCTTGGGCTTCATACAAGACACATATAAAATCACTCTCTTGTTGAGTCAACCCTTTTAGCCTCTATCTCGGGCTTTGTACGAGACAGATAAAAAGCACCCTCTTGTTGGGTCACTAGCCTCCTCTTAGGCTTTGTATAAGGAAACCCCGGTTAAGTCAATCAACCGTTTAGCATCAAAACCTGTGCCTCGTTCACAGTATACAAACATCAACAACTCCTTTTCCCCCATCTAATTGCTGTAAGCGGCAAGCCTCTGGATTATTTACATCCACGCCACTGTCCCTCTTTTAGCATGAGAAATTCCTAAGGAAAGATGGCATTGCTCTACACTGAGTTAAAGTCTTCTCCTTCAGGTTAAAAATCCCCTATAAAGGAAATTATGGCATTGCTGGATTCACATATCCCGGTTAAAGTAATTCTCCTTTATAACCAGTCACCCAACAGTTGTGGCAAACAGATACCCCCTTTAGAGATGACAAATTCTCTCTAAAGTCAAACCCTTCAGCTTCACATCTTGGGCTTTGAACAAGATACAAACCACCTTTAGCTTCACGTCTTGGGCTTTGAACAAGACACCAAAACGACCTTTTTCCTCCCGTAGAATAGGAGGAACTACGATCGCTCTGATTTCCCTGTTTCGTTAAACGGGAATACGTAGGCATAAGATTGAAAAATCTTAGCGAGCACACTAATCAAAAACCCAAAATCCCATACCTTCATACATCAATCAAAAAGCATCAGTCTTAGCCTCCCACCAATCGCCCGGGCACTATTTTAAAAAAATAACCTAAGAGAGACCCACAATCTTTGTAGCATCTGTAAACCAACAGTCATCTGTTTAAACTCAGTATGCAAGCAGGGTTAATTGGAGACATCTATTTCCCTTCCTTCATCAGCTTCAATAGGATAAAAAATGAATTGAGTTGTAGTACCCCAAAGCGATAGTGCTTCGCAACCACACAAAAAACTCGCGCTACACAAAGACCTAGAGCACTTAAGATTCCTCAGACATTTAATGATAAGAAATCTTAAGGCTTTTACAATTACAACCTAAAACAGAAAATCTGTATATTACATTAGAGTTGATTATTGCTTGATCTTGCCACTTCTTCAACAGAAGAATCCTTGTTAAAATTCAAACTTGAATCTTCAGCCATATATATAGCCTTTGCAGAAACTAGTCATTGAGAAAGTATCTTGAACAAATATCTTTGCCTTTACTCCATGGTACAAGAGATGTTGAAGATGGATGCACAACAGATTCTGAATCCAATGTGTAACACGTTTAACCTTTGAGTCTTCAAGAGGTTTTGTACTGATAAAGCCGTTGGGAGAAGACATCCATAGAACATACCAGCTTTTCTTGAGCCTTGAAATCTTGTAGACTCGAGCTGACAGGCTGATAAGACAATACAACTTGCTTTTTATAGTACGAATATTCCATAACCTTATCGCCAACTCTGAATGGTACCAGATGTTGATATACAATTACCAAGTGTAGAAACTCGTCTGAATGTTAAGGCCTTCAGTTCAGAGTCTGTGTCAAACCACACTAGCAATTGTTCTTCAGACTCTGGCACCAAAAGCTAGCAATGAAGCAACTTTAAGTGTGTTTAAGTAAAACAGATTCTGATTATTTATGTGCAAGAACAAGAACCCGCATAAATAAAACACACATCAAATAAACCATTGTTCATTTAATACTTTTGTTATCATCAAAAATAAAAGAGAAAATGTCAAGAACAAATCTTGTTCTAACAATCTCCCCCTTTTTGATGATGACAAACACAAGTATTTAAAGGACAATGTTGGGAATTTAATTTTCTCTACAACCACAGGGTATGAGGTTTGAAAGCCCTCTTGAGTCTGATAGTCCACAGCTAAGTTCTATTGACTCTAACACCAAGAACTACTTTTCAAGAAAAAATAAATTAGTCTTCTTAGTAATATCAGGGTCTGAGGTTTGCAAGCTCCCCCTGAGTCAAACAGTTCCAAGGTTGAGGTTTGTAAGCTCCCCCTTAGTTCCATATTTAAGAAAACCAAAATAACAACATTTTAACATCGTTTGGTAACATCAGAATACGAGGTTTGTAAGCTCCTTCCGAGTCTCATAGGCCAAGTCAGAGGTTTGTAAGCTCTTACTTAACACTATGTACAAGAGAGTTAAAATATGCTGCCCTTTTTAACTTTCTTTGGCAACACCAGAATACGAGGTTTGTAAGCTCCTTCTGGGTCCGATGGGCTAAGTCCGAGGTTTGTAAGCTTTTCCTTAGACCTATGTACAAGAAAGTTAAAAATACGCCCTGGGAAAGGTAACCATAAAAATAAAAAATAAATGTCAAGAAAATAAATGACCAATATGTACAGGACAAGTATTCAATGGGTTCAGTTTCTACTTAAATACTTACTATTATTTCTCCCCCTTTTGTCACATAAAAAATAATAAAAGGAAAAAGAAAGGAAAGAGAAAAAATATCACTAATAAATGTAACTCAGATCATCTTTACAAGATCAGTTTCCAAACAGGAAGAATAATCAAGTAATAAGAGTCATTAAGGTTTGTAAAGTGCACGCTTTAAAGTCTTAGTGGTCGTTACTATTCCAATAAATAAACAAGGATTAATTTTAGACTCTTGGTATCCACAGAAGTCATTATAAAAGCATCCATCTCCTAAGGAGTTTTCATCAATCACCAACCTAAGGATATGGAATCAGTAACTGAGATTCATAATGCATCCGTCGTAACAGATGCAAACGAGATCTCTACAAGCTTGGGAATCCAATCCCCTCAGAGGTGAGCTACTTCTGAGTCCTCTACAACTGTACCTCTGCCCTCAGCAATACTTTCTATAGAAGAGGTAACTTCGGCAGTACCTGAATGACCTTTAGAAGGAGGTTCATCAGTAGATGCTTTGAAGCCTCTGAGAAAGAACATGAAAAGGTCAAGGAAGAAGAAAAGGAGGGTCAACAATAAGTTCTACCGCTCTCTTCAAGACATAGAAGAGGAAGAAGTGATTGATTGAGTAGACGAGGATGTAGACTATAACAACAGTGGACGTCGCTGGGAACAAGATGCAATTGCTAGGGATCAATTCTAGAAATCATATTGTACCCTTTATTTATTAAAAAAAATTCAATCCACCAGTTCAATTAATGAAAAAGTTTTTCTGACCAATACTACTTTAGCATGCATTTAAATTCCAGAAATTTCGTTATATCAAAGTGAAACTGACACAGAAACGACAATTACAATAGATCAACATAAGCTCATAGTTATTCAGAGAATCTTAATAGATTATACTACAAGATCACATTTCCAAGAGTCATTATTAAAATACAGATAAAATTTAATCAGTACTTAAATAATATTAAACTCAATATAATAAATGTAACACGTATATAAAAGGACTCTAGTTAGCTTTCTTCCATAATCACTTAATCCCTAAAACACCAAGATGTATAAGCAAAAGCAAATTTGGGTTCCAAAGAGAGATTTCAGGAAGGCAACACTACTGAATGCAGCAACTCAAGCAAATCAAAGCAAGGCAGTAACTAAAGAACCTGCAAGCAAGCAGACAACTTCAGAAGTGCTCTCCTTTTCAGCATCCTTTGTGAAGACACACAAAAGAAGAATATCTTCTGGATCCAGACGCAGAAACAAACTGAGAAAGGAGGCTTTGGAGTTTGCTAAAGAAGAATGACAAGATTTCTTATACAATCTAGACATGTCAGATGACTCTAGGGAGTTCCTTAGGACATATCCATTAGACTAGAAAAATCTAATTGTCTTGTACTAGCTTCCTTTTTATTAATAAAAGAAGTTGCAAACATTTGAGTTCTTTTATCCGTTTCAGATTCTCGGTGAACAACAAGAATAAATATTATTCAGTTAAAACAGAACACAAGCATGAACAAACTCTAAATTTATTAATAAGATGCTTAATACAAAGATTTAAACAACAATACAAAGCATAACTATGCAAAAATATAACATCAGAATCTTTCATAGATAGCTTCAAACTTGTCTCTCCAAATCTTGGAAGAACTAGCCTCAGAACTTATGTTAACCCCTTGCTAAACAAGTAATTTAGAATTAACTCATCCATAATGAATGAAGAAGATCTTTCCTTTTTGAAAAGAAGAAAGAGACCTCTTCAGATGGTCAAACATAACTTGAGGAAGATCAATCTTCAAATCTGAATTAAGAAGTAGAAGAAAATGTTTTTCAATAGGGTCCACTTGGTCTAAATCTTTATCCTTAGGTAGTAAGTTTGAATTCAGAATCTGACTCCAAACAATAGCATCAGGAAGAAGATTTGAAACCACTGATGTATTAGATGGATCTACAAAGATACGCCAAGTAGGAAGATAGTGTTCCCAAACAAGAGTTCCTGAGATTTCTCCAATCTCCACACAATTGATCACATTTGCAATTGCTTTAGAGGTTACTGTAATAGAAACACAAGTTACTCTAGACAGAATAGCATACTTAGAATTCAACTCAACAATGGAGGCATTGATCTAAAACTCTTTGACAAGACTTGGATAAGTGAAACCACAAAGCATCTCAAAGTAGCCATTCCACCTTTTTTTAGACACAGTCTTCCAGAAGTTGAAACCAATCTTAAGCAACTCATCAAAATCCACAAACTTTTCATTGATGACAACCAGCTGATTCAAAAGAGAATAAACTGAAGAACTCATCTCAGTTTTGGTTTGATCAGCACTCAAAGAAGAAGGGAAGAAGAAAAAGAAAAAGAATAAGAATTGAGCAAGAATCTTACACGAATAAGAATCTTGCCAGAAAAAGGACACAATGATGTTTCATAGGATAGGGAATAGTAACAACAAGTACTAAAAGAGAAAACATCATTACCCAAAGGTTTTTTATCCAGCAGATATTCAATTCCACTAAATGAGTTTCAACTTTATGAATGGTTAAGTATTATAAAAGCTTTTAGAAAACTTTTTATTTAAACTACTATGACAGTTAAAAAGAATCTTCTTCTGAATCTCAGAACTGACAACTTTTAGAAGCTATCATCCATCAGAGTCAAGTAAGTCTAGACTTAGACAAAAATATCATTTGTCACTCACAAGTCTCTAAGGTTCTATTCAGAACTAGCACTTTATCTTGAAACAAGAGTCTTGAGTGATAGATGAATATTAAATTATCTTCTTTAGACAACTAACAAGCAATAGTATCAACACAAAAGTGAGAAAACTATTTTCATAAATGTGATCATCATCTGGCTTAATAAGACATTCAGTATAGACAAACACAACAGTTTCCTCTTACAGATTTCTAAACTTCTTCTTTACAAAAAAAACCTCTCTAGAAGTCTAACAGAAACTTTGCATTTATATATATGTCATACCCCAAATTTTTTCCTTAGCTTCATTGATCGTCGGCATAACATCTTAGGTCAATCATTCATGCATAATTAACATATATATAGATTTTGTCTGTTTTTTTCATTTGTGAGGGCAGGTGCTGCTGCAGAAGGTTTAAGGTCTTGAAGGCTGTGCGTGTGTGCTTGTGGAGATACTGGTTCTTGCAAGATGTGTTGGATTCCTGTGAGAATGTGCCCTCATCCTTCTTATGGTCCCTCAGCCAATGCAAGGTCATTTTGTCCTCAAGTTTTTCTCAGAAGCTCCCCCCGAGGAGGATCATGACTTTTTGTCCTTTGTTTATGAACGTTTGTAAATTGGTTGTAGTATTGGTAGGAGGTATTACAATCTGCATCTTCATGGTTCGTATACTGAGTTCGTCGTCAACCAAAACTTTGATTATACGGGTAACAAAAGCCATACACGACTTTGTTCATATTCATGAGGATAGACCATCAGTTTCCTTTTGATCCTGAACAAGGGATTTTGATTTTGGTAGTTGGATAAAAATTTGAATTAAGTATAGGCGAGAAGTTTTCTAAGTGAAGTTCAAAATCCATGTTTTTCACAAAGGCTTAAATTGGTTCATTACTTTTGTAAACTTCAAGTCTAAATTCAAAGGTAAACTTCAAGTCTAAATTCAAAGATTTCTATCCAAGTTACAATTTTGGTGAGATTATGCCATTAAACCATTATGAGAAGAGTTTTTAACTCAAGTTTAACTAATGGAATTGTTGACATAATCCAAGAAGGTCAAGTCCTATCGAATTCAAGATACAATCCAAAATAGAGACTTTGAAAGATCAAGAGTAAGGTATAATGCAAATTAAAAAAAAAAAAAAAGAGGGAAGAGTTTGAAACTTCAAAGCCAAAGGTTGGAAATTTATCATCAATGTTCAAAGTGCAAGGTTTAATCAAGTCATGATTCAAGAAGCAATTTATATGTCATCAAGGAAATTCTCCATAAGCAAGAACTTTATCATACTTTATTCTATTTCTATTGAGTGAGGAACCTTTAATTTTCTACTTTGGAAGTTGATTTTGGTTGCATAAAACTAGTAAGATACCCGTGCGGGATATTTAAATGTATATATAAATGTGATATGATATAAAATATATTTATATACGTATCTAAATATGAAATTAGATATTAATTTTAAAACAAACAATAATTATATAAATTCAATTGTATTAAAATATAAAAAGGAAAAAAGGAACTCGTGAGATAAAAAAAATATTTAATATTTGAAAATAAAGATTTTACCTTTCAAATTAAGGTAATTATTGATTAAAATAAAATATGTGTTGTGGTGATAGTGACCCATGAAATATAAAGTTTATTTGATACAATATAAATGTTGTGGTATTTTAGCCATTTTGAGGACCAATTTGTGAACTGAAAATTAATAATAGTAATATCAATATAGTTCATGAAATAACCCTATCTCAAAAAATTGAATTATTATCATGTGAACTTTATTTAAACACTCTAGTTAGAATCAAGGTAGGGATTATTATTTTTTGAAGCACATGAATCAATGACCTGACGTATTCCAAATTACTTAAAGACATTACATACTATAATTAAAAATAGAGTAACATATCCTGCGGTCAGAACTTTCCTGGTTTCTAAAAAAAATAACACATCATGGCAATGCAAATTTAATGCAGCCTAGCAAACTTATACATCATGACAATACAAAATACTTGCAAACAATACTATACACGTGATAGGGTGCACTATTTTATTAAATTTGCTTTTACAAAGTTGATTTCTACAAAAAAAAAATTGATTTATTCATAATAGCAGTGATATATGTTTGCAGTTAGCACAAAGAAGTCGCCTCTTTATAAATTTGCTGTGCCATGTCTGTATGAGCCATCACCGCCAGTGCAACATGAATGGATTCCAACGCAGCTCAAATATTTCTAAATAGAATATTTGAAAGTAGATGGTGGCACAAATATTTGAACAATTTAAAGGTTTATGCAACTACTAAATTCATAATTATAGTATTAATTTTTTGCCTAAATTTTTGTTGCTGTATCACAATATAAATTCATAACATAATGTATACGTGGATGAAAACTTACATGCAAAGTCGATGCTAGTTGGCCATGACAGTCTTTCCAATACACATAAATGCAACAGATACATTGTAATATTCTTTTACAAATATATCAAACCTAAATGTTTATAAAAAAAGTAATCGGTGAGATTAATATAACCGACATGACATAGTATAGTACTGTAACTATAATAATAAGACATGCCTGATCATTTCCTTTCCCTGTACACCCGTGGGCAACAACATCAGCTCCAACTTCTTTGGCAACATCCATCATGGCCTACCAGTCAGACACATCAATCAATATAACAAATAAAGACATGGGGGATAAGAATGCAAGAAACTGAATATAACTACATGTCTCAGTACATGTCACAGGGAATACGTAATCTTTAACAAATTCCTCCTGCAAGTCCTTAACGACTAATTGAGAAGCTCCACTGGCTTTGGCTTTGGCTTTGGCTTCTAAACCATCAAATTCTTTTATGCCCTATGAACATCAATAACAAACTGAGTAAGCCAAACACTCTCAGCTGAATGTTTACAATCTAAAAACGCCTCATCAATAAACAATATTAGACAACAATAATCTTGATTACAAAAAATGAATTCTAGAAGTCAGAAAGTACTTGGCCAACATCAACAGTGAAGCAAACAACATCACAACCAAAATTCTCTCTGCAACATGAAGATCAATCTATAAGATAACAAAACAAAAACAAAATTATACATGAATAGATAACTTCAAAACGGTTTCTAATCTTTACTCACCCATTCTACTAAAAAAAGTTAAACAACTCTTAAAGAAATACAGTGAATCATCAAGAGTGAAAGGTGTAGATCCCACAAATTAAACCATATAAACTCTTAAGTTTTGAAATGAAAACACAAATGGAATTTGAACAATGTTACAACTCTTAACCTGAAACATCAAAGTAGTAAATGAAAAATCTTGTAATAGAAGAACATAGTAAAAATGAAAAACCTATAAAAAACAGAGTAAATCGAAGATACCGATGCCGTTAAAAACGATGCGTCATTACAAACGAAGCGATGGTGATGATGCTAAATCTGAATAAAAAAACAAAGCAAAATCAAAAAATGAAACCACACCATTACAAAACGAATACATGGACGAATAACGACATACCTTATAGCTTGCGAGGATTGCGATGAAATACCTGAAATAAGTGATTAACAAAAATGATATAAAGTTCAGTGAAATTAATTACCATCTATCAGTCAAATTACTTCGCCGAATAACATGTACATTTTCCAAAATTGTAAATATTCAAGCTTACAGAAAAATGCAGAGTTAAAAATGATAAATGCAGAGAAAACTTCAGAATAGACTGATTTTATAAAACAGAAACATGAAAAAAAACTAAAAAATGACAGATGATAATTAATCCATACAACTGCTCATTCTGTAGACGCTTATGAAATTGAATCACCAAATGAATACCCTCACCTCTCCATTGAGTAAGTCTATCGACCACCATTTGACGGGTGATAATATCTAAGATAGAGAAAAGTTAGTAACAAAAAGGAAATCATTGAATTGAAGAGAAGGCCAGCTTAATTAAGCTAAATACAATAAGTGCTTGTTTGGGCTTATTTCAAGACATAAGCACTTTTATAAGTTTATAGAAGAACTTGAATAGAAGAAGGTAATTTTGGTGTTTACCCAAACAACCTAATTGAGCAAGCATCAAACAGTTGAATGTTTTATATTTAAAATAATCTCAACGAAAAACAACCCATGATTAAGTCAATAGCTTGTTATTACAATCAACTACAGCTTGGTATATGAAACTTATGCACTTTCATTGTGACTAACTGCTACTGCTATAGTCCATCTCTCTCTCCCATTCTAAGGTAGCATTTGGTATATGAAACTTAATGAACCATTCCATCTGCACGTCAAATGTTACCTAAGTGTGTTGGTTTGATTGCCTTGCCACACGCAGTTCCCACTTGGCAATTAAAGTTCAGCAGAAGCATATATGAAATTATAAACGATGATGTAGTGCGTGCAAAACATAGAACGGTGATAAAACCAACCTGAATGTAGTTAAGTATATCAAGCGTTGCAACTCTTGATCCACCCTCTTGCTGTCTCTAGATCCACTGATAAATTTTTTCCTGAAATCAGAAAAAACATCCAACATTAACAAAATGCCAACATAGTGATTAAACCTCAAAAAATAAGAGCAAAGACGGTGTGTGACTACTGTATTACATATTTCATATAGTTAACTGTCCAAGATCTAAAGAGCTTTAAGCTATGTTCTAGTTAATATTATATAAAAATTATATCAAACCCAAAAGCAACGAAAGTCAACAGTAATTTAGCATCAGACTCAAAAAACTTCAAACATCAGCGCATGAACGCGGTCTGTGCCTTTGTTAATTTAGCATCAGCGGCGAGTAATTAAATGGATGGTATTGCAGGACCAATAACCATAGAGAGAAAAAAAGAGTTAACTAATTGTTTAGCGATAAAAAGAAAGAAACTTCAAAAATAAATGTCAACAAAATAATTAAACAAAATGACAACCTTTTTCTAGGACCAACAGAATGATCGTTAGCAGCTTTTGTTGAACCGACATCTTCAATGTGTTCTGTCAGAACCAAACATATTTCAGGCAATGCAGCAGAAGGTTCAACTCAATTATTACTGGAGGAGGGACTCCTGAATGTCTTCGCCTAAAAATATATAGTAGAAGAAGGTTACATTGTACAATCAAAAGTATGGAAACCAATCAAATCAGGATTCAAAAGGGCTCTCAAAAGCTCTTCCCTAATAGGCAATGACTTGTAAATTTCTGATGAAGGAAAAGGACTATGTAGAAAAAATCCAAGTTTCACTCTATTAAACCTTTTCCTCAAGAAAGTTGGCAAAACCATGAGATGATAATGATGAATCCATACATAATCATATTCAGGGTTAATCACTTGCATAATCCTATCAGCAAATATCTTGTTGACTGATACATAAGCCTGCCACAATGACCTATTGAACCTACCACCAAGGTCTGGTGACAAAGACAACATGTAATGAAACAGTGGATTAGCAGGAAGCAAAATGATCCAGAGGAACACGACAATCGTAAACTAACCTTTATTTCATGCAATCGGTAATCACCAAAAAAACTCACCTTTCCTTTATTTCCTTCAATAGTTTCGATACCTCCTAGACTCCTACCAGCCACACCAGTCCTCGCAGCTTTCTTACCCGTATTCATCTTTGGATCATACACCTTATCGGTAGATGTACTAACAGATTGATATTGTTCTACAAAATTGAAACAACATGAGTAGCTAAGGCTGCATTCTCAACAGAATTGTCCATTTTCGCACATTGCTTTAGAGCCTCAGTTATTGCACCTAAAGCCATATGGTAACTTTCTTGGGATAAAGAACCTTCTTCGCCTAATAAAACATGTCATGAAAGCTATTAGAATGCATTTTGAAATCCTGCAGCTAAAGCTATTAGATCAAGGCTAGCAGAAAGGTGGCCCAACAATTAAAAAATAACACCATAGACTACTTCTCTAATTGAATGAACAGAGACCTAATTGAATGAACAGAGAATCACATGAAGATATACTTCTGAGATTTGTGGTACTTCTCTAATAAAGCAAGCAGACGCTTATCACGTAAATGCTCATCCAAGACCTATGAATGTATATAGTCAGGTTTGCATCCTGTTTGCATAAGTATATAGTCAGGTTTGCATCCTGTTTCGAGAATAAACAATGTTTATAATCTGTGCCAAAAATGTAATCTTAATGAATATATAAAAATATCAATCCAATACTTACATCATTATCAGTTTGGGCAGGTTGTGCCTTGATTGCAGCCATAGCTGCAACTAATTCTTCAGCCTATTTAAATATTACACACAACACTGACATCAAGAATTGATACAAAACAGATACAGAAGAGACTGAACTGGTTAAGAGCCTATTAGAAGTACCTTGCGGGCTCGATTACCTGTTATTTGTTCTGAATTTTCTGCTTGGTATTTAGCAATTTTTGCTTCTATAGCAACATCATCTATTCCTTCAATCAAGTCAAACGCTGCAGGGGGGATGAGGAGAAATTACATCAAAATTAAAGCAAAAATTATCGGGTGAAACACATGTCATCATGACTAAAAAAACTTACTCATGTCTTCAACTTCCTCCAAGTAATCATTGTAACCTTTCAAAGATGATAAACCATCTTCCCATTTATTGAATATATAAATCAATATTACATGACCCCAAAAAGTGAGAGTCTGAGTTTAGAATATGATACATACTTCTTTTCTACAAAACATTCAAATATAACAGACTTTCAAAGTACTGAGAAAACCAAAATTCTTAATATGTTATATTTGTTCAGTTATGAACTATAAAAATGAATGATGAGACTTGGCTGTTGGCAATAAGAAAGAAAAAACTTTTCATTTTATGCCAATGCCACGACTCCCTGTTACATATCAGCTAGACAACTTAGTCATACAACCAAGGTAATGAAAAGGCTAAATCAATACAAATGCATACCTACGCCGACCACAGGCATCCAATAAATCAAGAACGGAATATATGCAACTACAACAAACTAAACACATAAGTAGGTTATGAGTTCAACTCCCTCCACTAACATAAGACAGTAACATTTCTTGTTAAAGTAAAAACAAATTACACTTATAATTGGCACAGTCACCCAAACCAATTTTTGTTTCTTATGAGATCTAACACTTACTTCCTCTTAAGAATCTAATTAGCCAAAATGTGACCTTTACCTGTACCTTTCCAAAGTTTCTGGACAACTACATGACACTTGGATCCAAACATTGACAGCTATGAATGATGTACTGCAAGATCAGCATCTGGTAACTTCATAGCTCTCTTTGTCCCAACTATTTAAAAATGAAAATGATCTTTCTTGCACATCATATCTTTACACGTAAATACTTTCGCTTCCATTCTTTGGATAGTATATGAAAAACAATATATCAAACTAAACAGAATCTTCTTTACAGAAAATCGGTAAGGGAATCAAAAGAAGTACTTATTTGGACCAATCGAAAGCAACAAACAAAATACCAGCCCCACAACTGGCAGAATAAGGCAAATTCCAATGTTCACACCAAAACTCCGGTAATCAAATATGTGCAAAGTAGTTTGGAGATTATGATATTCTTCTGATAAACTAATGTCATACCGCTTTCCGACAACACTTGATACAAAATCCCGTAACGAAAATGCCCAAACTCTTTCTTCTATTGTTCCTGTAACGAAAATGCAAAGAAAACTCTTGAAGTTAGTAAATCAAAGAACGGTAAATCAGGAAAAAAGCGTTAAATCAGTCACAACCCAATGTTCTCTCCCTCAAACCTACATCTCTCAGTCAAGTTCTCTCAGAATTAAAAGCAAATAGAACTCTCACAATCTCAATAAATGAATGGTATAGATTCAACAATAAAACAACAATGATCTGAGCAAAATGGATCGAAATATGGAGACGATGAAAAACAAATACCTCACAGCGACCGCAGTTCCGGTGAAGAATAGTAAAGATATGCTTGCTTGAACCTCTTTACCCTTGATTCTTCGATTTTCCTTTCCTGTTCTAATATTATTTTGTATTGTTGAAGAAACAGCTTCCTGTGTGCGGCATTGGTTTTGGTTGCGTCACAGTTGCGAGTGAAAGTGAGAGATTTAGGGTTTGTGGAGAGAGAGCAAAAGCAGAGAAACGTGAGGATTTAGGGTTTGTTTGGAGGGAGTAGTAATTTTGAATATCCAGACCAATGAGAAGTAAGCACATGACACTCTCTTGTGAATAGGAAGCATTGAATTTTGGTGAATTGTCTAGTTACGAATTTAACCTTTTAGTAGGGAAAATAATTTTTGGGGAAAGGGCACAAATGAAAAATCAATGGACTTTATTCCAATTGCTTTATAGTAGAAGCTGCTCGGAAGATGTCATTGATACATTGAAACAAATTAAGTTTACACCATTTCAAGTGACAAGTCAAATTCCATTTTACAATCCCAAGTCTGATACAAGACTCAGTTTCTTTTACAAGAGCATGTCACGCTCGATTCAAATTTACAAGAATCAAATGCTAAAAAGAAAAAGATATATAGTGATGTCAACAACGCCCTGCAAGTGCTATCCCTAAAAGCCAAGGTTGCTGCTAAATTCAGTCCTATAAACACCAGGGAAAAAAGATAGCACGTACTTATCATTACATACACTAATTTTTATTACAGTTCTTTATCAAAAAAAATATATCTCAATTGTGAGAAAATTTAAGCCTTAATCCATCTTCAAGCTGGCACCTGCATGTTCACGGTTCACCATCAACTATGCTCATCATCCAAGTACACTTCCAAGCTCCCTCGTCAGCATATGAAATAACAAAAAGATGGTCAGGAAAGTTACAATAAAACAATAATCCCATCTCGTTCATGCTCTAGTTATGAAGGAAAAGTGAGGCCGGTTTTCAACAGATTTCGATACGGTGTAACGTAAATTCAATGGTCTATGTTACCTCATGAAAGAAGCGCTAGTTTTGGATTAGGATTCATACTTGAGTAAGGCGAACTCATTGCACAACCTGCAAAAACACAGCATGCTGCTATGTCAGAAAGTGGCAATTCAAAAGCCTGAAGTAGAACATTTGAATCTGGAAACAACCAAGAATGACGTACGAGTCAGCAGCCAATCTTTATGCCAATTTGGTGGTTATGATTTCATCGTTCCTTTTCAAGTTCCAAACCAGTAAAAAGGGAATGGTAAGGGTTGTGTGTTGCTAAGATAGAACTCTAATATCTTAATACAAGTCTAGACATTTAACATGACCTGCATTTTGTTGCAAACTCACATTAGTTCACAATATACAAAAATCAAACTCAAGAATCCTACGGTTGTTATGCTGCTCCTCGTAAATAACTCACTCTGATACTCACGAAGAGCTTAGGCTTGATAAAAAGGCCAGCGCATATTCAGATGGCAGGTCATCCGGTGCTAAGCCTCAGTCTGGTCCCTTCTCAACCACCGCCGGTTCAGTCATTTCCCACTTCGCATCCGTTACTATCAACCCAATTCTCCAGACGAATCCACCAAATTGATACATTTATGGGCTATAACTGAATAGAGATTACATCCTATTTGGGAAGTCGTTGATGATTCGGTGTGTAAGTCATTCAAGGACCTACAACCAAACATTCACATAGTTAGACACGTTTTATGGAAATAGAAAGGAATTCAATACATCCATTAAGCTAAAAATCAGAATCACAGCAGCCTTTCCTGTTGGAACTGAGTTCCAAGAAAGATGAATATTTGAGAGAAGAAGAAGAAGGAGAGAAAAGAGATTAGGGTTTTGAGAAACTTTGCAAAACTTTATTATGAAGCTGTGTGTAAAAATGTTGTATCAAAATACAAAGTACAAAGCCCTTTATATAGGCTATCAAAGCCTAGGCCCAAAACTAACATTTCGACTAACTCTTACCAGCTGTATTCGATTCTGTCGAATACAGCTGAATATACACCATTACACCTATTCGACTGACTCTACAACATTTCGACCAAAACCTATAAAACACTTCGACTTCGACAAACTAACATGAATTACTTCTAACACACCACCTAATTCATGTTTTCGAGACTTCTCATCCCAATGCTCTTCTTTAACTCGTCGAATCTGATTTTCTTCAAAGGTTTGGTAAGTATGTCAGCTAGTTGAACTTCAGTCTTGCAATATTCAAGATCCAACTTTCCTCTGTTTACTTGTTCCCTGAGAAAATGATACCTTCTTTCTATGTGTTTACTTCGACCATGACACATAGGATGATTGGCAAGATCAATAGCTGACTTGTTGTCTACAAACAGCTTCATCTTCCCAGGTTCTTTGATCTTGAGTACTTCGAGCAACATATCTATCCATGCTGCCTGACATGCTGCATACGATGCAGCTACATACTCAGCTTCACATGATGACAAAGCCACAATGCTTTGTTTTTTCGAACTCCAAGAGATTGGAGCTCCTTCGATCATGAAGATATAGCCCGCAGTACTTTTCTTCTCATCTTGGTCTCCACTGAAATCTGAATCAGTATAACCATATACCTCAGCATCTTTCGACTTGGACTTATTTCGACATGGCATCAGCACACCATGATCAATCGTACCCTTAATGTATCTTAGTACTCTCTTTACTGCAATAAGATGACATTCTTGGGGTTTCTCCATAAATCGACTTAACAATCCGACACTTTGACAAATGTCTGGCCTTGTATTGCAAAGATACCTCAAGGATCCAATGATTTGTTTGTACAGTGTCGAACTTACAAACTCATCATCAGTTACCTTTTTCAACTTTGCTCCTGTTTCCAATGGAGTTGTCGCAGCTTTACAGTCAGTCATCTTGAACCTCTTCAAGATGTCTTGAGCATACTTCTTCTGGTGTAGGAACACACCTTCAGCTGTGTCTTTGAATTCCATCCCTAAGAAATATGCCAAATTCCCTAGGTCGGACATTTCGAACTCTTGCATTAGCTTCGACTTGACCTTTCTTATCTCAGCTTCATTTGCACCTGTAATCAGTAAATCATCAACATACAGGCATAAAATGATTCGACTATCATTGTCGACATCATTTACATAAACTCCATGCTCAGACACACACTTTGTGAACCCTTCTTCGATTAGGAAACTATCTATTCTTTTGTTCCAAGCCCTTGGGGCTTGCTTCAATCCATAGAGAGCCTTCCTCAATCTGTACACCTTCGACTCATGGCCTTTAACCTCAAATCCTGGTGGTTGACTGACATATACTTCTTCCTCCAAAGGTCCATTCAAAAATGCTGATTTTACATCCAACTGGTGTATCTTCCATCCTCTATACGCTGTTGTCGAAACAACAATCCTGATTGTTTCCAACCTAGCCACTGGCGCATAGACTTCGTTGAAATCAACACCAGGTTTCTGCAGAAATCCTCTTGCCACTAGTCTTGCCTTATGCTTGGCAATTTCACCATTTGGCCTTCGTTTCAGCTTGTAAACCCATTTCACATCAATAGGCTTCTTGCTGGCTATTTCGACAAGCTCCCAGGTATTGTTCTTCTCAATTGCCCTGAGTTCTTCCTTCATGACTTCACACCAATTCGAATCATTCATGGCTTCATCCAAATTAATTGGTTCTGCTTCAGCCATCATCATTGCTTCTTCTATTAAGTCACCATCTGCATCGATTGCATTATCTGGAAATCTCTCATATCCAGCTAACCTTGTCGACTCAGCTCTTGTTCTAGTTGATCTTCTAACATTCTGCTCAGGAGGTTCTTCATTTCGACTTGTCGTGGCATCAGTTTGTTGATCTTCTTCAAACACTGTCGGAACTGTCTCTTCCATCTGTCGACCAGATTCCTGTCGAACTGATCCATGACTCCACTCCCATGTTTGATTTTCATCTACCAGAACATCTCTACTGATCACAAATTTATCATCTTCTGGTGAATATAGTCTATATGCACCAGTCGAATGATAACCTATGAGCACCATGGTTTGACTTCGATCATCTAGTTTTGTTCTCAATTGCTCAGGAACATGCCTGAAACATATTGATCCAAAAACTTTAAAATGACTTACATTTGGCTTCTTACCTGTCCAAGCTTTATAAGGAGTCTTCTCGACTAGCTTCTTCGTTGGACATCTATTCAGAATGTATACTGCTGTCGAAGCTGCTTCAGCCCAAAATCTCTTTGGCACCTCTTTAGCCTTCAACATACTTCTCGTCATATTCAGTATACTTCTATTCTTCCTCTCAGCTATGCCATTATGTTGAGGTGTATAGGGTGCAATAACCTCATGCTCTATACCTTCCTCTTCACAAAATCTAGCAAACTCTCGAGAGGTGTATTCACCACCACCATCAGTTCTCAGTTTCTTTAGCTGGCAGCCACTTTGCTTTTCGACAAGCAACTTAAACTTCTTGAACTTTGTGAATACTTCACTCTTACTTTCGATCATATAAATCCACATATATCTGGTGAATTCATCAATGAAAGTTAAGAAGTAACGCTTTCCATCATTCGACCTAACTTCAAAAGGTCCACATACGTCAGAATGAACAAGCTCCAACTTTCCTTTCGACTTAATTGGCAGATAATATTTGAATGCTTTTCTAGCCTGCTTTGCTTTGCAGCATTCCTCACACACATGATTTGGTTCCTTTACCTGAGGTAAACCATACACCATCTTCTTCTGATTCAGCATACCCAAACTCCTGAAGTTTAGATGCCCATATCTATGATGCCATAGCCAATTCTTTTCCTCTTCTGTAGTTGATGCGAGACATTCATGATTAATCATATTAATCTAAACTTTAAACGTCTTGTTATCAGCCAATGGTGCTTTCAGTACCAACCTACCATCAGCATGATACACCTTCATTTGATTATTCTCCAGCTTCATATTATGTCCTTTGGCAAGTAATTGACCTATACTTATCAAGTTACTTGTCATAGAAGGCACATATAACACATCAGTAATGCTGGCTTTTCTACCATATCTTCTCATTACAGATATGTTTCCTCTTCCACCTGACGTGATCTGTCTACCATCTGCAAACTTTATCACCTTCTTAACTGATTCATCAAGCTTGTTGAACCAGTTCTTGTTACCAGTCATGTGGTTGCTGCAACCTGAATCAAGATACCACAAATTCATTTCATCATCATTCGACTGAGTGTCTGCCATTAGTAGCACACCTTCAGAATTACTCTCTCCTGCCTGTGCATACTGCGCTTTGTCACTTTCTTTTGCTCGTGCTTCCTTCTTCTTTCGACAGTCTCGAGCATAATGACCAAAACTTTGGCAATTGTAACACTGCACGTCTTTCATGTCAACTTTCTTCCCAGAATACTTGTTGCCTATGCCTTTCTTTGTCGAATCATCATGATTCTTTGAACTCTTGCTTGACTTCTCATCACTAGCAAGATTCCTTCCCTGCTTCGCCTTCCCAGATTTCTTGGTGAATTTTGCTTGTAGTGCTTGGTCCGATACCTTTTCTCTTTCTGAATCTCTTTGCTTCAATCTCATCTCATGAACTTCTAACAAAGCCTGTAGCTCTTCAACCTTCATCTCAGCGAGATTCTTGGACTCTTCAATTGACACTACAATGTAATCAAAATTTGCAGTTAGAGATCTTAGTACCTTCTCAATCTTCTGCAAATCTGTGATTGTTTCTCCACAAGACTTCATCTGGTTCGTCAGCATCACCAATCTTGAAAAGAATTCCGAAACTGATTCATCTTCCTTCATTTGAATCATCTCGTATTGCTTTCTCAAGGTTTGCAGCTTCACCCTCTTCAGTTTCTCATCACCTCCATACAAGTTCTTTAACTTGTCCCATGCTTCTTTTGCAGATTCTTCTTCAATAATTTTCTCAAACACATTCGGATCCACACACTGGTGAATCAAGAACAACGCTTTGCCATCTTTCTTCCTTTGATCCTTGTACGCAGCTTTCTATTCATCAGTAGCATTTGCCCCCAATTCCTTTACGCCATCATTCACGATTTCAACCACATCTTGAAATCTGAAGATAACTCTCATCTGCGCCACCCACCGTTGGTAGTTTTCCCCTTTGAAAACCGGTAGATTCGCTGGGAATTGTGTGGACGTTGTTGTTCCGTTTGCCATTAGAATCTCTCTGAATCGCAACCGGGCTCGATGATACCAATTGTTGGAACCGAGTTCCAAGAAAGATGAATATTTGAGAGAAGAAGAAGAATGAGAGAAAAGCGATTAGGGTTTTGAGAAACTTTGCAAGACTTTATTATGAAGCTGTGTGTAAAAATGTTGTATCAAAATACAAAGTACAAAGCCCTTTATATAGGCTATCAAAGCCCAGGCCCAAAACTAACATTTTGACTAACTCTTACCAGCTGTATTTGATTCTGTCGAATACAGCTGAATATACACCATTACACCTATTCGACTGACTCTACAACATTTCGACCAAAATCTATAAAACACTTCGACTTCGACAAACTAACATGAATTACTTCTAACATTTCCCTCTTTCCATAACCAGTACCAACACGATCAAACACACTTCCAAATAAGAGTGACATGTCTCAACAGCTATCAAACATCATCAAAACATGTTTCAAATTCCTTCCAAAACAAGTTCTAAGCACATTCAAGCAATTTTCTAAACATGTTCAAACAGAAAAAGAATGTTTTTATTTGTCCCAGACATGTTGCAGACAGTGAATTTATGGTTACAACATGTTCAGAACAGCAATGTTTCGTTCCCAAAACAGTTCGCCAAACACACTAAACTAAAAGGGAAAGAATCAAGGCTTTCAATACATGTTTACAACGTAATCGAACAGAGAAGGAAAGGAATTCAAGACGCATTCATAAGTTCCTAACAGTTGTTTTCCAAAACCATTTCAGACACAAGCATCCCACATTCAATTCGAATTCAATTCTCTTGGCCTATATAAACTCGCACGCACAAGCAAACGGGGAGAGCAAAAATTCAAACCCTTATACAACCAGAATTCAAAAATCACACATACCAGAAATTCACAAACCAATTGACACGCATAATCACAAATCACATACACCCAACACAGTTCATACTTCAAAGATCAATACCACCCCAGTTCATACACAGAATCGTTAGCGAAAGCCACGAACGGCAGAAGGAGAGAAAGGAAAGAAAATGGAGAGAGGGAGAGAATGAACGAGTATCTGACTATGTCCATTTCTTGTTTTCTCACCTCCTTTTTTTCTTTTATTTTTTTTGAAAACTCAAATGGGCTTTATAACGTAAGCCCATGTTGTTTTTTTACACCCTATTATTCTTTGTTTGCAACCCCAAGCCTATGTCATGTACATTTTATTCCTAAATTTTTATATTAAATTTTATAATATCATCTTAATTTGATTAAGGTTCTAATTAATTTTGATTTGAATTTTAATTAACCCTGACCCAATACCCTTTCTCTTGTTTTGAGGAGAGACCTACTAAGCTTTCTTTGTTTTTCCAATTAGATATTATTACAATCTAGCTTTTAGTTTAATTAAATTGGTTAGAATTTAATTATAACTTAATTAGAGTTTTAGTGTTAATTAGGATCTAGTTCATTTAGTTTTAAATAAAATTTATTTATTTCGTTTTTTAATTAGATCTTATTTTACTTAATTAATCATTATTTTTTCCTGGTCATTTTAAATTATAGTTTATCAATTCCGATGTTAATTTTCGCCTGTTTAGTTTTGGCATATCTGTGTAGTTTTGATTCACATGCTCCCTTAGAATATCTTTTTAATTCTAATTTTTGATGAATTTAGAATAAGTTTATACATTAAGATTAGGTTGCTTCCATGACAACATTAGGACATATTTCATCCCGTGCCCCTTGTTGTTTCCCCTCAATAATTCCAAAGGAAAGGCTTACGCTATTGGCTCAATGTCATAAGACTAACATTAGAACCTTTCCCCTCAACCTTGGCCTTAGGTTTCGGAGACGTCGAGCTCCACGTCTCGCCGCAGACATGTAGTATCCTAGCCTTAGGATCGGAGTCGCCGTACTCCACGTAAATGTTTCGCCGTGAACATTTACATCCATCCCTTTTAAACCAACTTCAACTTTAGAGTCGCTGTACTCTATGTAATGTCTTACCACAGACATTACTTCCCCCTGGAACCTTGATCATTCAAGAAGTTCCTCATCCTCTTTGAGGAAAACTACAAATGCTTTGATTCCATTTCCGTCAGGATACGCAGGCACGAGATGCGATGTCTTGGCGAGCATACTTAGATACTAACCACTAGGTCTTTCCCTTAGCACGGTACCCTTAGCAAGTAAATAATAATATAACACAAATAAAATAAGAGTTTCCTGTAGAGTACTACAGATACTTAGGATGCTAACAGCTTCCCTAAGTATAACCAACCCCCGAACCTAGATTCTCTTAAATTAGGGTTTTCGTTATTTACCCTTTCCTTTGGATAAATCAAAGCTCGGTGGTGAATTTGAAAGATTTGTGATTCAAGTTAATTAATAGCTTGATATATGATTCTCACTGTAACAATATATATACAAATGTTTCATTAAATCAATAGATAAACCAGAAAAGAACAAGCATACCATTTATTTTATTTTTTTTGTTTGGCCAGACTCGATTCAGTATTCAGACTTGACCAATAGACTCTGAACACAGCTTTGAGTGGATTCTGATTTAATGGTTGTCTAACCATTGATTCCACTACTCTCACCAAATTCAGTACCACCAGTACTTGAATCAGGGTTGTTGGCTCTTCTTCCAATTAATGTTATAAACAACCTTATGGAAGATGCCTTTGCTCTTTCCTTGATATCTGTATCAGATACATTATGATACTCATATTTATATAAGACCATACATGTAGATACAGTCAGACTCTTCTTTGCTTTACATCTCAATCTAACAGCAGATCATAAGTCACTCTAGAGTATGAGTCTTTAATGAGATATGATAAGAACATAATCTTGTTCTAAGCAATGTCAATAATCTCATTATCTTGGATTAAATCTTTTGACTTTGAAATCATTGACAAGCTCAGAACCAGACGGTGTTAGCTATCAGGAATTGACATAAAGAAAATTAGAGTACTGTCTTAGTACGAATGACAGAACTCAAAGAGAAGGTGAAGATTTCTCATAGGAATGTCTTTTAACACAACTTCCATGATGGTCCTCAAACAAGAAGCAATGGAGTTTCTTAAGATATCATCTTATAGAACAAACTCCATATAATCAAATATTTTGAAACAAGATAGCTTTAACAACATCTCTTGCTTTTCAATACTTGATTTTTATTTCAGAACACAAATGCTTCTTTTCATCTGCATCCTGCACTAACATCAGCTTCAAAAGATTAAACACTGAAGAGCATTTGATATTAGGTTCTGGTAGTGTTTCTTCTTGCATTCAGATTTGGGAAATCAGTTGAAATACAAATATTTCAGAAGCTTTTGAGGTTACTCTTCTATCAATAGATATCATAGTCCATTCAGTCATTATAGAAGTTCTTTTGACAAGAAACCTAAGTTTCTCATCATTATTCATTCCAAAGAACTTAAGTTAAAAAGAGAAAGTGATCTGTTGAATAGTTTTTCATCATCCAACTTTATTTCTTTCCTTTGAAGACTGCAAGACAAACCTTCAAAACACAGTAGATTCAAGATGTAAACATAAAAAAAAAATATTGTGACTTTAGATTTAAGTCAAGGAACAATCTTCTCAGAATTTGCTTGAAAAGATTAGATGAAGTGTAACTACTTCAAGCTTCAAAAACTGATCCCCACAAACCAGAGCACAACATTTCAAAGATAGTCTAAGCATCAGACATATTAATGATGTTGATATACTCAGAAATGAGATAGTGCTTCTACCAGAATGCAAATACCTCTGAAGATATTCAATATGCATCTTTTGAGTTGATGAAAGAGATTTTCTAGATGATGATCTTTAACACCATCAACATCTATAGTAATACCTTTTTCAAGGATATTCCATAGACCTTCAGCAACCCTTTATCAAGCCCAATGAGTTAAAAATATGTTTACCTTGTCCATCATTTAAATTCAGTTGAGTCACCCATTTGAATATGGAAGGAAAAGCCGTATGATATTTTTCATGTGGAACTTGATTCCTTCTTGAAGAAGAAATATACTTTTCTTATTGGATCATTATCTGCGCCACAGTTAAGTATTAAGCACGGACCATGCTCTGATACCAAATTGAAGGTGTGAAAAGTACACAAGAAGGGGGATGGGTTGAATTGTGTTTCACATTCTCTTTTAATTTAGCTTCTGATCAGAGTTTCAGAATCAGAACTGATGTTCAGATTCCGAGTTAATTTATCTGACAGTGGATATAACAGAAGTAAATAAAATAACAACAGAAGACACAAAAGATTTATACTGGTTTCTCCCCTAATTGAGAGTAGTCCAGTCGCCTTGCCTCATTAGAGATTTTCATTATAACCACTTCATGATTACAATCGCGTATGCTACTGCATAAGACTTTTATAATTGCTCAGACCAACTGTATGTGGCTTCCCTTGCTTAGAGCATATGCCTAAGACTTAACCTTTACTCAAACCATTTGACTGAGCCACCTGCTCTTCTGTCATCTGGCTGAGACTTTCCCTTTGCTTAGAGCACATGTCTAAGACTTCCCTTAGCTCACATCCTCTGGCCGAGCCACCTGCTCTTCTGGCCATTCAGACTGAGACTTCCCTTGCTCAAGCAGCACTCGAGACTTCTTGCTCTCGCCCCTCAGACAGAGACTTCCCCACTTGCTCAATCAGACTAGCAGAATAAAACTTACACAGCTCAAGCACTTAAGCAATGAGACTTGCGTGGCATAAGCATCTTGGCTCAAGACTTGTTGCTTGAATCCCAATGAGACAAGACTTTTTTCTCTAGCACATAGCAGGGGACTTAATCTAAACTAATGAAGGCTCAGCACAATAGAGAACAAGGTGTACATCATGCAAGAGTCAGAGGTACGAGAAATCACCATAACAAAGACCTAAAGCACTTAAGATTTGTCAAACATTTAATGATAAGAAATCTTAAGGCTTTTACAATTACAACCTAAAACAAAAAAATTGTATATTACATTAGAGTTGATAATTTCTTGATCTTGCCACTTCTTCAATAGAAGAATCCTTGTTAAAATTCAAACTTGAATCTTCAGCCATATATATAGCCTTTGTAGAAACTAGCCGTTGAGAAAGTGTCTTGAACAAGTATCTTTGCCTTTACTCCATAGTACAAGAGACGTTGAAGATGGATGCACAGCAGATTCTGAATCCAATGTGTAACACGTTTAACCTTAAATCTTCAAGAGGTTTTGTACTAATAGAGTCATTGGGAGCAGACATCCATAGAACGTACCAGCTTAGCTTGAGCCTTGCAATCTTGTAGACTCGAGCTGACAGGCTGATAAGATAATACAACTTGCTTTTAGTAGTACGGATAATCCACAGCTTTATCACCAACTCTGAAAGGTACCAGATGATGATATACAATTACCAAGTGTAGAAACTCGTCTAAATGCTGAGGCCTTCAGTTCAGAGTCTGCGTCGAACCACACTAGCAGTTGTTCTTCAGACTCAACCACCAGAAGCTTGCAATGAAGCAACTCCAAGTGTGTCTAAGTAAAACAGATTCTGATTATTTATGTACAAGAACAATAACCTGCATAAATAAAACACACATTGGTATTGCTTTATTATTGTCATTTACATATCATATTGCTATTGTTTATGTTTATGCCTTTTTTTTCTTTTGTCCACTTGGACTCTTCTTTTTATTTTTTCTTAAGACATTAATAAAGGCTAAACCATTAAAAGACTTAAAGCTTCATTGGACTATTTGGTTACTATCCATTGCTTGGATGTTGGACTTATGGACTTAGAATTAGGTTCTTGATCCTATGGTTTGGAGTTCTGACCTGAGACATTGGAATTCATCTAGAACCTTGACATTGAGTTTACGTTTGGAAGACTTAGCTATGTTACCTCATCTTTGGCCTTGGCTTAAATTTTACTTTATCTGATGCTTGGTTATAACTCTGCTTATTTGGTTGCTTGTTGCTTAATCCAAAGGATGGGAGTATTGACTTGTGTCAAAGCTTGCTCTTGGTTAGATATTTCCTTCCTTAGCTTTTACTTTGTGCTTTAGGATAGTCTCTTAATCTCCTCCCCTTCTTAAATTTTCAAAATCTCTCCCTTTTTCAAAATCTTCTTGTTTTCAAACTTGAACCACTTTCTTAATAAACCTTGACTTTGTCAAATGATTTTTAAACTCTTTTCTTGAATAAATGCTAATCAATCCTAAGCATTTCAAGACCATTTTCATAAGACATAAAAGATACACAACTCATTCAAACCATTTTGTGCCCTTTTCCTTTTAAATTTTTTGTTAAGGTTTAGACATGAGTCATTTTCATAGTTGAGATGTAATTATCCTATCCCCATAGTGATGTTTAATGATTGATTCTTTTCCACTTGAGAGAGTTAGTGGCATACTTGTTGATTTCAATGCAAGTTGGAGCCCTTCTCAATAGTGATGCAAAGATCCATTTTCATACACTTGTGGGTGATTTGTTGAGTTTTCTCCTTCACTCATTCATGATGATCAAGGATGAGTGTGAGCCTCAAAACCAAGTCTCTTATTCATTCATTCATGATGATCAAGGGTTCCCTACATCAACAATCAAGTGTTTTGTGGTCTCATTACAAGTTTATCAAGTTTCAAATCCACTGGTCCACAAACTAGGGTTTTTGATGAAAAGTCAACTGCACCTTTGACTTTTGACTAAGGCATGATCTCAAGCCTTGGGACATGATCCAAGACACTCCAAGACATTTATGAAGTCCATTCATAATTTTCAAATAGCCCAAGGGTTTGATTTCATTGAAGATCACAAAATTCATGTTCATATGATGAAAAGTTAACCACTAATCAAACCAAGTTTGACTTTTGACTTCTTTGGTCAAACATGGGTTCTTCAAGTCAAGAATGATGATAATATGTGATTTGGATTATGATTGATCAAGAGAAATAAAAAAAAGTGAGGTTACTTGCAAAAAGGGCAACAATGGAGAAATTGAAAATTTTCTAAGTCATGAAATACAATGATTTTTACTCATCTTTCCAAGGTCATAACTTCCAATCAAAGTAACCATTTTCTTTGCTACAAAGACCAAATTGAAGAGCTTGTTACATACTACAACTTTGTCCCTGAGGACAGATTCCCAAAAAATGCATAGATTGAGAGATATGAAGCCATGAAATTGGAGGTTCATCACTTTTGACATCTAAAAACTTAGAAAAATTTTCAACAAAATCTGCCTTGTGTTGGAGCCAACTTTAAGGCTATTTTTCACCATGACCCACATTGATTCAAGACAAACCTTGAACATCAAACTTGAAGTATGTTATCTCAGCTTTCCAAAAATGTCCAAGAACATCAAATTACCTAACTTGAGTTAGAAGTTATGAATTTTGCAAAAGGCATGGATGCAACTGAATTCTCAAGACAGTTTCTACACATACTTGTGCCACACGATTTTGGAGTGAATTTTAGGAAATTTCCAAGCTTGATTTCTTCACAAGATCAACACCAAAATCATAATACACCATGTGCTCTACAAGATCACAATAGAATTTCAAAGTTCTATCCCTTTGCATGTGAAGAAAATCATTCCAAAGCTAGGAACTTAAGTTTTGTCCTCTAGCATTAAAGTGCCATAGTGAATTGATAAAAAACCACCACAATTTGTCAAGGATTAATCAAAACACCAAGGATCAAGATGCAATCTGATAAATTAAATATCAAAAGATCAAGATTCTAGCCATGTGAGGAATAACCTATGTGTACCTTAACACTCAAGTAATAGGTACATGTCAGTACTCCTTGGATAATATCATGTATCCTAATCCAAACTTTTCCTCCAAAATCTGAAATGTTTTCCTATAAATAGAGGTCATCCTTTATCATTCAAAACACACCAAAACATAGCAAAGACTTATTTTCTAAGAAATCCTCCTACTTCCAAAATTCAAGGTTTCAAAGACGTGAAAACTTGAAATCTCAATTCCAAGCAATTCCCATTCAAACCAAGCATCCAAACACTTCATATACATCACATAGAAGTGATCCAAACACTCATACATATTTTGTAACACCAGAATCATCAAGTTCATATCCCACTTGCAGCATGCTATTATGATCTAAATTAAACTCAAAGATTCATGCATCATATATGATTATTTGAGTTACCAACATGTTTCTGGTAATGTAAGGATCATTTCCCCTATCCCAATTGCTTTGTAGCTGTTATATATAGAATTTCATCTCAAAATTTGCATTTAGGGTTCATATGGTTGTGTGATTAATTACTCTTGATACACTGAATATAAATAAAATTCAATTACACCACAAATTCCTTGTTAAATTTCTAACAACTTTGGTGTTTACATCATGTCATTTCATTGCGTATTGAGAGAGTTAGTAAATTTTGAAATTGGAAGATGATGATGAACTCATGAGAAAGATGATAATGGTCATGGAGCCATCTTCAATATTTTAAAACCAGTTTTAATATATTATTTGTTGATTCCATGTTATAAGCTGAATTAGCATCACGCCCTAGTGGAAACACTAGTATTTGTGCATTGTGTGTTGATTCCAAGTTTTAAACCATTTTCAACTTGAAACTTACTATATTATTTACCATGCGCGTTATCTTTCAAACTGAGGCGTCTGGCCCAGTGGTAAAATTTTGAGCCCATGACCTTGAGGGCGCATGTTCAAGCCTTGGTGGGAGCATTCCTTATTTTTTACCACTATTTTTTATGGTTTTGTTCACAATTTCATCCAATTATTTCACCAAGCAAAATTATTTATTTTGAGCCAATTTTTTGCAAACTTCTCATTTATCTGTATATTTTTAGAATCTATCAAAAAATCCCAAAAATAATATTTATTTTTGTCATTTTTATTAGGTTGAAAACTAGTTCTTTTTAATTATTTTTCATACATTTTCATGATTCCTTTTGATTATTCTCTTGACCTAATTGTACATATGTGTCTTTATAGTCATAATATACTTTGTCTAAGTCTTGTTTAATGTACATAACATGTTTTCTTGACTTATACACCATTTATATACCATGATTAAGTATTATTTCTTTTGAAAAATACTTTGATTATTAGTTGAAACGTTAGGGTTTTGTTCAACTAATCTTTTGAAAAACATCTTGATACATGGCTAGGGCTTCCACTTTAGTTTGGAATCCCCAAATCCCTTGATTCAACCATGTTTAAATTCCTTGTTCATGTGCTCACCTTCATAAAAATTCCATTAGGGTTTTGTTTACCCTTTGCTATGTTCATCTGATCATGTTCATCTTGAATATATGGCTTGCTTGAACTTCTTTATGATGGCTTCTATTGATGAAATCTTTGCTTACATATTCAAGTATTTCCATCATAAAATCTCACCATGATGAACATATCTACTTGTCTGATGCTCATTCACATGTTGACATACTGTCATACCCCAAATTTTGACCACTAAGATTTCCCATCATTGTGAAACTCATCATCACAATATGGAGGAACCATTATATATCATCAGTCTCCCCAAAGATGGGTTAACATCCACTACAATCAAAATTAGGGTTTCAAGCCCTCTCAGAGCCTTAGACAAAGGATCAATCAAGGAATGACATGATCTTCAACTTGTCTAACCTCTCAAATATCCACAATGGATCAAAAGGACTCCCACTTCAAGGATCAAGCACAAGGTTGCTCCCTTCTAGGTGGATCAAGCCCCAAGATCGCCAGTGTCACCAAATTAGGGTTTTGGTCGACCAGGGCCTCCAGATGGAAATTCTACTATGGGCATGAGCCAATGCTTCAAAACATAACCTAATATACTCCATGTAACCTCATGGACCCAATCATCAAGTCAATTTTGCCTCAGGGGATGCATTCATCAAAAATCAAGAATTAGGGTTTCTTGACCTAATTCACCCCTAAGTTGACTTTTAGGGTAAATCATGAGCCAAGACCTCAAGAGAGGGGTTGAGGGTCTCTAATGAGCTATATTGATCCATTTGGAACAATGTATTAAACCAAGAAGCTTGAGCAACAAGTCTCAATTTCATTTGCACCACAATTAGGGTTTCGCGAGGAAAGTCAACTGTAACTTTGACTTTTCACCAGGACATGCTCCCAAGCCCTAAGACATGATTCAATATACCCTATGACACCCATGGAACATGTCCATCAAGTTTGATTTAGGTCAAGGACATGATTTCATGAAGAATTGCACAGTTTGGAATTCATCTGATAAAAAGTCAACTGTGCACCAAAGTCAACTTTGACTTTTTGAGATTTTTCACCAAAATGGATTTTTAACCCTAAAATGATGTTAATGTATGATTTGAATCATCATTCATCAAGAAAAATCAAAGAAAATGGGATAACTTGTAAAAGGGGTAACCATAAAAACTTAGAAAAATTTCTGAGTTATGGAAAAAGTGACACTAATGTGCCAACTTCGGAGGACCATAACTCCTAAACCACAAGGCCATTGTTCCCCATTCAAAGCTTGATTTGTAGATCTCATTACCCTCTACAAAAGCTTCATACTGACCTATGTCCAAATTCCTCATGGATTTTGAGTTATGGAGTGATCAAAATCAAGAAAAGTCACTTTATTCCAACACATGGTGAAAATTTCACTAAGTCAGATTTTACCCTACTTTTTGCCAAATGTAGGGGGATTTTTCACTTGGATTCAAAAGAGATCAAAACCAAACATGTTCAAACAGTTGTTGTATCATGTAAGGGCTTTCCAAAATGGCCAAGAACATTACCAAATTCAATTTGAGTCATGAGATATGACATTGGCAAGTTGCCTTGTTGAAATCTGTCAAGGCAAGGCAGATTTTGCATTTTTGCTCGATTTTCCAAAATCAGCCAAATCCAAATGCTCCTATCCACTTGGACACCTCTGAGGATTGAATCTAAAGGGGACAATCACTGAGCCAAGCCTCCAAAGTCTTTGGAACAAGAAATAGCATGTTGAACCTAGAATGGCCAAAATAGGGACAAGACTCCAATTTTGGATTGGAGCATTCAATGGAAGCATCAAGGTGGCATGGACTGAGCCATTCTCAACTGAATTCAGTCAAGACTTATCCAAGACCAAGGGAACCACAGCCCTGTGCCCTAACCTCTAGTCAATGGCTAGAGGAGACTTGGATTTCCATTAGACAACATTGGCCAAACCTCTGCTGCAGTTGCCATTCACTGTGGATCCTAAAACAAACTTTCTCTACGATAAATAGAGCTAAATTGTGATCAGTTTGAGTACACCAAAGCCATCAAACCGATGCTTTCCTCAAAATCTCTTCTTTCACTCCAATTTTGCCTTCTAAGGCAAGTCACTATCGGGTTTTGAGTTTGAGAGCTTTTCCAATCAAACCAATCAGACACACACCTCACATACATCATATAGAAGTGATCGAAACACTCACATAACATCTGGAATGCAGATTTCACAAAATCACCAGCCAATTGCTCAAGTTCTTGACAGATTTGCAGTTGAGGTACCATCTTCAACTCCAAACCATTTCAATCCATTCCAAACATTCATACACACTCCATGGCACCTAGGGAAGCTATCCAGATCATTGGAACCTAGCTGTAACACCTCCAACATAAATCACGATCACCAGCTGCAAGTGGTAAGCATGAGCTCTTCTAACTCTATGATCCATGCAATTTTTGCTGCACAATAATTTGGCCATATGTTCATAATCATGCATGGAATGTTTCCCCTCAATTAATTGCATTGTTTGAATCGTGTATAAAAAATCCCAGCCTTCATGCAGAAATTTGGGTTCTTGAGGATTTTTCATGATTTCTTGTTATATGTTTAATTTAAATGAAATTAAATACCATAGACATGATCGTGAGGTTGAAACGAGTTGATTGGTATGTGGATTGCATGATATCATCAAGTATTCAGTGAGATTGAAGTGAAAATGCAAATCTGGGCAAACCCAGAACACGCGCGTGTTCTTGGGTATTCTTGGCGCCATTTTTTGAATATTTGAATATTTGAATTTTGTGATTTTATTTAATTGATTCAAAAATTAATTTCTCTCTGAGTTTTAATGATTTTGAGTTGGTTCTTTTTTTAATAATTCACAAAAATGTTAAAATATTTTATTTTCCCAAAAAATCCCAAAAATATTATTTATTTTGTATAATTGATATTTTTGCAAAGAATTAATGTTTTAATTGTTTTTGACATTTAAAATATTTTTTCCACCTTGATTTTGCAACTTTTAATGCTTTCTAATTATTTTGTAGGCCAATACTTAATTTTTGAAGCATTAATCCAAGATCACAATTTGTTTTCCATATGTTAAACAATTTTAATCATTTTAATTGAATTTTTATTCAATTAAATACATTTTTGAAAATAAATTAGGGTTTTTGGATTAATTCAACCCTCATAAATCATTTTCAAAACACTTTGGGCATCTAATAGAGTGTAAGACCCAATCCTTTGTAAATACAAACCATTTTGGGCCTCACTTATTGTATAAGTCCCACTGTATTTTCAAAAACCTTGGCACGCTCGCCAATTCAAAAATCAAACCTTGGGCCTCTCCTTGAGCTATAAGACCCATTCAAAACTTTTTGGGCCTCTAATAGAGTGTAAGACCCAACCCCTTTTTAACCAAAAATTTTGGGCCTCACTTATTGTATAAGTCCCTTCGCGTTAAAAGAAAATCTCGGTGCGATCGCCATTTCAAACGGAAAAACAAACTGGGCCTACCCTCGTGTAGTAAGACCCATTTCTTTTCTTTAAAACTTTTTGGGCCTCTTGAGAGAGTGTAAGACCCATCCCTTTCTACAGAAAACCTTTTTTGGGCCACAGTCACTTGTATAAGTCCCACTGTACGAATTCAACAGTAAAATCACTGATAAAACTTGGGCTTCTCCTTGAGCTGTAAGCCCCAAATCTTTCTTTTTCAAAGCACTTTCTCCTTTGATTTTGAAATATACTGTTGTTTTCAATCTTTCTTTGTTGAACAACTAACCAAACAGCATGGAAGCTCTACAACCGAGTAAGTGTTTATCCGCTTTCATTTACCGCTTTCATATACATATAACTGTATTGTGGGGCTGTTTCGCTGTAAGTCTTCTTTCATAAACTCATATCAACTGTGTAATAATTGTATAGATATTTAGAGTTTCCCCGGCAACTACGTCTAGAACTAGGTGACTCCGTTTCGTTTATTCGTAGAAATAGACAACTAGATCTCCAATAGGATCACCAGATACAGACTTCTCTTCGGCTGTCCTCATTAGGAATTGTCAAGAAACTCTACTCCCAGAGATGAATGTATTCTCCATGAATGGCATCTTTGAGTTTCTTCCAAATTCTCGAACTTTCCTGACTTGATCTATTCATTGTGAATAGCTTGCCTTGAATTTCTCGGGGTTTGGGGACCCACGGGCTTCTTAAAAGCATCGGCCTCCTCTTGGGCATCATACAAGGACCCACAGGCTTCCTAAAAGCAACCCCGCCTCCTCTTGGGCTTAGTGCAAGGACCCTACGGCTTCTTAGAAGTATTCACAGCCTCCTCTTAGGCTTCGTATAATAATCTCTTCCTCCGGGAATGATAGCCTCCTCTTGGGCTTTGTACAAGGATCGATCGGCTTCTTAAAAGTTTCCAGCCTCCTCTTGGGCTTCGTACAAATTGTCCTGACGACCTCCTAGAGGTATAGGAACAGAACTTAGTCAGCTGCATAGAACAGTCCTTTCAAAGAGTCTACTACTGTTTCTCAAAGCATAGTACACAAGATGAAACTCTAGACTTGGACAGTCTAATCTCCTTGAGTCTCAAAGACATTCTCAAGCACCCTTCAAGAATAGGAAGGAACCCGTAGACTCGGACAATCTCAATACCCTTCGGATTTCCCACCTCTTTAAAGAACAGGAATAACCCGGATCCTCGAACCAAATCCTCGAGTACAGCATTGCTCATATAAGAACTGATTTTCTCTTTAAAAATCAGTCTACTGAACCTGACACTCAACTGAAACAGTAACCATAGCCTCCTCTTAGGCTTTGTATAATGCTTCTTCTCCAGTGAAGTTAGCCTCTCTCTTGGGCTTTATACAATGATTCTCCCCAGTGGAGTCAAACAACGTTTAGCCTCTCTCTCGGGCTTTGTACGAGACACATACCAGAGACTCCCTCGTTGAGTCAATCACCTCTTTCGCCTCCATCTCGGGATTTATACGAGATACAAAAAGGTTTTTATTGAGCCAAACAAACCTTCAGCCTCCATCCCGGGCTTTGTAAGAGATACTAAAACTCTCTTGTTGAGTCAATTAGCGTCCATCTCGGGCTTTATACGAGATACCAAAAGACTCTATCGTCGAGTCAAAAACCTTTTAGCCTCTCTCTCGGGCTTTGTACGAGACACATAATAGCCTCCTCTTAGGCTTTGTATAAGAAAACCACTGGTTGATCCAATTAACCTTTTAGCATCAAAGTTGTGCCTCGTTCACAGTACACAAACATCAACAACTCCTTCCCCTCCATCTAATTGCTGTAAGCGGCAAGCCTCTGGATCATCTACATCCATGCCAATGTCCCTCTTTTAGTATGAGAAATTCCTAAGGAAAGATGGCATTGCTCTACACTGAGTTAAAGTCTTCTCCTTCAGGTTGAAATCCCCTATAAAGGAAGTTATGGCATTGCCGGATTCACAAATCCCGGTTAAAGTAATCCTCCTTTACAGTCGGTCACCCAACAGTTGTGACAGACAAACCCCTTTAGAGATGACAAATTCTCTCTAAAGGCAACACCTTTTAGCTTCACATCTTAGGCTTTGAACAAGATACAAATATACTCTTCAGCTTCACATCTTGTGCTTTGAACAAGATACAAATCACCTTTCGCTTCACGTTTTGGGCTTTGAACAATACACCAAAACAACCATTTCCTCCCATAAAATAGGAGGAACTACAAACGCTCTGATTTCCCTATTTCGGTAAACGGGAATACGTAGGCATAAGATTGAAAGAAAAGATCTTAGCGAGCACACTAAACAAAAACCCAAAATCCCATATATCATAATCTGAAGCAGTATCCTAACAAAAAGAGAGAAAACAGTATTGCCGAAAATACAAATAACCAGTACAAAGGCCCCCCCCACATTGATCGCATCCGTAACCTAACAGACCGCTGTTTAAACTCAGTATGCAAAGCAGGGTTAATTGGAGACATCTATTTCCCTTCTTTCATTAGCTCACAATATGATAAAAAATGAATCGACCTGTAGTTAAAACTCAAGCGCAGAGAGAGCGACCAACGCTTAAGAACCGCGTCCCAAAATTGCTCGCTACAGAAAAAATGGCGCCCACCGTGGGGCCGATTTCTAAACCTTTTTTCTCTTCACTTATGTGAAAACCACAGATTGGGGCTTCCGCCGGGGAACCCATTTTGTGTCAGGAACTTAGGATTCATAGCTCTAAAGGTCTAGGATGATTAGGACAAATATATATACTGCTTTTCCTAATTGCTATACATGTTTATTTTTCTGCTAATGGGAATGCATGTGATGCCGCATGTGGAAAGATCGAGTATACACTTAAGATAAGTGATGGCGACGAGGTCGACCATCAACCTCAGTGGAGGCTGACCAATGCAACCCATTCTCTCACCTAGACAATGGGCCGATTGTGATGTCTGAGAAGCTGAGGAGCCAAACCCTTTTGTAGTGAGGAAACTATCAGAAATAGTTGTTACGCGATACTACCCTCATTTGAGGCTGGTGATCTATTCTCGGTGAATGGCACTTACTCTAAGATTACTCTACAACTCGCTGGCGATCCGCTTGTTGTTTTGCTTTCCTGGGAGGAGTTGATGATAATGAGTACAGGTACAAAAATCACCCTAGTATAAACCTTTGGGGATGGGTAGAGCCTTGACTTCATGACAACGACCCTTTAACCCCATGTTTTTTCTATGTTTTTGTGTGCTGCATTCATGCATTCATTTAAAAAACATTAAAACATAAAAAAAAATTCTCTTCTAGTCTCTCTGTTTTTCAAATTAAACTAAGACTGTGATTGCAAATATCAGAGAAAAGGATTACGCTAATGGATTTCGGTAGAAGGAGAACTCACCAGTACACCTTCAAGGATTCCAAAACTAGAGGATTTAAGAGGTTTGGCGAGAATGATCACTAACCCAGAGGCTTTCAGAGCCAAACACGGAGGTTTGCTACTACTGTTAAGAGTCCATGTGATTGAGGGAATCATGGATGCGCTCATTCAGTTCTACGATCCGATCTATCATTGTTTCACATTCCCGGATTACCAGCTCACACCAACGCTGGAGGAGTATTCTCATCTGATCGATTTACACATTACTGATCGAGCTCCATTTTTTGGACTGGAAGAAATTCCAAAGGGTCAGACCATTGCAAGAGCAATTTATTTGGACGAGTCTGAGGTCAGGACTCACATGACCACTAAGGGTGGCATCCAAGGTTTGCCAGCCCAGTTCTTGACAAAGAAAGCTCTGTACTTTGCTAGTATAGGGAACGGGACTGCTTTTGAAAGCATCTTTGTCTTGCTCACCTACGGATTATTTTTGTTGCCCAACATTAATAACTTCGTCGATATCAACGCCATTAAGGTTTTTCTCATTAGAAACCCTGTGCCAACTTTGCTCGCAGATGTGTATCATTCTGTACACTTAGGGAATTTGTACAGCGGGGGGGGGGGGGGGAGATCACATGCTGTGTACCTTTGCTTTACAAATGGTTTATCTCCCACTTGCCCAAGTCTGCTGCTTTTTGGGATTGCAAAAGTGCCTTACGTTGGTCGCAGAAGATCATGTCCCTCACCAACTCTGACATAGATTGGTGTAATAGGATCTATGATGGAATCAGGATCATTGACCGTTGTGGAAACTTCCCCAACGTACCCCTTATAGGAACTAAAGGAGGAATCAATTACCATCCAGTTCTCGTTCAACGTCAATTTGGATACCCGATGAGACACATCCCACGGGGTGTTCATCTGGAAGGTCTTTTCTTCAAAGAAGGAGAAAATGAAAGAGCACTAAAGACGGAAATAATGCACGCTTGGAAGCATGTTCATAAGAAAGGACGAGAGTCTCTGGGAAAACCGGACTGTGTCTCGGTGGAGCCTTATCTCCATTGGGTACAAACCAGAGCTCTCAAGCTAAAAATGCCTTATCCTCGTTACGGAATTCTTCCGCCAAGGGAATCTGTCATGTACTTCATGATGGAAACTGAAAAGCTTCAGGTTACTCTCAACAAAGTTCAAAAGGAGAGAAGGTCTTGGAAGAACAAGTATCGCACCCTCGACGTAGAGTGCATCAAAATACAATAACTGCTGAAAGATAAGGATGCTCTGATCGAAATTTAGGAGCAACATGCTGTAGAGAATCAAGATGACCAAAGGAATTTGCTCACTCCTTTCACCTGGCAAAGGAATGACAACCCGACAACGGCCCAAGAGCCCCGGTCAAAGAAAAGGAAGATACCAGAATCAGCACCCGATTTCTCTTCAGAGAGGACTCGGGACCCATTAGTTTAGGTTTCTGTTTCTGCACCTTGTAATCTACTGTATTTCCATTTCTGTAATCCTTTGAATTTCAACAAAAAGGGGTTTCCCCACCATTTGATATTTGCAATCTAATTGTCGAAGTTTATTTTGATTAAACCAAAAAAACAATTAATATAATCATTGCATTCATCATTCTCACATCGCGTATTATTCTTATCTACGAATCTCACGTTTGTGTCTCGGTTCTAGAGTCAAACTGTCTCATTCGTATAATACTCGGGCCAATCGTCAGAAAAAGATGGATGATCTTGAGGAAGAAAATAGAGAGTTGAAAGAAGAGATCGACGCACTGAGAGAGGATATGAGAAAGCTTCGTAACGACATGCAAGCCATGGCAGAAGCTCAGCTACAACGAACTGTGATCTCAGAGATCACCTCAACGTCCATAGTAGAAAAGTATGATCCTAGGTATCAAATGCCGAAAGATCGTCCTTGGGGCATGCCTGTTAACTATATCCTAGAAGGATATGTTCCGCCGATCACTGAAGATCAGGGAATCTCAACAGAAGCCGCTGGGCCTGAAGGTTACAAGCTTCGGGAAAGCGAAGATGCCAGGGGTATACTGAAGACTCCTGAAGGTTACAAACTTCGAGAAACGCCAGGACTCACTACCGTAGTCACGGTACCACCCCCTGTGGTGCACATTGTCCCGAAAGGACAGATTCCACAGATACCTTCTGGTAAGAAGGAAACTATGTTTGATAGAATGGATGAATTTCAGGAGCAGTTCCTGGAAATGCAGAAGGAGCTGCAAGCCATTCGCGGTCAGGATTTATTAGGAAAGGACGCCGCAGATCTCTGCTTGGTCCCAAATGTGAAAGTTCTGCACAAATTTCAAGTGCCCGACTTTGAAAAGTACAAGGGTAACTCTTGCCCTCAAAGCCATCTGGTGATGTACGCTCGGCGGATGTCAGCTGAGACTGAGAATTAGGACTTACTGATTCACTACTTCCAGGATAGTTTAACCAGTGCCGCATTAAAATGGTACATCGGTTTAAACCGTGCTACGATTAGAACATTCAGAGATCTTGGCACTGCCTTTATCCAACAATACAAATACAATTTGGACATGGCACCCGACAGAGATCAACTCAGATCGATGTCGCAAAAGGAAAAGGAAACCTTTAAGGAGTATGCTCGAAGGTGGCGTGAAATTTCCGCTCAAATTTGTCCACCTCTGGAGGAAAAAGAGATGACAAAGATCTTCTTAAAGACCTTGAGCTCATTTTACTATGACCGAATGGGTGCCAGTGCGCCCAGTGATTTCACCGAAATGGTTGGCATGGGTGTACGTCTTGAGGAAGTTGTCCGAGAAGGACGTTTGGTAAAAGACGCTGGATCATCGAGTGGTACTAAAAAATACGGTAGTGCTCTCCCTAAGAAAAAAGAGCAAGATATTGGGAATATCTCTCTCGGAAAGCAAAGGCGACGTTATCAACAGGTAGCAGCTGTGACTCCTGCTATCAACCCTGCGTCTATTCCTACGTATCAACCTCAGGTTGCGCAGAGCCAACCTGATCAGCAAAGGACACAACAGCCTCTTCAGTAGGCTCGTCCTCCATATAACAAAAACCGTACAACACGGCCACCAGGATTTAATCCTATACCCGTGTCGTACGTAGAGCTGTTCCCATTACTACTGGCTAAGGGGCACATTCAGACTAAATCTCCTCTTACAGTACCAGAAAATCCACCTTTTTGGTTTAAGGTGGATCAAACTTGCCCTTACCATCAAGGAGGATCAGGGCATAACATAGAGACTTGTCTCAATTTCAAGTCCGACGTGCAAAAACTTGTTAGGAGCAGGGTCTTATCCTTCAAGGATACAAATCCTAATGTTCTCACGAACCCTCTGCCTCAACACGAGAAGGCTGCAGTCAATTTGATAGAAGGAGAGACTAACGATGTCTATCAAATTCACGATGTACTCTTGTTAAAAACCAATTTGGTCAAGATGCATTGTAGATAGAGTGGATATGGCCATGTGCCACCTCATAACTATCATCAGTGTGATGTCTGCTCTAAAAACAATCAGGGATGTTCTGTGGTGCAAGCAGCTCTGGAAGAACAAATGGATCTCGGATGGATCCAAGAGCACCGAGTTCGTGGAGTTAACATGGTCTACACGAATTCTAACATCATTCAAAACCACGATATCCGTGCAATGAATGTCAACTTGGTGGCAATGCATTCAAGGAAAATCCAGTATCATAATCTGCCGCGGCACGATTACAGTTCCTGTCTGACTTGCTCGGTAAACAAACAGGGATGCTCTTTCATACAGGAGGCCCTCCAGCGTCAGATGGATCTTGGATGGATCCAAGACTACCATGATAGGAATTCCTATCAAATTAACATGGTTCAGATCTTCGATATTCGCGTGATGAATACCAACCTGGTAGAGTTAAATGTTGAACAGGTCCGACTCAGATTCCTAACAACACATGACTATCAAAGCTGTAAGGCGGGTTGCGAAAATAATCGAGGTTGTACCTTTGTCTAGGAGGCACTTCAGCACTTGTTAAATCACTGGTGGATGCCAATTTATATGGATGAAGATACTCAGCAAATTAGTATCAGCAACAGGAATCCTACTCGGCGTCAGAGTCAGGATGTCCGATCAATGGAAGCTAACCTAGTGAGTTTACATTGTATTCAAAGTGGGCGTGGCCAGGTGCCACCACACAATTATGAACGTTGTAGTGTATGTTCAGAAAGTAACCAAGGGTGTTACCTTGTGAGAGCAACTCTTCAGGGTCAGGTAGATCGTGGAAAGATTCGCCCACATCCGGGTTCTGGACCCATCAACTGGACGCCGAACTACCTTGCCGAGCAAGTTGAGGATGTTGTCACGATCTCTGGTCATCACAGGACCTCGGATGTTTTTGCCATTATCCCTCTACTTGACGAATCTAAAGTTCCCAACCGGGAACGGATCGAGATTAATTTGATGGTCAGAAAAATCATAAGGTTCCCATAGTCATCTATCTGCCGGGACCACTACCGTATGAATAAACTAAGGCTATCCCTTACAAATATGGTGCAACGACAGTTGAAAATGGAAAGGAAATTCCATTACCCTCCGTCGTGAATATTACATACATCAGTCGTGTAACACGGAGTGGTAGAATCTTCAACCGAGGGGTTGGGGAACTTAACAAGGAAAAGGAACTTCAGACGGAAACTCCTGATCAACCAGTCAGTCAATCCAGTAATCCCGATCTTTCAAAAAACAATGATGAAATGGTGAAGCTCATCCAAAGGAGTGAATACAACATTGTGGATCAACTGTTACAAACTCCTTCAAAGATCTCGGTATTATCATTATTACTCAGTTTAGAAGCCCACAGGGAGGCTCTACAGAAATTCTTGGAGCAAGCCTTTGTGGAACAGGATGTAACAATCAGACAATTTGATAGCATTGTCTCTAACTTCACTTCCTGCAATAATTTGGGATTTAGTGATGAGGAATTACCCGAAGAGGGTCGCCGTCATAACATGGCGCTCAATATCACAGTTAACTGCCAGGACGATGCTTTAGCCAGCGTACTGGTAGACACAGGGTCAGCCCTAAATGTTATGCCGAAGTCCACTTTGATGCAATTATCATTCAAAGGCCCTCCGATGAGAATCAGCGAGGTCGTCGTCAAAGCATTCGTCGGATCCAGAAAAATAGTTATCGGCGAAGTTGATCTTCCTATAACTATCGGTCCTCACCCTTTCCAAGTCACTTTCCAGGTCATGGATATCCGGGCAACGTACAGTTGTTTATCAGAAAGACCTTGGATACATCAGGCTGGAGCGGTCACTTCGACCCTCCACCAAAAGCTAAAGCTCGTCAAGAACGATCAACTTGTCACAGTTTGTGGGGAACAAGCCTTGCTTGTAAGCAACTTGTCATCGTCTACTGGTATAGAACCCGAGGAGGTTATTGGAACTCAGTTCCAAGCACTGTCGGTAAGCAAGAACAATCAGTTCAGAGGAGGAACCTCGATTTCCTCATATAATGATGCTATTAAAGCGGTCGAGAGTACATATACAACAGGATGGGGACAGCTTGTCATTCCTACTGGCAATGCAACAAAGAGGGGTCTTGGTTTTTCTGCAACCTGTACCCGGACAGCTGCCAAAGATGAAAGTCTTCATCCCCTTCAAAACTTCTTCCATAGTGGAGGTTTTCTTCACCCAGTGTCTCAAGCAGTACATGCTATTAATGAGGAAGATCCCTCTGACACGGATGAAGAATGGAAGTCCTATCTTAATGAGGACGGTTATATGTCTCAAGAAGAGGTGCCTACGCCATTTTGCTATCCCGCACAGAGTACGAGATTTATACCAAGGTCATACGTCGAAATGATCTATGGAGATTGTGATCCGGAAGGATGCCGTGCTCCGCCAAATTCATTAGAGGAAGACACTCTGATGAAAGACAACTTTGACCACAATTACTATGGCCCAATGGATGGTCTGCCAATGTGGCAACCTTACCCAGGAAACTTGGGGCAAGAGAGTCAGCCGAACAACGAAAATCGGCTGGCCATCATTGAACAGAATACCTGTGTCCCCACCATGTCATGGGATCAACACTCAGGTCATTTAGAAACTACTCAATATGACGATGAATTTGCAACATTTGCAGGACTTGAATTCATCAACTATGCTTTTCCCGAGGTCAACGTCATCGAGAGAGATGACTCCTCCAGTTCCAGAGAAGTGTGGGACACCTTGGGACAACCGAGTGGAAAATACGACTACATGGTCAGGTACACCGCTCCCGAAAGCTCTCGTATCAGGCTCGAAGACATCCAGCCTACTGGATGGGGAGATACAACTGAGAGCACAAATGCTATGCAAAATGTAACAGAGGAATTCTCCTACGACAATTCTGCTTGGGAGACAGATTCCATTGATCCTGCTCCACCAGAAATCAGCATTATTTCTGAAGATAAATCAAGGAAGGTGCCAGAATTTGTGATTCACCGAGGAGTTCGCCGCCAATGGGTTGCCGTCAAGGTTCCACAGGTCGTTCATCAGTCAAAGTAATTGCCATCTTTAACCTTTCACCCTGCCTAGGTGAAACGGATGTTTTGATAGGGCTCGCTTTTTGTAAATTTCCCTCTTCGCTTTGCCCAAAGCGACAGAGTTTTGTTTTATAGGGCTATAGTGTCAAGGATCGACTTGTTCATTAATAAAATAATGTCGTTCTGTAATTTCTGCATTAATCGCTGTTTTCTCTTTTTGCTTTTTCAGAAAATGGTAATCCTAAAAAACAATTCAATAATAAAAAACAAGCAGTAAAATAAATACACTGCACACACTTGCATTTTCTCTACCTCTTCTAAACACGAATCATCACGTCATGCAGATTGCTTGTTTTAAACCCCGTTGAAACATACGATCCGATGCCTTCTCCCAACTTTGAGTTTCCGGTATTCGAGGCTGAAGAAGAAAATGACTACAAAATTCCAGAAGAGATCTCCCGACTACTCAGACAAGAGGAAAGGTCCATTGAACTTCACAAAGAGCTGTTGGAAACGGTAAACTTGGGTTCAGAAAAAGAGAGAAAAGAAATCAGGATTGTGGCACTTCTCAGTCCAACTGCCAAAGAAAGTTTGATAAAGCTTCTCAAAGAATTCCCCGATGTATTCGCTTGGTCCTATCAGGATATGCCAGGGTTGGATACCAGCATCGTGGAACATCACTTACCGTTGAGATCGGAATGTCCTCCAGTAAAGCAAAGGTTGAGACGCACTCACCCGGACATGGCCATCAAAATCAAAGAGGAGGTACAGAAACAGATTGACGCGGGTTTCCTCGCCACATCTGAATATCCTCAATGGTTAGCCAATATTGTACCCGTTCCTAAAAAGGACGGAAAAGTCAGAATGTGTGTCGATTACAGGGATCTGAACAAGGCTAGTCCAAAGGACGACTTTCCTTTACCACACATTGACATGCTGGTAGACAGCACAACAAAGTTCAAAATTTTCTCCTTCATGGATGGATTCTCGGGCTATAACCAGATCAAAATGGCGCCGAAAGACATGGAGAAAACTTCGTTCATCACCCCATGGGGAACCTTTTGTTACAAGGTAATGCCGTTCGGTTTGAAGAACGCCGGGGCAACCTATCAAAGGGCCATGACTACTCTTTTTCATGACATGATACACAAAGAAATCAAGGTATATGTCGATGATATGATAGCAAAATCAAAAACAGAGAATGAGCACATTGAACATCTGTCAAAATTGTTCGAACGTTTAAGAAAATTCAAGCTCCGCTTGAATCCCAACAAGTGCACCTTCGGTGTCCGTTCAGGGAAACTACTAGGGTTCATCGTCAGCCAGAAAGGGATTGAGGTTGATCCTGACAAGGTCAAGGCCATTCAAGAAATGCCTTCTCCAAAAACTGAAAAACAAGTCAGAGGATTCCTGGGACGTTTGAACTACATCTCCAGATTCATATTCCTCATGACCGCCACATGTGCGCCGATTTTCAAATTACTCAAAAAGAACCAGGATTACGTTTGGACAGAAGATTGTCAAACCACCTTCGACAGTATCAAGGAATATCTGTTGAATCCTCCGATTCTATCACCTCCAGTGGAAGGAAGACCCCTGATCATTTACCTCACAGTCCTAGAGGACTCAATGGGATGTGTACTTGGCCAACAAGACGAAACCAAACGGAAAGAGTCTGCCATTTACTATTTGAGCAAGAAATTCACCGACTGCGAAACTCGGTACACGATGCTTGAGAAAACTTGATGCGCTTTGGCTTGGGCAGCCAAACGTCTTCGCCAATACATGATTCGTCATACTACTTGGTTAATCTCCGAAATGGATCCAATCAAGTACGTCTTCGAAAAACCTGCTCTCACGGGAAGAATTGCCCGTTGGCAGATGTTGTTATCAGAATATGACATAGAGTACCACGCTTAGAAAGCCGTTAAGGGGAGTATTTTAGCCAATCATTTGGGTCATCAACCGATTAACAATCAAGAATCAATCGGGTTTGACTTCCCAGACGAAGATGTCATGTATCTAAAAATGAAAGATTGCGATGAACCGTTACCCAGTGAAGGGCCAGAACCAGGTTCCCAATGGGGACTTATCTTTGACGGAGCAGTTAATCATTATGGAAACGGAATTGGGGCAATCATTGTTACCCCTCAGGGTACCCACATTCCTTTCACCGCCAGACTTACGTTCAAATGTACGAACAACGAGGCCGAATACGAAGCTTGTATTATGGGTCTCGAAGAAGCGATTGATTTAAGGATCAAAAACTTGGACGTATACGGCGACTCAGCCTTGGTTATCAATCAGATAAAAGGAGATTGGAACACATACCAATCTAGATTGATTCCTTACAAAGACTACGCAAGAAGGTTGCTACCTTTCTTCAACAGAGTTGAGTTTCATCATATCCCTCGTGATGAGAATCACATGGCTGATGCATTAGCCATTATCTCTTCTATGATTAGTGTAGGTCAATGGAATGACATACCTAAGATCGACATAATGCGCCTTGAAAGGCCCGCTTACATCTTCACGATCGAAGCAGTCATAGAGGATAAACCTTGGTATCACGATATCAAATGCTTCCTTCAGAAACAAGAGTACCCATCTGGGGCACTAAGAAAAGACAGAAAAACCCTCAGAAGATTGGCTGGAAACTTCTTCCTGAGCGGGGACACTCTCTATAAGAGAAATTTTGACATGGTCTTGCTCCGATGCGCAGACAGACCAGAAGCAGACATGCTTATGAAAGAAATTCATGAAGGATCCTTTGGAACTCATGCCAACGGACACACAATGGTGAGAAAAATTCTCAGAGCAGGGTACTACTGGTTGACCATGGAATCCGACTGCTACAAGTACATGAGGAGGTGTCACAAGTGTCAGATATACTCCGACAAAATTCATGTACCGCCATCACATCTCAAAGTTCTCTCTTCCCTATGGCCATTTTCCATATGGGGAATCGACATGATTGTCATGATTAAGCCCAAGGCTTCAAACGGACATCGGTTCATCCTGGTAGCCATTGACTATTTCATCAAGTGGGTCGAAGCAGCGTCATTCGCCAATGTAACCCGACAAGTGGTGGTCCGATTTATCAAAAACAATATCATCTGCCGTTATGGTGTTCCGAGCCAGATCATTACTGATAATGGATCTAACTTAAACAACAAGATGATGAAGGAGTTGTGTGCAGAGTTCAAGATCGAACACCATAACTCATCTCCCTACCGACCCAAGATGAACGGGGCGGTAGAAGCGGCTAACAAGAACATCAAGAAGATCGTTCAAAAGATAGTTGTATCCTATAAAGACTGGCACGAGATGCTACCCTTTGCTCTTCATGGTTATCGAACATCTGTCCGCACTTCAACAGGGGCAACCCCTTTCTCTCTAGTGTATGGCATGGAAGCAGTGCTCCCCATAGAAGTAGAGATCCCGTCAATCCGAGTATTGATGGAAGCTAAGCTCACCAAAGCTGAATGGTGTCAAAGCCGACACGACAAATTAAATCTGATCGAGGAGAAGCGAATCACGACACTATGCCATGGTCAGTTGTATCAACAAAGAATGAAGAGGGCGTTTGACAAAAAGGTCCGAACTCGTGTCTTCAGAAAAGGAGACCTCGTGCTAAAAAAAATACAATAATTTCTCACTGATTCGCGAGGTAAATGGACTCCGAATTATGATGGCCCCTATGTGGTCACGAAAGCTTTCTCAGGCGGCGCCTTGAGACTTGCAACCATGGACAGAGAGGAATTTGCCTACCCTACGAATGTTGATGTAGTCAAGAAATACTTCGCCTAAACTAAAAAAAAAAACGTCTCGGTGGATTGAAAACCCGAAAGGGCGGTCCAGGCAAAAGTTAGAGACATGAAAAAAAATCATCCCGATGGATTGGAAATCTCATAGTACAATCCAGGCAAAAATTAGGGATAATGGCAAGTAACTATGTTCAACAGAGGCAGGTTCCTCAACAGCAGTTACACCATCCATCGGGAGAAAACTCCAGTCAAGGTCATCTTCGACAGAAGCTCAGCATGTCCCGAATTCAAAGTTGGTAGAAGGATAGTCATCGTTATGTTTCAACGTAACCCTTTTCCCTGTAAATTACCATTCTCTAACTTTGTAAATACTCTTTGGAATCACGCGTTTGGCTGAGCTCCGTCTTATCAATAAAATTTGAGCCCTTGTCCTTTTGTTTGTAATTCTTATTTGTTTTAGCTTTACAGAACGGCATTTTAACCTGATTAACGATTCTTGAAATAAAACAAAAATGAATTTACTTGTTAAAACTTTTTCTGCTTTTTAATAAAGACGACAATTTCTTTTGATTCTTGAACATCAGAAGAACATCGGTCGCTTCTCCAGAAGTAATTGAACCTCAAAGTGCAGAATCAAAGTACTCCTTCTAGCCCAGTACGCCTGAATGAAGGGATCAACTGTGTCAGAGACCTTGTTTCTTCTGACACGCCTCGGCCGAGTTCTTATCTCCTAAGCCCAACCAACATAGCTCCCAACAGGGACTATCTCTCCTAAGCAAGGTGGAATTGCTATTCTGAACCAGCGGTACTTCTTCGCCCCGCGATGGCCGAGTATCCAGTCGTGTTCACCTGTCAGTTTGTATGTCGCGTTAGTTTTGTCAGCATAAACATACATACATCATGCATTATTGATTTACATTCACAGTCATATCGCATCACTATCACTCTAGTCGGTCTTGTCCCCTAGTGATAAAAGTCCTCTCAATTGAGTTGTCAGCCCTTTCCTCGTCAGGAAGTGTCACGTCTGAACATTCTCTCTCCTCCAGTTTTATTTCTGGATTGAAGTTGGCCCTTGACCACTTTGATAACTTGAACCTCTGAAAGACAGAGAACCCTCAGTTAACATCACTCTTCGCCCTTGAAGATGATATCCTTGCTTTCCCGGATTAAGGAAAATCCACAGAGAAAGCCTCGTAATCAGAGATTCGACAGCATGCCAGTTTCGCTCCGAAAAGACCGCTAAGGAAAAGGTCCTCGGCATCTCAAAATTGGACCCCATCATATGGCATTTCTCCGGGAAGATCCTGAGAAAAGTATGATGTAAGACCTCAAGTGAAAGTAGTCTTCCAAGAAACTCGCTTTCTCCAGTAGAAACAAATGGCGTCTCCAATAGAGAAGTTTGTGCAACTCTACAATTCAGACGACTGGGTTCCCCAGCAAGTCTGACATCAAAACTTTTTCCACTCAAATGGCATCTCCCCAGGAAAATACAGCGAGAAGTTTGAAGGAAAGCCGCTACGAATAGCGTTCCTTGTCAGTAAAGTTTATTGACAAAAGAAACTAAGACCAGTTCCTTGGTAGGAAACCAGGATCGAGGGGAAGTTTATTTAAGAAACTGAGACCAGTTCCTTGGTTGGAAACCAGGATCGAGGGGAAGTTTAAATCAGAAACTAAGACTAGTTCCTTGGTAGGAAACCAGGATCGAGGGGAAGTTAACAAGAGAAACTAAGACCAGTTCCTCGGTAGGAAACCAGGATCGAGGGGAGGTTTATCCCAAAAGGAAACTAAGACCAGCTCCTTGGCCGAAGACCAGGATCGAGGGGAAGTTTACCTTTTCTAAGCATCATCGCTTAGCTAAAGAATATGAATGCGTAAGCTACCATTCATAACCACCATCAAAATTTTGGGTATTCCGATATTTAATCCTCTTGCACCCCGAATGCCCGAATACCTTCGCCATTCACACCTTCGTGTCCAAGAAGATTAAATAGGGGCATCTGTCATACCCCAAATTTTGACCACTAAGATTTCCCATCATTGTGAAACTCATCATCACAATATGGAGGAACCATTATATATCATCAGTCTCCCCAAAGATGGGTTAGCATCCACTACAATCAAAATTAGGGTTTCAAGCCCTCTCAGAGCCTTAGACAAAGAATCAATCAAGGAATGACATGATCTTTAACTTGTCTAACCTCTCAAATATCCACAATGGATCAAAAGGACTCCCACTTCAAGGATCAAGCACAAGGTTGCTCCCTTCTAGGTGGATCAAGCCCCAAGATCGCCAGTGTCACCAAATTAGGATTTTGGTCGACCAGGGCCTCCAGATGGAAATTCTCCTCTGGGCATGAGCCAATGCTTCAAAACATAACCTAATATACTCCATGGAACCTCATGGACCCAATCATCAAGTCAATTTTGCCTCAGGGGATGCATTCATCAAAAATCAAGAATTAGGGTTTCTTGACCTAATTCACCCCTAAGTTGACTTTTAGGGTAAATTATGAGCCAAGACCTCAAGAGATATTGATCCATTTGGAACAATGGATTAATCCAAGAAGCTTGAGCAACAAGTCTCAATTTCATCTGCACCACAATTAGGGTTTCGCGAGGAAAGTCAACTGTAACTTTGACTTTTGACCAGGACATACTCCCAAGCCCTAAGACTTGATTCAATATACCCTATGACACCCATGGAACATGTCCATCAAGTTTGATTTAGGTCAAGGACATGATTTCATGAAGAATTGCACAGTTTGGAATTCATCTGATAAAAAGTCAACTGTGCACCAAAGTCAACTTTGACTTTTTGAGATTTTTCACCAAAATGGATTTTTAACCCTAAAATGATGTTAATGTATGATTTGAATCATCATTCATCAAGAAAAATCAAAGAAAATGGGATAACTTGTAAAAGGGGTAACCATAAAAACTTAGAAAAATTTCTGAGTTATGGAAAAAGTGACACTAATGTGCCAACTTCGGAGGACCATAACTCCTAAACCACAAGGCCATTGTTCCCCATTCAAAGCTTGATTTGTAGATCTCATTACCCTCTACAAAAGCTTCATACTGACCTATGTCCAAATTCCTCATGAATTTTGAGTTATGGAGTGATCAAAATCAAGAAAAGTCACTTTGTTCCAACACTTGGTGAAAATTTCACTAAGTCAGATTTTACCCTACTTTTTGCCAAATGTAGGGGGATTTTTCACTTGGATTCAAAAGAGATCAAAACCAAACATGTTCAAACAGTTGTTGTATCATGTAAGGGCTTTCCAAAATGGCCAAGAACATTACCAAATTCAATTTGAGTCATGAGATATGACATTGGCAAGTTGCCTTGTTGAAATCTGTCAAGGCAAGGCATATTTTGCATTTTTGCTCGATTTGCCAAAATCAGCCAAATCTAAATGCTCCTATCCACTCGGACACCTCTGAGGATTGAATCTAAAGGGGATAATCACTGAGCCAAGCCTCCAAAGTCTTTGGAACAAGAAATAGCATGTTGAACCTAGAATGGCCAAAATAGGGACAAGAGTCCAATTTTGGATTGGAGCATTCAATGGAAGCATCAAGGTGGCATGGACTGAGCCATTCTCAACTGAATTCAGTCAAGACTTATCCAAGACCAAGGGAACCACAGCCCTGTGCCCTAACCTCTAGTCAATGGCTAGAGGAGACTTGGATTTCCATTGGACAACATTGGCCAAACCTCTGCTGCAGTTACCATTCACTGTGGATCCCAAAACAAACTTGCTCAACTATAAATAGAGCTTAATTGTGATCAGTTTGAGTACACCAAAGCCATCAAACAGATGCTTTCCTCAAAATCTCTTCTTTCACTCCAATTTTGCCTTCTAAGGCAAGTCACTATCGGGTTTTGAGTTTGAGAGCTTTTCCAATCAAACCAATCACACACACACCTCACATACATCATATAGAAGTGATCGAAACACTCACATAACATCTGGAACGCAGATTTCACAAAATCACCAGCCAATTGCTCAAGTTCTTGACAGATTTGCAGTTGAGGTACCATCTTCAACTCCAAACCATTTCAATCCATTCCAAACATTCATACACACTCCATGGCACCTAGGGAAGCTATCCAGATCATTGGAACCTAGCTGTAACACCTCCAACACAAATCACGATCACCAGCTGCAAGTTGTAAGCATGAGCTCTTTTAACTCTATGATCCATGCAATTTTTGCTGCACAATAATTTGGCCATATGTTCATAACCATGCATGGAATGTTTCCCCTCAATTAATTGCATTGTTTGAATCGTGTATCAAAAATCCTAGCCTTCATGCAGAAATTAGGGTTCTTGAGGATTTTTCATGATTTCTTGTTATATGTTTAATTTAAATGAAATTAAATACCATAGACATGATCGTGAGGTTGAAACGAGTTGATTGGTATGTCGATTGCATGATATAATCAAGTATTCAGTGAGATTGAAGAGAAAATGCAAATCTGGGCAAACCCAGAACACGCGCGTGTTCTTGGGTGTTCTTGGCGCCATTTTTTGAATATTTGAATTTTGTGATTTTATTTAATTGATTCAAAAATTAATTTCTCTCTGAGTTTTAATGATTTTGAGTTGGTTCTTTTTTTTAATAATTCACAAAAATGTTAAAATATTTTATTTTCCCAAAAAATCCCAAAAATATTATTTATTTTGTATAATTGATATTTTTGCAAAGAATTAATGTTTTAATTGTTTTTGACATTTAAAATATTTTTTCCACCTTGATTTTGCAACTTTTAATGCTTTCTAATTATTTTGTAGGTCAATACTTAATTTTTGAAGCATTAATCCAAGATCACAATTTGTTTTCCATATGTTAAACAATTTTAATCATTTTAATTGAATTTTTATTCAATTAAATACATTTTTGAAAATAAATTAGGGTTTTTGGATTAATTCAACCCTCATAAATCATTTTCAAAACACTTTGGGCCTCTAATAGAGTGCAAGACCCAATCCTTTGTAAATACAAACCATTTTGGGCCTCACTTATTGTATAAATCCCACTGTATTTTCAAAAACCTCGGCGCGCTCGCCAATTTAAAAATCAAACCTTGGGCCTCTCCTTGAGCTATAAGACCCATTCAAAACTTTTTGGGCCTCTAATAGAGTGTAAGACCCAACCCCCTTTTAACTAAAAATTTTGGGCCTCACTTATTGTATAAGTCCCTTCGCGTTAAAAGAAAATCTCGGCGCGATCGCCATTTCAAACGGAAAAACAAACTGGGCCTACCCTCGCGTAGTAAGACCCATTTCTTTTCTTTAAAACTTTTTGGGCCTCTTGAGAGAGTGTAAGACCCATCCCTTTGTACAGAAAACCTTTTTTGGGCCACAGTCACTTGTATAAGTCCCTCTGTACGAATTCAATAGTAAAATCACTGATAAAACTTGGGCTTCTCCTTGAGCTGTAAGCCCCAAATCTTTCTTTTTCAAAGAACTTTCTCCTTTGATTTTGAAATATACTGTTGTTTTCAATCTTTCTTTGTTGAACAACTAACCAAACAACATGGAAGCTCTACAACCGAGTAAGTGTTTATCCGCTTTCATTTATCGCTTTCATATACATATAACTGTATTGTGGGGCTGTTTCGCTGTAAGTCTTCTTTCATAAACTCATATCAACTGTGTAATAATAGTATAGATATTTAGAGTTTCCCCGGCAACTACGTCTAGAACTAGGTGACGCCGTTTCGTTTATTCGTAGAAATAGACAACTAGATCCCCAATAGGATCACCAGATACAGTCTTCTCTTCGGCTGTCCTCATTAGGAATTGTCAAGAAACTCTACTCCCAGAGATGAATGTATTCTCCGTGAATGGCATCTTTGAGTTTCTTCCAAATTCTCGAACTTTCCTGACTTGATCTATTCCTTGTGAATAGTTTGCCTTGAATTTCTCGGGGTTTGGGGACCTACGGGCTTCTTAAAAGCATCGGCCTCCTCTTGGGCATCATACAAGGACCCACAGGCTTCCTAAAAGCAACCCCGCCTCCTCTTGGGCTTAGTGCAAGGACCCTACGGCTTCTTAGAAGTATTCACAACCTCCTCTTAGGCTTCGTATAATAATCTCTTCCTCCGGGAATGATAGCCTCCTCTTGGGCTTTGTACAAGGACCGATCAGCTTCTTAAAAGTTTCCAGCCTCCTCTTGGGCTTCATACAAATTGTCCCGACGACCTCCTAGAGGTATAGGAACAGAACTTAGTCATCTGCATAGAACAGTCCTTTCAAAGAGTCTACTACTATTTCTCAAAGTATAGTACACAAGATGAAACTCTAGACTTGGACAGTCTAATCTCCTTGAGTCTCAAAGACATTCTCACGCACCCTTCAAGAATATGAAGGAACCCGTAGACTCGGACAATCTCAATACCCTTCGGATTTCCCACTTCCTTAAAGAACAGGAATAACCCGGATCCTCGAACCAAATCCTCGAGTACAGCATTGCTCATATAAGAACTGATTTTCTCTTTAAAAATTAGTCTACTGAACCTGGCACTCAACTGAAACAGTAACCATAGCCTCCTCTTAGGCTTTGTATAATGATTCTTCTCCAGTGAAGTTAGCCTCTCTCTTGGGCTTTATACAATGATTCTCCCCAGAGGAGTCAAACAACGTTTAGCCTCTCTCTCGGGCTTTGTACGAGACACATACCAGCGACTCCCTCGTTGAGTCAATCACCTCTTTCGCCTCCATCTTGGGCTTTATACGAGATACAAAAAGGTTCTTATTGAGCCAAACAAACCTTCAGCCTCCATCTCGGGCTTTGTACGAGATACAAAAACTCTCTTGTTGAGTCAATTAGCCTCCATCTCGGGCTTTATACGAGATTCCAAAAGACTCTATCGTCGAGTCAAAAACCTTTTAGCCTCTCTCTCGGGCTTTGTACGAGACACATAATTGCCTCCTCTTAGGCTTTGTATAAGAAAACCACTGGTTGATCCAATTAACCTTTTAGCATCAAAGCTGTGCCTCGTTCACAGTACACAAACATCAACAACTCCTTCCCCTCCATCTAATTGCTGTAAGCGGAAAGCCACTGGATCATCTACATCCATGCCAATGTCCCTCTTTTAGTATGAGAAATTCTTAAGGAAAGATGGCATTGCTCTACACTGAGTTAAAGTCTTCTCCTTCAGGTTGAAATCCCCTATAAAGGAAGTTATGGCATTGCCGGATTCACAAATCCCGGTTAAAGTAATCCTCCTTTATAGTCGGTCACCCAACAGTTGTGACAGACAAACCTCTTTAGGATGACAAATTCTCTCTAAAGACAACACCTTTTAGCTTCACATGTTGGGCTTTGAACAAGATACAAATATACTCTTCAGCTTCACATCTTGGGCTTTGAACAAGATACAAATCACCTTTCGCTTCACGTCTTGGGCTTTGAACAAGACACCAAAACAACCATTTCCTCCCATAGAATAAGAGGAACTACGAACGCTCTGATTTCCCTGTTTCGGTAAACGGGAATACGTAGGCATAAGATCGAAAGAAAAGATCTTAGCGAGCACACTAAACAAAAACCCAAAATCCCATATATCCTAATCTGAAGCAGTATCCTAACAAAAAGAGAGAAAACAGTATTGGCGAAAATATAAATAACCAGTACAAAGGCCCCCCCACATTGATCGCATCCGTAACCTAACAGACCGCTGTTTAAACTCAGTATGCAAAGCAGGGTTAATTGGAGACATCTATTTCCCTTCCTTCATCAGCTCACAATAGGATAAAAAATGAATCGACCTGTAGTTAAAACTCAACCGCAGAGAGAGCGACCAGCGCTTAAGAACCGTGTCCCAAAATCGCTCGCTACACATACCATGCTTGATCACAATCATGTTCATTTCATCCTTGATGACTACATTTGTTCAAAAGCTTAATCAATTTTGTCTTGTTAAGTTTCTCTTGACGTTTATGTTTATGACACTTGCATACACAAAACTGTTTCATTTCAATACTAATCTTTAAGTTTAGACTCAGTTCAAATTTTAGGATCCTCTTCAAACTATAACTCAGTTAAAACCCTAGGATCCCCTTTGAGGTTTTCAACTTCAATAAAACATTAGGATTCCCCTTAAAGTTTTCAACTTCATTTAAAGCTCAAAACCATAACCCCTTATGGCTTCAAACCTCAAACTTTAAGTCAAGCCTAGCCAACCTTTAGCTTCAAATTCAAAACTCTTTCCCCCAGAGGTGAAACATGAATTATCTCTATAGAAGAGATGTCTCTTCTATTCCCCACAACATAAATAAAACTTTTCAAACTTTTTCCCATTTAAGTGATGTGAGTAGCACACTTGTTGATTCAATATCCAAGCTAGAGCCCTTCTCTTATTATGGTACCAAAAACACTTCTTTCATTTAAGCGATATAAGTGACACACTTGTTGATTCTATATCCAAGTCAAGGTCCTTCTCGTAGTATGCAAAGACATATTTAAAGGAAGATGTGGCATTACTCTGGATTTTCTACATCCAAGTTTAAAGATTCTTCCCTTATTATCTTCTTTCTCAAAATGTTTGTGGTGAATATGTGAGATATCTCCCTTAAGATGACAACTTGTCTCTTCTCTCAAACCCAACTCCACCCATTAGTAGGTGGAACTACGAACGTTTTGATTTCTCAACTTCCTTTTGAGAATACGTAGGCATAAGATTGCGAGATCTTAGCGAGCATAATAATAAATAAAACCTTTAGGTTCCTACACCTTTGTCTTAGTTTATTTCAACATACCCTACAAAAACAACAAAAACATTTCCCACTCTTATCACCCATTCAAAACACTCAACAAATCCCAAATACACAGCAGATGACTTAATCAACAGTAACACAAATATACACAAGAGGTTCCTATAGGATACCATAGATACTTAGGGTGCTAGTACCTTCCCTTAGTATAACCAACCCCGAACTTTCAATCTCTTATTGCATTGTTTTACATTGCACACTCACGGGTTTATTTAGATTTTTTTCCTTCCCTCTTTTTGGGATAAATTAAAAGTTCACATGTTGGGCGACCTCGAAAATCGCGCGTACAGAAAAATGGTGACTTCACTGGGGAATTAGGGATTTCATCCCCCATAAAAGGGTTAAGCCTATCTTGTATATATTTGTGATTTTTACTGTTGATATCATTTGCTTACTGTTGTATTCATCATGTTTGTTTGGGTTTTTTTTTGTTGATCTCTATGAGTGAGATGAATCTTAAACTGAATTTGAGTGTACATAAATAAGATAGGACGTTGATATAATCAAAAGTTACATGTCTGGAGTAATCCTACGCATGAGTAACATATGATATAATCACACTTAGTGGAGGTACCTTTTCGAGTAATTGTAATGCCATTACTTTTTTTGACCTGGTAGCCTAAGAAGCTGAGGACCTTTAGTATCACTTTACCTCACTTGAACATTTTAGGAATGTAGGGCAGTGATTATCCAGGTGTAGACCTGAGGTAGTTGTCATGCGATACTACACTCAAACGAGTTTCTCTTTCAAATATTGTCATCCGAATGTTAGACCTATGACTCTGGAAACCGTGTTAGAACATGTTATACAGGTACAATGAACCCATATTACATATTCTCTTGGTTTGGTTAGACCCATGACTCCATGTTCGTGACGTCGAACCCTTGAACCCATGTTTGTCACTTTGTATGTGTGCATCCATACATTCATACATTCATTCAAACAATATTTTAACTAAAAAATTTCAAGGAACTTAAGACCTTTATGGCAAATATCATAGGTTTTAAACATGGACTTTTGGAAAAGAAACACCTAGAAGTACAACTTCAAGGATCCTGATACAACAAAATTGAGAAAGTTAGGTCATAAGATCTCTTGTCCAGAGGATTTCAGAAGAAGTTATGGAGAGCTCTTTGGTATTCTAAAGACCAATGTTAAAGAAGGAATTCTTGACACCCTTGTACAATTCAATGATCCTCTCTACCACTGTTTCACATTTCCAAATTATCAACTTACACCCACTTTGGAGGAGTACTCATATTGGATTAGTTTGCCAGTATTAAACAAGATTACTTTCAATGGCTCAGAGGAAATTCCTAAGTACTCAGTTACTGCAAAGGCCCTTCATTTAGAGACTTCAGATGTGAACGAAAACTTCACTTCCAAAGGAGGAATCAAAGGGTAAACTTCCAAATTCCTGGTAGAGAAAGCTACAGAGTTTGTTGAAGCCAATAGTATGAGTTCCTTTGAAGCTATCTTTGCACTACTCATCTATGGTCTTGTACTATTTTCAAACATTAACCACTATGTTGATCTTAATGCCATCAAGATATTTTTAAGTGGTAACCCAGTACCTACTTTACTCAAGGACACTTACCATTCAATTCATCACAGGACCATGAATGGTGGTGGAATAATCATGTGTTGTGCACCTTTGTTGTACAGATGGTTCAAGTCACACTAACCAAGAACCAAACTCTTTGCTGAAAATCCTAACAAACTCAAATGGTCTAAGAGGCTTATGTCTCTCACTCTTAGTAATATGAGTTTTTATTACCCAATTTATGACAAAGGAGTTATCATTGAAAATTGTGGAGAATTCCCCAATGTACCCCTTCTTGGTATACATGGAGGGATTAACTACAACGCCGCTCTTGCGAGACGTCAGCTTGGGTACCCCATGAAAGACATACCTAGTAATCTCTTGGTGTCAGGTTTCCTCTACCTTAATGAGGGTGGAAATCCAGATTTGAAAAATGCAGTTATAAAGGCTTGGTGCACCATTCATAAAAAGAGCAAAGATCAGCTAGAAAAGAAAAATTGTGTTGCTTTTAAGCCATACACTCAGTGGGTCAATACCTGAGCTTGTGAACTCAAGATGCTTTATCCTCTTGAGAGACCTTCAGAGCCTTTCATTGATTTATCTTCTACCATCCCTATTGAGAATAGGGAAGAATATCAAGAACTCTTTACCAGGATGAAGCTAGAAAGAGACACTTGGGAAGATAAATTCCATACTTCAAGGGCTGAGAGAAGAGAGTTAAAGAGGCAACGGAAAGAAAAAGTCGACTTGATAGAAATCTTGGAGCAGCATGTTGAAGAAAGACAGGAAGAACAAGAGAATTTATTTTTCTCTGGTCATATTCCTCCTACCTCAGGAGCTTGGAAGAAGATCGCCGATCAGCTTACAATGGAAAATACACGACTGAAGAGGCAGAAGAAGAAGAAACAACATGGGGATGGATCTTCATCAACAAGATTTCCTTAGGAACCATGTGATTAACTTTGTCATCTTTGTTTTAGATTTAGTTGAAGTTGTACTTTCATTGTTGTAATCCTTTAAGTACATTAAATAAAATAAGATCTTCTCAGTTATTTAAAGTGATATCCATTTTTACGATATCTGCAACATAATTGTTAAAGTTCCTTGTAAACAAAGTCATTTACATTTTGCACATCATACATCCTTATAAAAGGTCATATTCAAACCAAGTCTCCTACTGTTATCCCCAAAGGCCCTCCTTATTGGTTCAAAGCTGACTAATTTTGCCCCTATCACCAGGGAGCACCCGATCATGGTATCGAGAATTGTTTTAGCTTAAAAGCTGATGTTCAGAGACTTATCAAGAATGGAATTTTGTCTTTCAAAGACTCTAATCCAAATGTTCAAATAAACCACTACCTCAACATGGAGGAGCTTCTGTCAACATGGTCTATGGATGCCCAGGCAGCTATAAGATCTATCACGTCCGCTTATTAAATAGGAACTTGGTGAAAATGCATGCAGGACATAGCAGGTAGGGTCTTGTAGATCCACATGATTATGCAGCGTGCAGAGTTTGTTCTGTAAACAATTAAGAACGCTACTTTGTACAAGCAGCTCTATAAGAACAAATGGATTAAGGTTGGATCCAGGAATACAGAATAAGGGATTACCAACCAATCAATATGGTACAAGGTTATCCAGGGGAGTACGCAGTTCATGACATCAGATATATCAGGGAGTCATTAGTTAAATTTCACAAATGCTTGTGTGGACTTGATTACTCTAGTCCCAATCACCATTATCATCTAGCTTGCAGAAAATGTCGCAGGAGCCGACATGGTTGTCTTCTTATCCAAAATGAGATTCAAGGGTTGTTAGACCGAAGAACCATCACAGTCTTCCATGAAAGGGAACCCATTGATTATGGAGTGGATGAGGATGTTTACACTATAACTCCTCAGTTTAATGAACTTGAACACGTGAAAATTCCTTTTGACAGTAGAAGGATCCCTAGTGTTCCTAAGCTTGAACCAATAGAGATCACATATAACAGTCAGAAGACCACCGCGACTCCTTTGGTCATCTATTTTCTAGGTCCAGTTCCGTACAAATCTGAGAAAGCCATACCTTACAAGTATGGTGCTACCATGTTTGAAAATGGGAAGAAAGTCCCCTTACCATTAATTGTCAACATCGCTGATGTGAGCCCAGTCACCAGACGTGGTCGTGTGTTCAACAAAGAAGCTGAGGATGTGATTGTAAGAAAGGAGAAACAAGTTGAGAATCCTTTTGAATAGATTGGTTAATAAAGTGACACTAATCAGATGAAGGATAATGATGAGGTTTTAAAACTAATCAGAAAAAGTGAGTACAACATTGTGGATCAGTTGTTAAACACTCCTTCCAAAATATCCATACTATCCCTTTTAATGAGTTCCGAGGCTCACATGGAAGCTCTTCAGAAAGTTTTGGAGCAAGCTTTTGTAAACCACGATGTAACAGTGGGTCAATTCGGCAATATTGTTGCTAACATTACCATTTGCAATAACTTGAGCTTCCGCGATGAAGATTTCCCAGAAGAGGGGAGATATCATAACATGGCACTAAACATCTCGATCAATTACATGAATGATGTCTTGTCAAGTGTATTGGTGGACACTGGTTCATCACTGAATGTCATGCCAAAATTAACTCTTACAAGGTTATCTTTTCAAGGCGCTCCTATGAGGGGCAGTGGAATCATTGTCAAGGCCTTTGGTGGATCCAAGAAGACAGTTATTGGTGAAGTTGATCTCTCCATAACAATTAGACCACATACATTTCAAATTACCTTCCAAGTGATGGATATCCAAGTGGCGTACAATTGCTTGTTGGGTCGTCCTTGGATCCATGAAGCAGGAGCAGTCACTTCAACGCTACATCAAAAGTTGAAGTTTGTGAAAAATGACAAGTTAGTTACCGTATGTGATGAATGAGCTTTAATTGTAAGCAATCTGTTATCATTTACTTATTTGGAACCTGAAGAGGTCATTGGAACTCAGTTCCAAGAACTTTCTGTAAGTAACGAAGATAGTAAGAGAAAAGGGGCATCCATTTCCTCTTACAAAAGTGGTGGAAAGTGGTACCACTAAAGGGTCGGGACAGGTCGTGATTCCTACCGATAACAAGACCAGAGGAGACCTCGGTTTTTCTCTAGTATTCACAAAAGCTGTAAGAAAGAATGAAGTCATCCGTCCGCTTCAAGATATTTTCTGCAGTGGGGGTTTTATCCACCCTATTCCTCAAGAGATTGACGCCATTGATGGAGATGACTCTGAAGACGATCCCTCAGATCCTAAAGAAGAATGGAAGTCTTACCTACGATTCTGGATACATATCGCAAGAGGAAGCACATACTCCATTGTATTCTCCTCAGGAGAAATTCGAGGGGGTACTTGAGTCAAATGACGATATGGTTGTTGAAAATTACAACACTAAGAAACGTCTTGCTCGCCCTATTCAAACAAAAAAGGATGTTGTTAGAAAAGATATTTTTCGCTATGTCCTGGAAAACCCTGAGGATGATTCATCTATTCCTCCATAAGTCTGGGAGCTTTACTTGGAAACTCTTGAGTATGACGATGCCTACATACCATTTTATACTCCTTAACCCGTCGAGAAGGCAGTTGAAGACCACCTTTTTGATAAATCTGCAAAGATTACTGAACGAGATTTTATTCATTCTACTATGCCAGAAGTGAATGTCATAACTGAAGACGATTCTGAAAAGGATCTATCTGTAGCGTGCGATTTTTGTCGATGAGGCGACCACCTTACCGCAATGGTTGAAATTGGGTGCTACTTTCTGATTTCTTATTTATCCTATGAAGCTGGAAAGGAAAGGGAAGTTATCTAAAATTAACCTTGCACGCAAATGTTTTCTTTAACAAATGCTAAGAGATTGGAGGGTCCGGGGTCAGGTTATACAAAGGGAAGTTGTCAATTACCCTGTGTATATATGATTATCCATAGATCTTCTTTGGCATGTTTAAATACTTTCTAGTGTTTACTGTTATGGGTAGGGAAAGTTTCTCCTTTGGGAGTGTTGAGAGAATGTTTTTGTTGTTTTCAGGTTTTCCGTTGTTTTTGGTAAGGTACTGAACCTAAGGTTTTTGATTTCTGTGCTCGCTAACATTTCACAATCTTATGCCTACGTATTCCCGTTAAAGAAAATAGGGAAATCAGAGCAATCGTAGTTCCTCCTATTCTATGGGAGGAAAGATGTTTGGTGTCTTGTTCAAAGCCCAAGATTGAAGCTAGATGAGTATTTGTGTCTTGTTCAAAGCCCAAGATTGAGGCTAAAGGTTTGTCTGAGAGAGAATTTGTCATCTCTAAAGGGAGATATCTCACCTATTCATCACAGTTTTTTGAAGGATTGGTTATAAAGGGGAATTACTTTAACTGGAATATATGGAATCTAGCAATGCCATAATTTCCTTTACAAGGGAGATTTCCTGAAGGAAGAAACTTTAACTCAGTGTAGAGCAATGCCATTTTTCCTTAGGAGTCTTCCATGCTAAGAGTGGGACATTGGCTTGGATGTAAATAATCCAGAGGCTTGTACTTACAACAATTAGAGGAAGTTTTAACCAGGATAAAAGAGGGACCACAACTTGGATTTTTGAATCAACAAGTGTGCCACTTACAGCAGTTATCTGGAATTAGGGTTTTTTTATTGTCTGTTTTGATGTGTGATGTACAGAGAAATGTCTTCCTACAGGGAGAACTTTTGATTTCCTCTGAGGAGATCTTGATTTTTGGGTGCCTTGATCAAAGCCCAAGGTTGAAGCTAAAAGGTTGTTCTACTAGGGAGTTTTATATCTGTCTTGTACAAAGCCCAAGATTGAGGCTGAAAAGAGATTGACTCTCTCGGGGGATATTTTGTCTGTCTTGTACAAATCCCAATATTGAGGATAAAAAAGAATTGACTCTGCCGGGGAGAGGCTTTATCTGTCTTGTACAAAGCCCAAGATTGAGGCTAAAAGGATTGACTCAACTGGAGAATATGATATGTCTTGTACAAAGCCCAAGATTGAGGCTAACTTGGCTGAGGAAAAATCCTTATACAAAGCCAATGATGAGGCTGGTTGGGGAATTTCTTATATGAAGCCTAAGAGGAGGTTGGCTTCTGCTGAGGATTATTGAGATCCAGAGACAGGTCCAAATTGGGGAATCAAATCTTGCTGAGTGTAGAAGAGTTGAAATATCAAATGCCTTGAGGTTCTGATTTTTCTGAGGGTTTATTGGTGGTAATTTGACCCTAGTTGGGGAATTTAGAATGAAAGTTTAAAGATTGAGTTTTAAAACCTATGAAGGTTTCAAACTCTGCTGGTGATTGATGAAATGATCAGGGTTTTTCCTGTGCTTTTTGAGAAACTTGAAGGTTTCTTTGAGATCCAAGAGGAGATGAGACTTTCCAAGTCTATTGGTATGAAGAGATTGACACTTAGTTGGATAATAATCTTTGTATGATGCCCAAGAGGAGGCTGATGTTTTAAGGGATGAGAATCAACCCTAAAATGGATGTTCTGAAATTCTGACTCTCTGGAGGATTGAACTAGTAGAGATGACTAAGTTTTATCCTATACATGTAGGAGGTCTTCGGGTCCTTGTACTAAGTCCAAGAGGAGGCTGAGAACTTCTAAGAAGCCTGAGGGTCCTTGTACAAAGCCCAGGAGGAGGATGGGGATGCTTTTAGGAAGCCTGTGAGTCCAAACCTGAGAAAAGTTCAAGAAAGGTTTCACCGAGAATAAGTCCTTTCCTTGCAGAACAGTTCTAGGGTTTGAAGAAATTCAGAAGAGGTTTCACTGGGAATTAATCCTCTTTGGGGAAATAAATTTCTTGTACAAATATTTCTAAGTTGTGACAGTCTTGAGAAAAGTTTCACCGGGAATAATGCCTTTCTCTGTTCCATATTGTATAAGCCCAAGAGGAGGCAAGACTGTATCTGGAATTTCCTATGGGGAACTAGTTTTGACTATGTTAAAAAAGTAACCACTGGTTTGATCTAGACCTAGACCTAATTTCTAGGGAAAACTCTAAGCAAATATATACAAGTATATACAGATGAAATATATAAACAAGCATATATTGAGAAGGATAGTGGAACTTACAGTTAAGCAAGCCCAAGCATAACAACTACAGTTGTATGGTTAGTTATTCAAGAAATTGAAGAAAGTTTTGATAAAACTTAGAATTTGAATTTGAATCAAAGAGGAAAGTTGTTGTAAAAAGAAGTTTGGGGCTTATACTCAAGGAGAGGCCCAGATGAATTCTTTTGAAAAGGCGACGATCGCGTCGGTAGTTTTGAAAACCACAAAAGGACTTATACAATGACGGAGGCCCAAATTATTATGTTTACAAAAAGGATGGGTCTTACACTCTATTAGAGGCCCAAAAGTGTTTGAAAAAGAAGAAAAATGGGACCTACAACACAAGGGGAGGCCCAGATGAAAATTGTTTTGAAAACGGCGGTCGCGCCGGGATTTTTTAAAACATATCAGGACTTATACAATGACTGAGGCCCAAAAATGGTTTATTTACAAAGGGATGAGACTTACACTCTATCAAGAGGCCCAAAAGTTATAAAAAGAAGAGAGAATAGGAACTATAACTTAGGGAGAGGCCCAGATTAAAAACAGTGATCGCACTGTCGTTTTGAAAATCGTATCGGGTCTTAAACAATGATTGAGGCCCAAAAAAGTTTGTTTGACAAAAGGGGCTGGGTCTTACACTCTATTAGAGGCCCAAAAGTGTTTTGAAAAATGTTTGTGAGGGTGAAAATAATTAAAACCCTAATGTGATTTAAAATGTATTTTAATTTGAATAAAAATAATTTAAAATGATCAAAATTATCAAACATGTGTGAAAAACAATTTGTGATCTTGGATAAATGTTTGAAAAATCATGTTTTATCCATATAATGATTTGAAAATCATTTGAATTTGAACAATCAAGAGAAAGAAATATTTTTAAATGTTTAAAAACAAATAAAAATAAATTCTATACAGAAATATCAAATATATAAAATAAATAATATTTTTGTGAAATTTTTGTAGAATAAAATATTTTAACATTTTTGTGAATTTTGAAAAAAAGAATCAATTCAAAAACATTAAAATTCAGAGAGAAATTAATTTTTGAAACAATAAAATAAAATATGAAAAATTCAAATATTCAAATTTTCAAAAAATGGCGCCAAGAACACATTTTCTTGGTCGCGTGTGTTCTTCCTCCCCAGATTTGCAAAATCTATCATATCTCTCTGATTACTCAATGAAAACAACTTTTGTAAACATGAAACTTGTTCGTTTTTTATCAAGGATTACAACCATATAAATTAATTGCATTTATATTAAGTGTGGAGTGAGAAATCAGAAGATGAACTCAAGAACCCTAATTTTTGCAAGAACACTATGAAATTCTATACACGATTCATACATAGCAATTGATTACGGGGAAACACTATACATAAGTTCAGAAACATGTTTGTAACTTGAAAACACATTTGTGATGCATGGATTATGGAGTTTGAGAGTGTCAGACTTACCTCTTGCAGATGGTGATCAAATCCTATGTTGGAGGTGTTACAGGTGTTGTGTAATTATCTGGACAACTTCAATGGACCTCAAGTAATGTGTTTGAAAGCTTGGAATGGATTGAATCAGCTCAGAACTTGTTTTGGTACCTCAACTGCAGCCTTGCCAAAAAGCTTGAGCAAATGAATGGTGACTTTGTGATTCTGATGTTCCAGATGCGTTTTCAGGTCATGGATCACTCATATATGATATATGTGAGGTGTTGTCATGATTGGTTTTGATAGATTTACTCTGAATTTGTAAACTCGATAGTGACTTCAAGAAGAAGCAAAATCTGGTTTTTGGAATATGATTTTGAGGAAAACATCCATTGTGGTGCTTTGGTGTACTTAAACTGATCACAAATGAGCTCTATTTATAGTAGAGCAAGTTTGTTTTGCAAGGAATAGTGAATGGCAGCTGGTACAACTCATTGTCCAATGGTTGCATAAAGGAATCTAAGTCTTCTCTAGCCATTGACTTGGGTCAGTCTTGCAGGCCTATGGTCTTCTGATGCTTGAGTTCATCTTGACTTATTTCCAATGTTGTGGACTGATACATGCCAGCTCTATGCACTCCTTGAATGCTTCATGATAAATTTGAAAGTTTTGGATTTGCAACATTGAATTTCACATGCCTACATGATGCTCTTTTATCTTGGGAGGCTTGTGGCTCAGAGATCTTTTGGTTTGATCTGATCTTCAATGTTTCTAGAAGGATTACAAGACTTGTAATTGCACAAAATAGCCAATCCGAGCAAATGACCTATAATCTGCCTTGGGAAGAAACCAGTCTTTGATGCCATGTTCCAAGGGTTGTAACTCCCTACTCAAATTGAATTTGGAGATGATATGGTACTTGTTGGAAAACTCTCATGACATACTTTAACTTTGATGTCCACCAATGGACCTGGTTCAGCTTGGATCAAGGTGAAAAATGGCCTCAAAGTTGGTAAAAAATGAAACAGATCTTGATTTTGAAAATTTCACTAAGTGTTGGAAAAAGTGGCCATTTTCATTTTTTGTGATATTAATCAACCATAACTCAAAATCCGTGAGGATTTGGAATCTTTTATAATTGACACTTTTGAAGCATGTCATGTGAACTTTCATTTGAGCTTTGGATGGAAGAAAAGGCCTTAGGGTTTGGGAGTTATGACCTTGCAAAGTGGGTACCAAATCATTTTGTTCCATAACTTAGAAAATTTTAAGTTTTCTATGGTTGCCCTTTTTGCAAGTTACCTCACTTTTCTTGATTTTTCTTGATGTATGATGATCAAAACCACATATTAACATTGTTTTTTTTACTTAGGGGAGCCACATTTGTGAAAAAATCCAAAAAAGTCAAACTTGATTTTGGGCATAGTTGACTTTTTGTCAGATGAAATTCAAACTGTGTGATCCTCTATGCAATCAAGTTCTTCACCTAATTCAAACCTAATGGATGGATTCCATAGGTGTTTTAGGGTGTCTTGAATCATGTCCCAAGGTTTGGGAGCATGTCATGGTCCAAAGTCAAAGGTACATTTGACTTTTTCTTCAAAACCCTAATTGTGGTCCAGATGAAATTGAAACTTGTGAATTAAGCTTCTTGGATCAATCCATTGTTGTAAATGGATCAATGTGGTGTATTTGAGGCCCTCAAATCATGTCTTGAGGTCTTGGTATATGTCTTGTCCCAAAAGTCAAATTAGGGGTGAATTAGGTCAAGAAACCCTAATTCTTGATTTTTGATGAATGCTTCCCCTGAGGTTATTTTGACTTGATGATTGGGTCCATGATGTCCCTTTGAGCATTTTGGGTCATGTTTTGAAGGATTGGCTCATGCCTAGATGAAAATTTTCATCTGGAGGCCTTGGTCGACCAAAACCCTAATTTGGTGACACTGTCAATCTTGAGGCTCGATCCACCTGGAAAGTTGTAATCTTGTGCTTGATTCTTGATGTGGAAGTCCTCTTGATCCTTTATGGGTGTTTGAGAAGCTAGACAAGTTGAAGATCATGTCATTTCTTGATTGATCCTTTGTCTAAGTGCTCTGAGTGGGCTCAAAACCCTAAATTCTTGATTGTAGTGAATGCTCAACAATCCTTGAGGAGATTGATGAGGCATGAAGGTATATCCATATTGTCCTTTATTTCATGTCTGATGCGAAAAAACTCCAGGTCGCTCTCAACAAAGTCCAACGTGAGAAAAACTCCTCGAAGAACAAATACTAGATTCTTAATTTGGAATGTACCAAGATTCAGGAACTACTACAGGAAAAGGATGCCCTGATTGAGATATTAGAGCAACATGCTATTGAAAGTCAGGAGGAACGGAGAAATTTGCTCACTCCTTTCACTTGGCAAAGGATCATCGACCCGACAGTGGCTGAAGGAGCCCGATCAAAGAAAATAAAAGTTCAGAAACCAGCATCTGAGCTCTCCTCAGAGAGAACTCAGGATCCATAGGCCTAATTTTCTTTCTCGCACTTAGTAAAATACTGTACTTTTCCCTGTAAAATACTACAATCTTTCGAGTTCAATAAAAGGGTCTCCCCCTCTGTGTGATATTTACAATATAATTGTTAAAAGTTCATTTAAAAATAAAAACTAAAAAATATATCATTCTCTGCATATCATTCATTATTCTCACATAACACATCTTTGTCTTTGAGTCTCACATATGTGTCGCACTCTAGAGTCAAACTGTCTCATTCGTACAATACTCGGGCCAATCGACAAAAGAAAATGAACGATCTTGAGGAAGAGAACAGAGAGCTGAGAGAAGAAATCAACGCTGTAAAGGAGATTTTGGAGAAACTCCACAACACCATGCAATCCCTGACAGCAGCCCAGGAGCAACAACATCAAAGGACTGTGATCTCGGATATTACATCCACACCAGCATTTGAGACACCCGGTAGTCATCCTCAGTACAACATGCCTAAAGGTTTTCCCTGGGGCATGCCTCTCAACTTTATACCTGAAGGATACATCCCACCGGTCATTGAAGACCCGAAAGTCGTAGTAGGAACCGCCAGACCTGAAGGTTACAAACTTCAGGTAAATGAAGATGCAAGGGTTACAACGGAAACTCCTGAAGGTTACAAACTTCAGGTCACTGAAGCTCCAAGAATTATTGTTGTAATGACTATACCACAACCAGTGATACACACTATCCCAGAAGAACAGATTTTGCAGGCTGGTTCGGGCGGAAACGAAGACGTATATGAAAGGATGAATGAATTCCAGGAACAATTCTTGGAAATGCTGAAGGAACTGCATGCCATTCACGGTCAAGACTTATTTGGTAAAGACGCCGCTGACCTCTGTTTGGTCCCTAATGTAAATATATCGCATAAATTCAAGGTGTCTGACTTTGAAAAATACAAAGGCATCTCTTTCCCTCAAAGTCATTTGATGATGTACGCTCGGAAAATGTCTACCCAGACAAAAAATCAACAACTACTAATCCATTACTTCCAGGACAGTTTAACCGGTGCCGCACTCAAATGGTACATGGGTTTAAACCGCACCAAGATCAGTACTTTCAGAGATCTCGGGGTAGGCTTCGTTCAGCAGTATAAATACAACTTGGACATGGCACCAGATAGGGACCAGCTCAGAGCAATGTCATAAAAGGATAAAGAAACCTTCAAAGAATATACTCAGAGATGGCGTGAAATCGCCGCCCAGATCTGTCCTCCTCTCGAGGAAAAGGAAATGACAAAGATCTTCCTGAAAACATTAAGCTTGTTTTATTACGATCGAATGGTCGCCAGTGCACCTAGTGATTTTACTGAAATGGTGAACATGGGAGTACGCCTTGAAGAAGCAGTCCGAGAAGGACGATTGGTCAAAGATGTAGAGCCATCTAGCAGTACCAAAAGATACAATAGTGCTTTCCAAAAGAAGAAAGAGCAAGATATCATCAATATCTCTCTAGGAAAGCAAAGGCGAAGGTATCAACCGGTAGCAGTAGTAACTCCCGCTATCAACCCAGTGCCGGCTCTGACATATCAACCTCAGGTTGCTCAGAGCCAACCAAACCAACAACAGTATCAACAAAGGCCGCAACAACCTCTTCAGCAGGCTCGCCCGCAGTACAATAATAACAATCATACTACACGACCATCAGGGTTTGACCCTATAACGATGTTGTATGAGTTATTTCCACTTCTACTGGCCAAGGGGCACGTTCAAACCAGGACTCCTCTCATAGTACCAGAAAATCCACCATTTTGGTTCAAAGCAGATCAAACATGCCCTTACCATCAAGGAGGATCGGGACATAACATTGAGAATTATCTCAGCTTCAAGTCTGATGTACAAAAGCTCGTCATAAACGGGGTTTTATCTTTCAAAGATACTAATCCAAATGTTCAGATGAACCCATTACCGCAACATGAGAAGACTACAGTGAATTTGATAGAAGAAGAACCTGGCAGCAATTATCAAATTCACAATGTACGCTTACTGGGAACCAACCTAGTAAAAATGCATTACAAACAGAACGGGTACGACCATGTGCCATTTCATAACTATCATCAGTGTGATATCTGTTCCAAGAACAATCAAGGATGTGCCATAGTACAAAAAGCTCTGCAAGAGCAAATGGATCTAGGCTGGATTCAGAACCACAGAATTCGTGAAGTAAATATGGCCCATGCACATCCCAACATTATTCAGAATCATGACATTCATGCAATGAATGTCAATCTAGTGGCAATGCATTCAAGACAAAGTCAGTATTACAATTTTCTGCGGCACGATTACAATACTTGCCCGATTTCCTCAAAAGACAATCAGGGATGCTCTTTTGTACAAGAGGCCCTCCAGCGTCAAATGGATCTCGGATGGATCCAAGGCTACCATGAAAGGAATGATCATCAGGTTAACATGGTTCAAATCTTTGACATCCGCCTAATGAATACCAGTTTGGTGGAATTGCATGCCAAGCAGGTCAGACTTGGTATCCTGGCCTCGCACGATTATATAGACTGTAAAGAATGCTACGAAAATGACCAAGGGTGTGCGCATGTAAAAAGAACTCTTCAACATCTGTTGGACCACTGGTGGCTTCTGATCTACCTGAATGAAGACACGTAACAAGTTAGCATGGCTGATGGGAATCTTGGTAGACACCAAAGTTGTGATATCCGCTTACTAAAAATAGATCTGGTAAGGATACACTGCATACAAAGTGGGTACGGTCGGGTACCACCTCACAATTATGAACGTTGTGGAATATGCTCGGAAAATAACTAGGTATGCTATCTCGTGCGAGCCGCCCTTCAGCATCAGTTAGACCGAAAGGAGATTCAACCATGCTTGAATTATGAATCAATCAACATGATACAAGATTACCTCCCTGTTCAAAATAAGAACCAAGGACTACTAGACAAAAGAACTGTCATAGTCTCCAATCATGGAATAACCAAGGATGTTTGTGTAACACCCCAATTCCCATCGCGCTAAATAATACATAAATAAATCAGAGTAAATAAAAATTTATTTCTTAGACAGAAACAAGGATGCCACATTTAAAGAACGAAAACACAATCCCTACTCATAAATTTGATACATAACACAAAATGGAATAAACATAAAAGGGAAACTTTTTCCAACAAAAGGAATGTTCAATTATGGAATAAAGTGGAAAGATCCATAACTGGCTTGTTTTACAAAATAAATTGTTTTATAACATCAAAATATTCATACAAAGGTAATACAAAATAGATCCAACAAATGTATACATATATAACAAAAGCGTTCCCCGACTCCCGTGTTACGTATCAGAGCAGACAGACTGACAAAAGGGTGGAGAACTAATCTTCATAAAAGCCTCCAAGATACTAATCTGCAATTGCCTTATAGAGCAGCAAACCACAGCAGAAGGGTGAGAAATAACAACTAAATCAAGATTGCATACTAATATGCAAACACATAAAAATTCACATGCATAATTATTCTCACCACAAGCATCACATACTAATACATATAGCATATATCAATTATACCAACATAATAACATATTCACACATAATGCACACCAATTTTATGACATATGGAAACACACCACCACATCACATAGCATATGTCTATACATAAAACATATTATCCATAACCAATGCATTTATCTCAAATGCATATCAATTCACCAATCCAATCATAAATCTCAACACATAATCATTCAATTCACAATTTCCCACACATAATCAATCCATTCACAATTTCCCACACATAATCAATCCATTCACAATTTCCCACACATAATCAATCCATTCATGATTTATGCAATGCACAGAGACCGACACAACGACTCTATGCAATGCAATGCGGTACTAATCCATCCATCATTCTCATCATTAATTCACTCAGGAATTATTGGAATCATCGCTTGTTACTTAGTGTAACTCCCCGTTGGGCAAACGATGTTCCCCGTCGCTTTAGGTCCTCTTTGTATAAGGCTCACGACGTTTATGGATCGCTTTAGGTCCTCTTTGTATAAGGCTAACGATCTGATTACTTTAGGTCCTCTTTGTATAAGGCTCACGATCGTCTATAACGTCACTTTAGGTCCTCTTTGTATAAGGCTCACGACCGTTACAGCAGATTCCCTCTGGAATCGTTTTGTCGCTCACACCCCACAAGGGCACACGACATCACAAGATGCATATCATGATGTTTGGCATACAATGACTCATGACAATCAAATGCACATTCACAATTCAACAATATGAATTATCTCATCATCATTATTCATGCATTGAAAATCAATTCAAACAATGCATTTACTTGCCATAAGGCCACCAAATAACACACATTGAATTTCACACAAACAGTGCATTTCATCATAATCCACCAACCAAAACAATTATCATTTTAGCATATACACTCATATCAGTTCACATCAAGAATTACTCACCATCAACCACCACAATCCTACAATCATACAATGATATTCACAACACTAGGATTCCCGCCACAAGGCTACCCACAACAACATACATTAATACCATACATTTGTATTTAATTCAACCATGTATCCTTCCATTAGGCCACAAACAACCACGACAAATTATCACATGCTTCAACATCATATAAACTACATAAAAGCTCCACGTTATATAACAATAGTACAACACACGGTAAAACACTAACCGCATGCATTTAACGCGATAAAAAAACGACAACCCAACACTTTTACAAAACCACGATTTAAATAATTCATCTACTGCCCTCCAAACCATTTTCAATAGAAATAATATTTCACTAGCTTCCCAACGCTTCGAACAGGGGTCAAAACCGACTTACGGTTCAAAAGTTATGAATTTTTGAAGTTTCTGAAAATTTTCATTTTTGCCCAGACCGCGCTAAGCGCGATACCTGCGGCGACTCAGCAGAATTTGGCCTTAAAAACCCCATCGGAAGACTTCCGGACATCCGTTTTAGATTCCGTAAAAAGCTGCGATCTCATAATTCAACGTACTATAATATTATCACCATTAAAAATCCATCCAACACATTTTCCATTTTTGATATATTTTAAAACATAATTTTATCAATTTAACCCAATTCCAACTCGATCAAAACCACTCGAAAACACACAAATAACCATTCCCGATTAATTCCTATCCTCACCCAACTATACTACACAACTTATTCTGCATTCCAACCGTGAAAACATCGATTTCTCACTATTTCATCATTATTACCCTAACTCTCACAAACTATATAACTCAATCCAAAACTCCCTAAATCATACCAACGAGTATTCCAGATTAAACCCAAACATTACTCGACTATTCTATACGATCTATTCCAAATTCTAACCGTTAAAACATCGATTCTATCGAAATGATCACAATTCCAATCAAGTGGAAAACATATATTTTTCAACCAAACATTCAAACAAATACATACATATACATATGCAAGCAAGATATAATCGAAACTTCTCACCCTTACCCGATTAATCGCGCTTGAAACGGAATATTGAAGATTTCCTCTTCTCCTCTCTTTTCTTTCTCTTCTTTCTCTTTTCTTTCTCTTCTTTCTCCTTTTCTCTCTATTTCTCTCTATTTCTCTTTTTATAACAAAATATCTAACTACCCAAAATGACCATTTTGCCCTTACGCTCAAATATCTCCCAAACGCTCTCAAAATGCGATAAAACATAAACAGCGATGAAATATATTTTAGGAAATAAAAGTTGAAAAGAAATTATAATTTATTGCAAATATTTTACCTATCAGGGAAATTAACCAATTAACTCAATTAGCAGGTAAAATACAATAAATTCACACATTTCACAAAATTCACATAAATGAAATAAATAAATACAATTAAACAAATCGGGGTGTTACAACTCTCCCCCACTTAGACATTTTCGTCCTCGAAAAAATAACTGAGACGAACAACTCCGGATACGACTCTCGCATCCGACTAACCAACTAACATGTCAACACTAGGCACGCCACAAATAACACAAACTGACAAACCACCTTGCTAATAGCAGCTACAACAACGACACGACAACGACGACAACTACAACGACAAGATGCAAAGTCCATACAATGCACTTGACGACTAACTCACAACTCAAAGAAAACCATGTTACCAACACCCAGGTAACACTCCCCTAATCTCCCACATAGGGATTAACCACACGCACTCGAACCAGCACCATGGAAACTAGGCAACAACAAAGACAAGAACCTAAAGTCCCACGACACAACAACTTCTCAACAACATCAACAAAACCAGAATACCAAACATAACATCAATACAACAACGTTGTGATTTACCCACCAAACATGTAACTAATACATCCATTTACATATTAGTACATGATTAATATTGAAACCTTCCACCTATCACTTCCATTATAGAACATCCCACGGTCTCATCATTCCTACCATTTTCCACTGTTCAACCTTTGAACTCTATCAAGTCACACACACATATACGAGTTGTGCCACATCACGCATCCGATGCGCACTCTGATTACCCGAAACTACCAAATCTATCCATTTCATATCCAACTTCTGACTCTCTCTAATATTCACCAGAAAAATCATAGTTCACTTCTAACATACCCAACCTCACACACTACTGTGTTATCTCACACACCAGACACAAGTCTCTAAACTGCTCAAATAATTCTAACTCCCTGACCATCAAAACAGACATGTATAAAAACTTTCGACATAACTCATCACGCACGACATTAACTTTACCAATAGGATAATTCCAGCTAAAGTCATAACTCATCACAAATTCCAACCATCCTCGTTGTTTCATACTATATTCCTTCCGACTAAACAGGTACTCAATATTCTTGTGATTACTAAACACTTCGAACTTAGAACCATAAAGATAATACCTCCAAATTTTCCAACACACTACAACCGCAACCAATTCCAAATCCTGAATAGTATAGATCCTTTTATGAATCCTCAATTGTCGTAAAGCATAAGCTACGACTTTACCCTCTTGCATTAACACACTGACTAAACTCATCAAAGACACATCACAATACCTCACAAATGGTTTATTAGGATCACACAGAATCAAAACTGGAGCCGTAGAAAACTTTTACTTCAACTCTCTGAAACTTTCCTTACAACGAACATCCCAAACAAACGAATTACCTTTTGCAAGTCAATCGAAGTAACGAAAAAGCTAACTTGGAAAATCCTTCCATAACCTCCGGTAATAACCAACTAAAGTCCAAAAAGATTCTAATCTCCTTAACCAACTTCGGAGCCTTTCATTGTAGAACTGCATCTACTTCCGATGGATCCATAACCATACTCTCATCTGAAATAACATATCCAAGAAAACTAACCTTTTCAACCAAAATTCTCATTCGAATAACTTAGGATAAAACTTCGTCTCTTTTCAACACTTGTACTTCAATTCTCAAACACTCCACCTGTTCTTCCTCTGAGTTTATAACAGATCCGAATATCCTCAATCAAGACCACTACGAACTTATCCAAATGCATGACACAATCAAATCGGCCACTGGCAGCAAAACCATTATTATAAGAAAGAACATCTCCTTAGCTTTTCAACGGTACAAGGAACGTCCCGATCCGAGTTACGGATCAAAAGTTATGGATTTTAGAAAAAAAAAACAGTTTTATTTTTGCTCCAGGTCGCGCTAAGCGGGCTCCACCCCACTCTGAGCACGCTCCTCACTGCCTGGAGAGGTTGCAAATTCTCCAGACCGCGCTAAGCGCGCACTGCGATATTCAGAAAAATAAACCCTTCGACCTTCCTTCCCAAATTTACCATTTTCATCTCAAATCAATTCCAAACAACAAAACAAGTATCAACAACCAACCAAAAAGAACTCTTAATATCAATATTACATCCACACATAAGGGTTTTCTCAAGATTTCCATTAATGCTCTAAAACTCCAAAGACTCCAAATCTCACAAGAACTCTAAGTTTTGCTTTCCATAGTCTCAATACCATTATACACATCATGCTTGTTATTCTGTTCAATCATCCTTCCTTTTTGTTACTAACAATACTGGAGCTCTCCAAGATGACACACTTGGCCTCACAATTCTCCTTTCTAGTAAATCTTCCAACTGCTCTATCAGTCCGGAAATACATCTGAAAATCACGCACAACTGGCAGCCCATCACTGTGGCCCTTCTGCCAATTTCTAGAAAACTATCACCACAAACATAACAACATCTTAGTTTCATCTCCTAAGAGTTTTTCTACTTACTTAGAAGATATAAACCTCAACTATTCGCCTTCGTCCAATTTAAGTTCACTCTCTACTCTCTGAGAAGCAAACATTAATAATACCCAATCATTCTCCCTCAGAGACATTCCAACTTGTCCAACATACAAAAACCTCGAATCCGCTTCACCTTCAGATATAAAAATCTTCATCGACTCGACAAAATAATCGATAATCATTTTCTTAATTCCAAACAATTCATTGCACACATTATCAAAGTCGGAAAGACACATCTATTCCATCCAACCTAATTTCGTCTACTATCAACAAGAGATTAAGGGTGATCAGTTCCTCAATTTATCAATAGACAACCGACATTCATGATGGGGCATAAACCGTCTTTACCAAACTATAATAGCATTTCTTGCATCTTGTGCACAAACTACCTAAGGCACACATCCTTAGTTGACATAAACCTTACCTCCGCATTCCCTCCGAAATCGGGAACAACACTGTCCAAACAACACTTACAATCTTGCAACCAACGGCACACTAAGCCAACGCTCCACACTTGAAGCAACTTGGAGAAGCACCAGCTTCTCCCCCACTTATCTCATTCTAAATCCTGCAGACAAAGGATTAGAAAACCAAAAAGCACTGACAGTGTTTCACACACATATCACGTACTAAGGAACAAACAACATCGACCGTATTCAACTGTCACACCAACTGACTCAACAACTTGGCCGGACGGACCGACCTGCTCTGATACCACTAATGTAACACCCCAATTCCCATCGCGCTAAATAATACATAAATAAAAATTTATTTCTTAGACAAAAACAAGGATGCCACATTTAAAGAACGAAAACACAATCCCTGCTCATAAATTTGATACATAACACAAAATGGAATAAACATAAAAGCGAAAATTTTTCCAACAAAAGGAACGTTCAATTATGGAATAAAGCGGAAAGATCCATAACTGACTTGTTTTACAAAATAAATTGTTTTATAACATCAAAATATTTATACAAAAGTAATACAAAATAGATCCAACAAATGTATACATATATAACAAAAGCGTTCCCCGACTCCCGTGTTACGTATCAGAGCAGACAGACCCAGAAAAGAGTGGAGAACTAATCTTCATAAAAGCCTCCAAGATACTAATCTGCAATTGCCTCATAGAGCAACAAACCACAACAGAAGTGTGAGAAATAACAACTAAATCAAGATTGCATACTAATATGCAAACACATAAAAATTCACATGCATAATTATTCTCACCACATGCATCACATACTAATACATATAGCATATATAAATTATACCAACATAATAACATATTCACACATAATTCACACCAAAGTTATGATATATGGAAACACACCACCACATCACATAGCATATGTCTAAACATAAAACATATTATCCATTACCAATGCATTTATCACAAATGCATATAAATTCACCAATCCAATCATAAATCTCAACACATAATCATTTAATTCACAATTTTCCACACATAATCAATCCATTCACAATTTCCCACACATAATCAATCCATTCATGATTTATGCAAATGCACAGAGACCGACACAACGACTCTATGCAATGCAATGCGGTACCAATCCATCCATCATTCTCATCATTAATTCACTCAGGAATTATTGGAATCATCGCTTGTTACTTAGTGTAACTCCCCGTCGGGCAAACGATGTTCCCCGTCGCTTTAGGTCCTCTTTGTATAAGACTCACGACGTTTATGGATCGATTTAGGTCCTCTTTGTATAAGGCTCACGATCTGATCGCTTTAGGTCCTCTTTGTATAAGGCTCACGATCGTCTATAACGTCGCTTTAGGTCCTCTTTGTATAAGGCTCATGACCGTTACAGCAGATTCCCTCTAGAATCGTTTCGTCGCTCACACCCCACAAGGGCACACGACATCACAAGATGCATATCATGATGCTTGGCATACAATGACTCATGACAATCAAATGCACATTCACAATTCAACAATAAGAATTATCTCATCATCATTATTCATGCATTGAAAATCAATTCAAATAATGCATTTACTTGCCATAAGGCCACCAAATAACACACATTGAATTTCACATAAACAATGCATTTCATCATAATCCACCAACCACAACAATTAGCATTTTAGCATATACACTCATATCAATTCACATCAAGAATTACTCACCACCAACCACCACAATCCTACAATCATACAATGATATTCACAACACTAGGATTCCCGCCACAAGGCTATCCACAACAACATATATTAATACCATACATTTGTATTCAATTCAACCATGTATCCTTCCATTAGGCCACAAACAACCACAACAAATTATCACATGCTTCGACATCATATAAACCACATAAAAGCTCCACGTTATATAACAATAGCACAACACACGTTAAAACACCAACCGCACGCATTTAACGCGATAAAAATACGACAACCAAACACTTTTACAAAACCAAGACTTAAATAATTCATCTACAGCCCTCCAAACCATTTTCAATAGAAAGAATATTTCATTAGCTTCCTAACGCTTCGAACGGGGGTCAAAACTGACTTACGGTTCAAAAGTTATGAATTTTTGAAGTTTCGGAAATTTTTCATTTTTGCCCAGACCCGCGCTAAGCGCGATGCCTGCAGAGACTCAGCAGAATTTGGCCTTAAAAACACCATCGGAACACTTCCGAACATCCGTTTTCGATTCCGTAAAAAGCTGCGATCTCATAATTCAACGTACTACAATATTATCACCATTAAAAATCCATCCAACACATTTTCCATTTTTGAAATATTTTGAAACATAATTTTATCAATTTAACCCAATTCCAAACTCGATCAAAACCACTCGAAAACACACAAACAACCATTCCCGATTAATTCCTATCCTCACCCGACTATACTACACAACTTATTCCGGATTCCAACCGTGAAAACATCGATTTCTCACTATTTCATCATTATTACCCTAACTCTCACAAACTATATAACTCAATCCAAAACTCCCTAAATCATACCAACGAGTATTCCGGATTAAACCCAAACATTACTCGACTATTCTATACGATATATTCCAAATTCTAACTGTTAAAACATCGATTCTATCGAAATGATCACAATTCCAATCAAGTGGAAAACATATATTTTTCAACCAAACATTGAAACAAATACATACATATACATATACAAGCAAGATATAATCGAAACTTCTCACCCTTACCCGATTAATCGCGCTTGAAACGGAATATTGAAGATTTCCTCTTCTCCTCTCATTTTTTTCTCTTGTTTATCTTTTCTTTCTCTTCTTTCTCCTTTTCTCTCTATTTCTCTCTATTTCTCTTTTTATAACAAAATATCTAACTACCCAAAATGACCATTTTGCCCTTATGCTCAAATATCTCCCAAACGCTCTCAAAATGCGATAAAACATAAACAGTGATGAAATATATTTCGGGAAATAAAAGTTGAAAAGAAATTATAATTTATTGCAAATATTTTACCTATCAGGGAAATTAACCAATTAACTCAATTAGCAGGTAAAATACAATAAATTCACACATTTCACAAAATTCACATAAATGAAATAAATAAATACAATTAAACAAATCGGGGCGTTACAACTCTCCCCCACTTAGACATTTTCGTCCTCGAAAATATAACTGAGACGAACAACTCCGGATACGACTCTCGCATCTGACTAACCAGCTAACATGTCAACACTAGGCACACCACGAATAACACAAACTGACAAACCACCTTGCTAATAGCAGCTACAACAACGACACGACAACGACGACAACTACAACGACAAGATGCAAAGCCCATACAATGCACTTGACGACTAACTCACGACTCAAAGAAAACCATGTTACCAACATCCAGGTAACACTCCCCTAATCTCCCACATAGGTATTAACCACACGCACTCGAACCAGCACCATGGAAACGAGGCATCAACAAAGACAAGAACCTAAAGTCCCACGACACAACAACGTCTCAACAACATCAACAAAACTAGAATACCAAACATAACATCAATACAACAACGTTGTGATTTACCCACCAAACATGTAACTAATACATCCATTTACATATTAGTGCATGATTAATATTGAAACCTTCCACCTATCACTTCCATTATAGAACATCCCACGGTCTCATCAATCCTACCGTTTTCCACTGTTCAACCTTTGAAATCTATCAAGTCACACACGCATATACGAACTGTGCCACATCACGCTTCCGATGCGCACTCTGATTACCCGAAACTACCAAATCTATCCATTTCATATCCAACTTCTGACTCTCTCTAATATTCACCAAAAAAATCATCGTTCACTTCTAACATACCCAACCTCACACTCTACTGTGTTATCTCACACACCAGACACAAGTCTCTGAACTGCTCAAATAATTCTAACTCCCTGACCATCAAAGCAGACATGTATAAAAACTTTCGACTTAACTCATCACGCACGACATTAACTTTACCAATAGGATAATTCCAGCTAAAGTCATAACTCATCACAAATTCCAACCATCCTCGCTGTCTCATACTATATTCCTTCTGACTAAATAGGTACTCAATATTCTTGTGATTACTAAACACTTATAACTTAGAACCATAAAGATAATACCTCCAAATTTTCCAACACACTACAACCGCAACCAATTCCAAATCCTGAATAGTATAGATCCTTTTATGAATCCTCAATTGTCGTAAAACATAAGCTACGACTTTACCCTTTTGCATTAACACACTGACTAAACTCATCAAAGACACATCACAATACCTCACAAACGGTTTATTAGGATCACACAGAATCAAAACTGGAGCCGTAGACAACTTCTACTTCAGCTCTCTGAAACTTTCCTTACAACGAACATCCCATACAAACGAATTACCTTTTGCAAGTCAATCGACGTAACGAAAAAGCTAACTTGGAAAAGTCTTCCATAACCTCCGGTAATAACCAACTAAAGTCCAAAAAGATTCTAATCTCCTTAACCAACTTCCGAGCCTCTCATTGTAGAACTGCATCTACTTCCGATAGATCCATAACCATACTCTCATATGAAATAACATATCCAAGAAAACTAACCTTTTTCAACCAAAATTCTCATTCGAATAACTTAGCATAAAACTTCGTCTCTTTTCAACACTTGTAATTCAATTCTCAAACACTCTACCTGTTCTTCCTCTGAGTTTATAACATATCCGAATATCCTCAATCAAGACCACTACGAACTTATCCAAATTCACGAGACAATCAAATCGGCCACTGGCAGCAAAACCATTTTTATAAGAAAGAATATCTCCTTAGCTTTTCAACGGTACAAGGAACGTCCCAATCCGAGTTACGGATCAAAAGTTATGGATTTTAGAAAAAAACAGTTTTATTTTTGCTCCAGGTCGCGCTAAGCGGGCTCCACCCCACGCTGAGCGCGCTCCTCACTGCCTGGAGAGGTTGCAAATTCTCCAGACCGCGCTAAGCGGGCGTATACGCGCTAAGCACACACTGCGATATTCAGAAAAATAAACTCTTCGACCTTCCTTCCCAAAATTCACCATTTTCATCTCAAATCAATTCGAAACAGCAAAACAAGTATTTACAACCAACCAAAAAGAACTCTTAATATCAATATTACATCCACACATAAGGGTTTTGTCAAGATTTCCATTAATTCTCTAAAACTCCAAAGACTCCAAACCTCACAAGAACTCTAAGTTTTGCTTTCCATAGTCTCAATACCATTATACACATCATGCTTGTTATTCTGTTCAATCATCCTTCCTTTTTGTTACTAACAATACTGGAGCTCTCCAAGACGACACACTTGGCCTCACAATTCTCCTTTCCAGTAAATCTTCCAACTGCTCTATCAGTCCGGGTACTTCTAATGCTAACATCCAATATTCCATCCGGAAATACATCTGAAAATCACGCACAACTGGCAGCCCATCACTATGGCCCTTCTGCCAATTTCTAGAAAACTATCACCACAAACATAACAACATCTTAGTTTCATCTCCTAAGAGTTTTTCTACTTACTTAGTGTATATAAACCTCAATTATTCGCCTTCGTCCAATTTAAGTTCACTCTCTACTCTCTGAGAAGCAGCCATTAATAACACCCAATCATTCTCCCTCAGAGACATTCCAACTTGACCAACATACAAAAACCTCGAATCCGCTTCACCTTCAGATATAAAAATCTTCATCGACTCGACAAAACAATCCGTAATCCTTTTCTTAATTCCAAACAATTCATTGCACACACTATCAAAGCCGGAAAGACATGTATATTCCATCCAACATAATTTCGTCTACTATCAATAAGAGATTAAGGGTGATCAGTTCCTCAATTTGTCAATAGACAACCGAAAATCATGATGGGGTATAAACCGTCTTTACCAAACTATAATAGCATTTCTAGCATCTTGTGCACAAACTACCTAAGGCACACATCCTTAGTTGACATAAACCTTACCTCCGCATTCCCTCCGGAATCGGGAACAACACTGTCCAAACAACACTTACAATCTTGCAACCAACGGCACACTGAGCCAACGCTCCACACTTGAAGCAACTTGGAGAAGCACCAGCTTCTCCCCCACTTATCTCATTCTAAATCCTGCAGACAAAGGATTAGAAAACCAAAAAGCACTGACAGTGTTTCACACACATATGACGTACTAAGGAACAAACAACATCGACAGTATTCAACTGTCACACCAACTGACTCAACAACTTGGCCGGACGGACCGCCCTGCTCTGATACCACTAATGAAACACCCCAATTCCCATCGCGCTAAATAATACATAAATAAATCAGAGTAAATAAAAATTTATTTCTTAGACAGAAACAAGGATGCCACATTTAAAGAACGAAAACACAATCTCTACTCATAAATTTGATACATAACACAAAATGGAATAAACATAAAAGGGAAACTTTTTCCAACAAAAGGAACGTTCAATTATGGAATAAAGCGGAAAGATCCATAACTGACTTGTTTTACAAAATAAATTGTTTTATAACATCAAAATATTCATACAAAGGTAATACAAAATAGATCCAACAAATGTATACATATATAACAAAAGCGTTCCCCGACTTCCGTGTTACGTATCAGAGTAGACAGACCGACAAAAGGGTGGAGAACTAATTTTCATAAATGCCTCCAAGATACTAATCTGCAATTGCCTCATAGAGCAAGAAACCACAGCAGAAGGGTGAGAAATAACAACTAAATCAAGATTACATACTAATATGCAAACACATAAAAATTCACATGCATAATTATTCTCACCACAAGCATCACATACTAATACATATAGCATATATCAATTATACCAACATAATAACATATTCACACATAATGCACACCAAAGTTATGACATATGGAAACACACCACCACATCACATAACATATGTCTATACATAAAACATATTATCCATAACCAATGCATTTATCTCAAATGCATATCAATTCACCAGTCCAATCATAAATCTCAACACATAATCATTCAATTCACAATTTCCCACACATAATCAATCCATTCACAATTTCCCACAAATAATCAATCCATTCACAATTTCCCACACATAATCAATCCATTCATGATTTATGCAAATGCACAGAGACCGACACAACGACTCTATGTAATGCAATGCGGTACCAATACATCCATCATTCTCATCATTAATTCACTCAGGAATTATTGGAATCATCACTTGTTACTTAGTGTAACTCCCCGTAGGGCAAACGATGTTCCCCGTCGCTTTAGGTCCTCTTTGTATAAGGCTCACGACGTTTATGGATCGCTTTAGGTCCTCTTTGTATAAGGCTCATGATCTGATCGCTTTAGGTCCTCTTTGTATAAGGCTTACGATCGTCTATAACGTCGCTTTAGGTCCTCTTTGTATAAGACTCACGACCGTTACAGTAGATTCCCTCTGGAATCGTTTCGTCGCTCACACCCTACAAGGGCACACGACATCACAAGATGCATATCATGATGCTTGGCATACAATGACTCATGGCAATCAAATGCACATTCACAATTCAACAATATGAATTGTCTCATCATCATTATTCATGCATTGAAAATCAATTCAAACAATGCATTTACTTGCCATAAGGCCACCAAATAACACACATTGAATTTCACATAAACAATGCATTTCATCATAATCCATCAACCACAACAATTAGCATTTTAGCATATACACTCATATCAGTTCACATCAAGAATTACTCACCATCAACCACCACAATCCTACATTCATACAATGATATTCACAACACTAGGATTCCCGCCACAAGGCTACCCACAACAACATACATTAATACCATACATTTGTATTCAATTCAACCATGTATCCTTCCATTAGGCCACAAACAACCACGACAAATTATCACATGCTTCAACATCATATAAACCACATAAAAGCTTCACGTTATATAACAATAGCACAACACACGGTAAACCACCAACCGCACGCATTTAACGCGATAAAAACACGACAACCCAACACTTTTACAAAACCACGATTTAAATAATTCATCTACTGCCATCCAAACCATTTTTAATAGAAAGAATATTTCATTAGCTTCCCAATGCTTCGAACGGGGGTCAAAAACGACTTACGGTTCAAAAGTTATGAATTTTTGAAGTTCCGAAAATTTTTCATTTTTGCCCAGACCCGCGCTAAGCGCGATACCTGCGGAGACTCAGCAGAATTTGACCTTAAAAACACCATCGGAAGACTTCCGGACATCCGTTTTCGATTCCGTAAAAAGTTGCGATCTCATAATTCAACGTACTACAATATTATCACCATTAAAAAGCCATCCAACACATTTTCCATTTTTGAAATATTTTGAAACATAATTTTATCAATTTAACCCAATTTCAAACTCGATCAAAACCACTCGAAAACACACAAACAACCATTCCCGATTAATTCTTATCCTCACCCGACTATACTACACAACTTATTCCGCATTCCAACCGTGAAAACATCGATTTCTCACTATTTCGTTATTATTACCCTAACTCTCACAAACTATATAACTCAATCCAAAACTCCCTAAATCATACCAACGAGTATTCCGGATTAAACCCAAACATTACTCGACTATTCTATACGATCTATTCCAAATTCTAACCGTTAAAACATCGATTCTATCGAAATGATCACAATTCCAATCAAGTGGAAAACATATATTTTTCAACCAAACATTCAAACAAATACATACATATACATATACAAGCAAGATATAATCGAAACTTCTCATCCTTACCCGATTAATCGCGCTTGAAACAGAATATTGAAGATTTCCTCTTCTCCTCTCTTTTCTTTCTCTTCTTTCTATTTTATTTCTTTTCTTTCTCCTTTTCTCTCTATTTCTCTCTATTTCTCTTTTTATAACAAAATATCTAACTACCCAAAATGACCATTTTGCCCTTACGCTCAAATATCTCCCAAACGCTCTCAAAATACGATAAAACATAAACAGCGATGAAATATATTTCGGGAAATAAAAGTTGAAAAGAAATTATAATTTATTTCAAATATTTTACCTATCAGGGAAATTAACCAATTAACTCAATTAGCAGGTAAAATACAATAAATTCACACGTTTCGCAAAATTCACATAAATGAGATAAATAAATACAATTAAACAAATCGGAGCATTACAGTTTGCGCCATAATTCCTCTGCTTAATGAGTCAAAAGTCTCTCTTGACAGTAGGAAAATTCCAAACTTAGAACTGATCGAGATTGCCTACGACAGTCAAAAGGCCCAAAAAGCCCCTGTGGTCGTCTACTTGCCAGGTCCAATACCGTACAAGTCAGGAATAGCTATCTCATACAAGTACGGTGCAACGACCATAGAAAATGGAAAAGAAATTCCATTACCCTCCATTGTGAACATTGCCGACATCAGTCGAGTTACCCGGAGCTGTCGGATATTCAACAGAGGAGTTGGAGAACCTTCCAAAGAAAAGGAACCTCAAGTCGAAGTTCCTAATCAACAAGTTGGTCAATCCAGCAATGCGGAACCTGTGAAGAAAAACGATGAAATGCTGAAGCTCATTCAGAAAAGCGAGTATAACATTGTGGATCAATTGTTGCAAACTCCGTCTCGAATCTCTGTACTATCTCTCCTGCTCAGTTCAGAAGCTCACAGGGAAGCTCTATAGAAAGTCTTGGAACAGGCCTTTGTAGAACAAAGATGTGACCGTAGGGAAATTTGACAGCATTATCTCCAACATCACTTCCTGCAACAATTTAGGATTTAGTGATGAAGAACTGCCAAAGGAGGGCAAGAACCATAACATGGCACTAAATATCACGGTCAGTTGCCAGGATGATGCTTTAGCCAGTGTACTGGTAGACATAGGTTCATCCTCGAACATCATGCCAAGGTCAACTTTGGTACGACTATCATTTCAAGGTACTCCCATGAGAGACAGTGAAATCATCGTCAAAGCTTTTGACGAATCCAAGAAAATGGTTATCAGCGAAGTCGACCTTCCCATAACCGTTTGCCCTCACGCTTTCCAAGTCACTTTCCAGGTAATTGACATCCGAGCAGCATACAACTGTTCTCTCCAACCTGTACCCAGACTACAAAGAAGGATGAAAGTTTCCATCCTATTCAGGATTTCTTCCACAACGGAGGTTTCCTCCACGCAGTATCTCAAGAAGTCCACACCATCGATGGGAACAACTCTTCTGATACAAATGAGGAATGGAAGTCTTATCTCAACGATGAAGGTTATATATCTCAGGGAGAAATGTACACGCCATTCTGATCTCCAAAACAAAGTCCCAGATATATACCAAGATCAGATGTCAAAATGATCTATGGAGATTGTGATCCCAAAGGATATCGTGCTCCACCCAACTCATTAGAGAAAGACACTCTGGTGAAAGACAACTTTGACTACGATTATTATGATCCCCTGGATGATTTGCCTATCTGGAAGCCATACATGGAAAACTCGGGGCAAAAGAGTCAGCCGGACGATAGCTATCAGTTGAGTAATCCTAAAAAGAATACACATGTTCCCACAGAGTCATGGAACCCTTACTCAGAACATTCCGAAAATGTTCAGCACCAAGATGATGAGTTTTCAAAGGTCGCAAGACAAGAATACATTAACTATACATTTCCTGAAGTCAATGTCATTGAGGAAGATGACTCATCCATTCCCACAGAAACCTGGGATACCTTGGGACAACCAAGTGGCAAGTACGACTTTCTAGTCAAATACACCGCTCCCAAAATCTCTCGCGTCATATATGAGGACATCCAGCCAACTGGATTGGGAGATCCTCTTGAGAATGAAAACACTATGGAAGATGCGACTGAAGAGTCCTCTTATCATAACTCTGCATGGGAAGAAGACACCAATGATCCTACTCTGCCAGAAATCAGTGTCATTTCTGAAGACAAACCAAGAAGGAAAGTACCAGACTTTGTGATCCACAGAGGAGTTCGTCGCCATTGGGTTGCGGTCGATGTCCTGAAAGTCGTTCATAAGTCGAATTAATTTCCATATCTTTGTTTTAACCTTTCACCTTGCCTGGGTGAAATGGATGTTTTATAAGGCTTACTTTTCTGTAAATGTCCCTCTTCACTTCGCCCAAAGCGACAGAGTTTTGTTTTATAGGGTTGTGTTTCAAGAACCGACAAATCATGAATAAATAATGTCATTCTGAATTCCCGCATTTATTGCCATTTTCTCTTTTCGTTTTTCAGAAAATGGTAATCCTAAAAAACAACCTAAAATAAAAACAAGTGTTTTCAAAAAATACACTGCACACACTTTTGCATTCTCTTTGTCTTCTCTAAAAAGGAATTATCACGTCATACATATTACTTGTTTTAAACCCCATTGAAACATACGATCCAATGCCTTCTCCCAACTTTGAATTCCCAGTATTTGAAGCAGAAGCAGAAGAAGAAGGAGACGAAGAAATTCCATAAGAGATCTCCCGACTACTCAAACAGGAGGAAAGGTCCATTGAGCCTTACAAAGAGCCGTTGGAAACGGTCAATTTGGGTTCAGAAGAAGAAAAGAAAGAAGTTAAGATTGGAGCACTGCTCAGTCCAACTGTCAGAGAAGGCTTGATAAACCTTCTCAAAGAATTTCCAGATGTGTTTGCTTGGTCATACCTGTAACACCCCTTCTATACCCCGTCGCTACCACTTATCAACAAGCATACGACGTTATGGATCGTTTTTAGTCCCTTATAATAGGCACACGATCAATACAACAATTGCTTACACCCATAAGGGATCTACAATTCAACATGCATTGTTTACACCCACAAAGGGATCTACAATGTCTAACTGCATTGTTTACACCCACAAAGGGATCTTACAATGTCTTCATGCATTGTTTACACCCACGAAGGGATCTTACAATGTCTTCAACATGATGCATGTCATATAATGACCCATGGAAATCGAGGCTCATATATTAAATCATGCATTTCAAGTACATATAATACAATGCACATAATTGCCAAACGGCCACAAATCTTCACCACAACATCATATACCCATCAAACATCCCTCACACAAGTCATACGTTACATATCATATCCTATCGCACAATATAGAAAATAACTCAAAATTCCATTTTTACGGTTTCTCAGAAAAGTCGGCTAAAAGTCGCCCAAAAATAATATTTTCTATCATCATCAAAAAGTACTCATCGACAGCTTCGATTCGGTATAAAGAACTCTCAAATACGATAAACGGTTAACAAGATATGAATATTTCAAAATAACGCAAAAACATAAACCGGACGCCCGACACTACGAAACGGTTCATAAAAACTGTACCGATTGGACCAAGTTCAGACCTCAAAACTATTTTTCCTAGAAAGAACATCTCGTTAGCTTTCCAACGCTTCGAACGGGGGTTAAAACTGCCTTACAGTTCAAGAGATATGAATTTCCGAAGTTTCCCCGAAAAACCAGATTTTTATGGTTCAGCACAGTATGTATCGATACATAGGCTCATGTATCGATACAAAAAGCCACATGTATCGATACATAGCACGCATGTGTCGACACATGCTGTAGTGAAAATGCTGTTTTTCCCAATTTTCACAGTATGTATCGATGCATAGGGGTTATGTATCGATACATAACTCTGTTTTTTCCTCAAAAACCAGATTTTCTCAAAATACACCTTTGCTGTCCCTTTTCCAAAATGCCCGGAAACTCGACTAAATTGAACATTTTCACCAAAACAAACATATACGCCCAACCACCAAATACATAAGAACAATTTAGAACACATAAACGAAATTTCTACGACGTTCGATTTTTCGATTAAATTTCAACCTTTCAAAAACCAGAATTTTCAAACATCACCAAATCGAATAAAAAGCACGACATACGACGACCTAACCTTACTCGATACAACTACGTAATTTATTTCGAATTCTAACTGTGAAAACATCGGTTTTTATCGATTTCCTACAATTCGACCTAAACGGACAAACAACGGAAACATAACGAAAACTAACCAAAACATAACCAAACTTCATGAAACTTTAAACAGCAGCTCACATACATATAACCAACCAACACATGTATTTATACGACTTTTCGACCGTAAAAACATCGGTTTCTATCGATTTCGTCCAATACGGCATAAATGGAAACATGTGGAAAACCAACCAAAACATCCATACAAAACATACATAATCATACACAATGATATAATAACCGAGTTTCGCACCCTTACCCGATTTAATCGTGTTCTAGAAAGTCGGGAGATTGATTTCTTCCTTCACAAGTTTTTCCTCTCTTTTCTTCTTTCTCTTCTCTTTTCTTCTCTTTTGGGAAACTCTTACTAACTTAGTGAAATTAAATGTGAAATGTCCAAAATACCCCCACACTCATATATCTCGCAAACGTTCCCAAAACGCGATAAAATATATTCCCGCCGAAAAATAACATATTTTCACATAAAAGTCGAAATTAGAATAAAATAATAATAAAATAATCCAAAAAGACTCAATACAATAAAACTGGAAAAAACTGGGGCGTTACAACTCTCCCCCACTTAGAAATTTTCGTCCTCGAAAATATTACCTGATCCAAATAACTCCGGATACGACTCCCGCATCCGACTTTCTAATTCCCATGTCAAATTGCCCTCAACAGCGCCTCCCCACGCCACTTTCACAAGTGCAATCTCCTTGCCTCTTAACCTTTTCAACTCGCGATCTAAAATCCTCACCGGTAAAACCTCAACCGTAAGATTATCTCTTACCTCAACCTCATCCATCGGAATCACATGAGACGGATCTGGAACATACTTCCGTAGCTATGAAACATGGAAAACATCATGTAGATTCGAAAGATTCGGTGGCAATGCTATCCTGTAAGCCACTGCACCAACTCTTTCGGATATCTGATATGGACCAATAAACCGCGAAGTAAGCTCCCTCAACTTCAAAGCACGTCCAACACCAGTCACCGGCGAAACCCTCAAAAACACATGATTACCCGCTTGAAACTCAAGATCTCTTTTCCTTTTATCATGATAACTCTTTTGCCTACTCTGAGAAGCTTTCATCTTCTCCCGAATAAGTTTCACCTTTTCCGTCGTTTGTTGAACTAACTCAGGTCCAACTACTGCACTTTCACCAGATTCATGCCAACACAAAGGTGTTCGACATCTTCTTCCATAAAGTGCCTCAAAAGGTGCCATTCCGATACTAGAATGGAAACTGTTATTATACGTAAACTCGATCAATGAAAGAAAACTGTCCCAAACTCTACCTTGCTCAAGAACACAAGATCTCAGTAAATCTTCCAATGACTGAATTGTTCTCTCCGTCTGACCATCAGTCTGCGGATGATAAGCAGAACTCAATCTCAGCTTAGAATCTAACGCCTTTTGCAAACTTTCCCAAAATCTGGAAGTAAACCTCGGGTCACGATCAGAAACAATACTCAACGGAACGCCATGTAACTTCACAACCACACTGATATAAATCTCAGCCAAACGCTCCATAGAATAACTGATATCAATCGGAATAAAATGCGCCAATTTAGTTAGTCTATCCATGATCACCCAAATAACATTATTCCTACTCGGAGAATTAGGCAAACCCGTCACAAAATCCATCGAAATACTATCCCATTTCCACTCCGGAATATCCAACGGTTGCATTAATCCTGCAGGCCTTTGATGTTCCACTTTCGACTTCTGACAAGTCAGACACGCATAAACAAACTGAGCCACATCTCGTCTCAAACCAGACCACCAAAATATTTTCTTCAAATCTTGGTACATCTTATTAGCACCAGGATGTATACTCATACTACTCCGGTGTCCTTCCTCAAGAATCATCTTTTTCAACTCTGCATCATCCGGTATACAAATTCTACCACGGAATCTCAAAATACCCTGATCATCCACTTTAAAGTCACCGTTCACTTCTTGATTTCCAACTAGCAACAAATCAACAAGTTTCAAGTCCAACTTCTGTTTCTCTATAACAGACAACAGAAAATCATTAGTGATCTTTAACATACCAAGCTTCACACTCTCATGTGAAAGCTCACAAACCAAACTCAAGTCTCGAAATTGTTCCAGAAGCTCCCACTCTTTCACCATCAAAGCAGATATACGCAAAGATTTCCGACTCAAAGCATCAGCTACCACATTAGCCTTACCAGGATGGTAATTCAAGCTAAAGTCATAGTCCTTCAGAAGTTCCAACCATCTCCGTTGCCTCATATTCAACTCTTTCTGATCAAACAAGTATTTTAAACTTTTATGATCACTAAAGACTTCGAATCTAGCACCGTAGAGATAATGCCTCCAAATCTTTAATACAAAAACCATCGCAGCTAATTCCAAATCGTGAGTAGGGTAATTCTTCTCATGAACTCGTAACTGCCTCGAAGCATAAGCAACCACCTTACCATCTTGAATCAAAACACCACCTAAACCAATTAGAGATGCATCACAATACACAACGAACGATTCATTAGGATTCGGTAAGATCAAAATCGGAGATGTAGTCAATCTCTTCTTCAGCTCGTTGAAACTTTCTTCACATTGAATATCCCAAATAAATGCCTTACCCTTACAAGTCAGTTGAGTCAACGGAAGTGCCAACTTGGAAAAACCTTCGATAAACCTTCGGTAATATCCAGCTAAACCCAGAAAACTTCGAATTTCAGTAACAGATCTAGGAGCCTCCCATTGTAGAACTGCCTCTACTTTGGATGGATCCACAGCAATACCATTACCTAAAATCACATGCCCAAGAAAACTCACTTCTGACAACCAGAACTCACACTTGGACAGTTTGGCATAAAGTTTCTTCTCCTTCAGAATTTGTAACACAATACGCAAATGTTCCGCATGTTCCTCCTGCAATCAGCAGCCACATGACCCGTCAAACCACAATTAGAACACTTGTTCATATTCCTCTTACATTCCGATATACGATGACCTAAACCACCAGAATTATAACATTTCACCGAAGAATTCATTCCTCCTCCATTAGGCTTCCTATCAAAAGTAAACTTCTGTTTCCCTTTATCGACAGGGGTAGCATAAGGCCTACCTCTGAACTGCCCCTTTCCTTTCCTATCATTCAGATTCTTGTAATGAGTAGCACGTGCCTTACTATCTTCATCAAAAATCCGACTCTTGTTCACCAACACTGAAAACTGTCTTATCTCCTGATAACCGATACCCTGCTTGATTTCTGGCCTCAAGCCATTCACAAATTTCAGACACTTAGACCTCTCCGAACCAGCCGTATTATAATTAGGACAAAACTTCACAAGTTCCTCAAACTTAGCAGCATAATCCGCAACAGAGGAATTATCCTGCTTCAGTTCAAGAAATTCAATTTCCTTTTTATCTCTCTCATCTTCCGGAAAATACTTTTCAAGAAAAGCATCTTTGAACACAGCCCATGTAACCACTATCTCATCCTCCTCAAACCTCTGAGAAGCATTCGCCCACCAGTCTTCAGCTTCCTTTTCCAACCTATGAGTACCAAACTGCACCTTCTGATCCTCGGAACACCTAATGAAACGGAAGATCTTCTCAATCTTCTTCAGCCAAATCTGTGCTCCCTCAGGATCATGAGTACCCTTGAAGCTCGGTGGATCATTCTTCTGAAACTTATCCATACTACGCAATTCCTCGTCCGCCGCAGCATTGGGTAAATTCTGCATCGCTTGCGCCATAGCTTGCATGGCCGCAGTCATAGCAGTAGCACCTCTTCCAGCCATAATCTGAACGTTCCCAACGATAGCAAATTATGGTTAAACAACCACTCAACAGAGTGCAATAGACCAACAAGACACAACAGACACGACAACATTGTCGGACAACCAAACATTAGCTCTGATACCACTTAATGTAACACCCCTTCTATACCCCGTCGCTACCACTTATCAACAAGCATACGACGTTATGGATCGTTTTTAGTCCCTTATAATAGGCACACGATCAATACAACAATTGCTTACACCCATAAGGGATCTACAATGCAACATGCATTGTTTACACCCACAAAGGGATCTACAATGTCTAACTGCATTGTTTACACCCACAAAGGGATCTTACAATGTCTTCATGCATTGTTTACACCCACGAAGGGATCTTACAATGTCTTCAACATGATGCATGTCATATAATGACCCATGGAAATCGAGGCTCATATATTAAATCATGCATTTCAAGTACATATAATACAATGCACATAATTGCCAAACGGCCACAAATCTTCACCACAACATCATATACCCATCAAACATCCCTCACACAAGTCATACGTTACATATCATATCCTATCGCACAATATAGAAAATAACTCAAAATTCCATTTTTACGGTTTCTCAGAAAAGTCGGCTAAAAGTCGCCCAAAAATAATATTTTCTATCATCATCAAAAAGTACTCATCGACAGCTTCGATTCGGTATAAAGAACTCTTAAATACGATAAACGGTTAACAAGATATGAATATTTCAAAATAACGCAAAAACATAAACCGGACGCCCGACACTACGAAACGGTTCGTAAAAACTGTACCGATTGGACCAAGTTCAGACCTCAAAACTATTTTTCCTAGAAAGAACATCTCGTTAGCTTTCCAACGCTTCGAACGGGGGTTAAAACCGCCTTACGGTTCAAGAGATATGAATTTCCGAAGTTTCCCCGAAAAACCAGAATTTTATGGTTCAGCACAGTATGTATCGATACATAGGCTCATGTATCGATACAAAAAGCCACATGTATCGATACATAGCACGCATGTGTCGACACATGCTGTAGTGAAAATGCTGTTTTTCCCAATTTTCACAGTATGTATCGATGCATAGGGGTTATGTATCGATACATAACTCTGTTTTTTCCTCAAAAACCAGATTTTCTCAAAATACACCTTTGCTGTCCCTTTTCCAAAATGCCCGGAAACTCGACTAAATCGAACATTTTCACCGAAACAAACATATACGCCCAACCACCAAATACATAAGAACAATTTAGAACACATAAACGAAATTTCTACGACGTTCGATTTTTCGATTAAATTTCAACCTTTCAAAAACCAGAATTTTCAAACATCACCAAATCGAATAAAAAGCACGACATACAACGACCTAACCTTACTCGATACAACTACGTAATTTATTTCGAATTCTAACCGTGAAAACATCAGTTTTTATCGATTTCCTACAATTCGACCTAAACGGACAAAACAACGGAAACATAACGAAAACTAACCAAAACATAACCAAACTTCATGAAACTTTAAACAGCAGCTCACATACATATAACCAACCAACACATGTATTTATACGACTTTTCGACCGTAAAAACATCGGTTTCTATCGATTTCGTCCAATACGGCATAAATGGAAACATGTGGAAAACCAACCAAAACATCCATACAAAACATACATAATCATACACAATGATATAATAACCGAGTTTCGCACCCTTACCCGATTTAATCGTGTTCTAGAAAGTCGGGAGATTGATTTCTTCCTTCACAAGTTTTTCCTCTCTTTTCTTCTTTCTCTTCTCTTTTCTTCTCTTTTGGGAAACTCTTACTAACTTAGTGAAATTAAATGTGAAATGTCCAAAATACCCCCACACTCATATATCTCGCAAACGTTCCCAAAACGCGATAAAATATATTCCCGCCGAAAAATAACATATTTTCACATAAAAGTCGAAATTAGAATAAAATAATAATAAAATAATCCAAAAAGACTCAATACAATAAAACTGGCAAAAACTGGGGCGTTACAATACCAGGACATGCCAGGGTTGGATACCAGCATCGTGGAACATCACTTACCGCTGAAAACAGAATGTCCTCCGGTAAAACAAAGACTGAGAAGGACTCATCCAGATATGGCCATCAAAATTAAGGAGGAAGTGCAGAAGCAAATCGACGCAGGATTCCTTGCCACCTCAGAATATCCTCAATGGCTAGCCAACATAGTGGCAGTTCCAAAGAAGGACAGAAAAGTCAGAATGTGTGTAGACTACAGGGATTTGAACAAAGCAAGTCCAAAGGATGACATCCCCCTACCACACATTGACATGCTGGTAGACAGCACAACAAAATTCAAAGTCTTCTCCTTCATGGATGGATTCTCGGGCTATAATCAAATTAAAATTGTGCCAGAAGATATGGAGAAAACATCATTCATCACCCCATAGGGCACATTTTGTTACAAGGTAATGCCGTTCAGTCTAAAGAACGCAGGGGCAACCTATCAAAGGGCCATGACATCTCTGTTTCATGACATGATGCACAAAGAGATTGAATTGTACGTCGATGACATGATTGCCAAATCTAAAACAGAAGAAGAGCATGTGGAACACCTATCAAAGTTATTCGAGCGTCTGAGAAAATACAAACTCCGCTTAAATCCCAATAAGTGCACGTTCGGTGTTCGCTCAGGAAAACTGTTAGGATTTATCATTAGCCAAAAAGGAATTGAGGTTGATTCTGATAAAGTCAAGGCCATATGCCTTCTCCAAAGATTGAAAAGCTGGTCAGAGGATTTTTGGGACGTATGAATTACATCTCAAGATTCATATCCCTCATGACCGCGACATGCACGCCGATCTTCAAACTACTCAGAAAGAACCAAAGTTGTGTATGGACAGAAGATGCCAAAAAGCTTTCAACAACATCAAAGAATATCTGCTGAATCCACCAATTCTGTCTCCTCCAGTGGAGGGAAGACCATTGATCATCTACTTAACAGTCTTGGAAGACTCCATGGGTTGTGTACTTGGCCAACAGGATGAGACAAAAAGAAATTCACAGACTGTGAAACTCGATACACCATGCTCGAGAAAACTTGATGCGCTCTGGCTTGGGCAGCCAAACGTCTCCGCGGGTACACGATTTGTCACACTACTTGGTTAATCTCTGAGATGGACCCGATCAAGTATGTCTTTGAAAATTTTTCTCTCACAGGAAGGATTGCCCATTGGCAAATGTTGTTATCAGAATACAACATCGAGTACCATGCTTATAAAGCTGTCAAAGGAAGTATTTTAGCCGATCATTTGGCTCATCAACCGATTAACGATCAGGAATCATTCAAATTTGACTTTTCGGACGAAGATGTCATGTACTTGAAAAGGAAAGATTGCGATGAACCGCTACCAAGTGAAGGGCCAGAGCCAGGTTCCCAATGGGGACTAATATTCAATGGAGCCGTCAATGCTTATGGAAACGGAATTGGGGCAATCATAGTAACACCTTAGGGTACTCATATTCCTTTCACTGCCAGATTGGCATTCAAATGCACAAACAATAAGGCCGAATACGAAGCTTGTATCATGGGTCTCGAAGAAGCTATTGACCTAAGGATAAAGAACTTGGATGTGTATGGAGACTCAGCCCTGGTTATCAATCAGATCAAATGCGAGTGGAACACATATCAATTAGGATTGATTCCTTACAAAGACTACGCAAGAAGGTTGTTACCATTCTTCAATAGAATCGAGTTTCATCATATCCCTCGTGAAGAAAATCACATGGCTGATGCATTACCCACTCTATCCTCCATGATTAGTGTAAGTCGATGGAACGATGTACCTAGGATTGGCATAAAGCGCCTCGAAATGCCCTCTTACATCTTGAAGCAGCCATAGATGACAGACTATGGTATCACGATATCAAATGCTTCCTTCAATGACAAGAATACCCGCTTGGGGGCTGTAGCGAGCGATTTTTGTAGGTGACGCGACCACCTTATCGTTGAAGTTTGGGTTTTCTCCTCGTGGAGAAAGGGTGCTACTTTCTGATTTCCTATTTATCCCGTGAAGCTGGAAGGGAAAGGGAAGGTATCTAAAACTAACCTTGCACGCAAATGTTTAACTGAACAAACGCTTTAAAAGAGATTGGGGGGTTTGGGGTCAGGTAATACAACGGGTAGTTGTCAGTTACCCATCCTATATGTGGTTATCCACAGGATGTTAGTTTTTAGGTCTTGCTTTGTAATTGATAGTGTTTATCTGTTAATGGGTTGGGAAAGTTTCTTGGGAAAGTATGACTGGGAGAGTGAGTTTTGTTTATGTTTTGGGTAAGGTACTGGACCTAAGCTTTTGATTAGTATGCTCGCTAAGATTTTGCAATCTTGTGCCTACGTATTCCCGTTTAACGAAACAGGGAAATCAGAGCGATCGTAGTTCCTCCTATTCTATGGGAGGAAAGAGATGTTTTGGTGTCTTGTTCAAAGCCCAAGACGTGAAGCTAAAGGTGGTTTGTATCTTGTTCAAAGCCCAAGATGTGAACTAAAGGGTTTTGGCTGAGAGAGAATTTATCATCTCTAAAGAGGAGTTGTTGATATTTGTATGCTGTGAGCAAGGCACAACTTTGATGTTAAAAGGTTGATTGACTCAACCGGGATTTTCTTTATACAAAGCCTAAGAGGAGGCGGGAAGTTTGACTTTTTTGGGGAAAATGTTCTTTCTGTCTTGTACAAAGCCCAAGATTTAGGCTAAAAGGGATTTTGATTCCGTTGGGGAGAATGCATCTTGTATAAAGCCCAAGATGGAGGCTGAAATGGTTTGACTCAACAAGAGTGTAATTTTATCTGTCCGGTATAAAGCCCAAGATGGAGGCTAAGAAAGGTTGACTCAACAAGAGACCCTTAAACGTGTGATTAACTCAATAAGAGAGTCTGAAAGTTGATTGACTCAACAAGAGAGTCTTTTATACTCAACAAGAGAGTGATTTGCTATCTCGTACAAAGCCTGAGATTGAGGCTAAAAGGAAATTGACTCCACAAGAGAGTCTTTTATACTCAACAAGAGAGTGTTTTATATGTCTCGTACGAAGCCCGAGATTGAGGCTAAAAAGGGATTTGACTCAACAAGAGAGTCTTTTATACTCAACAAGAGAGTGATTTTATATGTCTTGTACAAAGCCCAAGACGGAGGCTAAAAAGGGATTGACTCAACAAGAGAGTCTTTTATACTCAATAAGAGAGTGATTTTATATGTCTTGTACAAAGCCCAAGACGGAGGCTAAAAAGAGATTGACTCAACAAGAGAGTGATTTTACTATCTCGTACGAAGCCTGAGATTGAGGCTACAAGGAGGTTGACTAAACAAGAGAGTCTTTTATACTCAACGAGAGAGTGTTTTCATATGTCTTGTACAAAGCCCAAGACGGAGGCTAAAAGTGGTTGACTCAACAAGAGAGTCTGAAAAGGTTAGCTTCCCTAGGGAGAGTCATTTGTACAAAGCCCAAGAGAAGGCTACCTTACCACTGTGGATTCTGGAGATCCTGAAGCGGGTCCAAGTGTGAGGAACTTTTATGGGAGAGACCAGGGTTTCTTCCTATGTTTGAAAGGAACTTGAGAATGTCTTTGAGACTCAAGAGGTTTAGACTGTCCAAGTATAGAGTTTTCTCCATGGTACTATGCCCTAGAGGAGGCATGAACATTGAGGGATAATTATCAACCCTACAACGGTCGGAGTTTTGACACTGGAAAGACTGTTCTAGCAAAGGATGACTAGGTTCTGTCTTATACCTTTAAGAGGTCGTCAGGGTCCTTGTATTAAGCCCAAGAGAAGGCATGAGAACTTCTAAGAAGCCGAAGGGTCCTTGTACAACACCCAAAAGGAGGCGAGGATGCTTTTAGGAAGCCTGTGGGTCCCTAAACCAAGAGAAGTTCAAGAAATGCAATTCACAGAGAAGAGATCATTCCAGGAAAGTTCGAGAATTTGGAAGAAACTCAAGAGATGCCATTCACGGAGAAAAGATCATCTCTGGGGAGTTAGAGTTTCTTTGACAATTTCTAAGGGTGACAGTCTGAGAAAAGGTTCACCGAGAATACTGCCTTTCTATTTGTTCCATATTGTTTAACCCCAAGAGGAGGGAAAACTGTATCTGGAATCCTACCGGGGATCTAGTTTTGTTTGTATTATGAGTGACCAACAAGGCTTTACCTAGTGCTAGACGTAGTTGCCGGGGAAAACTCTAAATAACTATACTAGTATTACACAGTGGATATGTGACAAGTAAATAAAAGGATGTGAAAGAAGACTTACAGTGAAGCAGCCCCACAATACAGTTATATACATATGAAAGCGGTAAATGAAAGAGGATAAACACTTACCCGTTGTAGAGCTTCCATGTTGTTTTGTTAGTTGTTCAACAAAGAAATTAAAGAAAGTTTTGATAACAACATATATTTGAACTCAAAATCAAAGGAGAAAGTGCTTTGAAAAGATTGTTGGGGCTTACAGCTCGAGGAGAGGCCCAGGTTTTAACGATGATCGCACCGTTGTTTTGTACACTGTGCAGAGGGACTTATACAATATGTGAGGCCCAAAAGTTTTTTATGTACAAGGGGATGAGGCTTATAGCTCAAGCAGAGACCCAACGATTTTGAAAAGAAAAGAAATGGGGCTTACAACACGAGGGGAGGCCTAGATGATTTGTTTTTGAACTGGCGATTGCGCCAAAATTTTTCTTTTAACGCAGAGGGACTTATACAATGTCTGAGGCCCAAAATGGTTTTGGTTAAAAGGGGATTGGGTCTTACACTCTATTAGAGGCCCAAAGAATTTTTAAAATGAATAAAGTTGGGTCTAATAGCTCGAGGAGAGGCCCAAATGATTTTTGTTAGAAAGGCGACGATCGCGCCGAACTTTTTGACGGTATCGGGACTTATACAATACACTGAGGCCCAAATTATTTTGGTTTTAAGAGGGGTTGGTTCTTACACTCTATTAGAGGCCCAAAGAGTTTGAAAAAGTTTGATGAGGGTTGAATTAATCAAAACCCTAATTTGTTTTCAAAATATATTTTAATTGAATAAAAATTCAATTAAAATGATCAAAATTGTTAAACATGTGTTAAAAAAATTGTGATCTTGGATCAATGTTTAAAAAATCATGTTTTTATCCAGAAAATGATTGGAAATCAATTAAGTTTGGAAAGTCAAGGGAGAAAAAACATTTTAAATGTTGAAAAACAAATAAAATATTAATTCTTTGTAAAAATATCAATTATATGAAATAATTAATATTTTTGGGATTTTTTGGTAAAATAAAATATTTTAGCATTTTTGTGAATTATTAAAAAAAGAATCAACTCAAAATCATTAAAAACCAGAGAGAAATTAATTTTTGAATCAATTAAATAAAATCACAAAATTCAAATATTCAAATATTCAAAAAATAGCGCCAAGAACATGCCAAGAACACGCGCCACCCTCTGTTTCTGCAGATTTGCATTTTCTATCCAATCTCACTGAATACTTGATGATATCATGTAATCTACATATCAATCTGCTCGTTTTCACCTCACGATCATGTCTATGGTCTTTAATTTCATTTATTTTAAACATGGAATAAGAAATCAAAGAGAAACCTCAAGAACCCTAAAAATTGCATGAAGGCTCAGAAATTCCATACACGATTCAAACAAATCAATTGATTGAGGGTAAACACTCTATGCATGATTATGAACATATGGCCAAATTATTGTGCAGCAAAATATGCATGGATCATAGAGTTAGAAGAGCTCAGACTTACCTCTTGCAGGTGGTGATCGTGTTTTGTGTTAGAGGTGTTGCAAGCTGGTTCCAATGATTTGCACAACTTCCTTAGGTGCCAAGTGATGTGTCTGAATGCTTGGAGTGGTTTGAAACAAGCTGAAACTTCAGATGGTACCTCAACTGCACCTATGTCAAGAACTTGAGCAGTTGGCAAGTGATTTTGTGATTTTGGTGTTATAGATGTTATGTGAGTGTTTGGATCACTTCTATATGATGTTTATGAGGTGTTTGTGTGATTGGTTTGGTTGGAATTACTCTCAAACTCAAAACCCGATAGTGACTTACTTTGGAAGGCAATTTTGGAGTGAAGGAAGAGATTTTGAGGAAAGCATATGTTTGATGGATTTGGTGTACTCAAAGTGAGCACAAATGTGCTCTATTTATAGTAGAGCAAGTTTGTTTTGCAAGTAATAGTGAATGGCAACTGCTGCAGAAGTTTGGCAAATGTTGATCAATAGGAATCCAAGTCTCCTCTAGCCATTGACTAGAGGTTAGAGCACAGGCTGCTGGTTCCCTAGTTCTTGGATAAGTCTTGACTGAATTTAGTTGGAAAGGGCTCAGTCCATGCCATCTTGGTGCATCCATTAAATGCTCCAAACCAAAATTAGAGTCTTGTCCCTCTTTTAGGCATTTCTAGGTTTGGCATGCTACTTTTGGTTCCAAGGACTTGGGAGGCTGATGGATCAGTGTTTGTCCCTCCTTGGTCTCCCCCTGAGGTGTTCAGATGGATAAACTTGTTTGTCATTTGCAAAATTTGCTCAAATCGAGCAAAATGCACAAATCTGCCTTGCCATGACAGTTTGCAGCAAGGCACATTGCCATTGTCATACCTCATGGCTTAAGTAGAGTTTCATGGAGTTCTTGGCCATTTTGGAAAGCTCTCATATGATACAACACATGTGTGATCATAGTTTGTCTTGATAATTTTTGGATCCAAGTGAAAAATCCCCCTACTTTTGGAAAAAAAACAAGACATATTCTGACTTAGTGAAAATTTCACTAAGTGTTGGAAAAAGTGGCATTTCATATTTTCAGCCATTTTGATCCAACCATAACTCAAAATCCATGATGAATTGGAATGAGGTGTAGTTGACACTTTTAAAGTATGCCATGAGAGCTACAAATCCATATTTGGATCAGCCCAAATGGTTGCTTGGATCTCAAGTTATGATCCTTGGAAGTTGGTACCCTAGCCACGTTGTTCCATAACTTAGAAAATTTCTAAGTTTTTTATGGTTACCCCTTTTACAAGTTATCCCACTTTTCTTGATTTTTCTTGATGAATGATGATCCCAATCACACATTAACATCATTTTAGGGTCAAAGAACCATAATTGTGAAAAATCTCAAAAAGTCAAAGTTATCTTTTGTGCACAGTTGACTTTTTGTCAAATGAACTCCAAACTGTGTGATCCTCTATGAAATCAAGTCCTTGACCTAAATCAAACTTGACGGACATGTTCCATGGGTGTTATAGGGTGTATTGAACCATGTCCCAAGGTTTGGGAGCATTCCTGGGTTAAAAGTCAAAGGCACAGTTGACTTTTCCCGCGAAACCCTAATTGTGGCTCTAATGAATTTGAAACTTGTTGATCAAGCTTCTTGGATCAATACATTGTTGCAAATGGATCAATGTAGTGTGTTAGAGACCCTCGAATCATGTCTTGAAGTATTGGCTCATGTTTTGTCCCAAAAGTCAACTTAGGGGTGAATTAGGTCAAGAAACCCTAATTCCTAATTTTTTTATGAATGCATCCCCTGAGGCAAAATTGACTTGATGATTGGATTGATGATGTCCCTTGGAGCATATTAGGTTGTGCTTTGAAGCCTTTGGCTCATGCCCAGAGGAAAATTTCCATCTGGAGGCCCCAGTCGACCAAAACCCTAATTTGGTGACACTGGCGATCTTGGGGTTTAATCCACTTGGAATGTTGCAACTTTGTGCTTGATTCTTGAGGTGTGAGTCCTCTTGATCCATTGTGGATATTTGAGAGGTTTAGACAAGTTGAAGATCATGTCATTCCTTGATTGATCCTTTGTCTAAGAGCTCTGAGAGGGCTTGAAACCCTAAGTTTGAATGTAGTGGATGCTCACCATCTTTGGGGAGACTAATGAGGTATGATGGTTCATCCATATTGTGATGATGATTTGCACAATGATGGGGAATCTTAGTGGTCAAAATTTGGGGTATGACAGGGGCATCAAGAAAAGACAGCAAGACTCTCAGAAGACTGGTTGTCAACTTCTTCCTAAACAATGATGTGCTCTACAAGAGAAACTTCGACATGGTTTTGCTCAGATGCGTAGAGAGACAAGAAGAAAACATGTTAATGAAAGAGATTCATGAATGATCCTTTGGCACTCATGCCAATGGACACACAATGGCAAGAAAAATTCTAAGAGCAGGATGTTATTGGATGACAATGGAATCTGATTGCTACATGTACATGAGGAGGTGTCACAAGTGTCAGATATACGCCGACAAAATCCATGTACCGCCAACGCATCTCAAAGTCCTTTCTTCTCCATGGCCTTTTTCTATATGGGGAATCAACATGATTGGCATGATTGGACCCAAAGCTTCAAACGGACATCGGTTCATCCTAGTAGCCATTGACTACTTCACCAAGTGGGTCGAAGCAGTATCATACACCAATGTGACCCGACAAGTGGTAGTCTGATTTATCAAGAACAATCTCATCTGTTGTTATGGTGTTCCAAGCCAGATCATTACAGATAATGGATCCAACTTGAACAACAAGATGATGAAAGAGTTGTGTACTGAGTTCAAGATCGAACACCATAACTCATCTCCCTACCGACCAAAAATGAATGGAACGGTAGAAACAGCTAACAAGAATATCAAGAAGATCATTCAGAAGATGGTTGTAACCTACAAATATTGGCATGAGATAATACCCTTTGCTCTTCACGGTTATCGCATATCTTTCCGCACTTCCACAGGGGAAACCCCTTTCTCTCTAGTATATGGCATAGAGGTAGTGCTCCCCATAGACATAGAGATCCCATCACTAAGATTATTGATGGAAGCCAAGCTAACAGAAGCTGAATGGTGTCAAAGCCGGAACGATGAACTGAATCTGATCGAAGAAAAGAGAATGACAGCTTTATGCCATGGTCAGTTATATTTGCAAAGAATGAAGAAGGCGTTTGACAAAAAGGTCTGACCCCGTGTCTTCAGAGAAGGAGACCTCGTGCTAAAAAAGATACAATCATTTCTTAATGATTCCAGGGGCAAATAAACTCCGAATTATGATGGCCCTTATGTTGTTAAGAAAGCCTTCTCAGGCGGTGCCTTGAGACCCACAACCATGGATGAAGAGGAGTTTACCTACCCCACGAATGTTGATGTAGTCAAGAAATACTTCGCCTAAATAAAAAGAAAATAATAATAATAAAAAAAAACATCTCGGTGGATTGAAAACCCAAAAGGGCGGTCCAGGCAAAAATTAGAGACATAAACAATGACCATCCCGATGGATTCAAAACCTGAAAAGGCAATCAAGGAAAAAGTTAGGGACTCATGGAAAGTAACTATATCCGACAAGATTGACTCCTTAACGGTAACGTCACCCGTTAGGAAAACTTCAGTCAAGGTCACCTTCGACAGAAGCTCAGAATGTTCAGAATTCAAAGTTGGTAGAAGGATAACGGTCGTTATGTTTCAATGTAGCCCCTTTCCCTTTAAATTACCATTTCTTAAACTTTATAATGTTCTATGGGATCATACGTTTGGCTGATTACCATTCTAGCAATAAAAATTGGAGCCCTTGTGCCTTTGTTTGCAATTTTCATTCATTTTGCTATGCAAAATGACATGTTTATTTGATTAGCATTCTTGAAACAAAAAAATGAATTCACTTTTAAATTTACTTCTGCTTTTAAAATAAAGATGGCAATTTCTTTTTGATTAATGAGCACAAAAAGGAATATCGACGGCTTCTCCGGAAGTGATCAAACTTCAAAATGCAGAATCAAAGTACTCCTTTTGACCAGTACACCATGAATGAAGGATCAATTGTTTTAAGCGAAATGTCCCATCTGACATCCCCAGTAGAGTTCTTACCTCTAAGAACCAATGATTGGTTTTTCTTCCCAATAGGGTCTACCTCTAAAGAGCAACAAATTTCTATCCCTAGTAGGTTTGTATCTCCGGAAACCCGAACGAACGCGGGAATCAATACTCTCAAGCAAAAGAATCTTCAGTGATACCCCCATCTCCCAGAGTGGTCGAGTATCCAGTTGAACAAACACCAGTTTGTATGTCGTGTCTGTTTTGTCAGCATAAACATACATACATCATGCATAGTTGATTCATATTCATACACATATTGCATTGATATCACTCTGGTCATACTCATCCCCAAGTAATAAACGTCCTCTCTCCGATAGAGTCGTCAGTTTTCCTTTCTATGACAGAAAAGACCAAAATCCCGGTTTGAGTTATTTCCTTATCAGGAAATACCATCTAAAAAATCTCTTTCCAGTTTATTCCTGGATTGGAATCCGTCTTCGACCACTTTGATAACTCGAACCTCGGAAAGACAAGAAGTTGTTTAGTTATACACCTTTGAAACTTCGCTCTTCACCAACAAAGATGATGTTTTGCTTTCCCGGATTAAGGAAAAATCCCCAGAGAAAGCTTCTCGACAAAAGACTCTTGGCGATACGTTAGTTTCTCTCCTAAATTTTTTGCTTTCAATGGAGTCATCAACACCTCAAAATTGGATTACATCACATGGCATATCTCCGAAGAGAGGAGGTATGGTGTAATTTTCCCAGCAAATGGCATCTCCCACAGAGAAGTTTGCACACCTCTACAGTTCAGACTAATGGGTTTCCCCAGCAAGTCTGACATCAAATCGTTTTTCCATCAAATGGCATCTCCCCAGCGAGAAGTTTGGTAAAAACCATCACAGATAGCATTCCTTGTCCAGAAAAAGACTTGACAAGAAGAAACTAAGACCAGTTCCATGGCTGAAGACCAGGATCGAGGGGAAGTTTATTTCAAATAAAACTGAGACCAGTTCTATGGAAAAAGACCAGGATCGAAGGGAAGTTTATTTCAAAAAGAAACTGAGACCAGTTCCATGGCTGAAGACCTGGATCGAGGGGAAGTTTATTTCAAAAGAAAACTGAGACCAGTTCCATGGCGGAAGACCGGGATTGAGGGGAAGTTTATTTCAAAAAGAAACTAAGACCAGCTCCATGGTTGAAGACCAGGATCGAGGGGAAGTTTCACCCTTTTCTAAGTAACATTGCTTAGAAAAAGAAGATGGATGAGAAAATAACTACCATTCATAACCACAGTCAAAATTTCGGGTATTCAAATATTTAATCCTCTTTTACCTTGAATGTCCGAACGTCTTGGTCATTCACACCTTCAGGTCCAAGAAGATTAAATAGGGGCATCTGTCATACCTTAAATTTTGACCACAAGATTTCCCATCATTGTACAAATCATCACCACAATATGGATATACCTTTATACCTCATCAATCCTCTCAAAGATTGTTGAGCATTCACTCCAATCAAGAATTAGGGTTTTGAGCCCTCTTAGAGTACTCAGACAAAGGATCAATCAATAATGGACATGATCCTCAACTTGTCAAGCCTCTCAAATATCCATGAAGGATCAAGAGGTTTCCCACATAAAGAATCAAGCATGAAAATGCAACATCTCAAGTTGATCAAGCCTCAAGATCATCAGTGTCACCAAATTAGGGTTTTGATCGACCAAGGCCTCCAGAGAAAAATTTTCATCTGGGCATGAGCCAATACTTCAAAACATGACCCAAGAAGCTCAAAGGGACCTCATGGCTCCAATCATAAGTTTAAAATAGCCTTAGGGGATGCATTCATCAAAAATCAGGAATTAGGGTTTCTTGACCTAATTCACCCCTAAGTTGACTTTTGAAGAAATGGTGAGCTAAAACCTCAAGAAATGTTTTGAAGACCTCAAATATCTTATATTGATCCTCTTACAAGTTCAACTGGACATAAAGAACTTGGTGTAGCATGCGATTTTTGTCGGTGACACGACCACCTTATCGCCATTGGTTGGAATTGGGTGCTACTTTCTGATTTCTTATTTATCCTATGAAGCTGGAAAGGAAAGGGAAGCTATCTAAAACTAACCTTGCACGCAAATGTTTTCTTTAACAAATACTAAGAGATTGGGGGGTCCGGGGTCAGGTTATACAATGGGGAGTTATCAATTTCCCATCCTATATATGGTTATCCATAGATCGTTAGCAATTTTCTATTGTTTTCTACTTACTGGTGTTTATCTGTCATGGGTTGGGAAAGTTTCTCATTTGGGAGTGTTTGAGAGAGAGAGTTTTTGTTGGTTTCGGGTTTTTCGATGTTTTTGGTGAGATACTGGACCTAAGGTTTTTGATTAGTGTGTGAAGGTACTGGACCTAAAGTTTTTTTATTGGTGTGCTCGCTAAGATTTCACAATCTTATGCCTACGTATTCCTGTTAAAGAAAACAGGGAAATTAGAGCAATCGTAGTTCCTCCTATTCTATGTGAGGAAAAATATATTTGGTGTCTTGTTCAAAGCCCAAGATTGAAGCTAAAAGTTATTTGTGTCTTGTTCAAAGCCCAAGATTGAAGCTAAAAGGTTTGAATGAGAGAGAATTTGTCATCTCTAAAGGGAGATATCTCATCTGTTCATCACAGTTGTTGGGTAACTGATTATATAGGAGGATTACTTTAACTGGGATATGTGAATCCAACAATGCCATAATTTCCTTCACTAGGGATTGGTCCTGAAGGAAGAAACTTTAACCCAGTGTTGAGCAATGTCGTTTTTCCTTAGGAGTCTTTCATGCTAAGAGAGGGACATTGGCTTGGATGTAAATAATCCAGAGGCTTGCCACTTACAACAATTAGATGAAAAAAAGGGGTTTACCAGGATAAGAGATGGACTACATCTTTGATTTTTGAATCAACAAGTGTGCCACTTACAGCAGTTATCTGGATTTTGTTTTGATTATCTGTTTTGATGTGTGATTGTATAGAGAAATGTCCTCCTACAGAGAGTTTTTGATTTCCTATGAGGGGATGTGGTCTTTTTGTGTGTGCCTTGATCAAAGCCCAAGGTTGAAGCTAAAAGGTCGACTCTATTTAGGGAGTTTTATATCTTTCTTGTACAAAGCCCAAGATTGAGGCTGAAAAGAGACTGACTCTTTTGGGGAGTTCATTATACAAAGTCTAAGAGGAGGCTAAAAGTTGATTTTTCTGGGGAAATATTTAGTCCGTCTTGTACAAAGCCCAAGATTGAGGCTAAAGAGGGTTTTTGACTCCACTGGGGAATATTTGTATGTGTCTTGTACAAAGCCCAAGATTTAGGCTAGAAGAACATTGACTCTGATGGAGAGTATGATTTGTCTTGTACAAAGCCCAAGATTGAGGCTGAAAAGAGGACTGACTTTGCTTAGGGAGATTTTATATGTGTCTTGTACAAAGCCCAAGATTGAGGCTAAAAGATATTTGACTAACTCAACTGAAGATATTTATGGGTGTCTTGTACAAAGCCCAAGATTGAGGCTGAGAAGAGACTGACTCAACAAGAGAGTGTTTTTATCTGTCTTGTACAAAGCCCAAGATTGAGGCTGAAAAGAGACTGACTCAACAAAAGAGTGTTTTATCTGTCTTGTACAAAGCCCAAGATTGAGGCTGAAAGAGACTAACTCAATAAGAGAGTGTTTTATCTATCTTGTACAAAGCCTAAGATTGAGGCTAAAAGAGACTGACTCAACAAGAGAGTGAGGAAAGATCTTTATACAAAGCCTAAGAGGAGGCTAATCTTCTGCTGAGGATTATTGAGATCCAGAGACAGATCCAAAATGGGGAATCAACTCTTACTGAGGATTACAGAGGAGTTGAGATATCAGATGCCTTGAAGTTCTGATAGTGTTGTATTGATAGCGAGCTAACCCTAGATGGGGAAATTTAGGAATGAAAGTTTAAACTCTGTTGGTGATTGATGAAATGATTAGGGTTTCTATTTTTTCCTTGAGGAGATGAGACTGTCCAAGTCTACTGGTATGAAAGGGTTTATCTTTGTATGATGCCCAAGAGGAGGCAGGTGTTTTAAGGGATGAGAATCAACCCTAAATTATCTGAGGTTTTGACTCTTTGGAAAGACTGTTATAATAAAGGATGACTAAGTTCTGTCATATACCTGTAAGAGGTCTTTGGGTCCTTGTACTAAGCCCAAGAGAAGGCATGAGAACTTTTAAGAAGCCTGAGGGTCCTTGTACAAAGCCCAAGAGGAGACTGGGGATGCTTTTAGGAAGCCTGTGGGTCCAAGCCTAAGAAAAATTCAAGAAAGGTTTCATCGGGAATTAATCCTTTAGAGAACAGTTCTAGGGTTTGAAGAAATTCAAGAGAGGTTTCACCGGGAATTAATCCTCTCTGGGGGAAATGAATTTCTTTGACAATTTTCTAATAGTGACAGTCTTGAGAAAAGTTTCACCGAGAATAATGCCTTTCTTTGTTCCATATTGGATAAGCCCAAGAGGAGGCAAGACTGTATCTGGAATTTCCTATGGGGAACTAGTTTTGACTTTGTTGAAAGAGTGACCACTGTTTTGATCTAATCCTAGACCTGATTGCCGGGGAAAACTCTAAGCAGATAATATACAAGCATATATATATATATATATATATATATATATATATATATATATATATATATATATACAAGTATGTAAAAAAGGGTAGGAGGACTTACAGGTGAGCAAGCTTCCAGCATTACAAACAAATATATATATATATATATATACACAAGTATGTAAAAGAAAGATGTTTAAAACTTACAGGTGAGCAAGCTTCCATTGTAATAGGTGTATGGTTAGTTGTTCAATAAATTAAAGAAAGTTTTGATAACAACTATGAATTTGAACCTAAATCAAAAGGGAAAGTTGTTTTTAAAAGAAGATTGGGCTTATACTCAAGGAGAGGCCCGGATGATAAACAGTAATCATACCGTTGACCTGAAAATTGTATCGGGACGTGTACAATGACTGAGGCCCAAATTATTGTATTTACAAAGAGGTTGGGTCTTACACTCTATTAGAGACCCAAAGTTTCTTTTTGTACAAGAGATGGGGCTTACAACTCAAGGAGAGGCCCAAAAATAACAATGATCACACCATTGTTTTAAGAATCATAGAGGGACTTATACAATGAGTGAGGCACAACAAATGTTTTCTGTACAAAGGGATGAGACTTACACTCTATTAGAGGCCTAAAAAGTTTTAAAAAGAAGAAAAATGGGACTTACAACCAAAGGGAGTCCCATGTTGAAATTGTTTGAAAATGGCGATCGCGCCGAGATTTTTAAAATCGTATCGGGACTTATACAATGATTGAGGCCCAAATTATTTTATGTACATGGGGGTTGGTCTTACACTCTATTAGAGGCCCAAAAGTGTTTAAAAAATGTTTGAAAATCAAAAAATAGAGGAAACCCTAATTTTGAATTTAAAAGATATAATTTTCAAAGGAAATTAAATAAAAAATGATATAAAATATCAAATATATTTAAAAACAAGTTATAAAGTTTGAAAAATATTTTGAAAAATCATGTTTAATCACATGAAAGATTGAAATTCATTTGGAATGAAAAATCAAGGTGGGAATTTCATTTAAAAATGTTTAAAAAACAAATAAATGAAATTAATTACAAAAATTCTAACTATATTAAAAAAATAATATAAATTATATTTTTTGTAAAATAAAATAATTTAACATTTTCATGAATTTTGAAAAAAAGAATCAATTCAAAACATAAAAATTCAGAGAGAAATTAATTTTTGAATCAATTAAATAAAATAATAAAAATTCAAAAAATTCAAATAATTTGAATTATGGCGCCAACTGTCACCTTCTTCTTCCTCGTGACCACACCATGGGTGATTTTTGTTTTCTCATTTTTCTCTCTGATTACTCAATGGTTTTGCACGATTCAAACACCAATCTCACTCGTTTTTGAACAAGGATCACAACCATATAGATTAATTGCATTTATATTAAGTGTGAAGTGAGAAATCAAGTGATAACCTCACGAACCCTAATTTCAGCATGAACACAATGAAATTCCATACACGATTGATTCATGGCAATTGATTGAGGGTTATCACTCTGTCATACCCCAAATTTTGACCACCAAGATTTCCAATCATTGTGAAGATCATTAACACAATATGGATGTACTTTCATGCCTCATCAATCTCCTCAAAGATGGTTGAGCAGTCACTACAATCAAAGATTAGGGTTTTGAGCCCTCTCAGAGAATTTAGACAAAAGATCAATCAAGAATTGACATGATCTTCAAGTTGTCTATCCTCTCCAACATCCATGGAGGACCAAGAGGTCTCCCACATCAAGAATTAAGCACAAGGTTGCAATATACCAAGTGGATCAAGCCTCAGGATTGCCTGTGTCACCAAATTAGGGTTTGGTCGACCAGGGTCCCCAGATGAAAAATTTCCATCTAGGCATGAGCCAATGCCTCAATGTATAGTCTAACAAACTCAAAATGATCTCAAGAACCCATACACAATGGAAAAATCACCTTGAAGGTCCATCTAGCAAAAAATCAGGAATTAGGGTTTTGACCTAATTCAACCCTTGAGTTAACTGGTGAAGTGAGGCATGGCTTGAAGCTTCAAAAATAACTTCAAAGACCTCAAATAAATCATATTGGCATGCTTACATGATTTGATTAACTCAAAGAGCTCAAGTCATAAGCCACAAGAACTCAAAACCATCTGATCACAAATTAGGGTTTCTGATGGAAAAAGTCAACCCTACCCTTGACTGTGGACCTACCCTTGATCTCAAACCTTGGGGAGGGATCCAAGACATTCCTAAATACCCTTGGAGGCACTCCATGAAGTTTAATTGAGCCCAAGGATTGATTTCACAAAAGGATCACAAAGTCAAAATTTCATTTGATAAAAAAGTCAACTGTACAAAAAGTCCAAGTTTGACTTTTTGGATTTTTGGTAAAACAATGTTCCTTAACCCTAAAACAATGTTAATATGTGATTTTAATCATCATTCATCAAGAAAAATCAAATAAAGTGAGTTAACTTGTTAAAGGGGTAACCATAAAAAACTTAGAATTTTTCTAAGTTATGGAACAAAGTGGCTAGGGTACCAACTTCCAAGGACCATAACTTGAGGTCCAAGCAACCATTTTGGGTGATCCAAAGCAGGATTTGTAGGTCTTGCCACACTCTACAAAAGCTTCAACTACATCAAGCTCCAATTCTTCATGGATTTTTAGTTATGGAGTGATCAAAGTGGCTGAAAACATGAAAATGACACTTTTCCAACACTTAGTGAAAATCTGCCTAAGTTACCAGCCTTGAACATCAATGTTCATGAGCTTTTTTCAATTGGATCCAAATAGTTTCAAGACAAACTATGATCACACATGTACTATATCATATGAGGGCTTTCCAATGAGCCTAAGACCATGAGAAAACTCCACCTGAGCTAGAGGTTATGACTGCTGCAACATGCCTTGCTGCAAACTATTTTTGCAAGGCAGATTTATGCCTTAGTGCTCAAATTGATCAATTTGGGAAAATTCAAGCATGGTTATCCATCTGCACACCTCAAGGGGGAACAACCAAGGGACAAACACTGATTCATCAGCCTCACAAGTCCATGAAGCTATGTTTAGGCATGCCATCCCTAGAATTCAAGATGCTTCAAATATTCAATTTTGTCTCAAGGCATTTAACTGATGCATTGAGGTGGCATTCATCAAGACAATGTTATCCAAGTTCAGTCAAGACTTATCCCTGAACCAAAGAACCTTAGGCCTGTGCTCTAACCTCAAGCCAATGGCTAGAGGAGACTTGAGATTCCATTTGATCACAATTGGCCAAAGGCCTGCTGCAGTTGCCACACACTATTATTTGCAAAATAAACTTGACACACTATAAATAGATCTCAATTGTGATCAGTTTGAGTACACCAAAGTACCCAAACTGATGCTTTCCTCAAAATCTCCCTTTCACTCCAATTTTGCCTTCTAACACAAGTCACTATCGAGTTTTGAGTTTGAGAGCAATTTCAACCAAGCCAATCACACACACCTCATAAACATCATGTATGAGTGATCCATAACACAAAATCACATCTGGAACATCAAATTAACAAAATCACCAGCCAATTGCTCAAGTTCTTGACAGATTTGCAGTTGAGATACCACAACCAGTTCCAAACCATTTCCATCCATTCCAAGCATTCAAACACACTCCTTGGCACCTAAGGAAGTTGTCCAGATCATGGGAACCTAGCTGTAACACCTCCATCGCCAAACTCGATCACCAGCTGCAGGAGGTAAACATGAACCCTTCAAACTCTATGCTCCATGCATCATAAATGAATTTGTGAGTTACCATATTGTTCATACATGTATATAGAGTAATAACCCTCAATGAATTGCCATGAATCAATCGTGTATGGAATTTCATTGTGTTCATGATGAAATTAGGGTTCTTGAGGTTTTCTTCTGATTTCTCACTCAATACTTAATATAAATGCAATTAATCTATATGGTTGTGATCCTTGTTAAAAAACGAACAAGATTGGTGTTTGAATCGTGCAAAACCATTGAGAAATCATGGGGAAAAGTGAGAAAATGCTAATCTGAAAAAACAGAGGGCGCAGGCAAGAACCAAGTGTTCTTGGCGCCATAATTCAAATTTTTGAATTTTAGTTATTTTTATTAATTGATTCAAAAATTAATTTCTCTCTGAATATTTATCTTTTTGAATTGATTCTTTTTCTCAAAATTCACTAAAATGTTTAAATATTTTATTTGACAAAAAAATCCAATTTATATTATTTATTTAATATAGTTAGAATTTTTGCGATTAATTTCATTTTATTTGTTTTTAAACATTTTTAAATGGAATTCCCACTTTGATCTTTCAAAACCAATTGAATTTCAAACTTTCATGTAATTAAGCATGATTTTTTAAAAATATTTTTCAAAGTGTACAACTTATTTTTGAATATATTTGGTATTTTATATCATTTTTTCATTTAATTTCCTTTGAAAAATAACATTTTTATTTAAAATTAGGGTTTTCTCACGATTTTAAATTTTCAAACATTCGTGGGCCTCTAATAGAGTGTAAGACCCAATACTTTTCTTAACCAAAACCTCTTAGGGCCTCAGTCATTGTATAAGTCCCAACACATTTTCAAAAAACCTCGACGCGATCGCCAGTTCAAAATCAAATCACTTGGGCCTCTCCTTGAGCTATAAGTCCCATTTCTTTTTCTTAAAATAATCTTTGGGCCTCCAATAGAGTGTAAGACCCAACCCCTTTGTAAATATAAACCATTTTGGGCCTCAATCATTGTATAAGTCCCAATACAATTTTCAAAACAACGCTGCGATCACTGTTTTACCATGGGCCTCTCCTTGAGTTGTAAGGCCCATCACTTGTACAAAAATAATCTTTGGGCCTCAGTCATTGTATAAGTCCCAGTACAGCTTACAAACAACAGTAAAATTACTGTTTTTCATCTGGGCCTCTCCTTGAGTATAAGCCCCAACAATCTTTTCAAAAACAACTTCCCTTTGATTTAGGTTCAAATATACAGTTGTTATCAAAACTTTCTTTAATTTCTTAAAACAACTAACAATACAGCTATGGAAGCTTGCTAGCCTGTAAGTTTTTATCAGCTTTCTTTTACTTACTTGCACATATACATGTATATATTTGTTTGAACATCATGGAAGCTTGCTCACCTGTAAGTTTTTAATAGCTTTACTTTACATGCTTTTATATATATTTGTATTGAGGGAAGCTGCTCCCCTGTAAGTCCTTCTTTCATATCCTTTTAAATACTTGTCATATATCAACTGTATATATACTAGTATATCTATTTAGAGTTTTCCCCGACAACTAGGTCTAGAACTAGGTAAAGCCAGTTGGTCACTCTTTAATATAGTTAAAACTAGATCCCCATAGGAGTTCCAGATACAGTCTTGCCTTCTCTTGGGCCTAAACAATATGGAACAAAGAGAAAGGCAGTATTCTCGGTGAACCTTTTCTCAGACTGTCACTATTAGAACTTGTCAAAGAAATTTAGTTTCCCCAGAGAGGATTAATTCCCGGTGAAACTTCTCCTGAATTTCTTCAAACCCTAGAACTGTTCACTAAAGAAAAGATTATTCCTAGTGAAACTTTTCTTGAACTCTTCTTAAGTTTGGACCCATAGGCTTCCTAAAAGCATCCCCGCCTCCTCTTGGGCTTTGTACAAGGACCCTTCGGCGTCCTAGAAGTTCTCATGCCTTCTCTTGTGCTTAATACAAGGACCCTGAAGACCTCTTAAAGGTATAGGAAAGAACTTAGTCATCCTTTGCTAGAGCAGTCTTTCCAGTGTCGAACCTCAGACCAATTTAGGGTTGATACTCATCCCATAAAACACCTGCCTCCTCTTGGGCATCGTACAAAGATAAACTCTTCCATAACAGTAGACTTGGACAGTTTAATCCCCTCTCAAGATCTCAAAGACATTCTCAAGTTCCTTACAAACATAGGAGAAACCCTTGTCATTCTAGATCAATCACCAGTAGAGTTAAAACCCCTGGGTTCTAAAACCTAGTCTCTCTCCTAAAGTTCCCCAGCCAGGGTCAGCTTGTCATCAGTATAACATTATCCCAAATCAGAACCTCAATGCATCTGATACCTCAACTCTTCTGTAACCTTCAGCAAGAGTTGATTCCCCATTTGGGCTTGCCTTGGGATCTCAATAATCCCGAGCAGAAGATAGCCCCCTCTTAGGATTTGTATAATGATCTTTTATTTCCTCAGCATAGTCAGCCTCCTCTTGGGCTTTGTGCAATGATTCTCCCTAGCGGAGCTAACCTTTTCAGACTCTCTTGTTGAGTCAATCACCTTTTCAGACTCTCTTGTTGAGTCAATCACGTTTCAGCACTCTCTTGTTGAGTCAATTACCTTTCAGACTCTCTTGTTGAGTCAATCACATTTTCAGACTCTCTTGTTGAGTCAATCACGTTTCAACACTCGCTTTTGAGTCAACCCTTGTAGCCTCAATCTTGGGCTTTGTACAAGATAAATTAAAACATTCTCTTGTTGAGTCAATCTTTTCCAGCCTCCTCTTAGGCTTGGTATAAAGATTTCCCCTAGCAGAAGTCAACCTCCTCTTAGGCTTTGTATAATGATGTCTCTAGCTTGTTCAGCCACAATCCTGGGCTTTGTACAGGACAGATAAAAGCACTCGCTTGTTGAGTAAAACCCTTTCTAGGCTCAATCTTGGGCTTTGTACAAGACACCATATAAATTTCCTAAGCAGAGTCAATCCTCTCCTTTTCAGCCTCAATCTTGGGCTTTGTACAAGATAGATAGTACTCTCCAGCAGAGTCAAATCCCTTTCGGCCTCAATCTTGGGCTTTGTACAAGAAACTTAAAATACCCTCAGCCGAGTCATTAAAGTCTCAATTTAGCCTCAATCTTGGGCTTTGTACAAGACAGATAAAGATTTCTTTCCCACAGAGTCAATCTTCTTTTCTGCCTCAATCTTGGGCTTTGTACAAGACACATACAAACCCCCCCCCCCCCCAACGGAGTCAAAATCCCTTTTAGCCTCAATCTTGGGCTTTGTATAAGACATACAGAATATGTTCCCCGGAAAAGTCTAACTTTTAGCCTCCTCTTAGAATTTGTATAATGATATCCCCAAAGAGTCAGTCTCTTTTTAGCCTCAATCTTGGGCTTTCTACAAGACATATATAAACACTCTCTTGTTGAGTCAGTCTTTTTCTAGCCTCCTCTTAGGCTTTGTATAAGGACTTCCCCAGTGGAGTCAATCAACCTCTTAGCTTCAACCTTGGGCTTTGATCAAGGCACACAAAAATCAACATCCCCTCAGAGGAAATCAAAATATCTCTGTAGGAAGTCATTTCTCTGTTTATCACTTATCAAAACAGCAAATCAAAACAAACCCTGATCCCATATAACTGCTGTAAGTGGCACACTTGTTGATTCAAATATCCAAGATGTCGTCCATCTTTTATCCTGGTAAATCCTCTCTTCCATCTAATTGATGTAAGCGGCAAGCCTCTGGATTGTATACATCCATGCCATTATCCCTCTCTTAGCATGAGAAATTCCTAAGGAAAAATGGCATTGCTCAACACTGAGTTAAAGTTTTCCCTTTAGGACAAATCCCCTATAAAGGAAATTATGGCATTGCTGGATTCACATATCCCTGTTAAAGTAACCCTCCTTTATAAATAGTCACCCAACAGTTGTGATGAATAGACGAGATGTCTCCCTTTAGAGATGACAAAGCCTCTCTCAGTCAAACCTTTTAACTTTAATCTTGGGCTTTAAACAAGACACAAATAAACCTTTTAGCTTCAATCTTGGGCTTTGAATAAGACACCAAAACATCTCTTTCCTCCCATAGAATAGGAGGAACTACGATTGCTCTGATTTCTCTGTTTCGTTTAAACGGGAATACGTAGGCATAAGATTGCAAAATCTTAGCGAGCATACCAAACCAAAACTCTAGGTCCAGTACCTTCATATCAATCAAAACTTAGGTCCAGTACCTTACCAAAAACATCGGAAAACCCAAACATTAACAAAAACCCACACTCTCTCTCTCATACTTCCCAAGAAACTTTCCCAACCCATTAACGGATAAACACCATCAAGTACAAAGCAGAACCTAAAGCTAACAACTTGTGGATAACCACATATAGGATGGGTAATTGACAACTCCCCATTGTATAACCTGACCCCGAACTCCCCGAATCTCTTTAAGCGTGTGTTCAGTGAAACATTCGCGTGCAAGGTTAGTTTTAGATATCTTCCCTTTCCCTTCCAGCTTCACGGGATAAATAAGAAATCAGAAAGTAGCACCCCCTCCTCTTCATTGAGGAGAAAGGCCAATTTCCGCGATAAGGTGGTCGCGTCACCGACAAAAATCGCGCGCTACAGAATAATGGCGACTCTGCTGGGGACTTCTTTGATCTGTCTAGGACTAGGATTATAGCTCTTAAGAGGTCTAGGATGTTAGTTTTAGGAATAAATATATATATATCGCTTTTCCTAATTGATATCCGTGTTTATTTTTTTGCTAATGGGACTGTGGGTGATGCCGCATGTGGAAAGTTTGAGTGATACCTAAGATATGTGATGGCATATACGGGTGGTCTTACAGGGAGTGATTCCCGAATAAGCGATCCTAGTAGACCATCGAATCAGTGGAGATACTCTTTGCGGATTCAATGTCTAGTGACTTCGGTTGCAAAAGCAGATTGTTCGATTGTGGTATCCATGAAACTGAGGATTTAGTAGACTGAGACCACGTGACTATTTTATAGTGCGGAAGCTATCGGAAATAGTTGTCACGCGATACTACCCTCATTTGAGATTACCCTAAGATACTACAGCTTGCTCGGGTGAACCAGCCTGCTGTTGTTATACCAAGGGAGGTCAATGATTTTGAGGATAGGTACAAAATTCACCATAGTACAACCTTTGGGAATGGGTAGAGCCATGACTCCATGCTTGTGACGCTGAACCTTTGAACCCATGTTTTTTCTATGTTTTTGTGTGCTGCATTCATGCATTCATTTAAAAAAACTTTAAACAAAGAAAAAATCTTCTTTTCTAGTCTCTCTTTTTCAAATTAAACTAAGACAATGATTACAAATATCAGAGAGAAAGATTGCGTTATGGATTTCGGTAGAAGGAAGACGCACAAGTACACCTTCAAGGTTCCAAAACTAGAGGATTTAAGAGGGTTGGCAAGGATGATCACCAACCCAGATGCATTCAAAGCTAAGTACGGAGGACTACTGTCTCTGTTAAGGGTCCATGTAATTGAAGGAATCCTGTCAACGCTGATTCAGTTCTACGATCCGGTTTATCACTGTTTCACATTCCCGGATTATCAACTAGCACCGACGTTGGAGGAGTACTCTCACCTGACTGATTTACCCATTACTGACCAAGCTCCCTTTTCTGGACTGGAAGAAATTCCAAAGGATCAAACCATTGCAAGAGCAATCCATTTAGACGAGTTTTTGGTAAGGATGGAATCCCAGGTTTACCGGCCAAGTTTTTGGTAAAGAAGGCTCTGTACTTTGCTAGTATAGGGAACGTGACTGCTTTCGAAAGCATCTTTGTTCTGCTTACCTACGGGTTATTTATGTTTCCCAACATTAATAACTTCATTGATATCAATGCCATTAAGATATTTCTGATTGGAAACCCCGTACCGACCCTACTCGCAGATGCTTATCATTCTGTACACTTAAGGAATTTGTACAACGGAGGAATGATCACATGCTGTGTACCCCTGCTATAGAAATGGTTCACTTCCCATTTACCTAAGTCTGCTGCTTTTTGGGATCATAAGAGTACTCTACGTTGGTCACAGAGAATCATGTCTCTTACCAACTCTGACATCGAATTGTACAATCGGATCTATGATGAGATAAGAATCATTGACCGTTGTGGAAACTTCCCTAATATACCCCTCATAGGAACTAAAGGAGGAATCAACTATCATCCAGTTTTAGTTCGTCGTCAATTCGGATACCCGATGAGGCATATCCCGCGTAATGCTCATCTGGAAGGTCTTTTCTTCAAGGAAGGAGAAAATGACAAGGCACTAAAAACAGAAATAATGCATGCCTGGAAATATGTTCACAGGAAAGGAAGAGAGTCTCTAGGAAAACCAGACTGTGTCTATGTGGAACTTTATCTCCACTGGGTACAAGCTAGAGCTCTCACGCTGAGGATGCCATACCCTCGTCAAGAAGTTCTTCCGTTAAAGGAATCTGTCCTTTATTTTATGTCTGATACGGAAAAACTCCAGGTCACTCTCAACAAAGTTCAACGGGAGAAGAAATCTTGGAAGAACAAATACCGCATTCTCAATGTGGAGTGTACCAAAATACAGCAACTGTTGAAAGAAAAAAATGCTCTGATCGAGATTTTAGAGCAACATGCTGTAGAAAGTCAAGAAGACCAAAGGAATTTGCTCGCTCCTTTCACTTGGCAAAGGAATGAAAACCCGACAATGGCTCAAGAGCCCCGGTCAAAGAAAAGGAAAATACCAGAACCAGCACCTGAGCTCTCCTCAGAGAGGACTCAGGATCCATAAGTCTGGACATTTCCTTTTACATCATTTTGTAAATTACTGTATTTCCATTTCCGCAATCTTTGAATTCAATAAAACGGGGTCTCCCCAGTGTATGATATTTGCAATCCAATTGTTGAAGTTTCTTTTGATTAAAATAACAAATTTAATCATTATTGCATATCATTCATCATTCTCACATAACACATTCTTCTTACCTACGAATCTCAGGTTTGTGTCTCGATTCTAGAGTCAAACTGTCTCATTCGTACAATACTCGGGCCAATCGACAAAAGAAAATGGATGATCTCGAGGAAGAGAACAGAGAGCTGAGAGAAGAAATCGACGCTCTGAAAGAAGATCTGAGGAAGCTTCACAATGACATACAATCTCTGGCAGCAGCTCAGATACAACAACAAAGGATTGTGATCTCAGATATCACATCTATGCCCATAGTGGAAAAGTATGATCCTCGGTACAACATGCCTAAAGATCGTCCTTGGGGCATGCCACTCAACTATATCCCGGAAGGATATATTCCGCCAATCACAGGAGATCCGGAAACTGCAGCAGGAACCGCTGGGCCTGAAGGTTACAAACTTCGGGAAAGCGAAGATGCAAGGGGCATGACAGCAACTCCTGAAGGTTACAAACTTCGGGATAGGGAAGCACCAAGAGTCACAACCATAATGACTATGCCACCACCCGTGGTACACACTGTCCCGGAAGGACAGATTCCATAGATACCCTTTGGTGGAAATGAAAGTTTGTACGACAGATTGAATGAGTTCCAGGAATTATTCCTGGAGATGCAGAAGGAACTGCATGCCATTCGCAGTCAGGATTTATTCGGAAAGGACGCCGCAGACCTATGTTTGGTCCCCAATGTGAAAATTCCGCACAAATTCAAGGTGCCAGAATTTGAGAAATACAGGGGCAACTCTTGCCCTCAAAGTCATTTGGTGATGTACGCTCGAAAGATGTCAACTCAGATAGAGAATCAACAGCTACTGATCCACTACTTTCAAGATAGTTTAACCGGTGCCGCACTCAAATGGTACATGGGTTTAAACCGCACCAAGATCGTCACTTTCAGAGATCTCGGCGCTTCCTTCGTTCAACAGTATAAGTATAACCTGGACATAGCACTAGACAGAGATCAACTCAGATCCATGTTGCAGAAGGACAAGGAAACCTTTAAGGAATATGCTCAGAGATGGCGTGAAATTGTCGCCCATATTTGTCCACCTCTTGAGGAAAAAGAGATGACAAAAATCTTTTTGAAAACCTTAAGCTCATTTTATTACGACCGAATGGTCGCCAGTGTGCCCAGCGACTTTACTGAAATGGTGAATATGGGAGTACGTCTTGAAGAAGCAGTCCGAGAAGGACGTTTGGTTAAAGATACAGGACCATCAAGCAGTACCAAAAGATACGGTAGTGCTTTCCCTAAGAAAAAAGAGCAAGATATTGGTAATATCTCTCTCGGAAAGCAAAGGCGACGGTACCAACCAATAGCAGCTGTAACTCATACTATCAACCTTGAGCCTATTACAACGTATCAACCTCAGGTTGCTCAAAGCTAACCGAATCAACAACAATATCAGCAAAGGACACAATAGCTTCTTCAGCAGGCTCGTCCATCGTACAACAATAATAACTGTACAACACAACCACCAAGGTTCGACCATATACCAATGTTGTACGCAGAACTGTTTCCACTCTTATTGGTCAAGGGGCATGTCCAAACTAGGTCTTCTCTTACAATACTGGAGAATCCGCCTTTTTGGTTCAAAGCGGATCAGACTTGCCCTTACCATCAAGGAGGACTGGGGCATAACATAGAAAATTGTCTCAGCTTCAAATTCGATGTGCAGAAGCTTGCCAGGAGCGGGGTCCTATTCTTCAAGGATACAAATCCAAATGTTTATACGAACCTGTTGCCTCAACACGAGAAGGCTGTAGTAAGTTTGATAGAGGAGGAGTCTAATCACAGCTACCAAATTCGTGATGTACTCTTATTAGAAACCAACCTGGTCAAGATGCATTTTAAACAAAGCGGATACGGTCATGTACCATCTCACAATTATCACCAGTGTGATATCTGCTCTAAAAATAATCAAGGATATTCTATGGTGCAATAAGCTCTATAGGAATAGATGGATCTCAGATGGATCCAAGATCCCCGAATCTGTGAGATCAACATGACTTATACAAATTCCAACATCATTCAAAACCACGACATCCATGCGATGAATGTTAACTTCATGTCAATGCACTCAAGGCAAAGCCAGCATCATGATCTGCCATGACACGATTACGATTTATGTCCAATTTGCACGGTAAACAATCAGGGATGCTCTTTTGTACAAGAGGCCCTCCAGTGTCAGATGGATCTTGGATGGATCCAGGATTACTGTGATAGAAGTCATTATCAAGTTAATATGATTCAAATCTTTGATATTCATTTGATGAATACCAGTCTGGTGGAATTACACGCTAAGCAAGTCCAGCTCGGTTTTCTGACCTCACATGATTATCAAAACTGTAAAGTATGTCGTAAGGATGACCAAGGATGTGCACTTATTCAAAGAATGCTGCAACACTTGTTAAACCACTGGTGACTTCCGATCTATCTAGATGAAGACACACAACAAGTCAGTATGACTAACGGGAACCCTACTAGGCATCAAAGTCAGGATGTTCGATTAATGGAAACAGATCTAGTGAGGTTACACTGCATACAAAACGGACCTGGACGAGTGCCACCACACAACTATGAGCGCTATAGAGTTTGCTCAGAAAATAATCAAGGATGCTACCTCGTGCGAGCACCCCTTCAAAGTCAGTTGGACCACAAAGAGGTTCAACCATGTTCATGCTCTGGTTCGACCAACATAATGTCAGACTATCTTCCCAATCGAGGCAAAGTGGTTGTCTTAATCCCTAAACGAGAAGTGGCCAAAGATGTATGCGCCATAATCCTTTTACTCCATGAGTCAAGAGTTCCCCTTGATAGTGAAAAGATTCTCAACCTTGAACCAATTGAGGCCGGCTACGATGGTAAGAAAAATCAAAAGGCTCTTGTAGTTATCTATCTGCCGGGACCAATACCGTACGAATCCGATAAGGCTATCCCTTACAAATATGGTGCGACATCAATTGAGAATGGAAAGGAAACTCCATTAAACTCCGTCGTAAATATTGCAGACATCAGTCGAGTAACACGGAGAGGTCGGATCTTCAACAGAGGAGTTGGAGAACCCACCAGAGAAAAGGAACCTCAAACAGAAGTTCCTAATCAACCAGTCGGTCAATCCAGTGATCCTGACCTTTCAAAGGACAACGATGAGATACTGAAGCTCATCCATAAGAGTGAATACAACATTGTTGATCAACTATTACAAACTCCTTCAAAAATCTCTGTGCTATCTCTTTTACTCAGTTCCGAAGCTCACAGGGAAGCTCTACAGAAAGTCTTAGAGCAAGCCTTTGTGGAACAAGATGTGACAATAAGACAATTCGATAGCATCATCTCCAACATCACTTCCTGTAACAACTAGGGGCTTAGTGATGAAGAACTTCCAGAAGAAGGTAAAAATCACAACATGACACTCAACATTACAGTTAAATGCCAGGACGATGCTTTAGCCAGTGTACTGGTAGACACCGGATCAGCTCTGAATGTTATGCCAAAATTAACTCTAATACGACTATCATTTCAAGGATCTCTGAGGAGGGGTAGTGAGGTCATCATCAAAGCATTTGATGGGTCCAGAAAAACAGTTATCGACGAAGTCGACCTTCCCATAACTATCGGTCCTCACACTTTCCAGGTCATGGACATCTGGGTAGCGTACAACTGTTTGTTAGGAAGACCTTGGATACACGAGGCTGGGGCAGTCACTTTGACACTTCACCAGAAGCTGAAGTTCGTCAAGAATGACCAACTAGTCACAGTCTGCGGAGAACAAGCCTTGATCGTGAGCAACTTATCGTCATCCATTTATGTAGAACCATAGGAGGTCATTGGGACTCAGTTCCAAGCACTTTCGGTGGGAAATGACAACCAATCAGAAAAAGGAACATTGATTTCCTCATACAAAGATGCTCTCGAAGCGATCAAAAGTAACAATGCAAAAGGATAGGGATAGCTTGTCATTCCTACCGATAACAAGACCAAGAAAGGTCTTGGTTTTTCCTCAACCTGTACCCAGACTTCTGCTAACGATGAAAGTTTTCATCCCATTCAGGTCTTCTTCCACAGTGGAGGTTTCCTTCACCCAATATCTCAAGAAGTACATACCATTAACGAGGGTGATTCCTCTGATACAGATGAAGAATGGAAGTCCTATCTTAACAAAGACGGTTATATGTCTCAGGGAGAGGTGCCTACGCCATTTTGCTATCCCGCACAGAGTCCGAGATATATACCAAGATTAGACGTCAAAATGATATACGGAGATTGTGATCCGGAAGGATGCCGCGCTCCACCAAACTCATTAGAGGAGGACACTCTGATGAAAAACAACTTTGACTATTATGGCCCAATGGATGGCTTGCCTATCTGGAAGCCGTACCCGGGAGACTTGGGGGAAAAGAGTTAGCCCAACGATGCATATCAGCTGAGCATCATTGAAAAGAATACATGCGTCCCCACCAAATCATGGGATCATTACTCAGGGCATTCTGAAGATATCCAGTACAACGATGAATTTGCAAAGTGCGCAGGACAAGAGTTCCTTAACTACGCTTTTCCTGAGGTCAATGTCATGAAAGGGATGACTCCTCAAGTTCCACAGAAGTATGGGACACTTTAGGACAACCGAGTGGCAAATACGACTTCATGGTCAAGTACACCGCTCCTGAAAGCTCTCGTTTCAGGCTCGAAGACATCCAGATAACTGGATGGGGAGATCCACCTTAGAGTGCAAACACTGTGCAAGATACAACAGAAGAATCCTCCTACGACAACTCTGCCTGGGAGACAGACTCCAACGATCCTGCTCCACCAGAAATAAGCGTTATTTCTGAAGATAAATCAAGAAGGAAGGTACCAGACTTTGTGATTCACCGAGGAGTTCTCCGCCAATGGGTTGCTGTCGATGTCCCAAAAATTGTCCATAAGTCTAAGTAATTGCCGTCTTTGTTTTAACCTTTCACCCTGCCCAGGTGAAACGAATGTTTTGATAGGGCTCACTTTTTGTAAATGTCCCTCTTCGCTTTGCCCAAAGCGACAAAGTTTTGTTTTATAGGGCAGTAATTTCAAGAATCGATCGAATCATAAATAAATAAACATCGTTATGTAATTTCTGCATTTTATTACTGTTTTCGCTTTTTTGCTTTTTCAGAAAATGGTAATCCTAAAAATAACTCAAATAATAAAAACAAGCATTTTTTAAAAAATACACTGTACACACTCTTGCATTCCTCTCTATCTCTTCTAAAAAAATCAACCATCACGTTATGCAGATTGCTTGTTTTAAACCCCATTGAAACATACGATCCAATGCCTTCTCCCAACTTTGAATTCCCGGTATTTAAGGCTGAAGAAGAAAATGACGAAGAAATTCCAAAAGAGATATCCCGATTACTCAGATAAGAGGAAAGGTCCATTGAACCTCACAAAAAGCCATTGGAAACGGTCAACTTGGGTTCAGAAGGAGAGAGAAAAGAAGTCAAGATTGGGGCACTGCTCAGTCCAACTGTCAAAGAAAGTTTGGTAAAGCTTCTCAAAGAATTTCCCGATGTATTCGCTTGGTCTTATCAGGATATGCCAGGGTTGGATACCAGCATCGTGGAACATCATCTACCGTTAAGATCAGAATGTCCCCCGGTGAAACAAAGATTGAGACAGACTCACCCGGACATGGCCATCAAAATCAAAGAGGAAGTACAAAAACAGATTGACGCGGGTTTCCTCGCCACATCAGAATATCCTCAATGGTTACCCAACATAGTACCAGTTCCAAAAAAGGACAGAAATGTCAGAATATGTGTAGACTACATGGATCGGAACAAAGCCAGTCCAAAGGATGACTTTCCCTTACCGCACATAGACATGCTGATAGACAATACAACAAAGTTCAAAGTCTTCTCCTTCATGGATGGATTCTCGAGCTATAATCAAATCAAAATGCCGCCGAAAGATATGGAGAAAACTTCATTCATCACCCCATGGGGCACTTTTTGTTACAAGGTAATGTCATTCGGTTTGAAGAACGTCGAGGCAACCTATCAAAGGGCCATGACTACTCTGTTCCACGACATGATACACAAAGAAATCGAAGTGTATGTCGATGATATGATTGTCAAATCTAAGACAGAAGAGGAGCATGTGACCCACCTGTCAAAGCTATTCGAGCGTCTGAGGGAGTACAAACTCCGCTTGAATCCTAACAAGTGCACATTCGGTGTGCGGTCAAGGAAACTTTTAGGGTTCATGTTGATCCTGACAAAGTCAAGGCCATTCAAGAAATGCCTTCTCCAAAGACTGAAAAACAAGTCAGGGGATTCCTGGGACATTTGAATTACATTTCCATATTTATATTCCTCATGACCGCGATATGCGCGCCAATCTTCAAATTACTCAAAAAGAATCAGGACTGCGTATGGACAGAAGACTGTCAAACCGCCTTCGATAGTATCAAGGAATACCTGTTAAACCCACCTATTCTATCACCTCCAGTGGAGGGAAGACCACTGATCATCTACCTAATAGTCTTGGAAGACTCAATGGGTTATGTACTTAGCCAACAAGACGAAACCAAAAGGAAAGAATCTGCCATCTACTATTTGAGCAAGAAATTCTCTGACTGCGAGACTCGGTACACTATGCTTGAGAAAACTTGTTCTGCTCTGGCTTGGGCAGCCAAATGTATTCGCAGTATATGATTCGTCACACTACTTGGTTAATCTCCAAAATGGATCCAATCAAGTATGTCTTTGAAAAGCCTGCTCTCACGGGACGGATCGCCCGTTGGCAGATGTTGTTATTAGAATACGACATTGAATACCACGCTCAGAAAGTCGTCAAAGGAAGTATTTTAGCCGATCATTTGGCTCATCAACCGATTGAAGATTAGGAATCAGTCGGATTTGACTTCCCGGATGAAGATGTCATGTACTTGAAAATGGAAGACTGCGATGAACCGCTACCCAGTGAAGGGCCAGAACCAGGTTCCCAATGGGGACTAATCTTTGACGGAGCTGTCAATCATTATGGAAACGGAATTGGGGCAATCATCATAACACCTTAGGGAACCCATATTCCTTTCACTGCCAGATTGACATTCAAGTGTACAAACAACGAGGCCGAATACAAAGCTTATATCATGGGTCTTGAAGAAGCAATTGACTTAATGATAAAGAACTTGGATATATATGGCAACTCAACCTTGGTTATCAATCAGATCAAAGTAGATTGGAACACATACCAATCAGGACTAATTCCTTACAAAGACTACACGAGAAGGTAGTTACCATTCTTCAACAGAATCGAGTTTCATCACATCCCTCGTGAAGAGAATCACATGGCTGATGCACTAGCCACTCTCTCTTCCATGATTAGTGTAGGTCAATGGAATAACATACCTAGGATTGACATGATGCACCTTGAGCATCCCGCTTACATCTTCGCAATTGAAGCAGTCATAGACGACAAACCTTGGTATCATGATATCAAATGCTTCCTTCAAAAACAGGAGTACACACCTGGGGCATCCAGAAAAGACAGAAAGACCCTCAGAAGTTTGGCAGGCAACTTCTTCCTGAGTAGTGATACACTCTATAAGAGAAACTTTGACATGGTCTTGCTCCGATGCGTAGACAGACTAGAAGCAAACATGCTGATGAAAGAAATTCACAAAGGATCCTTTGGCACTCATGCCAACGAACACACAATGGCGAGAAAAATTCTAAGAGCAGGGTGTTATTGGTTGACCATGGAATCTGGTTGCTACAAGTACTTGAGGAGGTGTCACAAGTGTCAGATATACTCAGACAAAATCCATGTACCGCCAACACATTTCAAAGTTCTCTCTTCCCCGTGGCCTTTTTCCATATGGGGAATCAACATAATTGGCATGATTGAACCCAAAGCTTCAAACGGACATCGATTCATCCTAGTAGCCATTGACTACTTCACCAAATGGGTCGAAGCAGCGTCATACACCAATGTAACCCGACAAGTGGTGGTCCGATTTATAAAAAACAATATCATCTGCAGCTATGGTGTTCCAAGCCAGATCATTACTGATAATGGATCCAAATTGAACAACAAGATGATAAAAGAGTTGTGTGCTAAGTTCAAGATCGAACACCATAACTCATCTCCCTACTGACCTAAGATGAACGGAGCGGTAGAAGCGGCTAACAAGAACATCAAGAAGATCATTCAAAAGATGGTTGTAACCTACAAAGACTGGCACGAAATGCTACCCTTTGCCCTTCACGGTTATTGTACATCTGTCCATACTTCAACATGGACAACCCCTTTCTCTCTAGTATATGGCATGGAGGCAGTGCTTCCCATAGAAGTAGAGATCCCATCAATCCGGGTATTAATGGAAGCTAAGTTAACAAAAGCTGAATGGTGTCAAAGTCGACACGATGAACTGAATCTGATCGAAGAAAAGCGAATAACTGCTCTATGCCACGGTCAGTTGTATCAGCAAAGAATGAAGAAGGCGTTTGACAAAAAGATTCGACCCCGTGTCTTCAGGAAAAAAGACTGTGTTCTAAAAAAGATACAATAATTCCTCATTGATTCCCGGGGAAAATGGAATCTGAATTACGATGGCCCGTATGTGGTCAAGAAAGCTTTCTCAAGCGGTGCCTTGAGACTTGCAACCATGGATGGAGAGGAATTTGTCTACCCCACAAATGCCGACGTAGTCAAGAAATACTTTGCCTAAAAATAAACGTCTTGGTGGATTAAAAACCCGAAAGGGAGGTCCAGGAAAAAATTAGAGACATAAACAAAAATCATCCCGATTGATTGGAAATATCAAAGTACAATCCAGGAAAAAATTAGGGATTAATGGCAAGTAACTACGTCTGATCAGTTCTATCCCTCAGCAGTAATGCCATCCATCAGAGAAAAAATTCCACACGAGGTCATCTTCGACGAAAGCTCAGGATGTCCAGAATTCAAAGTTGGTAGAAGGATAACGGTCGTTATGTTTCAATGTAGCCCTTTTCCCGTAAATTACCATTGTCTAAACTTTGTAAATACTCTATGGAATCACGCGTTTGGCTGATTTCCATTCTATCAATAAAATTTGAGCCCTAGTGCTTTTGTTTGTGTTAGTTCTGCAGCTATGCAGTATTTGTGTTGGCTAAATTTTGTTAAAACCTATATGATAGCTGTATGTCACTAAAGTTGTTTTAACATGCTGTTTTGTGTATCTACCATAATAGTTTAGTTGCAGGTTGTGAAAATGTCAAGGAGGATGTCTTGACATGTTGTGCTGCACTAAGCTGGTATGAGTGCATGGTTGTTTTAAGGTGTTGCTGTGTTGCTGTCATGTGCTGGTTAATCAAGATGTTCTAATGTACTGCATTCAACATGTCGGATAAAGATGTCCCATCCTGGATCATAGGACATCGCGTCGGTTATTGGATTAAAAGAAGATTCTGTTAGTTGTTATTTGTTACTGAATATTTTGTGAATATTTAGTTATCCTATGTGGCGTCCAAAGTAATTGGGTTGAGATTTGTGTTGGTTTTCGAATTTTCACTACTTTCTAAATATGGAGACATATTAGGAAATATTTGATTGAAGACCTATTATGTAGCAGAAGTTTCTGCTGATTTATAGCAGCTTATTTACTGTGTCTGTGAAGGCCCAAATCTAGTTGGGAATAGGTTATATATAGATGCAGTGTAACCTAGAATTGTAACTCAACCAAAGATGTAAAAGTTCTATTATTAGGGTTGGTTCCTGTACCACTCGACTTGTGAGTTGGACAGTTTGTTAGTGTGATCCTCAAAGCTGTTAAGTAAGAGGAGTATTGTTCTTGGAGGAAGCTTTGAAGCAACTCCAGGTTGTGGTCTTAGTTAAGGGAAGAAGCTAATAAACGGTTGAGTTTGGCATCATACTTAGCTAGGTATTGTTCTGATCAGATGTTGATGTGTCATAGGAGTGTGTCTCCTCACCATGGAAGTGTGGCTTCATGTCTATCTGTGTGATCAGAATGTAGGCGAAGGGCTGTCGATGCAGTGGCTGAGATGTTGACTGCTAGACATCATTGCGATGATTGGGAGTGAGAAGGGTTTCTCATATCTAGAGAGGATCTAGGTAGAAGGGTCATTGGGTAGTGATTAAGTGATAAGCTGTAAACGGGGAGTTTAGCTTTGAATTGATACTGCTGATAGTGGACTTCATCCCTGGCTTGGTAGCCCCCAGAGTAGGTGTATTAGACCGAACTGGGTTAACAATTATGTGTGCTTTGTTTTTATCTTTTCAGTACCGTGTTTTTTGTTATAAACCTTGCCGTGTGTATTCATGTCAGACCAGATGTCGAATGTCATGTTATAGGACATCTGAATTCTGCACATGTACCAGAATTTCAATTGGTATCAGAGCAGGTCATTCTGTTCTGTATCTGGATGAGATCCGAGGGAAGATACTTTTTGGTTCATGGTCAAGGTAGAAGCTTTCTATTGAAAAGTTGTTTGGACTTGGAGAAGTTCATATAGTTGTGAGAATGGTCCCTAGAAGTGGAGGATGGACTATTCGTGACAGGCAGTGGCATGTGCTGAAGGCTTGGAGTTTTGGTTGAAAAATTGCTGTGTTGTGGTTTTGTTAGGTTTGATTTATTTTCAAACCTGTGGTATTGTGGTGTCACCTAGATTATGATGCTAGGGCTGATGTGTGACACCTGAAGGTTTTGAGGAGTTTGTGTTTTGATCCGCTGCGTATCTATCTGAAAACTCCTGAGGTTGTAACTAAGAAGGTTGTTCTTCTCTGAATGTATATCCTATGGTGATGGGATATATGCAAGACTGCTTCAACTTACTTTGTCAACGATACTTGAATATTATTGTTCAAGTCCACTCATAAAGGCATTGATAAGTGAAGTTGTAAGGAAGAGATTTGAAGATAGTGAGAAGTAATTTACTTTTGCTTCTATTCCTAAAAAGGCTAATCTCCAGGCTTTGATCTCTTGATGTGTTCCTTGGAAGGATGTCCTATCTTGTGTTAGAACATCACGTCAGAATTGTGCAGAATTCTGTTGTCTAAAGGAATGGCATAGCAGATGCTCTGGGTGCTAAACTAATGTAGTTTGATCACATGGGTTTAGAACCTACTCCTGATCTGGAAGAGGAGGCATCTGGGTGGTATGTCTAAGAAGTTTTTGGCCCTGGAACTTATCTTAGATGTGTGAGTTGGTCAAGGTGTGATCAACATGTTATTTACTCCCGAGGTCAGTTTATTTCTGGTCCTTGCTGCAGGAGTGGAGAACCTGAGATTCAAGAAGTATTATCTCTAGCAGACTTCTTGGACATGAAGGTCAAAGATCAAAAAGTCATGATTTTTCTCTGTTATTTGGAAGCAGTATCTGAATGATCTTGTGAAGCTAGATAAGTATTGACTGTGTGTGCTTAAGGATTGATATGATCTAATCACAGTCTGTGCTGCTATTAAAGGGGAGAATGTATGATTCTCCGAAGTGCTCTTGGCAGATTCTAACGGGAGCTGAGCATTTATCTAAGATGTTGTGCTTTCAACTAATGACAAAATACATTGACGGAAGACTATGTATATGTCTGATGTAAAAGTGCAGGACTGCAGAAGTGTTGAGAATTTACTTTTCTCTATTTGGTGTGTTGGTGTGTGACAACTTGAATTATGCTGTTGAAGATGGAGATGGAAGAATATGAAGACATCATAATCTTGATGGTTGGATCAGTTTATTTCTGATCTAGGTGCTTTGGAGCATGGTCTTTTTGTGAAAGTCGAGGATATGTGACTGTTATCTCTGGCTTTCTAATGACGGCTCTACTAAGGGAAGTGGCATTCTTTGGTATAGCTATGGGGTAGTCTTGAACTACTTATTTTCTGAAGATTCAGATGTGGTAGGTTTGAAGTCTTTGGAGTTTCTGAGCAGGATGGAGGTTGTCTACTCAAACTTGCTTGTTGAATCAAGTCTATGAGAGCATGGAAATCTGTTTCTACAAAGGGAGGAGGGTCTTCTGAGTGGCAGAAGGAAGAGCTGAATTCAACAGTTCGATGTCATAATGTTCTGATATCTAGCTTAACATCAAAAGTCTCAGTTGGTGATGTGGCACATCAGCTTATGATAGGGTGATCTACAGGAATGAACAATAGGATGTTTCAAAAGATCGTTCTCATGGCAGTTAGCGGGAGCTGCAGGAAGGAGAAGATGTTACATGACCATGGCTTAGGGAGTCTAAGTGTGTTTGCTATTGAGCAATTGGAACATGTGACTTGAAGATCAAGTTTCCTTGGTGGATCAGGATATCTTTGTGAGAGTTCTTACAAACGTGAAAAAGATCAAAATATGGCATTTGGTTGTTTTCATGAATGAGGTGATCAAACTGTGGCATTTGGTTGATCTCAGAAGTGGATTCGAAGAATCAAGATAATCAGAGTGTGGCAGCTGGTTATTATTGAGGATTGTCTTGGAACAAGTTACTCTTGGGCAGAAGGGTGATGAGTTGAAGACTCTAGGAGATTATTCTTCTTGAAGGTGGATGAGAGTTTATTTCTCTAGTTCTTTGGATTACTATGCTATAGTAAGTCCAGTTGGTGGAGCATATCAAGAATCATGGTGATGATGTCTTGGTGTGTGGCAGATGTTCTAACTTGGTGTTGGAACATTATCCGGGATGAATATCCTTGGTGAAGGATGATTTTGCTCTGGTTCTGGAGCTTGGTGCCTACATTATGCCTAAGGAGCGTCTACATAGTCATGCAGGAGAATGATGAAGTAGAAGGTCTGCCTTGGATGGAGAATGTAGAGAAGACTGAAGCATATCAGGTATTGATTACTTGAAAGTCTGAAGGTGAAGATACTCATCAACTGATCAGGAGTATTCCAAATTATCATACGGGAGAATGATAGGGAATGATTGCCTTTGGAGAGTTGGGTGAGAGAATATTGTTCCTGTGTTCTTGTGATCTTCTGTGATGTGATGTGTTTTTGTTCTGGTTGTTTCTGGTCCCTTGGCTTAAGAGGGAGCTTGGAGATTCTGTTTTTATTTGGAATGTGGTGTTTTTCTTAGTGCGGATGGATTCTGTTCATGATGTCAAGACTGATGTCTTAACATCTGCTGATAGAACATTATATTCAGAATGTTATGGTTTTTGTCTCCAGAGAACACAAGCTTCTATCTGATTTATGTACTGTTGTGGTACATGGTTTGCTTGAGGGTCAAGCAGTAGGTGAATGTGTTCAGCAGGTGTGTTGAACATAGGGTGTGCTCTTGAAGACATGAAGATGCGTCTTGTGTTTTCCATTCATTTTGGGTGTTCTTCTTGCAATGGAGCATTGGTTATCCATGTCAGGGAAAGTACTGTATACTGTCAGATTGTACAAGCTTTTGAGCTGGATGTGTTCTACTACTGACTTGCTTGCTGTTGGTTGATTGTCCTTAGATGCATAATTGCTTGGTTTGGTATATTATGGCTAAAAAGGGGGAGAAGTAAAAAGTAGTAGTGTTCCTTGGTTGTTTCCTTGAGGGGGAGCTGGTTGTGTTATTCAAAGGTTGTATGGATACTGCTCTGGTGTGCTATTGCTTTGTCAAATATGGCTTAAAAGGGGGAGAGTGTGTGATTGCATGATGTTCTGATATCTGATGTCCCATATGATGTTCTAACATTTATTTGTGATTGCTAGTGTGAGTGGTGAGCTAGTTGGTAAATGTTGTTGTGAAGTTGCTGCTGTGTGAGGTTATGTATGTGTGCAGATGAAGATTGAGTGCTAATATGCTTGTGTATGTGTTGCAGTGCTGATAATTTTCTTATCTGCTACTGATGTGTGTGACTATCTTCTGCTGCTGATATATTTGATATGATATGATGGTTTTAGCCAAAATTTTCCAAAGGGGGAGTTTGTTAGTTCTGCAGCTATGCAGTATTTGTGTTGGCTAAATTTTGTTAAAACCTATATGATAGCTGTATGTCACTAAAGTTGTTTTAACATGTTGTTTTGTGTATCTGCCATAATAGTTTAGTTGCAGGTTGTGAAAATGTCAAGGAGGATGTCTTGACATGTTGTGCTGCACTAAGCTGGTATGAGTGCATGGTTGTTTTAAGGTGTTGCTGTGTTGCTGTCATGTGCTGGTTAATCAAGATGTTCTAATGTACTGCATTCAACATGTCGGATAAAGATGTCCCATCCTGGATCATAGGACATCGCGTCGGTTATTGGATTAAAAGAAGATTCTGTTAGTTGTTATTTGTTACTGAATATTCTGTGAATATTTAGTTATCCTATGTGGCGTCCAAAGTAATTGGGTTGAGATTTGTGTTGGTTTTCGGATTTTTACTACTTTCTAAATATGGAGACATATTAGGAAATATTTGATTGAAGACCTATTATGTAGCAGAAGTTTCTGCTGATTTATAGCAGCTTATTTACTGTGTCTGTGAAGGCCCAAATCCAGCTGGGAATAGGTTATATATAGATGCAGTGTAACCTAGAATTGTAACTCAACCAAAGATGTAAAAGTTCTATTATTAGGGTTGGTTCCTGTACCACTCGACTTGTGAGTTGGACAGTTTGTTAGTGTGATCCTCGAAGCTGTTAAGTAAGAGGAGTATTGTTCTTGGAGGAAGCTTTGAAGCAACTCCAGGTTGTGGTCTTAGTTAAGGGAAGAAGCTAACAAACGGTTGAGTTTGACATCATACTTAGCTAGGTATTGTTCTGATCAGATGTTGATGTGTCATAGGAGTGTGTCTCCTCACCATGGAAGTGTGGCTTCATGTCTATCTGTGTGATCAGAATGTAGGCGAAGGGCTGTCGATGCAGTGGCTGAGATGTTGACTGCTAGACATCATTGCGATGATTGGGAGTGAGAAGGGTTTCTCATATCTAGAGAGGATCTAGGTAGAAGGGTCATTGGGTAGTGATTAAGTGATAAGCTGTAAACGGGGAGTTTAGCTTTGAATTGATACTGCTGATAGTGGACTTCATCCCTGGCTTGGTAGCCCCCAGAGTAGGTGTATTAGACCGAATTGGGTTAAAAATTCTGTGTGCTTTGTTTTTATCTTTTCAGTACCGTGTTTTTTGTTATAAACCTTGCCATGTGTATTCATGTCAGACCAGATGTCGAATGTCATGTTATAGGACATCTGAATTCTGCACATGTACCAGAATTTCAGTTTGCAATTCTTATTTGTTTTAGCTTTACAGAATGATGTTTTTAATATGATCAACAATTTTTGAAATAAAACAAAAATGAATTTACTTGTCAAAATTTTTCTGCTCTTAAAATAAAGATGGCGATTCTTTTGACTGTTTAACATCGAAAGAACATCGATCGCTTCTCTGAAGGTGGTTGAACCTCAAAGTGCAGAATCAAAGTACTCATTCTAAACCAGTACGCCTGAATAAAGGATCAACTGTGTTAGAGACCATGTTTTATCTGACAGCCCCGTCAGAGTTCTTACCTCCTAAGTCCGACCTACGTTGTTCCCCGCAGGAACTAATTTTTTCCTAAGCAAGGCAGAATTGCTATCTTGAACCAGTGATACTTTTCATCCCCTGCAGTGGCCGAGTATCCAGTCATGTTCATCCATTAGTCTGTATGTCGTGTCAGTTTTGTCAGCATAAACATACATACATCATGCATTATTAATTTGCATTCATATTCATATTGCATCACTATCACTCTAGTGAGTCTTAACTCTAAGTGATAAAAGTCCTCATCTCAATCGAGTTGTTAGTTCTTTCCTCGTCAGGAAATGTTGCGTCTGAGCAGTTTTTCCCCAGTTTATTTCTGGATTGGAGACGGTCCTCGATCACTTTGATAGCTTGAGCCTCTGAGAATCAAGAATACATTCGACAAACGTCACTCTTCACCATTGAAGATGATAACTTCGCTTTCTGGGATTAAGGAAAATCCCCAGAGAAAGCCTCACAACTAAAGACTCTCAACAACACATTGATTTTTCTCTCCAAGAGAGTCAATGATAATGAAGTCAACAACACCTCAAAATTGGATTACATCACGTGGCATTTCTCCGAGAAGATCTCGAGGAAAAGTACGATGTAATGTCCCAAGCAGGAAACAACCTCTCAAGAGACTCCTTTTCCCAATAGAGTTAACAAATGGCATCTCCAACAGAGAAGTTTTAACACCTCTATATCTCAGACGAATGGGTTCCCCAACAAGTTTGACATCAAAAAATTTTCCCATCAAATGGCATCTCCCCAGGAAAATTCGGCGAGAAGTTTGAGGAAAACCGCTATAAATAGCATCCCTTGTCAAGAAAGTTTATTGACAAAAGAAACTAAGACCAGTTCCTTGGCTGAAGACCAGGATCGAGGGGAAGTTTATTGACAAAAGAAACTGAGACCAGTTCCTTGGCTGAAGACCAGGATTGAGGGGAAGTTTATTGACAAAAGAAACTGAGACCAGTTCCGTGACTAAAAACCAGGATCGAGGGGAAGTTTTTACCTTTTCTAAGCATCATTGTTTAGCAAAAGAAGATGGATGACCAAACTTCCATTCATAACCACCATCAAAATTTTGGGTATTCTGATATTTAATCCTCTTGCACCCCGAATGCCCTTCGCCATTCACACCTTCGGGTCCAAGAAGATTAAATAGGGGCATCTGTCATACCCCAAATTTTGACCACCAAGATTTCCCATCATTGTGAAGATCATTACCACAATATGGATGTACTTTCATGCCTCATCAATCTCCTAAAAGATGGTTGAGCAGTCACTACAATCAAAGATTAGGGTTTTGAGCCCTCTCAGAGCATTTAGACAAAAGATCAATCAAGAATTTACATGATCTTCAACTTGTCTAACCTCTCCAACATCCATGGAGGACCAAGAGGCCTCCCACATCAAGAATTAAGCACAAGGTTGCAATATACCAAGTGGATCAAGCCTCAGGATTGCCTGCAACACCAAATTAGGATTTGGTCGACCAGGGTCCCCAGATGAAAAATTTCCATCTGGGCATGAGCCAATGCCTCAATATATAGTCTAACTAACTCAAAAGGATCTCAAGAACCCATCCACAATGGCAAAATTACCTTGAAGGTCCATCTAGCAAAAAATCAGGAATTATGGTTTTGACCTAATTCAACCCTTGAGTTAACTGGTGAAGTGAGGCATGGCTTGAAGCTTCGAAATGAACTTCAAAGACCTTAAATACATCATATTGGCATGCTTACAAGATTTGATTAACTCAAAGAGCTCAAGTCATAAGCCACAAGAACTCAAAACCATCTGATCACAAATTAGGGTTTCTGATGGAAAAAGTCAACCCTACCCTTGACTATGGACCTACCCTTGATCTCAAACCTTGGGGAGGGGTCCAAGACATTCCTAAATACCCTTGGAGGCCATCCATGAAGTTTAATTGAGCCCAAGGATTGATTTCACAAAAGGATCGCAAAGTCAAAATTTCATCTGATAAAAAAGTCAACTGTATAAAAAGTCCAAGTTTGACTTTTTGGATTTTTGGTCAAACAATGTTCCTTAACCCTAAAACAATGTTAATATGTGATTTGAATCATCATTCATCAAGAAAAATCAAAGAAAGTGAGTTAACTTGTTAAAGGGGTAACCATAAAAAACTTAGAATTTTTCTAAGTTATGGAACAAAGTGGCTAAGGTACCAACTTCCAAGGACCATAACTTGAGATCCAAGCAACCATTTTGGGTGATCCAAAGCAGGATTTGTAGGTCTTGCTACACTCTACAAAAGCTTCAACTATATCAAGCTCCAATTATTCATGTATTTTTAGTTATGGAGTGATCAAAGTGGCTAAAAACATGAAAATGACACTTTTCCAACACTTAGTGAAAATCCGCCTAAGTTACCAGCCTTGAACATCAATGTTCATGAGGTTTTTTCAATTGGATCCAAATAGTTTCAAGACAAACTATGATCACACATGTACTGTATCATATGAGGGTTTTCCAATGAGCCCAAGAACATGAGAAAACTCCACCTGAGCTAGAGGTTATGACAGCTTCAACATGCCTTGTTGTAAACTGTTTTTGCATGGCAGATTTATGCCTTAGTGCTCGAATTGATCAATTTGGGCAAATTCAAGCATGGTTATCCATCTGCACACCTCAAGGGGGAACAAACAAGGGACAAACACTGATTCATCAGCCTCACAAGTCCATGAAGCTATGTTTAGGCATGTCATCCCTAGAATTCAAGATGCTTCAAATATTCAATTTTGTCTCAAGGAATTTAACTGATGTATTGAGGTGGCCTTCATCAAGACAATGTTATCCAAGTTCAGTCAAGACTTATCCCTGAACCAAAGAACCTTAGGCCTGTGCTCTAACCTCAAGCCAATGGCTAGAGGAGACTTGAGATTCCATTTGATCATAATTGGCCAAAGGCCTGCTGCAGTTGCCACACACTGTTGCTTGCAAAACAAACTTGACACACTATAAATAGACCTCAATTATGATCAGTTTGAGTACACCAAAGCACCCAAACTGATGCTTTCCTCAAAATCTCCCTTTCACTCCAATTTTGCCTTCTAACTCAAGTCACTATCGGGTTTTAAGTTTGAGAGCAATTCCAACCAAACCAATCACACACACACCTCATAAACATCATGTATGAGTGATCCATAACACAAAATCACATATGGAACATCAAATTCACAAAATCACCAGCCAATTGCTCAAGTTCTTGACAGATTTGCAGTTGAGGTACCACAACCAGTTCCAGATCATTTCCATCCATTCCAAGCATTCAAACACACTCCTTGGCACCTAAGCAAGCTGTCCAGATCATTGGAACCTAGCTGTAACACCTCCATCACCAAACTCGATTACCAGCTGCAAGAGGTAAGCATGAACCCTTCAAACTCTATGTTCCATGCATCATAAATGAATTTGTGAGTTACCATCTTGTTCCTGCATGTATATAGAGTAATACCCCTCAATCAATTGCCATGAATCAATCGTGTATGGAATTTCATTGTGTTCATGCTGAAATTAGGGTTCTTGAGGTTTTCTTCTGATTTCTCACTCAATACTTAATATAAATGCAATTAATCTATATGGTTGTGATCCTTGTTAAAAAACGAACAAGATTGGTGTTTGAATCGTACAAAACCATTGAGAAATCATGGAGAAAAGTGAGAAAATGCAAATCTGAAAAAACAGAGGGCGCGGGCAAGAACCAAGTGTTCTTGGCGCCATAATTGAAATTTTGAATTTTAGTTATTTTTGTTAATTGATTCAAAAATTAATTTCTCTCTGAATATTTATGTTTTTGAATTGATTCTTTTTCTCAAAATTCACTGAAATATTTAAATATTTTATTTTACAAAAAAATCCAATTTATATTATTTATTTAATATAGTTATAATTTTTGTGATTAATTTCATTTTATTTGTTTTTAAACATTTTTAAATGGAATTCCCACTTTGATATTTCAAAACCAATTGAATTTCAAACTCTCATGTAATTAAACATGATTTTTAAAAATATTTTTCAAAGTGTACAACTTATTTTTGAATATATTTGGTATTTTATATCATTTTTTCATTTAATTTCCTTTGAAAAAAACATTTTTATTTAAAATTAGGGTTTTCTCTCGATTTTAAATTTTCAAACATTCTTGGGCCTCTAATAGAGTGTAAGACCCAATCCTCTTAGGGCCTCAGTCATTGTATAAGTCCCAACACATTTTCAAAAAACCTCGGCGCGATCGCCAGTTCAAAATCAAATCACTTGGGCCTCTCCTTGAGTTATAAGTCCCATTTATTTTTCTTAAAATAATCTTTGGGCCTCTAATAGAGTGTAAGACCTAAACCCTTTGTAAATATAAACCATTTTGGGCCTCAATCATTGTATAAGTCCCAGTACAATTTTCAAAACAACGGTGCGATCACTGTTTTACCATGGGTCTGTCCTTGAGTTGTAAGGCCCATCACTTGTACAAAAATAATCTTTGGGCCTCAGTCATTGTATAAGTCCCAGTACAGCTTACAAACAACAGTAAAATTATTGTTTTTCATTTGGGTCTCTCCTTGAGTATAAGCCCCAATAATCTTTTCAAAAACAACTTACAGTTGTTATCAAAACTTTCTTTAATTTCTTAAAACAACTAACAATACAGCTATGGAAGCTTGCTCGCCTGTAAGTTTTTATCAGCTTTCTTTTACTTACTTGCACATATACATGTATATATTTGTTTAAACAGCATGGAAGCTTACTCACCTGTAAGTTTTTACTAGCGTTACTTTACATGCTTATATATATATATATATATATATATATATATATATATATATATATATTTGTATTGAGGGAAGCTGCTCCCCTGTAAGTCCTTCTTTCATATCCTTTTAAATACTTGTCATATATCAACTGTATATATACTAGTATATCTATTTAGAGTTTTCCCATAGGATTTCCAGATACAGTCTTGCCTTCTCTTGGGCTTAAACAATATGGAACAAAGAGAAAGGCAGTATTCTCGGTGAACCTTTTCTCAGACTGTCACTATTAGAACTTGTCAAAGAAATTCAGTTTCCCCAGAAAGGATTAATTCCTAGTGAAACTTCTCTTGACTTTCTTCAAACCCTAGAACTATTCACTAAAGAAAAGATTATTCCCGGTGAAACTTTTCTTGAACTCTTCTTAAGTTTGGACCCACAGGCTTCCTAAAAGCATCCCCGCCTCCTCTTGGGCTTTGTACAAGGACCCTTCGGCTTCCTAGAAGTTCTCATGCCTTCTCTTGGGCTTAATACAAGGATCCTGAAGACCTCTTAAAGGTATAAGACAGAACTTAGTCATCCTTTGCTAGAGCAGTCTTTTCAGTGTCGAACCTCAGACCAATTTAGGGTTGATACTCAACCCTTAAAACACCTGCCTCCTCTTGGGCATCGTACAAAGATAAACTCTTCCATAACAGTAGACTTGGATAGCCTAATCCCTTCTCAAGATCTCAAAGACATTCTCAAGTTCCTTACAAACATAGGAGAAGCCCTTGTCATTCTGGATCAATCTCCAGTAGAGTTAAAACCCCTGGGTTCTAAAACCTAGTCTCTCTCCTAAAATTCCCTAGCCAGGGTCAGCTTGTCATCAGTATAACACTATCCCAAATCAAAACCTCAAGGCATCTGATACCTCAACTTTTCTGTAACCTTCAGCAAGAGTTGATTCCCCATTTGGACTTGCCTCGGGATCTCAATAATCCCCAACAGAAGATAGCCTCCTCTTAGGCTTTGTATAATGATCTTTTATTTCCTCAGCATAGTCAGCCTCCTCTTGGGCTTTGTGCAATGATTCTCCCTAGCGGATCTAACCTTTTCAGACTCTCTTTTGAGTCAATCACCTTTTCAGACTCTCTTGTTGAGTCAATCACTTTTCAGCACTCTCTTGTTGAGTTAATTACCTTTCAGACTCTCTTGTTGAGTCAATCAGATTTTCAGACTCTCTTGTTGAGTCAATCACGTTTCAGCACTCTCTTGTTGAGTCAACCCTTGTAGCCTCAATCTTGGGCTTTGTACAAGACAGAGAAAAATACTCTCTTGTTGAGTCAATGTTTTCCAGCCTCCTCTTAGGCTTGGTATAAAGATTTCCCCTGGCAGAAGTCAGCCTCCTCTTAGGCTTTGTATAATGATTTCTCCAACTTATTCAGCCACAATCCTGGGCTTTGTACAGGACAGATAAAAGCACTCTTTTATTGAGAAAAACCTTTTCCAGCCTCAATCTTGGGCTTTGTACAAGACAACATATAAATTTCCTAAGCAGAGTCAATCCTCTCCTTTTCAGCCTCAATCTTGGGCTTTGTACAAGACAGATAGTACTCTCCAGCAGAGTCAAATCCCTTTCGGCCTCAATCTTGGGCTTTGTACAAGACACTTAAAATACCCTCAGCCGAGTCATTAAAGTCTCATTTTAGCCTCAATCTTGGGATTTATACAAGACAGATAAAGATTTCTTTCCCACAGAGCCAGTCTTCTTTTCAGCCTCAATCTTGGGCTTTGTACAAGACACATACAAACCCTCCCCAACGGAGTCAAAATCCCTTTTAGCCTCAATCTTGGGCTTTATACAAGACAGACAGAATATGTTCCCCGAAAAATTCAAACTTTTAGCCTCCTCTTAGGCTTTGTATAATGATATCCCCAAAGAGTCGTCTCTTTTTAGCCTCAATCTTGGGCTTTGTATAAGACATATATAAACACTCTCTTGTTGAGTCAGTCTTTTTCTAGCATCCTCTTAGGCTTTGTATAAGGACTTCCCCAGTGGAGTTAATCAACCTCTTAGCTTCAACCTTGGGCTTTGATCAAGGCACACAAAAATCAACATCCCCTCAGAGGAAATCAAAATATCTCTGTAGGAAGTCATTTCTCACTTTATAACTTATCAAAACAGAAAATCAAAACAACCCTGATCCCAGATAACTGCTGTAAGTGGCACACTTGTTGATTCAAATATCCAAGATGTTTTCCATCTTTTATCCTGGTAAATCCTCTCTTTCATCTAATTGCTGTAAGCGGCAAGCCTCTAGATTGTTTACATCCATGCCACTGTCCCTCTCTTAGCTTGAGAAATTCCTAAGGAAAAATGGCATTGCTCAACACTGAGTTAAAGTTTTCCCCTTTAGGACAAATCCCCTATAAAGGAAATTATGGAATTGCTAGATTCACATATCCCAGTTAAAGTAACCCTCCTTTATAAACAGTCACCCAACAGTTGTGATGAACAGACGAGATGTCTCCCTTTAGAAATGAGAAAGTCTCTCTCAGTCAAACCTTTTAGCTTCAATATTGGGCTTTAAACAAGACACAAATAAACCTTTTAGCTTCAATCTTGGGCTTTGAACAAGACACCAAAACATCTCTTTCCTCCCATAGAATAAGAGGAACTACGATTGCTCTGATTTCCCTATTTCATTTAAACAGGAATACGTAGGCATAAGATTGTGAAATCTTAGCGAGCATACTAAACAAAAACTCTAGGTCCAGTACCTTCATATCAATCAAAACTTAGGTCCAGTACCTTACCAAAAACATCGGAAAACCCGAACATCAACAAAAACCTACTCTATCTCTCATACTTCCCAAGAAACTTTCCCAACCCATTAACGGATAAACACCATCAAGTACAAAGAAGAACCTAAAGCTAACAACCTGTGGATAACTACATATAGGATGGGTAATTGATAACTCCCCATTGTATAACCTGACCCCGAACTCCCCGAATCTCTTTAAGCGTGTGCTCAGTGAAACATTCACGTGCAAGGTGTCGCTCCCAGGATTTTCATCCAAATACAAACGCGAAAGTGGCACCGAAACAGAGTCGCCAACAATGTGTATTTATCCCAAGAGAGGGAAAGGAAACACTGCATAAACCTGAGGGAAGGATAGAGCATGGTCTTGCGACCAAGAGAACTGGGTTCGGGAGTCGGTTACGCGCGAGGAAGGTATTAGCACCCCCACGCGTCCATCGTACCCGATGGGATCCATACTTGCTGCTTCAATCAAAGGGTGTAAGGAAAGGATACTGGAAAATGAACTGCTAGCTGGAGAACTGGAAAAGGAAAGGAGAGAGAAAGAGAAACAAATGTAGGGAAAATAAAAGAAGTACTCGCATGGGCCCTACCCCACTGCCTACGTATCTCATCAGGAACATGAGAATCAGAGCGACGTAGTTCCCCTCAACAAGGGTGGCTTTGTTTGTGTTTTTTAGTGGAAACGTTGTCATACCCCAAATTTTGACCACTTAGATTTCCTATCATTGTGGAAATCATCACCATAATATGGATGTACCTTTGTGCCTCATCAGTCTCCCCAAAGATGGGTGAGCATCCACTACAATCAAGAATTAGGGTTTCAAGCCCTCTCTGAGTGCTTAGACAAAGGATCAATCAAGTAATGACATGATCTTCAACTTGTATAACCTCTCAAATATCCACAATGGATCAAAAGGACTCCCACTTCAAGGATCAAGCACAAGGCTGCTCCCTTCTAAGTGGATCAAGTCTCAAGATCGACAGTGTCACCAAATTAGGGTTTTGGTCGACCAGGGCCTCCAGATGGAAATTTTTCATCTGGGAACAAGCCAATGATCCAAAACATAACCTAATATACTCCATGGAACCTCATGGACCCAATCATCAAGTCAATTTTTCCTCAGGGGATGCATTCATCAAAAATCAGGAATTAGGGTTTCTTGACCTAATTCACCCCTAAGTTGACTTTTAGGGCAAATCATGAGCCAAGACCTCAAGAGAGGGTTTGAGGGTCTCTAATGAACTATATTGATCAATTTGGAACAATGGATTAATCCAAGAAGCTTGAGCAACAAGTCTCAATTTCATCTGCACCACAGTTAGGGTTTTAAGGAAAAAGTCAACTGTAACTTTGACTTTTGACCAGGACATGCTCCCAAGCCCTATGACATGCATCAATATACCCTATGACACCCATGGAACATGTCCATCAAGTTTGATTTAGGTCAAGGACATGATTTCCTGAAGAATTGCACAGTTTGGAATTCATCTGATAAAAAGTCAACTGTGCACAAAAGTCAACTTTGACTTTTTGAGATTTTTCACCAAAATGGATTTTTAACCCTAAAATGATGTTAATGTATGATTTGAATCATCATTCATCAAGAAAAATCAAGAAAAGTTGGGTAACTTGTAAAAGGGGTAACCATAAAAAACTTAGAAAATTTTCTAAGTTAAAAATAAAGTGGCTAGGGTACCAACTTTGGAGGGTCATAACTCCTAAACCACAAAGCCATTTTCTCCCATCCAAGGCTTGATTTGTAGATCTCATTGCTCTCTACAAAAACTTCAACTAGACCTAATTCCAACTCCTCATGGATTTTGAGTTATGGAGTGATCAAAATCAAGAAAAGTCACTTTGTTCCAACACTTAGTGAAAATTTCACTATGTCAAATTTTACCCTACTTTTTGCCAAATGTAGGGGGATTTTTCACTTGGATTAAAAAGAGATCAAAACCAAATATGTTCAAACAATTGTTGTATCATGTAAGGGCTTTCCAAAATGGCCAAGAACATTACCAAATTCCATTTGAGTCATGAGATATGACATTGGAAAGTTGCCTTGCTGAAATCTGCCAAGGCAAGGCAGAATTTGCATTTTTGCTCGATTTTCCAAAATCAGCCAAATCCAAATGCTCCTATCCACTTGGACACCTCTGAGGATTGAATATAAAGGGGACAACCACTGAGCCAAGCCTCCAAAGTCTTTGGAACAAGAAATAGCATGTTGAACCTAGAATGGCCAAAATAGGGACAAGACTCCAATTTTGGATTGGAGCATTCAATGGAAGCATCAAGGTGGCATGGACTGAGCCATTTGCAGCTGAATTCAGTCAAGACTTATCCAAGACCAAGGGAACCATAGCCCTGTGCCCTAACCTCTCGTCAATGGCTAGAGGAGACTTGCATTTCCATTGGCCAACATTGAACAAACACCTGCTGCAGTTGCCATTCACTATTCCTTGCAAAACAAACTTGCTCTACTATAAATAGAGCTCAATTATGGTCAGTTTAAGTACACCAAAGCCATCAAACAGATGCTTTCCTCAAAATCTCTTCTTTCACTCCAATTTTGCCTTTCTTAGCAAGTCACTATCGGGTTTTTCATTAGAGAGCAATTCCACTCAAACCAATCACACACACACCTCATATACATCATATGTGAGCTGATCAAACACTTAAACAACAACTGGAACACTGATTTCTCAGAATCACCAATCAATTGCTCAAGGTTTTAACCAAAGTGCAGTTGAGATGCCATGAAGTGATACAACCATTCTCAGTCAAGTCCAAGCATTCAAACACACTCCATAGGGTGTAGGGAAGCTGTTCAGATCATCACAATTCATCTGTAACACCTCCTACTTAGAAATCAATTTGCTCTTGCTGTCACGACCTAGAGGTAAACTTAAACTTGGTCATCTCTCAATCTATGCATATTTCCTCGCACAATACTTTTGCCAAATGTTCATAATTATGCATGGAATGTTTCCCCTCAAGTAATTGCTTTGTTTGAATCGTGTATCAAAAATCCTAGCCTTCATGCATAAATTAGGGTTCTTGAGGATTTTTCATGATTTCTTGTTATATGTTTAATTTAAATGAAATTAAATACCATAGACATGATCGTGAGGTTGAAACGAGTTGATGGGTATGTGGATTACATGATATGATTAAGTATTCAGTGCGATTGGAGAGAAAATGCAAATCTGGGCCAAGCTGAAACACGCGCGTGTTCTTCAGCTGTTCTTGGCGCCATTTTCCATAAATTCAAATATTTGAATTTTGTGATTTTATTTAATTGATTCAAAAATTAATTTCTCTCTGAGTTTTAATGATTTTGAGTTGATTCTTTTTTTAATAATTCACAAAAATGTTAAAATATTTTTTTTCCCAAAAAATCCCAAAAATATTATTTATTTTGTATAATTGATATTTTTGCAAAGAATTAATGTTTTATTTATTTTTGACATTTAAAATATTTTTTCCACCTTGATTTTGCAACTTTTAATGCTTTCTAATTATTTTGTAGGTCAATACTTAATTTTTGAAGCATTAATCCAAGATCACAATTTGTTTTCCATATGTTAAACAATTTTAATCATTTTAATTGAATTTTTATTCAATTAAATATATTTTTGAAAATAGATTAGGGTTTTTGGATTAATTCAACCCTCATAAATCATTTTCAAAACACTTTGGGCCTCTAATAGAGTGTAAGACCCAATCTTTTTTTTTACCAAACCATTTTTGGGCCTCAATGTATTGTATAAGTCCCGATACTGTCAAAAAACAAACGGCCCGATCGTCGCCTTCTAAAAAATAACCTTCTGGGCCTCTCCTCGAGCTATAAGACCCATTTAAAACTTTTGGGCCTCTATTAGAGTGTAAGACCCAACCCCCTTTTAACCAAAAACATTTTGGGCCTCAGATATTGTATAAGCCCCTCTGCGTTAAAAGAAAACCTCGGCGCGATCGCCATTTTTAAACGAAAAGTCAAACTGGGCCTACCCTCGTGTTATAAGCCCCACTCTTTTTCTTTAAACTTTTTGGGCCTCTTGAGAGAGTGTAAGACCCATCCCTTTGTACAGAAAACAATTTTTTGGGCCATAATCACTTGTATAAGTCCCTCTGTACAAATTCAAACAGTGCGCTCACTGATAAAACCCTGGGCCTCTCCTTGAGCTATAAGCCCCAAATCTTTCTTTTTTCAAAACACTTTCTCCTTTGATTTTGAAATATACTGTTATTTTCAATCTTTCTTTGTTGAACAACTAACCAAACAGCATGGAAGCTCTACAACCGAGTAAGTGGTTATTGCTTTCATTTACCGCTTTCATATACATATAACTGTATTGTGGGGCTGTTTCACTGTAAGTCTTCTTTCATAAACTCATATCAACTGTGTAATAATAGTATAGATATTTAGAGTTTTCCCGGCCACTACGTCTAGAACTAGGTGACGCCGTTTCGTTTATTCGTAGAAATAGACAACTAGATCCCCAATAGGATCACCAGATACAGTCTTATCTTCGGCTCTCCTCATTAGGAATTATCAAGAAACTCTACTCCTAGAGATGAATGTATTCTCCGTGAATGGAATCTTTGAGTTTCTTCCAAATTCTCGAACTTTCCTGACTTGATCTATTCCTTGTGAATAGCTTGCCTTGAATTTCTCGGGGTTTGGGGACCCACAGGCTTCTTAAAAGCATCGGCCTCCTCTTGGGCATCATACAAGGATCCACAGGCTTCCTAAAAGCAACTGTGCCTCCTCTTGGGCTTAGTACAAGGACCCGCCGGCTTCTTAGAAGTATTCACAGCCTCCTCTTAGGCTTCGTATAATGATCTCTTCCTCCGGGAATGATAACCTCCTCTTGGGCATCGTACAAGGACCCGTCGGCTTCTTAAAAGTTTCCAGCCTCCTCTTGGGCTTCGTACAAATTGTCCCGACGACCTCCTAGAGGTATAGGAACAGAAATTAGTCATCTGCATAGAACTGTCCTTTCATAGAGTCTACTACTGTTTCTCAAAGCATAGTACAAAAGATGAAACTATAGACTTGGACAGTCTAATATCCTTGAGTCTCAAAGACATTCTCAAGTGACCCCTTCGTTAAATAGGAAGAAAACCCGCGGACTCGGACAGTCTCAATACCCTTCGGATTTCCCACTTCCTTAAAGAACAAGAATAACCCGGATCCTTGAATCAAATCCTCGAGTACAGCATTGCTCATATAAGAACTGATTTTCTCTTTTAAAATCAGTATATTGGACCTGTCACTTAACTGAAACAGTAACCACAGCCTCCTCTTAGGCTTTGTATAAAGATCCTTCTCCAGTGAAGTTAGCCTCTCTCTTGGGCTTTATACAATGATTCTCCCCAGCGGAGCAAACCTTTTAGCCTCAATCTCAGGCTTTATACAAGATATAAAAGATTCCTTCGTTGAGTCAAACAACGTTTAGCCTCTCTCTCGGGCTTTGTACGAGACACATAAGAGACTCCCTCGTTGAGTCAATTACCTCTTTAGCCTCCATCTCGGGCTTTGTACGAGATACAAAAACTCTCTTGTTGAGTCAAATCGCCTCCATCTCGGGCTTTATACGAGATACCAAAAGATTCCCTCGTTGGGTCAAAACCTTTTAGCCTCTCTCTCGGGCTTTGTACGAGACACATAACAGCCTCCTCTTAGGCTTTGTATAAGAAAACCACTGGTTGATCCAATTAACCTTTTAGCATCAAAGTTGTGCCTCGTCCACAGTACACAAACATCAACAACTCCTTCCCCTCCATCTAATAGCTGTAAGCGGCAAGTCTCTGGATCATCTACATCCATGCCAATGTCCCTCTTTTAGCATGAGAAATTCCTAAGGAAAGATGACATTTATCTACACTGAGTTAAATTCTTCTCCTTCAGGTTAAAACCCCCTATAAAGGAAATTATGGCATTGTCGGATTCACAAATCCCGGTTAAAGTAATCCTCCTTTACAGTCAGTCACCCAACAGTTGTGACAAACAGACCCTCTTTAGAGATGACAAATTCTCTCTAAAGTCAAACCTCTTCAGCTTCACATCTTGGGCTTTGAACAAGATATAAATCACCTTTCGCTTCACGTCTTGGGCTTTGAACAAGACACCAAAACAACCATTTCCTCCCATAGAATAGGAGGAACTACGAACGCTCTGATTTCCCTATTTCAGTAAACGGGAATACGTAGGCATAAGATTGAAAGAAAAATCTTAGCGAGCACACTAAACAAAAACCCAAAATCCCATACTTTCATATATATTCGTCCTAATATCTTAACCGATAGCCTAAAACAGCCCTCGTCAACAAAATAAACCTAGGACAAACCCCGAATCTTTGTAGCATCTGTAAACCAACAGTTTTGACTGTTTAATCTCAGTATGCAAGCAGGGTTAATTGGAGACATCTATTTCCCTTCCTTCATTGGCTTTAATAGGATAAAAAATGAATCGATCTGTAGTACTAGAGCGATCGTGCTTCGCAACCACATTCAAAAATCACTCGCTATAGAAAAATGGCGACTCTGCTGGGGACTGCGCAGGTCTCTTTAGGGATCTTGTTCTTTGTGGAAACCTTGACGTCACTAGGATCTTAGGTCAAAACGCCGTTAATTTGGAATGAAACCACAGATTGGTGACTCCGTCGGGAAACCATTTTCTGTCAGGAACTTAAGATTCTTAGCTTTTAAAAGTCTAGGATGATTAGGACAAATATATGTACTGCTTTTCCTAATTGCTATACGTGTTTATTTTTCTACTAATGGGAATGCGTGTGATGCCGCATGTGGAAAGATAGAGTATACACTTAAGATAAGTGATGTCGACGAGGTCGACCATCAACCTCAGTGGAGGCTGACCAATGCAACCCATTCTCTCACCTAGACAATGGGCCAATTGTGATGTCTGAGAAGCTGAGGAGCCAAACCCTTTTATAGTGCGGAAACTATCGGGAATAGTTGTTACGCGATACTACCCTCATTTGAGGCTGGTGATCTATTCTCGGTGAATGGCACTTACTCTAAGATTGTTCTACAACTCGCTGGCGATCCGCTTGTTGTTTTGCTTTCCTGGGAGGAGTTGATGATAATGAGTACAGGTACAAAAATCACCCTAGTATAAACCTTTGGGGATGGGTAGAGCCTTGACTTCATGACAACGACCCTTTGACCCCATGTTTTTTCTATGTTTTTGTGTGCTGCATTCATGCATTCATTTTAAAAAAACATTAAAACATTCAAAAAATTTCTCTTCTAGTCTCTCTGTTTTTCAAATTAAACTGAGACTGTGTTTGCAAATATCAGAGAAAAGGATTGCACTAATGGATTTCAGTAGAAGGAGAACTCATAGTTACACCTTCAAGGTTCCAAAGCTAGAGGATTTGAGAAGGTTAGCAAGGATGATCACAAACTAAGAGGCTTTCAGAGCCAAACACGGAGGTTTGCTACCACTATTAAGAGTCCATGTGATTGAGGGAATCATGGATGCGCTCATTCAATTTTATGATCCAGTTTATCACTGTTTCACATTCCCAGATTACCAGCTCGCACCAATGCTGGAGGATTATTCTCATCTGATCGATTTACATATCACAGATCGTGCTCCATTTTCTGGACTGGAAGAAATTCCAAAGAATCAGACCATTGCAAGAGCAATTCATTTGGACGAGTCTGAGGTCAGGACTCACCTAACTACCAAGGGTGGCATCCAAGGTTTGCCAGCCCAGTTCTTGACAAAGAAAGCCTTGTATTTTTCCAGTATAGGAAACGTGATTGCTTTTGAAAGCATCTTTATCTTGCTCACCTACGGGTTATTTTTGTTTCCCAACATCAATAACTTCGTCGATATCAACTCCATTAAGGTTTTTCTCATTGGAAACCCTGTGCCGACTTTGCTCCCAGATGCGTATCATTCTGTACTATTAGGGAATTTGTACAGCGGAGGGGAGATCACATGCTGTGTAGCTCTGCTTTACAAATGGTTTATCTCCCACTTGCCCAAGTCTGCTGCTTTTTGGGATTGTAAGAGTGCCTTACGTTGGTCGCAGAAGATCATGCCTCTTACCAACTCTGATATAGATTAGTGTAATAGGATCTATGATGGAATCAGGATCATTGACCATTGTGGAAACTTCCCCAACGTACCCCTTATAAGAACTAAGGGAGGAATCAACTATCATCCGGTGTTGGTTCGCCGTCAATTTGGATACCCGATGAGACACGTCCCACGGGGTGTTCATCTGGAAGGTCTTTTCTTCAAGGAAGGAGAAAACGACAGAGCACTAAAGATGGAAATAGTGCACGCTTGGAAGCATGTTCATAAGAAAGGACAAGAGTCTCTGGGAAAACCAGACTGTGTCTCGGTGGAGCCTTATCTCCATTGGGTACAAACTAGAGCTCTCAAGCTAAAAATGCCTTATCCTCGTTACGGAATTCTTCCGCCAAGGGAATCTGTCATGTACTTCATGACGGAAACTGAAAAGCTTCAGGTTACTCTCAACAATGTTCAACAGGAGAGGAGGTCTTGGAAGAACAAGTACCGCACCCTCGACGTGGAGTGCATCAAAATACAGCAATTACTAAAATAGAAAGATGCTCTGATTGAAATTTTGGAGCAACATGCTGTAGAGAATCAAGATGACCAAAGGAATTTGCTCACTCCTTTCACCTGGCAAAGGAATGACAACCCGACAACGGCCCAAGAGCCCCGGTCAAAGAAAAGGAAGATACCAAAATCAGCACCCGATTTCTCTTCAGAGAGGACTCAGGACCCATTAGTTTAGGTTTCTGTTTCTGCACTTTGTAATCTACTGTATGTCCATTTCTGTAATCCTTTGAATTCAATAAAAAGGGGTTTCCCCACCGTTTGATATTTGCAATCTAATTGTCGAAGTTTATTTTGATTAAACCTTAAACAATTAATATAATCATTGCATTCATCATTCTCACATCGCGTATTCTTCTTACCTACGAATCTCACGTTTGTGTCTCGGTTCTAGAGTCAAACTGTCTCATTCGTATAATACTCAGGCCAATCATCAGAAAAAGATGGATGATCTTGAGGAAGAAAACAGAGAGTTGAAAGAAGAGATCGACGCTCTGAGAGAGGATATGAGAAAGCTTCGTAACGACATGCAAGCCATGGCAGAAGCTCAGCTACAAAGAACTGTGATCTCAGAGATCACCTCAACGCCCATAGTGGAGAAGTATGATCCTAGGTATCAAATACCGAAAGATCATCCTTGGGGCATGCCTGTTAACTATATCCCGGAAGGATATGTTCCGCCGATCACTGAAGATCAGGGAATCACAAAAGATGCCACTGGGCCTGAAGGTTACAAACTTCGGAAAATCGAAGATGCCAGAGGCATACTGAAGACTCCTGAAGGTTACAAACTTCGGGAGACGCCAAGACTCACTACCGTAGTCACGGTACCACCCCCTGTGGTGCACACTGTCCCGGAAGGACAGATTCCACAGACACCTTCTGCTAAGAAGGAAACTATGTTTGACAGAATGGAGGAATTCTAGGAGCAGTTCTTGGAAATGCAGAAGGAACTGCAAGCCATTCGCGGTCAGGATCTATTTGGAAAGGATGCCGCAGATCTCTGCTTGGTCCCAAATGTGAAAGTCCCGCACAAATTTCAAGTGCCCGACTTTGAAAAATATAAGGGTAACTCTTACCCTCAAAGCCATCTGGTGATGTACGCTCGTCGGATGTCAATTCAGACGGAGAATCAGGACCTACTGATTCACTACTTTCAGGATAGTTTAACCGGTGCCGCACTCAAATGGTACATGGGTTTAAACCGTACTACGATCAATAGATTCAGAGATCTTGGCACTGCCTTGTCCAATAATACAAATACAATTTGGATATGGCACCCGACAGAGATCAACTCAGATCAATGTCGCAAAAGGACAAGGAAACCTTTAAGGAGTATGCTCAAAGGTGGCGCGAAATTGCCGCTCAGATTTGTCCACCTCTTGAGGAAAAAGAGATGACAAAGATCTTCTTAAAGACCTTAAACTCATTTTACTATGACCGAATGGTTGCCAGTGCGCCCAGTGATTTCACCGAAATGGTTGGCATGGGCGTACGTCTTGAGGAAGCCGTCCGAGAAGGACGTTTGGTAAAAGACACTGGATCGACGAGCGGTACTAAAAAATACGGTAGTGCTCTCCCTAAGAAAAAAGAGCAAGATATTGGGAATATCTCTCTCGGAAAGAAAAGGCGACGTTATCAACCGGTAGCAGCTGTGACTCCTGCTATCAACCCTGCGTCTATTCCTACGTATCAACCTCAGGTTGTGCAGAGCCAACCTGATCAACAAAGGACACAACAGCCTCTTCAGCAGGCTCGTCCTCCATACAACAACAACCATACAACACGGCCACCAGGATTTGATCCTATACCCGTGTCGTACGCAGAGCTGTTTCCATTACTACTGGCTAAGGGGCACATTCAGACTAAATCTCCTCTTACAGTACCGGAAAATCTGCCTTTTTGGTTTAAGGTGGATCAAACTTGCCCTTATCATCAAGGAGGTCCAGGGTATAACATAGAGACTCGTCTCAATTTCAAGTCCGACGTGCAAAAACTTGTTAGGAGCGGGGTCTTATCCTTCAAGAATACAAATCCTAATGTTCTCACGAATCTGCTGCCTCAACACGAGAAGGCTGCAGTCAATTTGATAGAAGGAGAGACTAACGATGTCTATCAAATTCACGATGTACTCTTGTTGAAAACCAATCTGGTCAAGATGCATTGTAGGCAGAGTGGATATGGCCATGTGTAGCACCCTAAAATTTTCCCTCCTTACTTCAGTACTAACTGGCTTATGTTTCACTTCATTTTTGCATTATCATGTGTGCATATCATTGGTTCTTAGCATGGGGTCAAGGTGCCTGAGGCAGTTCAAGAGGATAATATGTTCTTCAAGCAAGAGTCCTTATACTATCCAAGAGAGCTCAAGTGGATCACTCTCTCCTAACCAGTGCAGAGATTAGGGTTTTGAGATCCTTGGGTTTGTTGCTCCAATGGGCAAGCTTCTTGGGTTTTTATTATCACCAAATGGCATATCTTATCTTTGTTGGAGAGGATACACATCATATTCAGAGGAATTTGGATTTGGAGACTGTGTTATTTCCTCCTAGACTGAGGGTACCAAGATTAGGGTTTGCTATAAAGTCAATTTATTTCTGATTTTTTGGGCAAGACTTGATTCCATGGTATTCCTTGGGTCCCTAAGTATCTAGGAATGGAAGATTGTCTATCAGTTTGGTTCAGGAGAAGTTCAATTGGCCAATGGATTGGGAATCAGGACAATTGGATAAAAGTCAACAGTGAGAGGGGAAGTCAACTGTGAAAGCTTGAGGTTCTCTTCAAGGTTTTCAAGGTCTCACATCCTCATATGGCCTTCAAGGGTCAAGTTACATACCATCTATCAAGAATCAAGGGTTGGTACAAAAGTTACTAAATATGGAAATGACCTATAATTTGAAAGTTTCCATTTTGGGCAAGTTCCTACATTACATTCAACTTGACTTTTCATCATCAAAGAAGCTTCAAATGAATTTTCCTCAAACATGAAAGTTGAAGATCTTTTTCTCCCCTTTCCAAAAAGTACTAGATGGTCTCCATATCATTTGTGAAACTCAAGTTATGACCAAAAGAAGGCAAAGTGGTTTTTAGGGTTTTCTCATGGTTCCATTTGCATTTTGGGACATAGTGACCTATATTTGGTTACATTGCTTCATGTCATATTCTAACATCAAAGAACAATCCATGAGGATCATTTTGGGCCTTTGAATCAAGGAATTCCATGACTTATTCATTACTTATTTTTCATTATGCAAAATTGCCAAATTATTGAAAACTCATGAACCAAGGCATCTCAAGGCCCAAATCAAATTCAGGTGTGATTAGAAATTGTTAAATAAGTGATCCATCATAGAATGTTTGGATATACATGCATGGAGGAGGGTGTATTTCACATTATGTAAATTTCTAAAATCACCCAAAACTCATTAAGTGAAGAATTAACAAGGCCCAAATGCTGATCAGTGGATTAACCTAGTCTATTTAAGCTAACTCATGCTAGGGTTAGAGAAAAACACACGTGATTTTGGAGGAGAACAAATTTTGCAACCCTAAAGCCTTTCTTCATCGAATCTCACAATCCACAAGGGTTTCTCAAAAGATTCTTTCACAACTTTCATCCTTGGCATCTACAGAGTACAAATCACCCATCGTTGGAAGCTAAAAGCAAGGATAAGGGTTGCGTGATCTCAGGTCAGTGGCATTTTCCATGATCTTAAAACTCAGATTTTTGACATGCATAATGATGTGTGACATTCATTGATCATTCTGGTATATTTTGTTTTAAATTTGGACGTGCATATTGATTGTATGATGAGTTTTTAAATTTTGAACCATACTTTATTTCCTTCGATTTGCTTCAGGTGTTAGTCGTTTGTGATTTTTGATGACATATTTGAGTTCCTCATGATTTTCTGGTCAAGATAGTGTATTCGTTTGCGTGTTTTGGTGCATTTTTCATTGCAGGTGACCGGAGAGGGTGGCCGGAACCCTAGCTCCGGCGACTGGTAAGGGTTCCGGCCGGTGAAGGATTTGGAGGTAGGAGACGCAATCTGGGCCGTCCGTAGCTTTGATCCAAGGGCCCTCGTTGTGCCACATTTTTTATTTTTGAGTTTTTATTATAATGATCGCATGTTTATTACCCCACGTTAATTATCGTGTGCCACTAGATCATGACCTTTGATCTTGATGAATTTTTGTTTCATTGACTTAATCCTAAACGTTGCTTTAATCTGATGGATAAGATAATGGCAACACATTAAATTACCATGTGCCTTACCACGTGCCACTTTTTATTTTATTTATTTTCTGAATAATTTGGTGTGTGTGTGTGTGCATCATTGTTTGTGGTGTGCCCTAGATCTAAGACCTCTATCATGATTACTTGGATTTTGTGTTGACTGATCATGGCGCGTCAGATTGATCAAAGGGTAAGTGTGGAGTCAACCGTTTGACTAGGTCTCACATGCATCTCTTTTTTATTTTTTTATTTCGCTGATGGGTTTTAAGTGTTGGGCTTGCTATTCACACACCCACCTTCCAGCCCATTTCAATTCTCAACGTGCTTGTATTACTAAACACACCCCCATGCTTATTTCTTCATTTTTATTTTTATTTAATTATTACATTTCATTTTAATTCTTTTTAAAAATAGTTTCTTGCATTAAAAAATTACCAAAAAATTCATGAATCACATTTGGAATTTTATAAAATTTTCCCAAATTTTATTTTATTATTTTATTCTATTTTTAGCATCTGAAATAATTATTTGTTTATTTTCTTTTTGAATTTATTTCATACATGCATACCATGACTTGTATATTTTATTTCTCATCATCCACAAAATATTTTGAACTCATTCCTTTTGCATTCATTCACCAACACACTGAATTGCATTAAAATATTTTTCTCTCATTTTTAAAATCATTTCATATTGCATTTTAGTCCTCCTTTTTTGCATATTGAATCATGTTTCTTGTCTGAACTTTGCATGATTGTTTGAGTGACTTATATTTTGAATTTTGGCATGAGTTTTGGACATGTTGTTTGCTTCTGGTTGAGATATGTTGATAATTAATTTGGTGATTTTAGAAGGTGTGTTGCTAATTGTCTAATTGCTCTTTGTGTGAGATCTTCTTGTATGTACATCCTTAATCATGTTTGATTATTTGTTTGAGAAGACACTTGTGCCATTGTTTGGGATTGCTTCCTTGAATTCATGAATCATGCCTGGATTGTTATAGGTCACTTGATTACCAGTATATGTCATTGCTTGGGTTTCATTTGTCTCATTTCTTTTACGTATGTCTGTTTTGTACTAACCTTTTATGCAGGGGCTAAGGTAAGTTATTTGAGGGTGTGGATAAGTATCCATGTCCACTCTCATTCTTTCTTCCTCTCATATTTTCTTTCCTTTAGGCTTAGGTTGTTGTCAAACCTCCCCTTAGGGCCACCTTGGCATGATAACATTAGGACTAGATTCCATAGGATAGTCTCCCTCTAAACCTCCCCTTAGGCCCATCTTTGCATGATAACATTAGGATAGATTTCCCCCTTAGTGTTTTTTCTTTTCTTTTGAGTCCCTCTTCTCATCTTAAAACATCTTTAAGATACTTAATAAGGTCAACTTGCCTTGCACACGAGCCTTAAACATAGGAAATGAAGATTGAGGGGTCCCCCTTCTCTCTTCTAGAGTGTTGAGCATACGTCCCATTGGGGGCGACCATGCGACGCATTCGCTCCCGTGTCATAGACTTTGGTTTAAGTTGAGTTATGAACTAACTCAAGTCACTTCTGTCCTAAAAAATACAAACAAACTTCAAACCTTTTTGTCCTTCGGGATCGTCAAACTAAAGGCTATTTTAAAAAAGGGCACGTTACTTTCCGTCTGAGTTGCAAACAGGCAACGACCCTAACTGCCGGACGCGAACTTAACGTCGCTCATAAAAAACACAAAAAGAACTTGGTCCGAACTACGTTGACTCTGAATTTCCCATTGCACAAAGGGAGTACGTAGGCCTAAGACGTCGACGTCCTACCGAGTCTGTCTTTGTCTTCCCCTTCCCCGTTTTAGTGCAGCCATAGATTTTAGGATAACTCACCCTTAGAATAGACAACAAGCGTGGATCCCATCGAGTACGATGGACGCGTGGGGTGCTAACACCTTCCTCTCGCATAACCGACTCCCGAACCCAGGTTATGGTTGCAATGACCATTCCTTTCCATCTTCCTCAGGTTTGTGCGGTGTTCCCTTTCCCTCTCTTGGGATAAATTTACATGGTTGGCGACTCTGTTTTTCCGCGCCACTCTCGCGTTTGTACCTGGATGAAAATCTTGGGAGCGACAGCTGGCGACTCTGCTGGAGACTCTGGTTGACCTATGCTGGTCCATCCCTAAGCGAGTCTGTCCTAGCGCTTGCTTGTCTTTGTTATTTTTGGGTGTTTTTGTTTTTGTTTTGCTTTATTTGTTGTATTTTATTTTACCGCATTTCTGCATTGCATATTATTATCAGCTGCTGCACTATTTTTCTGTTTGGCGGGTTGGGAGTTCTGAGAGATAAGCCCAATACCCAGGCTTGAGTATACATGTAAGATTAGCGTGGCAAGTAGTGTGACTCGTGTGGCGTTTGGCCAGACGTAGTATACATGAAAACTCCACATCCAGACGAGGTCTTCTTTGGTAATATTCTATCCTGCGCATTGGTGCAGATGATTGAATGTAACCTAGAAAGCTGTCGACTCTGGGGACCATTCCCGAGAACTCAGTAACGGCACTCCTCCCGAGACATGATAATGGCAGACCACAAATGGCAAACCCATTACACATGTCGATCCGAGGACCCAATGCTGGGAACTTGCTATAGGGTGTCCTTTGGAAAAGAATCGGTGAAAGCACTCCTCATTTGGCGATAGTACTGTACCCCGAGGGATGAATGTACTATTGCTTCTCGACCTCAGTGCCGAAACTGAGGACTTGCCATAGGATGTTTTCTTTTTTGAGGGGAATCAGTTGAGGCCTCCTTGATTAGTGATGATGCCAAACCAGAAATGGTGAACGTATCATCATTTCTCGACCTGAGAGCCCTTGATATTGAGGATCCTCGGCTTTCTAGTACCCACATGTGAGAGGGCAGGGTGTTTACAGGTTTGCAGGTAACCTTGACCTTCAACATACCCGGTTTTCTGATCAGCAGTTTCATCAGTGTGGTACTATGGTTACTATGGTTATTCTGGGTATTTGGGCAGATCCTTGAGATTATACAGTTGTTCAGTGCAGCAGTTGTCTAGTCTGCGTGGCATCCTTGATCCCATGTGTGTATTTGCATCATCATTTCTGCATCCTAACATGTTTTGTTCATTTGCAGGGTTGCATCCTAACTTTGATTCCAGTTTTTGAAGACTATTAAGGATGAGCACTGGGAAGAGAAAGAACATCATAGTGTACAAGTTCCCATTACTTTTTCTGGATACCGTTCACAAGATTGTGTCTATGGCAGAACCTGGGGTATTGGCAAACTTTAGAGAAGAGTATGGAAGAATTCTGAATTTTTCTCGCAACATTACGGAATACGAGTATAAGGCTTTGCACACTCTGGTGCAATTCTATGACCCTCACCTGCGTTGTTTCCTATTCACTGATTATCTTTTGGCTCCGACATTGGAGGAATTTTCTCTCATTCTGGATGTTGCCATTAAAGAATAAGCTCCTTTCTATCCTTCTGAAGAACTTCCTGATTTGGAAAAGATTTCCGAGGCTTTGCATTTGGATCCATCTTTGTTGAAAAATAATATTGCCAGTAAGGGAGGGTGTAAAGGCTTTCATGTGAAATTTTTGATAGAACAGGCTGCTGTGTATGCCAAGGCTAGATGTTGGTCAGTTTTCAACACCATCTTGGCTATGTGTGTCTATGGAACGGTGTTGTTTCCAAGTATGAAGGATTTTGTGGACATGCACGTTGTCCGGATATTTACCATGAAGAATCCGATACCTACTTTGCTTGGAGATCTGTATTATTCGGTGCATTATAAGAATGAGAAGAGGAGGGGAGGACCCCTTTATTTTTGTGCGCCAGTCTTCTACAAATGGTTTGCTGATCGTCTTCCCAAATCTAGGGCATTTGTAGATACTCGAGGAACTTTGGAGTGGTCCAAAAGATTGATGGGCTTGAGAGAAAATAATCTAATTTAGGTTAACCGTGACTTGTTGGGCCAAGATATCATGATTAGTTGTGGAGGTCTCCCAAATGTGCCTCTAATAGGAAGGAAAAGGGGAATTAACTACAACCTTATTCTTGCTATTAGGCAATTCGGGTATGCATTGAAATAGCCACCAAGAGACGAGGAGGTCCAAGAATCTTTATATCTGAGTGGGGAAACTGATCCAGAACTGTTAAAAGAAGCTGCGAATACTTGGGGAAATCGTCATAAGAAGGGGAAGATTTCTTTTGGGAAGAGCAATAACAGAACATTTCCCGCGTATGAAGATTGGATTCAGAAAAGGGTAGAGGAGGAGCTTTTGCCATTCGCCAAAGAACCACCATCTTACCCCTTGCTGATTGAGTCTCCTACAACAGTTGAAATAGAGAAGTTTAACAAGTTGTGGGCTGAAAAAGAAAAGCTGCGAGAAGAAAACAGTGAGCTACTAAGAGAGATTTATCAGTTGAAACATGAGCGGGGTGAAGCTGTTCATATCGCCAAGTTGAAGACAGAGCTTCTCGCTGAGGCAGAAAAGGAGCTAGCTGACAAGGTCGCATCCAGACAAAGGATGAATCAAGCTCTAGACGGTATCAGTAAGGTTCTCGAGTCTAAGAAGGAGGAATTGGACAAGGCTTTGTTAAAAATTCACAGGTCAATGCTCACCGAGAAACTGCAATGGCTGAGAACAAGCTAAAATAAGACGATTATCTAGCTCAGATTGATCAATTGAAGTCGCAGCTCAAGAAGAAAGATGCTGAGATCTTATCAGGGGTATTCCAGAGACAAGCAGTCGAGGGTCGACTCAATGAAGCCATAGCCTCCATAGAGGAACTGAAGATCCAAGCTGAAGTGAAGAGACCTAGAAATGAGGGTCCTAGCATGGATAGGGCTTTTGGAGAAGACGCTTGGGAGTTGCATTGCCGATACTTGGAAGGGATCATACATAGGAGAGACGTTCTCATTCAAGAGCTAATTTAGAGACCGAAGCATCCCGACACCAAAAAGCTGTTCAAGGAAATTCAAGATTGGAGCAAGAAGCATAATGGATGGGGGGATTGACACTTGTGGACTTTGATGACATGCCGTAGTTTTCTGTTTTCTTTCATTATTCAGACCACCGCCAGACTTGTTGGTTGGGATCTATGATTATTGTGTTCGGACTTGTTATCTCGGATTTGTGATTGTTGACATTTGGTTTTCCTCTGGTTTTCTTAATATATGAGCAGAAGTTCCGTTCTATCTTGTTGTTAAACTGGAATCAAAGGGTGGATCGCCCTGCGGATATTCAAACATGTTCATTTGCATTTGCATATTCATAATCATTTTGCATAATCATTTTGCATGAGAGGTGTTTATCTCTGGTGTTCTTATCTTGTTCTAATCTCAGTACAGGATTGCAGATCAGCACATTCACCGGTATTCTACCAGACAAAATCAGAAGAGACTCATGGATCAGCTACAAAATAAGATGACTGAGATGCAGACTCGCATGAACCAATTCATGGATTTGATGCAAGGGGTTGCTCAAGGCCAAGAGCAGTTAAGGACTCTCGTTCAGCCACTGATTGCGAGAATTGATGAAGATGGTGTCCTTCATGGAGGAGGTCATACTGGTGTTACTGGTAATAATGTTCAGAATGGCCCTCCGGGCGGAAGTATTCCTGTTGCTGGTGTTGTGATTCCTCCGAGCGGAGGAGAAAATGTTGTGGTTCCCACTGTAGTGGGGGGAGGTAACGATGTCGGTGCAATTCAGGGCCGTCAGTATGATGATCTTCAGGAAGACGCATTCTCTGTGCCAGGTGGGGATGCTGGTCCCCAGATCGACAATGATTAGAGGTTCAAGTTAATTGAGGAACAACTGAGGGGTGTTGTAAATCAGGATGCTTTGGGTATGGATCTAGAGGATTTGGGGCTGGTTCTAGGCGTTGTTATCCCGCACAAGTTTCAGACTCCTACTTTTGAGAAGTATAATGGTATGATTTGCCCAAGGACTCACGTGAGGGCATACGCGAGTAAAATGGCTGCGCATGCGAAGAATGAGAAGCTGATGATGCATTGCTTCTAGGATAGCCTATCTGGGGCATCCCTGGAGTGGTACATGCAACTAGAAAGGAAAGATGTGCGTAGTTGGAGAGATTTGGCAGGGGCATTTATTAGACACTATCAATATAACACTGACATGGCTCCGAACAAAACACAACTACAGAATCTATCACAGAAGAACAATGAGAGTTTCAAGGAGTACGCCCAGAGGTGGCGTGAACTGGCAGCGAGGGTTCAGCCTCCCATGTTGGAACGTGAAATGATAACTATGTTTATGGCCACCTTGCAGGGTCATTACTATGAAAAGTTGGTACCGTGTATGACTGGAAAGTTTACTAATTTGATCTTAGTAGGAGAGATGGTGGAAAGCGGAATTAAGGTGGGAAAAATATCAGGCGGTGATGGGTCCTCATCTGGAGGAAGTAAGAAGCCTTATGCAGTGGCTACAAGAAGAAGGAGGGAGATACAAACTCTGTGTCATCATATCGTGGTAGAGATGGACCTCGCCAGAACTTCAATCAGCAGGTGGCTTCTATAACCATCCCAACAGCACCTCAACAGCAAGCAGTGTCTCAACAACAAAATCAGGTTCCTCGCAGACCACATAATGCGTCTTGGCGGGATAGGCATATTAACACTCCGCCTATTCCCTACGCTCAATTATTTAAGCACTTGTTAAAGCTACAGTTAATTCAGAAGAGAACATTGGCTCCACCTACTAGTAATCCGCCTCCCGGTTATGACGCCAACGCCCACTGTGAATTCCATTCCGGAGCACCCGGACATCATACTGTGAACTGTAGAGCTTTTAAGCATCTGGTTCAAGATTTAGTGGATTCCAAAGCCATCAATTTCTCCAATGATGTTCCAAATGTGAATCAGAACCCGATGTCGAATCATGGTGAGCCGAGGGTCAATGCTATTATTAAAGACTGTGAAGGCTTGAGTTTGATTTCAGATGTGAACGAAGTCCAAACTCCCTTGCGTGTGGTGAAGGAAAGACTGTTGAAGGGAGGGGTTTTTCCCGGCTGTGATGAAGGGTGTGTAGGATGTGTGGCACAACCAGGCGGTTGTGATTTATTGAAAGAAGGTATTCAGAGAATGATCAGCGAAGGGATATTACAGTTTGATAGGGGTTGTAGGCAGAGTAATGTTACTGACAGAGAGATCGATGTTGCCACAATAATAATTCCGTTCAAGACAATAACTATATCAGCGCCGGCAAGACCAGCGCCGATCACTATCACTGTTCCTGGACCAGTCCCATATGAGAGTACCAAGGCTATCCCATGGAACTATGGGGCCGAGGTGTTTGTTAATGGTAAGAAGTAGGAATTGGAAGAGACATCAGCTGTGAATACAAGGGTTGAAAATCTTGTTGAAGCAGGGGCTATCACTAGGAGTGGTAGAGTCTTTATTCCGTCCGAGGATCAAGCTGGCAGTTCAAAGCAAGACAAAGGTAAGTAGATGATGGATGAGTCTGTACAGAGACAGGAAGCAAATAATTCTATGACAAAGTAGGTTGGGGATACTTTCTCAGAAGACGTAGAAGAGTTTATGAGGCTGATCAGGAAAAGTGATTACAAGATTATTGATCAACTTCACCAAACTCCATCGAAGATTTCCATTCTATCCTTACTGTTGTGCTCTGAGGCACACCGAAATGCATTGTTGAAGGTTTTGAATATGGCCTATGTACCGCAGGAAATATCTGTCAACCAGTTAGAAGGGGTTGTGGCTCATGTGAATGTTGGTAATGGTTTGGGTTTCACCGATTTAGATCTGACTCCGGCTGGGAGGAATCACAACAACGCTCTGCATATTTCAGTGGAATGTCGTGGTTCCATAATGTCGCATGTGTTAGTCGATACTGGGTCGTCTTTGAATGTGTTACCGAAGAAGGCTTTGATGAAATTGGATACTCGTGGGTTGATTTATACACCAAGTGACTTGGTGGTACGCGCTTTTGATGGCTCCAAGAGGTCAGTTTTTGGAGAGTTAGTTCTGCCAATCAAGGTGGGTCCTGAGATTTTCAACACCACCTTTTACATAATGGATATTCTGCTTGCCTATAGTTGTTTGTTGGGTCGCCCTTGGATCCATGGTGCTGGGGCAGTAACATCTAAGCTGCACCAGAAGTTGAAGTATATGGTGGATGGCCACGTTGTGACTATTTGTGGTGAGGAGGAGATCATGGTAAGTCGCCTCTCGAGCTTCAAGTATGTAGAGGTAGATAGTGAAATACATGAAACTTTGTGCCAGGCCTTTGAAGCTGTGAAAATTCCCAAGGAACCCCCAAAGGCAGTCAGTCAGCCTGAGGTGGTTGCCCAACCTGAAGTTGTCAGACAACCAGAGATTCCAATGTCCTCTTTCAAAGAGGCGCGCGCTATAGTTGAAGCTGGTGGTTCTCAGAAGTGGGGCAGTGTCATTGATGTTCAAAGAAAGCAAGATACTCATGGACTGGGTTACAAGCCACCTAGGCGTCCTGAAGAGCCTCCTAAGTTCTATGGTCCAGTCCGTTTCACCAGTGCCGGTGTTTTCTTCGACAGAGTCAATGCTATTGAGGATGAAGGAGATAGTGATTGTGACATGGATGAGTGGATCCGTCCCTGCACCCCTGGTCAGAGTTTAGGCAATTGGTCCTCCGAGAAAGTTATCCAAGTGACACGCCCGGAGTAATTTACTTTTGTTTTCTATTATGTTGAATCCTACGTTCTGCGCAAGACGTAGTGATATTTATTTGTAGGGCTTGGATGTTTTATTTGCTACTTTTATCATCAATAAAGGACGTTTTTCATTCAAATATTTTGATTCCTGTTTTTCTGTTTTTACTCTTTGCATTAACCCACATCAAAATGGCAATGTGTTTCTTGTTTGTTGCACTCATAATAAACATAAAACATCCATCATGCAGGTTTCTTTGTTCAGATTCCACCCATCATGACTTAGCTATGGCTCGATGTGACTTCGACAATCCCATCTATCAAGCTGAAGAAGAGATTGATGAAGACTGTGACCTGCCAGAAGAATTAGCCAGGCTACTGAAACAAGAGGAAAGGGTTATTCTACCTTATCAGGAGGAAGTTGAGACTATTAATCTGGGAACCGAGGATGTTAAACGAGAAGTAAGGGTTGGGGCTGCTTTGTAAAGCACCGTTAAGGGAAGATTGGTTGAGTTGCTTCGAGAGTATGTGGATATCTTCGCCTGGTCTTACCAAGACATGCCCGGGCTTGACACTGACATTGTTTCACACCGATTGCCGCTTAAAGAGGGTTGTACTCCAGTCAAGCAGAAACTAAGAAGGACGAAACCAGATATGGCTGTCAAGATCAAGGAAGAGGTTCAGAAATAGTTGGACGCCGGATTTCTTTCTGTGACAAATTATCCTCCGTGGGTTGCTAATATCGTACCTGTACCTAAGAAGGATGGGAAGGTCAGGATGTGTGTTGATTACCGAGATTTGAATAGGGCGAGCCCGAAGGATGATTTCCCACTCCCCCACATTGACGTGTTAGTCAACAATACAGCTCAATATTCTGTGTTTTACTTCATGGATGGCTTCTCTGGGTATAACCAAATCAAAATGGCCCTAGAGGACATGGAGAAGACTACGTTCATAACACCGTGGGGAACATTTTGCTATAAGGTAGTGCCCTTTGGATTGAAGAATGCTGGGGCAACCTATCAGCGGGCAATGGTGACTCTCTTTCATGATATGATTCACAAGGAGATTGAAGTTTATGTCGATGACATGATTGCGAAGTCATAGACAGAGGAAGAACACTTGGTAAACCTCCAGAAGCTATTTGAAAGGTTGAGGAAGTTCAGATTGAGATTGAATCCGAACAAGTGCACTTTCGGTGTGAGGTCTGGTAAATTGCTGGGATTCATTGTTAGTGAAAGAGGTATCGAGGTTGATCCTGCAAAAATAAGAGCCATACAGGAGATGCTAGAGCCAAGAACAGAGAAAGAGTCGTGGTTTCTTAGGAAGGTTGAATTACATTGCTAGGTTCATCTCTCATCAGACAGCCACGTGTGAGCCAATTTTCAAGTTGCTGAGAAAGGATCAAGAGGTCAGGTGGAATGAAAATTGTCGAGAGGCGTTTGAAAGGATAACAACGTATTTGCAGGAACCTCCAGTCCTTATGCCACCGGTGTCCGGGAGACCGTTGATTATGTACCTTACGGTTCTTGAGAATTCAATGGGTTGTGTGCTCGGTCAACACGACGAGACAGGTAGGAAAGAGCACGCCATTTACTATCTGAGTAAGAAGTTCACTGATTGCAAATCAAGATACTCTATGTTGGAAAAGACATGTTGTGCACTCGGTTGGGCAGCCAAGCGCCTAAGGCAGTATATGTTAAACCACACGACCTTGTTGATTTCGAAGATGGATCCGATTAAGTACGTGTTTGAGAAGCAAGCACTTTCTGGAAGGATAGCCCATTGGCAGATGGTTTTGACAGAATACGATATTCAGTATGTTTCCCAGAAGGCCATTAAGGGAAGTGTTCTATTAGAATATCTTGCTGAACAGCCGGTCGAGGATTATCAGCCTATGAAGTTTGAGTTTCCAGACGAGCATGTTATGTTTCTGAAAATGAAAGATTGTGAAGAGCCGCTGCCTGATGAAGGACCTGAGATTGGGTCTCAATGGAAGATGATTTTTGATGGGGCTGTCAACTCATATGGTAATGGAATTGGGGCAATCATCACAACCCCAAAGGGTTCTCATATACCTTTCACTGCCCGGTTAGAATTCGTGTGTACCAACAATGAGGCGGAGTATCAAGCATGCATCATGGGGTTAGAAGAAGCAATTGATTTGAGAATTAAGAACCTCGATGTCTATGGTGATTCCGCGTTGGTAATTAATCAGATTACAGGAGAATGGGAGACTCGTCAGGCAAATCTGGTGCCTTATAACAACTATGCCAGAAGGTTGTTACCGTTCTTTGACAAGGTGGATTTTCATCATGTATCTCGAGCTGAGAATCAGATGGCTGATGCGTTGGCAACATTGGTATCCATGTATAAGGTGAACCGTTGGAATGAAACTCCTTCGATTAGAATCATGCGCCTGGATAGACCAGCTTTCGTGTTTGCAATTGAAGATGTGTCTGATGGCAAACCGTGGTACCATGATATTAAGGTCTTTCTGAAGAAACAGGAGTATCCAGAGGGTGCCTCCACCAAGGATAAGAAGACTCTGAGAAGGTTGGCAGGAAATTTCTTTCTGAACAAGGATGATGTGTTATATAAGAGGAACTTCGATATGGTCTTGCTACATTGTGTTGATGAACACGAGGCAGGTTTGTTGATGGAGGAAGTTCACGAGGGTTCTTTCGGTACTCACTCCAGTGGACACACCATGGCTAGAAAGTTGTTGAGGGCAGGATATTACTGGATGACTATGGAGTCTGATTGTTTCAAGTACGCCCGAAAGTGCCATAAATGCCAAATTTATGCAGATAAGATACATGTACCGCCTACTCCTCTAAACGTATTATCATCTCCTCGGCCCTTTGCAATGTGGGGCATATATATGATTGGGAAGATTGAGCCCACTGCTTCCAATGGGCATCGTTTCATTTTGGTTGCCATTGACTATTTCACAAAGTGGGTGGAGGCATCCTCGTACGCCAACGTCACCAAGAAAGTGGTAGCCCGGTTTATAAAGAAGGATATCATCTGTCGTTATGGGGTCCCAGAGAGAATCATTATCGATAATGGCTTGAATTTGAACAATAAGATGATGAAGGAATTATGTAAGAGTTTCAAGATCGAGCATCATAATTCCTCTCCATATCGTCCAAAAATGAATGGGGCTGTTGAGGCAGCAAATAAGAATATCAAGAAGATTGTGCAGAAGAAGGTGGTAACATATAAAGACTGGCACGAGATGCTACCTTATGCCCTACATGGTTACCGTACTTCGGTGCGTACGTCAACTGGGGCAACCCCTTTCTCATTGGTATATGGTATAGAAGCAGTTTTACCCTTAGAGGTTGAGATTCCGTCTTTGAGAGTTCTGGCAGATGTGAAGCTTGATGAAGCTGAGTGGGTGCGCTCCAGATTGGATCAGTTGAACCTTATTGAAGAAAAGAGATTGGCACGCCTTTGACCAGAAAGTGCGTCCTCGGAGTTTTCAGACAGGTGAATTGGTTTTGAAAAGGATCCTTCCTCCTCAGACAGATCACAGGGGCAAATGGACTCCAAACTATGAAGGGCCGTATGTGGTAAGAAAGGTTTTCTCCGGTGGGGCCTTACTACTTTCAACTATGGATGGCGAAGATTTTACATCCCCTATGAACGCAGACGTAGTCAAAAAATACTTCGCATAAAAGAGACCCGCTGGACATAAAAAGAAAGTCCAGGCAAAAAGGGGCATCCCGGCGAACCATAAAAAGGAAAAAGGTTCGGGCAAAAATTAGGGATAAAATGTAAAAAGAAACGTGTAAACCCGCAAAGTTGAAAACCCGAAAAGGCAACTTTGGCAAAAATGGGTATCCCGATGGATTGAAAACCCGAAAAAGGCGATCCAAGCAAAAGTTAGGGATTTATAAGCGAAAGGCTATGGTCTGCGTTCGATCTGTGAGCATTTTCGATACTTGGAAATTCTGAAAGAAAGGAATCAGTACAGTTAGTCTCTTCAAAGGTCAAGATATGCGTGGATAAGCAAGACATATGGGTCATAGCCGAGTCGAATCATGGTGGATATCTGTTCCCACATTGCCGACATGTGTATTTTCTTTTTGCTTTTGCGTAATTACCTCTTTTTAGGGATTGCCTCCAATTGTAAACGCCTATTTACAGGCCACTTTTCTCAATAAAATATTCATTTCACTCAGAGAGCTTTCCGTTGTTTGTTTTACTCTTACTGTTTTGTTTGCAAAAACGTCCGATATTTTTGATAAACATTGCATATAAAACTTCGAGCTTTACGGAGCATAACGAAAAACAGTAGAAATTACTTAGGCATTAACGGTGATAGTCATGTTGTGGCATATTTCTTTTGTTGTTATTTGACTTGCAGGGCTACATGATTGTATTTCCCCAGCAGTTTGCTCTCCCCAACATTGAGATTGCACTTTCCTCAGCAGAGCAGACCTTCCCCAGCAGGAGACCTGGAAAGTATTTTCTCTGAATCATGACATATTTCCCCACAGAATCAGGATGTTCACTTCCCCCCATCCAGTCAGGAAGCGGGCTTTCACCGACGATGTCATATTCTAGTCCCCGGCAGGTTGGGAGTAAAGTCATTCTCCCCATTAGCAGGCTAAGCAGTATTCCCAAGCAGGATAGTATTATGGGCTGGCATCCCCAACAGATCCTAAGCCCATCTGTTATTGGCAATCCTCAGTAACAGACTTCCGGTTCCGTTATTGGCATTCATTCTTAACTCCCCCAGCAGAGGAGGAATCTCAGGTTCAGGACATGTGTAACCCCCAGTAGAGTGTATATGCTTTTGGATTTCATCCCCGGCAGAAATTGTGGATCCAAAGAGTCGGTCAGTGTGATCCTTCTCAGCAGAGTTCCTGGAATCAGAGGACAATTTATTTTTGTCATCCCCAGCTGAATTGGTCTTTTCTCTCCAGCATTTATTTTGCTGGAGGGGCCCTTTTTGCATATCATAAGCATTTGCATTGCATCCTCAAAAGCGTAGCATTTCCACCTCGTGTGGAGCATTACGGCAAAATCCAAACACAGGCATCCGAAACATAAGCCAGGTTTGCCTTCGTCGGGAGAAAAGCAGATTTCGGAGAATATCATTCGACTTTACTCCACAAGTATTGGGTTAGTCGTTCAAAGCAATATTTGGCATTCCCTTGCAGAGCTGTTTTCCATGAGCATTAATCCGTGATTTCATTTCTACCCCCTTCGTCCAGGTGGTCCTTTAGTTTACTCCCTCGAGGGTTTTCACCATTTGGCACCCGTCCGTGTTCCTATCAGCACCCGTCCGTGTTTGAACCTTTCATTTCAATGCCCGTCCGTATTGACCTTTGGCACCCGTCCGTGTTCCTTTCAGCACCCGTCGGTGTTTGAACCTTTCGTTTCAATGCCCGTCTGTATTGACCTTTGGCACCCGTCAGAGTTTGAACCTTTCATTTCAATGTCGGTCCGTATTGACCTTTGGCACCCGTCTGTGTTCCTTCAGCACCAGTCCGTGTTTGAACCTTTTCATTTCAATGCCCGGCCGTATTGACCTTTGGCACCCGTCCGTGTTCCTTCAGCACCCGTCCGTGTTTGAACCTTTTCATTTCAATGCCCGTCCGTAATGACCTTTGGCACCCGTTCGTGTTCCTTTCAGCACCCGTCCGTGTTTGAAGCTCTCATTTCAATGCCCGTCCGTATTGACTTTTGACGCCCGTCCGTGTCCTTTTAGCACCCGTCCGTGTTTGAACCTTTTAAGCCAATACCTATCCGTATTAACCTTTGGATGACACCCGTCCGTGTTGCCTTCCATTCTCCAGCAAGATCAATCCCCGGTAAATTTTCCTCTTTTGCACCCGTCCGTGTACCTTTTCGATACCCGTCCGTATTGAATCCTTTTACACCCGTCCGTGTACCTTTTCAGTACCCGTCCGTATCTGATACCTTTGATTCCTTGACACCCGTCAGTGTTTATCCCCAGCATAATTAACACTCGTTTGTGTTTATTTCATGACGTTTCAATACATTGTTTGTATTGGTCTCCAACCCTCGCACGTGTTGTGACAGTGCAGCATTTATCGCTTATTCCCCAGGGGAGTCGTCCCTCCTTTGAGGATTGCAAATTTCAGGTTTCTTTTGGTATTCAATCCCCGTGAATCCTTTGAACGCATGACAGCCATTGCTACCATACCTTCAGGACCAAGTTGATTGAATAGGGGCAGCTGTAGCACCCCAAAATTTTCCCTCCTTACTTCAGTACTAACTGGCTTATGTTTCACTTCATTTTTGCATTATCATGTGTGCATATCATTGGTTCTTAGCATGGGGTCAAGGTGCCTAAGGCAGTTCAAGAGGATAAGATGTTCTTCAAGCAAGAGTCCTTATACTGTCCAAGAGAGCTCAAGTGGATCACTCTCTCCTGACCAGTGCAGAGATTAGGGTTTTGAGATCCTTGGGTTTGTTGCTCCAATGGGCAAGCTTCTTGGGTTTTTATCATCACCAAATGGCATATCTTATCTTTGTTGGAGAGGATACACATCATATTCAGAGGAATTTGGATTTGGAGACTGTGTTATTTCCTCCTAGACTGAGGGTACCAAGATTAGGGTTTGCTATAAAGTCAGTTTATTTCTGATTTTTTGGGCAAGACTTGATTCCATGGTATTCCTTGGGTCCCTAAGTATCTAGGAATGGAAGTTTGTCCATCAGTTTGGTTCAGGAGAAGTTCAATTGGCCAATGGATTGGGAATCAGGAGAATTGGATAAAAGTCAACAATGAGAGGGGAAGTCAACTGTGAAAGCTTGAGGTTCTCTTCAAGGTTTTCAAGGTCTCACATCCTCATATTGCATTCAAGGGTCAAGTTACATACCATCTATCAAGAATCAAGGGTTGGTACAAAAGTTACTAAATATGGAAATGACCTATAATTTGAAAGTTTCCATTTTGGGCAAGTTCCTACATTACATTCAACTTGACTTTTCATCATCAAAGAAGCTTCAAATGAATTTTCCTCAAACATGAAGTTGAAGATCTTTTTCTCCCCTTTCCAAAAAGTACTAGATGGTCTCCATATCATTTGTGAAACTCAAGTTATGACCAAAAGAAGGCAAAGTGGTTTTTAGGGTTTTCTCATGGTTCCATTTGCATTTTGGGACATAGTGACCTATATTTGGTTCCATTGCTTCATGTCATATTCTAACATCAAAGAACAATCCATGAGGATCATTTTGGGCCTTTGAATCAAGGAATTCCATGACTTATTCATTACTTATTTTTCATTATGCAAAATTGCCAAATTATTGAAAACTCATGAACCAAGGCATCTCAAGGCCCAAATCAAATTCAGGTGTGATTAGCAATTGTTAAATTAGTGATCCATCATAGAATGTTTGGATATACATGCATGGAGGAGGGTGTATTTCACATTATGTAAATTTCTAAAATCACCCAAAACTCATTAAGTGAAGAATTAACAAGGCCCAAATGCTGATCAGTGGATTAACCTAGTCTATTTAAGCTAACTCATGCTAGGGTTAGAGAAAAACACACGTGATTTTGGAGGAGAACAAAGTTTGCAACCCTAAAGCCTTTCTTCATCGAATCTCACAATCCACAAGGGTTTCTCAAAAGATTCTTTCACAACTTTCATCCTTGGCATCTACAGAGTACAAATCACCCATCGTTGGAAGCTAAAAGCAAGGATAAGGGCTGCGTGATCTCAGGTCAGTGGCATTTTCCATGATCTTAAAACTCATATTTTTGACATGCATAATGATGTGTGACATTCATTGATCATTCTGGTATATTTTGTTTTGAATTTGGACGTGCATATTGATTGTATGATGAGTTTTTAAATTTTGAACCATACTTTATTTCCTTCGATTTGCTTCAGGTGTTAGTCGTTTGTGATTTTTGATGACATATTTGAGTTCCTCATGATTTTTTGGTCAAGATAGTGTATTCGTTTGCGTATTTTGGTGCATTTTTCATTGCAGGTGACCGGAGAGGGTGGCCGGACCCTAGCTCCGGTGACTGGTAAGGGTTCCGGCCGGTGAAGGGTTTGGAGGTAGGAGACGCAATCTGGGCCGTCCGTAGCTTTGATCCAAGGGCCCTCGTTGTGCCACGTTTTTTATTTTTGAGTTTTTATTATATTGATCGCATGTTTATTACCCCACGTTAATTATCGTGTGCCACCAGATCATGACCTTTGATCTTGATGAATTTTTGTTTCATTGACTTAATCCTGAACGTTGCTTTAATCCAATGGATAAGATAATGCCAACACATTAAATTACCATGTGCCTTACCACGTGCCACTTTTTATTTTATTTATTTTCTGAATAATTTGGTGTGTGTGTGTGTGCATCATTGTTTATGGTGTGCCCTAGATCTAAGCCCTTTATCATGATTACTTGGATTTTGTGTTGACTGTTCATGGCGCGTCAGATTGATCAAAGGGTAAGTGTGGAGTCAACCGTTTGACTAGGTCTCACATGCACCTCTTTTTTATTTTTTTTAATTTCGCTGATGGGTTTTAAGTGTTGGGCTTGCTATGCACACACCCACCTTCCAGCCCATTTTAATTCTCAACGTGCTTGTATTACTAATCACACCCCCATGCTTATTTCTTCATTTTTATTTTTATTTAATTATTAAATTTCATTTTAATTCTTTTTAAAAATAGTTTCTTGCATTAAAAAATTACCAAAAAATTCATGAATCACATTTGGCATTTTATAAAATTTTACCAAATTTTATTTTATTATTTTATTTTATTTTTAGCATCTGAAATAATTATTTGTTTATTTTCTTTTTGAATTTATTTCATACATGCATACCATGACTTGTTTATTTTATTTCTCATCGTCCACAAAATATTTTGAACTCATTCCTTTTGCATTCATTCACCAACACACTGAATTGCATTAAAATATTTTTCTCTCATTTTTAAAATCATTTCATATTGCATTTTAGTCCTCCTTTTTTGCATATTGAACCATGTTTCTTGTCTGAACTTTGCATGATTGTTTGGGTGACTTATATTTTGAATTTTTGCATGAGTTTTGGACATGTTGTTTGCTTCTGGTTGGGATATGTTGATAATTAATTTGGTGATTTTAGAAGGTTTGTTGCTAATTGTCTAATTGCTATTTGTGTGAGATCTTCTTGTATGTACATCCTTAATCATGTCTGATTATTTGTTTGAGAAGGCACTTGTGCCATTGTTTGGGATTGCTTCCTGAATTCATGAATCATGCCTGGATTATTATAGGTCACTTGATTACCAGTATATGTGATTGCTTGGGTTTCATTTGTCTCATTTCTTTTACGTATGTCTGTTTTGTACTAACCTTTTATGCAGGGGCTGAGGTAAGTTATTTGAGGGTGTGGATAAGTATCCATGTCCACTCTCATTCTTTCTTCCTCTCATCTTTTCTTTCCTTTAGGCTTAGGTTGTTGTCAAACCTCCCCTTAAGGCCACCTTGGCATGATAACATTAGAACTAGATTCCATAGGATAGTCTCCCTCTAAACCTCCCCTTAGGGCCATCTTTGCATGATAACATTAGGATAGATTTCCCCCTTAGTGTTTTTTCTATTCTTTTGAGTCCCTCTTCTCATCTTAAAACATCTTTAAGATACTTAATAAGGTTAACTTGCCTTGCACACGAGCCTTAAACATAGGAAATGAAGATTGAGGGGTCCCCCTTCTCTCTTCTAGAGTGTTGAGCATACGTCCCATTGGGGGAGACCATGCGACGCATTCGCTCCCGTGTCATAGACTTTGGTTCAAGTTGAGTTATGAACTAACTCAAGTCACTTCTGTCCTAAAAAATACAAACAAACTTCAAACCTTTTTTTCCTTCGGGATCGTCAAACTAAAGGCTATTTTCAAAAAGGGCACGTTACTTTCCGTCTGAGTCGCAAACAGGCATCGACCCTAACTGCCGGACGCGAACTTAACGTCGCTCATAAAAAACACAAAAAGAACTTGGTCCGAACTACGTTGACTCTGAATTTCCCATTGCACAAAGGGAGTACGTAGGCCTAGGACGTCGACGTCCTACCGAGTTTGTCTTTGTCTTCCCCTTCCCCGTTTTAGTGCAGCCATAGATTTTAGGATAACTCACCCTTAGAATAGACAACAAGCGTGGATCCCATCGAGTACGATGGACGCGTGGGGTGCTAACACCTTCCTCTCGCGTAAACGACTCCCGAACCCAGGTTATGGTTGCAATGACCATTCCTTTCCCTCTTCCTCAGGTTTGTACGGTGTTCCCTTTCCCTCTCTTGGGATAAATTTACACGGCTGGCGACTCTGTTTTTCCGCGCCACTCTCGCGTTTGTACCTAGATGAAAATCCTGGGAGAGACACCATGTGCCACCTCATAATTATCACCAGTGTGATATTTGCTCTAAAGACAATCAGGGATGTTCTGTGGTGCAAGCAGCTCTACAGGAACAGATGGATCTCGGATGGACCCAAGAGCACCGAGTTCGTGGAGTTAACATGGTCTACACGAATTCTAACGTCATTCAAAACCACGATATCCGTGCAATGAATGTCAACTTGGTGGCGATGCACTCAAGGCAAAGCCAGTATCATAATCTTCCGCGGCACGATTACAGTTCCTGTCTGACTTGCTCGGTAAAAAAATAGGGATGCTCTTTCATACAGGAGGCCCTCCAGCGTCAAATGGATCTTGGATGGATCCAAGACTACCATGATAGGAATTCTTATCAAATCAACATGGTTCAGATCTTCGATATTCGCGTGATGAATACCAACCTGGTAGAGTTACATGCTGAGCAGGTCCGACTCGGATTCTTAATATCACATGACTATCAAAGCTGTAAAGCAGGTTGCAAAAACGATCGAGGTTGTACCCTTGTCCAGGAGGCACTTCAGCACTTGTTAAATCACTGGTGGATGCCAATTTATATGGATGAAGATACTCAACAAATTAGTATCAATAACAGAAATCCTACTCGGCGTCAGAGTCAGGATGTCCGATCTGTGGAAGCTAACCTAGTGAGGTTACATTGTATTCAAAGTGGGCGTGGCCAGGTGCCATCACACAACTATGAACGTTGCGGCGTCTGTTCGGAAAGTAACCAAGGGTGTTACTTTGTGAGAGCAGCTCTTCAGGGTCAGGTGGATCGTGGAGAGATTCGTCCATATCCGGGTTCTGGACCCATCAACTGGACGCCGAACTACCTTGCCAAACAAGTTGAGGATGTTGTCATGATCTCTGGTCATCACATGACTAGGGATGTTTTTTCCATTATCCTTCTACTTGACGAATCTAAAGTTCCCAACCGGGAATGGATCGAGATTAATTATGATGGTCAGAAAAATCAGAAGGCTCCTGTAGTTATCTATCTACCAGGATCGTTATCGTATGAGTCAGCTAAGGCTATCCCTTACAAATACGGTGCAACGACAGTTGAAAATAGAAAGGAAATTCCATTACCCTCCGTCGTGAATATTGCAAACATCAGTCGTGTAACACGGAGCGGTAGAATCTTCAACCGAGGAGTTGGAGAACCTAACAAGGAAAAGGAAATTCAGACGGAAACTCTTGATCCACCAGTCGGTCAATCTAGTGATCCCGACCTTTCGAAAAATAATGATGAGATGCTGAAGCTCATCCAAAGGAGTGAATACAACATTGTCGATCAACTGTTACAAACTCCTTCAAAGATCTCGGTATTATCACTGTTACTCAGTTCAGAAGCCCACAGGGAGGCTCTACAGAAAGTCTTGAAGCAAGCCTTTGTGGAACAGGATGTAACAATCAGACAATTTGATAGCATTGTCTCTAACATCACTTCCTGCAATAATTTGGGATTTAGTGATGAGGAATTACAAGAAGAGGGTCGCCGTCATAACATGGCGCTCAATATCACAGTTAACTGCCAGGACGATGCTTTAGCCAGCGTACTGGTAGACACTGGGTCAGCCCTGAATGTTATGCCGAAGTCCACTTTGATGCAATTATCATTCAAAGGCCCTCCGATGAGAATCAGCGAGGTCGTCGTCAAAGCGTTCGAAGGATCCAGAAAAACAGTTATCGGCGAAGTTGATCTTCCCATAACTATTGGTCCTCACACTTTCCAAGTCACTTTCCAGGTCATGGACATCCGGGCAATGTACAGTTGTTTATTAGGAAGACCTTGGATACATCAGGCTGGAGCGGTTACTTCAACCCTCCACCAAAAGCTAAAGTTCGTCAAGAACGATCAACTTGTCACGGTTTGTGGGGAACAAGCCTTGCTTGTAAGCAACTTGTCATCATCTACTGACATAGAACCTGAGGAGGTTATTGGAACTCAGTTCCAAGCACTGTCGGTAGGCAAGAACAATCAGTTCAGAGGAGGAACCTCGATTTCCTCATACAAAGATGCTATCAAAGTGGTCGAGAGTACCGATACAACAGGATGGGGACAGCTTGTCATTCCTACTAGCAATAAAATAAAGAAGGGTCTTGGTTTTTCTGCAACCTGTACCCATACAGCTGCCAACGATGAAAGTTTTCATCCCTTTTAAAACTTCTTCCACAGTGGAGGTTTTCTTCACCCAGTGTCTCAAGCAGTACATGCTATTAATGAGGAAGATCCCTTTGAAACGGATGAAGAATGGAAGTCCTATCTTAATGAGGACGGTTATATGTCTCAGGAAGAGGTGCCTACACCATTTTGCTATCCCGCACAAAGTCCGAGATTTATACCCAGATCAGATATCGAAATGATCTATGGAGATTGTGATCTGGAAGGATGTCGTGCTCCGCCAAATTCATTAGAGGAAGACACTCTGATGAAAGACAACTTTGACTACAACTACTATGGCCCAATGGATGGTCTGCCAATGTGGCAACCTTACCCAGGAAACTTGGGCAAGAGAGTCAGCCGAACAACGAAAATCGGCTGACCGTCATTGAACAGAATACCTGTGTCCCCGCCATGTCATGGGATCAACACTCAAGTCATTCAGAAACTAATCAACATGAAGATGAATTTGCAACGTTTGCAAGACTTGAATTCATCAACTATGCTTTTCCTGAGGTTAACGTCATCGAGAGAGATGACTCCTCCAGTTCCAGAGAAGTGTGGGACACCTTGGGACAACCGAGTGGGAAATACGACTATATGGTCAAGTACACCGCTCACGAAAGCTCTCGTATCAGGCTCGAGGATATCCAGCGTACTGGATGGGGAGATACAGCTGAGAGCACAACTACTGTACAAAATACAACAGAGGAATTCTCCTACGACAATTCTGCTTGGGAGACAGATTCCAATGATCCCGCTCCATCAGAAATCAGCGTCATTTCAGAAGACAAATCAAGGAAGGTGCCAGACTTTGTGATTCACCTAGGAGTTCGCCGCCAATGGGTTGTCGTCGAGGTTTCAAAGATCGTTCATCAGTCAAAATAATTGCCATCTTTAACCTTTCACCCTACCCAGGTGAAACAGATGTTTTGATAGGGCTCGCTTTCTGTAAATTTTCCCTCTTCGCTTCGCCCAAAGCGACAGAGTTTTGTTTTATAGGGCTGTAGTTTCAAGATTCGACTTGTTCATTAATAAAATAACGTCGTTCTGTAATTTCCGTATTAATTGCTGTTTTCTCTTTTTGCTTTTTCAGAAAATGGTAATCCTAAAAAACAATTCAATAATAAAAACAAGCATTAAAATAAAACACTGCACACACTTGCATTTTCTCTATCTCTTCTAAACACGAATCATCACGTCATGCAGATTGCTTGTTTTAAACCCAGTTGAAACATACGATCTGATGCCTTCTCCCAACTTTGAGTTCCCGGTATTCGAGGCTGAAGAAGAAAATGACGACAAAATTCCAGAAGAGATCTCTCGACTACTCAGACAAGAGGAAAGTTCTATTGAGCCTCACAAAGAACCGTTGGAAACGGTAAACTTGGATTCAGAACAAGAGAGAAAAGAAATCAGGATTGGGGCACTGCTCAGTCCAAATGCCAAAGAGAGTTTGATAAAGCTTCTCAAAGAATTTCCCGATGTATTCGCTTGGTCCTATCAGGATATACCAGGGTTGGATACCAGCATCGTGGAACATCACTTACCGGTGAGATCAGAATATCCGCCAATAAAGCAAAGGTTAAGACGCACTCACCCGGACATGGCCATCAAAATCAAAGAGGAGGTGCAGAAACAGATTGACGCGGGTTTCCTCGCCACATCTGAATATCCTCAATGGTTAGCCAACATCGTACCCGTTCTGAAAAAGCATGGAAAGGTCAGAATGTGTGTTGATTACAGGGATTTGAACAAGGCAAGTCCAAAGGACGACTTTCCTTTACCACACATTGACATGCTGGTAGACAGCACAGCAAAGTTCAAAGTTTTCTCCTTCATGGATGGATTCTCGGGCTATAACCAGATCAAAATGGCGCCGAAAGACATGGATAAAACTTCGTTCATTACCCCATGGGGTACCTTTTGTTACAAGGTAATGTCGTTCGGTTTGAAGAACGCCGGGGCAACCTATCAAAGGGCCATGACTACTCTTTTTCATGATATGATACACAAAGAAATCGAAGTGTATGTCGATGATATGATTGCAAAATTTAAAACAGAGAGTGAGCACGTTGAACATCTGTCAAAATTGTTCGAACGTCTAAGAAAATTCAAGCTCCGCTTGAATCCCAACAAGTGCACCTTCGGTGTCCGTTCAGGGAAACTACTAGGGTTCATCGTCAGCCAGAAAGGGATTGAGGTTGATCCTGACAAGATCAAGGCCATTCAAGAATTGCCTTCTCCGAAAACTGAAAAACAAGTCAGAGGATTCCTGGGACGTTTGAACTACATCTCCAGGTTCATACTCCTTATGACCGCCACGTCTGCGCCGATTTTCAAATTGCTCAAAAAGAACCAGGATTGCGTTTGGACAGAAGATTGTCAAATCGCCTTCGACAGTATCAAGGAATATCTGTTGAATCCTCCGATTCTATCACCTCCAGTGGAAGGAAGACCACTGATCATTTACCTCACAGTTCTAGAGGACTCAATGGGATGTGTACTTGGCCAACAAGACGAAACCAAAAGGAAAGAGTCTGCCATCTACTATTTGAGCAAGAAATTCACCGACTGCGAAACTCGGTACACGATGCTTGAGAAAACTTGTTGCGCTTTGGCTTGGGCAGCCAAACGTCTTCGTCAATACATGATTTGTCATACTACTTGGTTAATCTCAAAAATGGATCCAATCAAGTACGTCTTCGAAAAGCCTGCTCTCACGGGAAGAATTGCCCGTTGGCAGATGTTGTTATCAGAATATGACATAGAGTACCACGCTCAGAAAGCCGTTAAAGGAAGTATTTTAGTCGATCATTTGGCTCATCAACCGATTGACGATCAGGAATCAATCGAGTTTGACTTCCCAGACGAAGATGTCATGTATCTAAAGATAAAAGACTGTGATGAATTGTTACCCAGTGAAGGGCCAGATCCAGGTTCCCAATGGGGACTAATCTTTGATGGAGCAGTTAATCATTATGGAAACGGAATTGGGGCAATAATTGTTACCCCTCAGGGTACCCACATTCCTTTCACCGCTCGACTTACGTTCAAATGTACAAACAATGAGGCCGAATACGAAGCTTGTATTATGGGTCTTGAGGAGGCAATTGATTTAAGGATCAAAAACTTAGACGTATACGGCGATTCAGCCTTGGTTATCAATCAGATAAAAGGAGATTGGAACACATACCAATCAGGATTGATTCCTTACAAAGACTATGCAAGAAGGTTGTTACCCTTCTTTAATAGAGTTGAGTTTCATCACATCCCTCGTGAGTAGAATCACATGGCTGATGCATTAGCCACCATCTCTTCCATGATTAGTGTAGGTCAATGGAACGACCTACCTAAGATCGACATAATGCGCCTTGAACGGCCTGCTTACATCTTCACGATTGAAGCAGTCATAGACGACAAACCTTGGTATCACGATATCAAATGCTTTCTTCATAAACAAGAGTACCCATCTGGGGCACTCAGAAAACACAGAAAAACCCTCAGAAGGCTGGCAGGCAGCTTCTTCTTGAGCGGCGACACACTCTATACGAGAAATTTTGACATGGTCTTGCTCCGATGCGTAGACAGACCAGAAGCAGACATGCTTATGAAAGAAATTCATGAAGGATCCTTTGGCACTCATGCCAACGGACATACAATGGCGAGAAAAATTCTAAGAGCTGGGTACTATTGGTTGACCATGGAATCCGACTGCTACAAGTACATGAGGAGGTGTCACAAGTGTCAGATATACTCCGACAAAATTCGTGTACCGCCATCACATCTCAAAGTTCTCTCTTCCCCATGGCCATTTTCCATATGGGGAATCGACATGATTGGCATGATTGAGCCCAAGGCTTCAAACGGACATCGGTTCATCCTGGTGGTCGTTGATTACTTCACTAAGTGGGTCGAAGCAGCGTCATTCGCCAATGTAACCCGACAAGTGGTGGTCCGATTTATCAAAAACAATATCATCTGTCGTTATGGTGTTCCAAGCCAGATCATTACGGATAATGGATCTAACTTGAACAACAAGATGATGAAGGAGTTGTGCGATGAGTTCAAGATCGAACACCATAACTGATCTCCCTACCGACCCAAGATGAACGGAGCGGTAGAAGCGGCTAACAAGAACATCAAGAAGATCGTTCAAAAGATGGTTGTAACCTACAAAGATTGGCACGAAATGCTACCTTTTGCTCTTCACGGTTATCGCACATCTGTCCGCACTTCAACAGGGGCAACCCCTTTCTCTCTAGTGTATGGCATGGAAGCAGTGCTCCCCATAGAAGTAGAGATCCCGTCAATCCGAGTATTGATGGAAGCTAAGCTCACCGAAGTTGAATGGTGTCAAAGCCGACACGACGAACTGAATCTGATCGAAGAAAAGAGAATAACGGCACTATGCCATGGTCAATTGTATCAACAGAGAATGAAGAGGGCGTTTGACAAAAAGGTTCGACCTCGTGTTTTCAGGAAAGGAGACCTCGTGCTCAAGAAGATACAGTCATTTCTCACTGATTCGCGAGGTAAATGGACTCCGAATTATGATGGCCCCTATGTGGTCACGAAAGCTTTCTCAGGCGGCCCCTTGAGACTTGCGACCATGGGCGGAGAGGAATTTGTCTACCCCACGAATGTTGATGTAGTCAAGAAATACTTTGCCTAAATAAAAAACGTCTCGGTGGATTGAAAACCCGAAAGGGCAGTCCAGGCAAAAGTTAGAGACATAAAAAGAAAAAAATCATCTCGGTGGATTGGAAACATCACACTACAATCCAGGAAAAAATTAGGGATAATGGCAAGTAACTATGTTCAACAGAGGCAGGTCCCTCAGCAGCAGCAGTTACATCATCCGCCAGAAAGTTCCAGTCAAGGTCATCTTCGACAGAAGCTCAGGATGCCCCGAATTCAAAGTTGGTAGAAGGATAGTGGTCGTTATGTTTCAACGTAGCCCTTTTCCCTGTAAATTACCATTTTCTAACTTTGTATATACTCTTTGGAATCACGCGTTTGGTTTATCTCCATCTTATCAATAAAATTTGAGCCCTTGTGCTTTTGTTTGTAATTCTTATTTGTTTTAGCTTTACAGAATGACGTTGTTAACATGATTAACGATTCTTGAAATAAAACAAAAATGAATTTACTTGTTAAAACTTTTTCTGCTTTTAAATTAAAGATGGCAATTTCTTTTGACTGTTAAACATCAGAAGAACATCGACCGCTTCTCCAGAAGTAAGCAAACTTCAAAGTGCAGAATCAAAGTACTCCTTCTAACCCAGTACGCCTGAATGAAGAATCAACTATGTCAGAGACCTTGTTTCGTCTGACACCCCTCGGCCGAGTTCTTTTCTCCTAAGCCCGATCAACGGTATTCCCCGCAGGGACTATCTCTCCTAAGCAAGGTGGAATTGCTATTCTGAACCAACGATACTTCTTCGCCCCGCGATGGCCGAGTATCCAGTCGTGTTCACCTGTCAGTTTGTATGTCGCGTCAGTTTTGTCAGTATATACATACATGCATCATGCATTATTGATTTACATTCACAGTCATATTGCATCACTATCACTCTAGTAGGTCTTGTCCCCTAGTGATAAAAGTCTTCTCAATCGAGTTGTCAGCCCTTTCCTCGTCAGGAAGTGTTACATTTGAACATTCTCTCTCCTCCAGTTTTATGTCTGGATTGAAGTGGGGTCCTCGACCACTTTGATAACTTGAACCTCTGAAAAACCAGAGAGCCCTCAGTTAACATCACTCTTCGCCATTGAAGATGATATCCTTGTTTTCCCGGATTAAAGAAAATCCCGAGAGAAAACCTCCTAAATCGGAGATTCGGCAGTACGGCAGTTTTTCTTCGAAAAACCCGCTGATGAAAAGGTCATCGGCACCTCAAAATTGGATCACATCATATGGCATTTCTCCGAGAAGATCTCCAAGAAAAGTATGATGTGAAGACCCCAAACGAATGCAGTCTCTCAAGGGACTCGCATTCCCCAAGTAGAATCAACAAATGGCATCTCCAACAGAGAAGTTTGTACACCTCTACAACTCAGACGACTGGGTTCCCCAGCAAGTCTGACATCAAAACTTTTTCTGTCAAATGGCATCTCCCCAAGAAAATTCGGCGAGAAGTTTGAAGGAAAACCGCTACGAATAGCGTCCCTTGTCAATAAAGTTTATTGACAAAAGAAACTTAGACCAGTTCCTCGGTAGGAAACCAGGATCGAGGGGAAGTTTAAATCAGAAACTAAGACCAGTTCCTTGGTAGGAAACCAGGATGGAGGGGAAGTTAACAAAAGAAACTTAGACCAGTTCCTCGGTAGGAAACCAGGATCGAGGGGACGTTTAAATCAGAAACTAAGACCAGTTCCTTGGTAGGAAACCAGGATCGAGGGGAAGTTAACAAAAGAAACTTAGACCAGTTCCTCGATAGGAAACCAGGATCGAGGGGAAGTTTAAATCAGAAACTAAGACCAGTTCCTTGGTAGGAAACCAGGATCGAGGGGAAGTTAACAAAGGAAACTGAGACCACCTCCTTGGCTGAAGACCAGGATCGAGGGGAAGTTTACCTTTTCTAAGCATCATCGCTTAGCTAAAGAAGATGAATGCGTAAGCTACCATTCATAACCACCATCAAAATTACTAGTATTCCGTGCACCCCGAATGCCCGAATACCTTCGTCATTCACACCTTCGGGTCCAAGAAGATTAAATAGGGGCATCTGTCATACCCCAAATTTTGACCACTTAGATTTCCCATCATTTTGGAAATCATCACCACAATATGGATGTACCTTTGTGCCTCATCAGTCTCCCCAAAAATGGGTGAGCATCCACTACAGTCAAGAATTAGGGTTTCAAGCCCTCTCTGAGTGCTTAGACAAAGGATCAATCAAGGAATGACATGACCTTCAACTTGTCTAACCTCTCAAATATCCACAATGGATCAAAAGGACTCCCACTTCAAGGATTAAGCACAAGGCTGCTCCCTTCTAGGTGGATCAAGTCTCAAGATCGACAATGTCACCAAATTAGGATTTTGGTCGACCAGGGCCTCCAGATGGAAATTTTTCATCTGGGCACAAGCCAATGATCCAAAACATAACCTAATATACTCCATGGAACCTCATGGACCCAATCATCAAGTCAATTTTGCCTCAGGGGATGCATTCATAAAAAATCAGGAATTAGGGTTTCTTGACCTAATTCACCCCTAAGTTGACTTTTAGGGCAAATCATGAGCCAAGACCTCAAGAGATGGTTTGAGGGTCTCTAATGAACTATATTGATCCATTTGGAACAATGGATTAATCCAAGAAGCTTGAGCAACAAGTCTCAATTTCATCTGCACCACAGTTAGGGTTTTAAGGAAAAAGTCAACTGTAACTTTGACTTTTGACCAGGACATGCTCCCAAGCCCTATGACATGCATCAATATACCCTATGACATCCATGGAACATGTCCATCAAGTTTGATTTAGGTCAAGGACATGATTTCCTGAAGAATTGCACAGTTTGGAATTCATCTAAAAAAAAGTCAACTGTGCACAAAAGTCAACTTTGACTTTTTGAGATTTTTCACCAAAATGGATTTTTAACCCTAAAATGATGTTAATGTATGATTTGAATCATCATTCATCAAGAAAAATCAAGAAAAGTTAGGTAACTTGTAAAAGGGGTAACCATAAAAAACTTAGAAAATTTTCTAAGTTAAAAATAAAGTGGCTAGGGTACCAACTTTGGAGGGTCATAACCCCTAAACCACAAAGCCATTTTCTCCCATCCAAGGCTTGATTTGTAGATCTCATTGCTCTCTACAAAAACTTCAACTAGACCTAATTCCAACTCCTCATGGATTTTGAGTTATTGACTGATCAAAATCAAGAAAAGTCACTTTGTTCCAACACTTAGTGAAAATTTCACTAAGTCAGATTTTACCCTACTTTTTGCCAAATGTAGGGGGATTTTTCACTTGGATTCAAAAGATATCAAAACCAAATATGCTCAAACAGTTGTTGTATCATGTAAGGGCTTTCCAAAATGGCCAAGAACATTACCAAATTCCATTTGAGTCATGAGATATGACATTGGAAAGTTGCCTTGCTGAAATCTGCCAAGGCAAGGCAGAATTTGCATTTTTGCTCGATTTGCCAAAATCAGTCAAATCCAAATGCTCCTATCCACTTGGACACCTCTGAGGATTGAATCTAAAGGGGACAACCACTGAGCCAAGCCTCCAAAGTCTTTGGAACAAGAAATAGCATGTTGAACTTAGAATGGCCAAAATAGGGACAAGACTCCAATTTTGGATTGGAGCATTCAATGGAAGCATCAAGGTGGCATGGACTGAGCCATTTGCAACTGAATTCAGTCAAGACTTATCCAAGACCAAGGGAACCACAACCCTGTGCCCTAACCTCTAGTCAATGGCTAGAGGAGACTTGCATTTCCATTGGCCAACATTGAACAAACACCTGCTGCAGTTGCCATTCACTATTCCTTGCAAAACAAACTTGCTCTACTATAAATAGAGCTTAATTGTGGTCAGTTTAAGTACACCAAAGCCATCAAATAGATGCTTTCCTCAAAATCTCTTCTTTCACTCCAATTTTTCCTTTCTTAGCAAGTCACTATCGGGTTTTTCATTAGAGAGCAATTCCACTCAAACCAATCACACACACACCTCATATACATCATATGTGAGCTGATCAAACACTTAAACAACAACTGGAACACTGATTTCTCAGAATCACCAGTCAATTGCTCAAGGTTTTAACCAAAGTGCAGTTGAGATGCCATGAAGTGATCCAGCCATTCTCAGTCAAGTCCAAGCATTCAAACACACTCCATAGGGTGTAGGGAAGCTGTTCAGATCATCACAATTTATCTGTAACACCTCCTACTCAAAAATCAATTTGCTCTTGCTGTCACGACCTAAAGTTAAGCTTAAACTTGGTCATCTCTCAATCTATGCATATTTCCTCGCACAATACTTTTGCCAAATGTTCATAATCATGCATGGAATGTTTCCCCTCAAGTAATTGCTTTGTTTGAATTGTGTATCAAAAATCCTAGCCTTCATGCAGAAATTAGGGTTCTTGAGGATTTTTCATGATTTCTTGTTATATGCTTAATTTAAATGAAATTAAATACCATAGACATGATCGTGAGGTTGAAACGAGTTGATTGGTATGTGGATTACATGATATGATTAAGTATTCAGTGAGATTGGAGAGAAAATGCAAATCTGGGTCAAGCTGAAACACGCGCGTGTTCTTCAGCTGTTCTTGGCGCCATTTTCCATAAATTCAAATATTTGAATTTTGTGATTTTATTTAATTGATTCAAAAATTAATTTCTCTATGAGTTTTAATGATTTTGAGTTGATTCTTTTTTTAATAATTCACAAAAATGTTAAAATATTTTATTTTCCCCAAAAATCCCAAAAATATTATTTATTTTGTATAATTGATATTTTTGCAAAGAATTAATGTTTTATTTATTTTTGACATTTAAAATATTTTTTCCACCTTGATTTTGCAACTTTTAATGCTTTCTAATTATTTTGTAGGTCAATACTTAATTTTTGAAGCATTAATCCAAGATCACAATTTGTTTTCCATATGTTAAACAATTTTAATCATTTTAATTGAATTTTTATTCAATTAAATACATTTTTGAAAATAAATTAGGGTTTTTGGATTAATTCAACCTTCATAAATCATTTTCAAAACACTTAGGGCCTCTAATAGAGTGTAAGACCCAATCCTTTTTTTTTTTGACCAAACCATTTTTGGGCCTCAGTGTATTGTATAAGTCCCGATACTGTCAAAAAACAAACAGCTCGATCGTCGCCTTCTGAAAAATAACCTTCTGGGCCTCTCCTCGAGCTATAAGACCCATTTAAAACTTTTGGGCCTCTATTAGAGTGTAAGACCCAATCCCCTTTTAACCAAAAACATTTTGGGCCTCAGATATTGTATAAGCCCCTCTGCGTTAAAAGAAAACCTCGGCGCGATCTCCATTTTTAAACGAAAAGTCAAACTGGGCCTACCCTCGTGTTATAAGCCCCACTCTTTTTCTTTAAACTTTTTGGACCTCTTGAGAGAGTGTAAGACCCATCCCTTTGTACAGGAAACAATTTTTTGGGCCACAGTCACTTGTATAAGTCCCTCTGTACAAATTCAAACAGTGCGCTCACTGATAAAACCCTGGGCCTCTCTTGAGCTGTAAGCCCCAAATCTTTCTTTTTTCAAAACACTTTCTCCTTTGATTTTGAAATATACTGTTATTTTCAATCTTTCTTTGTTGAACAACTAACCAAACAGCATGGAAGCTCTACAACCGAGTAAGTGGTTATTGCTTTCATTTACCGCTTTCATATACATATAACTGTATTGTAGGGCTGTTTCACTGTAAGTCTTCTTTCATAAACTCATATCAACTGTGTAATAATAGTATAAATATTTAGAGTTTTCCTGGCCACTACGTCTAGAACTAGGTGACGCCGTTTCATTTATTTGTAGAAATAGACAACTAGATCCCCAATAGGATCACCAGATACAGTCTTCTCTTCGGCTGTCCTCATTAGGAATTGTCAAGAAACTCTACTCCCAGAGATGAATGTATTCTCCGTGAATGGCATCTTTGAGTTTCTTCCAAATTCTCGAACTTTCCTGACTTGATCTATTCCTTGTGAATAGCTTGCCTTGAATTTCTCGGGGTTTGGGGACCCACAGGCTTCTTAAAAGCATCGGCCTCCTTTTGGGCATCATACAAGGACCCACAGGCTTCCTAAATGCAACCGTGCCTTCTCTTGGACTTAGTACAAGGACCCGCCGGCTTCTTAGAAGTATTCACAGCCTCCTCTTAGGCTTCGTATAATGATCTCTTCCTCCGGGAATGATAACCTCCTCTTGGGCATCGTACAAGGACCCGTCGGCTTCTTAAAAGTTTCCAGCCTCCTCTTGGGCTTCGTACAAATTGTCCCGACGACCTCCTAGAGGTATAGGAACAGAAATTAGTCATCTGCATAGAATAGTCCTTTCATAGAGTCTACTACTGTTTCTCAAAGCATAGTACAAAAGATGAAACTATACACTTGGACAGTCTAATATCCTTGAGTCTCAAAGACATTCTCAAGTGACCCCTTCGTTAAATAGGAAGAAAACCCGTGGACTCGGACAGTCTCAATACCCTTCGGATTTCCCACTTCCTTAAAGAATAGGAATAACTCGGATCCTCGAATCAAATCCTCGAGTACAGCATTGCTCATATAAGAACTGATTTTCTCTTTTAAAATCAGTATACTGGACCTATCACTTAACTGAAACAGTAACCACAGCCTCCTCTTAGGCTTTGTATAAAGATCCTCTCCAGTGAAGTTAGCCTCTCTCTTGGGCTTTATACAATGATTCTCCCCAGCGGAGCAAACCTTTTAGCCTCCATCTCGGGCTTTATACAAGATACAAAAGATTCCTTCGTTGAGTCAAACAACGTTTAGCGTCTCTCTCGGGCTTTGTACGAGACACATAAGAGACTCCCTCGTTGAGTCGATTACCTCTTTAGCCTCCATCTCGGGCTTTGTACGAGATACAAAAACTCTCTTGTTGAGTCAAATCGCCTCCATCTCGGGCTTTATAGGAGATACCAAAAGATTCCCTCGTTGGGTCAAAACCTTTTAGCCTCTCTCTCGGGCTTTGTACGAGACACATAACAGCCTCCTCTTAGGCTTTGTATAAGAAAACCACTGGTTGATCCAATTAACCTTTTAGCATCAAAGTTGTGCCTCGTCCACAGTACATAAACATCAACAACTCCTTCCCCTCCATCAAATAGCTGTAAGCGGCAAGCCTCTGGATCATCTACATCCATGCCAATGTCCCTCTTTTAGCATGAGAAATTCCTAAGGAAAGATGGCATTTCTCTACATTGAGTTAAATTCTTCTCCTTCAGGTTAAAACCCCCTATAAAGGAAATTATGGCATTGCCGGATTCACAAATCCCAGTTAAAGTAATCCTCCTTTACAGTCAGTCACCCAACAGTTGTGACAAACAGACCCTCTTTAGAGATGAAAAATGAATCGAGCTGTAGTACCAGAGCGATCATGCTTCGCAACCACATCCAAAAATCACTCGCTACAAACGTCAGAGTGCGCGTCCCAGCAGTTAGGTGTTGCAGCTCATTGTATGGAGACTTAGGCGTTACCTGTTTGCGGTAGGACGGACCAGACGAGTCCATAAGGAATGAGTGAATGAGATGAGGAGAGAAATTCCCGAAGGAAAGACGTTATTGTTTGTTTTTTGTCTTTTAAGAAGAAGTGTTTTGATTGTTTTTTTGGTGTTTTGTAACACGTATTGCATTCAAGTCTATGATATAGGATCGAATGCGTCGCATGGTCGTCCTAACAGTCCGTATGATAAACACTCTAGAAAGGTGGAGAGAAGCTCCCCTCCTTCCACTTCCCACATACAAGGCTCACATGCAATATGCATTAACCTTTATTAAGTGTTTTTGCTTTTTTGTTTGAAGATGAGAAAGAGACTCAAATGGTTGAAAAAGGTAAAACCTAATGAGGGAGACTAAGACTCAAACCCTAAAGTTATCATACATGGATGTTCCTATGGTTAATGTGGTTTAAGACACCTAATCCTAAGAAAAGAGGAGAAGAGCATAAGAAGCAACTTACTTCCAAGATGGAAGTTAAGTTGATTTTAAAGAGGGATGGAGAAAATTAAGCAAACACAGAAGCATTTAATCAAGAACTAAACAGAAATTAATCAAGCTAATCCAAGTTAGAATTAAAATGCTAAGTAAAAGTCAAGATTAAATTCTAACAAGAAAAGTTAATCTAAAATTAAAACTAATACTAAGATTAATCCTAAAATTAGTTCAAGGTAATTCTAAACCTAAAATAAATTCAATAAAAATCTAATTCTAACTAATCAAATTCTAACATTGAGAAGATTTAATTCTAAGCTAATTCTAAAGAAAATTAAATTCCAAAATCAAAACTTAATATTAAAACCGAATAACCAAAATTAGTATTGAATTCTAAAACAACAACAACAAAACAAACTAATTAAAAGAAGAAAGGGTGCAGATAAGGAAAGGGTGGTGGAAACAGAGATCCAGGCGCTGGGCTTAGTAAGTTCAGGCCCAAAAATTAACAAGAGGAAGCCAAGGGGGTGTCTTGAGTGATTGGGGCGTGCGGATAGAAAATGCCAGGCGCTGGGTTTTGTGTTAGGCCCAAAACTTTCAGCCAAAAGAGAGGGGTGTGGCAAGAAAAAAGTGCGGTGTGAATAAGAAAACATCATGGGCTTAGGCCTGGTCCGATTGAAGCATAATTGGTTTAAGAAAAAACCTAGAGGACTCAGCAGTCACTCTCTCTCAACTCAACGCCTCTCTTCCTCCTTTCACACCGGCGCCGTCCTCACCATCATCTATTCACTCCCTTTTCTCACCAACACCGCCACCATCAGTCTTTCTTTCTACTCTCAACGTTCTTCCTCTTCAATCAAACCTCACTGCCACGATTCACCTTTCTTCTGCTCACCCCGCCGAAAACATTCCTCCGTTCACATCACCGTCAAACTACGACCTCAACGTTCTTCCGTATCGTCACCTTCACAAAGATATCTTGCCGGAAACAACTTAATCACCACCGGCAGCTCCCTCAGTCTCGTTTCGCTCTCTTCCCCGTCCGCTTCCGTTCAAAACACCAACACGTTGAGGTCCTCTTCTCCTCTCCAGAATCCTGTACCTAAAACTCCTCTGCCGCGAATGTTTCAGCACCGCAAATGAGTCCACACCGCTCATTCTCGCTCAACACTCTCAATGTTCTAATCCACTAGGCACTGATACGACCAAGACGCAGAAGCAAAAACGAGAATACGCACCAAAATTCACAACACACTCAACAACACCAAAACACGAATGATTCAACACTATAAATTGATCCATAAACACATTCAACAACAATCAGAAAAGAGGAAAAGATTCAGAGTAGCTTACCTACCGGAGAACCGTTCGGTGCATCTTCCGATCGGAGAATACGAAGAGAAAACCAGAGGTAACTTTAAATTCACTTTGCTTCTGATTCTTCTTCGAACCTTCTGTTGATGCTTTGAACCGCTGATGTTGAATTTTCCAATTTACTCTTCAACTTGTTCTGTGCGTGTTGTGTGATGTTGAGTAATTATGGATGAATTGTTGATGTTGTTCTTGATTTCATCAGGTTTTATGGATCGATGAAGATCGAAGTTTGGTTGAATGGTGATGAATTATTGCAGAATTGAGAAGGAGATTGAAGATTGTGATATATTCACGTAATGAATTCTTCTTCTTCTTTCCCTGATTTCTGGAGATTTTGTTACAGGTTATGAAGCTTTGAATTGATGTTGAGCTTTTGATTTTTGTTGAGTTTTTCTACAGGTTCGGATTTGAAGATGATGAATGGAGGAAGTTGCAGAGAATTTGAGAATTGAAGGTGAAGAGTGGAAGAATGAGAATTGAGAAATTGTGCAGAATGAAGAAGAGAGCTCAAGAATGAAGATGGTGCCAGTTTTTATATCAGAATTCAGTGAGGGTAGATTAGGTTTTTCCAACTCAAATTATATTAGAGTTTGTTATGAGTTGGTTAGAGTGAAATTCTGTTAAAAAACTGGTTAGGAGGAGTTAGAGAATTTGATAAAAAATCTGTTATCAGTGAACCGTGATCTATCATTAATTTTCTGCGAGGAAGTCTTTTCCTCCTGCTATCTCTTTGTTTCTGTATCACTGCTATGGAGTTCCTTTGTAATTTCTTTTGTGAAAGTGCACTCTTGAAATAATATACTCGATGCTTTTTCTTAATCTCTGTGCTAGTTTTCTGTCAGACTTCTTTATTGTTTTAAAATCCTTTTGAAGAATTTGGGTTGTTGGCTTTTTGGTTGATGCATTTCACGCCAGCCACAAACTTTGAGTTTGAAGTCTGCACCCAAGATATCCGCTGCAGGATCATCAGCAAAAGCATGAACAACTTATCCCTGGTCTGCGTGGGACTAATGACATCAGTATAAGCAAAATAGAAGCCATTTCTTTCCTCTTATCATGTCGGTCCGTTGCCATGGAAACAAGCCGCTTAATGAAGTATGGATAATATTCACTTGTGGAGGTCATATGCTGACAAATCTACATCCCCATGCTCTTCAATTATAAATATCGGTTCAGCTTTGTTTTTCCAAGAATGCGTGAACTCAGTGCTACAATTCCGACGTGGTATGCCAAAATAGAACTTAGGGATATGAAACCAATTGCATCTATAAATGAATTTGGTTTTGGATATCAAATGGACATAAAAAATGGTTCTAAATGGTTTTAACAAAATGTGGAATGAAATGGTTATAAAAGTGGGTTTTAAAATGAAATGGATATGGACCAAAAAGTGGTTTTGGATATTTGAATATGGATATTTAGGAAATGGACTCTTGTAAGGGATTAATCACAGAAAAATGGTTTAAGAAAAGGTTATGAAAAAAATGGATTTACAAAAGGGATATTGGATATTGACTTTGGAATTAATGAAAAATGGTATTAAATGAATATGGGTTAGAAAGTGATTTAAAACGAATATCAAAATGGTTACGGGTTAGAAAAAGGAGTTGTGTCTCGAATTCCAAGTAAGTCACATGATCACATTCAATCTACATCCAACTTCAGATCCGAAGTGACTAGGAAAACCTCAGATCAGGAAGATTACAACGAGGAGAATTCAACCTCTTGCTCCAACTTAACCGAGAATAGAAACCGACTGAATCCCTTATGAATAAGGACAAGAAAGTCCTTTGATCCCATGTCTCAGAAAACCAATGCGATGATATGATTATGAGTTATAACCTAATGAGATGCAAATGCGAAAGAAACATAAACCAGAAAAAGTAGGGCAAATTTTGAGGTGCTACACAAGGTTAGTTTTAGATATCTTCCCTTTCCCTTCCAGCTTCACGGGATAAATAAGAAATTAGAAAGTAGCACCCCCTCCTCTTCATTGAGGAGAAAACCCAATTTCCACGATAAGGTGGTCGCGTCACCGACAAAAATCGCGCGCTACACACTCTATATACACTCAGGAACAAGATGGTAACTCACAAATTCATTTATGATGCATAGAATATAGAGTTTGAAGGTGTCATGCTTACCTCTTGCAGCTCGTGATTGAGCTTTATGATGAAGATGTTACAGATGTGTTCCAATGATCTAGACAGCTTCCTTAGGTGCCAAGGAATGTGTTTGAATGCTTAGCCTTAATTGGAGATGCTTGGATCACCTTCTGGTACCTCATCTGTAACCTTGTCAAAAACTTGAGCAACTGACTGGTGATTTTGTGATTCAAGTGTTTCAGATGTGTTTCAAGGCCATGGATCACTCATATATGATGTTTATGAGGTGTTGGCATAATTGGTTTGGTTTGAATCACTTCCAATTTCAAAACCCGATAGTGACTTGAAATAGAAGGCAAATTTGGTGTGAAAGAGAGATTTTGAGGAAAACATCAGTTTGGGTGCTTTGGTGTACTTAAACTGATCACAAATGAGCTTTATTTCTAGTAGAGCAAGTTTGTTTTGCAATCAATAGTGAATGGCAACTGGTACAGGTCTGTGGCCAATGGTTGCATAAAGGAATTCTAGTCTTCCATGATCATTGACTTGAGATTAGAGCACAGGCCTATGGTCTTCTATTGCAGGGATAAGGCTTGACTCATTCAGTTGGGTTTGCTTCAGTCCATGCCACCTTGATGTATCCATTAAATGCTTGATGCCAAATTTGAAATTCAAGGTTCATGTCATGATGATTTTGCACATGGAAGGCTAGGTTTTTGGCATTTTATGTTATGGATCAGATCACTCAGTCATTTGTGTTGCAATAGGACAGAAATTGAATGATCAAAGTGTCCAAAGTTAGTCTAAGGAATCGTGGGATGCAAGTTTGTACCCAATTGCTGTAAAAAAATAGTGAGTTTAGGCAACTTGTGAGATCCATAACTCTTAGCTCAAATGTAATTTGATTGAGTTCTTGGACATTTTGGAAAGCTTGCATGACATACTTCAACTTTGATGTTCATAAATGGTTCTGAATCCCCTTGGATCATAGTGAAAAATGCCACTACTTTTTGGATTTTAGACTGTTTTAACTTAGGCAGATTTTCACTAAGTGTTGGAAAAGTGGTCATTTTCATGTTTTTGTGATTTTGATAAATCCATAACTCAAATTATATGAGGATTCGGAATGAGATGTAGTTGACATATTTGAAGTATGTCAGATGGACTTTCATTTGAGCTTTGAATGGGAGAAAAAGGCCTTATGGTTTAGGAGTCATGACCTTGCAAAGTTGGCATAAAATCACTTTTGTTCCATAACTTAGAAAAATTTAAGTTTTCTAAGGTTGCCCCTTTTGCAAGAAACCTCACTTTTCTTGATTTTTCTTGATGGATGATGATCAATATCATACATTAATATTATTTTTGACTTAGGGGAACCATATTTGTGAAAAATTCCAAAAAGTCAAACTTGATTTTATGCACAGTTGACTTTTTGTCAGATGAATTCCAAACTGTGCGATCCTTGGTGAAATCAAGTTCTTGACCTAATTCAAACCTAATGGATAGGTTCCATAGGTGTTATAGGGTGTATTGAATCATGTCCCAAGGTTTGGGAGCATGTCTTGGTCAAAAGTCAATGGCATAGTTGACTTTTCGTTCAAAACCCTAATTGTGGTCCAAATGAAATTGAAACTTGTGAATCAAGCTTCTTGGATCAATCCATTGTTGCAAATGGATCAATGTGGTGTATTTGAGGCCCTCAAATCATGTCTTGAGGTCTTGGCTCATACTTTGCTCCAAAAGTCAACTGAGGGGTGAATTAGGTCAAGAAACCCTAATTCCTGATTTTTGATGAATGCTTCCCCTGAGGATAAATTGACTTGATGATTGAGTCCATGAAGTACCTTGGAGTATCTTGGGTTGTGCTTTGAAGCATTGGCTCATGTCCAGAGGAAAATTTCCATCTGGAGGCCTTGGTCGACCAAAACCCTAATTTGGTGACACTGGCGATCTTGAAGCTTGATCCACTTGGAATGTTGCAACTTTATGCTTGATTTTTGATGTGGGAGTCCTCTTGATCCCTTATAGGTGTTTGAGTTGTTAGACAAGTTAAAGATCATGTCATTCCTTGATTGATCCTTTGTCTAAGTGTCCTGAGAGGCTCAAAACCCTAATTCTTGGTTGTAGTGAAAGCTTAACAATCCTTGAGGAAATTGATGAGGCGTGATGGCACATCATTATTGTGGTAACGATCCTCACAATGATGGGAAATCTTGGTGGTCAAAATTTGGGGTATGAAAGACGCCCCTATTTAATCATCTTGGACCTGAAGGTGTGAATGGCGAAGATATTCGGACATTCAGGGTGCAAGAGCATTAAATATCGGAATACCCAAAATTTTGACGGTGGTTATGAATGGCTGTTTGCTCATCCATCTTCTTTTGCTAAGCAATGATACTCAGAAAAGGGTAAAAACTTCCCCTTGATAATGGTTTTCGGCCAAGGAACTGTTCTCAATTTCTGAAATAAACTTCCCCTCGATCTTGGTCTTCAGCCAAGGAACTGGTCTCAGTTTCTAAAATAAACTTCCCCTCGATCCTGGTCTTCAGCCAAGGAACTGGTCTCAGTTTCTTGAAATAAACTTCCCCTCGATCCTGGTCTTCAGCCAAGGAACTGGTCTTAGTTTCTTGAAATAAACTTCCCCTCGATCCTGGTCTTCAGCCAATAAACTGGTCTCAGTTTCTGAAATAAACTTCCCCTCGATCTTGGTCTTCAACCAAGGAAATGGTCTCAGTTTCTGAAATAAACTTCCCCTCGATCCTGGTCTTCAGCCAAGGAACTGGTCTTAGTTTCTTCTTGTTAAGTTCCTTCCTTGACAAGGGATGCTATTTGTAGTGGTTTTTGTGAAACTTCTCGACGAGTTTTACCAGGGAGACGCAGTTTGATGGAAAAAGTTTTGAGGTCAGAATTACTAGGGGTACCCATTTGTCTGACTTGTAGAGGTGTACAAACTTCTCTGTTGGAGACGCCATTTGTTAACTCTACTGGGAAAAACGAGTTTCTTGAGAGACTGCTTTTCGCTTGGGGATATTACATCATACTTTTCTTTGAGGTCTTCTCGGAGAAATGCCATGTGATATAATCCAATTTTGAGGTGCTGATGACTTCCTTAACATTGACTTTCTTGGGAGAAAAACCAATGTGTTGCCGAGAGTCTTCGATTGAGAGGCTTTCTCTGGGGATTTTCCTTAATTCGGGAAAGCGAAAATATCATCTTCAATGGTGAAGAGTGATGTTTGTAAAATGTATTCTTGCCTTTCAGAGGTTCAAGTTATCAAAGTGGTCTAGGACCGTCTCCAATCCAGAAATAAACTGGGGAGAGAGATTGTTCAGATGACACTTTTCCTGACGAAGAAAGAACTGAAGTCGGGGTTTTGTCTTATCCGACATGGAGAGGAAAACTGACGACATGATTGATAAATGGGTTTTATCACTTGGGGAATGAGTATGACCAGAGCGATATTAATACAATATAAAATATGAATGTGAATCAATTATGCATGATGTATGTATGTTTATGCTGACAAAACTGACGCGACATACAGACTAGTGAATGAACATGAAGGGATACTCGGCCACTACGGGGGGATGAATAGTATCACTGGTCCAGGATAGCAAATCTTGTCTTGCTTTGGAGAGGTGGTCCCTGTAGGGGAGAAAGAATCGTTAATTGATCTTAAGAGGTAAGAACTCTGTTGTGGATGTCAGATGGGATATTACATCTGAAACAGTTGATCCCTCATTCAGGTGTACTGGTTTAGAAGGAGTACTTTGATTCTGCACTTTGAGGTTCAATCACCTTTGAAGAAATGATCGATGTTCTTTTTGATGTTCATCAGTCAAAAGGAATCGCCATCTTTATTTAAAAAGCAGAAAATTTTTGACAAGTAAATTCATTTTTGTTTTATGTCAAGAATCGTTAATCATGTTAAAAATGTCATTCTGTAAAGCTAAAACAAATGAGAATTGTAAACAAAACTAGGGCTCAAATTTTTTTGATAGGATGGAAATCAGCCAAGCGCGTGATTCCATAGAGCATTTACAAAGTTTAGAAAATGGTAATTTAAGGGAAAAGGGCTACATTGAAACATAACAACCGTTGTCCTTCTACCAACTTTGAATTCTGGACATCCTGAGCTTCTGTCGAATATGACCTTGACTTGAAGTTTTCCAACAGATGGTACTACCGTTGGGGATTCGAATTGATCAGACGTAGTTACTTGCCATGAATCCCTAATTTTTTCCTGCATTGTCTTTTGAGGTTTCCAATCCATCGAGATGATATTTTTTTTGCTGATTTTTGCCTGGACCTCCCTTTCGGGTTTTCGATCCATTGAGACGTTTTTTTTTTAATTTAGGCGAAGTATTTGTTGACTACATCAACATTTGTGGGGTAGGAAAATTCCTCTCCATCCATGGTTGCGAGTCTCAAGGCACCGCCTGAGAAGGCTTTCTTGACCACATAGGGGCCGTCATAATTCGGAGTCCATTTTCCCTTGGGATCAGTGAGGAATGATTGTATCTTCTTGAGCACAGGGTCTCCTTTCCTGAAGACGCGAGGTCGGACCTTTTTGTCGAACACCTTCTTCATCCTTTGTTGATACAACTAACTATGGCATAGTGTCGTTATTCGCTTTTCTTCGATTAGGTTCAGTTCGTCGTGTCGACTTTGACACCATTATGCTTATGTTAGCTTAGCTTCCATCAATACCCGGATTGATGGGATCTTTGCTTCTATGGGGAGCACTGCTTCCATGCCATATACTAGAGAGAAAGGGGTTGCCCCTGTTGAAGTGCGGACAGACGTGCGATAACCCTGAAGAGCAAAGGGTAGCATCTCGTGCCAGTCTTTGTAGGTTACAACCATCTTCTAAACAATCTTCTTGATGTTCTTGTTAGCTGCTTCTACCGCTCTATTCATCTTAGGTTGGTAGAGAGATGAATTATGGTGATCGATTTTGAACTCAGGACACAACTCTTTCATCGTCTTATTGTTCAAGTTGTATCCATTATCCGTAATGATCTGGCTTGGAACACCATAACGGAAAATGAGGTTGTTCTTGATAAATCGGACCACCACTTGTCGGGTTACATTGGTGTATGACGTTGCTTCGACCCACTTGGTGAAGTAATCAATAGCTACAAGGATGAACCTATGTCCGTTCGAAGCCTTCGGTTCAATCATGCCAATCATGTCGATTCCCCATATAGAAAAAGGCCATGGAGAAGAAAGAACTTTGAGATGCGTTGGCGGTACATGGATTTTGTCTGCATATATCTGACACTTATGACACCTTCTCATGTACTTGTGGCAATCGGATTCCATTGTCAGCCAATAGTACCCTCCTCTCAGAATTTTTCTCGCCATTGTGTGTCCGTTGGCATGAGTGCCAAAGGATCCTTCGTGAATTTCTTTCATCAGCATGTTTGCTTCTAGTCTGTCTACGCATCAGAGCAAGACCATGTCAAAGTTTCTCTTATAGAGTGTATCACCACTCAGGAAGAAATTGTCTGCAAGCCTTCTGAGGGTGTTCCTATCTTTTCTTGATGCCCCAGGCGGGTACTCTTGTTTCTGAAGGAAGCATTTGATATCGTGATACCAAGGTTTGTCGTCTATGACTGCTTCGATCGTGAAAATGTAAGCGGACCTTTCTAGGTGCATTATGTCAATCTTAGGTACGTTATTCCAATGATTTACAATAATCATAGAAGAGAGAGTGGCTAGGGCATTAGCCATGTGATTTTCTTCACGAGGGATATGATGAAACTCGATTCTGTTGGAGAATGGTAACAACCTTCTCGCGTAGTCTTTGTAAGGAATCAGTCCTGATTGGTATGTGTTCCACTCTCCTTTGATCTAATTGATAACCAGGGTTGAGTCTCCATACTCATCCAAGTTCTTAATCCTTAAGTCAATTGCTTCTTCGAGACCCATGATGCAAGCTTCGTATTCGGCCTCGTTGTTTGTGTATTTGAAAGTTAGTCAGGCAGTGAAAGGAATGTGAGTACCCTGAGGTGTTACGATGATTGCCCCAATTTCGTTTCCATAATTGTTGACAGCTCCGTCAAAGATGAGTCCCCATTGGGAACCTGATTCTGGTCCTTCACTAGGTAGCGGTTCATCGCAATCTTTCATTTTCAAATACATGACATCTTCGTCTGGGAAGTCAAATCTGACTAATTTTTTATCGTCAATCGGTTGATGAGCCAAATGATTGGCTAAAATACTTCCTTTGACGGGTTTTTGAGCATGGTACTCGATGTCGTATTCTGATAACAACATCTGCCAATGGGCGATCCTTCCCGTGAGAGCAGGTTTTTCAAAGACGTACTTGATCAGATCCATTTCGGAGATTAACCAAGTAGTGTGACAAATCATGTACTGGCGAAGAAGTTTGGCTGCCCAAGCCAAAGCACATCAAGTTTTCTCGAGCATAGTGTACCGAGTCTCACAGTCGGTGAATTTCTTGCTTAAGTAGTAAATGGCAGACTCTTTTCTTTTTGTTTCATCTTGTTGGCCAAGTGCACAACCCATAGAGTCTTCCAAGACTGCTAGGTAGATGATCAGTGGTCTTCCCTCCACTGGAGGAGACAGGATTGGTGGATTCAACAAATATTCTTTGATACTGTCAAAGTCTTTTTGGCAGTCTTTTGTCCATACGCAACTTTGATTCTTTCTAAGTCATGAGAGATATGATTCTGGAAATGTAATTCAGACGTCCCAAAAATCCTCGGACTTGTTTCTCAGTCTTTGGTGAAGACATTTCTTGAATGGCCTTGACCTTGTCAGGGTCAACCTCAATTCCTTTCTAGCTGACAATGAACCCTAAAAGTTTCCCCGAGCGGACACCGAACGTGCATTTATTGGGATTCAAGCAGAGTTTGTACTTTCTTAGACGCTCGAATAGTTTTGACATGTGTGTCACATGCTCTTCTTCTGTTTTATATTTAGCAATCATATCATTGACATACACTTCGATTTCTTTGTGCATCATGTCGTGAAACAGAGTTGTCATGGCCCTTTGATAGGTTGCCCCGACGTTCTTTAAACCGGACGGCATTACCTTGTAACAAAAGGTGCCCTATGGGGTGATGAATGAAGTGTTCTCCATATCTTCCGGTGCCATTTTGATTTTATTATAGCCCGAGAATCCATCCATAAAGGAGAAGACTTTGAACTTTGATGTATTGTCTACAGCATGTCTATGTGTGGTAAGGGGAAGTCATCCTTTGGACTTGCTTTGTTCAGATCCCTGTAGTCTACACACATTTTAACTTTTCCGTCCTTTTTCGGAACTGGCACTATGTTGGCTAGCCAATGAGGATATTCTGAGGTGGCGAGGAAACCTGCGTCAATCTATTTCTGGACTTCCTCCTTGATTTTGATAGCCATATCTGGATGAGTCTGTCTTAACCTTTGTTTTACCGGCGGACATTCTAACTTCAACGGTAAATGATGTTCTGCGATGCTGGTATCCAACCCTGGCATGTCCTGATAGGTCCAAGCAAATACATCGAGAAACACTTTGAGAAGTTGTATCAAGTTTTCTTTGACACTCGAACTGAGTAGTGCTCCAATCTTAACTTCCTTCTTTTCTTCCTCTGATCCCAAATTGACCATTTCCAATGGTTCTTTGTGAGGTTTAATATACCTTTCCTCTTGCCTGAGTAGTCGGGAGATCTCGTCTGGAATTTCTGCGTCCTCTTCTTCTTCAACTTCGAATACCGAGAATTCAAAGTTGGGAAAAGGCATTCGATCGTTTGTTTCAACGAGGTTTAAAACAAGCAATTTGCATGACGTGATGATTCGTTTTTTAGAAGAGATAGAGAGAATTCAAGAGTGTGTGCTGTGTATTTTATGAAAAATGCTTGTTTTTATTTATTTTGGGTTGTTTTAGGATTACCATTTTCTGAAGAAAGAAAAGTGAAAACAACAATAAATGCGGGAATGACAGAATGGCATTATTTATTTATAATTTTGTCGATTCTTGAAATACAACCCTATAAAACAAAACTCCGTCGCTTTAGGAGAAGCGAAGAAGGACATTTACAGAAAGATGGGCCCTATAAAAACATCCATTTCACCTGGGCAGGGTGAAAGGTTAAAACAAAGACGACAGTTACTTAGACTTATGGACGACTTTCGGGACATCGATAACAACCCATTGGTGACGAACTGCTCGGTGAATCACAAAGTCTGGTACCTTCTTTCTTGGTTTGTCCTCAGAAATGCCGCTGATTTCTGGCGGAGCAGGATCGTTGGAGTCTTCCTCCCAAGCAGAGTTGTCATAAACGAACTCTTCTATTGTAGCTTCCTTAGTGTTTTCACTCTCAAGAGGATCTCCCCACCCAGTTGGCTGGATGTCCTCGTGTCTGATGCGAGAGCTTTTAGGAGCGGTGTACTTGACCAAGAAGCCGTACTTGCCACTCAGCTGTCCTAAGGTGTCCCATACTTCTGTGGGGCAAGAGGAGTAATCTTTCTCGATGACGTTGACCTCAGGGAAAGCTTAGTTGATGAACTCTTGTCCCGTAATCTTTGCAGATTCATCTTTGTGCTGGATATCTTTGAAATGTCCTGAGTAATGATCCCATGACTCGGTGGGGACGGGGGTATTCTTTTCAATATTACTTAGTTGATAGGCATCGTTTGGCTGACTCTTTTGCCCCAAGTCTTCTGGGTACGGCTTCCAGATAGGAAATTCATCCAGGGGATCATAATAGTCCTGATCGAGGTTGTTCTGCATTAGATAATCCTCTAATGAGTTAGGTGGAACACGACATTCTTCAGGATCACAATCTTCATAGATTATTCGGATGTCTGATCTTGGTATATATCTCAGGTTCTACTTTGGAAAACAGAATGGCATGTGCGTTTCTTCCTGAGACATATAACTGTTATCGTTGAAATAAGATTTCCACTCCTCATCCATATCAGAGGAGTCACTTTTGTTGATGGTGTGTACTTCTTGAGACACTGGGTGGAGGAAGCCTCCACTGTGGAAGAAGTCCTGAATGGGACGAAAACTTTCGTCTTTAGTAGTAGTCTGAGTACAGGCTAAAGAAAAACCAAGACCTTTCTTTGTCTTGTTATCAGTAGGAATTACGAGCTATCCCCATCCTTTTACATCATTACGAACTTTCGTCTTTAGCTTCTGGTGAAGTGTCGAAGATACTGTCCCAGCTTCGTGTATCCAAGGTCTTCCTAATAAACAGCTGTATGCTGCCCGGATGTCCATGACCTGGAAAGTGACTTGGAAAGTGTGAGGACTGATGGTTATGGGAAGATCAACTTCGCCGATAACTGTTTTTCTGGATCCGTCAAAGGCTTTGATGATGACCTCGCTGTCTCTCATCGGGGCTCATTGAAATGATAGTCGTACTAGAGTTGATTTTGGCATAACATTCAAAGTTGATCCTGTGTCTACCAGTACGCTGGCTAGAGCATCATCCTGGCAGTTGACTGTAATGTTAAGCGTCATATTGTGATTTTTGCCTTCTTCCGGCAGTTCTTCATCACTGAATCCTAAGTTGTTGCAAAAAGTGATGTTGGAGATAATGCTGTCAAACTGTCTTATCGTCACATCTTGTTCTACGAAAGCTTGCTCCAAGACATTCTGCAGAGCTTCCCTGTGAGCTTCGGAACTGAGCAAGAGAGATAGCACAGAGATTCTCGAAGGAGTTTGCAACAGTTGGTCTACAATGTTGTACTCGCTTTTCTGGATGAGCTTCAGCATCTCATCGTTGTTTTTTACCAGTTCTGGATTACTGGATTTTCCGACTTGTTGATTTGGAACTTCTGTTTGAGGTTCCTTTTCCTTGGTGGGTTCCCCAACTTCTCTGTTGAAGATCCGGCAGCTTCGTGTTACCCGACTGATGTCGGCAATGTTGACAACGGAGGGTAATGGAGTTTCCTTTCCATTTTCGATGGTTGTTGCACCGTACCTGTAAGGGATAGCCTTATTTGATTTATACGGTATTGGACTTGGAAAGTAGATAACCACGAGAGCTTTTTGATTTCTCTGACCGTTATAGGAAACTTCAATCAGCTCCTGGTTGGGAACTTTTCTACTGTCCAGAGGAATTCTTGATTCATCGAGTAGAGGGATTATGGCATAAACGTTTTTGGTCCTCCCATGATCGAAGATTATGACAACATCTTTGCTTTGATCAGGGAGATAGTCTGGCATCATGTTGATCGACCCATAAATTGAACATGGTCGAATCTCTTTCTGGTCCAACTGACTTTGAAGAGCTGCTCGTACGAGGTAGCATCCTTGGTGGTTCTCTGAACAAACTTTACAACGCTCGTAGTTGTGGGGTGGCACCCGGCTGCGTCCGCTTTGTATACAGTGCAACTTTACTAGATCTGTTTCCATTGAGCGGACATCCTGACTTGGATGCCTACTAGGATTCTCGCCAGTCATACTAATATGTTGTGTAGCTTCATCCAAGTAGATTGGAAGCCACCAGTGGTCCAACAAGTGTTGAAGTGTTTTTTGAACAAGTGCATACCCTTGGTCGTCTTCATGACATTGTTCACAGTCCTGATAATCATGTGAAGCCAGAAAGCTGAGCCTGACTTACTTAGCGTGTAATTCTACCAGACTAGTATTCATCAAGCGTATGTCAAAGATCTGAACCATATTGACTTGATGGTTATTTCTCTCACGGTAGTCTTGGATCCATCCGAGATCCATCCGATGGTAGAGGGCCTCTTGTACAAAAGAGCATCCCTGATTGCTTGTTGAGCAGATCAGACAAGTGTTGTAATCGTGTCGTGGCAGATTACGATATTGACTTTTCCTTGAATGCATCGCCACCAAATTGACGTTCATCGCAAGAATGTTACGGTTCTGAACAATGTTGGGATGCGCATGGGCCATGTTTACTTCACGAATTTGGTGATCCTGAATCCAACCTAGATTCATTTGTTCTTGTAGAGCTGATTGCACTACAGAATAACCCTGATTGTTCTTTGAGCAGATATCACACTGGTGATATTTGTGAGGCGGTACATGACCATACCCACTCCGTCTACAATGCATCCTGACCAGATTGGTTCCTAATAGGAGTACATCGTGAATTTGATAACTGCGGCTAAATTCTTACTCTATTAAATTTATTACAGTCTTCTCATGTTGAGGCAACGGGTTCGTCTGAACATTTAGATTGGTATTTTTGAAAGATAGGATCCTGTTCCTGACAAGCTTCTGCACATCGGACTTGAAACTGATACAGTTATCAATGTTGTGCCCCGATCCTCCTTGATGGTAAGGGCAAGTTTGATCCGCTTTGAACCAAAAAAGTGGATTTTTTGGTACTGTAAGAGGAGACCTGGTTTGGACGTGCCCCTTGGCCAGTAGAAGTGGAAATAGTTCTGCGTACAACATCGGTATAGGGTCGAACCCTGATGGTCGTGTCGTACGATTGTTGCTGTTGTACTGTGGACGAGCCTGCTGAAGAGGCTGTTGTATCCTTTGTTGATACTGTTGTTGATTTGGTTGGATCTGATCAACTAGAGGTTGATACGTCAGAGCCGGCGCAGGGTTGATAGCGGGAATTACTGCTGCTACTGGTTGATACCTTCGCCTTTTCTTTCCGAGAGAGATATTACCAATATCTTGCCCTTTTTTCTTTGGGAAAGCACTACCGTATCTTTTGGTACTGCTTGATGGCTCTGCATCTTTGACCAATCGTCCTTCTCAGACTGGTTCTTCAAGGCGTACTCCCATGTTCACCATTTCAGTGGAGTCACTGGGTGCACTAGCAACCATTCGGTCGTAATAGAATGAGCTCAAGGTTTTCAAAAAGATCTTGGTCATCTCTTTTTCCTTAAGAGGGGGATAGATCTGGGCGGCAATTTCACGCCATCTCTAAGCATATTCTTTGAAAGTTTATTTGTCCTTCTGCGACATTGCTCTGAGCTGATCCCTATCCGGTGCCATGTCCAGATTGTATTTATACTACTGAACAAAAGCAGCGCCGATGTACCATTTGAGTCCAGCACCGGTTAAACTGTCTTGGAAGTAATGGATCAGTAGCTGTTGATTTTCTGTCTGAGTTGAAATTTTTTGAGCGTACATCACCAAATGAATTTGAGGGCAAGAGTTTCCTTTGTATTTTTCAAAGTCAGGCACCTTGAATTTGTGCGGGATTTTTACATTAGGGACCAAACAGAGGTCGGCGGCGTCCTTTCCAAATAAGTCTTGACCGCGAATGGCATGCAGTTCCTTCTGCATTCCCAATAATTATTCCTGGAACTCATTCATTCTTTCGTACATGTCTTCGTTTCCACCATAAATTACTTGTGGAATCTGTCCTTCCGGGACAGTATGTACCACTGGTTGTGGTATAGACATTACAGCGGTGATTCTTGGAGTTTCAATGTCCTGAAGTTTGTAACCTTCAGGTGTTGCTGTTATAAACCTTGCATCTTCATTTTCCCGTAGTTTGTAACCTTCAGGCCCAATGGTTCCTGCTGCAGTTTATGGGTCGTCAGTGACCGACGGGATGTATCCTTCAGGGACAAAGTTGAGAGGCATGCCCCAGGGGTGACCTTTAGGCATGTTGTATCGAGGATGATTCTCATGTGTTTCCACAATGGGCGTAGATGTAATCTCCGAGATTACAGTCTTTTGTTGTTGTCTCTGAGCTGCTGCCAGGGATTGCATGTCATTGTGAAGTTTTTCCAAACTTTCCTTTAGAGCGTCGACTTCTTCTCTCAGCTCTCTGTTCTCTTCCTCGAGATCTTCCATTTTCTTTTGTCGATTGGCCCGAGTATTGTATGAGTGAGACAGTTTGACTCTAGAATCGTGACACATACGTGAGACTTGAAGATAAGAAGAACGCGTTATGTGAGAATGATGAATGATATGCAATGATATATATTTTTAGTTTTAATAAAAAAGAACTTCAACAAATAGATTTCAAATATCATACAGTGGAGGTTGGAGACGCTATTTTATTGAATTTGAAAGATTTCAGGAAGGAAAAGTACAATATTTTACAAAGTGCTATAAGGAAAATGGCTAAGTTTATGAATCTCGAGTCCTTTCTGAAGAGAGCTCAGATGCTAGTTCTGGTATTTTCCTTTTCTTTGACCGGGGTTCTTCAGCCGTTGTCAGGTTGTTAATCCATTTCCAGGTGAAAGGAGGGAGCAAATTCTTTCGATTTTCTTGATATTCTACGGCATGCTGCTCTAATATCTTAATCAGAGCATCCTTGTCCTTTAATAATTCCTGAATCTTGGTACACTCCATGTTGAGGATCCGATACTTGTTTTTCCAAGAGCTATTCTCACGTTGAACTTTGTTGAGAGCTACCTGGAGTTTTTCCGTGTCAGACATGAAATAAAGGACATATTCCTTTAACGGAAAAACTTCTTGGCGAGGGTAAGGCATCCTCAGCTTGAGGGCTCTAGTTTGCACCCAGTGGAGATAAGGCTCCATAGAGGTACAATTTGGTCTTCCTAGAGGCTCTCTCCCTTTCTTGTGAATATGTTGTCAAGGATGCACTATTTCCTTCTTTAGTGCCCTGTCATTTTCCCCTTCCTTGAAGAAAAGACCTTCCAGATGAACATTATGCGGGATATTCTTCATCGGGTATCCGAGTTGACGGCGAACTAAAATTGGATGATAGTTGATTCCTCTTTTAATTCTAATGAGGGGTATGTTAGGGAAATTTCCACAGCTGTCGATGATCTCTATTCCCTCATAAATCCTATCATACCAATCTATGTCAGAGTTGGTAAGAGACATAATCCTTTGCGACCAACGTAGAGTACTCTTGTGATCCTAAAAAGCAGCAGACTTGGGTAAATGGGAAATGAACCATTTGTAAAGTAAGGGTACATAGCATGTGATCATTCCTCCGCTGTACAAATTCCTTAAGTGTACAAAATAATAAGCATCTGCAAGCAGGGTTGGTACGGGGTTTCCAATCAGAAATATCTTAACAGCGTTGGTGTCAACGAAGTTGTCAATGTTGGGAAAGAGGAATAACTCGTATGCGAGTAGGACAAAGATATCTTCAAAAGCATTTACATTTCCTATACTAGCAAAGTACATAGCTTTCTCTATCAGGAATTTAGCTGGTAAACCCTGGATTCCTTCTTTAATGGTCATGTGAGTCCTAACTTCTGACTCGTCCAAAGAGATTGCTCTTGCAATGGCTTGATCCTTTGGAATTTCTTCCAGTCCCGAAAATGGAGCTTGATCACTAATAGGTAAATCAATCATATGAGAGTACTCTTCTAACGTTGGTGCCAGTTGATAATCCGGGAATTTGAAGCAGTGATAAACCGGATCGTAAAACTGAATTAACGTAGACAGGATTCCTTTAACTACGTGGACCCTTAACAGAGACAGCGGTCCTCAATGCTTAGCTCTGAAAGCATCAGGGTTGGTGATCATCCTTGCCAACCTCCTTAAATTTTCTAGTTTCGGAGCCTTGAAAGTGTACTTATGCGTCTTTCTTCTACCGAAATCCATAACGCAATCTTTCTGATATTTGCAATTATTGTTTTAGTTTAATTTGAAAAAAAAAGAGATTTTTTCTTTGTTTAAGAGTTTTTTAAATGAATGCATGAATGCAGCAAACAAAAATATTGAAAAAACATGGGTTCAAGGGTTCAACTTCACGAGCATGGTAAGTTGATCTAAACTAAACTCTATGATTCATGCATCATACATGATTATTTGAGTTACCAACATGTTTCTGGTAATGTAAGGATCATTTCCCCTATCCCAATTGCTTTGTAGCTGTTACATATAGAATTTCATATAAAAATTTAGATTTAGGGTTCATACGGTTGTGTGATTAATTACTCTTGATACACTGAATATAAATAAAATTCAATTACACCATCAAATTCCTTGTTAAATTTCCAACAATTTTGGTGTTTACATCAAGTCATTTCTTTGTGTATTGAGAGAGTTTGCAAATTTTGAAATTGGAAGATGATGATGAACTCATGAGGAAGATGATAATGGCCATGGCGCCACCTTCAATTTTTTAAAACCGATTTAAATATATTATTTGTTGATTCTAAGTTATAACTTGAATTGGCATCGTGCCCTAGTGGAAACACTAGTATTTGTGCATTGTGTGTGAGTCCAAGGTCTGGAATTCAAATCCCCCTCGCCCAAAACCCTTTGCTTTTATTTTTTAAACCATTTTCAACTTGAAACTTACTATATTATTTACCATGCGCGTTATCTTTCTACCTGAGGCATCTGGCCCAGTGGTAAAATTTTGACCCCATGACCATAAGGGCACAGGTTCAAGCCTTGCTGGGAGCATTCCTTATTTTTTACCCCTATTTTTTATGGTTTTGTTCACAACTTCATCCAATTATTTCACCAAGCAAAATTATTTATTTGGAGCCAATTTTTTTGTACACTTCTCATTTATCTTGTATATTTTGAGAATCCATCAAAAATCCCCAAAATAATATTTATTTTTGTCATATTTATTAGGTTGAAAACTAGTGCTTTTAAAGTATTTTTCATACCTTTTCATGATTCCTTTTGATTATTCTCTTGACCTAATTGTACATATGTATCTTTATGGTCATAATATACTTTGTCTAAGTCTTGTTTAATGTACATAACATGTTGTCTTGACTTATACACAATTCATATACAATGATTAAGTATTATTTATTTTGAAAAATACTTTGATTATTAGTGCAAACCTTAGGGTTTTATTCAACTAATCTTTTAAAACCCATCTTGATACATGACTAGGGCTTCCACTTGAGTTTGGATTCCCTAAAGCCCTTGATTCAACCATGTTTAAATGTCTTGTTCATGTGCCCGCCTTCATAAAATTTCCATTAGGGTTTTGTTTACCCTTTTCTATGTTCATCTGATCTATGTTCATCTTGTATATATGGCTTGCTTGAACTTCTTTGTGATGGCCTCTATTGATCAAATCTTTGCTCACATATTTAAGTATTTCCTTAATAAACACTCACCGTGATGAACATATCTACTTGTCTGATGCTCATTCACATGTTGACATACCATGCTTGATCACAATCATGTTCATTTCATCCTTGATGACTACATTCGTTCAAAAGCTTAATCAATTTTGTCTTGTTAATTTTCTCTTTACATTTATGTTTATAACACTTGAATTCATTCAACTGTTGCATTTCAATACCCATCCTTAAATTTAGACCCGGTTCAAATTTTAGGATCCTCTTCAAAAAACACATCTTTCATTTAAACGATATAAGTGGCACACCTATTGATTTTATATCAAAGTCAAGTTTATTCTCTTAGTATGCAAAGACTCATTTAAAGGAAGATGTGGCATTACTCTGGTTTTCTACATCCAAGTTTAAAGCTTTTTCCCTTATTATCTTCTTTCTAGAAATGTTTATGGTGAATAGGTGAGATATCTCCCTTAAGATGACAACTTGTCTCTTCTCTCAAACTCAACTCCGCCCATTAGTAGGTGGAACTACTAACGCTATGATTTCTCAACTTCCTTTTGAGAATACGTAGGCATAAGATTGTGAGATCTTAGCAAGCACAATAATAAATAAAACCTTTAGGTTCCTACACCTTTGTCTTAGTTTATTTCAACATACCCAACAAAAACAACACAAACATTTCCCACTCTTATCACCCACTCAAAACAGTCAACAAATCCCCAATACACAACAGATCACTTAATCAACAGTAACACAAATATACACAAGAGGTTCCTATACGATACTATAGATACTTAGGGTGCTAGTACCTTCCCTTGGTATAACCAACCTTGAAATTTCAATATCTTATTGCATTGTTTTACATTGCACACTCACATGTTTATTTATATTTTTTTCCATTCCCTCTTTTTGGGATAAATTAAAAGTTCACATGTGGGGCGACCTCGAAAATTGCGCGTACAGAGATGACTGGCGTCACGACCATGATGGGTAACCAGTCACGAGTCTGTAGTGGACGGAAATACCTATTTGATGATGTTAAATTGCATATTTCAATTCTTTCAAATTGTTTGGAAGTTTAAAGTACAAATATGCATTATTAGTTACTTCTTAAATGATGTTTGTTATGAGTTAATGATTGGCCATAATTTTAATCGATTTTAGAAAGTATTTGATAAATGATGCTTATGTACATACACAATAATGAGGTTGTGTTAATTATTGTGAATTATGATGATGATATGCTGTTGTATGAGCATGAATTATGTTATTGAATTGGGAGTATGTTGTTGTGGGATGATAGTTTGGGAGGGAAACTATTATCGTTTAGCCAACTCATGTTTTGTTTATTGTCAGGAGGGGACTTTAAACATTATGTTGTTGTTGAATTGACATGTTTTGACATGCATTCATTATATCGTTGATGATGATGAAAGTGGTAAGCTGCAATCCGAGCAGGATGGATTGGTGACTTATCCCGAATCCAAGCAGGGTGGATTCGGGGTTTGAGTAGGGTGAACCTGGTTCCTGAGTAAACCAATTAAGGATGATATGGTACCACATGCATATGAGTGTGGTTGAAGTTGTGAATCTCATTGCATAAAGTTAAGTCTCATAAGCAAGAATTGGATATTGAATTTCCTTTTGAATCATTTTGTGAAAGTTAAGTCTTTTTAAGATCCAAATTGAAGTTAACATGTTTTACTATCTTTATTAATGTGATTCTGCCGCGATGATATCCCAAGGGAAGGTGAGCATGCGATGACATGTGTTGTATGTTGTTTTGTTTTCCGCTAAGTGTTTTCAAAATGGCTATGTTTTGTTGAAGGGTCGTCATTTGTGACACCTTAAATTTTTGAGTAAACCTTTTTATACAAGTTTTAGAGTTTAGGGTGTTACAACACTCATCCATTATAGATTGGTTTTATATACATGAGTTGTGTTCAATATAAAAACTTATACGTAGTTGTTATAACACACTAATATAACTAATTTTCATCTCATATTTGATGCATATAACAGATTTGTTGTCTGAAGTCAAACGATTAGGATACATTTTGGCAGGAATTAAATGTTTTCAGTTACTATACCAATTTAACAAATTAATGGGAAACAATTGTAATTATATTTGATCTAGAGGTACAAATAGTTTCACATTTCCACAAAAGTATATATGATTAGTAAGTGAAAGATTTATTTAATAAACTTTTTAAGTAATATGTTGCCTTTTTATTAATATCTTATTTATTTCAATATCATAATCATTTGATGTTATGTACAATATGGATTTTGCATGCTTGAATAGGTGTATATATAGTTTATGGTAACCGATCTGCCAAATAGATATACATATGTCCCATAACTCCTGTGCGAAAACCACTTTTATATCTTGTTTCCACAGTCACAATTTCTCCATCTTTAATCATAATTGAACCTGGTTCTGGATAACTCACTGACATTCCCACAACATAACCTTTCTCATTTCCCGGTCCCTTTCCATTTGCATATGTTGGTTTTGAAGTGTACAATGTCCTTCCATCCTAAATTAATCAAAATAGTATAAAATTTTAGGTGATCAAAGATCGTTGAAAGTGCATGAATTATGATATTAATATAGAAAGAATAAAATGTATCACTTAAGGATCATGTCAAAGACACACAGTTCATTAAACATACATACCAACATAATCACATATATTATTTAGAAATAAGAAAACGATAATTTTGTACATAATAAACATTACCTGTCCATATAATGTTGCGTTAATGACACCTGTATGCATATGAGATGTGCCAAATATAAGATAACCACCTTTTTTCATTTGAATGTTTGCTTTCTCAATATGAGGAGGGGAGTGTTTTCTACCATTATTTGGCGGAATTGTAAACTCTACCTGTAATCCAATTGAATAAAAATAATTAATATTACATATGAATACTATTTTTGTCATTTAATAGCAATTAGAAAAATATATTTTGTGAAAATAATATAAAATATATAACTAAAAATTAGAAATATAAATAAAGCAAAAAATTGACGAATAAAATAAAAAACAATTATTTACCTGACAATCATGAATTACTTGTGAACCATTAGTTCTAACTCGATCCGTTGAATCAAGTATGTAAAATCTAACTGGAATTAGTTGTTGGCTCCAATCAACCCATGTTATTTTGTATCTTAAGGCAAGCTTTCTTGTAGGTGCTACAAAACCCTTTTTCAATTTGCATTGAAAATTATCCAGGCAACAAAACATTCCTCCTTTATAATTTGAACTTAATGGTTTGCCATTAATGCCATGTGTGATATTATAAAAATTCTTTGGCAATTTAAATCGGTTACACCTACATTCAGTGCAATGTTTTCTATTTTTTGTGCCACGTGTGTCAATAACCATGAGATTGAGGAGCCACTTTTCTTCAAATCCAAATGGAATATATGAAGGGTTACCTTGTTCTACAGCATAAGGATGTGGAATTTTGGATTTTGTTCCTCGTGATTCACCTCCCAAACCCCAATGTGCGGGAAGGATATCATGATCACACGTCCCTTCATTTCTAATGTAAATAGCATCTTGCAATGGATTCTTAGGAATTATTTTTAACATATTCCAATCTTTTGCATGGTATTTAACAACAAACCAATGATGTATGTATGCTTCATATAATGGGACTGAATTTCCTTCTTCATCAACTAATTCAGCATCAAAGCTCTTTACTCCAACGTGACCCTTGGGAAATTCAACATCAAAAAACGTTTTAGCTGCAACTTTTCCGGGCCCTACTTCAAACTTTTCAGAAATAAAAGTAGCTGATTTTAAATTATATTTTTCAAATTCATCCCCTGAATAAATTGCACATGTGTTGATTGATAGAAACATCAACACAAATGATAAAAATACCACCATTTTACATATAAACTCCATGGTGGGAATCTTTTTGTTATTATGGTGATGATATTTTGTTCATGTGAGTGTTTTTTTTTTGTGTTTTTATAATCTAAAAAGGCTTAACAATAGGATGAATCTGGCATGACTTGGTGCCAATTGATCAAACTTTAAGTTGAACGCGTATCTGTATAGATTTGGTGTTTTTCAATTTATAATATGAGTATTGGGCAATTATATAACTATTTTTAGATAGTAAAATGTAATATATGTCATCTTGACAATTGTTAACTATTTGAGAAATACATCTCGTTTAAAATGTTTAGAAACACATAATTATGTTTGTTGGCTAAAAGAAATGTATAATTTAAACATGTAAGAACAACTCGTCTCGTAAAACTCTAAGAACATTTAATTTGTCGCAACATGATATATTTAAACCCTCAACTTCTCATTTTTCAACACTTAGTGTGTGAATTTTATTCTTGGATCGATTAGAACAATTATATATATATATATATATATATATATATATATATATATATATATATATATATATTTGAGATTAAGTAAGTATTTCAAATAAGTTTTCTTGTTATATAAGAAAAAAAATCAAAAACACAAAAAGAAAATATATTCTTTGATAAATGAGTACTTATAGCAGAAGAACTAAAGAAAGTTAAGAAGAATAATTGTGAACTTTAACAAATGACTCAAAACATTTGTCACCCATCTTTAAAAATAAATTTGCACATACCCACACAAATTTTTTACGCTCTAGGAAATTAATTAGAATATTTGATATGCTCCAGGAATTCTCACTTTTTACTACCTGAATAACCTGAAAAGTTTTAGAGTAACAAACAAGAAACACATAACTTGCTTCCTAACACAACTTGATATCCACACACATTGCATGACTATCAATAATTCAGAATATTAAACCATCCAACACTCTTGTTGAACTCAAATATGAAGCTCTTGTGGTGGTATTTAACTAGACAACTAAAGCATGTGAAACCCATGTTTTTAGTTCCTTCCCATCTATATTAAGGATCACTAAGTCATAATTACTATTTTACCAAGAAACCTCTTGACAAGGTTTAATAGTACCAAAAGAAATTTGATCCACTTGAAATTTAGATATAATAGTTACAATAACATACTTTGTGATAGAGACTATATATAACACCCCTAATATGATACGTATAGAATTACCATATTTGAAATGTTATACGTTGGTAACTTATACATTCAACAATATCTAGATGACATTGAACGCCACAAGGTCTACAAAATAGTGCATATACATATAAGATGTCTGATACAAAATAATAAGAAAAAATGCACAGCGGAAAACAACATAAATAATAGTTCTTCAATATTCTTCAAGCTATTTTTCCTTTTCCCTTGGATGATACCTCCTAGTATCAAAATATTCAACAATAATGGGGTGAGATATTGCTATCTCAGTGGAACCCTATTAAACCATAAGTCAACTCGACCAAATGGTTCTAGTACTATTCTAATCTCACTAGTATTACAGTCGCATATTAGTAAAATAAAAAAATAATAAAGGAACTAAGATCATCCAGCTTCATGTGATATGTGAATATCAACATACACTCATTCCACATACAATGCAGAACTTAGGATACGATTATCATCACGAAACGTCCATTGCCTACTAATACTCCTTATTTTCGTGTCTAGTTTTATGAAATCGGGGACTTCCTACTAATCTTTTCCACCAAGGATGTTATTACGGTACGAACTTCCACCTTTGACTAGATTACCCTCCTAATAAGGAACTACATTCACTATATGCTCTAGGAGTCTCATCATTCATCATATGTATTACACTTGATTCTTCCAAAATTAATGTTATCGATACTTACCAGCTCGGAACATGACTACATATCCGAGAAGTCTTACCAGGGTACTGTCATACCCTAAATTTTGACCCTAAGACTTCACATCATTGTGCAAATCATCACCACAATATTTATGTACCTTCATACCTCACTAATCCTTTCAAAGATTGTTGAGTGTTCACCTTGACCAAGAATTAGGGTTTTTTTAAGCCCTACAGTGGATTCAGGCAAATGATCAATAAAAAATTGATACGATCTTCAACTTATCAAGCCTTTCAATCATTCATGGAGGACAAAAGGTCCCCAACATCAATAATCAAGCACAAGATTGCATCATTTCAAGTTGATCTCTACAATAATAAATAAAGTGTGTTAGTATAATTAATTTAAAGATATAATCGTCAAAAATAACAAATAACATCACATATAGTACCTGTATCTCACTCCATATTTTATCTTTGGCGGGTTTCAACTGTGGATTTCGCCAATTGTCACAAGTAATAGGGACTAGTGAATGGACAAGTGCACCAATGTAACTAGTCAACATTGCACCATTAGGCTCAATTAGTTGACCTATTTCATTCCAATGAACGTCGTATTTTATTCCCTTGTCTCTAGCACGAATTACTCCTTTCATGATTGTTATTCCTCTTGAAATATCTCCTTCCGCATCTTGAACTGATTCTTTTGGATCATTCTTGGAAGTATCGTCCAAGTTCTCCTCATTAGTAGCCATTTTTACCTATAATAAAGAAAAACACATATAAATCCATAATCCATATTCCACAATCTTGTCTCAAATATGAAATGACAAGTACGTAACATAACAAACACATGACAAACATATAAATCCATAATACACAATCCACAATCCATAATCAGTTGAACATAATATAATCCATAATCAAATATGAAATGACAAACACACGACAAACATATAAATCCATAATCCATAATCAAATATGAAATGACAAACACATGACAAACATATAAATCTATTATCTATAATCCATAATCCATAATCATTCTCAAATATGAAAAATACATGACAGAATATATAATTTTACTATTACCTCTTTATTAACTTCTCTTTCTTTTCCGGGTAGGAAGATGATCTACTTGTCTCTTAACAACACAGATGGATGGATTGATCCAAATTCCCTCATTATGATCATTTCTAATATATGATTCACTCGCTCCAACAGTCTCATCTTGATCACTGATAATACATGATGCATTCGCTCCAACAATATCACCTTGATCTCCAATGTTATCACCAATTACTGTTAGGTAAAAGCACTATAGACCATTTCGTACTTGTCGGTCAGTGACATAGAACACTTGTCTAGCTTAAGAGGCTAGAATAAAAGGCTCATCTTTGTACCCCACCCTATTAAGATCCACTTGCAAAAATCCTGACTTATCCATTCGTATGCCACTATTATTTTCAACCCACTTGCAACCAAAGATAGGAATCTGAAGCTTCTCATAATCAAAAACCCAAATACGCTCGATAACCCCAAAATATGACATATTTGCATATTTGGGGTTTAATTCCTTCACACTTGAAATGTGCATTGATTCAGCTACCAAGGTGACACCACTATTTTGCATTGTACCTTTGTCATCTTGTTCTTTGGTATAAAATGTGTATCCATTAATTGCGTATGCGCTATAAGAAAACACATGCAAACTTGGACCATATGCTAAACATCTCAACCTTTCTGTTATTGAAGCGGGATCTACACAAAACTTTGAATAAATACGATCCTTAAACCATGGTATGAAACTTCGATTGTGCTCTCGTACTATCCAATTTTCATTTCTATTCAGATTTAAACCTCGAAGAAAATCCTTGTGCATTTCAACATACAGATCAACCTCATTGTCATTATGCAGAACATAGAAATGCACTTGCTCCCGTTCAACCCTTGATACAGTCACAATTTTATTTCCAATTAACTTTTTTCCTTCTTTTTTTTCAACAACGTGAGGTTTGGGAAGTCCAATGGATTGAACATTGGACAGATATTCAGTACAAAACTCAATCGCTTCTTCAACTATGTATCGTTCAACAGTACAACCCTCTGGTCAACTTCGATTTTTCACATACCCTTTTAATATTTTCATATACCGTTCAACAAGGTACATCCATCTCATATAAGCTGGTCCACACAATTCTGTCTCCTTTACAAGATTAACAACTAGATGTACCTGTAGCGGTAAAAATCGTGAGTGTAAGCTATTGATTAACTTAACTCATAAAGCAAGAGTCGCCACCGCACTTTTATTTATTCCACAAAAGGAAAAGGAAAAAAGGGCGAACAAAACCTACACAAGCTCTAAAATAAGAACAAGTGAAGAAAGACTAGATAAGGGGGGTTGGTTACGCAATGGAAAGGTGTTAGCACCCAAAACGTCTATAGTACTCTATAGGAACCCTTTGAAATATCTACCGCTTTTTGGTCTGAAAATGGTTTGCTTGAAAAAAGAGATTGGGGAGATGAGAAGAGAAATATTTTTTAAGATTTTTGTGTTTGGAGAGACTTATCGCCTCATGCCTACGTACACACGAAGTGCAATGTAGGATCAAAACCTCGTAGTTCGTGGTACAAAGAATGAAAATTTGTTTGTTTTGGTTGATTTTAAGTGTAAAGACAAGTCGTCATTTCCAAGCGAATAATTCCTCTTAAAGAAATGAATCATGTCTAAACTTATGAAAAAGTTTTAAAGGACAAAGTGCATAAGGCAAAAAAAAAAGTTTGATGAGTTTGGGTGTTTTTTTATGTTTTTTATGAAATGGTCAAAATAGGATTAACAATTGATTGACATTTATTAAAGAAAACAAAGCTTAAAAATCACTTGACCGGAGTCAGGGTTTTATTATGAAAGAGGTGATAGTTTGAAATCAAGAAGGTTTTGAAAAAGGGAGAAAGTTTTTGAAAATTAAAGAAGGAGGGAGAAGAAGAGACTATCCTAGTGCATAAATTAAGAGCTAAGGATAAGAAAGATCTAACCACATGGACAAGCTCCATAGCATAAGCATTTTTCCTTTTTTGATTTGGTCTTGATTCAAAATAAGTCTTCAAAAGAGGACTTCAAGTATCCAAAATCCAAGGTTTTCCATCACAAACTCCCAAGCAATAGGTTAAGATCCTAACTCTAAGTCCATAAGTCCATAATCAAGAGTATAGGTCCTCCAATGCAAAGGATAGTGGCCATAGTCCAACAATTAAGAGCACAAGTCTTTTAGTGGTTTAATCCTTTATTAATGTTTTTGAGTCCAAAATGGACAAAAGAAAAACAAGGCACAAGATAATATGGTCCAAGTGGACAAAAGAAAAATGACATAAACATAAATGTGATATGATAAAATGACATAAAGTATAAAAAATAAAGAGAGATAGGGAGCGAGAAGGAAATGTAAAGAAGTTAGAAGTTAGTGGTTAGTAGCACAAGGCTCTAGTACCATAAGCCTTCACCGATTATTCTGTTTCGCGTCTTGAGCTATAGTGATTAAACAATGTACTTAGGTCAAGGTTGATGAAGACTTGTTAGAAGATTGATAGAATCAAAGCCTCTATAAGAACAAGCTTAAAATATTTTGAACCTAATACAAAAGATTAACCAACATTGGGTTGACGCGACCAATCAAGGTCGGACCATGAAAGTTCAAATTCCGAATTGGATAAAGAGGGACAAATGTTGCGCTATGTTAAGCAATCGCCGAGTAATTTACGGAGTAATTAAACTACAATGAGGTCGGTCAATAAATCTTTGTGCTAATTCATGCTAGATGAACGATATGTAGATCGTCATCCGAAAGAAATACCGCACGAAAAGAAAATAAGGTAGCGATCTAGTCTTGATCAAAATTCAACAAAGGAATTCTATGATCCATAAGACTTTCATCGATCAAAAGAAAAGAGAAATAGATGAAGAGAAAGCCAAATTAAACCACACAATTATGTGATCTAAGGCTAAGAACAAAAGGAAAGGGAAGAAAATGGAAAAGGAACCAAAACAGTCCAAAAACCAAGCCAAAAACACAATTCTGCCTCTGTGCAGTCGATTGCACAAAAGGTGAAGTTGATTGCACACTGACAGATTTGCAAAAACAAGGCAAAAAACAGCAATGTGCAGTCTATTGCACGAAAATGCAAATCGATTGCACCCTGCCGTGACAGCAAAAATTCAGCAAAATTCAACATGATCATGATCTAAAACTTTCTTCAAACACCTCATGATCATTAAATAAAAAGTGCACAAAAATGCAAAGCAAATAGTAACCAATACAGTAATTAAACACAAATTGCAAGATCCAAAGATCAAGCAAACAAGATCAACAAAGATCTACATTGTGGATGATGAAATTGAAGCTTCAACAATGGTGAAAGATGAATTACCACTTCAAATCTGAAAATTCCTTCAAATTGCTTCAAGATTGTTATTTCTGTGATTTTGTGGTTGGCATTTATTTTGCTAAAACTATTCTAGCAGCAAGATGTTGAAACAAGATATTCTAAGTTTCTGCATTCAACATGTTGAATAAAGATGTCCCATACCGGCCCTTAGGACATCGCGTCTAATTTCAGTTTAAAAGGAAGATTATGTAGCTGTTAATTGTTATTGAATATTCTGTGAATATTTGGTTATCCTATGTGGCATCCAAAGTATTTTTGGGTTGAGTTTTTGTGTTGGTTTTCGGTTTCTCGGCGCTTTCTAATTATGGAGACATATTAGGAATCTTTAGATTGAAGACCTATTTTGTTGGAGTTTATTTTGCTGATTTGTGAGCAGTCTCTTTGCTGCGTTTTTGAAGCCCAATCCAGTCCAGATTTTTTGCTATATATTGACTGGTGTAAACCTAGTTTAGGTGTGGAACTTACGTGTGTTTTGCTAGGGTTTGTGAGTGTTATTTGTGAGCCTAACTGGTATCATTCTGATAACAGTATAAGGACTGGTTTTTGTGTTGTAAGTTTTATCAGTTACTCATAAGCTTTGAAGCATTGAGTGTCTTGTGTGTCAATTCTCATAAGCTTTGAAGTATTGAGAATTGTGTGTTTTGAAAGTGTGGCTTTCGTTCTGTTACTTGTGTTGAAAGGAACCAATCATGGGTTGTGGTTGTAGAGGGATTTGAGGAGGGCCTCATACCTAGGTGAGTCTTAGGTAGAAGTCATAGGAAGGGTAATGATTAAGTAAGCAGATTGTAACCGGGTGTGGTTGTTGTATGATCTGTGAATTGATACTATCGTATATAGGTTTCATCCCTGGCTTGGTAGCCCCCAGAGTAGGATTGTTGATCCGAACTGGGTAAACATATCACTGTGTTCTTTACTTTCTGCACTGTTATTATTATTGTTATCTTGTTCATTGTGTTGGATATCCGTGTCTCAACATCTGTGTAGGACATCTGATATCTGTGCCAGAATTTCAATTGGCATCAAGAGCTGGCACCCTTGTTTGGTTCTGGGTGAGATTCAGGGAAGGTACTTTCTGGTACAATGGACAAGGATGGAGGATTTTTGGACAAACCACCTCTACTTGATGGTTCCAACTATGACTATTGGAAACCAAGGATGATAGCATTCATCAAATCCATGGATGATCAAGCATGGAAAGCTGTTATCAAAGGATGGGAACCCCCAAAGGTTAAAGATGAAAAAGGTAAATCTACTGATGTGGTAAAGGAAGAGGAAGACTGGGATGATGCAGATTACAAAGGGTCATTGGGAAATTCCAAAGCCATGAATGCATTGTTTAATGGTGTTAACAAAAATATCTTCAGGTTGATTGAACACTGCACCATTGCAAAAGAGGCTTGGCAGGTCTTAAAGGTTGCTCATGAAGGGACTTCAAAGGTGAAGATGTCAAAACTTCAGCTTCTCACTACCAAGTTTGAGAGTTTGAAGATGAAGGAAGATGAAAGCATTCATGATTTTCACATGAACATTATTGAGATAGCTAATGCTTCAAGTGCCCTAGGTGAAAAGATGTCTAATAGCAAACTAGTAAGAAAAATCCTCAGATCTCTACCTAAGAGATTTGACATGAAAATGACGGCTATAGAGGAAGCTCAGGACATAGATAAGATGAAAGTGGATGAACTTGTGGGATCACTTCAAACATTTGAATTGGGGATCAGTGAAAAGTCTGAAAAGAAGAAAAGTATAGCTTTTGTGTCAAAGGCAGGTGACTCAGAAGTCGAAAGTAATCTGGACAGAGATGAAGGCCTCTCAGAAGACCTAGTGTTACTTGGAAAACAATCCAACAAAGTGCTCAGAAGGATGGATTGGAAGTCAAGATCAAATGTTAGGGACAAGCCATCTGACATCAGTAAAAATCAGAATGCTGGGAGAAATACCAGTACTGAAGATAATTCCAACCAAGGGAGAGGAGCTCAGTGTCATGAGTGTGAAGGTTTTGGGCACATAAAATCTGAGTGCCCCACTTATCTCAAGAGGAAAAAGAAGGGGCTATCAGTCTCATGGTCAAAAGATGACTCTGAAACTGAAACTGATGAGAAGTCTGGAAAGCGGGTTACAGCATTAACAGGTATGTGTGAGTCTGATGAAGAGTCAGTCAGTGATGATCTTACCTTTGAAGAGTTGGCTGCCTCATATAAGAATTTATGCATTAAAAGTGAAGAAGTATGTCAGCAGAAAGAAGAACAAGAGAAAGTTATTGCTCATCTAAATGCTGAAAAGGTAGGGCATTTGGCTACTATCTCTGATCTGAAAAGTGAAGTGGTGGTTCTGAATTCAAAACTGGATAATGTTATTAAAATAGTCAGAATGCTCAATAGTAGCTCTGATGTGCTTGATGAGATTCTGAAGTCAGGGAGAGATGTTGGATACGTTAGTGGTCTTGGGTTTGAAAGTTCCAGTGAGATGGACAAGGGAAAATGGCCTGAAGTGACACCTGCTCAATCTAAGAAAGAATTGAAGATGCCATATAACATGTTGCAACATCCTCACAGACATCAAAAGAATTTCACAAGAAGAAAGAATCAAAGATGGAGATGCCACTACTGTGGAAGGTTTGGCCATATAAAACCCTTCTGCTACAGATTATATGGCTACCCCAAGACTGGGTTACAGTCTAGTAGGGAACAAGATTGGGATGGAGCAACGAAAGTGTGGTCTCCCAAGAGTACTGTGGAAGAACACATAGCTCATAAATCTTTCAGTGTCTCTGCAAGGGAAAAGTGGTACTTTGATAGTGGATGTTCTAGGCACATGACTGGTATCAAGGGATGTCTGTCAGATGTTAAATCTCATTCTATTAACTATGTGACCTTTGGTAATGGATCAAATGGGAGAGTAATGGGTGTCAGAAAACTGGACTGCACAGGTCAACCCAATCTGGAGGAGGTATTACTTGTTGAAGGCTTAGATGCAAACTTGATAAGCATAAGTCAACTATGTGATCAGGGTCTCAGGGTCAACTTTACCAATTCTAAATGTCTGATAACAAATGAGAAGGGTAAGGTTATCATGAGAGGCGAGAGAGCATCAGATAATTGTTACTTATGGAGTTCTGAGAGCACTGCAATATGCTTGGAAACTAAGAAAGCTATTGGAAAGACTATTGAGTTAGAACAGATGTTGATAAATTGTAAAGCAACTCAAAATGTTAGCATGATGAACTGTGATAATAAGATTAAACTTAGTAAGTATGACGGCAAAGAAAATTTAAAAGGAGAATTTGATGGATGCACATTTGAGGCGAATCGGGTGCGCAAAGTTTGTGAATGCAGCGCTTCTCTGGGCCTATTTCTCAAAAATATAAATAGGCGGGTAAACACACCCTACCTACATCAAACATATTCTACAAAAATTCCTCTTGCCCTTTCTCTCCAAAGTTCACGGACTTTAGGGTTTCCTCTTGACATCCTCAATATTGTGCCTTGTGATCAATAAAAAATGTCTCAACATCATGCCTCAGAATCCATGCATGGCTCTTCTGATAACTCAGGATCTCCTCGGACAAATGCTGGAGATGATGAATCACTTCGAATGATCAACCTCTTTGATCTTGTGCTTGATATTGCTCCCTTGAACGTAGTACCGGCTGATCCTAAAGGAAAAAGGCAAGTTTCTCACACAACGAATGTCAATACTCCTGGTAAGAAGTCTAAACCCTTTTCACCTAGGAAGAAAGTTCACTCGATGACTAGTTTGTATGCTGACCAAATAAGCCCTAGAAAAAACGTGTCTGAAAAAGGGTCTAAGTCTGGTTTGATTGAGAAGAAGAATGCTACCAAATCATGTGGTATAAACAAGAATCCTACTGATGATGATGTAGTAAAAAAGGATAAGGAACTTAGGAGGTTTGTTGCCACGATTATGAGTGGAGTCGAGACAGATGTTGGGTCTGATGTTCCAACATCCTTGACAGGAAATGCCAATGGCAGCCCTACAGATAGGACTGATGATGGTGTCCCCATTCATGTGGACCGCGAAAGAAGGAGTAAAAAGAAAGCTGATGTTATTAATGTTGATGACCTCACCTCTGATGAGGAACCCATTGTTGGGATGTTAAGGAGAATTAAGAGAAGAAGAGAGAAAACTGTGATGACTGAAGGTTCGAAGTCTGCAAAATTGCATAGAAAGTCAGGAGGTGTGGATAATATCAAGGGAAACGTTCGAGCTGGGCCTCCTAAACAATGGAGTAAGGTTGTTGTGCCAACTAAGAAGAGAAAAATCACTGATCACAGTGAGTCTAAATATGAGGCTGCAACAGATGTTCAAGACATCATTGGGGGTGAAAAACTCTGCCCGCAAAAAGACTTATGCGAAAAGTTCTATGAGGAATACAGATAGATGGAGAGTTATGGATCAAAGGAGGATTGCCCTGGAGAGAGAGATGGGTAAGGATTTCAATAAATACCAAGAAATCATGGATCTTATTGCAGCTGCTGAATTGATGAGAACTGTGTCCAAGATGGGACCCTGCTATGAGAAATTAGTCAAGGAATTTGTGGTGAATATATCTGAAGATTATGATGATAACAGGAGTAACAATCTCAGAAAAGTGTCTGTGAGAGGAGAAGTCGTCACTTTTTCTCCTGAAGTAATCAACAACTTTCTGGGCAGGTGTAAGGAACCTCAACCTGAGTTAGAGGTCACAGACAATGAAGTATGTAAGGAGATTACAGGTGGTTACATTAAACACTGGCCAAATGAAGAAAAGCTGTCCTCTGGAAAACTGAGTGTGAAATATGCTATCCTCCACAGGATTGCAGTTGTGAATTGGGTTCCTACCAATCACACATCTACTATTTCCTCCATACTTGGCAGATTCATTTATGCTATCGGGAAAAAGGTTTCTTTTGATTTTGGGTCATACATCTTTGAACAAATTCTGAAACAAGCTAGTTCAACTGCTGTCAAGATGCCTATTTGCTTTCCATACCTGATCTGTGGTGTTATTTTAGATCAATCTCTTAACCTTGTGTTAGGGAGTGACACTGCTCTCAAAAGAAAACCTCCTCTGTCCCTACACTACAAGTTACTTGGTGGGGCACATGTTTCAGACATTGTTGGGACATCTTCTCAAACTTCTAGTCATGCTACCTTTGATGATGAAGTCATTGCACAACTGCAAGAGACGTGCAAGGAACTGGAAGATTCCATCAGAAAAGACATTTCTTAGAAGTCCAAACTTGAATAGTTAATTAAAACTTTCATGGAGAAAAGGAATGCTTCTGCTGGAACAGTTGGTAAAGACCAAGAAACTGCTGAAGGTGATGCCTCTAGAGGACCTGATAGAGAAAGTGCACAGGGTTCAGATGACTCAGGATCTAGGAGTGGTGATATTGATGCTGAGACTGATGGAGAGAGTGAAGAAATTGCAGAATCTGGGTCAGATGAAGATGATGATGGTGCTGCAGAATAACTGCAGAATTTCTGCAGAAGATGTTTTTTTGCTTGTATTGTTTTGACTGAACACATAGGATAACTTTTCTGTGTCTCTACTTGTGAACTTTAACTTTTGTTTTATTTTTACCTTAAAATGTGTTACTTGCCTTTGTCAAATTTCTGGCTAAAAAGGGGGAGTAGTGTGCGTGTGGTAAGTCTTGTGGTGTGCTTGTGCTTGTGCTGGTGCTGCAGCTGAGGTGCATATGGTGAGGGGGAGAATGTTGAATGTTGCTGCAGTTGAGGGGGAGTTTTTTTGGTGCTATGCTGTGTTGTGTGTTGGTATTTCACTGTTGTCTCTAATATGGATGTTTTTCATGTGTTTTCTTTGCAAGATTTGTTTGGTGTGTAGTTTTAGCCAAAATAAGCCAAAGGGGGAGATTGTTATTTCTGTGATTTTGTGGTTGGCATTTATTTTGCTAAAATTATTCTAGCAGCAAGATGTTGAAACAAGATGTTCTAAGTTTCTGCATTCAACATGTCGAATAAAGATGTCCCATACCGACCCTTAGGACATCGCGTCTGATTTCAGTTTAAAAGGAAGATTATGTAGCTGTTAATTGTTACTGAATATTCTGTGAATATTTAGTTATCCTATGTGGCATCCAAAGTATTTTTAGGTTGAGTTTTTGTGTTGGTTTTCGGTTTCTCAGCGCTTTCTAATTATGGAGACATATTAGGAATCTTCAGATTGAAGACCTATTTTGTTGGAGTTTATTTTTCAGATTTGTGAGTAGTCTCTTTGCTGCGTTTTTGAAGCCCAATCCAGTCCAGATTTTTTGCTATATATTGACTGGTGTAAACCTAGTTTAGGTGTGGAACTTACATGTGTTTTGTTAGGGTTTGTGAGTGTTATTTGTGAGCCTAACTGGTATCATTCTGATAACAGTATAAGGACTGGTTTTTGTGTTGTAAGTTCTGTCAGTTACTCATAAGCTTTGAAGCATTGAGTTTCTTGTGTGTCAATTCTCATAAGCTTTGAAGTATTGAGAATTGTGTGTTTTGAAAGTGTGGCTTTCGTTCTGTTACTTGTGTTGAAAGGAACCAATCACGGGTTATGGTTGTAGAGGGATTTGAGGAGGGCCTCATACCTAGGTGAGTCTTAGGTAGAAGTCATAGGAAGGGTAGTGATTAAGTGAGCAGATTGTAACCGGGTGTGGTTGTTATATGATCTGTGAATTGATACTATCGTATATTGGTTTCGTCCCTAGCTTGGTAGCCCCCAGAGTAGGATTGTTGATCCGAACTGGGTAAACATATCACTATGTTCTTTACTTTCTGCACTGTTATTATTATTGTTATCTTGTTCATTGTGTTGGATATCCGTGTCTCAACATCTGTGTAGGACATCTGATATCTGTGCCAGAATTTCAAAGATCCAAACTCCAAAGCCTTGATCTATGAGAATTGGTTAAAAAAAACAAGTTTGGATGAAGGTTTAGCTCAAAGTTGAACAAGATTCAATGTGAATTCGTGTTAACTTTCAAGAGAAGAAAAGTGAGCTTTGAGTGAATTTTGTGGTTGAGGAGAGAAATTGCAAGAGGTTTGTTGGCTATCAAAAGCTTCAAGAGAAATTTTAGCAAGGTGAATTTGGCTCTCAAAAGCTTCAAGAGAGATTTTAGCAAGGTGAATTTGGCTTTCCAAAGCTTGAAGAATGAATGAAATGAGGCCTCTATTTATAGAATTTAGGCTTGGAAATTTGGTGGTTTGGAAGATCAAAATTAGGATTGGAATTCAAATTTGGAGGGAAATCACGAAAGAGTGGTGATTAGTGAGGGTGTGTGATGGGGAATGATCAAAATGATGTAGAGGAATTAAAATGAGGTGATCTAGAATATTCCACATGTGATCAATGGTCAAGATTGGTGCCAAATGCTTCAAACCTTGAAAAATGCTGATTTTGGCCAAATTTGTCTTCGTTCAGTCGATTGCACTATAGCGCGAATAGACTGCACTGCTGAAAAATTTCAAAATCTAGGCAAAAAATATAGGGTGCAATCGATTGGACCATTAGTTCAATTGATTGCACAGTTGAAAATCTTCAAAAATGCCATTCTTGCTATATTGTGTTGGTTCTGGCTCGATTCTCTTGTTTGTCAAAGAAGGCATGGAAATAAACACATGAACCTTGGAGTCTCTTGAATAAAAATCAATTAAATCTTGGAAACTCTTAATCAGATGATTTTGAATGACTTGTAGATCAACTTTGACTTTGTTCAGATGAAATTCATTCGAGCTGAGGGACTGATTTTTTGGTATTTTTAACTTGTTTTTCCCCTGAAAATGTTAGTGAAAGGAAACAAAATATTTTGGATTTTAATTAATGGTTAGTAAACATAAACAAATTAAACAATAAAACAACTAACACACACACACACACAAACCCAAATATCCCTGCAAGGCACAATCCTATAGAAGAGGGAACCAATGTGTGATCTTGTTTGTGGTATGAAATGTAAAAGGACATGTGGAGAATCTTAGGGGCAAAAATTAGGGTATTACAACTGCCCCTATTTAAGTTTCTTCTATCCGGAGATACGAAAATTGACATCTTTGTCTCGACGAGATAGAAGAGACTTAAATATAACAATAAACCCAATTTTTGGCCCTAAGAGACCACAAAATGATATGATCATGCAAATGGTATGCAGACACAAGACCACTGTGGGGAGGATATACCACACGAGATAAACAAAAAGAAGAACGGGAGAATGAAACTCCACCAGGGAAACATATCACAGGAGACCATCAACTAGCCGAGGAACATACCGCACAACTATTGGGACTCATCTGAGGAAAAGATTCAAACCGGGGATAACTGTATATGGAAATAAACCACAACAATCATATAACTCAACAGGTAAGACTTAGCACAGCAAGGCTCCACTGGGGAAAAGAAATACCTCAACAATGAACTATCTCTAACATACCGAAGAGACTAACCATCCATCGGAGTAGAAAACCTCAACAACGAACTGTCCCGTCTAACCGAAGAGACTTACCATTCATCAGAGTAGAAAACCTCAACAACGAATTGTCCCGTCTAACCGAAGAGACTTACCATTCATCGGAGTAACAAAAAATCTCAACAACGAACTGTCTCGTCTAACCGAAGAGACTTACCATTCATCGAAGTAACAAAATCTCAACAACGAACTGTCACGTCTAACCGAAGAGACTTACCATTCATTGGAGTAACAAAATCTCAACAACGAACTGTCCTGTCTAACCGAAGAGACTTACCATTCATTGGAGTAACAAAATCTCAACAACGAACTGTCATGTCTAACCGAAGATACTTACCATTCATTGGAGTAGAAGAATCTCAACAACGAACTGTCCCGTCTAACCGAAGAGACTTACCGTTCATTGGAGTAATCAAATCTCAACAACAAACTGTCTTATATAACCGAAGAGACTTACCATTCATCGGAGTGGAAGAATCTCAACAACGAACTGTCCCGTCAAATCGAAGAGAGTTACCATTCATTGGAGTCGCAAAATCTCAACAACGAACTGTCCCGTCTAACCGAAGAGACTTACCATTCATTGGAGAACCAAATCTCAACAACGAACTGTCTCATATAACCGAAGAGACTTACCATTCATCGAAGTAACCAAATCTCAACAACGAACTGTCCCGTCTAACTGAAGAGACTTACCGTTCATCGGAGTGATAAAATATCAACAACGAACTGTCCCGTCTATCCGAAGAGACTTACCATTCATTGGAGTAGAGATCACCTACTACCAGGCATATGGTAGGCGAACCAAAGAGAACATGAGATATATTAACTATAACGAGGGTAATAAACTCAAATGGAGAGATTTTAATGAGATCTTTTAACAAATTCCACTTGGAGAACCTGCTGACGAGGTCCACTGCGGGGATTTCAAAAGATATCAACTGCAGGAGTCTACTGTCGAGACTTAGGACTTCATTTGGGAATACTTTCTACCAAGATTTTTTTTGAGAAATGTGTCAACCATAAAAAATTTACTGGGGAATCTATTGCCAAGATCAACCAGAGAACCTTCAAATGAAACGCCTTCTGCCGAGATTTTATATGTAATTCCTACTGCCGAGAAATAATAAAAAACATGCCTGCTGCCGAGGCTTTGCTGAAAAATCTTTTAAGGATTCTACTACTGAGATCCTAAAAAGAAAATACCTTCTGTCGAGGTTGCTGTAATAATTTTTTTGAAATTATCCGAGAAATCTACTGCCGAGATTCTTGGAAAGAAAATAACTTCTGCCGAGGCTTGTTACAAATTCTATTTCAAAACTCAGTGGTGAATCTACTACCGAGATCAACCAAAGAAATATGAAATAAAGCCACCTTCTACCGAGGTTTGCTGTAAATCTTTTGAAAATATCCCAGAAATCTACTGCCGAGATTCTTGGAAAGAAAATACCTTTTGCCGAGGTCAACTGGAAATTTTCTGCCGAGACTTGCCAGGAACTAGGAATCAATAACTCTACCAGGGATCTTTACAGGAGATATGGGCAAGTTAGATCACGCAACAAACTGATAACTGGAAATTCACAACAAACTTCTGTTGGAAAGAGATATGGGCAAGAAAGAGACAACCATCTGTTGGAAATTCACAACAAACTTCTCTGACAAGCACAACCTGAGAGATACCATTTGATGGAAAAGATAACGTCTGATAACTGGAGACACACAAGTTCCTCAAATAAAGAGGATGCTGCTTGTTGTCATACAATGGATTTCAAAAGAGCATTGCAACAACACTGCTGGAGAAACAAGATCTTCATCTTCTGATGGTAATCACAAACATATCATCTGCTGAGTAATACAAAATCTTCGAAGGTGCAAAATAAATGCACTCCCAATCATCTAGGTTACATAACCTAGAAAGCTTCAAAGAAGTCACCGCTGGAGACCAAAGTTCAATCCAGGAACAACCTGGAGAGAAACGGTCAAACAAGACTCATCCGAGGAGGAAATAACTCAATTGGGGATTGGTCTCATCCAGATAATGAGCTGGAAAGGAAAGATGAAACAAAATCGTCCACGAGGAACAAACTCAGTGGGGAATTAGAAAGGATAAATGCTTTCTGCTTAGGGTCAACACTCTATTGGAGAGAGGATACACACACACTCTGCGGTGGAAACCACACCAAAGAGCCGGGAAGCACTAAAACAGATGCAAAATGCACAATGCAACAACAACAATGCTATGCACAACAAAAGAATGCGGATGCGATGCGTATGAGTATGAATATGCTGACAAAACAGACATAAGGATGAACAGAGGATGAATAAACACCACAGTTTAGCTGAATACTCGACTAATCTCAACAAGATAAAGATACCAAAAGAAATCCTGTCAAGGAGTACACACAAAGCCAACCCTAAAGGGGATCAACCAATTGGTGGAATAAGAAGTCAACACTACTCTTTGCTTGGGGAGTGATCAAAACAATCACAACGAGAGGTAAAACTCTGTGTGAGGATTCCAAACCAAGAGGAAACATCACCCCAAAACTTCACAAATGCTTGATCATAACCTGGCTGGAGAATAGAATCATACTCAGCTGGGGAAATCTGAATCAAGACTTAGCTGGAGGAATACCCAAAATAGTACTTGGACGGGAAATACCCAAACTGGCGCTCAATTGGGGAATAATGGATTTCAAGAGTTCAACACCTCACAACAATCCATCATCTGATTAACAACTTGATTACATCCACAAGAACAAATCTGCTTATGTGCGTTGAATTCACCATTTAACTTTTACCCCAGACTGCATGGTCTACAAAGGATTTTACACCAAAAGGAAACTTTGTACCATAACGACTTGAGATAATCTTTCCCAGTGTTTTCAAACTCTGAGAGATTCGTCGAATCTCGACGTAACTGCCCCAGATTAACTGAACTTGGCACACTCTTTGATCAATAGAGTCTTCAAACTTTGTCCATGTGAAAGCATCAACTGGGAAAACAAGTTTGCTCATACTCAACAAAGCCTTCAGGCAACATGCCCCTGGATAAGATCATTCTTGAAATGATTTGCCAATTGCTCATCAGAGTTTCAGGCCTCAAAAGATTAAGCTCATCACTGATGCTCAAATGTAAGCTTCTATGATGTCAAACAAATGTATGCAAGCAGAAAATGTTAATTCTGAGAATGATAATTCTAATGCAACAGACATGTTAATCTTGAAGTTTTTACTGAAAAGATGTCGCAAAACCTTGTGAATGAATCACTAGTTTAGATACGACATTGATTTTTGAATGCACATGCAATACCAACAAAGATCTTTTAGCGCAACTCATGGGAGTCAGGAACGCTATCTCGTTTTGGGTATGCTCTCAAAATAAACCCTACTTCAATTAGGTCTTTTGGGGTTATAACTTGGCCTGGTTCACAGTTTTCAGAAAAATGGATTTTTAGGCTCAAAACTTATTGGTACCAACCCAATCTCCGTGATGTTCTTTAGTCTTATTTTCAGCTAATTTGACACAAATGTTTATCTTTAAAAAGATTACTGAAACTGATGGTTTAAGAACCTCGGGGATAACAGTCACCCTTTTTGTCCTTCGACTTGGTAGTCACACAAAGACTTGTTCTTTTGATGAGAATTTTTCTTTTATTCTTGCTTTCCACATTTTTATTCTTTTATTTTCCCTAACTTTTGCCCGGACTGATTCTTTTTTTGAATTTTTGATGTCCAACGGGATGCCCTAATTTTTACCTAAGTCACTTGTTTTCAATTTTTTTCGACTTAATGGGCTTTTTTTAAACTTTTTTCTTTCTTCTTTTTTTTTTTGAACAAATCATGTGACATTGGCTTATTTGAAAGGGTTATGACTGCCTCTTTCCTTCATGGATGAGGAATAACCATTGTCGTTTCCTTAGACTCACACTCCCTTTGAAATTTGGACACTTGGTCAAATTAACTGAAGACTACCCTGCCCCAAGGTTAAATGTGAGGGTTTTCTTATTTATAAAAGAAACTTCTACTTCAAGACTCAAAGGGGTTAACAAGGGATTATCTTCCTTATATCTCCGGTGTTTGGGAATTTGAAACAATGCCTTACATCATTAGCAGGGTCTTATTTAAAAGCATACAACCAGAAATTTTGCGTTTTCACTTTATCATCCTCCCTCCAAGAGTTTAAATAAGAAGTTGGTATTGCGAATGCAAAAAACAAATTACGAGCGAATGCGAATGGATCACTTCAAGATAAACATACTCATTACATTAAGATTAATATTCAAATCAAACAAGTTCTACATGCAAACAAAGCAATAACAATCATAAAAGATTACAAATGAAAATGCAGTAAATGAACTAAAGGTCTTAGGAAACTGTGTCAGCTTGAGCTTGAAAGAACATTATCAACTTTCTTGGGAGACATAGAAGCAAACATACAACCACTGTGGGTCACTCTACTAATATAAGCATAAAGGCGTTCCATTAACAAATGCGCTTCCTTCCTTGAAAGTCAACACCTCATCGTCAATCATCTCTTGAACCTTTTCCTGGAAAACCTTGCACTCCCCAATTGGATGCCCCATTACTCCATCATGAAATTCACAACTGGTATTTGGGTTTTACCAAGGAGGGCGAGACTTCATGGCTCTGGTTTTTCTGGTTGTCATCACCGAGTTTCGGGAAAAGTAAGACATAATTGACTGTAAGTCATTGGAAATGAATCAAACTGATGCGTCTCTCCTTCTGAATTATTCAGAGGTCTCTGTTGATTCTGGCACTGAGGAGAATCTTGAATCGCATCAACCTCAACATTTTCTTCCTCTTGGGAATCACATACAGATTTCTCTTCACTTGCATGGTCGTCTGGAACATCTCGGATCCTTCCACATTTAAATGCATTCTCGAGGTTTGCTCTGACTTCCACAATTTTGGAGAAATCTAGAGGCGCAACGCCTACCATCTTGACATAATAAGAGTCTGACAGCGTTCTTAGAAACATTTTGGACAGTTCTTTCTCTAAGAGTGGTGGATGAACTTGAGCTGCTAATACTTTCCACCTTTGTGCATACTCTCTGAAGGATTCGTTGTCCTTCTGACTCATACTCATCAATTCATCACTATCTGGAGCCATGTCTAAATTGTAGTCATATTGTTTTACAAAAGCATCAACTAGGTTTTCCCAAGACTGAATATGGTCCCTTTTCAGTTTCGTATACCACATCAAAGATCCTCCATATAAACTTTCTTGAAAGCAGTAGATCATGAGCAGATCGTTGTTGATATGAGTGGTCATCTTTTGACAGAACATCATCAAATGGTACCTTGGACAGGTAATACCCTTGTATAATTCAAAGACAGGCATTTTAAACTTCGGAGGAATAACCACATCCGGAACCAGGCACAAGTCATGAGCCTTAAAACTAGATGCATTGGGTCTTGTCAACATTTTCAATTCCTCACTGAGATCACGAAGTCCTTCTTTCATTTCCAAAACTTTAAGATCAATCATCTCTGTCTTAGGGTGGACATTCTGAGGATTTGGCATATACCTCAAAAATCGAGAATCTTTTTCAACAACTTGACCAACCAGATCATTTTGCACAGGTTGGGATCGAGTAGGAACATCCACTTGTGGAACATCGTCGTCTAGAGGAAATCAAACATCAGATTGGTCATCACTGTAAAGCCTGACATGAGATCATCATCTTCTGTTCTCTCCATGTTCCTTCAGTAACTACCTCAAACTTGGTACGAATGCCAGAAAATCAGCTAAATCCTCTTCTTTCTCTGATTAGCCCGAGTATTATACTGGTGCGACAACTTGGCTGAATGAAGACCAAAGGGAAACAATAAGACACCTGGAAAAGGCAAGAAACAATGCAGAATGATGCGAATGCTAATGTAAAAATGCAAATGTTTCATTTAACTTTCAAGGATCTTTAAAATATAAAGTGTTGGTTCTTGGATTGGCTAGAATTTTGGTAAAACAAAGTTGTGCAATGTTGATGTCACTGGGTGATGTCTTAACATTGAGTCTTAACATTGGTTTATGTTAAGGATTGTTGTTGGGTGTCTGATGCGATGTTATGACATCAGGTCTGCAGAAGATTAATAACATCAGGTTTAGTGATGTTGTTAGGGTTTGTGTTTTAGCTGGATATTGGGAGAGTTGTTAGTCTCATTGGTTGCGGATATCTTGGGATAAATATTTTCTATTACAAACAGATTTGATGCAGATTTGTGGGAAGTTTAAAGGCTGAAGATTTAAGAAGATTGTGAGAGAGAAAATCTGTAGAAGATTCAGTTTTAAATAACAAATTAGGTCAGATATTGTAGCAGGATCCAAGCCCAATTTAGATGGCTATATAAAGCGCATCAACCAAAGGAAGAAACACAGAAAGTCGACAGAAGAGAGAGAGCATCGACTGAGTGTCATTCATTGTCTTTGTACGAGTATTGTGTTAACCATTCAAGTGTGAATTGGTGAGTGTAATTTGTCCTCTTTAGAGCTGTGAAGCAAGAGAGTTTTGTAACTTGATCAAAGCTGTGAAGCAGGATCAAGGTGTTTTTCAAAGTGTTTGATCTTTGAGAGGTTTTAGGTATTGAGTAGTGTTCTCATACCTAAGTGGGCTCTTAGGTAGAAAGTTCATTAGTAGGAATTAAGTTTAGGAGATTGTCAACTAGGTTGTTGAGTCTGTAAATTAATTCTACAAGTAGTGAATTTCATCCCTGGCTTGGTAGCCCCCAGATTAAGTTGTTGAACTGAACTGGGTAAACAATTCTGTGTGTTTCCGTTGTTGTTTTACATTGTCCATTGCAGAGTGTGTTGTTGTGACATCACACGTAACGTCACATATCTGGTACCAGAATTTCAATTGATATCAGAGCAGGCATCCTGCTCTGCATCTGGGTGAGATCTAGGGTTGATACTTTCTGGTAAAGATGGACAAGGAAGTTGGAGGATTTGTCAACAGACCCCCTATTTTGGATGGCTCTAATTATGATTACTGGAAACCAAGGATGATCACCTTTTTGAAATCCTTGGACAGCAGGGCTTGGAAGGCTATCATAAAAGAATGGAAAGCACCTGTTGTGTTTGAGAAAGATGATGCTGGGAAAGATAAAGAGGGCACCTCAAAGCTGAAACCTGAAGAAGAATGGACCAAGGAAGAAGATGAGCTTGCCCTTGGTAATTCCAAAGCTTTAAATGCTATTTTCAATGGAGTTGATAAGAATATATTCAGGTTGATCAATACCTGTGAAGTTGCTAAGTAAGCTTGGGACATCTTGAAGACTACACATGAAGGATCATCTAGAGTTAAGATGTCAAGACTTCAGATTCTAACATCAAAGTTTGAAAGTCTGAAGATGAAGAAAGATGAGACTATCCATGACTTTCACATGAGTATCCTTGAGTTGTCCAATGCATCCAATGCTCTTGGAGAAAAGATGTCAGAAGAAAAGCTTGTAAGGAAAATCCTTAGGTCCCTTCCTAAGAGGAACAAGATGAAGGTGACAGCCATTGAAGAAGCACAAGACATCAGCCAGATGAGGGTTGATGAGCTCATTGGATCTCTTCAAACTTTTGAGCTTGGGTTGAATGAGGAAGAACCTGAAAAGAAGCCAAAGAGTATAGCCTTGGTTTCAGATGCTCAAGAAGAGAAAGGGAATAGTGTTGAATCCCAGGAGGATCTATCTCAGGCCATTGTTATGTTGGGAAGGCAGTTCAACAAGGTGTTCAAAATAATGAACAAGAACTTCAAGCCTAATGCCAAGAACATCGCTCCTGACATCAGCAAGTCTAAGGAGAAGGATGAAGAGAAGACTGCTCAAGACAAGGGTGTTCAGTGCTTTGAGTGTGAAGGTTATGGACATGTTAAGAAAGAATGTCCCACATTCCTGAAGAAGCAAAAGAAAGGAAAGACAGTTTCTTGGTCAGACTCTAAAAGTGAAAGTTAAGGAGAGTCAGCCAAACATGTCAAAGCTTTAACTGGAACAGTTGTTTCTGATGGTGACTCAAGTGATGAGGAACTGACTTTTGAGGAGTTAGCATCCACTTATCAAGAGCTTTGTCTAAAGAGTGCAGAAATCTGTCAAGAAAGTGAAAAACAGAAGAAACAGATTGTTCTGCTTGAGACTGCTAAAGCTGATTTGGAAAATGAAGTCTTATTAGTCAAGCTCATCTTGATCATATGACCAAATCGGTTAGGATGCTAAACTGTGGTACAGACACACTAGATAAGATCCTTCAGACAGAAAAGGTTGCTGGAGATAAGTCAGGCATAGGATTCGTGGTTGAGGAAAAAGTATCTGCTGAAGCAAGCACTTCAGGAACCAAGAAGGAGATGTCTCAACCAATGTCTCAACATCACACAAAGAGACAGGATCCTAAACCTAAGCAGGTTGTTCATCCACAACCTCAAAATGTTGGGAAGAGGCATGCTCATGGTCCTCATCAAAAGAAGGCACATGTTTCTGGAGCTAGGCAGTATATGCCTCCACAATATCATAAGAGCATGCAGACTTCTAGGTCCAAACAGAACATGTTCCATCAGATGTCTCAACATCAGGGAAACATGTATGGCTATGGATATAATAATGTTGTGCCTTATTATTGTGGAAGAAGGAAGCCTCATCACCATAGAAGACAGCCAAAAGGTCAGCATCCTTACCATAGAAGGCAGTCAAACTATTGGAGAAGAAGACAACATTATGGGTGGCAGCCACAGCAGTATCATCATCAAGGTGGCAGAAGGTTTAACCACTTCAGAGAAGACAGAATTAGGTGCTTTTACTGTGGCAGATTTGGACACATGCAGTTTTCTTGTTTCAAGCTCCATGGTTATCCCAAGTCTAACCCTTAACCCAGACAGAAGGTGAACAGGCCCAAGGTTGTTAAACAGTGGGTTCCTAAAGAAGAGGTTAAGTGTCTATTGGCTCACTTTTTAGATAGACACTCTGCTAAGGACGGCTGGTACTTTGACAGTGGCTGTTCAAAGCACATGACTGGTTTCAGAAACCAATTAGTGGATGTCAATTCTTGCTCCTCAATTGATGTTACTTTTGGAAACGGAGAGAAAGGGGTGGTACAAGGTGTTGGAAAAGTGAAGTGTCATGAGGGACCTGATCTTGACAATGTACTTCTTGTCAAAGGGTTGAGTGCTAATTTAATTAGCATAAGTCAGCTCTGTGATGATGGTTATAAGGTCAGCTACACCAAAGATGAGTGTGTGGTGACAAATGAGCAGAATGAGGTAGTGATGAAGGGAATAAGATCCAGAGATAACTGCTATCAAAGGGTACCTCAAGTGGACAGTTTATCTGGTGATGTTAAGATTGATGTTGTAACATCAGATTGTGACAACAAGTGTGAAAGTTTGTTGAAAGGTCAAGTAGGGTTAATTACTCTTAATGTGAATCCATTTAAATTTTTAAAAGGAAAGTTAATTTAGAGGGAGAAACTCACTGATTGGTCTTTAAGGGATACACAAAATCAGGCGCCATACCTTAGACCATCATTCCCTTTTGTAGCAATATCACGTTTCATCAAGGATCATATCTCCCGACTATTTGTCTCCTTCAACAAGAAGAATCATCTGTCTCGGAACTCATACTGCCTAAAGGGAACCTTGTCAAACTAGATGTCTTCTCCATCAAAGAAATCTGTTTCTCAAAGCTCTTCGCGAGATAAGGCTAGGGTTTCTTCAAATGAGGGGTCTGCAGAAGAAGCGTTGAATGTAGAACCTATTTCCATGATGCTCCCAGAGTCAGTTAAATCTAGACCTTCTAAACTTGTTTCAAAAAGGGCTGGGACTATCTTTAGAGATAATGAAACAAAGAAGCTTGTTACTAGTGTTCTATTTAGTGATAAAACAACACCTAGGTCATCCTCTTCTCAAACTGTTGAAGAAAGGGTAGATGTTGACAAAAGCTTAGGTCAGATTATTGATAAGATCTTTGAAAAAGGGCTTCCTATAAAGGGTATATCTAGACCACTGAGGCAAATGCCTGCTGAACATTCTGAAAGGGAAAAGAGTGACATGTAAAGTGCAGCTACAAATATTCATAGACTTGCTATGTCTGTTATTGAAGATTCTGAAGTGGGAGTGGAAGAAGATGATGTGCATGAGGAAGCTAATGTTAAGGGGGATGTTAGAACATCACCTGTTGAAGCTACCCCTGGTGAAGAAAAGAATGAGGATGTGATCAATGTGGTTGATCTATCTGATGATGAAGTCATTGGAAAAGCTGTTCCAAGCATTGCTAAGAGACTCAAGACAAGGAAAGGAAAGACTGTTAAATCCTCTCCAAAGAAGTCTTCTGAAGGCAAGAAGAAAACTGTTGTTGTTGGTCCTACAAAACCTTGGAGCAAGGTTGCTACTTCCTCCAAAAAGAGGAAGATCAGCGAAGATTCTGATTCTGACTTTGATGTTGAGGATGATGCTCATGACATCACACCTGTCAGAAGAACAATTTTGAAGAGAATCTCTGACAAAGTCCCTGAAGTACCAATTAACAACATTTTCTTTCATTATGCCAGCAGTGCATCAATGTTGAAATTTGTTTGTCAGAGAAGACTAGCTATAGAGAGGGAGCTTGGGAAAGAAGCTTTAGAGATGAAGGATATTATGGAACTGATTAATGAGGCTGGGTTGGTGAAGAATGTAACCAAATTTCCTAAGTGCTATGAGGGCCTTGTCAAAGAATTTGTTGTCAACATTTTTGGAAATATTGCTGATAAAAGGAGCATTGATTTCATGAAAGTCTATGTGAGAGGAAAGTGCATAAATTTCTCTCCTAGTACTATCAACAAGAATCTGGGAAGAGATGATGAAGAGTATAGTGAACTTGAGATGACTGATAATGAAATATGTAAAGAGATTACAGCTGGTCAGGAAAGGGTTTGGCCATTAAAAGGGAAGTTGAAGGCCAGTAAACTTAGCATCAAGTATGCAATTCTTCATAGAATTGGAGCTGCCAACTGGGTGCCAACAAACCACAAGACAACAATAGCTGTTGGATTGGGTAGGTTTATCTATGCTGTTGGGAAGAAGATCAAGTTTGACTATGGAAGCTACATATTTGAGCAAGTGGTGAAACATGCTGAAACAAATGCTATCAAGCTACCCATCGCATTCCCATCCCTTGTTTGTGGAATCATCTTGGAGCAACATCCTAAAACTATAACAAGTTCAGATATAGCTTGCAAGAGGGAGTCAGCCTTTTCCTTGCATCCTAAGTTGTTTGCTGGACATCATGTTCCAGACATTATTGTAACATCAAGTTCTGATGTTAAAAAGGCCAGTACTAAAGCTGAGTTGATTGAAGAATTGAAGGCAACATGCAAGGACCTCGATGTGGTTATCAGTACTAGCACTGCTAGGAAATTGAGAATTGAGCAGATGATCAAATCCTTGGAACAAGGTGATGATGATGTTGAAGAACCAGGTTCTGAAGAAGGTGGTCCTAGAAATGATGATGAAGATGGGGCCAGCTCTGATGAAGACTAGTTTCCCTGCTGCTTTTTCTAGATAATAGTTTAGTTTTATTTTTTGCTATTTTTGATTCTGCACTTGATGTGCCTAATATGTAATTTGAATATTGTGCTTGTTTATGCACTATTTATGTTTTTGTTCTATGATTTGTCTTGTCTTGTTTGCTGACTTTAGACTGACAATGAGAGCTTGCTTAGGACTAACTGTAGTGAGTAGGACTTATATGTTGACGTTTGTCCAATTGTGGCTAAAAAGGGGGAGAGTTAGCCAAGAGTTAGTCAAGGTGTTGCAACACAAAGAAGAAGAACCAGTCATTGTACAATGCAGATATTAAGGAGGAGAGTTGTTGATCAGTTGCTGATTTGAGGGGGAGCTTGCCCTATGCTGCTACTAGTTAGTGCTGAAGCATGTAGCAGAGTATTGGAGTGTGTGCAGCATGCTGAAAGCATTTTGAAGCTAGTTGAAGAAGTGATGCTAGGAGTTTTGTACTAGTTTTTTTCCGCTGCTGAAGTCTCTGATGTTGCAGAGATTGTTTTAGCCAAAATTAGCCAAAGGGGGAGATTGTTGGTTCTTGGATTGGCTAGAATTTTGGTAAAACAAAGTTGTGCAATGTTGATGTCACTGGGTGATGTCTTAACATTGAGTCTTAACATTGGTTTATGTTAAGGATTGTTGTTGGGTGTCTGATGCGATGTTATGACATCAGGTCTGCAGAAGATTAATAACATCAGGTTTAGTGATGTTGTTAGGGTTTGCGTTTTAGCTGGATATTGGGAGAGTTGTTAGTCTCATTGGTTGCAGATATCTTGGGATAGGTATTTTCTGTTACAAACAAATTTGATGCAGATTTGTGGGAGGTTTAAAGGCTAAAGATTTAAGAAGATTGTGAGAGAGAAAATCTGTAGAAGATTCAGTTTTAAATAACAAATCAGGTCAGATATTGTAGCAGGATCCAAGCCCAATTCAGATGGCTATATAAAGCGCATCAACCAAAGGAAGAAACACAGAAAGTCAACAGAAGAGAGAGAGCATCGACTGAGTGTCATTCATTGTATTTGTACGAGTATTGTGTTAACCATTCAAGTGTGAATTGGTGAGTGTAATTTGTCCTCTCTAGAGTTGTGAAGCAAGAGAGTTTTGTAACTTGATCAAAGTTGTGAAGCAGGATCAAGGTGTTTTTCAAAGTGTTTGATCTTTGAGAGGTTTTAGGGATTGAGTAGTGTTCTCATACCTAAGTGGGCTCTTAGGTAGAAAGTTCATTAGTAGGAATTAAGTTTAGGAGATTGTCAACTAGGTTGTTGAGTCTGTAAATTAATTCTACAAGTAGTGAATTTCATCCCTGGCTTGGTAGCCCCCAGATTAAGTTGTTGAACTAAACTGGGTAAACAATTCTGTGTGTTTCCGTTGTTGTTTTACATTGTCCATTGCAGAGTGTGTTGTTGTGACATCACACGTAACATCACATATCTGGTACCAGAATTTCATAAAGCAATTGCAAACTTCACAAAGAAATAACACTTTTTTGAAATACTGATAAACATCTTATTTTATTGAATATTTTATGTGATGTTTGCAAAAGGAAAATCTCTAAAATCCTTGAAAATTGACTGAAACAGAATGTCCATGAATGAATGAGTGCATGTATGTGGCAACCACAAGCAAGATCACACAAAGCACACAGGTTCAAGGTTCCGAGTCACGAGCATGGAGCTAAGGGTTAAGAACCTCCCACAAAGGTATGTACTAAAGGTATAACACCTGCCGAACAAGGTTCTAAAGAGGTTCCCAGAGTCTACAACCCATCTTTCGGATATTATCGATTTCCCAACATTCTTGGTAGTCAATAATATTCCCAAAAGAGTCTCGTCTGAGTGTGATATCGCGTAACAACTGATCCAAGTCTGCACCTGAATAGCCACCACACTATGTCCTAATAAGGCGAAGATGGGTTTAGGGTTCTAAAGTCCTCAGCTTCGGGTCCTCGGATCAAGAAGCATAATGAGTTTTCCATTTCTGGTCTGCCATTATTGCCTCTTGGGAGGAGTGCCTCTACTGAGTCCTCGGGAATGGCCGCCAGAGTCGACCGTTTTCCAGGTTACATCCCATCATCTGCACCAATGCGCAGGATAGAACATTACCAAAGAAAACCTCGTCTGGATGTGGAATTTTCGTGTATACTTAGTCTGGCTAAATGCCACACAAGTCACACTACTTTCCACCCTAGTCCTAGGTGTATACTCAAGTCGGGGTATTGGGCTTATCTCACCACACAGATCATCAAGCACCCTGATAGAACAATCAATAACAAACAAATCACACATAAACCCATAAATAAATCAAAGTAGGCTAAGCCCCTCAAGGGATGGACCAGTAAGAGGTCAATCTATCCCCAGCAGAGTCGCCACTTTTCTGTAGCGGTAAAAATCGTGAGTGTAAGCTATTGATTAACTTAACTCATAAAGCAAGAGTCGCCACCACACTTTTATTTATTCCACAAAAGGAAAAGGAAAAAAGGGCGAACAAAACCTACACAAGCTCTACAACAAGAACAAGTGAAGAGAGACTGGATAAGGGGGGTTGATTACGCAATGGGAAGGTGTTAGCACCCAAAACGTCTATAGTACTCTATAGGAACCCTTTGAAATATCTACCGCTTTTTGGTATGAAAATGGTTTGCTTGAAAAAAGAGATTGGGGAGATGAGAAGAGAAATATTTTTTAAGATTTTTGTGTTTGGAGAGACTTATCGTCTCATGCCTACGTACCCACGAAGTGCAATGTAGGATCAAAACCTCGTAGTTCGTGGTACAAAGAATGAAAATTTGTTTGTTTTGGTTGATTTTAAGTGTAAAGACAAGTCGTCATTTCCAAGCGAATAATTCCGCTTAAAGAAATTAATCATGTCTAAACTTATGAAAAAGTTTTAAAGGACAAAGTGCATAAGGCACAAAAAAAGTTTGATGAGTTTGGGTGTTTTTTTTATGTTTTTTATGAAATGGTCAAAATAGGATTAACAATTGATTGACATTTATTAAAGAAAACAAAGCTTAAAAATCACTTGACCGGAGTCAAGGTTTTATTATGAAAGAGGTGATAGTTTAAAATCAAGAAGGTTTTGAAAAAGGGAGAAAGTTTTTGAAAATTAAAGAAGGGGGGAGAAGAAGAGACTATCCTAGTGCATAAAATAAGAGCTAAGGATAAGAAAGATCTAACCACATGGACAAGCTCCATAGCATAAGCATTTTCCCCTTTTTGATTTGGTCTTGATTCAAAATAAGTCTTCAAAAGAGGATTCCAAGTATCCAAAATCCAAGGTTTTCCATCACAAACTCCCAAGCAATAGGTTAAGATCCTAACTCTAAGTCCATAAGTCCATAATCAAGAGTATAGGTCCTCCAACGCAAAGGATAGTGGCCATAGTCCAACAATTAAGAGCACAAGTCTTTTAGTGGTTTAATCCTTTATTAATGTCTTTGAGTCCAAAATGGACAAAATAAAAACAAGGCACAAGATAATATGGTCCAAGTGGACAAAAGAAAAATGACATAAACATAAACGTGATATGATAAAATGACATAAAGCATAAAAAATAAAGAGAGATAGGGAGCGAGAAGGAAATGTAAAGAAGTTAGAAGTTAGTGGTTAGTACTCTAGTACCATAAGCCTTCACCGATTATTCCATTTCGCGTCTTGAACTATAGTGATTAAACAATGTACTTAGGTCAAGGTTGATGAAGACTTGTTAGAAGATTGATAGAATCAAAGCCTCTACAACAACAAGCTTAAAAGATTTTGAACCTAATACAAAAGATTAACTAACATTGGGTTGACGCGACCAATCAAGGTCGGACCATGAAAGTTCAAATTCCGAATTAGATAAAGAGGGACAAATGTTGCGCTATGTTAAGCAATCGCCGAGTAATTTACGGAGAAATTACCCTACAATGAGGTCGGTCAATAGATCTTTGTGCTAATGCATGCTAGATGAACGATATGTAGATCGTCATCCGAAAGCAATAACGCACGAAAAGAAAATAAGGTAGCGATCTAGTCTTGATCAAAATTCAACAAAGGAATTCTATGATCCATAAGACTTTCATCGATCAAAAGAAAAGAGAAATAGATAAAGAGAAAGCCAAATTAAACCACACAATTATGTGATTTAAGGCTAAGAACAAAAGGAAAGGGAAGAAAATGGAAAAGGAACCAAAACAGTCCCAAAATCAAGCCAAAAACACAATTCTGCCTCTGTGCAGTCGATTGCACATTGACAGATTTGCAAAAACAAGGCAAAAAACAGCACTGTGCAGTCTATTGCACGAAAATGCAAATCGTTTGCACCCTGCTGTGACAGCAAAAATTCAGCAAAATTCAACATGATCATTGTTAGTTCTTGTGTTGGCTGGAATTTTGGTAAAACAAAGTTGAACAATGTTGATGTCATATGTCTGATGTCATAACATTGGTTCTTATCATTAGATGTTGTAGGGTTGGAAGTTTTGTTTGCTGATGTTATAAGTGATGTCTTGACATCACTATACCAGAACATCAGAACATTAGTTTGTGATGTTTTAGAGCTGCGCGTGTTAGCTTGATTTTGGGAGATCTGTTAGAGTGATTGGATGTGAATATCTTGGAGAAGAGATTTCCAATCAGATATTTTTGCAGATTATGGGGTAGATTCTCTAACCAACATTAGGGCTATTTTGGAGAGATTTTAAAAAGATTTGAAGATCAAATTTGTTTTAATATCAGATATTTTTGGAAGAGATCCAAGCCCAAGTCAGAAGGGTATAAAAGCAGCCTCAACCCTTATTGGAAAATGACGAAGAAAGAGAGTTATAGACTGAGTGTCGTTTGTGTCTTCGTGTGTATTTTTTAAACCATTCATGTTGAATTGGTGTTATTGTTTTTGAGTTGTAATTGATATCTCTAGAGCTGTTAAGCAAGAGAGTTATTGTTCTTGAACAAAGCTGTGAAGCAGAATCAAGGTGTGTTTTGAATTGTATCACTGAGGTGATTTAGGGAGTGAGTGGTTTCTCATATCTAAGTGGTTTCTTAGGTAGAAGGTTCATTGGGTAGTGATTAAGTTTAGTAGATATCAACTGGGATTGTTGAGTCTGTAAATTAATACTACTAATAGTGAAATTCCTCCCTGGCTTGGTAGTCCCCAGACGTAGGTAGTTAGACCGAACTGGGTGAACAATTCATTGTGTTATTTTCTGGTGCTTTTACTTTGTTCAAATAGCAGATTGTGTTGTTGTGACATCACACTTAACATCACACATCTGATACCAGAATTTCAATTGGTATCAGAGCAGGCATCCTGCTCTGCATCTGGGTGAGATCTAGGGCTGATACTTTCTGGTAAGATGGACAAGGAAGTTGGTGGATTTGTGAATAGACCCCCTATTCTGGATGGTTCTAATTATGATTATTGGAAACCAAGGATGATTACCTTTTTGAAGTCCTTGGACAGCAGGGCTTGGAAGGCTGTGTTAAAAGAATGGAAACATCCTGTTATTGTGGAAAAGGATGAGAATGGAAAGGAAGTAGAGGGTAGCTCAAAACTGAAACCTGAAGAAGAATGGACCAAGGAAGAAGATGAGCTTGCCCTTGGGAATTCTAAAGCCTTGAATGCCATATTCAATGGTGTTGATAAGAAAATCTTCAGGTTGGTCAACACTTGTGAAGTAGCTAAGGAAGCATGGGATATCTTGAAGACTACTCATGAAGGAACCTCCAAAGTCAAGATGTCAAGACTTCAACTTTTGAAAACAAAGTTTGAAAATCTGAAGATGAAGGAGGGTGAGACTATCCATGATTTCCACATGAACATCCTGGAGCTGTCCAATGCATCTAGTGCTCTTGGAGAGAAGATGACTGAAGAAAAGCAGGTGAGAAAAATTCTTAGATCCCTTCCCAAGAGATATAAGATGAAGGTGACTGCAATTGAAGAAGCTCAAGACATCAGCAAAATGAGGGTTGATGAGTTGATTGGTTCTCTTCAAACTTTTGAGTTAGGGTTGAGTGAAGAAGAACCTGAAAAGAAGACCAAGAGTATAGCTTGGGTATCTAATACTCAAGAAGAGAAGAAAGGGAATGGTGCTGAGTCTCAGGAGGAGCTGTCTCAGGCTATTGTTCTATTGGGAAGACAATTTAATAAAGTTATGAAGAGGATAAATAGGAGTTATAATCCTAATGTCAAGAACATCACACCTGACACCAACAGATCAGGAGATCAGGGGAAGAAAACTAGTGATGAAGAAAAGTCCAATAAGGGAGTCCAATGCTATGAGTGTGAAGGGTATGGTCATGTCAAGAAGGAATATCCTACTTATCTCAAAAAGCAAAAAAAAGGGTTATCTGCTTCCTGGTCTGATAGTGAAAGTGAATCTGAAGATGAATCAGCTAAGCTTGTTAGAGCTATGATTGGGGTTTGTGAGTCAGATGATGATTCGTGTGATGATGAGGTTACTTATGAAGAGCTTGCTGCCTCGTATAAAGAATTGTGCATAAGAAGTGAACAAGTGTGTCTTGAAGGAGAGAAACTGAAGAAAACCATAGTGCAGTTAGAGGCTGAAAAGACTGAATTTGAAAATGAAGTCAGTGTGCTTAACTCTAAATTGGATTCTATGACCAAAACTGTCAGAATGTTGAACAATGGTACTGATGCTCTAGAAAGCATTCTTAGTATTGGGAAAATTACTGGATACAAAAGTGGTTTAGGGTTCAACAATGTTGCAGCATTAGATGATGTTACCAGTTCCAAACCAGTGATGTTAAAACAGATGTTTAAACATCCTGACAGGATTCCTTCTAAGAAGAAATTCAGGCGCTGGAGATGCCATCACTGTGGGCGTTTTGGACACATAAAGGCCTATTGTTATAAGCTACATAGGTATCCTCAGAAGGCACATCAGTATACTCCTACACATAAGTTTCCCATAGGTAACCAGGCCTTAAATTCTAAGAAGCAATGGGTTCCAAAAGGTAAAGTTACCAGCTTAATAGCTCACACTTCTCTTAGGGTTTCTACCAAAGAAGACTGGTACTTTGATAGTGGGTGTTCAAGACACATGACAGGAGTTAAAAATTTGTTGGTAGATGTTAAGCTTCAGTCTTCAGGTCATGTTACATTTGGTGATGGTGTTAAAGGAGAAATCAAGGGGATGGGAAAGCTGAATTGTGCTGGTGCTCCTAGACTGGATGATGTTCTACTTGTCAAAGGGTTGACAGCAAATTTGATCAGTATTAGTCAACTCTGTGATCAAGGATTCAAAGTAGACTTTACTAAAACTGAGTGCAATGTCACAAATGAGAAAGGAGAAGTCATCATGAAGGGTGTTAGGTCTAAGGACAACTGTTATCTATGGCTGCAACAAGACTCAAGTACCTCAACATGTGTGTTTGCTAGAGATGATGAAGTCAAGGTTTGGCATCAAAAGTTGGGACATCTTCATCTGAAGGGAATGAAGAGAATAATATCCTCAGAAGCTGTCAGAGGAATTCCTAAACTCAGTCTTGAAGAGGGAAGAGTTTGTGGAGATTGTCAAATAGGGAAGCAGACCAAGATGTCACATCAGAAGCTTCAACATAACACCACCTCCAAAGTTTTGGAACTTTTTCATATGGACTTGATGGGACCTATGCAGGTAGAAAGTCTAGGAGGGAAGAAGTATGCTTATGTTGTTGTAGATGACTATTCTAGGTACACTCGGGTGAGCTTCATTAAAGACAAATCAGAGGTGTTTGATGTTTTTAAAGATCTTTGTCAAAGACTCCAAAGGGAAAAGGAGAGTAATGTTATTAGAATAAGAAGTGATCATGGAAGAGAGTTTGAAAATAGCAAGTTTGCTAAATATTGTTCTGCTGAAGCCATAAGTCATGAGTTCTCCTCTCCAATCACTCCTCAGCAAAATGGAGTTGTTGAAAGGAAGAATATAACTATTCAAGAGTCTGCTAGGGCAATGATTCATGCCAAAAAGCTTCCTTACCATTTTTGGGCTGAGGCTATGAACATTGCTTGCTATATTCACAACAGAGTTACCTTGAGAAGGGGCACTTCAGCTACTCTGTATGAACTGTGGAAAGGAAGAAATCCAAATGTGAAGTACTTTCATGTGTTTGGAAGCAAATGTTTCATATTGTCAGATCGTGAACAGAGGAGAAAATTGGATCCTAAAAGTGATGAGGGGATCTTTCTAGGATACTCTACAAATAGCAGAGCTTACAGGGTTTTCAACTCCAGAACAAAGGTTATGATGGAGTCTATAAATGTGGTGATTGATGACACTGATAAGCAGGAAGATGCTGATGTCCTGGATGATGTTGAAACATTAGTTGAAGAAGTCACAGAAGAAACTGAAGACAGAAATGGGTCTCCTAGTCATGTTGATGCTGAGCCTAAACCTGAACAATCTAATAAAGAACCATCTATTAGAGTGCTAAAGGACCATCTCAGGGAGCTTATCATAGGTGATCCTAAGTCAGGGGTTAGCACTAGATCAAGAGAGGTTGTGTCAAATTCTTGCTTTGTTTCTAAAATTGAGCCCAAGAATGTCAAAGAAGCCTTGACTGATGAGTTTTGGATTAATGCCATGCATGAAGAGCTGGAACAATTCAAAAGGAATGAAGTGTGGGATCTTGTACCAAGGCCTGATGGAGTTAATGTGATTGGCACCAAGTGTATTTACAAGAATAAATCTGATGAACAAGGAGTGGTCACCAGAAACAAGGCCAGATTAGTTGCTCAGGGATATACTCAGGTTGAAGGAATTGATTATGATGAAACCTTTGCTCCTGTGGCAAGACTGGAATCTATCAGATTACTCTTAGGGGTGGCTTGTAATTTCAAATTCAAGCTTTTTCAGATGGATGTTAAGAGTGCCTTCTTGAATGGTTACTTAAATGAAGAGGTGTATGTTGATCAACCAAAAGGATTTATTGATCCAACATTTCCTGACCATGTTTACTAACTAAGGAAAGCTCTATATGGTTTGAAGCAAGCACCAAGAGCTTGGTATGAAAGGCTTACAAAATTTCTGGTTGTGAATGGCTACAGAAAAGGAGGGATTGACAAGACTATGTTTGTTAAAAAGGAAGGAGGAAAACTGATGATAGCTCAAATATATGTTGATGACATAGTATTTGGTGGGATGCCAGATGCAATGGTGAAACATTTTGTGGAACAGATGCTGTATGAGTTTGAAATGAGTCTTGTTGGAGAGCTCAACTATTTTCTTGGTCTACAAGTTAGACAAATGGAGGACTCCATATTCATTTCTCAGAGCAAGTATGTAAAGAACATAGTGAAGAAATTTGGTCTAGAGAATGCTAATCACAAGAGGACACCTGCTCCTACTCATTTAAAGTTGTCCAAGGATGAACATGGTGTTAGTGTGGAAAAAAGTTTATACAGAAGCATGATTGGAAGTCTATTGTATCTCACAGCTAGCAGACCTGATATTTCTTTTGTTGTTGGAGTTTGTGCCAGATATCAAGCTGAACCTAAAGTTAGTCACTTGAATCAAGTGAAGAGGATTCTGAAATATGTGAATGGGACTAGTGACTATGGGATGCTTTACAGTCATGGATCAGGCACTGAGTTATGTGGGTTTTGTGATGCTGATTGGGCAGGGAGTGTTGATGATAGAAAAAGTACTTCAGGAGGGTGCTTCTTCTTAGGGAATAATCTGATATCATGGTTTAGTAAAAAGAAGAACTGTGTGTCTCTTTCTACTGCTGAAGCTGAGTAAATAGCAGTAGGGAGTAGTTGTTCTCAACTTGTTTGGATGAAGCAGATGTTAACAGAATACAATGTCAAGCAAGATGTCATGACATTGTACTGTGATAATTTGAGTGTTATCAATATCTCTAAGAATCCTGTTCAACATATCAGAACTAAGCACATTGATATAAGGCATCATTTTATAAGAGATTTGGTTGAAGACAAAGTAGTTGCTTTGGAACATGTTGCTACAGATAAACAACTAGCTGACATTTTTACTAAAGCCTTAGATGCAAATCAATTTGAAAGTTTAAGAAGCAAACTGGGAATTTGCATTTATGAGAATTAGGTGTGGTGGAAGGAGTATTTGTACAGTTGTGATTTTGCATTTGGTTAATGAAAACAACATTTTATTAACCTGCTGAAAGCATACAAGATTGAATGTTGGTACATCAAAAGCAATTTATATATGATCTAAAGATTATCCCAACCCCCTGCATCAAGAAAAGTTTTCCAATCTTCATCCCATTCATCATCAGAAGCATGGAGTTGCACTGGAGGTTTGTTGATGGTTTTTGTCTCTGATGGTTTTCTTGTTCTTGTTGCTCCCGAAGAAGTTCCAGGGACTTTCCTTATTGTGTTCTTGGTCTTCAGTGGATCTGGCTTATTGTCCTCATGCTTATGTTGCTCTCCTGCATCTTTGTTTGACTGACTCATTCTTGTGTGGTGTCTGGCGCTGTTTGAAGGAAGAACGCATGTACTTTATAGTACTATAAGAGTCCATAGGTTGTATCGCCTGACCAGTCAAAGTTTTTGGGATATTGTGTTCCTTGGGAAGCTAGCTTTTGACTATGTCTTAATGGATGTCAGGTTCTTGTGTTTGATGTTGTCAAATTGTGGCTAAAAAGGGGGAGAAGCTATGTTATCCTAAGTGTTGCCTAGTTGTCTGGTGTGGTTCTAGGCTTGAGGGGGAGTGCGCATGTTTGAACAGCTGTGAGCTGGTTCTTGTTTTGAGGGGGAGTTTGCCCTATGCTGATGTGAAGGTGATTTCTGCAGTTTGTTGGTTTTTGCTGCTGCTGGTTAGTGAGTTTGTGCAGCTTGTTGAAAAGGTGCTGCTAGGTGTTTGTGTTTTGAAAATTTATCCGCTGCTGGGTTCTCTGATGATGGCAGAGTTTATTTTAGCCAAAATTAGCCAAAGGGGGAGATTGTTAGTTCTTGTGTTGGCTGGAATTTTGGTAAAACAAAGTTGAACAATGTTGATGTCATATGTCTGATGTCATAACATTGGTTCTTATCATTAGCTGTTGCAGGGTTGGAAGTTTTATTTGCTGATGTTATAAGTGATGTCTTGACATCACTATACCAGAACATCAGAACATCAGTTTGTGATGTTTTAGGGCTGCGCGTGTTAGCTTGATTTTGGGAGATCTGTTAGAGTGATTGGATGCGAATATCTTGGAGAAGAGTTTTCCAATCAAATATTTTTACAGATTATGGAGCAGATTCTGTAACCAACATTAGGGCTGTTTTGAAGAGATTTTAAAAAGATTTGAAGATCAAATTTGTTTTAATATCAGATATTTTTGGAAGAGATCCAAGCCCAAGTCAGAAGGGTATAAAAGCAGCCTCAACCCTTATTGGAAAATGACGAAGAAAGAGAGCTATAGACTGAGTGTCGTTTGTGTCTTTGTGTGTATTTTGTAAACCATTCATGTTGAATTGGTGTTATTGTTTTTGAGTTGTAATTGATATCTCTAGAGCTGTTAAGCAAGAGAGTTATCGTTCTTGATCAAAGCTGTGAAGCAGAATCAAGGTGTGTTTTGAATTATATAACTGAGGTGATTTAGGGAGTGAGTGGTTTCTCATATCTAAGTGGTTTCTTAGGTAGAGGGTTCATTGGGTGGTGATTAAGTTTAGTAGATGTCAACTGGGATTGTTGAGTCTGTAAATTAATACTACCAATAGTGAAATTCCTCCCTGGCTTGGTAGCCCCCAGACGTAGGTAGTTAGACCGAACTGGGTGAACAATTCATTGTGTTATTTGCTGGTGCTTTTACTTTGTTCAAATAGCAGATTGTGTTGTTGTGACATCACACTTAACATCACACATCTGATACCAGAATTTCAATCATGATCTAAAACTTTCTTCAAACACCTCATGATCATGGAATCAAAAGTGCACGAAAATGCAAAGCAAATAGTAACCACTACAGTAATCAAACACAAATTGCAAGATCCAAAGGTCAAGTAAACAAGATCAACAAAGATCTACATTGTGGATGATGAAATTGAAGCTTCAACAATGGTGAAAGATGAATTACCACTTCAAATCTAAAAATTCCTTTAAATTGCTTCAAGATCCAAACTCCAAAGCCTTGATCTATGAGAATTGGTAAAGAAAACAAGTTTGGATGAAGGTTTAGATCAAAGTTGAACAAGATTCAATGTGAATTCTTGTTAACTTTCAAGAGAAGAAAAGTGAGCTTTGAGGGAATTTTGTGGTTGAGGAGAGAAATTGCAAGAGGTTTGTTGGCTATCAAAAGCTTTAAGAGAAATTTTAGCAAGGTGAATTTGGCTCTCAAAAGCTTCAAGAGAAATTTTAGCAAGGTGAATTTGGCTTTCCAAAGCTTGAAGAATGAATGAAATGAGGCCTCTATTTATAGAATTTAGGCTTGAAAATTTGGTGGTTTGGAATTTGGTTTGGAAGATCAAAATTAGGATTGGAATTCAAATTTGGAGGGAAATCACAAAAGAGTGGTGATTAGTGAGGGTGTATGGTGGGGAATGATCAAAATGATGTAGAGGAATTAAAATGAGGTGATCTAGAATATTCCACATATGATCAATGGTCAAGATTGGTGCCAAATGCTTCAAAACTTGAAAATGCTGATTTTGTCCAAATCTGTCTTCGTTCAGTCGATTGCACTGTAGTGCGAATAGACTGCACTGCTGAAAAATTTCAAAATCTAGGCAAAAAATGTAGGGTGCAATCGATTGGACCATTAGTGCAATCGATTGCACAGTTGAAAATCTTCAAAAATGCCATTCTTGCTATATTGTGCTGGTGTCGCTCTCGGGATTTTCATACAAGTACAAACGCGAAAGTGGCGTGGAAACAGAGTCGCCAGCAATGTGTATTTATCCCAAGAGAGGGAAAGGAAACACTGCATAAACCTGAGGGAAGGAAAGAACGAGGTCTCGCGACCAAGAGAAATGGGTAAGGGAGTCGGTTACGCGAAGGGAAGCTATCAGCACCCCCACGCGTCCATCGTACTCGATGGGATCCACGCTTGTTGTCTCGATCAAAGAGTGTCGTTGTCTGGAGCTCCGCTGCTAATGAACCGGAGAAGAAATGAGAATGGAAAAGAACGGAGAAACGAAGAAGAAAAGAAAAAGAAGTGACTCGATAGGACGTCGCGTCCTAGGCCTACGTATTCCCTCAGTGCAATGGGAAAGTCAGAGTCAACGTAGTTCGACGGACTACGGGAAAGGTTGCTCGTCGAGATATCGCATCTCGTGCCTACGTATCTTCAATCAGACGAGAAAAAAGAATCAGAGCAAACGTAGTTTGGCTCAACAAGGGTTGCTTTGTTTGTATTTTTTAATGGAAACGTCATAGTGCGCGTCCCAGCAGGTAAGTGTTGCAGCTCGTTGTATGGAGACTTATGCGTTACCTGTTTGCGGTAGAACGGACATGACGAGTCCTTAAGGAATAGAATGAAGAGAGGAGAAGAGGATTGTTTGTTTGTTTTTGTATTTAGAAATAATTGTTTTGATCATTTTTGTGTTAATAACACGTATTGCATTCAAGTCTATTGCATAAGATCGAATGCATCGCATGGTCGTCCTAACAGGACGTATGCTAAACACTCTAGAAAGGCGGAGAGAAACTCCCCTCCTTCCATTTCCCATGTTCTATGCTCACGTGCAATATGCGTTAATCCTTTATTAAATGTTTTTTTGCTTTTGTTTTGAGATGAGAAAAAGAGAGACTCAAAGATTGAGAAAGGCAAAAGTCTAAAGGGACACTAATAATCCTAAGAGTTGTCATGCTTGGAGATCCTAAGAGTTAGTGTGGTTTGAAGAACTCTAATCCTAAAAGAAAAGAGGAGGAGAGAGCAAGAGGTAACATAACTCACTTCTAAGATAGAAGATGAGTTATGAACCAAGAGGGAGAAAAAAGAAGTTGAACAAAGAAAGCATTGAAATGCTTTGCACCAACACGAAAGAGAAAGCATTAAAAAGATGAGGGAAGAAAGTATGTGTGGAAGCATATCCACACACTCAACTTACCATCAGCCCCTACAAGCAAAGGTTAGATAAACAATTGAATATGAAAGCATAAGTAAAAGAAGGAAGACAATTAAGCATCAAACTACTTATGAAATGAACTTATGAATCAAACAAAGCCTAAACCTAAAAGGAAAGGACTCTAAGTGTTCAAGGACTTCTAAAGTCAGCAGTCATGTCTAAAGGTGTTCAATTAGGGTTAAGGTACCTAACAATGTCAAACTATGCCAAGAAATATGCCAAGGATTCATACAAGTTCAAGTTATGAATTAAAGATGAAGTATGAATGTGTATGGCATACAAACATGAATAAATGCATGAGTGAACCTCAAGATCAGAATTGAATGACATATTATAATGAATATGGAAGTCAATGAATGAACATACAAAACATGAGTGAAATGATTTAAGAAGATAAAGCAAGTAGAAGCAAACAATGTTCAAGTTCAAGTAAGAAAAAAAGAAACTTGTAACACAAGTCAAAGTTGAAAAGAACATGAAAATAAATGCAAATGGATGCAAGTCAGAATTAAACATCATATTTGAATGTCCTATAATGCCTATGAATGAGCATACAAGTTATGAGAATGGATGTTCAAGTAGAAGAAATTAAATGAAGAAGTAAGGAGAAAAGAAACAAGTTCACATAAGGAAAGAAGTAACTTGCAACACAAGTCAAAGTGGAAAACCAAAGATAAATGAACATGGATTATAGGTCAGTACCAAATGACATTTAAGGTGTAATTAGAATGCAAGGATTAAGCATATAACATGCATATGCAAGCCACATTGAAACTAGTTGAGAAAGAAAGATGAATTGTGTCAAACATGAACAAGTATGCAAGTTTGAGATGAATGATCATTTGAATGCATGAAATGATTATGGGTCAGTAGCATACTCAATATGAAATGCAAATAAAATGCATGAATAGGCATTGATGATTCACAAACAAGTCCTGTTAAGCATTATAAGAAAAGAGAAGCAAGTTTAGGTCAAAAGGATTCAAGTAAGGATGCATTTAGGAACACAAACACAAACCAAACAAAGAAGCAAATCAAATGACCTATAATCCTTGGCAAATGACCTATAATATTCTAACAAGGACCTATAATGATGCACACAATGGTTCTAATATGATGGCACAAGTGCCTCCTAATCAAACAAGATTGAAAAGTTAAGAGAACATTCACAAATGTGACCTATAATAATCAAACAATGTAAAAATAGAAGAAGGTTTGGAAAAAACATGAAATTAGGTCACAAAGCGCCTAGGTCAGAGCTTAAACACATATCAAAATCTCACACCAAAATTCAAAAAGAAACTAGTTCAAACAAGTTCACAAATTCACATTGAACCAAAGAAAGGGAATTCACAAGAATATTCATCAAAATGCATGATAAAATGACTTTAAAAATATGAGGAAAATATTTTTAGATGCCTTAAGATGTTACCTAAACATTACAAAAATAATGGATGCAAACATGTTTTAGAACTATGCAAAAGAAATTGGACAATGCACAAGTATCATGAAGAAAGTCATTTAAAAAGAAAATAAAAGGAAATTATGAAACTATGAGCCAAAATCAATAAAAACAGAATTAAAAATCATATAAAATTAGTTAAATGTATTATAGCACTAATGAAATTTATTTGGAATTTTTGGATGAACTTTGGTATTTTTAATAAAAGAAAAAGAAACACGTATAGAAAAGAAAATAAAATGTAAAAGAAATAATGCAGGGGGTGCCACGCAAGTAAAAATGCAGTTCAAAACATCCTTGGGCCCAGAAATAGGGGTGGGAATAACAATTGAGGTCCAGTCCACAAACGCACTCAGACATGAGGTCTATAACATGGAACACTGTCAAACATTGACTCAACCACAGCCCTAGGATCTAGTCAACATGGAATGATCAAACGAATCAGATGCAACGCACATGGTAGCAAGCATGAATGCACACACGCAAGAGCAGTGAAAGTCAACAATTACAAAAATGAGATCACGTGAGGAGGAGCCTCCTCATTAATGCACAGTCACATTTAGACGCGTTAGATCAAAAGCATCGCACGGCCAGGACTTAAACTGAGAAATATTAGGGTTTCAAACGTTCAAAACAACCTCACCGGCCGGAGAAGACTCCGGTCGTCTTCTCCGGCCACACTCCGGCATGGCAAAGCTCACAGATGTCCAGAAATTGACAGAACGCACATCAATCAAATCCTCAAGTCATGTAAAACACGGATCCAAGCTTAGATTTCACATACAACACACATACAAAGAGAATCGAACGAGAGAAGTTTGCCCGAGGTTCTGCAACTATGCTCTTAGAGAGCCTATCAACTAGCCAGATCATTCATAGCTTCTAGTAAGCTCTATAAATAGCAGAAACAAGCTTAAAGAAAGAGATACGATCCAATAAAAGTTGAAGAAGTTTGAACCTGAAACTGACGCACTTTGAGTTGTAAGAATACCAGAGGTGTTTCTTTGATCCCTGAACTACAAAAGGAGCCAAATAAAGGCTTGAGAAAACTTGTAATTGTTTGAGAATTCAGAGAGAAGGTTGAAACTGATGAAGATTCAATAATGCAGCAACCCTCTTCTTCAATGCTCCATTGATGTTTGTTGATGATATATGAAGAAAGTGCAGAGGAAAATGGATGTGGAAGCTTCGAGAGAGAGAGAGAATTTCAGAGAGCTTTTGAGAGTGAGAGTTTGGGAAAATGTGAAGAATGAAATCGTTAGTTGCAAATTTTTGTTAGAGATCCTTTAATACCAATGGTTAACTGTTAACCACCTTGGTTAATAGTTAGAACCAAGGTTAATTGTGGTGAAAATGAGAGAGCATAGGGTGGAATGAGCAATTTTGAAAATGAGAGGGAGAAGAGCTCGTGTGTTGTTGTTGTTCATGTGTGGGAAAGACATGATACTTATGATGAGGATGATGAAGGATGGTGATGTGTGTGTTGATATTAGTGCAGCAGCATGAACACTTGTTGGACAAGTTTGTCATTTTCCTCTTTGGTGTATAGTAAAGGTATGTGTGCATGTGTGTGTAAGATGGTGTGTGTCTAAATGAGGCAAAAGGTGTGATTGGTGTGTGCGTGTGGACTGACTGAACCAAAGCAATACAAATACTTCCTATGTTTGGTCATCAAAATGCAATGAAAATTGTGAGACTCAATGGAGGAATTCTCCATATACAATGCATGAAATGATGCACTTTTGGATGCAATGAAAAGAGGATACGTGATAGAACATTGTTGATGTTTGAATCAATATGAAAGAAGACCTCTAACACACTTGAAAATGATAATGAAATCAAGTAATGGTGACTGAATACATGGGCGTGTCAAGTTGCATGATATGCATGGACATGAGCCTATGGAGAAATTACTTTGAAACCCTGACTTGAAGCATTCATAACTCTTCATATGTTGATCAAATGAAAAATCTCCAAACATGAAAGTTGTAGAGGAGATCAAGAGGAACAAGTTTGATGTTCAACATTTTTCCATTTGAAGCTTCCCTCATTGAGATAATTGGCTTGGAAGTTGGACACAACATGCACGCAAGGTGTTTGATGAATTGCAGGCACGCTGGCTCGCCCATGACTTGCCTTGCCTTGACAAATTGCCTTGAAAATCATCAACTTTGATTAATCATAACTCTCTCAATTTTGATCCAATGGGGATGTTCTTTATATGGATTTAAAGCTTGGAATGTGATCTTTAATTGGCTCAACTTGGGCCTGAAGTTTGAAGCTTTTATCTTGAAGAAAGAATGCCTTGAAGTAGAGTGCAAAATGGCCTAAACTTTCCATTTTTAGAAACCCTAAGTTTCTAAAAATGGAAACTTTGTACATTTCTTGATTTTTGATGATTCCTCCATCATTTCTTGATCAAATCTTATCCAATGAACATATGTAACTTGAATTTCCTGAATTTGACCCTTAAAAAGTCAGGAGTTGACTTTTTCCTTTGCACAATTGACTTTTTCCCCAATTTCTATATTCTCAAGCAACTGATCAATTGAACCTCTTCTGAAATGAGCCAATGGGCAATCTTCCATCCTTAGATACTTGATATCATGTATAAAACATTGAAATCAAGTTTGAACCAAAATTTCATCAGGAGACTGCTTGAATCACAAACCCTAATTTGGACTGTTTTGCTAGGAGATGATGAACTGTCCAACTTCTTGGTGAATTCTCTTCTTCCAATGACCTATGGGATCAATTGAGATGACATAAGATGTAAGAGACCCTTGAGGCTTGCTTGAAGACCCTTGGCTCTTGTTCTCTTGCTTTGAATAATCAATGCTCTGAAATCCATTGATCACATGCCCTTTGCAACTTGTATGAGATATGAGATGAAATGAGATAAAAATGCAATGCAATGAAACATAAGCCAAGTAATAACAAGAGGGCAAATTTTTGGGGTGTTACAGCTGGTTCTGGTTCGATTCTCTTGTTTGTCAAAGAAGGCATGGAAATAAACACATGAACCTTGGAGTCTCTTGAATAAAAATCAATTAAATCTTGGAAACTCTTGATCAGATGATTTTGAATGACTTGCAGACCAACTTTGACTTTGTTCAGATGAAATTCATTCGAGCTGAGTGTAGCACCCCAAAATTTTCTCTCCTGCCTTTAGTACTAACTGGCTTATGTTTCATTTCAATTTTGCATTATCATGTGTGCATATCATTGGTTCTTAACATGGGGTCAAGGTGCCTGAGACAGTTCAAGAGGAGAAGGTGTTCTTCAAAGGGTCAAGCAGGAGTCCTTGTATTGTCCAAGATATTAAGAGGTTCAATTAGTCAATTGATTGCAAATCAGTAGAATTGGGAAAAAGTCAACAGTGAGAGGGGAAGTCAACTGTGGAATTTTGAGGTTCTCTTCAAGGTCTCACATCCTCATATGGTCTTCAAGGGTCAAGTTTCATACCATTTATCAAGAATCAAGGGTTGGTACAAAAGTTAATAAATATGGAAATGACCTATAATTTGAAAGTTTCCATTTTGGGCAAGTTTCTACACTACTTTCAACTTAACTTTTCATCATCAAAGATGCTTCAAATGAATTTTTCTCAAACATGAAAGTTGAAGATCTTTTTCTCCCCTTTCCAACAAGTACTAGATGGTCTCCATATCATTTGTGAAACTCAAGTTATGATCAAAAGAAGGCAAGGTGGTTTTTAGGGTTTTCTCATGGTTCCATTTTCACAACTTTTGCATTTTGGGACATATGGACCTATAATTGATTCTATTGCTTCAAGTCACCTTCCAACATCCAAGTACACCTCATGAGGATCATATTTGGCCTTGGAATCAAGTGGATCCATGACTTATTCATCACTTATTTCACATTGTGCAATTTTGCAAGGAGCATCAAAGCTCATGAATCAAGATGTTTCAAGGCCCAAATCCAATTCAGGTGTGATTAGCAATTGACAAATAAGTGATCCATCATAGAATGCATGGGTGTACACGCATGGAGGGGGGTGTGAGATTCAAAATGCAGATCTGCCAAATCACCCAAAACTCATTAACCAAGGAATGAATAAGACCTAAATGCTAATCAGTGGAATAACCTAATGTATTTAAGCTTACTCATGCACTGATTAGAGGGGGAGGCACGTGATTTTGAGGAGAACCAAGCTTTCAACCCTAATCCTTCATTCCTTCGAATCTCTCAATCCACAAGAGCTTTTCCAAAAATTCCTTCACGATCTTCATCCTTGGTATCCATAGAACGCAAATCACCCATCACTTGAAGCTAACAACAAGGGTATAGGTTGCATAATCTCAGGTTAGTGACACTTTCCATGATCGTAAAACTTAGTTTTTTGATGTACAAAATGATATTTGATATTCACTGATGACTCTGATGTGTTTTGTTTTGAGTTTGGACGTATAGATTGGTTGTTTCGTGAGTTTTAAGTTTTGGGTCCAAACATTCTTTCGTTCGATTTGCCTTGTATGTTGTTTGTTTGTGGAAAATGGCATGATATTCTTAATCCTCATATTTTTCTGATCAATTTATTGTACTTATATGTGATTTCTGGGGATTTTGGGGGTGATGGTCGCCGGAGAAGACGACCGGAGCTAGGGCTCCGGCGTCTGGTAGGTTTTCTAGCCAGCTAGGGTTCCAAGGTGGAAGTAGAAATCACCACCGTTCGTTGACTTGATCTAACGGTTCATGCATTGCCACGTACTTTAAATTATGATTTTATTTTGTGGTTTGTGTGTGTGACGTCCATGATAATTACCGTGTACATCCAATCTAACCCACTCATCACACTTTCTTTTGATCCATTTGCATCCGTTGATATGATCTGATGGCCTACACAATGCCAGGGCATTAATGATATGGTGTGTTCCCCATGTGTTCTTTCATTTAATTTCTGATGATGTATGGTATGCGCGTGTGTACTCTTATTATGGTGCACTTTTAATCATGGCCATTGATCTTGTTTATTTTGTGATTGTGTTGACTGATGGTGTGCGTTGGATGGATTGTATGGCCATGATTGGGTCTGTGGGTTGACTGAAGTCCACGTGTTCTTCTTTGTTTTTATTTTATTTTCGCTGATGGGTTTTGGTGTGTGGGCTTGATATCCACACCCCCTCCTTTGGGGCCCATGTTCATTTCCAACGTGTTTGGGCTGCTAATTACACCCCTTTTATTTATTCCATTATTTTTATTTTCATATAATTATTGTTTGGCATTTTAATTCTTAAAAATAGATAAATGCATTCAAAAATTACAAAAGAAATTCATGAATCATTTTTAGAGTTTTATAAAATTTTCTCAAATTTTATTTTATTATCTTATTTTATTTTTAGCATCTGAATTAATCATTTGGTTAATTTCTTTTGAGTTTATTCCATATATGCATGCCATAGCTTGTAGAATTTATTTCTCATCATCCATAAAACATTTTGAGTCCATTCTTTTTGCATTGTTTCACCAATATATTGAAGTTCATTAAAAAAAATTTCTCATAGTTTTAAAGTCATTTCATGTTGCATTTTGGTCCTTCTCTCTTGCATAGTGAACCATGTTTCTGACTTGATCTTTACATGATTATTTGAGTGGCTTATCTTGTGAATTTTTGCATGAGTTTTTAACATGATGTTTACCCCTGGTTGAGGTGTTTTGAGAATTAATTTGGTATTTGTTAAAGGTGTTTTGCTAATTGTTTGATTGCTCTTTGTTTGAGGTCTTCTTTTATGCACATCCTTGATCATGTCTGATTACTTGCTTGAGAAGGCACTTGTGCCATCATTTGGGATTGCTTATTTGACTTCATAAACCATGTTTGAATTGTTATAGGTCACTTGTTTATAATTATAGGTCCTTGGTGTGAGGTTGTTACATACTTTGTGCATATGTTCAATGCTTGGTTTACATGCCTTTTCTTTGACTTATCTTCTCACCTCATCTCATTTATGCTTACTCATGACTTATGTTTGGTTTATGCATGCCATACCTTATCATTCATTTGAACTTCATTTGATGTATGTTTCTGACCTTGGAGCTTTGCATTAATTCATGTCATATGCTATTCATGCTTCATCTTACATACTTGAACATGTTTCACTTATATGCTTCCTTCTTCTTCTATTGATGTTTGATGCTTGGATATCTGTTTGCATGCCTCATGTGACACTTGTATAGCATGTTTAGGTACATTTTTAGGTCATCCATATTCTGACTTGGATATTATTTGAAGCATTCTTGCATGATCACCCTGCATATCCACTCTTCCTTCTTCTATTCCTTCTTTGATAACGCTCTTGTTTATTTTGCCATTTGTTTGCATTCTATTTGCTTGATTTTGTTTGGTAAACATTGTGGTTCACCTCTAAGGTGTATATTCTGACTTGGATGAGTTTCATTTGGTTTATAACCATTTCTCTTTGGTTTGTGACTTTCTTGGGCTTCATTTGTCTTATAGTTACTTATGTCAGTTTTGTACTAACCTTTTATGCAGAGGCTGAGGTAAGTTATTTGAGGATGTGGATAGTTATCCATGTTCACCCTCACTCTCTCTTTCTCATTTTCATCTCATTTATTTTCCTTTAAGTGTTGGCTTTCACTTTGTATGTGCTTGAACTGGTTAATGTTTACTTGTGTTTGTTCACGTGATCCCCTTAGGATTCCTAGCTCCACTTAATTTCTGATTAAGTTGGAGGTAGGAGAGACATTAGGCTTTCAATCCTTTGCATGATAACATTAGGACTAAATTCCATAGGATAGCCTCCCTCCAGACCTCCCCTTAGGGCCAACTTTGCATGATAATATTAGGATAAATTTTCCCCGTAGTTTTTTTCTTTTCTTTTGAGTCTCTCTTCCCATCTCTTAGCACTTCTAAGATACTTAATAAGGTCAACTTGCCTTGCACACAAGCCTTAAATATAGGAAATGAAGATTGAGGGGTCCCCCTTCTCTCTTCTAGAGTGTTGAGCATACGTCCCATTGGGGACGACCATGCGACGCATTCGTTCCCGTGTCATAGACTTTGGTTCAAGTTGAGTTATAAACTAACTCAAGTCACTTCTGTCTAAAAAATACAAACAAATTTCAAAACATTTTTGTCCTTTGGGATTGTCAAACTAAAGGCTATTTTCAAAAAGGGCACGTTACTTTCCGTCTGAGTCGCAAACAGGCATCGACCCTAACTGCCAGACGCGAACTTAACGTCGCTCATAAAAAAACACAAAAAGAACTTGGTCCGAACTACGTTGACTCTGAATTTCCCATTGCACAAAGGGAGTACGTAGGCCTAGGACGTCGACGTCCTACCGAGTCTGTCTTTGTTTTTCCCTCCCCCGTTTTAGTACAGCCATAGATTTTAGGATAACTCACCCTTAGATTAGACAACAAGCGTGGATCCCATCGAGTACGATGGACGCGTGGGGTGCTAGCACCTTCCCCTCGCGTAACCGACTCCCGAACCCAGGCTATGGTTGCGATGACCATTCCTTTCCCTCTTCCTCTGGTTTATGCGGTGTTTCCTTTCCCTCTCGTGGGATAAATATACATTGTTGGCGACTCTGTTTCCGCGTCACTTTCGCGTTTGTACCTGGATGAAAATCCTGGGAGCGACAGTTGGCGACTCTGCTGGGGACTCTAGTTCCCTAAGTGGGTCTGTCCTAGCGCTTGTTTGTTTTTGTTCTCTTTGGGTGTCTTTGTTTTTTGTTTTGCTTTATCTGTTGTATTTTATTTTTACCGCATTTACTGCATTGCATATTATTATCATCTGCTGCACTATTCTTATGTTTGGCGGGTTGGGGGTTCCGAGAGATAAGCCCGATACCCAGGCTTGAGCATACATGTAGGATTAGCGTGGAAAGTAGTGTGACTTGTGTGGCATTTGGCCAGACGTAGTATACATGAAAACTCCACATCCAGACGAGGTTTTCCTTGGTAATGTTCTATCCTGCGCATTGGTGTAGATGATTGAATGTAACTTGGAAAACTGTCGACTCTGGCGGCCATTCCCGAGGACTCAGTAACGACACTCCTCCCGAGACGTGATAATGGCAGACCAGAAATGGCAAACCCATTACACATGTCGATCCGAGGACCCAATGCTGGGAACTTGCTATAGGGTTTCCTTTTGGAAAAGAATCAGTGGAAGCACTCCTCGATTGGCGATAGTACTATACCCCGAGGGATGAATGTACTATTGCTTCTCGACCTCAGTGCCGAAACTGAGGACTTGCCATAGGATGTTTTCTTTTGAGGGGAATCAGTTGAGGCCTCCTCGATTGGTGATGATGCCAAACCAGAAATGGTGAACGTATCATCATATCTCGACCTGAGAGCCTGTGATATTGAGGATCCTCGGCTTTCTAGTATCCACATGTGAGAGGGCAGGGTGTTTACAGGTTTGCAGGTAACCTTGACCTTCAACATACCCGGTTTTCTGGTCAGCAGATTTATCAGTGTGGTACTATGGTTATTCTAGTATTCTGGGTATTTGGGCAGATCCTTGAGATTATACAGTTGTTCAGTGCAGCAGTTGTCCAGTCTGTGTGGCATCCTTGATCCCATGTGTGCATTTGTATCATCATTTTGCATCCTAACATGTTTATTCATTTGCAGGGTTGCATCCTAACTTTGATTCTAGTTTTGAAGACTATTAAGGATGAGTATTGAGAAGAGAAAGAACATCATAGTGTACAAGTTCCCATCACTTATTCTGGATCCTGTTCACAAGATTGTGTCTATGGCAGAACCTGGGGTATTGGCAGACTTTAGAGGAGAGTATAGAAGAATTTTGAATTTTGCTCGCGACATCACCGAATACGAGCATAGGGCTTTGCACACTCTGGTGCAATTCTATGACCCTCACCTGCGATGTTTTCTATTCACTGATTATCTTTTGGCTCCGACATGGGAGGAGTTTGCTCTTATCCTGGATGTTTCTATCAAAGAAGAGGCTCCTTTCTATCCTTCTAAAGAACTTCCTGATTTAGAAAGGGTCTCCGAGGCTTTGCATTTGGATCCATCTTTGTTGAAAAACAACGTTGCCAGTAAGGGAGGGTGTAAAGACTTTCACGTGAAATTTTTGGTAGAACAGGCTGCTGTGTATGCTAAGGCTAGATGTTGGTCGGTTTTCAATGCCATCTTGGCTATGTGTGTCTATGAAACGGTGTTATTCCCAAATGTGAAGGATTTTGTGGACATGCACGCTGTCCGGATATTTACCATGAAGAATCCGGTACCTACTTTGCTTGGAGACCTGTATTATTTCGTGCATTATAAGAACGAGAAGAGGAGGGGAGGGCCCCTTAATTTTTGCGCGCCAGTCTTCTACAAATGGTTTGCTGATCGTCTTCCCAAATATGGGGTATTTGTAGATACTCAAGGAACATTGGAATGGTCCAAAAGATTGATGGGCTTAAGGGCAGATAATCTAATTTGGGTTAACCGTGACTTGTTAGGCCAAGATATCATGATCAGTTGTGGAGGTCTCCCGAATGTGCCTCTAATAAGAAGGAAAGGGGGAATTAACTACAACCCTATTCTTGCTATTAGGCAATTCGCGTATGCCTTGAAAGAGCCACCAAAAGACGAGGATGTCCAAGAATCTCTATATCTGAGTGGGGAAATCAATCCAAAATTGTTAAAAGAAGCTGCAAATACTTAGGAAGATCGTCATAAGAAGGGGAAGATTTCTTTTGGGAAGAGCAATAACAGAACATTTCCTGCGTACGAAGATTGGATTCAGAAAAGGGTAGAGAATGAGCTTTTGCCATTCTCCAAAGAACCACCATCTTACCCCTTGCTGATTGAGCCTCCTACCACAGTTGAGATAGAGAAGTTTAACAAGTTGAGGGCTGAAAAGGAAAAGTTGCGAGAAGAAAACAGTGAGCTACAAAGAGAGATTTATCAGTTGAAACATGAGTGGGGTAAAGCTGTTCATATCGCCGAGTTGAAGACAGAGCTTCTCGCTAAGGCATAAAAGGAGCTAGCTGACAAAGTCAAAGCCAGACAAAGGATGAAGCAAGCTCTAGAGGGTATCAGTAAGGTTCTCAAGTCTAAGAAGGAGGAATTGGCCAAGGCTTTGTTAAAAATTCACAGGTTCAATGCTCACCGAGACACTGCAATGGCTGATAATAAGCGAAAGGAAGACGATTATCTAGCTTAGATTGATTAATTGAAGTTGAAGCTCAAGAAAAAAGACGCTGAGATCCTATCAGGGGTATTCCAGAGGAAAGCAGTCGAGGGTCGACTCAATGAAGCCATAGCCTCCATAGAGGAACTGAAGATCTAAGCTGAAGTGAAGAGACCTAGAAATGAGGGTCCTAGCATGGATGGTGTTTCTGGAGAAGACGCTTGGGAGTTATATTGCCGATACTTGAAAGGGATCATGCATAGGAGAGATGTTCTCATTCAAGAGCTAATTCAGAGACCGAAGCATCCCGGCACCAAAAAGTTGTTCAATGAAATTCAAGACTGGAGCAAAGAGCATAATGGATGGGGGGATTGGCACTGGTGGACTTTGATGACATGCCGTAGTTTTCTATTTTCTTTTATTGTATTTGGATCACCACTAGGCATGTTGGTTGGGATCTACAATTATTGTGTTCAGACTTATTATCTTGGGTTGTGATTGTTGACAATTGGTTATCCTCTGGGTTTTCTTAATATATGAGCAGAAGTCCCATTATATCTTATTGTTAAACTGGAATCAAGGGGTGGATCGCCCTGCGAATTTCTCAACATGTTCATTTACATTTGCATATTCATAATCATTTTGCATAACAAGTGTTTATTTATGGTGTTCTTACTTTGTTCTCCTCCGCAGTACAGGATTGATCAGCCAGTTCGTCGGTATTCTACTCAGTCTGTGATAACCAGAGGATAGCCATGGAACAACTCCGTGCGGAGATGCTTGAAATGAAGGTTCAGATGAGGCAATTTGGGGAAGACATGCTGGTCATGTCCCAGGAGCAGAAGATGCTGTAGGAGGAGGTCAATCAGATGAAGACTCAGATGGGTTTGGTCATGGAAATTTTGAATATAGTGTTAAAGAAGGAAAACAGTCTTGTGCTCGCTTCCGCAACAGAAGTCCTTAATCCTCCCATTTCTGTGGGATTTGCTCTAGATCATGGATTTCCTCGTGAATCCCCTCCCCAACCTTTTGCTGCAGAAGCTCCACGTCAGCAACCTTTGTTTGTGCCTCAGCCAAATGTGGAAAGGAAAGTGCAAGTGCAGGTGAGGCGCCCAAATCAGCATCGACAACAGAATTATCAGCAGCAGAGGCAACCGAGACCAAGAAGGCCCAAAAGGATATTTGATCCACTCCTTGTTCCTCACCGCCATGTTCTTGCCCGTCTACTTGAAAGTTCTCTGGTTCAACTAAGGGATGCCAAGCCTGTTCCCGACCCTATTCCTCCTAATTATGATCTGGATGCCAGATGTGAATATCACTCAGACACACTGGGTCATTCAATTGAAAATTGCAACGTATTCAAGCACAAGGTGCAAGACCTGGTAGACTCATAGATCATTGCATTCACTGAAGATGATATGTACATCAATTGAAGCCTCCTTTCTCAAGTGAGCACTCAGTCTGCAAGTACGTCCAGACAGAATCAAGCTTCCTCAGCAATGGCAATCTTCAGCTTTATTACTGCATTTTCATTTGTAGTTTTTTCATTTCTTGTTAAAGCATTGTATGCATGTAAGACTTGTTTGTTTTTAATGACAATCATAATACAATGAGCATGTTTTTCTTGAAGTAATCCATTCGTGTTCACTCTTAAATGTCTATATGCACTGCAATACCAATTTTCTTGTCTAGAACTCTCGAGGGAGGATGACGAAATAAGAGCGCAGATTTCTAATGGTGCGCATTTGGATAAAACCCTGTTAAGAATGTACAGGCATTGTTTCCAATTCACAAACACTGAAGATATAAGGGAGATAAACCCTCGTTAACCCCTTTGAGCCTTGAAGTAGGAGCTTCTTTCGTACGAAAAGCCCTCATACTTAACCCAGGGGAAGGGTAGGCGTCAGTTAGTTTGACCGAGCGTTTAAATTTCAAGGAGAGTGTGCATCTGAGGATCCATTACCTTCTATCCCACCGTCAAGAGGTTAAGAGATGTGAAACCACAATGGCTATCCATCAACAACCAAGGAGTGAGGCAGTCACAACCCTTTCAAGTAAGTAAGACAACCAGTGTCACACGCTTTGTTAAAAAAAGGGAAAAAAAAAGAAAGCCCGCTAAGTCGAAACTTGAAAATAAGCGACTTAGGCAAAAGTTGGGGCATCCCGCTGGACTTCAAAATCGAAAAACTCAAAAGAGTCAGTCCAGGCAAAAATCAGGGGTAAAAAAAAAAGCAAAAGAAAGAAAAAGCGAAAAGCATTACAAAAGAAAATCCTCGATAAGAACAAATTCGTGTGATTACAGACACAAAAGATAAAAAGGGGTGACTGTCACTCCAAAATCTCCTTAGGTGTCAAACCATTAGTTGCATGGGTTCCTTAAAGATCATAAACCTTTTGAGAGATGAGCGTTTGTGTCAGACTAACTGAACGTAGGACTGGAGAACATCACGAAGAGTGGGTGGGCACCGATAAATTTTGAGCCATAAATCCTTTTTTCTAAAACCTCGAACCAGGCCACGTTACAACCCTTAAAAGTCCTAATTGAAACAGGGTATATTCTGAGGGCGTATTTCAGCAAGATAGAGTTCCTGACTCCCATGAGTTGTGCTAATAAAGTTTTGTTGGTATTGCATGTGCGTATTGTTTTCCATTCTAAAATCAATGTCGCATCCCAGCTAGTGATTCGTTCACAAGGCTTGGCGACGCGTTTTCAATGAAACTTCAAGGTTAACACGAGTGTTGCATTAGAATTGTCATTCTCATAATAAACATTTTCCGCTTGCATGTGTTTGATATCAAAGAAGCTTACACGATGAACGACAGTCAAGAAGCTCGATCATGCCAAGTTGAGATGGTGAAAACTCTGAAGGACAATCGTGTCAAGGGGTATGTGGCCAAGAGACTGTGCGCAGCCAGGGGGTTCCCGATAAATAGTGATAAGATGCAGCTAATCTGGAGTAGTCACGTTGAAAACCCTCCCTAAAGCAGCCGAACAGGGGCAATCAGGTCGATTTGACAAATCTCTGTAAGATCAGTCAGGGGAAAAGTTCCTTCCAGAATTGAGGCAGGCCACCTCTAGAGTGTGAGAGATTGTCCACTCCTGAAAATGGTTAATTGAATACACCTCTTCAAAGTTTAGAATACTGGGACAGAGTATTTTCAAGTCATTACAATTCCTTTCGAGGTAATGTACTTCATGGATTATGAAGTCTGGGGGGGCAGTTATGTCAAGATCTGATAAATCTCTCCAAGAGTTTGGAGACCCTAGGGCAGTGCGAACGCCCGGTCTTCTATAAAATCCTCTCGAGATGATTTCTTCCATTAGACCTGGTGGTCTGGGGCAAGTGGAAAGTTCAAAGGGCCGTTTATGACCATAAAGACCAGTCAGGTTGGATGGCAATAGGATTGTACTTCCCCGGCAGTTTGCTCTCCCCAGCATTGAGATTGCACTTTCCTCAGCAGAGCAGACTTTCCCCAGCAGGAGTCTCGAGGAACTTGTTCTCTGGATCAGGACGTTGTCTCCCCACAGAATCTGGGTGCCCACTTTCCCCAGCCAGTCAGGAAGCGCGCTTTCACTGACAACGTTATGTTTTAATCCCCAGCAAGGTGAGGTTAAAGTCATTCTCCCCATCAGCAGGCTAAGATCAGTAGTATCCCCAAGCGGGATGGTATTATGGACTGTTGTCCCCAAGCAGGATGGTATTATGGGTTGGCATCCCCCAGCAGGTTCTGAGTCCAATTGGATATTAGCAATTTTCAGTAACAGATCACTGATTCTGTTATTGGCATTCATTCTCAACTCCCCCAGCAGAGGAGAAATCTCAGGTTTTGGATGTTACCTTCAGTAAAGGACAGGTGTAATCCCCGGTAGCGTGGATGTTCTTTTGGGATTTCATCCCCAGTAGAAGTTTTTGATCCAAAGGGTCGGTCAGCGTGATCCTTCTCAGTACAGTTCTTGGATTCAGAGGACAATTTATTTTTGTCATCCCAGCTGAATTGGTCTTTTCTCTCCAGCATTTATTTTGCTTGAGGGACCCCTTTTGCATATCATAAGCATTTGCATTACGTCCTCAAACGCGTAGCATTTCCACTTCGTGTGGAGCATTACGGCAAAAATTCAAACATTTGCATTTGAAGCATAAGCCAGATTTGATACTTTCCTTGCCAGTTCTCTTTCTCAGCAGAGATGGCATAACTCAGGAGATTTTGGAGGGATGCGTTCCTCATGCTTGTGCACCCCGGCAGAGTCTTTTATTTAGACTTCTCCTTCCCCCAACGGAGTCATCTTATTTGTGGATCGTGAGTTCGTTAGAAGTTTGCCTTTGTTTGGCCTTTCTCTTTTGTGAAATCCAGTTCTCGCCTGGTAGTCAGTTCTCGCTTGACATATTTTGTTTGCCAGTTTCCCTTTCTCAGTAGGGGTGGTATAAACTAGAAGTTTTGTTTCACGTTATCCCCGACGAAGTCCACTTTCTGTTGGTTAACCTTTGCGGGTACAATTGAGGTTGTATTCGTTTTGTGGGTGCGATTGAGGTCGTATTCATATTTTCTTTGTGGGTAGAGTGATCAAGGTCAGTCTCCCTTTGCGGGTACAATTGAGGTTGTATTCGTTTTGTGGGTGCGATTGAGGTCGTATTCATATTTTCTTTGTGGGTAGAGTGATCGAGGTCAGTCTCCCTTTGCGGGTACAATTGAGGTTGTATTCGTTTTGTGGGTACGATTGAGGTCGTATTCATATTTTCTTTGTGGGTAGAGTGATCGAGGTCAGTCTTCCTTTGTGGGTACGATTGAGGTCGTATTCGTCCTTTTCTTTGTGGGTAGAGTGATCGAGGTCAGTCTTCCTTTGCGGGTATAATTGAGGTTGTATTTGTTTTGTGGGTGCGATCGAGGTCGTATTCGTCTATTTTCTTTGTGGGTAGAGTGATTGAGGTCAGTCTTCCTTTGCGGGTACGATTGAGGTCGTATTCGTTTTGCGGGTGCGATTGAGGTCGTATTCATATTTTCCTTGTGGGTAGAGTGAGTGAGGTCAGTCTTCCTTTGCGGGTACGATTGAGGTCGTATCCGTCTTTCTTCTTTGTGGGAGTGATTGAGGTCAGCCTTCCTTTGTGGGTGCGATTGAGGTTGTATTCATATTATTCTTTGCGGGTTGAGTGATTGAGGTCAGTCTTCCTTTGCGGGTACGATTGAGGTCGTATTCGTCTTATTTTCGTGGGTAAGGTTGAGGTCATACTCCTTATATTTCAGCACGCTCCATTTCATTATTCTCACCGTTAGCAAATTTCCGGGGCTCTTTCGGTATTTAATCCCCGTGTATCCTGGAATGTCTGAGAGCTGTCGCTATCATACCTTCAGGACCAAGTTGATTGAATAGGGGCAGCTGTACCACCCCAAAATTTGCTCTCCTACCTTTAGTACTAACTGACTTATGTTTCATTTCATTTTTGCATTATCATGTGTGCATATCATTGGTTCTTAACATGGGGTCAAGGTGCCTGAGATAGTTCAAGAGGAGAAGGTGTTCTTCAAAGGGTCAAGCAGGAGTCCTTGTATTGTTCAAGAGATTAAGAGGTTCAATTGGTCAATTGATTGCAAATCAGGAGAATTGGGAAAAAGTCAATAGTGAGAGGGGAAGTCAACTGTGGAATTTTGAGGTTCTCTTAAAGGTTTTCAAGGTCACACATCCTCATATGGTCTTCAAGGGTCAAGTTTCATACCATTTATCAAGAATCAAGGGTTGGTACAAAAGTTACTAAATATGGAAATGACCTATAATTTGAAAGTTTCCATTTTGGGCAAGTTTCTACACTACTTTCAACTTGACTTTTCATCATCAAGGAAGCTTCAAATGAATTTTTCTCAAACATGAAAGTTGAATATCTTTTTCTCCCCTTTCCAACAAGTACTAGATGGTCTCCATATCATTTGTGAAACTCAAGTTATGATCAAATGAAGGAAAGGTGGTTTTTAGGGTTTTCTCATGGTTCCATTTTCACAACTTTTGCATTTTGGGACATATGGACCTATAATTGATTCTATTGCTTCAAGTCACCTTCCAACATCCAAGTTCACCTCATGAGGATCATCTTTGGCCTTGGAATCAAGTGGATCCATGACTTATTCATCACTTATTTCACATTGTGCAATTTTGCAAGGAGCATCAAAGCTCATGAATCAAGATGTTTCAAGGCCCAAATCCAATTCAGGTGTGATTAGCAATTGACAAATAAGTGATCCATCATAGAATGCATGGGTGTACACGAATGGAGGGGGGTGTGTGATTCAAAATGCAGATTTGCCAAATCACCCAAAACTCATTAACCAAGGAATGAATAAGACCTAAATGCTAATCAGTGGAATAACCTAATGTATTTAAGCTTACTCATGCACTGATTGGAGGGGGAGGCACGTGATTTTGAGGAGAACCAAGCTTTCAACCCTAATCCTTCATTCCTTCGAATCTCTCAATCCACAAGAGCTTTTCCAAAAATTCCTTCACGATCTTCATCCTTGGTATCCATAGAACGCAAATCACCCATCACTTGAAGCTAACAACAAGGGTATAGGTTGCATAATCTCAGGTTAGTGACACTTTCCATGATCGTAAAACTTAGTTTTTTGATGTACAAAATGATATTTGATATTCACTGATGACTCTGATGTGTTTTGTTTTGAGTTTGGACGTATAGATTGGTTGTTTTGTGAGTTTTAAGTTTTGGGTCCAAACTTTCTTTCGTTCGATTTGCCTTGTATGTTGTTTGTTTATGGAAAATGGCATGATATTCTTAATCCTCATGTTTTTCTGATCAATTTAGTGTACTCATATGTGATTTCTGGGGATTTTGGGGGTGATGGTCGCCGGAGAAGACGACCGGAGCTAGGGCTCCGACGTCTGTTAGGTTTTTCGGCCAGCTAGGGTTCCAAGGTGGAAGGAGGAATCACCACCGTTCGTTGACTTGATCTAACGGTTCATGCATTGCCACGTACTTTAAATTATGATTTTATTTTGTGGTTTGTGTGTGTGACGTCCATGATAATTACCTTGTACATCCAATCTGACCCACTCATCACACTTTCTTTTGATCCATTTGCATCCGTTGATATGATCTGATTGCCTACACAATGCCAGCGCATTAATGATATGGTGTGTTCCCCACGTGTTCTTTCATTTAATTTCTGATGATGTATGGTATGCGCGTGTGTACTCTTATTATGGTGCACTTTTAATCATGGCCATTGATCTTGTTTATTTTGTGATTGTGTTGACTGATGGTGTGCATTGGATGGATTGTATGGTCATGATTGGGTATGTGGGTTGACTGAAGTCCACGTGTTCTTCTTTGTTTTTATTTTATTTTCGCTGATGGGTTTTGGTGTGTGGGCTTGATATCCACACCCCCTCCTTTGGGGCCCATGTTCATTTCCAACGTGTTTGGGCTGCTAATTACACCCCTTTTATTTATTCCATTATTTTTATTTTCATATAATTATTGTTTTGCATTTTAATTCTTAAAAATAGATAAATGCATTAAAAAATTACAAAAGAAATTTATGAAGCATTTTTAGAGTTTTATAAAATTTTCTCAAATTTTATTTTATTATCTTATTTTATTTTTAGCATCTGAATTAATCATTTGGTTAATTTCTTTTGAGTTTATTCCATATATGCATGCCATAGCTTGTAGAATTTATTTCTCATCATCCATAAAACATTTTGAGTCCATTCTTTTTGTATTATTTCACCAACATATTGAAGTTCATTAAAACATTTTTCTCATAGTTTTAAAGTCATTTCATGTTGCATTTTGGTCCTTCTCTCTTGCATAGTGAACCATGTTTCTTACTTGATCTTTGCATGATTATTTGAGTGGCTTATCTTGTGAATTTTTGCATGAGTTTTTAACATGATGTTTACCCCTGGTTGAGGTGTTTTGATAATTAATTTGGTATTTTTTAAAGGTGTTTTGCTATTTTTTTATTGCTCTTTGTTTGAGATCTTCTTTTATGCACATCCTTGATCATGTCTGATTACTTGTTGAGAAGGCACTTGTGCCATCATTTGGGATTGCTTATTTGACTTCATAAACCATGTTTGAATTGTTATAGGTCACTTGTTTATAATTATAGTTCCTTGGTGTGAGGTTGTTGCATACTTTGTGCATATGTTCAATGCTTGGTTTACATGTCTTTTCTTTGACTTATCTTCTCACCTCATCTCATCTATGCTTACTCATGACTTATGTTTGGTTTATGCATGTCATACCTTATCATTCATTTGAACTTCATTTGATGTATGTTTCTGACCTTGGAGTTTTTCATTCATTCATGTCATATGCTATTCATGCTTCATCTTACATACTTGAACATGTTTCACTTATATGCTTCCTTCTTCTTCTATTGATGTTTGATGCTTGGATATATGTTTGCATGCCTCATGTGACACTTGTATAGCATGTTTAGGCACATGTTTAGGTCATCCACATTCTGACTTGGATATTATTTGAAGCATTCTTGCATGATCACCCTGCATATCCACTCTTCCTTCTTCTATTCCTTCTTTGATAACTCTCTTGTTTATTTTGCCACTTGTTTGCATTCTATTTGCTTGATTTTGTTTGGTAAACATTGTGGGTCACCTCTAAGGTTTATATTTTGACTTGGATGAGTTTCATTTGGTTTATAACCATTTCTCTTTGGTTTGTGACTTGCTTGGGTTTCATTTGTCTTATAGTTACTTATGTCAGTTTTGTACTAACCTTTTATGCAGAGGCTGAGGTAAGTTATTTGAGGATGTGGATAGTTATCCATGTTCACCCTCACTCTCTCTTTCTCATTTTCATCTCATTTCTTTTCCTTTAAGTGTTGGATTTCACTTTGTATGTGCTTGAACTGGTTAATGTTTACTTGTGTTTGTTCACGTGATCCCCTTAAGATTCCTAGCTCCACTTAATTTCTGATTAAGTTGGAGGTAGGAGAGACATTAGGCTTTCAATCATTTGCATGATAACATTAGGACTAAATTCCATAGGATAGCCTCCCTCCAGACCTCCCCTTAGGGCCAACTTTGCATGATAATATTAGGATAAATTTTCCCCGTAGTTTTTTTCTTTTCTTTTGAGTCTCTCTTCCCATCTCTTAACACTTCTAAGATACTTAATAAGGTCAACTTGCCTTGCACACAAGCCTTAAATATAGGAAATGAAGATTGAGGGGTCCCCCTTCTCTCTTCTAAAGTGTTGAGCATACGTCCCATTGGGGACGACCATGCGATGCATTCGTTCCCGTGTCATAGACTTTGGTTCAAGTTGAGTTATAAACTAACTCAAGTCACTTCTGTATAAAAAATACAAACAAATTTCAAAACATTTTTGTCCTTCGGGATTGTCAAACTAAAAGCTATTTTCAAAAAGGGCACGTTACTTTCCGTCTGAGTCGCAAACAGACATCGACCCTAACTGCCGGACACGAACTTAACGTCGCTCATTAAAAAACACAAAAGAACTTGGTCCGAACTACGTTGAATCTGAATTTCCCATTGCACAAAGGGAATACGTAGGCCTAGGACGTCGACGTCCTACCGAGTCCGTCTTTGTTTTTCCCTCCCCTGTTTTAGTACAGCCATAGATTTTAGGATAACTCACCCTTAGATTAGACAACAAGCGTGGATCCCATCGAGTACGATGGACGCGTGGGGTGGTAGCACCTTCCCCTCGCGTAAGCGACTCTCGAACCCAGGTTATGGTTGCGATGACCATTCCTTTCCCTCTTCCTCAGGTTTATGCGGTGTTTCCTTTCCCTCTCGTGGAATAAATATACATTGTTGGGGACTATGTTTCTGCGCCACTTTCGCGTTTGTACCTGGATGAAAATCCTGGGAGCGACACTGAGGGACTGATTTTTTGGTATTTTTAACCTGTTCTTCCCCTGAAAATGTTAGTGAAAGGAAACAAAATATTTTTGGATTTTAATTAATGGTTAGTAAACATAAACAAATTAAACAATAAAACAACTAACACACACACACAAACCCAAAGATCCCTACAAGGCACACTCCTATAGAAGAGGGAACCAATGTGTGATCTTGTTTGTGGTATGAAATGCAAAAGGACATGTGGAGAATCTTAGGGGCAAAAATTAGGGTATTACAGTACCATTATGTCAAAAAATGAGGGAGGAAAAAACATTTCAAGCTCACACAATGTAATGACTATTTCTTTTTGCAATGTTGGTAAGATCGCAGGATCGATCACCTTACTACAAATTGACCTGCAGAAGAAACACAATTTAGTTATTGTGCGTCTTACTTTTTCTGGAAAAATAAAACGTATACCTATTGGTAGAAAATGTTCCATTATAACATGGAAATCATGGGTCTTTAAACCATTTAATTTGAGGTCTTTCATAGACACAAGTCTTCTAATATCTGAAGAGTATCCTTCTGGAACTTTAACTTCACTTAGAAACTTACACAATATTTTTTCTCCTTTCTAGATAGAGTATAGGCAGCAGGTGATAGATATGTTTGTTTTCCTTTCTTCAAGGGTCCTAATTCAGTTCTTATCCCCATCGCTATCAAGTCCTTTCTTGCTTTAAGGCCATCCTTAGACTTTCCTTGTGTATTGAGTAACATACCAATAACACTGTCAAATACATTTTTTTTCAATATGCATAACATCAAGAAAATGTCTTACATACAACGACCTCCAATATGGCAATTAAAAAAAAATTGACCTCTTCTTCCACCCACTCTTGACAAGGGTATGTGCAAAAGGCTTGCCAAACTGAGTACTCACATCTGTCACCTTTTCAAAAACTTGATCACCTGTCAATATAAGTGGAGCTCTACCTTGTTCTGCCTCTCCATTGAAGGCTTTTCTCCACCCACGGTAGTGATGATTAGAATTTAAGAATATACGATGATCGAGAAAGATATTCTTCTGACCAAACTCCAATCGCGTCCAATCTGTTTTATCTTCACAAATAGGACACGTACATTGACCTTTTATGTTATACCGTGATAGATTTCCGTATGCTGGAAAATCATTAATTGTGCCAAACAACATCGCCCCCAAGTTGAAACTTTCTTTCCTATATCCATCATAAACCTCCACACCGTTCTCCCACAAAATCTTTAAATCTCCGATTAAGGGTGTCAAGTATACATCTATGTCATTCCCTGGTTATTTAGGCCCATAAATTAACATAGATAACATCATGTACTTATGCTTCATACATAGCCATGGAGGTAGGTTATAAATCATAATAATAATAGGCCATGTGGTATGTGAGATACTTTGAAGACCGTGTGGGTTCATTCCATCAGTAGATAATGCCAAGCGAAGGTTTCTTGCTTCTTCTCCAAATTCAGGATAATCATTATCAATTTTCATCCACTATGGTGAATCAGCCGGATGTCGAAACTTTCCATCTCTAATTCTTTCATCTGCATGCCAAGTCAAGTTTCTTGCATTAGTTTCACTATGAAACATGCGTCTGAATCTCAGAATTATAGGAAAATACCTCAAGACTTTTGCTGGAGACAAATTTTTCTTATATCAAGAGACACCGCATTTAGGACACTCATTTAACGATGCATACTCATTTCGAAACAAAACGCAATCGTTTGGACAAACATGTATCTTATCATTGCTCATGCCAATAGAGCACAACATTTTTTTGCCTTATATGTTCGATTGGGAAGAACATTATCCTCCGGAAGCATATCTTTCATAAGGGCTAATAACTCTGTGAAACTTTTATCCGACCATCCATTACCCGCCTTTAAGTTGTACAACTTTAATACCGCATATAATCTTGTGAATTTAGTGCAACCCTTATACAACGGTTTCTCTGCATCGCTTACCAGCCTCTCAAACATTTTAGGACATTCCTTAAGATCTTCTTCAAGTGCTTCTGCAATCTTTTCGACTCGATCATAATTGTATGTATATGTGGCATTGTCGTTTGAAGCATAGGTCGTATTATCCCCCGGTTCAACATTCCTGTTACTTTTCTCACCATGAAGTGTCCAACTTGTATAACTTCGATCAAATCCATGCCTCTTTAAATGAGACTCCATCTGACCCACGTCAATCCGATGCCCAAAAAAGCAACCCAAGCAAGGACATGTGATTCGACTGGGGTCTTTGGCGTGTTCAACAGCAAACTTAGCGAATTCTGATACCCCATTCTCGTACTCTTTCGACAATCGATTGGACGACATCCATTTTTTATCCATGATTTTACTAAGTAAGCAAAACAAAAACAAAAGAACAACTACGTACCTGTATATATAGAAGTCAGCAACTTCTGGACTGAACCACAAAGTGTAAGATTCTTGAAAATGATCTGAATTCACTCTTCACAAGTAACCCCTATAGCAAATGAATGTAAGTTAGTAACTGATGATGTATACCACATATAACAGGACAAATTTATTATGTAATATGACAAACAAGAAATATCGGAGGAACAAGTCAAAGTTTCAAGAAACAAATTTAGTAAACATCATCATTAAATCAAATAGCATGGTATAATTTGATTCGTCACAAATGACACATCAACACTTAATGTTTAAACTCAACATTGTCAAAAAAACAACTTCAACGCTTAAGTTCAAGTAACTTCAAAGTTCTATCATCAATTCAAATTCAATTAACAATTTAATCACTATTTATCATTTTCAATCAACTCTCAAAATAACAATTAATTTTATAATTATTTTCAATCATCTCTCAAAATAAATTCAATCACTAGTTCAATTAACTACTAATTTCATTATCATTTTCAATAACAACCAAATTCTTACATCACTAAAATTTTTCGATAAATATTCACTTTAACTTTACAAATAGCCCTATAACAACCTCAACAATCTAACTTCTACAACACTCTTAACTACCTTGACTTTTCTAATTAATCACTATTCTACAAATTTTACACATTAATCACTATTCTACAAATTATGCTCTATACTAATTAACTTCTACTATTCTACAAATTAATCATTAAACTAACTTCTACAAATTAATCACATTTTACACAATAATCACTATGCTAACTTCTACTAATTAATCACTTTTCTAATTAATCACTTTTCCAATTAATCACTAACAAACTTCTACAAATCAAAAAATGAAAACCTAACATCAACAACTAATAATACAACAAATTTATCTCACAGAAACAGCAGAGAAACAATCAACAATGGATAATATTAGGCATTTCCATTAATGGAGAGAAAACCAGAAAAAGGAGAGTAAAAACCTCAGAGAAACACTCAACAATGGCGGACGGAGGGAAGCCACGAACGGAGTAAAGCCACGAACAGAGTAAAGCCACGAACGGAGTAACGCCACGAACGAATGGAGTAAAGCCACAGATGGAGTTTCGTTCGTTTGCAGAGAAAAGGAAGAAGAAGAACAGTGTCGCGAGAATTAGGGTGAAATAGAAACGGTCATAAGAAAATAGAGGGATATCAGATTATGTTTTAATTTTAATATTTTAAAAGACTTAAGGCGGCGCTTTTAGAAAGCGCTTTCTTATGTTAGTCCTTTAGCAGTGCTTTTGGGGTAAAAGCGCTTTCTTATGTGGGATTAATGAAAGGCCTTTAGCAGCGCTTTCCAAAAGCACTGGCTAAAGCGTGTTGTACGAAAGCCCTTTAGCAGCGCTTTTCAAAAGCGCGGGCTTATGGTACCCTTTTAGCAGCGCTTTTCATAAAGCGCTTTCTAAAGTTCGCCTGCCTTAGCGCTTTTCAAAAGTGCTGTCTTAGGTCCCCCATATAGCAGCACTTTTTTCTTTCGTTTTTTATTTTTGTTTTTAGCGAAACTTATAGCAGCGCTTGTAACACCCCCAATCTATACCCCCAATTAAATAAAGCGGTAAAAGAAAATTCATAATTTCATCAGAGTATATTTAGAAATTCACAGCATAGACCGAGGGGTCACATCAATTTGAAACAAACATACAACACCTGCCCATAAAGATATGCAACACTCGCAGGTACCAAATAAATAGAGGAACTTAGTTCCTACTACCCACATTTAAATACAGAATAAAGCGAAAAATCTGTACTGAATCTCATATATATATATATATATATAAAAGTTTGTCATACATCAAGTCATACATGCACAAGCCAAAAGATATATATACATATACACATAAATCGCCAACGGCCTCCCTAACTACCCGGTGTCACATATCAGAGTCGAACGACAAAAAAATGAAGTCCTAGGCTTCACAAAAAGACCTCCAGCAACTCTAATCTGCAATGCCTCATAGAGCATTCACAACAGCAGAAGGGTGAGAAAAACAATCATAATATAATTGCATACAATTATATATAACAACAAAATACACATATATATACTGTTCTCACCACAACTCATACCAGAATTCAAACACACAACACACAATGTATAATTCATTTTTCCATCACCAAGGTATACCAACCAAGCACAATACAAGTATCACCAACCATATACATATGTCAATTTATCAATTTCATCCACATTTCCACACATAAACCAACCATTAATGACTTATGCAAATACAAGAGACCGACGCAACGACTCTATGCATATGCACATGCGGTACCGACTTCCATCAATTCTCAGCACCAGTTCACTCAGGAACTATTGGAACCATCGCTCGTTACTTAATGTAACTCCCCGTCGGGCATATGATGTTCCCCGTCACTCACACCTCTTTGTATAAGGCACAGGACGTTTATGGATCGCTCACACCTCTTTGTATAAGGCACAGGACCGATCGCTCACACCTCTTTGTATAAGGCACACGATCGTCTATAATCATCGCTCACACCTCTTTGTATAAGGCACGCGATGTTATAGCAGATTCCCTCTGGAATCAATCTGTCACTCAGGACGTCACAAGAATGCATATCTTGATGCTCAGCCTACAATGACTCATGACATTCAAATGCACACATATATGCAACCATTTCACTTAACATTAATCATGCTTTGCAATTCAAGCCCAAAAAAATGCATTTATACCACACAACAACACGCAAATCATACCATAACCACATCAACAGCACATTGCATGATACACAGCAATTACACATAATTATAACGACAAAAGTCAACAAACAACACTATTCCAAATCCCCAACATAATTAAATTAGCTAACAATCTCAAAATTATTATACTAAGAAAGTACAGCTCAATAGCTACTCAACAATACCAAGAATGTTAAAAACGGATAAACGGAACACAAGTTACGGACTAAACAAGAAAAGACATCGCGAAAAAACCCCATACGCGTATTGCCCAAGGTCATACGCGTATGGGCAGAGACCATTTTTTCCCAAAATTCCCATTAAAATTCCAATACGCGTAGTGCCCTACACCATACGCGTATTGCCCTAAATGTTACGCGTACCATACGCAAATGGACAGATGGCCGAGAAAATGAAGCTTCTATACGCGTATTGCCCAGTTTTCTTCAATGCCATACGCGTATTGCCTTGTCCAATACGCGTATTGCCTTGAGTGATACGCGTATGGGCAGTGAAAAATCCAGAAAATTCTGCAGAACTTTGTTCTTCATTTTCCCAACCAAAATCAACCCATTTTCACCTATACACCAGAAAAATTACCAATACAATGCCTAACAACAGGTATCTAACATGTATCAACAATAATGGACCTGAAAACATAATTTCCGACACAATTTAATCGATTTCTAATCAATTTCTACATAATATGGTTTTTACTATAGATTTCCATTTCAATCCAATAACATCCAAAAACATACATACATAATCATACACAAGCATATAATAATCGAGTTTCGCACCCTTACCCGATTTAATCGTGTTTAGAAAAGTCGGGAGATTAATTTCTTGATTTCCAAGTTTTTCTCTCTTTTTCTTCTCTTCTTCTCTTTTCTTTCCCTTTTCCTTCTTCTCTTTTTCTTTCTCTCTATTTTTCTCTCTTTCTATTTTCTATTTTCTAACTTAAGGAAAAATAAGATGAAATGACCAAAATACCCCTACACTCAATTATCTCGCAAACGTTCCCAACACCCGATGAAATATCACAACATTGAAAAATAACATATTTCCAAATAAAAGTCGAAATAAAATAAAATAATAATAAAATAACCAAACGACTCAATTAAATAAAAACTGACAAAACTGGGGCGTTACAACTCTCCCCCACTTAGAAATTTTCGTCCTCGAAAATATACTTGAGACGAACAACTCTGGATACGACTCCCGCATCCGACTCTCAAACTCCCAAGTCAAATTGCCCTCAGCAGCGCCTCCCCACGCCACTTTCATAAGTGCAATATCCTTGCCCCTCAACCGCTTCACCTCGCGATCCAAAATCCTAACTGGTAGTGCCTCAACCGTAAGGTTCTCCCTTACCTCAACCTCGTCCATCGGAATCACATGCGACGGATCCGGAACATACTTCCGAAGCTGTGAAACATGGAACACATCGTGCAAATTCGACAGATTCGGGGGCAACGCCACCCTATAAGCCACAACACCAACTCTCGCAGATATCTGGTAAGGACCAATAAACCGAGAAGTAAGTTTCTTCGATTTCAATGCACGACCCACACCCGTTACCGGCGTAACTCTCAAAATTACATGATCGCCCTCTTGGAACTCAAGATCTTTTCTTCTCCGATCATGATAACTCTTTTGCCTACTCTGAGAAGCCTTCATTTTCTCACGAATAAGCTTCACCTTTTCCGTAGTCTGTTGCACCAACTCCGGTCCAACCACCGAACTCTCACCAGATTCGTGCCAACACAATGGTGTTCGACATCTTCGTCCATACAGTGCTTCAAACGGTGCCATTCCAATACTCGAATTGAAACTGTTATTATACGTGAATTCAATCAATGCAAGATAACTATCCCATGCACCACCTTGTTCAAGAACACAAGCCCTCAACAAATCTTCCAATGACTGAATCGTTCGCTCGGTCTGACTATCCGTTTGCGGATGATAAGCTGAACTCAATCTCAATTTAGAACCCAACGCCTTCTGTAAACTTTCCCAAAATCTTGAAGTAAACCTCGGATCTCGATCTGAAACAATACTCAACGGAACCCCATGCAACTTCACAATCACACTGATGTAAATCTCAGCTAACCTCTCCAAAGTAAAATTGATGTCAATCGGAATGAAATGAGCCGATTTAGTCAGCCTATCAACAACCACCCAAATAGCATTATGCCCTCGCTATGTATTCGGCAACCCTGTTACAAAATCCATGGAAATGCTATCCCACTTCCACTCAGGAATATCCAACGGTTGCAACAAACCACTAGGCCTCTGATGTTACACTTTCGACTTCTGGCACGTCAAACAAGCATACACAAACTGAGCCACATCTCTTTCTAATCAAGACCACCAGAAAATCTTTTTCAAATCTTGGTACATCTTATTCGCTCCCAGATGTATACTCAAATTACTCCGGTGTCCTTCCTCCAAAATCATCTTTTTCAACTCCGCATCATCAGGAATACAAATTCGGCCTCGGAATCTCAAAACACCATTAACATCCATTTTAAAATCACTATTCACATCTTTTTCTCCAACCAACATCAAATCCGCAAATTTCACATCCAACTTCTGTTTCTCACTAACAGTCATCAGAAAATCATTAGTAACCTTCAACATACCAAGCCTCACACTATCCGACGTCACTTCACATACCAAACTCAAGTCTCTAAACGATTCCAAAAGTTCTCACTCCTTAACCATTAAAGCGGACATATGCAATGATTTCCGACTCAACGCATCGGCTACCATATTAGCTTTACCAGGATGGTAATTCAAGCCAAAGTCGTAGTCCTTCAGAAATTCCAACCACCTCCGCTGCCTCATATTTAACTTGTTCTAATCAAACAAATATTTCAAACTTTTGTGATCACTAAAGACTTCAAATCTTGCACCGTAGAGATAATGCCTCCAAATCTTCAACACAAAAACCACAGCCGCTAACTCAAGATCATGAGTAGGATAATTTTTCTCATGAATCCTCAATTTCCTGGAAGCATAAGCTACAACCTTACCTTCTTGCATTAGAACACCACCTAGACCAATCAAAGACGCATCGCAATACACCACAAACGGTTCATTAGGATCCGATAAAATCAAAATCAGAGCTGTCGTCAATCTTCTCTTCAGCTCATTAAAACTCTCCTCGCACCGAATATCCCAAATGAATGCTTGCCCTTTACAAGTCAGCTGGGTCAAAGGAAGTGCTAGCTTAGAAAAACCTTCAATGAACCTTCGATAATAACCGGCCAAACCCAAAAAGCTTCGAATTTCGGTAACAGATCTCGGAGCCTCCCATTGTAGAACTGCTTCTACTTTAGATGGATCCACAGAAATACCATTACCTGAAATCACGTGCCCAAGAAAACTCACCTCCGACAACTAGAATTCACACTTGGACAGTTTGGCAAAAAGCTTTCTTTCTTTCAAAACCTGCAAAACAATACGCAAATGCTCTGCGTGCTCCTCCCAAGACTTAGAATAAATCAAAATGTCATTAATAAACACAACAACAAATCGATCCAAATGCTCGTGGAAAATAGGATTCATGTACTCCATAAACACACCTGGCGCATTAGAAACCCCGAACGACATCACAGAATATTCATAATGACCGTAACGTGTCCTAAAAGCCGTCTTCTGAATATCTTCGTCCTTCACCCTTATCTGATGATACCCTGACCTCAAGTCAATCTTACTGAACACACACGCACCAACCAACTGATCCATCAGATCATCAATTCTCGGAAGAGGATACTTATTCTTAATCGTCACCTTATTCAACTGGCGATAATCAATACACAATCGCATACTTCCATCTTTCTTTTTCACCAATAAAACTGGAGCACCCCAAGGAGAAACGCTTGGCCTCACAAACTTCTTTTCCAACAATTCATTCAACTGCTTCTTTAACTCAACCAACTCGGATGCCGACATACGATAAGGTGCCATAGAAACAGGTCTAGTACCAGGAACTAGACCTATAGAAAACTCCACCTCTCTCTCTGGCGGCAAGTCTGAAATATCCTCAGGAAACACTTCCGGAAACTCACACACAACAGGAAACACATCAAGTGAAACTCGACTCTCCACAGTCAATGATGCAAACAACCCAAACAACTGAGCTTCATCCGCCAAAAGTTTCTTCAACTCTTTGGTAGATAAGAAACTCGAGTCTTCGTCTTCCTCAAGAGAAGGAAACCTTACTAACTTATGATAACAATCAATATGAACCCGATTGAACTGCAACCAATTCATTCCCAGAACCACATCTAAACCCTCCAACGGTAAACACACCAAATCCATCTCAAAGTCTTTACCATAAATGGTCAAAGGACAACTTAGACAAACCAAAGAAGTAGTTACTAACCCCATTGCTGGAGTATCAATAATCATCTCACCACTCATCAAAGACAACACAAGATTTAAACGCTTCGCGCACTCAGACGAAATAAATGAATGAGTCGCTCCAGTATCAATAATAGCAACTAAAGGAGTACTATTAATAAAACAAGTACCTCTGATCAGACGATCTGCACTTGAAGTCTGAGTTCCCGCCAAGGCAAAAACTTTCCCACCAGCTGGAGCTTGCTTCGGTTTCGGACACTTTGTATTAACATGTCCAGGCTCACCACAATTGAAACACTTCACCACGTTCCTCTTACAATCAGCTGCAATGTGTCCTAAACCTCCACAGTTAGAACACTTCCTAAAATCTTTCTTACATTCGAACTGACGATGTCCCACATCACCACATCTATAACACCTCAGAGGACCAGACATTCCTCCTCCACTTGACCGTTTCTCAAAGTTTCCCCTTTGTTTACCCTTATCAGCTGGTGTTACATACGGACCACCACGGAACTGTTGCTTCCCTTTCCTCTCACTCACATTCTTATAGTGAGTAGAACGAGCCTTACTATCCTCCTCATAAATCCTACAACAATCCACCAAATCAGAGAACCTCCGAATCCTTTGGTAACCAATGGCCTGCTTTATCTCAGGATGCAATCCGTTTTCAAACTTTACACACTTAGAAAATTCCGCGGCCGCTTCAGCATAATGTGGGTAAAACTGCACAAGTTCCACAAACTTAGCAGTATAATCAACAACAGACATATTACCTTGTTTCAATTCCAAGAACTCAATTTTTTTCTTTCCTCTTACATCTTCAGGAAAATACTTCCCTAAGAACTCCCGGCTAAAAACTTCCCAAGTAATTTCTTCTTCCTCTGCAGCTTCCAACACATGACGTGTACTAACCCACCAATCATCAGTTTCTTCTAGTAACATGTGAGTACCCAGTCTCACCTTCTGATCCTCAGCACAATCCATCACTCGGAAAATTCTTTCAATCTCTTTAAGCCATATCTGAGCACCATCAGGATCATATCTTCCCTTGAAGACAGGCGGTTTGTTCTTCCTAAACTCATCATTACCTGCAGCATTAGGTGCACCCTGCACAGCCCGAGCCATAGCTTGCATAGCAGCAGCCAAAGCAGCGTCATTCCTACCAGCCATATTCTGTTCATTTCCAATAACAGCAACTATGGTTAAACAAACAGCTCATCCAACTACAACGACCAACAAGGACTGACACAACTGACACGGACAGGCTCTGATACCACTTAATGTAACACCCCTAATCTATACCCCCAATTAAATAAAGCGGTAAAAGAAAATTCAAAATTTCATCAGAGTATATTTAGAAATTCACAGCATAGACCGAGGGGTCACATCAATTTGAAACAAACATACAACACCTGCCCATAAAGATATGCAACACTCGCAGGTAGCAAATAAACAGAGGAACTTAGTTCCTACTACCCACATTCAAATACAGAATAAAGAGGAAAATCTGTACTGAATCTCATATATATATATCACATAAAAAGTTTGTCACACATCAAGTCATACATGCACAAGCCAAAATATATATATACATATACACTTAAATCACCAACGGCCTCCCTAACTACCCGGTGTCACATATCAGAGCCGACCGACAAAAAAATGAAGTCCTAGGCTACACAAAAAGACCTCCAGCAACTCTAATCTGCAATGCCTCATAGAGCATTCACAACAGCAGAAGGGTGAGAAAAACAATCATAATATAATTGCATACAATTATATATAACAATAAAATACACATATATATACTGTTCTCACCACAACTCATACCAGAATTCAAACACACAACACACAATGTATAATTCATTTTTCCATCACCAAGGTATACCAACCAAGCACAATACAAGTATCACCAACCATATACATATGTCAATTTATCAATTTTATCCACATTTCCACACATAAACCAACCATTAATGACTTATGCAAATACAAGAGACCGACGCAACGACTCTATGCATATGCACATGCGGTACCGACTTCCATCAATTCTCATCACCAGTTCACTCAGGAACTATTGGAACCATCGCTCGTTACTTAATGTAACTCCCCGTCGGGCATACGATGTTCCCCGTCGCTGACACCTCTTTATATAAGGCACACGACGTTTATGGATCGCTCACACCTCTTTGTATAAGGCACACGACCCGATCGCTCACACCTCTTTGTATAAGGCACACGACCTGATCGCTCACACCTCATTGTATAAGGCACACGATCATCTATAATCATCGCTCACACCTCTTTGTATAAGGCACACGATGTTATAGCGGATTCCCTCTGGAATCAATTCGTCACTCAGGACGTCACAAGAATGCATATCATGATGCTCAGCCTACAATGACTCATGACATTCAAATGCACACATATATGCAACCATTTCACTTAACATTAATCATGCTTTGCAATTCAAGCCCAAAACAATGCATTTATACCACACAACAGCACGCAAATCATACCATAACCACATCAACAACACATTGCATGATACACAACAATTACACACAATTATAACGACAAAAGTCGACAAAACGACACTATTCCAAATCCCCGACATAATTAAATCGGCTAACAATCTCAAAAGTATTATAATAAGAAAGTACAGTTCAATAGCTACTCAACGATACCAAGAATGTTAAAAATGGATAAACGGAACACAAGTTACGGACTAAACAAGAAAAGACATCGCGGAAAAACCCCATTTTTCAATTTTCCTGATAATACGCGTATTGCCCTGAGCCATACGCGTATTGCCCTAATTCTTCGCCCATTTCATACGCGTATTGCCCAAGGTCATACGCGTATGGGCAGAGACCATTTTTTCCCAAAATTCCCATTAAAATTCCAATACGCGTAGTGCCCTACACCATACGCGTATTGCCCTAAATGTTACGCGTACCATACGCAAATGGACAGATGGCCGAGAAAATGAAGCTTCCATACGCGTATTGCCCAGTTTTCTTCAATGCCATACGCGTATTGCCTTGTCCAATACGCGTATTGCCTTGAGTGATACGCGTATGGGCAGTGAAAAATCCAGAAAATTCTACAAAACTTTGTTCTGTGTTTTCCCAACCAAAATCAACCCATTTTCACCTATACACCATAAAAATTACCAATACAATGCCTAACAAAAGGTATCTAACATGTATCAACAATAATGGACCTGAAAACATAATTTCCGACACAATTTAATCGATTTCTAATCAATTTCTACATAATATGGTTTTTACTATATATTTCCATTTCAATCCAATAACATCCAAAAACATACATACATAATCATACACAAGCATATAATAATCGAGTTTCGCACCCTTACCCGATTTAATCGTGTTTAGAAAAGTCGGGAGATTGATTTCTTGATTTCCAGGTTTTTCTCTCTTTTTCTTCTCTTCTTCTCTTTTCTTTCCCTTTTCCTTCTTCTCTTTTTCTTTCTCTCTATTTTTCTCTCTTTCTATTTTCTATTTTCTAACTTAAGGAAAAATAAGATGAAATTACCAAAATACCCCTACACTCAATTATCTCGCAAACGTTCCCAACACCCGATAAAATATCACAACATTGAAAAATAACATATTTCCAAATAAAAGTCGAAATAAAATAAAATAATAATAAAATAACCAAACGACTCAATTAAATAAAAACTGACAAAACTGGGGCGTTACAGCGCTTCTGCCAAAAAGCGTTGTCTTTGTTGTGCTGGCAAAACACAATTTTGGCGTAGTGTATGTCATCTTGACAGTTGTAAACTATTTGATAAATACATATCGTTTAAAATATTTAGAAACACATAATTATGTTTGTTGGCTAAAAGAAATGTATAATTTAAACATGTAAGAACAATTCGTCTCATAAAACTCTAAGAACATTTAATTTGTCGCAACATGATATATTTAAACCCTCAACTTCTCATTTTTCAACACTTAGTGTGTGAATTTTATTCTTGGATCGATTCGAACAATTATATATATATATATATTTGAGATTATGTAAGTATTTCAAATCAGTTTTCTTATTATATAAGAAAAAAATCAAAAACACAAAAAGAAGATATAGTCTTTGATAAATGAGTACTTATAGCAGCAGAACTAAAGAAAGTTAGGAAGAATGATTGTGAACTTTAACAAATGACTCAAAACATTTGTCACCCATCTTTAAAAATAGATTTGCACATACCCACACAAATTTTTTACGCTCTAGGAAATTAATTAGAACATTTGATATGCTCCAGGAATTCTCACTTTTTACTACCTGAATAACCTGAAAAGTTTTAGAGTAACAGACAAGAAACATGTAACTTGCTTCCTAACACAACTTGATATCCACACACATTCCATGAATATCAACAATTCAGAATATTAAACCATCCAACACTCTTGTTGAACTCAAATATGAAGCTCTTGTGGTGGTATTTAACTAGACAACTAAAGCATGTGAAACCCATGTTTTTAGTTCCTTCCCATCTATATTAAGGATCACTAAGTCATAATTACTGTTTTACCAAGAAACCTCTCGACAAGGTTTAAGAGTACCAAAAGAAATTTGACCCACTTAAAATTTAGATATAATAGTTACAATAACATACTTTGTGATAGAGACTATATATAACACCCCAAATATGATACGTATATAATTACCATATTTGAAATGTTATACGTTGGTAACTGATACATTCAATAATGTCTAGATGACATTGAACACCACAAGGTCTACAAAATAGTGCATATACATATAAGATGTCTGATACAAAATAATAAGAAAAAATGCACAGCGGAAAGCAACATAAATAATAGTTCTTTAATTTTCTTCAAGCTATTTTTCCTTTTCCCTTGGATGATACATCCTCGTATGAAAATATTCAACAATAATGGGGTGAGATATTTCTATCTCAGTGGAACCCTACAAGTCCACTCGACCAAATGGTTCTAGTACTATTCTAATCTCACTAGTATTAGAGTCGCATATTAGTTAAATAAAAAATAATAAGGGAACTAAGATCATCCAGCTTCATGTAATATGTGAATATCAACATACACTCATTCCACATACAATGCAGAACTTAGGATACAATTATCATCACGAAACATCCATTGCCTACTAATACTCCTTATTTTCGTGTCTAGTTTTTTGAAATCGGGGACTTCCTACTAATCTTTTCCACCAAGGATGTTATTACGGTACAAACTTTCACCTTTGACTAGATTACCCTCCTAATAAGGAACTACATTCACTATATGCTCTAGGAGCCTCATCATTCATCATATGTATTACACTTGATTCTTCCAAAATTAATGTTATCGATACTTACCAGCTCGGAACACGACTACATATCCGAGAAGTCTTACTAGGGTACTGTCATACCCTAAATTTTGACCCTAAGACTTCACATCATTGTGAAGATCATCACCATAATATTGATGTACCTTCATACCTCACTAATCCTTTAAAAGATTGTTGAGTGTTCACCTTGACCAAGAATTAGGGTTTTTTAAGCCCTACAGCGGATTCAGGCAAATGATCAATAAAAAATTGACATGATCTTCAACTTATCAAGCCTTTCAATCATTCATGGAGGACAAAAGATCCTCAACATCAATAATCAAGCACAAGATTGAATCATTTCAAGTTGATCAAGCCTCAAGACCATCAGTGTCACCAAATTAGGGTTTTGGTCGACCTAGGCTTCGAGAGGGAAATTTTCATCTGGGTATGAGCCAAGACCTCAAGATATGTTTCATGGACCTCAAATACATCATATTAGTCCATTCATATGATTGGATTGATTCAAAGAACTTGATTCACAAACAATGGAAGAATTCAAATCCATATGAACCACAAGCTAGGGTTTTGATGAAAAGTCAACCATACCTTTGACTTTTGGCCAAGAAGTGATCTCAAACCTTGGTGTATGATTCAATACACTCAAATGTACCCTTGAAGTCCATTCATAAGTTTAAAATCACCTTGGAACATCCATTCATTGAAAATCAAGAATTAGGGTTTCTCTGCACAAAATTCATTTGAGACCCTAAGTCAAAGTTTGACTTTTTCGCCAAAAATGTTCATCATGAACCATTATACAAGAAAACATGATTGTTGCATTTGAACAAGATTTTATCAAGAAATTAAGGTTACTTGTAAAAAGGGCAGTGTTAAGAAAGTTGAAAATTTCACTAAGTTATGGAAAAAAGTGTTTAAGTACCCAATTTCCAAAGGCCATAACTTGTGATCCTGATAACGCAAAATTATATTGTGTATTTGACTTGACTTGCATGAATTTTAGTTATGATTTAATTGATTTTTCCCTGATTTATGTCCTATTATTCCTGTATTTATTTCCTTTTTCAGGTACTCGAGTCGGATCAGAATTTATCAAGAAATGGAGAAAATATGGATGAATTGAAGAAGAAGTGAAGAAAATAGAAGAAAAAGAAATATTAAAAAAAATAAAAGATGAAAAAATAATAATAATAAAGGGGTGGGGCCCACCACCACTCATAAATATGGCGCAAGCCACATTGAGGGGTGGCGCCCACCACCTAGTAGAAGTTGCACCCACCACTAGTGGAGAGTGAGGAAGAGGTGGCGCCAGCCACCTATCTCTTAGGAGATAAAACTTCCCACTTTCCCTTTTATTTCTCTCCATGACTTCAGTCCTCTCTCAACCAAAACCTAGTATTCGTTCATCCGGTTCTCACGCGACTCACCTATTATTTCGGAAGATCAAGCCAGTATAAAAAGAGAAGGGAAACCTCCATTGAGGGGGTCGACTTTTCTTTGCCAGAATTTTCCTTGTTTAGTTTTTAGGCAGTTTTCTTTCACCATGTAAAAGTAATAGTTTTCCACATCAGGGGACTATTACCAATATAATTTTAGGATTTATTTTTGTCAGTCGATTTCTGTACTTTGATTCGAAGCCTTCAGGCGTATTACAATTCAGCATCTATTTAATTTCAGGTTTCCTTTATCGTTTATTTTACTGTTATTGCTTTCTTATTTTATTTGCTAGATCATGTTTGGTATTAAGTTTATTTATCGTAACTACGTGTTTGTTTTCCTATTTATGTCTTTCTAAATATTCTTGAGTCCGGTGTATGAGGACCTTCGTTACCGACAGGACTCGGTAGAAAATAATAGGTGCGAACTTATGATTAAAATTCTGTTTTGGTTTTAGTTTCAAAGTCTAATGTAAATAGCTTTGTCACGAGAGTGAGAGGTTATTTAACACGATTTTGTCACGAGAGTGAGAAATTAATTAAGGTTAGAGTCGGCACTGCGAGAGCGTGGGGGTCGAACCGGACAGTGGAAATTAGGCAACATATCTAAATACAACGAGAGCGCTTTAGATACGTTTAGGATATTATTGGCTTTCAAAATATATTTCCTAGTTACCGGGCGAGCGAGAGAAAAATCTTGGGATTAGGGAACATGACTTTAGTTAATACCGCGAGAGCGTGAGGCGGAGTTTTTAAGTCGGTATATTCTACGGAACTGAGTTATAGTTGTAATTAGTACCCGAATTCTACAAAGTCCTTTAGGAACGCGGAATCCATATTGCAGCCTCTCTTTATTATCATATTTTCTAAGTTCATTTTTTGTTTTAGTTCTAGTTTCCTCTTAATTAAATATTCATTAGCCTTAGCTTTACAAAGCGACAATAGATTACGGTAGGTTGACATTGGTCTCTGTGGGTTCGACAATCTTTTATATTACTTCAATAAATCCGTGCACTTGCGGACGCATCAAGTTTTTGGCGCCGTTGCCGGGGATCAACAGTAAATATTGTGATTCCGTTGTTGTACCGTATAGACTAAGGCACTCATTACTATGTATCACACAAATTTTTTCTACAATCACCACTCCCAGTATTTCGAGGAATCGCAAGAGTCCCATAATTCCAACCTTGAAATACAAATGGAGAATTTCAATGCATCACTAACTCATTCTCACCCAAATTGCCTCTACAACTACCAATCCCAACATTTTGAGGAGTCACAAGAATCTCATAATTCCAACCTAGAAATATTAATGCAGGATTTCAATGCGACACTGACTCACTCCCAATATCTCGAGGAACCGCACTCAAATTCACCATTCCCAATATTTTGAGGAACCACAAGAATCTTTTAATTCCACCCTCAAAACATTAATGGAGGATTTCATTGAAACAACAATTAATTCTAGGTTAGAATCTATGATGGAGCACTTTGTGGAGACACAAACTCTCCAGAATGAAGAGCTTAGAAGACAACATCTCGATACTTATGAAACCCTTAGGCAGATAAACACTATGGTTGAGTCCCTCGTGACTCACACTGAGGCATTGGAGACTCAAATCTCCCTGCTTGCACAGACACCTATAAGACCCTCCCCTGAGGAGCATGTGGATGTTGTAACAACCATTAATGAAAAGCTAATCGAGAATCTCAAGGAGAGTGATAATGAGGTTGAGGAGAGTGATAATGAGGTTGAGGAGAGTTCTGGTGAGAAGAGAGTAGAGATTGAGAAAAATCGATCGACACCATCCGAAAGGGAGGTTGTCGAAGAGGTAGTGAAGGAAGCACATAATGTCGTTCATCCTCCATATACCCCACCAATTCCTTTCTCGCAAAGTTTTGTGGAAGCTAAGGTAGAATTCCAATCCAAAACGTATGCGGAGGTATTAGAAAATATCCACACCGATGCATATTTGTTTGAGGTCACGCATAAAAAGAGAAAATTCGAGGACCATGAAACTAGGGATATCATTACTGCTAAGAGGGTAAGGTTAAACTTTGAGGTGATGGATGAAATAACTAAGCCCAAACCAGAAAAACTAATAGTTAGGATAGATCCTGAACCACCACCACAAGTTCAAAAGAATGAACCACCCCACAGAAGGAAGAAAAGAAAAGGTGAGGGATATGTGAGATGGCTTGATAAGTGGCCATGGAAACCGAAAATTATTAGCCGTCGAGCTATCGACGTTAAACAAAGCCCTGCGTGGGTGGCAACCCACGAGATTTTAATTTAATTTTTTCCTTTTATTGTTTGTGTTTGCAGGAAATAAAGAATGGTATCGCTTGTCACGTCTCGGCTACATTTAGGCGAAAAATGTCTAGATAACAATCCCGGAAATGACCCGGTGCCCACGGACATTCCTACGAATGTCGCTGCTGGTGGGGACACCGATGATGAGTATGATATCAGAGAGCATGTCTCTCTAGTTCGTAACTTACCTCCTCCTTGTTCTTTGCATGGTCAGGTTCCACCTGCACACACCGCACCGTATTTTTCTAACAATTTTTGCAGGTACTTCCTTCGGAAACAGGTAGTATGATGAGCAGCTTCAGTAAAGTGAAGTTTCAGCAAATTCAGATAACTCGTAGTACAAGACGCCAGAGTAGAAGTGGCCAGCGAAGACAGGGACAACATGGGAAGAATCAGAGCAAATTTGGTCGTGGCATTCATACAGGTTCTATCCTTCCTCTACCACCTTTTATCAAAACATTGAGGATAATGTTTGGTTTAAGTATGGAGGAGGAACATTTACCGCTTTCATTTTACCACTTTCTAGTTAGATTTACTGTTTTCCAGCATGATTTTAAAATTTTTTCTGTTTTAAATGTTTCGTCCGTCTGTGCATGTGATGTCGAGTCTTTATGCTGATTTTATGTTGTTTATCGATTTCCCCATTTTCTAGAGTCATAACAAATATTTTGAAATTTTTTGAGTTAAAAATAGTGTTTCTTTTGAAAATCTTAGGTTACAAACGAAATTGAGGTTGAATTTTAAGACTTGGAAAAGTTCCGCAAGATCGATATCGTTCTAACACCGTGAGCCTCCCAGTTATGGAAATCAATTTGAGTACTTGTTATGCCATAGCCTTAAGTTCTCACCCCTTTAGTAGTCCCTAATTAGTTTATTTAGCAGTCAACACCATCCTAAGCACGCACTGTAGCGAGCGATTTTGGACGTGGTTCTTAAGCACTGCCGCTCTGGGGTACTACAGGTGGATTCATTTTTTATCCTATTGAAGCTGATGAAGGAAGGGAAATAGATGTCTCCAATTAACCCTGCTTGCATACTGAGTTTGAACAATGGTCTGTTAGGTTACAGATGCTATGTTGAAGTGGGACCCAATCTTCGGTTATTTCGCTTGAGAACACAGTGTTTAGACTATTGGTGAGGTTGTTGATATTGTGCTTAGATTTGATGCTTCTGGGTTGATTTGGTGGAGGTACGGGATTTTAGGTTTTTTATTAGTGTGCTCGCTAAGATTTCTTCAATCTTATGCCTACGTATTCCCGTTTAACGAAACAGGGAAATCAGAGCGATCGTAGTTCCTCCTATTCTATGGGAGGAAAAAGGTCGTTTTGTGTCTTGTTCGAAGCCCAAGACGTGAAGCCAAAGGTGGTTTGTATCTTGTTCAAAGCCCAAGATGTGAAGCTAAAGGGTCTATTTGTATCTTGTTCGAAACCCAAGATGTGAAGCTAAAGGGTCTTGACTTTAGAGAGAATTTGTCATCTCTAAAGGGGGATATTTGGTCTGTTTGTCACAACTGTTGGGTGACTGATTATAAAGGAGAATTACTTTAACTGGGATATGTGAATCCAGCAGTGCCATAATTTCCTTTATAGGGGATTTTTAACCTGAAGGAGAAGACTTTAACTCAGTGTAGAGCAATGTCATCTTTCCTTAGGAATTTCTCATGCTAAAAGAGGGACAGTGGCGTGTAGAGCTGTCAAAAAGGCCCTATTTGGTAAAGCCCCAATAATTAGGCCCCCTACTTAGCCCCTATTTTTTAGGCCCCCTACTAAATAAATATTTTTTGGGGCCCTTATTTTTAAGCCCACTCATATTTTTGTTTTATATGGGGCCTAAGTGAGGGGCTCTAATCTAATTTATTCGGAAAATAAAAAGTTGATGATTTTTTTAAATAAAAAAATTAATTTTTTTGAAAATGAAAAAGCCGTTTATTTTTCGGAATAAAATTCATTTTTTTTCGAAAATAACAAAAATTGATTTTTTCGGAAAAAAAAATAGTTTTTTTAAATAAAAAAATTGATTTTTTTTGAAAAAAAATATTTTTTTCCGAAAATAAAAAACGTCGATTTTTTTGGAAATAAGAAACTGTCAATTTTTTTTAAAATAAAATAAAAAGTCGAATTTTTTTCAAAAATAAAAAGTCGATTTTGGGTCTACCAAATTGATTTATGGAGTAATCAATGGGAAAACAAGTCTATTTCAAGGTCAAACAAAATTGTCAATATATTTGTCTTGAAAATTGATGGCAGGTAATGTAGAAAAACATTAATGTAATTTTGTTCACATGTATTATAGTATGCAACAGTGGTAGAATATTTCTCTCTCAATAATAAATGTTGGATTTTGATCTCTATATGTGAGGACAATGACATGAGTACAATTACATATTTGTAGTTAATGTGGTCCAATGAGTAAAATCGGTTTTTTTAATATGAAACAGTCGATTTTTTCGAAATTAAATAAAAAGCCGTTTTTTTTTCAAAACAAAAAGTCAATTGTTTTTCGAAAATAAAAAAATTAGGATTTTTTTTGGAAATTAAAAAGTTGACTTTTTTTCAAATATAGAAAAAAGTTAAATTTTTTTCAAATATAAAAAAAAAGTCGATTTTTATCAAAACTAAAAAAGTCAATTTTTCTTGAAAATAAAAAATTAATCGATTTTTTTAATTTATAAAAATTCAATTTTTTTCAAAAAAAAAATTGAAAAAAAAAATCCACATTTGAAAATGTTGGGGCCTTGAGGCCCTTCTTGAATTTTAAGGACCTTCACTTTAGGGGGCCTATATATTTTGGGGCTCATTTATTTTTAAAATTTTGAGCCCCCTATATTTTTTGGGCCTTACCGACCCCCTAAATTGACAGCTCTTGTGGCGTGGATGTAAATAATCCAGAGGCTTGCCGCTTACAGCAATTAGATGGGGAAAAGGAGTTGTTGATGTTTGTATACTGTGAACGAGGCACAACTTTTGATGCTAAAAGGTTGATTGGCTCAACCAGGGTTTCCTTATACAAAGCCTAAGAGGAGGCTATTGGCCCAACAAGAGGGTGTTTTTATGTGTCTCGTACGAAGCCCGAGAGAGAAGTTAAAAGGGTTTACTCAACAAGAGAGTGATGTTGTATGTGTCTTGTACGAAGCCCAAGACGGAGGCTAAAGTTGTTAGACTCAACAAGAGAGTCTTTGTACCTCGTACGAAGCCCGAGATGGAGGCTGAAAGTGTTTGACTCAACAAGAGAGTCTTTTATACTCAACAAGAGAGTGTTTTTTATCTCGTACAAAGCCCGAGATGGAGGCTAAAAGGGATTGACTCAACAAGAGAGTCTTTTATACTCAACAAGAGAGTGTTTTTTTATCTCGTACAAAGCCCGAGATGGAGGCTGAAAGGTGGTTGACTCAATAAGAGAGTCTTTTATACTCAACAAGAGAGTGTGAATAGGTTAGCTCCGCTGGGGAGAATCATTGTACAAAACCTAAGAGGAGGCTAGGGTGCTGGTAACTATCTCAGTTGAGTGACAGGTCCAGTAGGTTGGATAAAGAGAAAATCAGTTCTTATATGGGTAATGTTGTACTTTAGGATTGATATGAGGATCAGGGTTATTTCCTATTCTTTAAGGAAATGGGAAATCCAAAGGGTATTGAGACTGTCTAAGTCTACTGGTGTTTTGAGAAATCGATTCTCAGATAGTGAATGATCTTTGTACGATGCCCAAGAGAAGGCTGGTATGTTAAGGGATGAAGGCCAATCCATTAACAGGTCTGACACTTGACTCAGAAAGACAGCTCTAGCAAATTGATGACTAGGTTCTGTTTCTATACCTGTAGAGGTCTCTGGGTCCTTGTACTAAGCCCAAGAGAAGGCATGAGAGCTTTTAAGAAGCCGAAGGGTCCTTGTACAACGCCCAAGAGGAGGCGGGGATGCTTTTAAGAAGTCTGTGGGTCCCCAAACCCCGAGAAGTTCAAGACAAGCCATTCACCGAGAATAGATCAAGCCAGGAAAGTTCAAGAATTTGGAAGAAACTCAAGAGATGCCATTCACGGAGAAAATATCATCTCTGGGGAGTAGAGTCTCTTTGACAATTTCTAAGGGTGACAGTCTGAGAAAGGGTTCACCGAGAATGTTGCCTTTCACGTCTCCATATTGTTTAACCCCAAGAAGAGGGAAGACTGTGTCTGGTAATCCTATGGGGATCTAGTTTTGTTTGTATTTAAGAGTGACCAACATGGCTTTACCTAGTGCTAGACGTAGTTGCCGGGGAAAACTCTAAATAACTATACTAGTATTACACAGTGGATATATGACGAGTATATAAAAGTTTGTGAAAGAAGACTTACAGTGAGCAGCCCCACAATACAGTTATATATATGAAAGCAGATAAAGAAAGCGGGTAAACACTTACTCGGTTGTAGAGCTTCCATGCTGTTTGGTTAGTTTGTTCAACAAAGAAAGCTTTGATAACAATATTATATTCAAGATCAAAGGGGAAAGTGCTTTGAAAAGATTGTTGGGGCTTACAGCTCAAGGAGAGGTCCAAGGTTTTATCAGTGATTGCAATGTTGTTTGAAATTGTACAGGGACTTATACAAGTGACTGAGGCCCAAAATAGGTTTTCTGTACAAGGGGATGGGTCTTACACTCTCTCAAGAGGCCCAAAGGTGTTTAAAGGAAAGAATGAGGCTTATAACTCGAGGGTAGGCCCAGATGATTTGTTTTTTAATTGGTGATCGCGCCGATGTTTTTGAAAACACAGTGGGTCTTATACAATATCTGAGACCCAAAAAGTTTTGGTTTTCAAAGGGGTTGGGTCTTACACTCTATTAGAGGCCCAAAAAGTTTTAAAGAAAAGAAATGGGGCTTATAACACGAGGGTAGGCCCAGATGTTTTTCGTTTTGGAATGGCGATCACGCCGAGATTTTGAAAACGCAGTGGGTCTTATACAATGACTGAGGCCCAAAAAGTTTTGGTCTTCAAAAGGTTGGGTCTTACACTCTATTAGAGGCCTAAAAAGTTTAAAGAAAAGAAATGGGGCTTATAACACGAGGGTAGGCCCAGATGTTTTTCGTTTTGGAATGGCGATCACGCCGAGATTTTGAAAACGCAGTGGGTCTTATACAATGACTGAGGCCCAAAAAGTTTTGGTCTTCAAAAGGGTTGGGTCTTACACTCTATTAGAGGCCCAAGGTTTTGAAAAAGTTTGATGATGGTTGAATTAATCAAAAAACCCTAATTTGTTTCCAAAATGTATTTTAATTGAATAAAATTTCAATTAAAATGATCAAAATTGTTAAACATGTGGAAAACAAATTGTGATCTTGAATTGATGTTTCAAAAATCAAGTTTTGATCCACAAAATGATTGAAAATCACTAAAATTTGAAAAATCAAGAAGGAAAAAATATTTTAAATGTCAAAAACAATTAAAATATTAATTCTTTGCAAAAATATCAATTATATGAAATAAATAATATTTTGGGATTTTTTGGGAAAATAAAATATTTTAACATTTTTGTGAATTATTAAAAAAAGAATCAACTCAAAATCATTAAAACTCAGAGAAAAATTAATTTTTGAATCAATTAAATAAAATCACAAAACTCAAATATTCAAATTTTCAAAAAAGGGCGCCAAGAACAAGGGCAAGAACACGCGCCCTTCCTCTGTTTCTGCAGATTTGCGTTTTCTATCCAATCTCACTAAATACTTGATGATATCATGCAATCTACATACAAATCTACTAGTTTCAACCTCACGATCATGTTTATGGTCTTTAATTTCATTTATTTTAAACATGGAATAAGAAATCAAAGAGAAACCTCAAGAATCCTAAAATTTGCATGAAGGTTCAAAAATTCCATACACGATTCAAACAATGCAATTGATTGAGGGAAAACACTTCATGCATGATTATGAACATATGGCCAAATTATTGTGCAGCAAAAAATGCATGGATCATAGAGTTAGAAGAGCTCATGCTTACCTCTTGAAGCTGGTGGTCGTGTTTTGTATTAGAGGTGTTAGAGCTTGGTTCCAAGGTTACGGACAGCTTCCCTAGGTGCTATGGAGTGTGTCTGGATGCTTGGAGTGGATTGAAATGATCTGGAACTTGAGATGGTACCCCAACTGCAAATCTGTCAAAGGCTTGAGCAGTTGGCTGGTGATTTTGTGATTTTGATGTTCCAGATGTTATGTGAGTGTTTGGATCACCTCTATATGATGTTTATGAGGTGTGTGTGTGTGTGATTGGTTTGATTGGAATAGCTCGCAAACTCAAAACCCGATAGTGACTTGCTTTGGAAGGCAATTTTGGAGTGAAGAAGAGATTTTGAGGAAAGCATCTGTTAGATGGCTTTGGCGTACTCAAACTGATCACAAATGAGCCCTATTTATAGTAGAGCAAGTTTGTTTTGCAAGGAATAGTGAATCGCAACCGCTGCATAGGTTTGGCCAATGTTGAGCAATGAGAATCCAAGTCTCCTCTAGACATTGACTAGAGGTTAAGGCACAGGCTGCTGGTTCCCTTGGTCTTGGATAAGTTTTGACTGAATTCAGTTGGAAATGGCTCAGTCCATGCCACCTTGGTGCATCCATTAAATGCTCCAATCCAAAATTGGAGTCTTGTCCCCTCTTTAGGGATTTCTTGGTTTGGCATGCTACTTTTGGTTCCAAAGACTTGGGAGGCTTGGGATCAGAGTTGGTTCCTCCTTGGTCCCCCCTTGAGGTGTTCATATGGATAGAGTTGCTTTCCCTTTGCAAAATTTGAGCAAATCAAGCAAAACTCCAAAATCTGCCTTGCCATGATAGTTTACAGCAAGGCATATTGGCATTGTCATATATCATGGCTCAAGTGGACTTTGATGGAGTTCTTGGCCATTTTGGAAAGCCCTCATATGATACAACAATTGTTTGATCATAATTGGTTTTGATACTTTTTGGATCCAAGTGAAAAATGCCCATACATTTGGAAAAAAGTAAGGCAAATTCTGACTTAGTGAAAATTTCACTAAGTGTTGGAAAAAAGTGACATTTTCACTTTTTGTGATTTTGATCATTCCATAACTCAAAATCCATGAGGAATTGGAATAAGGTGTAGTTAAAGCTTTTGTAGAGGGTAATGAGAGCTACAAATCCGGCTTTGGATGGGGAAAATGGCCTTGTGGTTTAGGAGTTATGATCCTCCAAAGTTGGTACCCTAGCCACTTTGTTCCATAACTTAGAAAAATTTCTAAGTTTTTATGGTTACCCCTTTTACAAGTTATCCCACTTTTCTTGATTTTTCTTGATTAATGATGATTCCAATCACACATTAACATCATTTTAGGGTTAAGGAACCATAATTATGAAAAATCTCAAAAAGTCAAAGTTTGACTTTTGTGCACAGTTGACTTTTTATCCGATGAATTCCAAACTGTGCGATCCTCTATGAAATCAAGTCCTTGACCTAAATCAAACTTGATGGATTGATTTCATAGGTGTTAAAGGGTGTATTGAATCATGTCCTAGGGTTTGGGAGCATGTCCTGGTCCAAAGACAAAGATACAGTTAACTTTTCTCGCGAAACCCTAAATATGGTTCAAATGAAATTGAAACTTGTTGCTCAAGCTTCTTGGACCAATCCATTGTTGAAAATGGATCAATGTGATGTATTTGAGACCCTCAAATCATGTCTTGAGATCTTGGCTCATGTTTTGTCCCAAAAGTCAACTTGGGGGTGAATTAGGTCAAGAAACCCTAATTCCTGATTTTTAGTGAATGCATCCCCTGAGGTTAAATTGACTTGATGATTGGGTCCATGATGTCCCTTGGAGCATCTTAGGATATGCTTTGAAGCATTGGCTCATTCCCCAGAGTAAAATTTCCATCTGGAGGCCCTGGTAGACCAAAACCCTAATTTGGTGACACTGTCGATCTTGAGGCTTGATCCACTTAGAAGGTTGCAGCCTTGTGCTTGATCCTTGATGTGGGAGTCCTCTTTATCCATTGTTGATGTTTGAGAGGTTAGACAAGTTGAAGATTATGTCATTCCTTGATTGATCTTTTTCCTAAGGCTCTGAGAGGGCTAGAAACCCTAATCTTTGATAGTAGTGAATGCTCACCCATCTTTGGGGAGACTGATGAGGTATGATGATTCCTCCATATTGTGATGATGATTTGCACAATGATGGGAAATCTTAGTGGTCAAAATTTGGGGTATGACATGCACTAAGTAGGAAGCCGATGCAAATAAGTGTATGATCTCAGGCTTAAAAAGGTAAACTAAGAAAAAAAATGAATGAATGATGATGAATGCTCCTTCTAAGTTTGGTGATCCTCACCCGATCATTTAGCTCAACGGTGCAAACTTCTTTATTCTTATTGATATTTAAGCCAATGTGCAAAAAGCAAAAAAATGATGATAATGAGATCATAGTCACTAACAGGCTATCCTACCATGAGTGTGAAAGGATAACGAGCTTAATGTGATTGCGCCAAAATGAAAAAGGATAAAAGAAGGATGAGTGAGTTAGGCTTAGGTATAATGACATGACTCGGATTGGTTTGTATAGGAGGGAGGTTGATGACCGCAAAAGCGGAATTGTGTTGTTACGATATCCTTAGTGTGTGAGCAAGTACCTATCGACACAAACTTAACCGAAGTAGAGTTGGTAGCTTAGGATGAGTATCCGTATACACTATTTTTTCTCGTGAGTCATGGTTTGCTTGAGGACAAGCAAAGGTTTAAGTGTGGGGGAATTTGATAACGCGAAATTATATCGTGTATTTGACTTGACTTGCATGAATTTTAGGTATGATTTAATTGATTTTTCCCTGATTTATGTCCTATTATTCCCGTATTTATTTCCTTTTTCAGGTACTCGAGTTGGATCGGAATTTATCAAGAAATGGAGAAAATATGGATGAATTGAAGAAGAAGTGAAGAAAATAGAAGAAAAAGAAATATTCAGAAAAAAAAGAAAAGAAGAAAAAAAAAAGAAAAAAAATAATAAAGGAGTGGGGCCCACCACCACTCACAAATATGGCGCAAGCCACATTGAGGGGTGGCGCCCACCACCTAGTAGAAGTGGCAATCGCCACTAGTGTAGAGTGAGGAAGAGGTGGCGCCATCCACCTATCTCTTAGGAGATAAAACTTCCCACTTTCCCTTTTATTTCTCTCCACGACTTCAGTCCTCGCTCAACCAAAACCTAATCTTCGTTCGTCCGGTTCTCACGCGATTCACCTATTATTCCGGAAGATCAAGCCAGTATAAAAAGAGAAGGGAAACCTCCATTGAGGGAGGTCGACTTTTCTTTGCCAGAATTTTCCTTGTTTAGTTTTTAGGAAGTTTTCTTTCACCATGTAAAAGTAATAGTTTTCCACATCGGGGGACTATTACCAATATAATTTTAGGATTTATTTTTGTCAGTCGATTTATGTACTTTGATTCGAAGCCTTCAGGCGTATTACAATTCAGCATCTATTTAATTTCAGGTTTCCTTTATCGTTTATTTTACTGTTATTGCTTTCTTATTTTATTTGCTAGATCATGTTTGGTATTAAATTTATTTATCATAACTACGTGTTTGTTTTCCTATTTATGTCTTTCTAAATATTCTTGAGTTCGGCGTATGAGGACTGTCGTTACCGACAGGACTCGTTAGAAAATAATAGGTGCGAACTTATGATTAAAATTCTGTTTTGGTTTTAGTTTCCAAGTCTAATGTAAATAGCTTTGTCACGAGAGTGAGAGGTTATTTAACACGATTTTGTCACGAGAGTGAGAAATTAATTAAGGTTAGAGCCGGCACTGCGAGAGCGCGGGGGTCGAACCAGATAGTGGAAATTAGGCAACATATCTAAATACAGCGATACGACTTTAGATACGATTAGGATATTATTGGCTTTCAAAATATATTTCCTAGTTACCGGGCGAGCGAGAGAAAAATCTTGGGATTAGGGAACATGACTTTAATTAATACCGCGAGAGCGTGAGCCGGAGTTTTTAAGTCGGTATATTCTACGGAACTGAGTTATAGTTGTAATTAGTACCTGAATTCTACAAAGTCCTTTAGGAACGCGGAATCCATATTCCGGCCTCTCTCTATTATCATATTTTCTAAGTTCATTTTTTGTTTTAGTTCTAGTTTCCTCTTAATTAAATATTCATTAGCCTTAGCTTTACAAAGTGACAATCGATTACGGTAGGTTGACATTGGTCTCTGTGGGTTCGACAATCTTTTATATTACATCGATAAATCCGTGCACTTGCGGACGCATCAGATCCAAGCAACCATTTTTTGCACTCCAAGGCTAAAATGATATATCTCATCACATACTACAAAATGGCTGAACTGAGCCATGGTAAAAAAATGCTTGGATATTAAGTTATGAAGTGATCAAAATCAAGAAAATTATGAAATGAACTTCAACACTTAGTGAAAATCTGCCTAAGGTAAAATCATTCAATACATCAAAATATGGAGGGATTTTCACCATGATCCAAGATGAATCAAGTCCAATTATGAACATTAAAGTTGAAGCACATCATCCCAGCTTTCCAAAGAGCCCAAGTGTCATACCCCATATTTTGACCACCAAGATTTCCCATCATTGTGAGGGTCATTAACACAATATGGATGTACCTTCATGCCTCATCAATCTCCTCAGAGATAGTTGAGCATCCACCATAATCAAGAATTAGGGTTTTGAGCCTCTCAGGACATTTAGACAAAGGATCAATCAAGAAATGACATGATCTTCAACTTGTATAACCTCTTAAAACATATTCAAAGGATTAGGAGGACTCCCACACCAAAAATTAAGCACACAGTTGTGACATTCCAAGTGTTTCGAGCCTCGAAACACCCGATGTCGCCAAATTAGGGTTTTGGACGACTGAGACCTCCAGAGTGAGATTTTCACAAGAGGATGAGCCAAGACTTCAAAAAATGACTCAATATGCTCAAAATAACCCTTAGGATCCATTTGCAAAGCTAAAGTACCCTCAGAGGATACATTCCCCAAAAGTCGAGAATTAGGGTTTTTACCCGCCGAACCGCTCCGGAGCCAAAAGTCAAAACATGACTTTTTTTCGCAAAAATGATCCTTATGACTCATTTTCATAAAATATGACTTATAATGTCATTTGAACAAGAATTGATCAAGAAACCAAGATAACTTGTAAAATTGAAAATTTTTCTAAGTTACTAAATCTGAATGATTTTGGTACCAACTTCCAAGGATCATAACTTGTGATCCAAGCAGCCATTTTGGGTGATCCAAAGCTTGATTTGTAGGTCTTCCTACATTCTACAAAAGCTTCAACTACCTCAAACTCTAATTCTTCATGGATTTTAAGTTATGGAATGATCAAAATGACAAAAATGAAGAAAATGACATTTTTCAACACTTAGTAAACATCTGCCTAAGTTACCAGCCCTGAACATCAATGTTCATGTGGATTTTTCAATGGAATCCAAATAGTTTCAGGACAAACTATGATTACACAGGTATTGTATCATATGAGGGCTTTCTAGAAAGCACAAGAGCCTCCCATAACTCAACTTGAGCAGGGAGATATGATCCTCTCAAAATCACCATTTCCAACTGTCTTGTACAAGGCAGAATTTGGTATTTTGCTCGATTTGGCAAAATCAGACAAATTCAAGCCTTGTCATCTATTTGGACACATTAGAGGATGAAATAAAAAGGGAATGATCTGATCCCCAAGCCTCCCAAGTCCAAGAATCTACATATAGCCATAACAAACCTAAAAAGGCTAAAAAGTGCAAAAGACTCCAATTTTGTTTCCAAGCATTCAATGGATGCATCAAGGTGGCATGAACTGAGGCAAACTTAACTGAATTGAGTCAAGATTCAGCTCTGAACCAAAGGACTATAGGCCTGTGCCTTAACCTCAAGTCAATGGCTAGAGGAGACTTAAGATTCCATTTGATAAACATTGGCCAAAGGCCTGTACCAGCTGCCATTCATTATTGCTTGCAAAAAAAACTTGCTCTACTATAAATAGAGCTCATTTGTGATCAGTTTGAGTACACTAAAGCACCCAAACTGATGCTTTACTCAAAATCTCTTCTTCACTCCAATTTTGCCTTCTAACTCAAGTCACTATCGGATTTTGAGATTGAGAGTGATTCTAACCAAACCAATGATGCACACACCTCATAAACATCATATATGAGTGATCCATAACACAAGATCACATCTAGAACACCAAATTCACAAAATCACCAGCCAATTGCTCAAGTTCTTGACAGAGTTGCAGTTGAGATACCACAACCAGTTCCAGCTCATTTGAATCCACTCCAAGCATTCAAACACACTCCATGGCACCTAAGGAAGCTGTCCAGATCATTGGACTATAGCTACAACACCTCCATCATCAAACTCGATCACCAGATGCAAGAGGTAGGCCTGAACCCTTCAAACTCTATGATCCATGCATCATGAATGAATGTTTGAGTTACCATCTTGTTTATGCATGTATGTAGAGTAATAACCCTCAATCAATTGCCATGAATCCATCGTGTATGGAATTTCATTGTGTTCATGCTGAAATTAGGGTTCTTGAGGTTTTCTTTTGATTTCTTCCTCCATACTTAATATAAATGCAATTAAACTATATGGTTGTGATCCTTGTTCAAAAACGGACAAGATTGGTACTTGAATCGTGCAAAACCATTGAGAAATCGTGGAGAAAAGTGAGAAAATGCAAATATGCAGAAACAGGGCACGCGGGCAAGAACTTAGTGTTCTTGGCACCCTTTTTCAAATTTTTGAATTTTTGAATATTTTGATATTTTTGTTAACTGATTCAAAAATTAATTCCTCTCTGAATATTTGTGTTTTTGAATTGATTCTTTTTCTCAAAATTCACAAAAATGTTTAAATATTTTATTTTACAAAAAAATCCAATTTATATTATTTATTTAATATAGTTTGAATTTTTGTAATTAATTTCATTTTTATCGTTTTTAGACATTTTTAAATGAAATTCCCACTTTGATCTTTCAAAACCAATTGAATTTCAAACTTTCATGTGATTAAACATGAATTTTCCAAATATTTTTCAAAGTATACAATTTGTTTTTGAATATATTTGATATTTTATCATTTATTATTTAAATTTCCTTTGAAAAATGACATTTTTATTTAAAATTAGGGTTTCCTCTCGATTTTAAATTTTAAAACACTTTTGGGCCTCTAATAGAGTGTAAGACCCATCCCTTGTAAATAAAAACCTTTTTTGGGCCTCAGTCATTGTATAAGTCCCACTGTGTTTTCTAAAACCGCGGTGCGATCGTCACCCTTTAAACAAAAATCATCTGGGCCTCTCCCTGAGTTGTAAGCCCCATTATTTTTTCTTTTAAAACACTTTTGGCCTCTTGATAGAGTGTAAGTCCCATCCCTTTGTAGATAAACCATTTTTGGGCCTCAGTCATTGTATAAGTTCCAATACGTTTAAAAAAACTCGGCGCGATCGCTGTTTTTAAACAATTTTCAACTGGGCCCACCCTTGTGTTGTAAGTCCCATTTATTTTCTTTTTCAAACACTTTTGGGCCTCGAATAGAGTGTAAGACCTAACCCTCTTTTATACATAAATAATTTGGGCCTCAGTCATTGAATAAGTCCCAGTATAATTTTCAAAACAACGGTGCGATCACTGTTATTTCTGGGCCTCTCCTTGAGTTGTAAGCCCCATCTCTTGTACAAAAATAAACTTTTGGGCCTCTAACAGAGTGTAAGACCCAACCTCTTTGTAAAATACAATAATTTAGGCCTCAGTCATTGTATAAGTCCCGATACAATTTTCAGATCAACGGTATGATTACTGTTTTTTCATCTGGGCCTCTCCTTGAGTATAAGCCCCAATCTTCTTTTCAAAAACAACTTCCCCTTTTGATTTAGGTTCAAATTTATAGTTGTTATAAAAAATTTCTTTAATTTCTTAAACAACTAACCATACAGCTATTACAATGGAAGCTTGCTCACCTGTAAGTTTTAAATAGCTTTCTTTTACATACTTGCACATATATATATTTGTTTGTGCTGGAAGCTTGCTCACCTGTAAGTCCTCCTACCCTCTTTTACATACAGTATATATTTCATCTGTATATATATGCCTGTATACTATCTGCTTAGAGTTTTCCCCGGCAATTAGGTCTTGGATTAGATAAAGCCAGTGGTCACTCTTTCAACAGTCAAAACTAGTTCCCCATAGGAATTCCAGATACAATCTTACCTCCTCTTGGGCTTATACAATATGGAACAAAGAGAAAGGTATTACTCCCGATGAAAATTTTCTCTGACTGTCACTATTAGAAAATTGTCAAAAGAAATTCATTTCCCCATATAGGATTAATTCCCGGTGAAACCTCTTGAATTTCTTCAAACCCTAGAACTGTTCACTAAACAAAAGATTATTCCCGATGAAAATTTTATTGAACTCTTAAGTTTGGACCCACAGGCTTCCTAAAAGCATCCCCGCCTACTCTTGGGCTTTGTACAATGACCCTCCGTCTTCTTAGAAGTTCTCATGCCTTCTCTTGGGCTTAATACAAGGACCCTGAAGACCTCTTAAAGGTATATGACATAACTTAGTCATCCTTTGTTAGAGTAGTCTTTCCAAAGAGTCAAAACCTCAGACCAATTTAAGGTTTGGTTCTCATCCCTTAAAGCACTAGCCTCCTCTTGGGCATCATACAAAGACAAACTCTTCCATCCCGGTAGACTTGGACAATCTAATATCCTCTTGGATCTCAAAGACGTTCTCAAGTTCCCTACAAACACAGGAAAAACTCTGGTCATTTAACTAATCTCCAGTAGAGTTGAAACCCTCACCGGATCTAAAACTCAGTCTTTCATCCTAAATTCCCCAGCTAAGGCTAAGTTTATCATCAGGATAACACTATCCCAAATTAGAACCTCAAGGCATCTGATACCTTAACTCTTCTGTAAATCCTCAGCAAGAGTTGATTCCCCATTTTGGACCTGCCTCTGGATCTCAATAATCCTCAGCAGAAGCCAGCCTCCTCTTAGGCTTGGTATAATGATTTTCCTCAGCAGATTTAGCTTTAAAAGCACTCTCTTGTTGAGTCAATCACCTTTTAAAGCACTCTCTTGTTGAGTCAATCATATTTTCAGCACTCTCTTGTTGAGTCAATCTCCTAAAAGCACTCTCTTGTTGAGTTAACCCTTTTCAGCCTCAATCTTGGGCTTTGTACAAGACACCATATAAACACTCTCTTGTTGAGTTAACCCTTTTTAGCCTCAATCTTGGGTTTTGTACAAGACATATAAACACTCTCTTAATGAGTCAATCATCTTTTCAGCCTCCTCTTAAGCTTTGTATAATGATCCTTCTTTTCCTCAGCAAAAGTCAGCCTCAATCTTGGGCTTTGTACAAGACACCCATAAATATCTTCAGCTGAGTCAGTCAAATATCTTTCAGCCTCAATCTTGGGCTTTGTACAAGACACATATAAATTTCCCTAAGCAGAGTCAAATCCTCTTTTCAGCCTCAATCTTGGGCTTTGTACAATACAAATCATACTCTCCAGCAGAGTCAATCTTCTTTTAGTCACAATCTTGGGCTTTGTACAAAACAGATAAAACCTCTCACTAGTAGAGTCAGTTCCCCCTTTTAGACTCAATCTTGGGCTTTGTACAAGACAAACAAAATATTCCCTGGAAAAGTCAACTTTTAGCCTCCTCTTAGGCTTTGTATAATGATATCCCCAAAAGAGTCAATTCTCTTTTAGCCTCAATCTTGGGCTTTGTACAAGACAGATAAACATTCTCTTGTTGAGTTAGTCTTTTCTAGCCTCCTATTAGGCTTTGTATAAGGACTTCCCCAGTGGAGTCAATCAATCTCTTAGCTTCAACCTAGGGGTTTGATCAAGGCACATACAAAAACCACCATCCCCTCAGAGGAAATAAAAAACTCTCTGTAGGAAGACATTTCTCGGTATATTGATGCGTGTTTTTTTCCGCAAGTGTACGAACGCGTCAGAGTAATATAAAAGATTATCGTATCCACAGAGACCAAGTGTCAATCTATCGCTATCTATTGTTAAGGTGTGTATCTAAGGTGATTGAAAATAGTAGTTTTGAAGAGTGCACGGTAGTAAATAAAGTAATTAAAATTAATTGATAAAGACAGGTTCGAATGCAATTCACACAACCAATTGATAATCCAAGTACTTGCTAATAGAACTACTTACGGGCAATGTTTTCTACTTTGAAAAGAACTAATTTGACAGGAACTGTCGCTTTCGCGTATTCAGAACCGAGTTGTACCCCCTAATCAAACCCTCTTATTGTCACGGATAAAAAGGCGCGCATTGCGTTAGAGTAGTAAACCTATTTTTAAGAAATATAGTATCTTGACCAAGTTGAAAAGTATTTTAACCTGGATTTTCTAAAAAAAAAGAGGTTCTTACGAACCAGACTTTAAACTTCTTAACGCGTCCGAAAATGGTTTTAAAATCTCTTTTCCTTTTAAATTAAAAACTCCTAATAAACTAAACAAAGCGCTTTCGCTGTTTTTGAAATAGTTTAAAAACAATTAAGTTTAGATAGGCGTTGGACGGCTTTCGATCTTACCCAACGGAATTTAAGAACAGGAAAACTTATATTGAAAGTTAAAATAGCCCTTAAGTGTTTCTACTAACAATTGTACAGATTATCGGTTCGGTTATGATCTTCACATTCTAACCTTTATAAAATTAGCCAGACATGGTAAAGTAAAAGTTCATTTTTAGATTTTTCATAAAAAAGTATTTGAGTGCGAGTGCGGAATGTAAATGAAAGTAGTGCGAGTGCGAAATGTAAATGAAAGTAGTGCGAGTGCGAAAAGTAAATGAAAGTAGTGCGAGTGGGGAAAATAAACGAAAGTAATGCGAGTGCGGAAAATAAACGAAAGTAGTGCGAGTGCGGAAAATAAACGAAAGTAATGCGAGTGCGGAAAGTAAATGAAATTAAAAGACAGTGCAAGAAATAAAGTTGACAAAAGGTAAAGTAATAAAAACCTGCTCCAATCGGAGTGGTTGAATACAATGCGAACTGAAAGTAAAATGGCGGCAGGATTAACTTCCTTCCAGAGTGCTCCAAGACTTAGTCTCACAGGCTCTTACAGACTCGATCTCTCGAATGTAGTAACACCTCGATGTGAAGCGATTACCACTATTACACTGATATATGCTTATGAACAACTAAACTTGGATGAAGAAAAACGAAAATCTAAAGTCCTATTTGTAGGCAAGGAAACATGTGGAAAAGACAAGGATGCCCCTAGCATTTGAATTTGGGAGGGAACTCGTTTTGTTCTTGTGGCGCCCGCCACAACACCATGGCGCCCGCCATGAGTGTAAACTTGCTTAGGCAGTTGGAGATCGTGGGGAAAAATAGTTGGGAGGAGTTTGAGACATGGCCACGTCATGGAAGACCCTGTGGCGGCCGCCATAGTGGATGCCATAAGTGTAAAATGCTGATTTTCTCTATTTTAGCTCATTTCGACTTCCTTTTCGCTCCTTTTCTCGCTCGGGGCTCTAATTAGACTAAAAACCTGAAAACAAAGAAAAACATAATAATAACATAATAAAATGACATTAAAAGACTAAGAATGCATGCGAAATCGGAGTCAAAAATACGGTGAAATTCAGTGTCATCAAATTCTCCCACACTTAGACCTTTGCTTGTCCTCAAGCAAAACATTTAAAGCTCAAAGTAAGAAAACTAGTGCTGACACGTGATTCGGGCAAAAAGGGCTTCTAGGTTCAAGTCAGGATGCTGTGACAGGTACTAAGTGAACCAAGGGTATCGTAATGACACTTATCCGCAGAGGCGGACATAAACTTCATTCTTATATTAATCAACCGTACCATCCCACAATAACTAGGCCTACCTCTTCATCTCTTTTTTGGGTCCTTTTCATTCAGGCGCAATCACATTAAGCCCGTTATCCGTACATGTTTCATAGTAGAGTGACCTGTTAGTGATTCTGATCCAAAACATAGGGTTTCTGGCACATAAGACTGTGTAAACCCTTTTATTTAACCCAAATGCAGTTGTGGGGGATCGGATCGTAATCCGCCCTACCGAGTTCAGCGCCAGATACCTCTGAACCAACTAACAATGGGTGAGCTAAAATTATATTTTTTTGTGTGGCAACAATTCAACTTTTTGGGTTAAACGACCTTGTGAGGGTCATCTATCCGGAGTTTGCCTTATTCTTTATTTATTTTACTGGATCATTCACTTATGTTCATCGATCCCCTACGTAGAACATGCTTAGGCCGGAGCTGACTGCTGAAATAAACTACTTAGGACAAATTTGGAAATGATAATTAAGGCCATGGTACATGGGGTTTTGGAATGATTCCTATATTCGTGAAGTCTACGGTGCTAAAACGATACTAATGTTTCAAAAAGTTCACCTAAGTCACCACATCCTAATCCAAACCTGTCTTAAAGCCCAAAAACGTATAGAACAACAATGTTTTCTTTTTGCAAAATTTTTTTTTTTTTTGTAGGGCTAAAGAAATGGGGAAAAATGAGGGTGCACTAGGGATACACTGTACTGGTGACTCGTCAGACTCATGCATTTTCTAGAAAAAAAAACATAGACAAAAACAAGAAATAAACAACTAACTAAAAATGGAAATAGAAAGCAATAAAATCCCCTCCCACACTTAAATCGAACATTGTCCCCAATGTTTCGAAATAAGATAAGGAGAGTAACCTGTAAAACTACTGATGTGGACCACTGGTGCCCTCGTCGTCCTGCTGGGAATGCCTGGGATGACGGGATCTGCTACGATGCTGGTCTCTCCGGTCCAATCGGGCTGATAAGGCCGCCTGGGCATCTCTGACCTGTCGAAGGTTACCTAGAACGGAACCTTGAGTAGCCTCCATAAGCTCGTAATGCCGGCGGTTGAAGTCTTGCTGACGGGATTGCTCGTTTTCTATCGCAAGCAAGGTGTGAGAAACGGACTCGAAGGATCGATCTGTCCTCCGCCGTGATTCTTCCATGAAGCTCATATTATCCGTCAGTTGTTGCTGAATGGTAGAGAGAAGGTCATCTCGCCTTTCTTCTCTAGCCATAAGGTCACGCCACATCTCCTCAGTGACATAGGATCCAGGGACTGAACCTGCAAAAGGGTTAGAGGAAGAGGGTGCGGTGTGTGGTGGTGAAGGATGATGGGGGGACACATGAGGTATGGGAGACTGATCTCTCCGCTCAAATTCTTCGTCAGTGTCGTGTCCCTCCGTATCAGGAATATTAGGAGGAAGTGGACCTAGAACAGGTGGAGCATTTAAATCATAGGTCCAGTTCCTTTCATTACGTACATCGGTACGTCTACTGCAGGGCAAGGCAACAGATGGGATAGCTACACCATGGATCATCAATACAAAACCACCCTCTCTTCTCGCTCGGCACAATTTCATATCTTTTAGAAATTTTAGGTTGATTGTGCGAGGAGTTAAGGGCTCTAGTGTGGCTATCTCATTGTTCAAGTTAAGGGCCCGAGCAATAGACGTAATCAGTCCTCCAAAAACAATCGGTCCTGCTTTATTAATAGTAACAGACATGTGAGAAAGCATAAACGGGACCGGATTGATTCTTCTATTAGTGAGACTTCCTTGTAAAAACTGAAGCTCTTTAGCATTAACCTTATTTGGATTATCCCGGCCAAAAATAGTACATGCCAACAGGTATCTAAAAACTCTGATGGCCGGGTTGTGGATGGTCGATGCAAGAATTCCTTCAAAAGAAGTTATTAAATTATTTGACAATCTCTACCAAAAAGAAAATGCATCGACCGACCATCCGTCATCCAAAGGGGTTTCACAAATAGCACCTTCCCAAAGAGGAATCCCTAACAGACTTGTTAGTTCGTCGGTACTGTACTTATATTCTATTCCAAACATTCTAAATTGGACAGTACCGACTGTGCTAGCAGTGTTAGGGTGGACAGTGTAGATCAAAGAACTTAAAAACTCAACTGTCAGTTTCTCAAAGGTTGGTTCTTGGTTTTCAAAAATAGAGTGCAGTCCCAAAAAATCAAGTAAATGATAAACACTATGATAAATACCCAAGGTATAGAGACAGTTGTCGTCCACGTACCTCGTCGAGAGAATTTCTCGACCTTGAAGCCTTTGAATATTCCTCCTCTGCCTATCCCCGGGTTTTCCTTCTCGCAAAATATATCCTTCGAACTCCATAGCTTGCTCCTTGAATTGATTTGAAGATAGTGAAGATGGGTTTAAATATAAGTTGGTAAAGGTGAGATTTTTATGGAATTTAATTGGTGGAATTTCAAATGGAAGTTTGAAAGGGTTAATGGATAGTGGGTATTAAATAAATGTGGGAGATTTTGTGAGTTTTAATGGAGTTTTGGAAAAGGAGAAAAATGGGTTTTGGGAGTTTAGAGGTTCAAAAATGGTGGAAGATGTAGTTCTCCCCCGTATTTACCAGGACGCCGTGGCGGGCGCCATAAGACTATGGCGGGCGCCATAAGGTCATTTTCGGACCTGGGCCAAAATTTTGAATTTTGGAATGGGCCTCTCTTACCTTTTGCGTCTCGGGGGTCCCGATAGCGTTCTCATTTGCTTTCTTCTTCAACACGGGACTTGCACAATTTTTGTGGAAATAAAAATCAAATATTAAGAAAAATAACATTATTATTGGATATATATATATATAAAAGGAAAAATAAAAACACACATAATATATATATATATATATAAAATCAAAGTACATAGGAAATATAGGAAATGCGAAAATACGAAATGTGTCCAGATATGCTAAAAAGTAAAGAAAACGCAGAAATACTGAATAGTAAATAATAGAGTAGTAAGTCAGGGCAATATGATCAATCAGCTGGCTCCTCTGCCTGGCTGGATCCACGAAGCTCAGCGATCTCGCGACGAAGCTCTCCGATCTCCTGGTATAAAGAGTCTGCCTCAGTAGCATGAGTGAGATCAGATACCTCAATCTGCAAAGCAAGATCAGCTACCTCCTGCTTGAGCTTGGCAGTCTCTCTGCGGAGCTCAACAACCTGGGTGTATAAATCGGGTGGCTGCAAAGACAAATTATTAGATAATACAGTGATTTTGGGAGACGGAGGTGTAGGGGTGTACTCAGCAATAGGAGGCGATCTAGGCTCCTCAATAGTCTCTCCATAACCCTCCAAAGCATATCTCCAATTAGCTGGGTCATGAACATTGGTCATCATCGGATCAGGCAGCAAAAAGTAATGAACAGCCTCATTGTCGATCAACAATCTGAACTGGTTGGGGTTTGCAGAGGCTCTCCTTATCAACCCTCTGTCTAGGCAGAAATCAACGTCCATGGTGGTGTATTCACAGAAAACCCTGAGATGTAACAACTTACGCGAAAGGCCTAAAGCAGCAGCAATCTGGGTAACAATACCTCCCACATGAATAATACCTACTGATGACCTGGCAATACTGCTAAGACCTTTCAGCAGAAAGTTCCCACATGCCACAAGACGTGACTGGGTCGCACAAAACAGTAGAAAGATCTCCTCCTCACTAAGCAAGGCCTCAGCATCTGGCAATCCAAAGAAAGAGTGTGCTATGATCATCTGAAAATACCTCAATGCAGGGTTGTGGATAACATGTGAGAACTGGGTGGAAGGATCCTGACTCTCTCCACCAGAGATATCACTCCAGAACTTCTCCACTTCCCTACTCAGAAAGTATCCCATAGGTGTCTCAGGAATAGCATTAGGGGTCGTCTGAAAACCTAATAAATCACCAAACTCCTTATGAGTGAAGGAGTACTCAGTCCCAAATAACCTGAAAATAGCACATCCATCTGGTCCGGCCCAGGGGTCATAAGAAAACGAGCTGAGGAACTCCAAAGTGAGGTTCCTATAGGTGTTGTTCAGGTCGTCGAACTGGTCCCATTGAAGCTGGTGGCATAAGAATCTGACACTAGGCTCAATGCCTAAAGCCTCCATGCAAGCCTGATCTGGGTACCTCGTAGGTGCCATAGGACGTCTGAAGTGGACAAAGTAACGCTCTCTCTGGGCGTCATTCCTGAAAGTCACATGCATGTCGTCAAAGTTCTGCATTCTGCACAGAGTTAGGAAGAAAGTCCTGTAAAACACAAACATTTTAAACATTAGTCCTGACAAAATATAACAAGAAATAAAACAAAATGTAGAAAGAGTAAATAAGGTAAGAAAATCATGGGTTGCCTCCCATGCAGCGCTTGTTTAACGTCGTTAGCTTGACGACTGGAACTTATACATCTCTTGTCGGGATTGGTGGATCACTTAGAGTGTGGCTGGAGTAGGTTGTTGGAATGTCTCCTCCTTCGTAGAGCTTCAGTCTTTGTCCATTGACGATGAATGGTTTACATGTCTCGTTTTTTATTTCAACAGCTCCAGACCTCAGAATTTTTGATACTTTGAAGGGGCCAGTCCATCTTGAACGGAGCTTTCCTGGGAAGAGTCGTAGCCTAGAATTGAACAGGAGAACAGGGTCGCCTAAGTTGAAGTTTTTTCTTACGATTCTTTTGTCGTGCCAAGCTTTTGTTCTTTCTTTGTATATTATGGCATTCTCGTAGGCTTGCTGTCTGAGTTCTTCCAATTTGTGGATGTCAAGGATACGTTTCTCACCAGCAGTTAGGTAATCCAAATTCAAAGTTTTAATGGCCCAATAGGCCTTATGCTCTAACTCAAAAGGTAAATGACAAGATTTTCCATAGACTAGTTGGTAGGGGGTTGTTCCTATAGGGGTTTTGAAAGCGGTTCTGTAGGCCCATAAAGCCTCTTGAAGCTTTTGCGACCAATCTTTTCTGGATACAGAGACAGTTTTTTCTAAAATTTGTTTAATCTCCCTATTAGATACTTCCACTTGGCCACTAGTCTGTGGGTGATATGGTGTTGCTACTCTATGCTTAACTCCATACTTGCTTAAAAGCTTATCAAATATTCTTGATATGAAGTGAGATCCTCCATCACTTATAACTAAACGGGGTGTTCCAAATCTGGGGAATATATAATTTTTAAATAATTTAATCACTACTCTAGTGTCGTTTGTGGGTGCAGCTATCGCTTCAATCCATTTAGACACGTAGTCTACTGCAACTAAGATATACTTGTTTCCTAAAGATGGTGGGAATGGTCCCATGAAATCTATACCCCATACGTCGAAGAGTTCTACTTCTTGGATGTTTCTTAAAGGCATTTCGTCGCGTCTTGATATATTTCCTGTGCGTTGGCATCTATCACATTTGACAATGTAAGCATGGACATCACGCCACATGGTAGGCCAGAATAGGCCAGCTTGAAGAATCTTGGCGTAGGTCTTAGAGGTGCTTGCATGTCCACCATAAGGTGCAGAGTGACAATGCTGAATTATACTTTCTACCTCGTCTTCTGGAACGCAACGGCGGAAAATGCCATATTTACCTCTCTTGAAAAGAAGTGGCTCATCCCAATAGAAATTTCTAACATCACTTAAGAACTTCTTCTTCTTGTGGTAATCGAGATCAGGGGGTATGATATCAGCGGCTAGGTAATTAACAAAATCAGCGTACCAGGGCACGTTACTTACAGCTAAGGATTTTTGGAAGTGCTCATGAGGGTCTGGTTCTTTATCTTCAATGGTTTCCAACTGGGTTATCAATCTATCATAGGCAAAATCATCATTTATGGGTACTAATTCAGGATTCAGGTATTCTAGCCTAGATAGGTGATCGGCTACTACATTTTCTGTGCCTTTTTTATCTCGGATATCTAAGTCGAACTCTTGTAGCAACAAAATCCATCGAAGTAACCTGGGTTTAGCATCTTTTTTACTTAGTAGGTAACGGATGGCAGCATGATCGGTGTAAACTATAATTTTGGCTCCTACTAGATATGATCTAAATTTGTCTATAGCGAAAACTACAGCTAGGAGTTCTTTCTCGGTTGTTGCGTAATTGAGCTGGGCGGCGTCTAGGGTTCTACTGGCATAATATATTATATGTAATCTTTTATCTTTTCTCTGACCTAGAACGGCTCCTACAGCGTAATCACTGGCGTCACACATTATCTCAAACGGTTCAGACCAATCAGGGGGTTTCATAATGGGTGCTGAAATCAATGCTTGCTTCAAAAGGTTGAATGCTTCATTGCATTTTTCATCAAAGATGAATTCAGCATCTTTCATTAACAGGCCAGTTAAAGGTTTTGTTATTTTGGAGAAGTCCTTGATGAAACGGCGGTAGAATCCAGCGTGTCCAAGGAAACTTCTAACTTCCCTGATAGTCTTGGGGGGTTTTAGGTTCTCTATAACTTTTATTTTTGCTTTATCTACCTCTATACCTCTTTCGGAGATTATATGTCCTAAAACAATTCCTTCAGTCACCATGAAATGGCATTTTTCCCAATTCAGCACAAGGTTCACCTCCACACATCTTTCCAGGATCTTCTCAAGGTTGATAAGACAGTTTTGGAAATCAAAACCGCAAACCGAGAAATCATCCATAAATACTTCCATGATTCCATCTAGATAATCTGCAAAGATTGACATCATGCAACGTTGGAAAGTAGCAGGGGCATTACAGAGTCCAAAAGGCATTCGTCTGTAGGCAAAAGTTCCAAAAGGGCATGTAAAGGTAGTTTTTTCTTGATCTTCTGGATGTATAGGTATTTGAAAGAATCCCGAATACCCGTCTAGATAGCAGAAGTAAGAGTGTCTGGCAAGAAGTTCTAACATCTGGTCTATGAACGGTAAAGGGAAATGATCCTTCCTAGTTGCTTTATTTAACTTTCTATAGTCTATGCACATACGCCAACCTCCTTCTATCCGCTTTGCTATTTGTTCACCTTTCTCATTTTGCACAACTGTGATGCCTCCCTTCTTGGGTACCACATGCACAGGGCTCACCCACTTACTGTCCGAGATCTGATATATTATACCTGCTTCAAGCAACTTCAGAACTTCCTTTTTGACAACATCACTCAGTATAGGGTTTATCCTTCTCTGGTGCTCTCTGGAAGGTTTTGAATCTACTTCGAGCGAAATCCGATGCATGCATACGGATGGACTTATACCTTTCAGATCAGAGATATTATATCCTAAGGCTGAGGGATATCTTCGTAAAACGTCCAAGAGTTGATCTGTTTCTTTTTGTCTCAAGGCAGCACTAACTATAACCGGACGATTCATTTCTTCATCAAGAAACTCATATCTCAGGTTCTTAGGTAGTTCCTTAAGTTCCAAGGCTGGTTTAATAGGGCAAGGCATAGGATCTGGGGTAAGGGATAAACATTCGTAAAGGTTATCATCGATGTAGGGTTTCTTATAATTGTCATCTTCCAAAATAAGAGTTGATGGCAGCTTAATTGTTTCAATGACTTCTTCTTGCTCTAACTCCCTAACACATTCATCAATGATATCTATCGCATAACACGCATCTCCTATCACAGGTGCCATAAGAAATTTTGAAAGTATAAATTCTATCTTCTCGTTCCCTACCTCAAAGGTTAGCTTCCCCTTTTTGACATCTATTATGGCTCCAGCAGTCGATAAGAATGGTCTACCTAGAAGAATTGGTATGTCATCATCTTCTTTAATGTCCATGACAACAAAATCAGTAGGGATAAACAGCTGACCTATCCTAACAGGGACGTCTTCAAGTATGCCTATCGGATATTTAACAGATCTATCGGCTAATTGAAGTGACATCTTGGTAGGTTGCAACTCTCCTAAATTTAACCTTTCGCAAACCGCTAAGGGCATTAAGCTCACACTAGCTCCTAAGTCTAGAAAAGCTTTTTCGATGACATGACTCCCCAAAGTACAAGGAATGGAAAAGTTTCCAGGATCTTTATCCTTTTTTGCTAATTTATTTTCGGCAATAGAATTACATTCCAAGGGTTTCGGATCATCAAGTCTACGTTTATTGGTAAGGATGTCTTTGAGAAACTTTGCGTAGGATGGTATTTGGGTAATGGCTTCTGTGAACGGGATTTCTACGTGAAGTTTTTCTATAACTTTAATGAATTTCTGATACTGATTATTGATCTGGGTTTGTTTAAGTCTTTGCGGATATGGTATTGGTGGTTTGTATGGCGGGGGTGGTATATAGGTTTTGTTTTTGGGTTCTTCTCCTTTTTCTTGACTTTCCTGGTTTACAGATTCCTCTGGTTTCTTCTTTTTATCTGGGATGTTGTCATCTTCCTTAGAAGTTTTGGGATCACTCAACCTCGGGTTACAAGGTTCATCATAAGCGGTCCCACTTCGTAGGGTAATGGCATTTGCTTGTCCTTTCGGGTTTTGTTGAGGTTGTCCAGGGAATTGTCCTCCAGGTGTGGTCTGAGGGGCTTGGTTTAAAGCTACCTGCGAGATTTGGGTTTCAAGCATCTTATTGTGAGTGATTATTTGGTCAACCTTGGTTCCTAACTGGGTAATTAGTTCGTTAACATGAACGTTTTGGTTCATGAACTCCTTGTTTTGTTGGATTTGAGCAGCGACAAAATTATCCACGATTTTCTCAAGGCTCGGTTTTGGTGGTACAGGTTGCATAGGTTGATTTGATCTTGGGGCTTGATAACTTGATTGTCTCGGAGGGGCAGTATTTTGGATAGGGTTATTATTCTTATAGGAAAAGTTTGGGTGATTCCTCCATCCAGGGTTATAGGTATTTGAAAATGGGTTTCCTTGGGTGTAGTTCACTTGTTCAGAGTTGGTCTCGTTTAACAGACTGCATTCTGCGGATTGGTGTCCTTTCGTCCCACATATCTCACAATCTGACAAAACTGCGGCTGCAGTATTCAGGGTTGTACACATATGCTCAACTTTTAGGGCTAATGCGTCCATTTTAGCTTGCATCATGTCTATAGAGCTTAACTCATGTATTCCTCCTTGGGCTTCCTTCTTTTCCACTGTCGCTCGTTCTACTCCCCACGATTGATGGTTTTGGGCCATATCTTCGATAAGGGCACTAGCTTCAGGGTAAGGTTTGTTCATCAGTGCGCCACCTGCGGCGGCATCGATGGTCATCTTAGTGTTATAATGAAGTCCATTATAGAAGGTTTGAATGATTAACCAATTTTCTAAACCATGATGTGGGCATGCTCTTAACAGCTCTTTATATCTCTCCCAGGCTTCGAACAACGATTCTCCTTGGTTTTGGATAAATCTAGTTATTTGGTTTCGAAGAACAGCGGTCTTACTCGGGGGAAAATATCTGGCAAGGAATACTTTTCTAAGGTCTTCCCAACTTGTTATGGAATTTGGTGGAAGGGAATCTAACCAAGATATGGCCTTATCTCTGAGGGAAAAAGGAAATAATCTTAAGCGAATCGCCTCAGGAGGGGCTCCATTGGTTTTAAAGGTGTCTGCTAGTTGGAGAAAGTTTTTCAAATGTTGGTTTGGGTTCTCTGTAGCAAGACCTGCGAATTGTCTCTGCTGTACTAACTGCAGCAGGGATGGTTTAAGTTCAAAATTGTTAGCTGGTATGGCTGGATTTACTATACTAGAACTAGGTTCCTCGTTGGATGGTTGGGCGAAATCCTTAAGAGGTCTTTGATTTTGATCTTCGGCCATAGCTTTCCTAAGTTTACGGAAATATAAACGTGTGCGAGCGTAACGTTCTGGTTCAGCTAGAGGGTCTACTAAACTTCCGGTACTACGAGTTTTTCGCATTGACCGGCGGGTAACTTCCTTAGTCTAAACGGTATAACAACAGGGTACGAAATTGGTCCCCGGCAACGGCGCCAAAAACTTGATGCGTGTTTTTTTTCGCAAGTGTACGAACGCGTCAGAGTAATATAAAAGATTATCGTATCCACAGAGACCAAGTGTCAATCTATCGCTATCTATTGTTAAGGTGTGTATCTAAGGTGATTGAAAATAGTAGTTTTGAAGAGTGCACGGTAGTAAATAAAGTAATTAAAATTAATTGATAAAGACAGGTTCGAATGCAATTCACACAACCAATTGATAATCCAAGTACTTGCTAATAGAACTACTTACGGGCAATGTTTTCTACTTTGAAAAGAACTAATTTGACAGGAACTGTCACTTTCGCGTATTCAGAACCGAGTTGTACCCCCTAATCAAACCCTCTTATTGTCACGGATAAAAAGGCGCGCATTGCGTTAGAGTAGTAAACCTATTTTTAAGAAATATAGTATCTTGACCAAGTTGAAAAGTATTTTAACCTGGATTTTCTAAAAAAAAAGAGGTTCTTACGAACCAGACTTTAAACTTCTTAACGCGTCCGAAAATGGTTTTAAAATCTCTTTTCCTTTTAAATTAAAAACTCCTAATAAACTAAACAAAGCGCTTTCGCTGTTTTTGAAATAGTTTAAAAACAATTAAGTTTAGATAGGCGTTGGACGGCTTTCGATCTTACCCAACGGAATTTAAGAACAGGAAAACTTATATTGAAAGTTAAAATAGCCCTTAAGTGTTTCTACTAACAATTGTACAGATTATCGGTTCGGTTATGATCTTCACATTCTAACCTTTATAAAATTAGCCAGACATGGTAAAGTAAAAGTTCATTTTTAGATTTTTCATAAAAAAGTATTTGAGTGCGAGTGCGGAATGTAAATGAAAGTAGTGCGAGTGCGAAATGTAAATGAAAGTAGTGCGAGTGCGAAAAGTAAATGAAAGTAGTGCGAGTGCGGAAAATAAACGAAAGTAATGCGAGTGCGGAAAATAAACGAAAGTAGTGCGAGTGCGGAAAATAAACGAAAGTAATGCGAGTGCGGAAAGTAAATGAAATTAAAAGACAGTGCAAGAAATAAAGTTGACAAAAGGTAAAGTAATAAAAACCTGCTCCAATCGGAGTGGTTGAATACAATGCGAACTGAAAGTAAAATGGCGGCAGGATTAACTTCCTTCCAGAGTGCTCCAAGACTTAGTCTCACAGGCTCTTACAGACTCGATCTCTCGAATGTAGTAACACCTCGATGTGAAGCGATTACCACTATTACACTGATATATGCTTATGAACAACTAAACTTGGATGAAGAAAAACGAAAATCTAAAGTCCTATTTGTAGGCAAGGAAACATGTGGAAAAGACAAGGATGCCCCTAGCATTTGAATTTGGGAGGGAACTCGTTTTGTTCTTGTGGCGCCCGCCACAACACCATGGCGCCCGCCATGAGTGTAAACTTTGTTAGGCAGTTGGAGATCGTGGGGAAAAACAGTTGGGAGGAGTTTGAGACATGGCCACGTCATGGAAGACCCTGTGGCGGCCGCCATAGTGGATGCCATAAGTGTAAAATGCTGATTTTCTCTATTTTAGCTCATTTCGACTTCCTTTTCGCTCCTTTTCTCGCTCGGGGCTCTGATTAGACTAAAAACCTGAAAACAAAGAAAAACATAATAATAACATAATAAAATGACATTAAAAGACTAAGAATGCATGCGAAATCGGAGTCAAAAATACGGTGAAATTCAGTGTCATCATATATCACTCATCAAAACAGAAAATCAAACAAACCCTAATTCCAATTAACTGTTGTAAGTGGCACACTTGTTGATTCAAGAAATCTAAGTTGTGGTCCATCTCTTATCCTGGTAAAACTCCTCTTTCATCTAATTGCAGTAAGTGGCAAGCCTCTGGATTATTTACATCCACGCCACAATCCCTCTCTTAGCATGAAAGACTCCTAAGGAAAAATGGCATTGCTCTACACTGAGTTAAAGTTTTCTCCTTCAGGACAAATACCCTATAAAGGAAATTATGGCATTGCTGGATTCTTATATCCTAGTTAAAGTAATCCTCCTTTATAAATAGTTACCCAACAACTATGATAAACAAATGAGATGTCTCTCTTTAGAGATGACAAATACTCTCTCAGTCAAACCTTTAGCTTCAATCTTAGGCTTTAAACAAGACATAAATAACTTTTAGCTTTAATCTTGGGCTTTGAACAAGACACCAAAACATCATCTTTTCCTCCCATAGAATAGGAGGAACTATGATTGCTCTGATTTCCCTGTTTTCTTTAACGGTAATACGTAGGCATAAGATTGTGAAATCTTAGCGAGCATACCAATCAAAAACTTTAGGTCCAGTACCTTCACACACTAATCAAAACCTTAGATCCAGTACCTTATCAAAATCATCAAAAACTCTCTCTCTCTCTCAAAAACCTCCCAAAGGAGAAACTTTCCCAACCCACAACAGACAAACACTAGTAAGTAGAAAGCAGTAAGGATAATTGCTAACGATCTATGGATAACCACATATAGCATGGATAATTGACAACTCCCCATTGTATAACCTGACCCCGAACTCCCCGATCTCTTTAAAGCATTTGTTCATTTAAACATTTGCGTGCAAGGTTAGTTTTAGATAGCTTCCATTTCCTTTCCAGCTTCATAGGATAAATAAGAAATCAGAAAGTAGCACCCCAACTCCTACCATTGTGGTGAGGAGAAACCCATGGCGATAAGGTGGTCGCGTCACCGACAAAAATCGCACGCTACAGGAAAATGGCGACTCTGCTGGGACCATTTGATCTGTCTAGGAAAATAGCGATTGATACGCATCTGGAAAGTTTGAGAGAAACCTAAGATAAGGGGTGGCATAGACGGGGGGTCTTATAGGGAGTGAATCCTGAATAAGAGAACCTGGTAGACCACCAAATTAGGTGAGGGCCCGTAGGATTCAGCCTGCTAAACACGATCGTTGTGAAGGTAGAGTTTAACTAATGCGGCGCTTGTGAACCTGAGAATTTAGTGGCCATTAATCTTATGACCACTTGGTAGTGCGGTGACTATCGAAAATAGTTGATACGCGATACTACACTCAAATGAGATTACCCTAGGATGCTACAGCTCGCTAGGGTGAACCAGTTTGTTGTTGTTATCCCTAGGGGGGTCAATGATTTTGGGAACCTTAGGATCCATTCTACAGGTACAAAAATTGTCCAGAATACAACCTTTGGGGATGGGTAGATCCATGACTCCATGCTCGTGACGTTGAACCCTTGAACCCATGTTTTTTCAATGTTTTTGTGTGCTGCATTCATGCATTCATTTTAAAAACTCTTAAACAAAGAAAAATCTTCTTTCCTCCTCTCTCTTTTTCAAATTAACCTGAAATAATGATTGCAAATATTAGAGAGAAAGATTGCGTTATAGATTTCGGTAGAAGAAAGATGCACAAGTGCACCTTCAAGGCTCCAAAACTAGAGGATTTAAGGGGGTTGGCAAGGATGATCACCAAAACTGGTGCTTTCAGAGCTAAGTACGGAGGGTTGTTGTCTCTGTTAAGGGTCCATGTAGTTGAAGGAATCCTGTCTACACTGATCCAGTTCTACGATCCAGTTTATCATTGCTTCACATTCCTGGATTACCAACTGGCACCAACATTAAAAGAATACTCTCATCTGACTGATCTACCTATCACTGATCAAGCTCCTTTTTCTGGACTAGAAGAAATTCCAAAAGATCAGGTCATCGCAAGAGCCATTTGTTTGGACGAGTCAGAAGTCAGGACTCACATGACCACCAAAGGAGGAATCCAAGGTTTACCAGCCAAGTTTTTGGTGGAGAAATCCTTGTACTTCACCAGTATAGGGAACGTTACTGCTTTCGAGGATATCTTTGTCCTACTAACATACAGGTTGTTCTTTTTCCAAACATAGACCACTTCGTTGATACCAATGCTGTTAAGATATTTTTGATTGGAAACCCTGTACCAACCCTGCTCGCAGATGCTTATCATTATGTGCACTTAAGGAATCTGTACAGCAGAGGAATGATCACATGTTGTGTACCCTTGCTCTACAAATGGTTCATTTCCCATTTACCCAAGTCTGCTGCTTTTTGGGATCACAAGAGTACTCTACGTTGGTCACAGAGGATCTTGTCTCTTACCAACTCTGACATAGATTGGTATTATAGGATTTATAAGGGGATAGAGATTATCGACAGTTGTGGAAATTTCCCTAATGTACCCCTCATAGGAACTAAAGGAGGAATCAACTATCATCCAATTTTAGTTCGCCGTCAACTCGGATACCCGATAAGGCATATCCCGCATAATGCTCATCTGGAAGGTCTTTTCTTCAAGGAAGGGGAAAATGACAGGGCACTAAAGAAGGAAATAGTGCATGCCTGGCAACATGTTCACAAGAAAGAAAAAGAGTCTCTAGGAAGACCAAACTGTACCTCCGTGTAACCTTATCTCCACTGGGTGCAAACTATAGCCCTTAAGCTGAGGATGCCTTACCCTCGTCAAGAAGTTTTTCCGTTAAAGGAATTTGTCCTTTATTTCATGTCTGACATGGAAAAGCTCCAGGTAGCCCTTAACAAAGTTCAACGGGAGAAAAACTCTTGGAAAAATAAGTACCGAATTCTCAATGTGGAGTGTACCAAAATTCAGCAACTGCTAACAGAAAAGGATGCTCTGATTAAGATATTAGAGCAACATGTTGTAGAAAGTCAGGAAGACCGAAGAAATTTGCTCGCTTCTTTCACTTGGCAAAGGACTGACAACCCAACAACGGCTGAAGAACCCCGGTCAAAGAAAAGGAAAATACCAGAACTAGCATCTGAGTTTTCTTCAGAGAGGACTCACGATCCATGAACTTAGACATTTCCTTTTACATCACTTTCTAAAATATTGTATTTTCCACTTCCGCGATCTTTCAAATTCAATAAAACAGGGTCTCCACCCTTTACTGTATGATATTTGCAATCTATTTGTTGAAGTTTCTTTTTTATTAAAGCAAAAAACAAAACAAAAATATATCATTGCATTCAACATTCTCACATAACGCGTTCTTCTTATCTTTGAATCTCACGTATGTGTCACGATTCTAGAGTTAAACTGTCTCATTCGTACAATACTCAGGCCAATAGACAAAAGAAAATGGACGATCTCGAGGAAGAGAACAGAGAGCTGAGAGAAGAAGTCGACGCTCCGAAGAAAGATCTGAAAAAACTTCACAGTGACATGCAATCCCTGGCAGCAGCTCACAGACAACAGCAAAGGACTGTGATCTCAGAAATCACATCTACACCCATAGTGGAAACATATGATCCTCGGTACAACATGCCTAAAGATCGCCCCTGGGGCATGCCTATCAACTTTGTCCTTGAATGATACATCCCACCGGTCACTGAAGACCCAGAAACTGCAGCAGGAACCACTGGGCCTGAAGGTTACAAACTTCAGGAAAGTACAAGAGTCTCTCATGATTCAACTTGAGCAAGGAGTTATAAGCCTCCAAAAATGGCATTTTTCACCCTGCCTACACAACAGTATTGTTACATAACTTGCATCCCATGATTTCTTGAGCCAATTTTGGACACTTGCATCATTTCATTTCTTTCCAAAATCAACATGAATGATGAAGAATATGATCACAAGGGCACCAAGTCAAAAATCCAATCCTTTAGGCATGTGGCATTCAAGGTTCATTTCCAAAAATTCCAAATTTGTCATGAAGCATTGAATGGATGCATAAAGTTGGCATGTATCAGTCCACAACATTGAAAATGAGTCAAGATTAGTCCAAGAATCAGAAGACCATAGGCCTGCAAGATTGACTCAAGTCAATGGCTAGAGGAGACTTTGGCTACATGACAAAACTCAATGGATAATAGGGTGATCTGTAACACCCCCAAGCTATTAAAGCGATAATAAAATTCTAAATTTCATCAGAGTATATTTAAAACATTCACGGCATAGACTGAGGGGTCACATCAATTTGAAACAAAATACACATAAACCTGCCCATAAAGATATGAAACAATCAGGTAGCAATTAAAAGAGGAACTTAGTTCCTACTACCCACAATTTAGATACAGAATAAAAGCGAAAAATCTGTACTGAAATCTCATATATATATATATATATATATATATATATATATATCATGAAAAGTTTGTCTGCCAGATACAATCATACATGTACAATCTCAAAAGAACATATACATATACACACAAATCACCAACGGTCTCCCTAACTACCCGGTGTCACATATCAGAGCCGACCGACAAAAAAAATGAAGATCTAAGCTTCACAAAAAGACCTCCAGTAATCTAATCTGCAATGCCTCATAGAGCATTATAAAACAGCAAAAGGGTGAGAAACACAATCATAATATAATTGCATACAATTATATATAACACCAAAAATACACATATATACTGTTCTCACCTCAACTCATACAAGAATTCAAACACAAAATAACACAATGTATATTTCATATTTCCATTACCAAGGTATACCAACCATGCACAATACAAGTATCACCAACACATATCCATATATCAATTAATCAATTTCATCCACAATTCCACACATAAACAAACCATTAATGATTTATGCAAATGCAAGAGACCGACACAACGACTCTATGCATATGCACATGCGATACCGACTTTCATCAATTCTCAACACCAGTTCACTCAGGAACTATTGGAACCATCGCTCGTTACTTAGGGTAACTCCCCGTCGGGCATACGATGTTCCCCGTCGCTTTCGGTCCTCTTTGTATAAGGCTCACGACGTTTATGGATCGCTTTCGGTCCTCTTTGTATAAGGCTCACGATCCGATCGCTCACACCCCACACGGGCACACGATCGTCTATAACCATCGCTTTCGGTCCTCTCGGTATAAGGCTCATGATGTTATAGCAGATTCCCTCTGGAATCGATTCGTCGCTCACACCCACTAGGGCACACGACATCACAAGAATGCACATCATGATGCTCAGCATACAATGACTCATGACATTCAAACGCACACATATATGCAACCATTTCACTTAGCATTAATCATGCTTTGCAATTCAAGCCCAAAACAATGCATTTGTACCATACAACAGCACGCAAATCATACCATATCCATATCAACAACACATTGCATGATACACACCAATTACACACAATTATAACGACAAAAGTCGACAAAACGACACTATTCCAAATTTCCGACATAATTAAATCGGCTAACAATCTCAAAATTATTATAATAAGAAAGTACAGTTCAATAGCTACTCAACGATACCAAGAATGTTAAAAACGGATAACCGGAACACAAGTTACGGACTAAACAAGAAAAGACATCGCGAAAAAACCACATTTTGCAATTCTCCTGGCCATACGCGTATTGCCCTGAGCCATTCGCGTATTGCCCTACTCCCTCGCCCATTCCATACGCGTATTACCCAAGGTCATGCGCGTATGGGCAGAGACCCATTTTTCCCAAAATTCCCGTTAAAAACCCAATACGCGTAGTGCCCTACATCATACGCGTATTGACCTAAAGTCTTACGCGTACCATTACGCAAATGGGCAGATGGCCGAGAAAATGAAGCTCCATACGCGTATTGCCCAGTTTTCTTTGATACCATACGTGGATTGCCTTGACCAATACGCGTATTGCCTTGAGTGATACGCGTATGGGCAGTGGAAACCCAAAATTTTTCTGCAGAATTTCTTCTGCGTTTTCCAACCCAAAATCATCCAATTTTCACCTATACACTAGAAAAATTACCAATACAATGCCTAAAAACATGTATCTAACATGTATCAACAATAATGGACCTGAAAACATGATTTCCGACACAATTTAATCGATTTCTACTCAATTTTTACATAATATGGTTTTTACTATATATTTTTATTTCAATCCAATAACAACCAAAAACACACATACATAATCATACACAAGCATATAATAATCGAGTTTCGCACCCTTACCCGATTTAATTGTGTTTAGAAAAGTCTGGAGATTGTTTTCTTGATTTCCAAGTTTTTCTCTCTTTTTCTTCTCTTCTTCTCTTTTCTTTCCCTTTTCCTGTTTCTCTTTTTCTTTCTCTCTATTTTTCTCTCTTTCTATTTCTATTTTCTTAACTTAAGAAAAAATAAAGTGAAATGCCCAAAATAACCCTACACTCAAATATCTCGCAAACGTTCCCAAAACCCGATAAAATATCACAACATTGAAAAATAACATATTTCCAAATAAAAGTCAAAAATAAAATAATATAATAATAAAATAATCAAAACGACTCGATTAAATAAAAATACTAAAACTGGGGCGTTACAACTCTCCCCCACTTAGAAATTTTCATCCTCGAAAATATACCTGAGACGAACAACTCTGGATACGACTCCCTCATCCGACTCTCTAACTCCCAAGTCAAATTGCCCTCAGCAGCGCCATCCCACGCCACTTTCACAAGTGCAATATCCTTGCCTCTCAACTGCTTCACCTCGCGATCCAAAATCCTAATGGGTAATGCCTCAACCGTAAGGTTCTCCCTTACCTCAACCTCATCCATCGGAATCACATGCGACGGATCCGGAACATACTTCCGAAGCTGTGAAACATGGAACACATTGTGCAAATTCGACAGATTCGGCGGCAACGCCACCCTATAAGCCACAACACCCACTCTCGCAGATATCTGGTAAGGACCAATAAACCGAGAAGTAAGTTTCTTCGACTTCAACGCACGACCCACACCCGTTACCGGTGTAACTCTCAAAAATACATGATCACCCTCTTGGAACTCAAGATCTTTTCTTCTCTGATCATGATAACTCTTTTGCCTACTTTGAGAAGTCTTCATTTTCTCACGAATAAGCTTCACTTTTTCCGTAGTCTGTTGCACCAACTCTGGTCCAACCACCGAACTCTCACCAGATTCGTGCCAACACAACAGTGTTCGACATCTTCGTCCATACAGTGCTTCAAAAGGTGCCATTCCAATACTAGAATGGAAACTGTTATTATACGTGAATTCAATCAATGCAAGATAACTATCCCATGCACCACCTTGTTCAAGAACACACGCTCTCAACAAATCTTCCAATGACTGAATCGTTCTCTCCGTCTGTCCATCCGTCTGCGGATGATAAGCCAAACTCAATCTCAATTTAGAACCCAAAGCCTTCTGTAAACTTTCCCAAAATCTCGAGGTAAACCTCGGATCTCGATCAGAAACAATGCTCAACGGAACCCCATGCAATCACACTGATGTAAATCTCAGCCAACCTCTCCAAAGTAAAACTGATGTCAATCGGAATGAAATGCGCCGATTTAGCAGCCTATCAACAACGACCCAAATAGCATTATGCCCTCGTTGTGTATTCGGTAACCCTGTCACAAAATCTATAGAAATGCTGTCCCATTTCCATTCAGGAATATCCAACGGCTGCAACAAACCACTAGGCCTCAGATGTTCTACCTTTGATTTCTGACAAGTCAAACATGCATAAACAAACTGAGCCACATCTCTTTTCAATCCAGACCACCAGAAAATCTTCTTCAAATCTTGGTACATCTTATTAGCTCCCGGATGTATACTCAAATTACTCTGGTGTCCTTCCTCCAAAATCATCATTTTCAACTCCAAATCATCAGGAATACAAATTCGGCCTCGGAATCTCAAAACACCATTAACATCCACTTTAAAGTCCTTATTTTCAATTTTCTCTCCAACCGTCATCAAATCCACGAATTTCACATCCATCTTCTGTTTCTCACTAACAGTCTTCAGAAAATCATTAGTAACCTTCAACATTCCAAGCCTCACGCTATCCAACATCACTTCACATACCAAACTCAATTCCCTAAAAGCTTCCAAAAGCTCCCACTCCTTAACCATTAAAGCGGACATATGTAACGATTTTCGACTCAACGCATCGGCTACCACATTAGCTTTACCAGGATGGTAATTCAAGCCAAAGTCGTAGTCCTTCAAAAATTCCAACCATCTACGTTGCCTCATATTCAATTCTTTCTGATCAAACATATATTTCAAACTTCTATGATCACTAAAGACTTCAAACCTTGCACCATAGAGATAATGCCTCCAAATCTTCAACACAAAAACCACATCCACTAATTCAAGATCATGAGTAGGATAATTTTTCTCATGCACTCTCAACTGCCTTGAAGCATAAGCCACGACCTTACCTTCTTGCATCAGAACACCACCTAGACCAATCAAAGACGCATCACAATACACCACAAACGGTTCAGTAGGATTCGGCAAAATCAAAATCGGAGTTGTCGTCAATCTTCTCTTCAGCTCATTAAAACTTTCCTCGCACCGAATATCCCAAATGAACGCTTGCCCTTTACAAGTCAACTGGGTCAAAGGAAGTGCTAGCTTAGAAAAACCTTCAATAAACCTTCGATAATATCCGGCCAAACCCAAAAAGCTTCGAATTTCAGTAACAGATCTCAGAGCCTCCCATTGTAGAACTGCTTCTACTTTAGATGGATCCACATAAATACCATTACCTGAAATCACGTGCCCAAGAAAAATCACCTCCGACAACCAGAACTCACACTTGGACAATTTGGCAAAAAGCTTTCTTTCTTTCAAAACCTGCAAAACAATACGCAAATGCTCCGCCTGCTCCTCCTGAGACTTAGAATAAATCAATATGTCATCAATAAACACAACAACAAATCGATCCAAATGCTCGTGGAAAATACAATTCATGTACTCCATAAACACACCTGGCTCATTAGAAACCCCGAACGGCATCACAGAATATTCATAATGACCGTAACGTGTCTTAAAAGCTGTCTTCTGAATATCTTCCTCTTTCACCCTTATCTGATGATACCCCGACCTCAAATCAATCTTACTAAACACACACGCACCAACCAACTGGTCCATCAGATCATCAATTCTCGGAAGAGGATACTTATTCTTAATCGTCACCTTATTCAACTGGCGATAATCAATACACAACCGCATACTTCCATCTTTCTTTTTCACCAATAAAACTGGAGCACCCCAAGGAGAAACGCTTGGTCTCACAAACCTCTTTTCCAACAATTCGTTCAACTGTTTCTTCAACTCAACCAACTCAGATGCCGACATACGATAAGGTGCCATCGATACAGGTCTGGTACTAGTAACTAGATCTATAGAAAACTCCACGTCTCTCTCTGGCGGCAAGTCTGAAATATCCTCAGGAAACACTTCCAGAAATTCACACACAACAGGAAACACATCAAGTGAAACTTGACTATCCACAGTCAACGATGCAAACAACCCAAACAACTGAGCTTCATCCGCCAAAAGCTTCTTCAACGCTTTGGTAGATAAGAAACTCGAGTCTTCGTCTTCCTCAAGAGAAGGAAACCTTACTAGCTTATGATAACAATCAATATGAACCTGATTGAACTGCAACCAATTCATTCCCAGAACCACATCTAAACCCTCCAACGGTAAACACACCAAATCCATCTCAAAGTCCTTACCATAAATGGTCAAAGGACAACTTAAACAAACCAAATAAGTAGTTACTGACCCCATTGCTGGAGTATCAATAACCATCTCACCACCCATCGAAGACAACACAGGATTCAAACGCTTCGCGCACTCAGACGAAATAAATGAATGAGTCGCTCCAGTATCAATAATAGCAACTAAAGGAGTACTATCCAGTACCATTACGCGTATTGACCTAAAGTCTTACGCGTACCATTACGCAAATGGGCAGATGGCCGAGAAAATGAAGCTCTATACGCGTATTGCCCAATTTTCTTCAATACCATACGTGTATTGCCTAGACCAATACGCGTATTGCCTTGAGTGATACGCGTATGAGCAGTGGAAAACCAGAATTTTTCTGCATAATTTCTTCTGCGTTTTCCATCCCAAAATCATCCAATTTTCACCTATACACCAGAAAAATTACCAATACAATGCCTAACAACATTTATCTAACATGTATCAACAATAATGGACCTGAAAACATGATTTCCGACACAATTTAATCGATTTCTACTCAATTTTTACATAATATGGTTTTTACTATATATTTCTATTTCAATCCAATAACAACCAAAAACATACATACATAATCATACACAAGCATATAATAATCGAGTTTCGCACCCTTACCCAATTTAATCGTGTTTAGAAAAGTCGGGAGATTGTTTTCTTGATTTCCAAGTTTTTCTCTCTTTTTCTTCTCTTCTTCTCTTTTCTTTCCCTTTTCCTTCTTCTTTTTTTCTTTCTCTCTATTTTTCTCTCTTTCTATTTCTATTTTCTTAACTTAAGAAAAAATAAATTGAAATGCCCAAAATACCCCTACACTCAAATATCTCGGAAACGTTCCCAAAACCCGATAAAATATCACAACATTGAAAAATAACATATTTCCAAATAAAAGTCAAAAATAAAATAATATAATAATAAAATAATCAAAACGACTCGATTAAATAAAAATACTAAAACTGGGGCGTTACATGATCCAGTCCCTAATCACTATTGCTCCTAAAACAAACTTACTCTACTATAAATAGTGCTTCTTTCTGATCAGTTTAAGTACACCAAAGCATAACAACTCATGATTTTCTTCCTTTTACTCTCAAAAAACCAGAAAATGCTTCTTTAGCAAGTAACTAACGAATTTTCAAATAGAGAACAATTATATCAAAACCAATGTTGTAGACACATCATATACATTATATGTGAGCTATCCAAACACTTCTCACACATCTGTAACCTCAGAATCACAAAGGTTAAAATCACACTTGAGCCAAGTTGCAGTTGAGGTACCACAACAAGTTCCAGGTTGTTCCAATCAATTCCAAGCTTCCAAAAACCTTACATAAGGTCCGTTGAAGTTGTCCAGGTCATCAAACAACATCTGTAACACCTCCAACACACAATTCAATTTCTTCTTGTAAGAGGTATGTCTGAACTCTCTAACTCTATGATTCATGCATCATAAATGTGTTTTCAAGTTACAAACATGTTTCTGCACTTATGTAGAGTGTTTCCCCTCAATCAATTGCTTTGTAGCTATCGTGTATAGGATTTCATAGTGTTCTTGCAGAAATTAGGGCTCATGGGTTCATCACTTGATTTCTCACTCCACACTTAATATAAATGCAATTAATTGGTACCATTGGAATCCTTGTTCAAAAACGAGTGAGATTAATGTTTACAAAGGTCAAAACCATTGAGTAATCAGAGAGAAAAGTGAGCTTTTTCAAATCTTCCATGGCGCGGTCACGAGGAAGAAGAAGGTGACCGTTGGCGCCATTTTTTAAATTATTTGAATTTTTGGATTTTTAAGTTATTTTCTTAATTAAATTCTAAAATTAATTTCTCTCTCAATTTTAATCATTTTTGTTTGGTTCTTTTTTAAAAATTTCACAAAAATGTTAAAATATTTTAATCTACAAAAAAAATCAAATTTATATTATTTATTTATCATATTTTGAATTTTTGTAAAGAATTTCATTTTTAATTGTTTTTAAACATTTTTAATGAAATTTTCATCTTGATTTTTCAAATTCAAATGGTTTTCACACTTTCATATAAACATAACATGATTTTTCAAAACATTTTTCAAAATTTACAACTTGTTTTTAAATATGTTTGATATTTTATATCATTTTTATTTTATTTTCTTTGAAAAAATTGTTTTTTTTAATTAAAATTAGGGTTTTGCTTAATTTTAATTTTTCAAACTTCATTTGAAACAATTTTGGGCCTCTTTGTAGAGTGTAAGACCCAACCCCTTTGTAAATACACCATTTTGGGTCTCAGTCATTGTATAAGTCCCAATACGATAAACGGTGCGATCGTTGTTTTTCATCTGGGCATCTCCTTGAGCTGTAAGCCCCAATTCTTGTATAAAAATAAACATTTTGGGCCTCTTTGTAGAGTGTAAGACCCACCCCTTTGTATAAATAACTTTAGGGCCTCCGTTATTGTATAAGTCCCTCTGTGGTTTTCAAAACCGCGACGCGATCGTCGCCTTTTCAAAATAAATCATCTGGGCATCTCCTTGAGTATAAGCCCCATTATTATTTTTTCACAAACACTTTTGGGCCTCTATTAGAGTGTAAGACCCAACCCCTCTTTGTACAAAAACAATTTTTGGGCCTCTGCTATAGTATAAGTCCCACAATGCCTTTCGGTATCGCAGTGCGATCAATGTTTTTAAATAAGTCATCTGGGCCTCTCCTTGAGTATAAGCCCCAATATTTTTGGTTTTAAACAATAAATAACTTCCATGGGCCTCTCCTTGAGTTGTAAGCCTCATACCTCTGTTTTTAAAATCATCTATCTGTTTTAACTAGTACTAAGAGGAGCATTATTCCCGATGAAACTGCTTTTAGACCACTTGGGCCTCTCTTTGAGTTATAAGCCCCAAACACTCTTTTCTTTCAAACAAATTTCTTTTAATTCAAATTCAAATTTAAAGTGTTCTCAAAACTTTCCTCAGTTTCTTAAAACCCTAATCATACAGTTAAAATCATACAATCAATCACCATCCACTTGGGCATCCTCTCAGAGTGTAAGTCCCAACATCTTTACAATTCAATGCATATTTGTTTATATACATATTGATTCATTTATTTGTATATATTTATGCATATTTTTCTAGAGTTTCCCCAACAGTTAGGTTTACACTTAGGTGAAACCAGAGGTTACTTTTAACTTAGTCAAAACTAGTTCCCTCATAGGAAATTCCCTATACAGTCTGCCTCCTCTTGGGCTTATTCAATATGGAACAGAGAAAGACATTATTCCCAATGAAACTTTTCTCAAGACTGTCAAAACTTAGAAATATGTGTATACAAGAAATTCATTTTCCCATAGAGAATTAATTCCCGATGAAACCTCTTTTGAATTTCTTCAAACCTTAGAACTCTTCAACAAAGAACGGATTATTCCCGGTGAAACCTTTCTTGAACGTTTCTTTGGCTTGGACCCACAGGCTTCCTAGAAGTATCCCCAGCCTCCTCTTGGGCTTAGTACAAGGACCAACAGGCTTCTTAGAAGTTCCCCAGCCTCCTCTTGGGCTTAGTACAAGGACCCAAAGGCTTCCTAAAAGCATAGGATAGAATTTAGTCATCTCTACTAGTTCAATCCCCAGGAGAGTCAAAAGTCCAGAACATCCTACCATTCTAGAGTTGTTATTCATCTTTTAAACCAACAACCTTCTCTTGGGCATCATACAAAGACCCCTCTCTACACCAGAGCCTACCATTTCGTGAGAGACTTGGACAGTCTCAGCCTCCTCTTGGGCTTCATTCAAGTAAACTTGGAAAGTCTCACTTATCATAGTCTCCTTTTTGACCACACACAGAGACCCTAAAGTTTCCTAAAAGCATAGGAAGAACCTTGATCACTCTACCAATACACCAGTCTCTAGAAGAGTTAAAACCTCTAAGTTTTTCAAACTCAACTTTTAAACTCCTTTGACACCTAACAAGGCTTAACTTTCACCTTGAAAATCCCAACCAAGGTCAGATTGACCTCAACATAACCCTAGCCGAAATAGAGCCTCAGGGCATTTGATACTTCAACTCTTCCCTGATTCCCAGCAAGAGTAAATCCCCTTGGACTCCCTAATACAATTTGGACCTGCTCCTGGATTTCAACAAATCCTCAGCAATAGTTAGCGTCCTCTTAGGCTTCATATAAGAATTTTCCCCGGTCAGCCTCAATCTTGGGCTTTGTACAAGACAGATAAAACCCTCCCCAGTGGAGTCAGTTTCCTTTAGCTTCAACCTTGCGCTTTGATCAAGGCACATAAATATCAACATCCCCTCAGATGAGACCATGAGTCCTCTCTGCAGGAAGATACCTCCCCTATACATCACGTATCAAAACAAATAATCAAAACCTTTTTCCAGATAATTGTTGTAAGTGGCACACTTGTTGATTCAAAATCCAAGCTGGAGTCATTCCTTTATCCATGTTAAAACTACTCTTTCATCTAACAGCTATAAGTGGCAAGCCTCTGGATTCCTCACATCCAAGCCAATGTCCCTCTCTTAGCATGAAATACTCATAAGGAAAAAGTGTCACTGCTCTACACTGAGTTAAAGCTTCTTCCTTCATGACATCACTCATATAAAGAAAATTATGGCATTACTGGATTCCCATAACCCAGTTAAAGTAGTTTCCCTTATAACCAATTTCTCAACATTTGTGATGGATAGGTGAGATATCTCTCTTTAGAGATGACAAATTCTCTCTCTCGGTCACCCTTTAGCTTCAATCTTGGGCTTTGAACAAGACAACAAATACTCAGCTAGCTTCAATCTTGGGCTTTGAACAAGACATCAACATATCTTTCCTCCCATAGAATAGGAGGAACTACGATTGCTCTGATTTCCCAAATCTCTTTACGGGAATACGTAGGCATAAGATTGTGAAATCTTAGCGAGCACACAAATCAAAAACTTTAGGTCCAGTACCTTCCCAAAAATAACAGAAAACCCGAAAACAACAAAAACATTCTCTCAACACTCCCAAAGGAGAAACTTTCCCAATCCACAACAGATAAACACAAGAAAGCATTTCAAGTTAACAGAAATACATGCAAAAGAAGGTTCCTATGGATTACCATAGATACACGGGGTGTTAATAGCTTCCCTTTGTATAACCAGACCCCGATCCCCGATCTCTTAGAATTTGTTAAAGAAAACATTTGCGTGCAGGGTTAGTTTCAGATATCTTCCCCTTCCTTAACCAGCTTCATAGGATAAATACAGAAATCAGAAAGTAGCACCCCAAACCAATTTCGCAGTAAGGTGGTCGTGTCACCAACAAAAACCGCACGCTACAATTTCCAAGCTTGATTTCTTCACAAGATCAACATCAAAATCATAATACACCATGTGCTCTACAAGATCACAATAAAATTTCAAAGTTCTATCCCTTTGCATGTGAAGAAAATCATTCCAAAACTAGGAATTTAAGTTTTGTCCTCTAGCACTAAAGTGCAATAGTGAATTGATAAAAAAAAACCATCACAATCTGTCAAGGATTAATCAAAACACCAAGGATCAAGATGCAATCTAATAAATTCAATTTCAAAAGTTCAAGATTCTAGCCATGTGAGGAATAGCCTATGTGTACCTTAGAACTCAAGTAATAGGTACATGTCATTACTCCTTGGATAATAGCATGTATCCTAATCCAAACTTTTCCTCCAAAATCTGAAATGTTTTCCTATAAATAGAGGTCATCCTTGATCATTCAAAACACACCAAAACATATCAAAGACTTGTTTTCTAAGAAATCCTCCTCCTTCCAAAATTCAAAGTTTCAAAGACGTGAAAACTTGAAATCTCAATTCCAAGAAATTTCCATTCAAACCAAGCATCCAAACACTTCACACACATCACATAGAAGTGATCCAAACACTCATACATATTCTATAACACCAGAATCATCAAATTCATATCCCACTTGCACCATGCTACAGATTAATTTGAGTTGAGAGTTCCAGGAGGTTTCAAACCAATTCAAACATTGCAACACACTCCTTGGAGGTCAAGGAAGTTGTTAGCATTAAGAAATTGCATCTGTAACACCTTAATCAATGAATTCGATTCTCACTTTCAAGGTAAGTTGATCTAAACTAAACTCTATGATTCATGCATCATACATGATTATTTGAGTTACCAACATGTTTCTGGTAATGTAAGGATCATTTCCCCTATCCCAATTGCTTTGTAGTTGTTACATATAGAATTTCATATAAAAATTTGCGTTTAGGGTTCATACGGTTGTGTGATTAATTACTCTTGATGCACTGAATATAAATAAAATTCAATTACACCATCAAATTCCTTGTTAAATTTCCAATAATTTTGGTGTTTACTGTAATACCCTAATTTTTACCCCTAAGATCCCACATGTCATTTGCATTTTTGCATACCACAACAAGATCACATATTGGTTACCTCTTTGATAGGTTTGTGCCTTGTAGGGATCTTTAAGTTTGTGTGCGTTTGATTTGTTTAATTTGTTAATATTTTACTAACCATTAATTAAAATCCAAAAAAATATTTTGTTTTCTTTTACTAACATTTTCAGGGGAAGAATAGGTTAAAAATACCAAAACAACAGTCCTTCAGCTTGATTGAATTTCATCTGATAAAGTCAAAGTTGATCTGCAAACAAGTCAAAAATTCATCTGATCAAGAGTTTCTAAGATTTAATTGATTATTATTCAAGAGATTCCAAGGTTCATGCGTTTATTTCCATGCCTTCTTTGACAAGCAAGAAAAATCGAGTCGGAGTCAAGACAGCACATCAAAAAGCCAAATTTTCCAAATTTTCACTGTGTTAATCGATTAACACATTAGGTTAATCGGTTAACGCGTGCAAAATTTGAAAAAAATGGCAGCAAATTCAAATTTCCAGCAATTGGCACCAATTTTCATCATTTTGGAATATTCCATCTCAGTTTTATCCCCTACATCATCAATATTAATTCTTATCATACATCTCCACTAATCACCACTCTTTTAATTTCCCTTCAAATTTTAAATTTCAATCCTAATTTTGATTATCCAATCCTAATTCCAAACCACCAAATTTCCAAGCCTAAGTTCTATAAATAGAGGCTTCATTTCACTCATTTCACAAGCTTTTGAGAGCCAAATTCACCTTGTCAAAATTCTTCTTGACTCTTTCAATCTTCCCAAACCACAAATTCACCAAAGCTCTTCTTTCTTCTTTTGAAAGTTAGCAAGAATTCACATTGAATCTTGCTTAACTTTGAGCTAAACCTTCATCCATTCGTGTTTTTGTTCATAGATCAAGGCTTTGGAGTGTAGATCTTGCTGCAATTTAGAAGGATTTTCTGGTTTGGAGTGGTAATTCACTTTCCACCATTGTTAAAGCTTCACATTCATCATTCAAGATGTAGATCCTTGATGCTTCTTGTTGTTGATCCTTTGGATCATATATTGTTGTTTGATTGCAGGTTTCTCTGTTTATTTTCATTGTAAAATTCGTGCAAATTCAATTCATGATCATAAGGTGTTTGAAAAATGTTTTGAAAGAAGATCATGCTGAATTTTGCACATTTTTTTGCTTCTGGTACAATGTTAACCGATTAACCAAACACAGTGTAAATTGGTTAACCGATTAACACTCTGTTTTACGCAGAAAATTCAAAATCTGCACTGGTTAACCGATTAACCAAATGTGTTAACCGATTAACCAGTGTCCAGAATGCTTTTATGGTTTTGTTTTGGGACTGTTTTGGTTCTTTTGACATTTTCTTCCCTCTTCCTTTGTTCTTAGCCTTAGATCACATAATTGGGTGGTTTAATTTAGATTTTCTTCATCTATTTCTCTTTTCTTTTTGATCGATGAAAGTCTAAGATCTTGGAATTCCGTTGTTGAATTTCGATCAAGACTAGATCGTTACCACTTTTCTTTTCGTGCGGTATTGCTTTCGGATGACGATCTACATATCATTCATCTAGCATACATTAGCACTAAGAGCTATTGACCGGCCTCATTGTAGGGTAATTACTCTGTAAATTACTCAGCGATTGCTTAATATAGTGCAATATTTGTCCCGTATCAGAAAACTATCAAGAATGGTTGATTATTTGTTTTATGGTTCAAAACTCATGAAACTTGTTGTTAGGAGGCTTTGGTCTTATCAATCCTCTAATGAGTTTCATCAACCTTGACCTAAATGAAATTATTCAATTGTTATTGATCACTAACACTAACAACTAATCACTAACTTACTAACAATATTTTGTATTAATTTTGTTTATGTTTCCTTCTCGCTCCCTATCTCTTTTATTTTTATGCTTCATTTCATATCATGTTTATGCTTCCGCAATTTTTCCTTTTTCCGTTGGACATGTGTTTATGCTTCCGCAATTTTTCCTTTGTCCGTTGGACATGTGTTTATGCTTATGCTTTTTTTTTCTCATTTGGACTCAAAAACATTAATAAAGGCATAAACCATAAAAAAAACTTAATTCTCCTCATCTTGGACTATTGGTTACTATCCTATGCTTTGGAGTGATCTCTTTATGGACCTCTTTTGAAGTAATATCGGACTTATGGACCTAGAATTAGGACTTCCTATCCCTTTTCTTGGAGTATTGATTGAAGACTTACCTTTATTTGGACATTTTGCTTAAGGATGGAATTCTTTTAATATTGCTTTGAAGTGGCTCCATTTTGGTTAGATCATTCTATTCCTTAGCTTTTATTTTATGCATTAGGATAGTCACTTCTTCTCCTCCCCATTCTTAAATTTTCAAAATCCTCTCATTTTTTTCAAAACCTTCTTGTTTTAAAACTTAAAACCGCTTTCATAATAAAACCTTGACTTTTGTCAAGTGACTTTTAAAACTTTCTTTTCTTTTATAAATGTCAATCCATTTAACCATATTATGACCATTTCATGAAAACATAAAAAATATAAAAACTCATCAAACTCTTTTTGTGCTTTGTGCACTTTTTCCTTTTTTAAACTTTTTCATAAGTTTAGACATGATTCATTTCTTTAAGCAGAATTATTCGTTTAGAAATGACGATTTGTGTTTACACTTAAAATCAACCAAAACAAACAAATTTTCATTCTTTGTACCACGAACTACGGGGTTTTGATCCTACATTGCACATCGTGGGTACGTAGGCATGAGGCGATAAGTCTCTCCAAACATAAAAATCTTAAAAAATAATTCTCCTCTCATCTCCTCAATCTCTTTACAAGCAAACCATTTTTAGACAAAAAAGCGGTAGCTATTACAAAGGGCTCCTATAGAGTACTATAGATGTTTTGTACCCATTCTCTGTTTGTTCTTGTTGTTTTAGAACTCTTTAGGTTTTGTTCGCTCCTTTTCCTTTCCCTTCGTGGATAAAATAAAAGTGCGGTGGCGACTCTTGCTTATTTTTGAGTTAAGTTAATCAATAGCTTACACTCACAAATTTCCCCTCTACATAAAAATGGCGACTCTGCTGGGGAACTTACTCTCCCTTGAAGGGTTTAGCCTACTTTGACTTATTTACCGCTTTTTGTCTGGTTTGCTTGTTATTTGTTTGTTCTGTTTGGGAGTTCCTCTGTGTGTGAGATAGGTCCTATACCCGGACCAGAGTGCACTTTGAGATAGAAGGATAGTATAGTCAAGGGAACTTTGAAGGATTCGAATCCTGAAAAAGAAAAACTTGAGAATCTATCCAATTGGTGGCTGCCTCTTTGGAATTACTGATGCCGACCGAGCGATCGAGAAGGCATTACTTTTTCCATAGAAGCCTATAACACTAAGAACCGTAGTAACCCTTAACTTATCTTAGCCTTTTTAGGACCGTAGTGTTGAAGCTATGAAGATGCAAATCTGACTTAGCTGTCATGCGATGCTACACTCAGGTTAGATTCTCTTGAGGATAACTACCAACCTCCGAGCAAATCGGTGTGCTGGTGTGTCTGATAGTGGATTGTAGACCCTGGGCACTTTGTTAGAACCAGTGTTTTCTGCAGGTACATTGAAGACAAAACCGTAGTACATACCTTTGTGGGATTGGTTCTTACCCTCGGCTTCATGCTCGTGACTTGAACCTTGACCCGTGTGCTTTGTGTGATCTTGTTTGTGGGTGTTGCATTCATGCACTCATAAATTCATGAGCATTCTTTTGGAAGGTTTCAAGGAACTTAAAGGTGGTATTGCAAACATTGTAGGTACTTTTGTTATGGATTTTGGAAGGAGAAGTACCAAGAAGTACACTTTCAAGAGTCCTAAGTTAGAGGGTCTGAGAGAGCTAGGTTCTTTGTTTGCTGATGCCAAGAAGTTCGAGTCCAGATATTAAAGGCTTTTATCTCTCTTGAAGGTTGATTTGGCTGAAGGATTGCTTGCTACTTTGGTTCAGTTCTATGACCCTTTGCTGCATTGTTTCACCTTTCTTGATTATCAGTTGGTACCTACGCTAGAGGAGTATTCTCTCTTGCTTGGTTTGCCTGTTCATGGTCAGATTTTCTCTGGTTTGGATCCCGCTCCTGAGCATCATGTCATTGAGAAGGCTACTTACTTGAAGGTTTCTGAGATTAAGGCTCGCATGGATACCAAAGGAAATATTATTGGGTTACCCGCTAAGTTCTTGATGGATAGAGCTCATCACTTTGCTAGTGTGAAGAACACAGTTGCTTTCGAGGCTATTCTTGCCCTGCTTATTTATGGATTGTTCCTCTTCCCGAATGTTGAGAACTTTGTTGGCATCAACGTTATTCAGATCTTCTTGATTGGGAATCCAATTCCCACTTTGCTTGCCGATGCTTACCATTCTATTCACCTTAGGAATTTCCATGGTGAAGGGATGATTATCTGTTGTGCACCTTTGCTTTACAAGTGGTTTATTTCTCACTTGCCAAAGTCTGCAGCTTTCTGGAATCTCAAGGATGGTTTATATTGGTCGCGGAAGATCATGTCTCCCACTCATTCTGATATTGATTGGTGCAGCCGTGTTCCTTCTGGAGCGATGTATTTTTGATAGTTGTGGTGATTCTCCCAACGTACCTCTTCTTGGTACAAAGGGAGGAATCAGTTACAATCCGGTGTTGGCTTGTCGTCAGTTGGGATATCCTTTGCAAGAGGTACCGAAGAACATTCATTTGGCCGGTCTCTTTTTCAAGGATGAAGAATCTCAGGTTGCTCTCAAGAGAGAAATTGTGGAAGCTTGGTGCAACATCCGTAGAAAAGGAAAGGAAAGTTTGGGAAATCTGAATTGTGTCTCTTCGGAACCTTACCTCCAATGGGTTAAAAATAGAGCTATTACTTTGAAGATGCCTTATAAGCATCAGGAACCTTTATCTCTAACTGATAAGAAGCCTATTCTCTACTTTATGGAAGACACAGAGAAGCTTCTGATCGCTTTGGCTGAGATGCAACAAGAGAGAGATGCTTGGAAGAACAAGTATCAGATTATTGAGTTAGAAAAAGCAAGGCTTCAAGAGCACTTCAAGAAGAAGAATGAAGATGAATTTTCCAACAAGAAGAGAAAGGCGTAAGAGGATTTATTTTCCTCTCGCATTCAGCTAGTTTCTGATATTCCGAAGAGTTCAGAATCTCCTTGGAAGTTGATCGTTGATCAGTTGCTGATTGAGAAGACTCAGATGCAGGCCCACATCAAGAAGCTGGAAGATAGAGCTGGGACTTATTCTCATAGGATTCTCTAGGGATCTAGTTTTCTTTATTCTCTATTGTTTTAGGATTCTTGAATTTGTACTTCCGAGATGTAATCTTTTCCATCATTAATGAATGAGATTTTGGTATTTCAGATAACAATGTTTGCAATATGCCTTATAATTCCTTGAAACTTTGCATTTGCATCTTGCATATCAAGCATCATTCTGCATTATTTCTTGCCTTTTTCAGGTGTCTTATTATTTCCCTTTGGTCTTCATTCAGCCAAGCTGTCGCACCAGTATAATACTCGGGCTAATCTGAAGAAGAAGATGGATCAGTTGCAACAAGAGAACTGCAAGCTTCATGAAGAAGTGACGACTCTGAAGGATGATTTGGAAAGACTCACTACTATGATGGAAGCTCTAGTGGCTGCTCAGAATCAGCCACCATCTCCTCCTCCTCCGCTTTCAACTCCTGAACAAAGGACAGTCATTTCTGAGATTGTCTCTACGCCCATCTCTGTGGCGCCTACTAGTGTTCCTCAATACTCCATGCCTCCTGGTTTCCCCTGGGGCATGCCTGTTAATTTTGTTCCTGAGGGTTATCAACCACCACCACCTCCTGAAGTTCCAGTTATTCCTACCGTTCAACCTGTGATGACTGTACCACCGCCTGTGGTTCATACCATTCCTTTTGGTGAAGAGCAAATTTTCCACACTGCCCCAAGTGAGAATGCTAGTGTGTATGATAGAATGGAAGAGATTCAAGACCAGTTTTCTGAAATGCAGAAAGAGATCAAAGCTCTGAGAGGTAAAGAGCTGTTTGGAAAGAATGCTCATGAGTTATGCTTGGTTCCAAATGTGAAGATCCCGCATAAGTTCAAAGTCCCTGACTTTGAAAAGTATAAGGGTAACTCTTGTCCGATGAGTCATTTGACTATGTATGCTCATAAGATGTCGGCTCAGAAGGATAATGATCAGCTTCTCATTCACTACTTTCAACATAGTTTGTCTGGTGCAGCTTTAAAATGGTATATGGGGCTCGACAATACTCGAGTGCGCACTTTCGAAGACTTGGGTGAGGCGTTTGTGAAACAGTATAAGTATAATGTGTATATGGCTCCTGATCGTGACCAGCTTCGAGCAATGGCTCAGAAAGATAAGGAGACATTCAAAGAATACGCGCAGAGGTGGCGCGAGATTGTTGCTCAGATTAATCCTCCTTTGGAAGAAAAAGAGATGACTAAGATTTTTCTGAAAACTCTGAGTCCTTTCTATTATGAGCGTATGATTGCTAGTGCCCCGAGTGATTTCACTGGGATGGTTAATATGGGGATGAGATTGGAAGAGGGTGTCCGTGAGGGACGTTTGTCAAAATATGATAATTCTGCTGGTAATTCCAAGAAGTCTGGTGGAGGATTTGCCAAGAAGAAAGAGGGTGAGACCCATGCTATTTCCCATGGAGGACGCAAAAAGAGTTATAATAAGAATAATCAGTGTCAGCAACATGTTGCATCTGTTACTCCTGTTATCAGTTCATCTCCTATTGTCTAGGAAGCTCCTGTGCAGCAACAACGTTCTAATCAGCAGAACAATCAGCGGGGCCGTTTTCAGAAAGATTTTGATTCGATTCCGATGACATATACAAAGTTGCTTCCTTGTTTAATTAAGAAGAATCTTGTTCAGACCCGTCCACCACCTGCTGTTCCAAAAGATTTACCATGGTGGTGTAAGCCTGAAGCTCATTGTGCTTTCCATCAGGGAGGAGCTGGACATGATACTGAGAACTGTTATCCATTGAAGATGGAAGTGCAAAGGTTGGCTAGAAGTGGTATTTTGTCTTTCGAAGATTCCAATCCTAATGTACAATCGAATCCGCTGCCTAATCACGGCAGGGCGTCTGTCAATATGGTTCAAGATTTCCCTAATGAAGATCTTTCTACGACTGCGATTCTTGAAGATGACCCTATAGGCTACATTCCGTATGGTTCTAAAGATGATGTCATTCCTGCTGAAGACTGTGAGCCTTATTTGGAAGACCCTGGGTATATATCCCCGGAGGATGCATATGTGCCTTTTTATTCCCCTCGGAAGAAGTTTAAGGAACCTGAATATGAAGTCAGTGCCATCATTGAAGAAGATGAAGAAGAAGAACTTCCCAATTTCGTGACACATAGACAGATCTGCCAGAATTGGATAGCTGTTGATGTTCCCACTGTTGTTCATATTTCAAAGTAACTTGTTTTTGTTTCTTTCAAAAAAATCCTTTCACTCTGCCCAAGGTGAAAGTGAATTTGTGAGGGCTTTGTTTCAAATTTTATCATCATCAATAAAATGTTATTTTGTTTATCCATATTATGTTTTCCCTTTTTTCTTTATTTCTAAAAAATGGTAACATAAAAAACCAAAATAATAATAATAATGTGATAATCACTTTTATCTGCATGATACTTGTGCTTCTTGTTCATATTCTAAAATCAAACATAAATCATTGTGCAGATTGATTGTTAAACCCATTGAAAACAATGACCCCATGCCCCCTCCCAACTTTTAGTTCCCTGTGTTTGGAGCTGAAGAAGAGGATTTTAAGGAGATTCTAGATGAAATTTCTCGGTTGCTTGAGCACGAGGAAATAGCCATTCAGCCTCATGAAGAGCCGGTGGAATTGGTGAATCTGGGTTTAAATGATGAGGTAAAAGAAGTCAAGATTGGGGCACTGCTTCAGTCAGATGTTAAGAAGAGGATTGTGGAGCTTCTTAGAGAATACATTGACGTGTTTGCTTGGTCCTATCAAGACATGCCTGGTCTTGATATTGATATTGTGGAGCACCATTTGCCATTGAAGCCTGAATGTCCACCTGTGAAGCAGAAATTGAGAAGAACTCATCCTGACATGGCTGTGAAGATCAAAGAGGAGGTTCAAAAGTAGATTGATGCTGGTTTTCTTGTGACTTCTGAGTATCCTCAATGGGTGGCCAATATTGTGCCTGTTCCAAAGAAAGACGGAAAAGTCCGAATGTGCGTTGACTATAGAGATTTGAATAAAGCGAGTCCAAAAGATGATTTTCCATTGCCACACATTGATATGTTGGTAGATAATACTACTAAATTCAGTATCTTTTCTTTTATGGATGGATTTTCTGGTTATAATCAAATAAAGATGGCACCCGAGGATATGGAAAAAACAACATTCATTACACCCTGGGGAACATTCTGTTACAGAGTGACGCCCTTCGATTTGAAAAATGCTGGTGCAACGTACTAGAGAGCTATGACCACTTTGTTCCATGATATGATGCATAAAGAAATTGAGGTCTATGTGGATGATATGATTTGTAAGTCGAAGACTGAAGAAGATCATATTGAGTACTTATTGAAGCTGTTTCAACACTTGAGAAAGTTTAAGCTCCGTTTGAATCCTAATAAATGCACTTTTGGTGTCCGTTCTGGAAAATTATTGGGCTTTATTGTCAGCCAAAAAGGCATCGAAGTTGATCCTGGTAAAGTTAAAGCCATTCAGGAAATGCCTACGCCCAAAACAGAAAACAAGTAAGAGGATTCTTGGGACGTTTGAATTACATCTCCCGATTTATATCCAATATGACTGCAACATGTGCGCCGATCTTCAAGCTTCTTCGCAAAGATCAGGGTTGTGTCTGGACAGAGGATTGTCAGAAAACTTTTGAAAGAATTAAAGAGTATCTGCTTAAACCTCTGATTTTGTCTCCTCCTGTGGAAGGAAGACCTTTGATCATGTATTTGACTGTGTTGGAAGAGTCTATGGGTTGTGTTCTAGGTCAACAAGATGAATCTGGTCGAAAATTTGCCATTTATTAATTGAGCAAGAAGTTCACTGATTGTGAGTCTCGATATTCAATGCTTGAAAAGACATGTTGTGCTTTAGCTTGGGCTGCCAAGCGCCTCCGCCAGTATATGTTGAATCATACAACTTGGTTGATGTCCAAAATGGATCCAATCAAGTATATCTTTGAAAAGCTTGCTTTAACTGGGAGGATTGCTCGTTGGCAAATGTTGTTGTCAGAATATGATATCGAGTACCGAACTCAAAAAGCGATAAAAGGAAGTGTTTTGGCTGACCATTTGGCACATCAACCAATTGATGATTACCAACCTATCAGGTTTGATTTTCCCGATGAAGATGTGATGTATCTAAAAGTTAAAGATTGTGAAGAACCATTAATTGATGAAGGGCCTGAGCCTGGATCCCGTTGGGGTTTTGAAATTCTGGTACCAGATATGTGATGTTACGTGTGATCTCACAACAACACACTCTGCAATGGACAATGAAAAACAACAGAAGAGTACACAAAGAATTGTTCACCCAGTTCAGTTAAAAAACTTACTCTGGGGGCTACCAAGCCAGGGATGAATTTCACTATCCGTAGAATTAATTTACAGACTCAAAAACCCAGTTGACATCTCCTAAACTTAATCTCTACTTAATGAACCTTCTACCTAATAGACCACTTAGGTATGATAACACTACTCAATCCCTAAATCACTTCAGTGATATAATTCAAAGATCACACACTTTGAAAAACACAACTTGATTTTGCTTCACAGCTTTGATCAAGAACAACTCAAAACTACAACACTAATTCACACTAGAATGGTTTACAAAATATACACGAAGACACAAACGACTCTCAGTCTTTAGCTCTCTTTCTTCGTTACTTTCTTCAAAGGATTGATGCGCCTTATATAACTATTTGATTTGGTCTTGGACCTGCTACAATATCTGACCTGATTTGTTATTTAAAACTGAATCTTCAACAGATTTTCTCTCTCAAAATCTTCTTAAATCTTCAGCCTTTAAACACTCCTACAAATCTGCATCAAATCTGTTTGCAACAGAAAATATCTCCTCCAAGATATTTGTATCCAATAACTCTAACAGCTCTCCCAAAATTCCAGCTAATACACTTAACCCTAAAAACATCTCAAACCTGATGTTTTACTGATCTGCATATCTGATGTCATGACATCGCATGAGACATCAGGCTTCAAAACTTCAACAACTTAAACACCTAACATTCTCCAATGTTAATACTCAATGTTAAGACATCACCCATGTGACATCAACATTGCACAACTTTGTTTTACCAAAATTCTAGCCAATCCAAGAACTAACAATCTCCCCCTTTGGATAATTTTGGCTAAAACAATCTCTGCAACATCAGAGACTTCAGCAGCGGATTTAAAAAAAAAATTAAAATAAACTCCCCCTCAAAAGCATAACCAGTTGCACACTCCCCCTCAACATCTGCAGCACATCAGAACTGAGATAGGTCACACTCTACACACCTAGGCTAACTCTCCCCATTTTTAGCCATAATTGGACAAACACCTACTAACTACCAGTTAGCCCTAATCTAGCTCTCATTGTCAGTCTAAAGTCAGCATACAAGACAAGACAAATCATAGAACATAAAAAGTGCTTAAAAAAACCACAATATCCAAATTACATAATTCAGTGTAGAATTAAAACAACAAAAGAAAAAAACTATTGTTTAGCAGAAACAACAAAAGAACTAATCTGCATCAGAGCTAGGGCCATCTTCACCATCCTCTTCATTTTCCTCAGAATTGACACCTTCAGCATTGACATCATCATTATCATCTTGTTCCAAGGACTGGATCAGCTTCTCAATCTCATTCTTTCTAGTCATGCTGGTACTGATCACAACATCCAGATCCTTACAAGCAGCCTTTAATCCTGCAAGTAAATCAGCCTTGGTACTTTTCTTGTTCCCAGCATCTGATGTTGAGACAATGTCTGGAACATGACTCCCAACAAACAATTTTGGATGCAGAGATAAAGTAGACTCCCTCTTGCAGGTTGTGTCTGAACTTGTCAATATGTCAGGATGTTGTTTCAGAATTACCCCACAAATAAGAGATGGGAATGCTATAAGCATTTTGATAGCATTAGTGGTGGCATGTTTCACAGTCTGTTCAAAAATATATGATCCATAGTCAAATTTCTTCTTAGTGCCCACAGCATAAATGAACCTTCCTAATCCCACAGCTGTTGTGGTTTTATGATTAGTTGGCACCCAATTTGCAGCTCCAATTCTATGCAAGATAGCATACTTAACACTAAGTTTGCTAGTTGGCAGTTTTCCTTTCAAGGGCCACACTTTAACTTGACCAGCAGTTATTTCCTTGCAGACATCATTATCAGTGACTTCTAGCTCTGTAAACTCTTCTTCTTTTCTTCCTAGGTAATTGTTGATAACCTCAGGAGAGAATCCAATACATTTTCCTCTCACAAACACTTTCATGAAATCCACACTTCTTTTGTCAGAAATATTCATAGGAATATTGACCATAAATTCCTTAACCAGACTGTCATAACACTTGGGGAATCCACACACAGTCTTCATTAATCCAGCAACCTTTATCACCTCTATGACTTCTTTAATTTCCATAGCCTCCTTGCCAATCTCTCTTTCAAGAGCAAGTCTTCTTTGACAAACAAATTTCCACATGGGAGCACTGCTTGCATAATGGAATGAAATGTTGTCAACAGGAACATCAGGTATCTTGTCAGCAATTCTCTTCAAGATTGACTTTCTCACAGGGGTGATGTCTTCAACATCATCCTCAACATCATACTCTGATTCAGATTCTTCCACTAGCTTCCTCTTTCTGGGATTCACATCAACTTTGCTCCATGTTTTTGTAGGACCAACAATAGAAGTCTTTTTCTTCTTTCCTTCAGCTGACTTCTTTGGAGAAGATTCCACATTCTTTCCTTTCCTTGTTTTCAGTCTCTTGGCTAGACTAGGAACAACATTCCCAATCACTTCATCATCAGACAGATCAACAAAATTCACCACATCTTCATTCTTCTTTCCACCAGGGCTAGTTTCAACATCTCTATCAGGCGATGTTCTGACATTTGTTTCAACATCAGCTTCCTCCTGGACACCTTCTTCTTCACCACCTACTTCAGCATCCTCAATGACAGACATAGCCGGTCTGTGAAGATTTGAATTAGCACTTTGCATGTCCTCCTTTTCAGCAGGCATCTGTCTAAGGGGAACAGAAATGCCTTTTACAAATAAACCCTTATCCAAAATTTTGGTGGCAATCTGATTAAGACTGCGATCAACATCAAACCTCTCTTCAACGGCTTGAGAGGTGGAAGACCTAGATGCAGATTTATCGCTAAAAAGTACACTAGTGACTAGCCTCTTAGTTTCATTATCATTAAATTTAGTTCCATCCCTTTTGGGTTGAAGTTTGGAAGGTCTTGGCTTACCAGATTCAGGAACCATCATGGAGATGGGTTCTATATTCAAAGCTTCTTCTGCAGAGCCCTCTTCTGTAGAAACCCTAACTTTATCTCGCGATGAACTTTGTGAAGAAGATTTCTTAGATGGAGATGATATGTGTTTTGACATTGGTCCTGTGAAGCACTTGAGGATCAGGGAAGGATTGCTACTTCTTTTGATGGAGAAGGAGATGAACAGTCTAGGGGTATGTTTTTTGATGAAGCTTGTGATAGCTACAATAGGAAATGATGACCTAAAGTATGGAGCCTGATTTTGTGGATCACTTAAATGCCCATCAATGAGTTTCTCCCTCCAAAATAACTTTCCTTTTAAATTTTTAAAGGAATTCACACCATAAGTTATTAACCTTAATTGACCTTTCAACATGCTCAGACTTTCACACTTAATGTTACAGTCTGATGTCGCAACATCAACCTTAACGTCACCAGATGAGCTGACCTCTTGAGGTACCCATTGATAACAATTATCTCTGGATCTGACTCCTTTCATAACTTCCTCATTTTCCTCATTAGTTATCAAACACTCATCTTTAGTGTAGTTGACCTTATATCCATCATCACAGAGCTGACTTATGCTAATCAAGTTAGCACTCAAACCTTTGACAAGAAGCACATTGTCAAGATCAGGTCCATCATGAAACTTCACTTTTCCAACACCTTTTACCACCCCTTTCTCTCCATTTCCAAAAGTAACATCAATTGAGGAGCAAGAATTGACATCCACCAATTGGTTTTTGAATCCACTCATGTGCTTTGAACAGCCACTGTCAAAGTACCATCCATCCTTAGCAAAGTGGCTATCTGAAATGTGAGCCAATAGACATGTAACCTCAGCTTTAGGAACCCACTATTTAACAACCTTGGGCATGTTATCCTTCTGTCTAGGTTTAGGGATAGACTTGGGATAACCATGAAGCTTGAAGCAAGAAAATTGCATATGTCCAAATCTTGCACAATAGAAGCACCTTACTCTTTCTTCTTTGAAGTTGTTAAACTTCCTGCCACCTTGATGATGAAACTGCTGTGACTACCATCCATAGTACTGGTTCTATTTTCTTCCATAGTTTGCCTGTCTCCTATAGTGAGGATTCTGTCTCTTAGGCTGTCTTCTATGGTGATGTGGCTTCCTTCTTCCATAATAATGAGGCACAACATTATTATATTCAAAGCCATACATGTTCCCCTGATGTTGAGACATCTGATGGAACATGTTAAACCTAGGAGCCTGCATACTCCTATGGTATTGAGGAGGCATAAACTGCCTAGCTCCATAAGTATGTACCTTCCCTTGATGAGGACCATGAGCATACCTTTTCCCAACATTTTGAGGCTGTTGGTGAGCAACCTGCTTGGGTTTAGGATTATGTCTCTTTTTTTTATGTTGAGACGTGTCCTTTTTGGTTCCAGAAGTAATAGCTTCAGCAGAAACCTTCTCCTCAACAAATCCTAAGCCAGATTTGTCTCCTGCTACTTTTTCTGCCTGAAGAATCTTATCAAGAGTATCAGATCCACTGTTCAACATTCTAACAGATTTTGTCATTTGATCAAGTTGAGATTTAACCAACAAGACTTCATTTTCAAGATCAGCTTTAACAGTCTCAAGTGTCGCTCCCGAAAGATTCGCATCCAATGGTACAAACGCGAGAGTGGCGCAGAAAACACAGAGTCGCCAGCAATGTGTATTTATCCCGAGAGAGGGAAAGGAAACACTGCATAAACCTGAAGAGAAAGGGGGAAAGACATGGTCATCGCAACCATAGTCTGGGTTCGGGAGTCGGTTATGCGAGGGGAAGGTGTTAGTACCCCACGCAGCCATCGTACTCGAAGGGATCCACGCTTGTTGTCTAAACGGAGGGTGAGTTGTCCTACTATCTATGGCTGAACAAAAGAAAACGGGGATGGGGGTGACTAAGACAAACTCGGTAGGACATATTCGATGCCCTAGGCCTACGTACTCCCTCAGTGCAATGGGAAAGTCAGAGTCAACGTATTTTGGATGGGAACTGTGGGGGAAGGTTGCTCGCCAAGACAATCACTGTCTTGTGCCTACATATCCTCAATCGGACGAGAGAGAGGAATCAGAGCTAATGTAGTTCGTGGGTACGACCACGAATGGGTAAGTGTTTTTTATGAGCGACGTTAGATTCGTGTCCTGCAGTTAGGGTCGATGCCTGTTTGTGACTCAAACGGAAGGTAACGTGCTCTTTTCTGAAAATGGTCTGGAACCAAACAATCCCGAAGGATAAAAAAATTTGAATTTGTTTTTGTGTTTTTTAGACAGAAATGTTTTAAGTTAGTTCATAACTTGCATTGCACCAAAGTCTCGGGCATAGGGACGAATACTTAACGAATCGTCCCAAGACAGGATGTCCGCTAAGCACTCTAGAAAGATGAGAGGAAGCCCCTCATTTCTCATTCCCCACGCTTAAGGCTCGTGCACAATACACTTTATCTTTATTAAGTGTTTTCAAGAAGTTTTGAGATGAGAAGAGAGAAGACCCAAAGGTAACTCTAAAGGGAAACTAAGAGTCCTAATGTTATCATGCATGGATGACCTATGGTTAGTGAGGCTTAGGAGGGACAACTACCTAATGCCTAATGCTAATCCTACTCTAAGCTTAATAAAAAATTAAGTTGGACTAGGTAGCTCTAAAGGGAGAGAATCCAAAACTTAAACAAGTCTTGAGATTCATGGGAGGAAGAGAGTGAAAGAGAAGAATGAGAAAGAGAAGGAGAAAACGAGATACAATAAATGGTAGCAAGCACATCACATCATAAATGTCCAACTCAAATCATCAAAATGTTTCAAAGATCAATGCAAAACAATCTCAAGTAAGCATGCAAAGATAAACATGAAAAAAGGCAAGCATACTTGTATGGAATGCACAATTAAGCATCAATGAACTTCATACCAAGATGAAATGAGAAAAATAAGATAAATATGAAAACAAGCCATAACCAAGATCATATTATCATCAACAATTCTCATGTGCAAAAGGAAATCAAAGCATGAAACAATATGCACCAAAAAAAGCTACAAAAAGAGGACAAAGTTCCAACACTTAAGCATACTCAAACATGATTCAAACATGATCCATAAATGGAAAAACTTGGTCACAAGGGACCTCAACCAGGGGTAAACATCATATAAAATGCACATACAATGAATCAAGAAGAAACTCAAGCAAATAGGCATGGCAAGTCAACTTGTGTAAAGAGGTGTCAAGATATAGTCGTGCATAAGTCATTTAAGCACAAATAAACAAACATATATCAAATGACACTCAAAAATTGTGAGATTAAAACTCAAATTACCTAAGTCAGAGACTAACAACATGTCAAAAGATCACGCCAAAATTCAAAGTTTAAGTACCTCAAACAATTAGTCAAAGATCACATAGGAACCATGAATCAATATGCAAAGGAGAGGGACTAAAATGCAATATGCAAAGAGTTTAAAAATATTAGAAAAATATTTTTAGGAACCTCAATATGTCCTCTAACAAATGCAAAAAGAATGAGATGCAAATCATGTATAGATGATGAGAACAAAAATCAACAAGGCAGGGTGTGCATATATGAAACAATCCAAAAAGAAATTAATTAAACAATTAATCAGAGGCACAAAATAAAATAAAAATGAAAAATAAAATTTGAGAAAATTTTATAAAAACCTAAACATGCTTCATGAATTTTTTCATAATTTTTGGATGCTTAAAACTATTTTTAAAAATTAAAAAGCCAAATGCAACAATTAAAATAAAATAAAATGCAAATAAAAGCCAGGGGGTGCAAACAGCAAGGGAAACACGTTCAAAACCAAACTGGGCTCAAGGGGGAGGTGTGGATATCAAGCCTAGGTCAAAAGACCCATCAGCGAAGTCAACACACCCCCACATAGAACTTAGTCAACAAATAGGACTCATACAAGCCATCTGATTGATCCAACGTTCACAATCAGTCAACACAAACAATAAGTAAACATGATTAAATGCTCAGATCAAGAGTTCATGATAATAAGGTACACGCGCGCACATCCAATCACTCAGAAATTAAAAGAAATCACGTGAATAGCACATGGAATTTTTTATGCATTGGCACAATCAAAACCATCAGATTAAATCAATGCACCAGATCAAGTCAATAGAATCAAAGATTACGCAAGATGTGTGGCTCAGATCTCACAAACATGGTAACAATCATGGAATATCACACACACAATTAATAAAATAAATGAAGGTTTTAAAAACGTGGCTGAACGTGGACCCTCAGATCTGGACCACCAACAGTCCAGATTTCATCTTCTCCATCAAAACCTCAGATGACCTGAAAAGAAACCAGGTGCCGGAACCCTAGCTCCGGTCACCTTCTCCGGCGACCTGCACTTCAAAAATTCCCAGAAATTGCAAACAGGTATACCATTCCACTCAGATTTTCACAAGGATTATGAATATGCAATTAGTTTTCACAAACAACCAACACACAAGCCAAATCGAACAGAATAAGTTTGGATCTAAAAACTTAAATCTCAAAATTCAAACAATCCACACGTCCAAACTCAAAACTAAATAGATCAGCATCATCAGTGAACATCATAGATCATTTTGCAAGCAAGAAAAACAAGTTACATGATCATGAAAAGTGTGCTAACCTGGAAACTGTAGAGCTCAAAATACACTAAGAACTCCTTCCAAAAGCTGCAGATCTTCCTCTTTTGAGCTCTAATTGCAAAATAAATGCAAATAGAGGCTTGAAATTGGCTGGATCTAAGGTTTTGAACTTGGGCAACTTGAACACGAACTTGATGAAATCCTCACTCTAAGCTCAAGCCAATGGTAGATTCTTGTTCCTCTCACCACACTGATCAATAATGTGCAAAGAAAACTTCAAAAACTCTCAAGAGAAGAGAGATTCGAAGAGAGAAGAGTTTGGAGGTGAAAATGGATTCTGAGCAAATGAGGGTGTATGACCTAGCTTTGTGCGTGTGAGTAAGCTTATATACTCTCCATTAGACCTCTCATCATGATTAGCAATTGATTAAACCCCTGATTAGTGAGTTTTGAGTGGTTTTGCAATTTTGCAATTTGTGTTTAATCCCTTAATTTACTCGCGCACCTTCATGATTTCCATGATGGATACCTCACACTTGACTTGCTGATCACTTTTCAAAAACAATTGGGCCTTGAATTTGCTTGGATAATGAGATTTGGATCAATTTGCAAATTGGTCATTTGATGAATACCACATGAATAAGGCACGGGTAGGCATGAAGTAAGGGTCAAAAATGCTCCTCTTGACTTGTACTTTGATGATATAACATGACTCGAAGCAATTGAAGTGATTACAAGTCCTTTTGGATGAAAATGCAAATGGTGGAAAATTGGTACATGTGGAAAACCTCAAAATGCACCTTGCCTTGCCTTAGCCATAACTTGAGTTTCACAAATGCTATGGAGATGTTCTAGTACTTTTTGGAAAAGGGAGAGAATGATCTTCAACTTTTATGTTTGATTAAAATTCATTTGAAGCTTCTTTGATGATGAAAATTCAAGTTGAATGTAGTGTAAAAACATGCCAAAAATGGAAACTTCTCATTATAGGTCATTTTCCAAATTTAGTAACTTTTGTACAAACCCTTGATTCTTGATAAATGGTATGAAACTTGACCCTTGAAGACCATATGAGGATGTGAGGCCTTGAAAACCCTAAAGAGAACCTCAAAATTCCACAGTTGACTTCCCCTCTCACTGTTGGCTTTTCCTTAGTTCACAAGTAACTGATTCACTGAACATCTTCCACAATGAACCACTAGCCAAGCCCTCCTCTATGAGTGTTTATGAGCATATAGAACTTCATGAGAATGTGTTTGAACAAGAAAAACCCATCAAGAAGCCTTTTGGAACCAAAAACCTAATTTGGACCATTTGATCAGGAAAGTGTGGTTCACTTGAAATGTTTTGCCAATCTTGATCTTATGAAGATATGATGAACTCCTCAAACCACCTCGAGGCTTGAAACTCCCTTGAGATGAACCAAGTACCTTGATCCCATGCTAAGAACCAATGCTATGCACTAATACTAATGCAAGAAATGCAAAGAAACATAAGCCAATTAGCTAAAAGTAAGAGGGCAAATTTTGGGGTGTTACAGCTGCCCCTATTCAATCGACTTGAACTTGAAGGGATGATAGCAACGGATTTCAGACATTCAAGGTAGAAGGTGATTGAATGCAAAAAGAACCCGGAAATTTGAAAACTGGTGGTAATGAAAATGAAAACGAGCACGACCGAAAGCGGACTCGAAAAGGAAAGACGAGTACGACCGAAAGCAGACTCGAAAAGGATAGACGAGTACGACCAAAAGCGGACTCGAAAAGGATAGACGAGTACGACCAAAAGCGGACTCAAAAAGGATAGACGAGTACGACCAAAAGCGGGCTCGAAAAGGATAAACGAGTACGCCCGAAAGCGGACTCGAAAAGAAAGACCGGCCGAAAGCGCTCTCTCAAATAGCAGACGAGTACGACCGAAAGCGGACTCGAAAAGGATAGACGAGTACGACCGAAAGCGGACTCGAGAAGTATAAACGAGTACGACCGAAAGCGGATTCGAAAAGAAAGACCGACCGAAAGCGCTTTCTCAAATAGCAGACGAGTACGACCGAAAGCGGACTCAATGGAGATATGAGAACAAACGAGTACGACCGAAAGCGGACTCGAAAAGAAAGACCGACCGAAAGCGCTCTTTCGACAACCACATGAGTACGACCAAAAGCGGAATCAGTGGGAATACAAAGGCAAACGAGTACGACCGAAAGCGGACTCGAAAAGAAAGACCGGCCGAAGACGAAATTTCAAACAGCAAACGAGTACGACCGAAAGCGAACTCGAAAAGAAAGACCGACCGAAAGCGGAATTTCAAAGAGAGGACAGACCACATGGGATACTTCTACTGGGGATAACAAAGAGTGCGAGGACGGCCAAAGACGAATTCGAAAAGAAAGACCGGCCGAAAACGGACTTTCAAACAACAAACGAGTACGACCGAAAGCGGACTCGAAAAGAAAGAACGAGTACGACCGAAAGCGAACTCGAAAGGAAAGACCGACCGAAACTGCTCTTCCAAAGATTAGTAGAATCCAAAGATCTACAAAGATGACTCCGTTGGGGATACGAGAAATCTAAACAGGCAACTCTGCGGGGAAGTGTAGGAAGGACCAACAAAAAGGATGAATCCACTGGTCGCGGTGCGATGCTTGAACAAAATCTCATGACCCATGTCACTTTCTGCTAGGGAAAGGAACTGGTAAGAAAATCAAACCTGGCCTATGCTTCGAATGCATATGTTTGAATTTTTCTATGGCGTAATGCTCCATACGAAATGGAAATGCTACGCGTTTGGGAGGATGCCATGCAAGAAATGCTTATGCAATGCAAAAGACCGTCCCAGCGAAATAAATGCTGAGAACAGAAGCAGCTCCACTGAGGACGACAAACTACATTGCCATCAAACCAAAGAAATCCTGTTGAGGAAAACTTCACCCTGCTAGGGAAGATCACAATAACCAATTTTGCAGGAGATGGATGAAACTCCGAGAGAATATCCACTCTGTTGGGGAATATCAAGATCAACAACTCTGCTGGAGAAGGACGAAACTCCGAGAGAAAACCCACTCAACCGGGGAGTATCAAGATCAACAAACTCTGCTGTAGAAAGACGAAACTCTGAGAGAAACCCCACTCAACCGGGGAGTATCAAAATCAACAACTCTGCTGGAGAAGGACGAAACTCCGAGAGAATACCCAATCAGCTGGGGAGGGAGATGAATACTGAAGATGGAAACTCCTCTGTCGGGGATCACCAAATACTTCAGAACTTGGATTTGACGCCTACCAAAAACGATTGGACTTAAGACCTGCTGGGGATACCATTCACCACCAGACTCTGCTTGGGGATATGAGCACCTTTATCCTGCTGAAGAGCGCTGATCATCATTGGCACACCAGCTTGGAAAATAGTAGTTGTCAACATCCACTCTGCTAGGGGATAAACACATGTTTCGTGACTAGCTGAGGAGAAAACGACTGCCCCATATTCTGTGGTGAAACACCATCTTTGGTCAAAGAAGGTGCTCCATCAATCTTTTGCTGGAGAGGCTGTAAAAATAACAATTTCTGGCTACCTACTGAGGAAAGATAAGCTAAATCACAACTATGGCTGGGTGAAAAAGTTTTTTACCCTACTGGGGATTAGAGCATGTCGTTGCTGACGGAAATACACTTCCTGACCTGCTGCTGGAAGTGAGTATCAGACTCTGTGGGGAAAATAAAGTCTTTTCAAAGACATCCAACACATCTCCTGCCGGAGATACAACCACTTTCACCTCGGAGCAATCCACTTCTGACTGCTTGCTGGGGAATAATAACCCAAACATGACCTCGGCTGGGGATACCATCCTCTGTACTCTTGCTGGGGGACGGTCCTCAACGACCCCGCTTGGGGGAATTACTTCTTTATACTCTGGTTGAGGAAGACGATCCTCGATACTCTGACTGGGGAGAGCATCAAACTGCTGAGGACGATCAGACTTCAAAGTTGGGGAGCAAAGCTCTACTGGGGAGGTACACCTGTCATCCTGTAAAACCAACAGAAAGGTCTACATGCAAAAATGATTACTTTGATTATCATCATAGTTACTGACGCCTAAGCAATTGCCACCGTTTTCCAACTTGTTTCATAAAGATCAACATTTTAGCATGTAATGTTTATCAAAAATATCGGACATTTTCACAAACAAAACAGGTAAAACAACAAAACAAGAGCTCCTTGACTGAAATGCAAACTTTATTGAATGATCGGCCTGTAAATAGGCATTTACATTTGGAAGAAATTCCTGAAAAGAGGTAATTGAGCAAAAAGCAAAAGAAAATACACATGTTGGCAATCTGGGGAACAGACATCCACCATGACTCGACTTAGCTATAACCCATATGACTTGTTTATCCGCATATACTTTGGCCTTTGAAGATGACTGACTAGACTGATTCCTTTCCTTCAAATTTTCCAAGTGTGAATAGTAATCACAGATCGAACGCGGATCGTAGTCTTTACTTTTAAATCCCTAACTTTTGCTTGGACCGCCCTTTTCGGGTTTTCAATCCACTGGGATACCCATTTTTGCCAAAGTTGCCTTTTCAGGTTTTCAAACTTGCGGGTTTATTTCTTTTTCATTTTATCCCTAATTTTTGCCCGAACCTTTTCTTTTTATGGTTTGCCAGGATGCCCCATTTTTGCCTGAACCTTCTTTTTATGTTCAGCGGGTCTCTTTTATGCAAAGTATTTTTTGACTATATCCGTGTTCACAAGGGACGTAAAATCTTTGCCATCCATAGTTGAGAGTAATAAGGCTCCGCCAGAGAAAACCTGTCTTACTACATATGTCCCTTTGTAATTCAGAGTCCACTTGCCCCTGTGATCTGTTTGAGGAGGAGTGGTCCTTTTCAGAACTAATTCACCAGCCTGAAAACACCGAGGACGCACTTTCTGATCAAATGCTTTCTTCATCCTGCTCTGATACAACCGACCATGCGCAATGGCTTTCAATCTCTTCTCTTCAATGAGGTTCAGTTCATTCAGCCGGGAACGCACCCACTCAGCTTCATCAAGATTCACGTCTGTCAGAATTCTCAAAGAAGTAATCTCAACTTCTAATGGCAGAACCGCTTCCATACCATATACCAGTGAGAAAGGAGTTGCCCTAGTTGATGTGCGTACCGAAGTACGATAACCGTGCAAAGCGTAAGGCAACATCTCATGCCAGTCTTTGTATGTCACTACCATCTTCTGCACAATCTTCTTAATGTTCTTATTTGCCACTTCAACAGCCCCATTCATCTTCAGACGATAGGGAGAAGAATTGTGGTGCTCGATTTTAAAGCTCTGACATAGCTTCTTCATCATCTTGTTATTTAGATTTGAACCATTATCAGTAATGATTCTCTCCGGGACTCCATACCGGCAAATGATGTCCTTCTTAATAAACTGGGCTACCACTTGTCTGGTGACGTTGGTATACGATGTTGCTTCTACCCACTTCGTGAAATAATCAATAGCCACTAGGATAAAACGATGTCCATTCACAGCAGTCGGCTCGATCTTCCCAATCATGTCAATGCCCCACATGGCAAAAGGCCAAGGTGACGACAAAACATTCAAAGGAGTAGGCGGTACGTGCACCTTATCCGCATAAATCTGGAATTTATGACATTTCCGGGCGTATTTAAAACAATCAGACTCCATAGTCATCTAATAATACCCCGCTCTTAACAATTTTCTTGCCATAGCATGCCCATTGGCATGAGTACCAAAGGAACCTTCGTGAACCTCCTCCATTAACAAGCCTGCCTCGTGTTCATCAACACAACGTAGCAAGACCATGTCAAAGTTTCTCTTGTACAACACCTCGTCTTTGTTCAAAAAGAAGTTTCCTGATAACCTCCTCAATGTCTTCTTATCCTTGGAAGATGCCCCAGCTGGGTATTCCTGACTCTTCAAAAAGACTTTGATATCATGATACCAATGTTTACCATCTGATACACCTTCAACCGCAAATACAAAAGTAGGTCTGTCCAGGCGCATGATTCTGATTGAAGGAGTTTCATTCCAACGATTCACTTGATCCATCGATGACAACGTTGCCAACGCATCAGCCATCGGATTCTCTATTCGGGGAATGTGATGGAAGTCCAATCTGTCAAAGAAAGGTAACAACCTTCTGGCATAGTTGTTATATGGAACAAGATTCGCTTGACGAGTCTCCCATTCTCCTGTAATCTGATTAACCACCAACGCAGAGTCACCATAAACATCGAGGTTCTTGATTCTCAAATCAATTACTTCTTCTAACCCCATGATGCATGCTTCATACTCTGCCTCATTGTTGGTGCATACGAATGCCAATCGGGCAGTGAAGGGTATATGAGAACCCTTTGGAGTCGTAATGATCGCCCCGATTCCGTTACCATATGAATTTACAGCCCTATCAAAGACCAACTTCCATTGAGATCCAATCTCAGGCCCTTCATCAGGCAAAGGCTCTTCACAATCCTTCATCTTCAGATACATGATATGTTCGTCCGGAAATTCAAACTTCATTGGTTGATAATCCTCAATTGGCTGTTCGGCAAGATATTCTGACAAAACACTTCCCTTAATGGCCTTTTGGGAAACATACTAAATATTGTATTCTGTCAGAACCATCTGCCAACGGGCTATTCTACCAGAAAGTGCCTGCTTCTCAAACACATACTTGATCGGATCCATCTTCGAAATCAAAAGGGTTGTGTGGTTTAACATATACTGCCTCAAACGCTTAGCTGCCCAAGCGAGTGCACAACATGTTTTCTCCAGCATCGAGTACCTCGACTCACAATCAGTAAAAATTTTACTAAGGTAGTAGATGGCGTGCTCTTTTTTACCTGACTCGTCGTGTTGACCGAGCACACACCCCATTGAATTCTCAAGAACCGTAAGATACATAATCAATGGCCGTCCTGGCACTGGTGGCATAAGGACCGGAGGTTCCTGCAAGTATTCTTTTATCTTTTCAAATGCCTCTTGACAATTTTCATTCCACCTGATCGCTTAATCTTTTCTTAGCAACTTGAAGATTGGTTCACACGTGGCTGTGAGATGTGAGATGAACCTAGCAATGTAGTTTAATCTCCCCAAGAAACCACGAATCTCTTTTTCTGTTTTCGGCACAGGCATTTCTTGTATGGGTTTTACCTTTGTAGGATCAACCTCGATACCTTTTTCACTAACAATAAACCCCAGCAATTTTCCTGATCTCACCCCGAAGGTGCATTTGTTTGGATTCAACCTCAGTCTGAATTTCCTCAATCTTTCAAATAGCTTCTGAAGATTCACCAGATGTTCTTCCTCCGTCTATGACTTCGCAATCATGTCATCAACATAGACCTCAATCTCTTTGTGAATCATATCATGAAAGAGAGTCACCATCGCCCGCTGATAGGTTGCCCCTGCATTTTTCAATCCAAAGGGCATCACTTTGTAGCAAAAGGTTCCCCACGGTGTTATGAATGTTGTTTTCTCCATGTCCTCTGGGGCTATCTTGATTTGGTTATACCCAGAGAAGCCATCCATGAAGGAAAACACCGAATACTGAGCAGTATTGTCAACTAACACGTCAATGTGGGGGAGCGGGAAATTATCCTTTGGGCTTGATCTGTTCAAATCCCTGTAATCAAGATATATCCTGACCTTCCCATCCTTCTTAGGTACAGGCACGATGTTAGCAACCCATGGAGGATAATTTATTACGGCAAGAAAACCGGCATCTAGCTGTTTCTGAACCTCTTCTTTGATTTTGACAGACATCTCCGGTTTAGTTCTTCTCAAATTTTGCTTGACCGGAGCACAACCTTCTTTAAGTGGTAGCCAGTGTACAACAATATCAGTATCGAGCCCAGGCATGTCTTGGTAAGACCAGGCGAAGATGTCCACATACTCTTGGAGCATTTCAATCAATCTTCCCTTGACACTGTCTTCCAATGCAGCCCCTATCCTTACTTCCTTTCTGGCGTCCTCGGTTCCCAGATTCACAATCTCAATTTCCTCCTGATGAGGTAGGATGACTTTCTCCTCTTGCTTTAACAATCTGGCCAACTCTTCGGGCAATTCACAATCTTCGCTAGTCTCTTCTTCAGCCTGATAGATTGGATTGTCAAAGTCATACTGAGCTATAGCTGAGTCATGATCGGTGTCATCTGAACAAAGAGACATGCATGATTGATGAGGTATGTCTTATTATGTATGCAACAAAATAAACACATTTCCATTTTGATGTGGGTTTTTTTTAATGCATAAAAATAAAACAGAAAGACAGAGATCAAAATATTTGAGTGTGAAAAGTCCTTTATTGATGATAAAGCAAAACATGCAACAGTTAAAATCCCTACAAATAAAATCACTAGGTCTTGGGCAGAACGCAGGATTAACATAACAGGAAAAAAAAAGCAATTACTCGAAGCTAGTCACTTGAATGACTTTCTAGGAAGACCAGTTGCACAGACTTTCTCCTTGGACGCAAGGGCGGATCCAGCTATCCATGTCACAATCACTGTCCCCTTCTTCCTCAATGGCATTAACTCTGTCGAAGAAAACACCGACACTGGTGAAATGGACTGGGCCATAGAATTTGGGAGTATCCCCATCTTTCCTGGAAGGCTTGTATCCCAATCCATAAGTATCCCTCTTCTCCTGAACTTCAACCACTTGGCCCCACCTCTGTGAGCTACCAGCTTCAACCACAGCTTTGGCGTCTTTAAACGAAGACATAGAGATTTCAGGCTGAATGGCCCCTGCAGGCTGCTCTATAGCTTCAGACTGGACAACCTCTTCAGAAACCTTCACCTTCTCGAACCCCTGACACAAAGTCTCATGGATTTCACCATCCACTTCCACGTACTTAAAAGTTGACAGCTGACTAATCATTATGTCCTCTTCTCCGCACACTGTCACTACGTGACCATCAACCATGTATTTCAGCTTTTGATGCAAAGTGGAGGTTACAGCGCCTGCACCATGGATCCAAGGACGACCCAACAGACAGCTGTATGCTGGCTGAATATCCATTATATAAAATGTTGCATCAAAGATTTCCGGTCCAACCATGACCGGAAGCACAATCTCACCAAAGACAGATCTCTTCGAGCCATCAAAAGCTCGCACCACCAAGTCACTTGGTGTACAAATAAGTCCCCTGGTGTCTAACTTCATTAATGCTTTCTTTGGCAATACGTTCAATGATGACCCAGTATCAACCAACACATGTGACATCAGTGAACCACGACACTCAATTGAAATATGCAGGGCATTGTTATGATTCCTCCCGGCGGGGGTCAAATCAAGATCTGTAAAGCCCAAGCCATTGCCAGCGTTCACATGTGCTACAACCCCTTCTAGCTGATTGACAGATATTTCTTGTGGAACATAAGCAGCGTTCAAAACTTTCAAAAGTGCATTTCTGTGAGCTTCTGAACATAACAACAGAGATAATATGGAGATCTTCGACGGTGTCTAATGTAATTGGTCCATAATTTTGTAGTCTCTTTTCATGATAAGCCTCATAAATTCCTCCACATTCTCTGAAAAAGAGTTGTCAGCTGGCTTTACCGTAGAATCAACAATCACCGGAGTCTGAACTGAACCATCCAATACCTGTTTTCCCTATCCTGCCTAGAAGTACTGGGTTGATCATTAACAGGAGTAAGGACTCTACCACTTCTTGTTATAGCATCGGTCTCAACTTTAGCTTCTGAACTAGTACTCACTGGTGGAGTAGTCATTAATTCCTGCTTTTGTCCATTAACAAATACACTAGCATCATAATTTCAAGGGACGACTTGGGTACTTTCATACGGAATGGGTTTAGGACCTGAAATAACAATCGGCGCTGGTCTCGCTGGCCCTGATATTACAACTGTCTTGAAAGGAATAACAATAGTAGCAACATCATCATTAACAACCTCTTTTTGCTGATTACCTCTATCAAACTGTAAGCAACCCTCATTAATCATACTCTGGATACCCCTCTTCAGCGAATCACAACCATTGTCTTTTGTCAAACAATCTGAATAGTTCTCATCACAACCCGGATAGACGCCCCCTTCAATAATCTGTTTTTAACCACAGCCAGTGGAATTTTCAGCTCCTCAACATCCATGATCAAATTCAAAGCTTCACATTCCTCGATTATCGCATTCACCCTCGGCCCATTGTGATCAGGCATCGGGTTTTGCACAACATTAGGTCCATCATTAGCAAAGCTGGTAGCCTTTGAATCTACCAAGTCCTGGACTTTATGCTTGAAAGCTTTACAGTCCTAGAGATGATGTCCCGGTGCCCCGGAATGAAAATCACAATGGGCGTTAGGATTGTACCCGGGAGGCGGATTACCAACAGGAGGAGCCAAAGTCCTCTTTTCAACTAACTTCAACTGAAACAAATGCTGAAACAATTATGAATATGGTAGAGGTGGAGTGTCAAAGTGTATGTTCTGCTTAGGGGTGAATTGTTGTTGGCGCGGAGCGCGATTCTGTCGTTGAGGTGCTGCCTGAGGTGGGAGTGCTGCAGGAATAACGACGGAAGCCACCTGCTGGTTATATTTTTGTTGTTGTTTCCCCTTTCCCCTATAGGATGATACAACATTGGCCTCTCCTTTCTTATTATAACCATCAAATGGCTTCTTTCCATGCCCGGAAGACGATCTGTCACCACTAAAACTTTTCCAGCCTTAATTCCAACCTCTATCTTTTGTCCGATCGCGATCACATCTGCAAACTTACCTAGCGAACAAGGCAATAGCTTTTCATAATAGTGCTTAGGAAGTGTGTCCATAAACATATCCAACATTTCCTTTTCCAGCATTGGTGGTTGCACCCTAGCCGCCAATTCACGCCACCTTTGCGCGTATTCTTTGAAACTTTCATTATTTTTCTGGGACATGCTCAACAGACGAGTTCTGTTGGGAGCCATGTGTGTGTTGTACTGGTAATGCTTGATAAAAGCTGCAACTAGCTCTCTCCAAGTACGAACATCTCTACTTTCCAGTGCCATGTACCACTCCAAAGACGCGCCGGACAGGCTGTCTTGGAAAAGTGCATCATTAGCTTTTCGTCCTTGGCATGGGCAGCCATCTTCCTGGTATACGCCTTTACATGAGTTCTCGGGCAGGTAGAACCATTATACTTCTCCAGTGTAGGAATATGAATCTTGTGTGGAATGACAATATCAGGGACTAACCCTAGGTCGTCCAAATCTATTCCCAGATCATCCTACTTCACAACCCCTTTCAGTTGCGCCTCGATTAAACGGATCCTCTCATCACTGACCACAGGAAGACCAGCGTCCAAGCTTCTGACTGAAAAAACATCATCCTGTTGATCATCAAAACGATGGCCCTGGATAGCTCGAACAATGCTTCCTTCTCCAACCACTGAAGGAATCCCACCCTGTCCACCAGCGCCGAGAATAGGAATGTTGATACCAGCACCACCTCCGCCCGAGGGAATAACACGATTAAGAAAACCACCGTGTAAGATACCATTTTCATCAACCTGCGACACCAAAGGCTGAACTAGAGTTCTGAATTCATTCTGACTCTGCACCACACCCTGCATCATCTCCATGAATTGATCGATGCGAGCTTGCATAGCTGCCATGTCTGCCTGAACTTTGTCCATCACTCTGCTTTGATTAAGCCTAGTAGAATACCGATGAGTTGGTTGATCAATCCTGACTGTCAAAAAGAGAGAGCATAAGAAAACCAGAGAAACCAAGATAACCTGCAATGCAAAATGAGATGATTATGCAAATGCAAACATGTATGAACATTATCAAGGCGGTCTATCCCTTGATTCCAGTTTTAACAATATAAGAGAACTGAATTCCTGATCATATAAAGAGAATAAGCATCTGTTACAACACAGGTATGAATAAGCATAAGCAAAGATCCCGACCAACAAGCCTGGCGGTGATCTCGGAAATACAAAGAAAACAACAGCAAGGAAACTAAAGCATATCATCAAGACTCATCCGTGCTAGAATTCCCCATTCGTCATTCTTTTTGCACCAATTCTGCACTTCCTTGAGAAGCTTCTTGGTATTAGGATGCTCTGGTCTCTGAATCAACTCTTGAATCAGAAGATCTCTCCCATACAAGATTCCTGTTAAATAACGACTATGCAACTCCCAATCATCTTCTCCAAAAGCTCCACCTGAACTTGGATCTTCGCTCTTGGCTCTTTTCACTTCGGCTTGGATCTTCAGCTGTTCCATATCTGCCATGGTTTCCTTGAGCTTTTCCTCAACTGCTCTCCTCTCAAAGATCCCTGATAAAATCTCCTTATCCTTTTCCCGAAGCTCTATCTTCAAACCTTCAATCTGTTCCAGATACTTGTCCTCTTTCAACCTGTTGGCGGTAATTGTTGTATTCCGACGGTCATGGAACTTGTGAATTCTTGACATAGCATAAGCCAACTCTTTCTTTTTGGACGAAAGGACCTTGCTAACACTTTTCAATGCTTGAGCCACTTTCTCTCTGGCTGTGGCTTCTTTAGACAATTCTTTCTCCTTCACAGCCAACAGTTCTGATTTCAACCTGGCAACATGGATAGCTTCGCCTCTTTCGTGCTTCAACTGACCAACCTCTCTGCCCAGCTCACAATTCTCTTCTTGGAGTTTCTCCTTCTCAACCCATAACTTATCATACTTCTCTATATCAACAGTCTTGGGAGCCTCGATCATCAAAGGATACAAAGGTGGTTCCACCGGGAAGGGAAGAAGCTCCTCTTCTGCTCTTTTCTTAATCCACTCTTCATAGGAAGGAAATGCCCGGTTGTTACATTTCCCGAATGAAGTTTTTCCCTTCTTGGTCACCTGCTTCCAAGCATTCATAATCTTCCTTATCATATCTTGATCCTCAGTACCATTGAAGAATAAGGACTCTCTGATATCTCGCTCTTCAGGTGGACCTCTCAAAGGATAACCAAACTGCCTGATAACAAGGGAAGGATTATAGTTAATTACACCTTTTCTCCCTATCAAGGGTACATTAGGGAATTCTCCGCACTTGCAAATAATCTCCATTCCTAGCAAGTCATGGTTGAACCAAACAATGTTGTCAGCAGTCAAGCCCATTAACCTCTTTGACCACTTCAGAGAATCTCTCGTATCAACGAAAGCGCCAGCTTCGGGGAGATGACTCAGAAACCAAGTAGATAAGAGTGGTGCACAGCAACTCACAGTTTTTCCACGCCTATTTTCATTCTTGTAGTGGACTGAGTGATACACATCACCTAGCAAGGTAGGTATAGGATTCTTTGAAATGAAGATTCTGACAGCATGCATATCCACCAGATCAGGAACATTGGGAAACATGACAATCCCATAGATGCACATAGCCAGAATAACTTGGAAACCAGTCCAATTCTTCTCTTTAACATGTATGCAAGCTTGATCAAACAAGAACTTCAATAAGAAACCTTTAGCTCCTTGTTTCTCCACAATATTACTGCTCAGAGTGGATTCACCAATATGAAGAGCAGTGGCCATTTCTTTTATCCCAGGGTGTTCTTCAGAAAAGAATACTATGTCATGCCTGATGGGGATTCCCAAAATAAATGAGAACTCCTCCAACGTTGGAGCCAAGATATAGTCTGGGAAAGTGAAGCAACGCAAAGACGGATCATAGAACTGAAGAAGTGTATGAATGACATCCTTCTCATACTTGGAGATACTGTAGACAAACTTCAGAAGTCTCCCATACTTTCCACCGAACTCTGTACGAACTTCGGGACCAGCCATACTAATCAGCTTGTGAATCAACGTCAAGGCCGGGTCTGGGAATGAATAAGCAACAGTCTTCTTTCTCTGGACATCCATGTTAAAGCAACCTCAGAAAACCGAAATCAAGAGTAAGATGCAAGCCCTGAAAAATGTCAAACATGTTAGAATGCAAGGAAAATGATATGCACATGCAAGCATGGGATCAAGGCATCACTGCTGGATGTACTGTGCTGTTAACTGAACGAGAACCACAACCCAGAAAACCAGAATTCCAGAATACTGAACCACTGAGATAACCAGAAACCCAGATAATCAAACACTGATGAGAAATCCAGAAAACTGGGTAGGTTGAAGGTTTCAGTTTCCTGCAAACCTGCAAACACCCATCCCATCTCACATGTGGGTTCTAGAAAAAACGAGGATCTTCAATATCACAGGCTCTCAGGTCGAGAAATGATGATACGTTCACCATTTCTGGTTTGGCATCATCATCAATCGAGGAGGCCTCAACTGATTCCCCCCAAAAATAGGGTCATCCTATGCGAGTCCCTCAGCATTGGGTCCTCGGATCGAGAATGTGCAATGGGTTTGCCACAGAACGTGGTCTACCACTGTCACATCTCGGGAGGAGAGGCGCAACTGAGGTATCAGAGAAACGGTCACCAGAGTCGACAACTCTCTAGATCAACACCCTAACATGCGCAAGACACACACGTCAGAATGCGTCCCAAGATAGCCTTGTCTGGTTGTGAATTTCATGAACACACAAACGTACCTAGCGGGCACGTAGGTCCCACTACTCTCCACTCTAGTCCTAAGTGTATGCTCAAGCCTGGGTATTGGGCTTATCTCTCAGAACAACCCAACCTGCCAAACTGAAACCAGCCAGCACAGCACAGCAATATCCAGTATGACAGTAATAAAATGCAAATGCAGTAAAAGCTGTAAAACATAATAAAGCACAACAAACACCCAAAAAAAAACAAACAAGTGCTAGGATCGACTCGCTAAAGGGGATGGACCAGCAAGAGGTCAACCAGAGTCCCCAGCAGAGTCGCCAGCTGTCGCTCCCGAAAGATTCACATCCAATGGTACAAACGCGAGAGTGGCGCAGAAAACACAGAGTCGCCAGCAATGTGTATTTATCCCGAGAGAGGGAAAGGAAACACTGCATAAACCTGAAGAGAAAGGGGGAAAGACATGGTCATCACAACCATAGTCCGGGTTCGGGAGTCGGTTATGCGAGGGGAAGGTGTTAGCACCCCACGCATCCATCGTACTCGATGGGATCCATGCTTGTTGTCTAAATGGAGGGTGAGCTGCCCTACTATCTATGGCTGAACAAAAGAAAACGGGGATGGGGGTGACTAAGACGGACTCGGTAGGACATATTCGATGCCCTAGGCCTACATACTCCCTCAGTGCAATGGGAAAGTCAGAGTCAACGTAGTTCGGACGGGAACTGTGGGGGAAGGTTGCTCGCCAAGACAATCGTTGTCTTGTGCCTACATATCCTTAATCGGACGAGAGAGAGGAATCAGAGCTAATGTAGTTCGTAGGTACGACCACGAATGGGTAAGTGTCTTTATGAGCGACGTTAGATACGCGTCCGGCAGTTATGGTCGATGCCTGTTTGCGACTTAAACGGAAGGTAACGTGCTCTTTTCTGAAAATGGTCTGGAACCAAACAATCCTGAAGGATAAAAAGATTTGAATTTGTTTTTGTGTTTTTTAGACAGAAGTGTTTTAAGTTAGTTCATAACTTGCATTGCACCAAAGTCTAGGGCATAGGGACGAATACTTAACGAATCGTCCCAAGACAGGACGCCCGCTAAGCACTCTAGAAAGATGAGAGGAAGCCCCTCATTTCTCATTCCCCACGCTTAAGGCTCATGTGCAATACACTTTATCTTTATTAAGTGTTTTCAAGAAGTTTTGAGATGAGAAGAGAGAAGACCCAAAGGTAACTCTAAAGGGAAACTAAGAGTCCTAATGTTATCATGCATGATGACCTATGGTTAGTGAGGCTTAGAAGGGACAACTACCTAATGCCTAATGCTAATCCTACTCCAAGCTTAATAAAAAATTAAGTTGGACTAGGTAGCTCTAAAGGGAGAGAATCCAAAACTTAAACAAGTCTTGAGATTCATGGGAGGAAGAGAGTGAAAGAGAAGAATGAGAAAGAGAAGGAGAAGATGAGATACAATAAATGGCAGCAAGCACATCACATCATGAATGTCCAACTCAAATCATCAAAATGTTTCAAAGATCAATGCAAAACAATCTCAAGTAAGCATGCAAAGATAAACATGAAAAAAGGCAAGCATACTTGTATGGAATGCACAATTAAGCACCAATGAACTTCATACCAAGATGAAATGAGAAAAATAAGATGAAGATGAAAACAAGCCAGAACCAAGATCATATTATCATCAACAATTCTCATGTGCAAAAGGAAATCAAAGCATGAAACAATATGCACCAAAGAAGCTACAAAAAGAGGACAAAGTTCCAACACTTAAGCATACTCAAACATGATTCAAACATGATCCATAAATGGAAAAACTTGGTCACAAGGGACCTCAACCAGGGGTAAACATCATATAAAATGCACATACAAAGAATCAAGAAGAAACTCAAGCAAATAGGCATGGCAAGTCAACTTGTGTAAAGAGGTGTCAAGATATAGTCATGCATAAGTCATTTAAGCACAAATAAACAAACATATATCAAATGACACTAAAAAATTGTTAGATTAAAACTCAAATGACCTAAGTCAGAGACTAACAACATGTCAAAAGATCACATCAAAATTCAAATTTTAAGTACCTGAAACAATTTGGCAAAGATCACATAGGAACCATGAATCAATATGCAAAGGAGAGGGACTAAAATGCAATATGAAAAGAGTTTAAAAATATGAGAAAAATATTTTTAGAAACCTCAACATGTCCTCTAAAAAATGCAAAAATAATGAGATGCAAATCATGTATAGATGATGAGAACAAAAATCAACAAGGCAGGGTGTTCATATATGAAACAATCCAAAAAGAAATTAATTAAACAATTAATCAGAGGCCCAAAATAAAATAAAAATGAAAAATAAAATTTTAGAAAATTTTATAAAAACCTAAACATGCTTCATGAATTTTTTCATAATTTTTGAATGCTTAAAACTATTTTTAAAAATTAAAAAGCAAAATGCAACAATTAAAATAAAATAAAATGAAAATAAAAGCCAGGGGGTGCAAACAACAAGGGAAACACGTTCAAAACCAAACTGGGCTCAAGGGGGGGGGTGTGTGGATATCAAGCCCAGGTCAAAAGACCCATCAGCGAAGTCAACACACCCCCACATAGAACTTAGTCAACAAATAGGACTCACACAAGCCATCTGATTGATCCAACGTTCACAATTAGTCAACACAAACAATAAGTAAACATGATTAAATGCTCAGATCAAGAGTTCATGATAATAAGGTACATGCGTGCACATCCAATCACTCAGAAATTAAACGAAATCACGTGAATAGCACATGGAATTTTTTATGTGTTGGCACAATCAAAACCATCAGATTAAATCAATGCACCAGATCAAGTCAACAAAATCAAAGATTACGCAAGATGTGTGGCTCAGATCTCACAAACATGGTAACAATCATGGAATATCACACACACAATTAATAAATTAAATGAAGGTTTTAAAAACGTGGTTGAACGTGGACCCTCAGATCTGGACCACCAACGGTCCAGATTTCATCTTCTCCATCAAAACCTCAGATGACCTGAAAAGAAACCAGGTGCCGGAACCCTAGCTCCGGTCACCTTCTCCGGCGACCTGCACTTCAAAAATTCCCAGAAATTGCAAACAGGTATACCATTCCACTCAGATTTTCACAAGGATTATGAATATGCAATTAGTTTTCACAAAGAACCAACACACAAGCCAAATCGAACAGAATAAGTTTGGATATAAAAACTTAAATCTCAAAATTCAAACAATCCACACGTCCAAACTCAAAACTAAATAGATCAGCATCATCAGTGAACATCATAGATCATTTTGCAAGCAAGAAAAACAAGTTACATGATCATGAAAAGTGTGCTAACCTGGAAACTGTAGAGCTCAAAATACACTAAGAACTCCTTCCAAAAGCTGCAGATCTTCCTCTTTTGAGCTCTATTTGCAAAATAAATGCAAATAGAGGCTTGAAATTGGCTGGATCTAAGGTTTTGAACTTGAGCAACTTGAACACGGACTTGATGAAATCCTCACTCTAAGCTCAAACCAATGGTAGATTCTTGTTCCTCTCACCACACTGATCAATAATGTGCAAAGAAAACTTCAAAAACTCTCAAGAGAAAAGGGATTCGAAGAGAGAAAAGTTTGGAGGTGAAAATGGATTATGAGCAAATGAGGGTGTATGACCTAGCTTTGTGCGTGTGAGTAAGCTTATATACTCTCCATTAGACCTCTCATCATGATTAGCAATTGATTAAACCCCTGATTAGTGAGTTTTGAGTGGTTTTCCAATTTTGCAATTTGTGTTTAATCCCTTAATTTACTCGTGCACCTTCATGCTTTTCATGATGGATACCTCACACTTGACTTGCTGCTCACTTTTCAAAAACAATTGGGCCTTGAATTTGCTTGGATAATGAGATTTGGATCAATTTTCAAATTGGTCATTTGATGAATAGCACATGAATAAGGCACGGGTAGGAATGAAGTAAGGGTCAAAAATGCTCCTCTTGACTTGTACTTTGATGATATAACATGACTTGAAGCAATTGAAGTGATTACGAGTCCTTTTGGATGAAAATGTAAATGGTGGAAAATTGGTACATGTGGAAAACCTCAAAATGCACCTTGCCTTGCCTTAGCCATAACTTGAGTTTCACAAATGCTATGGAGATGTTCTAGTACTTTTTGGAAAAGGGAGAGAATGATCTTCAACTTTCATGTTTGAGTAAAATTCATTTGAAGCTTCCTTGATGATGAAAAGTCAAGTTGAATGTAGTGTAAAAACTTGCCAAAAATGGAGACTTCTCATTATAGGTCATTTTCCAAATTTTGTAACTTTTGTACAAACCCTTGATTCTTGATAAATGGTATGAAACTTGACCCTTGAAGACCATATGAGGATGTGAGACCTTGAAAACCCTGAAGAGAACCTCAAAATTCCACAATTGACTTCCCCTCTCACTGTTGACTTTTCCTTAGTTCACAAGTAACTGATCCACTGAACATCTTCCACAATGAACCACTAGCCAAGCCCTCCTCTATGAGTGTTTGTGAGCATATAGAACCTCATGAGAATGTGTTTGAACAAGCAAAACCCATCAAGAAGCCTTTTGGAACCAAAAACCTAATTTGGACCATCTGATCAGGAGAGTGTAGTTCACTTGAAATCCTTTGCCAATCTTGATCTTATGAAGATATGATGAACTCCTCAAACCACCTTGAGGCTTGAAACTCCCTTGAGATGAACCAAGTACCTTGATCCCATGCTAAGAACCAATGTTATGCACTAATGCTAATGCAAGAAATGCAAAGAAACATAAGCCAGTTAGCTAAAAGTAAGAGGGCAAATTTTGGGGTGTTACATCAAGCTGAACAATTTGTTTCTTTTTTTTCTCACTTTCTTGACATACCTCTATATTCTTTAGACATAACTCTTGATAGGAGGCTGCTAACTCCTCAAAAGTCAGTTCCTCATCACTTGATTCTCCATCAGACACACATGTCCCTGTCAAAGCTCTGACATGCTTGGCTGACTCTTCTTCACTTTCACTGTCAGTATCAGACCAGGAAACTGTCATGCCCTTCTTCTGCTTCTTAAGAAATGTAGGACATTCTTTCTTGACATTCCCATAACATTCACACTCAAAGCATTGGATCCCTTTGTCTTGAGCAGTCTTCTCTTCATCCTTTTCTTTTGATTTGCTGATGTCAGAGAAGATGTTCTTAACATTGGGTTTGTAGCTCCTATTCATTCTCTTGAACACCTTGTTGAACTGTCTTCCCAGTATAGCAATAGCCTGAGATAGCTCCTCCTGAGATTCAGCACCATTCCCTTTCTTCTCTTCTTGAGTGTTAGATACCAAGGCTATACTCTTGGTCTTCTTTTCAGGTTCCTCTTCATTCAACCCTAACTCAAAATTTTGAAGAGATCCAATTAGCTCATCAACTCTCATTTTACTGATGCCTTGAGCTTCTTCAATTGCAGTCACCTTCATCTTATATCTCTTGGGAAAGGACCTAAGGATTTTCCTCACCAGCTTTTCTTCAGTCATCTTTTCTCCAAGAGCACTAGAGGCATTAGATAGCTCAAGAATACTCATATGAAAGTCATGAATAGTTTCATCTTCCTTCATCTTTAGACTTTCAAACTTTGATGTCAGAAGTTGAAGTCTTGACATCTTAATCTTTGAAGTTCCTTCATGAGTAGTCTTTAAGATGTCCCAAGCTTCCTTAGCAACTTCACAGGTATTAATCAACCTGAATATGTTCTTATCAACTCCATTGAAAATAGCATTTAAAGCTTTGGAATTACCAAGGGCAAGCTCATCTTCTTCCTTGGTCCATTCTTCTCCAGGTTTCAGTTTTGAGCTGCCTTCTTTTTCTTTCCCAGCATCATCTTTCTCAATAACAACAGGTGCTTTCCATTCCTTTATGATAGCCTTCCAAGCCCTGCTGTCCAAGGATTTCAAAAAAGTAATCATCCTTGGTTTCCAATAATCATAATTAGAGCCATCCAAAATAGGGGGTCTATTCACAAATCCACCAACTTCCTTGTCCATCTTTACCAGAAAGTATCAGCCCTAGATCTCACCCAGATGCAGAGCAGGATGCCTGCTCTGATACCAATTGAAATTCTGGTACCAGATATGTGATGTTACGTGTGATGTCACAACAATACACTCTACAATGGACAATGAAAAACAACAGAAGAGTACACAAAGAATTATTCACCCAATTCAGTTAAACAACTTACTCTAGGGGCTACCAAGCCAGGGATGAATTTCACTATCAGTAGAATTAATTTACAGACTCAATAACCCAGTTGACATCTCCTAAACTTAATCTCTACTTAATGAACCTTCTACCTAAGAGACCACTTAGGTATGATAACAATACTCAATCCCTAAATCACTTCAGTGATATAATTCAAAGATCACACACTTTGAAAAACACAACTTGATTCTGCTTCACAGCTTTGATCAAGAACAACTCAAAACTACAACACCAATTCACACTAGAATGGTTTACAAAATATACACGAAGACACAAACGACTCTCAGTCTTTATCTCTCTTTCTTCGTTACTTTCTTCAAAGGATTGATGCGCTTTATATAGCTATTTGATTTGGTCTTGGACCTGCTACAATATCTGACCTGGTTTGTTATTTAAAACTGAATCTTCAACAGATTTTCTCTCTCAAAATCTTCTTAAATCTTCAGCCTTTAAACACTCCTACAAATCTGCATCAAATCTGTTTGCAACAGAAAATATCTCCTCCAAGATATTCGTATCCAATAACTCTAATAGCTCTCCCAAAATTCCAGCTAATACGCTTAACCCTAAAAACATCTCAAACTTGATGTTTTACTGATCTGCATATCTGATGCCATGACATCGCATGAGACATCAGGCTTCAAAACTTCAACAACTTAAACACCTAACATTCTCTAATGTTAATACTCAATGTTAAGACATCACCCATGTGATATCAACATTGCACAACTTTGTTTTACCAAAATTCTAGCCAATCCAAGAACTAACAGGTTTGATTTTTGACGGAGCTGTTAATGAGTATGGCAATGGTATTGGGGCAATAATTGTTACTTCTCATGGTTCTCGTATTCCTTTCACTGCAAGGTTGATGTTCACTTGCATAAATAATGCGGATGAGTATGAAGCATGTATTATGGGCTTGGAAGAAGCCATTGATTTAAGAATCAAGATTCTCGATGTATACAGAGATTCGGCCCTGGTGATTAATCAGATTAAAAGAGAATGGGAGAAACGTCAACCTGATTTGATTCCTTATCGAGATTATGCAAGAAGGTTGTTGACTTTCTTCAATAAGGTTGAGTTTCACCATGTACCCAGAGCAGCAAATCGAATGGCAGATGCTTTAGCCACTATATCCTCCATGATTGTGGTGAATCGATGGAATGATGTGCCTAAAATCGATGTTATGCGGCTTGATAGGCTAGCTCATGTATTTGCGGTTGAAGAGGTTGTTGATGATAACTGTGGTATTATGATATTAAATGCTTTCTTCAAAATCAAGAGTACCCGCTTGGGGCATCCAAGAAAGATAAGAAGACCTTGAGAAGGTTGGCTGGTAGTTTCTTCTTGAACGATGATGTGTTGTATAAAAGAAATTATGACATGGTCTTGCTCAGATGTGTGGATAGACACGAAGCAGACATGTTAATGAAAGAAATTCATGAAGGATCTTTTGGTACCCATGCTAATGGGCATGTAATGGCTAAGAAGATGTTGAGGGCAGGTTACTATTGGTTGACAATGGAATTCGACTGTTGCAAATTTGTGAAGAAATGCCATAAGTGCCAGGTTTATGCTGACAAAATTCATGTGCCTCCAACTCCTCTCAATGTTATCTCTTCTCCATGGCCTTTCTCCATGTGGGGCATTGATATGATTGGAATGATTGAGCCTAAAGCATCGAACGGACACTGTTTCATATTGGTGGCTATTGACTATTTTACCAAGTGGGTTGAGGCGGCATCATATGCCAATGTGACCAAGCAAGTAGTGGTCCGGTTTATCAAGAACCAAATCATTTGTCGGTATGGTGTTCTGAGCAAGATTATCACTAATAATGGGTCGAACCTGAATAACAAGATGATGAAGGAATTATGCGATGAGTTCAAGATTGAGCATCATAATTCTTCTCCTTACAGACCTAAGATGAATGGGGCTGTTGAAGCTGCTAATAAGAATATTAAGAAGATTGTTCAGAAGATGGTTGTTACTTACAAGGATTGGCATGAGATGCTCCCTTTTGCTTTGCATGGGTATCGTACATCCGTCTACACTTCAACAGGGGCAACCCCTTTCTCTCTTGTGTATGGTATGGAAGCAGTGCTCCCGGTGGAAGATGAAATCCCTTCTATGAGAGTTTTGATGGAAGTTGAATTGTCTGAGGCTGAATGGTGCCAAAGTAGATATGATCAGTTGAATTTGATTGAAGAGAAAAGAATGACGGCCTTGTGTCAAGGCTAATTGTATCAACAGAGAATAAAGAAAGCTTTTGACAAGAAGGTTCGACCTCGTGTGTTCAGAGAAGGCGACCTCGTGCTCAAAAAGATCTCGACTTTTACCAATGATTCTAGGGGCAAGTGGACTCCTAATTATGAAGGCCCATATGTTGTTAAGAGAGCCTTCTCTGGCGGTGCATTACTTCTTACAACTATGGATGGTGAGAGTTCACTCCTCCTGTGAATGCCGATGCAGTCAAGAAATACTTCGCCTAAAAAAATAAAAGAACAACTCGCTAAGTTGAAAACCCGAAAGGGAGGCTTAGGCAAAAATGAGCGTCTCGGTGGGCTAAACACCCGAAAGGGCGGTATAGGCAAAAATTAGAGACAAAAACAAAAATAATCATCCCGGTAGATTGAAAACCCGAAAGGGCAATCTAGGCAAAAGTTAGGGATTATGGCAAGTAACTGCATCTGGCCAGTCTTGATCATTTGAAAGCAACATTGTCCATTAAGGATCCTGCTTCAATCATCCTTAACTGAAGTTTTGAGCACATCGGAATTCAAAGTTGTTAGGGAGAATAGTGGTCATTGTATTTCAATGTAACCCTTTCCATGTATTTACCATTTTTCAAACTTTGTAATGATCCATGGAATTACGCCATTTGCGGACTTCCATTCTATTAATAAAACTTGGGCCTTTGTCCCTTTGTTTGCAATTCTTATTTTGTTTCTGTTTGCAAAATTTCATTTATTTTTTTATGATGATTTTTGAAACAAAAGGTGAATAATTGATTTAATTTTTTTTGAAAATTATAAAAACATTTTTTCTTTCATTTATGAATATAAAAAAAGAATGTCAACGGTTATTCCAAGAATGGTAGGATCAATTTTTCCTCAGCAGGGTTCGTTCTCGCTCCTTTAGCAGAATTTATTGACAGGTCCCCAGTAGAGTTTGTTGATATTTCCTCAGCAGAACTTGTTCCTCTGAATGTGATCAGTTGTTGACAAGGTGATGGGTTTGTTATGATATGTTAAATTCATAAGGTCTAATGCTGTTTGGTTTTTCCCAGCTAGGTCTTGATCCAAATCTTCTCCAGCTGATTATGTTATGGTCAGGCAGTTGAGTAGTTTTGAGGTCCATTTCTCCTTAATGGTAGTTCCCACGCAGGGATTCATTTTTGATGTCCCCAGCTGAAATCATATGAGGAATCTCCACTCAGAGTTTTACCCTCTAGATGTGTTTTTGTTGCTTTGGATGTCCCCAAATAAAGAGCGATGATTAACATGGTGGTCGCTTGTCGTGTTTCGTCTTATCTTGTGGATGTTTTTTCTCTCCAGGCTATTCTACCCAGGGATTTATCCTTGATGATTCACCAACGGAGGCAGTGTATTATCGTTTCCAATCATAAAGCAGTGAGGTTAATTTCTCATTTCCCCCAGCAAGTCCAAGATGTACTTCTCTCCGGATTGTTTTTCAGAGATTTAATCTCCTAGTGAAGATTGTGCATCACTAATGCGGCTATTCCCCAGTGAAGTCGCTGATGATATCTCTTTTAGTCACCTGTTGGGTTTTCTCTCATTTATGATGAGTATTGATCTAAAATCCCCCACAACTTGACCTTTTGCTGTTTTCCTAGCAAGTCCAGGATGCTTTGCTCAGAATTGATTAAACCTCTGAGAGTGTTCTCGTATCTCCAGCAGATATGCCTTGTTTTCCCAGTGGATTTTTGCATAGATGTTTATATGTTTACTATCCCCAGCGGATTCATTATTTTTCCGCAGCAGATCTCTTCATCTTTTTAATAGAAGTTCCTGTGAACATTTATTATCCCCAGGAAGATTAAAAAAGATTTAGGTTGTTATGATTCCCCAACAGATTTCCTGTCATCCTCAAAGCAGAGTTTATGTTGTTATCCTTTTTGTGGATTATCTATGTTAGAAGATTGATATTTGGGTTTCTCCCCAAGGAGTATCTTCTTTTCTCCAGCAAGATTGGAGCCTTGTAGTAGGATTTATTTTCCTTTGATGGCTTTTGTTTACCTCTTGCAGGATTTCTTCAGCTAAATGCCTAGCAGAGTTGCTAGTGATATCTCCATCTGGTTGAGATCATCCAAGTATTCAGTGGTGTTATGATAATTACTCCACCCTCTGCTTATCCTTTATGTCTGTTTTATCAGCATATTCATACTCATACGCATTCGTTTGTGGTGCATAGCATATCGTTGTCGCGTTGTGCATTTTGCATTTATGTTAGTGCTTCTTTGCTCTTTGGTGTTGTTATCCCCATAGAGCGTGTGTGTCCTCTCTTCATTTAGAGTGTTGACCCGTAAGCAGAAAATTCCTATCTTTGTTAATTCCTCATCGAGTTTGTTTCTCGTGGAAGATTTTGATTCAGTTTCCTCTCCAGTTTATCATCTGGATGGAATTGATCCCCAATTGAGATATGTCCTCCTCGGGATGAGTCTTATTTGACCGTTTCTCTCCAGCTTGTTCCTGGATTGAATTTTGGTCCATTGCAACATTTGTTTCAACCTCTAGGCTGTGAAACCTAGATTGAGAGTGCATTTATTTTGCACCTTTGAGGATTCTGCGCCCTTCAGCTGAAATCTGCGTATGATTCCCCTTTTGGTAGGTTCAATACTGTTTCGTGGCATTCCTTTATTTGAGAAGCCTGAGGCGATGCAGTTAATACCTTTTGTGACTCCAATGAATGGTAAGTCTCTTCGGTTAGACAGGACAGTTCGTTGTTGAGATTTTGTGACTCCGATGAATGGTAAGTCTCTTCGGTTAGACGGGACAGTTCGTTGTTGAGATTTTGTGACTCTGATGAATGGTAAGTCTCTTCGGTTTGATGGGACAGTTCGTTGTTGATATTTTGTTACTCCGAGGAATGGTAAGTCTCTTCGGTTTGATGGGACAGTTCGTTGTTTAGATTTTGTTACTCCAATGAATGATGAGTCTCTTCGGTTTAATGGGACAGTTCATTGTTGAGATTTTGTGACTCCAATGAATGGTAAGTCTCTTCGGTTTGATGGGACAGTTCATCGTTGAGATTTTGTGACTCCAATGAATGGGGTAAGTCTCGTCGGTTTGATGGGACAGTCCGTTGTTGAGATTCTCTACTCCGATGGATGGTTAGTCTCTTCGATATGCTAGAGACAGTTCATTGTTGAGGTTTTGTTTTTCCCGGTGGAGCCTTGCTGTGCTAACTCTTCCCTGATGAGTTTTATCCTTGTTGTGATGTGGTTTATTTCCACATACGATTATCCCCAGTTTGTCTCCTTCCTTTGTTGGGATGTGTTTTCCCCTGCAGAGTCTTTTCTCTTTTCTTTTGCTCCCCAGTTTTTGTTTATCTGCTGTGGCATATTCTCCCCACAGTGGTCTTGTGTTGGCATATCATTTGCATTATCATATCATTATGTGGTCTCTTAGGGCCAAAAATTGGTTTGTTGTTATATTTAAGTCTCTTCTATCTCGTCGAGACAAAGATGCTCATCTTCGTATCTCCGGATAGAAGAAACTTAAATAGGGGCAGCTGTAATACCCTAATTTTTACCCCTAAGATCCCACATGTCATTTTCATTTTGGCATACCACAACAAGATCACATATTGGTTACCTCTTTGATAGGTTTGTGCCTTGCAGGGATCTTTAAGTTTGTGTGCGTTTGATTTGTTTAATTTGTTTATGTTTTACTAACCATTAATTAACATCCAAAAAAATATTTTGTTTTCTTTTACTAACATTTTCAGGGGAAGAATAGGTTAAAAATACCAACACAACAGTCCTTCAGCTTGATTGAATTTCATCTGATAAAGTCAAAGTTGATCTGCAAACAAGTCAAAAATTCATCTGATCAAGAGTTTCCAAGATTTAATTGATTATTATTCAAGAGATTCCAAGGTTCATGCGTTTATTTCCATGCCTTCTTTGACAAGCAAGAAAAATCGAGTCACAGTCAAGACAACACATCAAAAAGCTAAATTTCCCAAATTTTCACTTTGTTAATCGATTAACACATTAGGTTAATCGGTTAACGCGTGCGAATTTTGAAAAAAATGGCAGCAAATTCAAATTTTCAGCAATTGGCACCAATTTTCATCATTTTGGAATATTCCACCTCAATTTTATCCCCTACATCATCAATATTAATTCTTATCATACACCTCCACTAATCACCACTCTTTTAATTTCCCTCCAAATTTTGAATTCCAATCCTAATTTTGATTATCCAAGCCTAATTCCAAACCACCAAATTTCCAAGCCTAAGTTTTATAAATAGAGGCTTCATTTCACTCATTTCACAAGCTTTTGGGAGCCAAATTCACCTTGTCAAAATTCTTCTTGACTCTTTCAATCTTCCCAAACCACAAATTCACCAAAGCTCTTCTTTCTTCTTTCGAAAGTTAGCAAGAATTCACATTGAATCTTGCTTAACTTTGAGCTAAACCTTCATCCATTCTTGTTTTTGTTCATAGATCAAGGCTTTGGAGTGTAGATCTTGCTGCAATTTGGAAGGATTTTCAGGTTTGTGGTAATTCACTTTCCACCATTGTTAAAGCTTCACATTCATCATTCAAGATGTAGATCCTTGACGCTTCTTGTTGTTGATCCTTTGGATCATATATTGTTGTTTGATTGCAGGTTTCTCTGTTTATTTTCATTGTAAAATTCGTGCAAATTCAATTCATGATCATAAGGTGTTTGAAAAATGTTTTGAAAGAAGATCATGCTGAATGTTGCACATTTTTTTGCTTCTGGTATAGTGTTAACCGATTAACCAAACACAATGTAAATTGGTTAACCGATTAACACCCTGTTTTGCGCAGAAAATTGAAAATCTGCACTGGTTAACCGATTAACTAGTGTCCATAATGCTTTTTTGGCTCTATTTTGGGACTGTTTTGGTTCTTTTACCATTTTCTTCCCTCTTCCTTTGTTCTTAGCCTTAGATCACATAATTGTGTGGTTTAATTTGGCTTTTCTTCATCTATTTCTCTTTTCTTTTTGATCGATGAAAGTCTAAGATCTTGGAATTCCGTTGTTGAATTTCGATCAAGACTAGATCGTTACCACTTTTATTTTCGTGCGGTATTGCTTTCGGATGACGATCTACATATCGTTCATCTAGCATACATTAGCACAAAGAGCTATTGACCGACCTCATTGTAGGGTAATTACTCCGTAAATTACTCGGCGATTGCTTAACATAGCGCAATATTTGTCACGTATCGGAAAACTATCAAGAATGGTTGATTATTTGTTTTATGGTTCAAAACTCATGAAACTTGTTGTTAGGAGGCTTTGGTCTTATCAATCCTCTAATGAGTTTCATCAACCTTGACCTAACTGCAATTATTCAATTGTTATTGATCACTAACACTAACAACTAATCACTAACTTACTAACAATATTTTGTATTAATTTTGTTTATGTTTCCTTCTTGCTGCCTATCTGTTTTATTTTTAGACTTCATTTCATATCATGTTTATGCTTCCGCAATTTTTCCTTTGTCCGTTGGGCATATGTTTATGCTTATGCTTTTTTTTTTCTCTTTGCCCACTTGGACTCAAAAACATTAATAAAGGCTTAAACCATAAAAAACTTAATTCTCCTCATCTTGGACTATTGGTTACTATCCTATGCTTTGGAGTGATCTCTTTATGGACCTCTTTTGAAGTAATATCGGACTTATGGACCTAGAATTAGGACTTCTTATCCCTTTGCTTGGAGTATTGATTGAAGACTTGCCTTTATTTGGCCATTTTGCTTAAGGATGGAATTCTTTTAATATTGCTTTGAAGTGGCTCCATTTTGGTTAGATCATTCTATTCCTTAGCTTTTATTTTATGCATTAGGATAGTCACTTCTTCTCCTCCCCATTCTTAAATTTTCAAAATCCTCTCCTTTTTTTCAAAACCTTCTTGTTTTCAAACTTAAAACCGCTTTCATAATAAAACCTTGACTTTTGTCAAGTGACTTTTAAAACTTGATTTTCTTTAATAAATGTAAATCCATTTAACCATATTATGACCATTTCATGAAAACATAAAAAATATAAAAACTCATTAAACTCTTTTTGTGCTTTGTTCACTTTTTCTTTTTTTAAACTTTTTCATAATTTTAGACATGATTCATTTCTTTAAGCGGAATTATTCGTTTAGAAATGACAATTTGTCTTTACACTTAAAATCAACTAAAACAAACAAATTTTCATTCTTTGTACCACGAACTACGGGGTTCTGATTCTACATTGCACATCGTGGGTACGTAGGCATGAGGCGATAAGTCTCTCCAAACACAAAAATCTTAAAAAATAATTCTCGTCTCATCTCCTCAATCTCTTTACAAGCAAACCATTTTCAGACCAAAAAGCGGTAGCTATTTCAAAGGGCTCCTATAGAGTACTATAGACGTTTTGGGTGCTAACACCTTCCCATTGCGTAACCAACCCCCTTACCCATTCTCTGTTTGTTCTTGTTGTTTTAGAACTCTTTAGGTTTTGTTCGCTCTTTTTCCTTTCCCTTCGTGGATAAAATAAAAGTGCGGTGGCGACTCTTGCTTATTTTTTAGTTAAGTTAATCAATAGCTTACACTCACAAATTTTCCCGCTACATTTACATCATGTCATTTCATTGTGTATTGAGAGAGTTTGCAAATTTTGAAATTGGAAGATGACGATGAACTCATGAGGAAGATGATAATGGCCATGGCGCCACCTTCAATTTTTTAAAACCGATTTTAATATATTATTTGTTGATTCCAAGTTATAACCTGAATTGGCATCGCGCCCTAGTGGAAATACTAATATTTGTGCATTGTGTGTGAGTCCAAGGTCTGGGGTTCGAATCCCCCTCGCCCAAAACCTTTTGCTTTTATTTTTTAAACCATTTTCAACTTGAAACTTACTATATTATTTACCACGCGCGTTATCTTTCTACTTGAGACATCTGGCCCAGTGGTAAAATTTTGACCCCATGACCTTGAGGGCGCAGGTTCAAGCCTTGGTGGGAGCATTCCTTATTTTTTATGGTTTTGTTCACAACTTCATCCAATTATTTCACCAAGCAAAATTATTTATTTTGAGCCAATTTTTTGCACACTTCTCATTTATCTTGTATATTTTGAGAATCCATCAAAAATCCCTAAAATAATATTTATTTTTTCCATATTTATTAGGTTGAAAACTAGTGCTTTTAAAGTATTTTTCATACCTTTTCATGATTCCTTTTGATTATTCTCTTGACCTAATTGTACATATGTGTCTTTATGGTCATAATATACTTTGTCTAAGTCTTGTTTAATGTACATAACATGTTGTCTTGACTTAAACATCATTCATATACCATGATTAAGTATTATTTCTTTTGAAAAATACTTTGATTATTAGTGCAAACCTTAGGGTTTTATTCAACTAATCTTTTAAAAACCATCTTGATACATGACTAGGGCTTCCACTTGAGTTTGGATTCCCTAAAGCCCTTGATTCAACCATGTTTAAATGTCTTGTTCATGTGCCCACCTTCATAAAATTTCCATTAGGGTTTTGTTTACCCTTTGCTATGTTCATCTGATCTATGTTCATCTTGTATATATGGCTTGCTTGAACTTCTTTGTGATGGCTTCTATTGATCAAATCTTTGCTCACATATTCAAGTATTTCCTTAATAAACTCTCACCTTGATGAACATATCTACTTGTCTGATGCTCATTCACATGTTGGCATACCATGCTTGATCACAATCATGTTCATTTCATCCTTGATGACTACATTCGTTCAAAAGCTTAATCAATTTTGTCTTGTTAATTTTCTCTTTACATTTATGTTTATGACACTTGAATTCATACAACGGTTACATTTCAATACTCATCCTTAAGTTTAGACTCGGTTCAAATTTTAGGATCCCCTTTGAGGTTCTCAACTTCAATAAAACATTAGGATTCCCCTTGAAGTTTTCAACTTCATTCAAAGCTCAAAACCATAGCCCCTTATGGCTTCAAACCTCGAACTTCAAGTCAAACCCTAGCCAACCTTTGGCTTCAAATTCAAAACTCTTACCCCCAGATATGAGACATGAATCATCTCTATAGAAGATATGTCTCTTCTATTCCCCAAAAAATAAATCAAACTTTTTTCCATTTAAGTGATGTAAGTGGCACACTTGTTGATTCAATATCCAAGTTGGAGTCCTTCTCTTATTATGGTACAAAAACACATCTTTAATTTAAACGATATAAGTGGCACACTTGTTGATTCTATATCAAAGTCAAGGGCATGCTCTTAGTATGCAAAGACTCATTTAAAGGAAGATGTGGGATTACTCTGGTTTTCTACATCCAAGTTTAAAGCTTTTTCCCTTATTATCTTCTTTCTAGAAATGTTTATGGTGAATAGGTGAGATATCTCCCTTAAGATGACAACTTTTTTCTTCTCTCAAACTCAACTCCACCCATTAGTAGGTGGAACTACGAACGCTCTGATTTCTCAACTTCCTTTTGAGAATATGTAGGCATAAGATTAACCTTTAGGTTCCTACACCTTTGTCTTAGTTTATTTCAACATACCCTACAAAAACAACAAAAACATTTCCCACTCTTATCACCCACTCAAAACAGTCAACAAATCCCCAATACACAGCAGATGACTTAATCAACAGTAACACAAATATACACAAGAGGTTCCTTTAGGATACTATAGATTCTTAGGGTGCTAGTACCTTCCCTTAGTATAACCAACCTTGAACTTTCAATCTCTTATTGCATTGTTTTACATTGCACACTCACAGGTTTATTTATATTTTTCCCCTTCCCTCTTTTTGGGATAAATTAAAAGTTCACATGTGGGACGACCTCGAAAATCGCGCGTACAGAGATGAATGGCGTCACGACCATGATGGGTAACCAGTCACGAGTCTGTAGTGGACGCAAATACCTGTTTGATGATGTTAAATTGCATATTTCAATTCTTTCAAATTGTTTGGAAGTTTAAAGTACAGATATGCATTATTAGTTATTTCTTAAATGATGTTTGTTATGAATTAATGATTGACCATAATTTTAATCGATTTTAGAAAGTATTTGATAAATGATGCTTATGTGCATACACAATAATGAGGTTGTGTTAATTATTGTGAATTATGATGATGATATGCTGCTGCATGAGCATGAATTATGTTATTGAATTGGTAGTATGTTGTTGTGGGATGATAGTTTGGGAGGGAAACTATTACCGTTTAGCCAACACATGTTTTGTTTATTGTCAGGAGGGGACTTTAAACATTATGTTGTTGTTGAATTGACATGTTGTGACATGCATTCATTATATCGTTGATGATTGTTAGTTTTGTTATTGGCAGCAATTTTGGTAAAACAATGTGGTTGTTCAAGATGTCATGTATGATGTCTTAACATGTGCTTCTAACATTCTGCATGTGGTGTGTTGTTTGGTATGACAGTTTTTGTGCATGATGTCAAGACTGATGTCTTAACATCTGTTGACAGAACATCATGTTCTGTCTGTTATTTGTTTTAGGGTTGCGTGTTAATTGTTATGTTTTGAGAGATTCTGTTAGAGAGATTGCAGGCGAAATTCTTGGAGAAGATTTATTCAGATGCAATCGTTTGTTTCTATATTTAGGGCGAAAAGATTTGAAGATAAAATCTGTTTTTATTGTGCATCAAATATGAGTTTTTCACAGAGCCCAAGCCCAAGAATCTGTTTCTATTTAAAGAAGGCCCAACCCTACTTGGAAGTTACGAAGACTAGAGATTAAAGACTGAGTGTCAAGTGTTAGGATTTGTGTTTTCGTCTGTTATTTGTGACCCATTCATTCATCTTTCAGATGCTTGAATTGGACTGATTGTTTGAGTTGTATGTTGGCCACTCTAAGCTTTTAAGCACGAGTGTTTGTTCTTGATTGAAGCTTTTAAGCAAGATCAAGTATTTTCATTGACGTGTGATCTTCTAATATTTGTAATTTTTCTATTGTCATCACTGCTGTGATTGAGGGGGAGTGAGAGGTGTCTCATATCTAAGAGTGTCTTAGGTAGAAGTGTCATTGGGTAGTGATTAAGTGAATAGATTGTCAACTTGGGTGTTGATTGTAGAGTCTATGAATTAATACTACTAATAGTGAATTTCCTCCCTGGCTTGGTAGCCCCCAGACGTAGGTTGTTAGACCGAACTGGGTGAACAATTCTCTGTGTTCCTTTTTTGCTTTTAAGTGTTGTTATCTCTATTGCCTTGTTCATATAGCAGATATTGATGTTGTGACATCTCACTCGACATCACATATCTGATACCAAAATTCCAATTGGTATCAGAGCAGGCATCGTGCTCTGTATCTGGGTGAGATCTAGGGCTGTTACTTTCTGGTGCAATGGACAAGGAGAGTGGTGGATTTGTGAATAGACCCCTTATTCTTGATGGATCAAATTATGACTATTGGAAACCTCGCATAGTTACTTTTTTGAAGTCTTTAGACAGCAGGGCTTGGATGGCTGTTTTGAAAGAATGGAAACATCCTGTCATTGTGGGAGAAGATGGTCAGTCAAAGCTGAAACCTGAAGAAGATTGGACCAAGGAAGAAGATGAACTTGCTCTTGGAAATTCTAAGGCTTTGAATGCCTTATTTAATGGTATTGACTAGAACATTTTTAGGCTGGTCAAGACATGTGAAGTGGCTAAGGAGGCTTGGGATATCCTGAAAACAACTCATGAAGGAACTTCTAAGGTCAAGATGTCAAGACTTCAGATGCTAACAACAAAGTTTGAAAGTTTGAGGATGAAAGATGAAGAGACCATCCATGACTTTCACATGAATATACTTGAACTGTCAAATGCTTCTAGTGCCCTAGGAGAGAAGATGTCTGATGAGAAGCTAGTGAGAAAAATTCTTAGATCTCTCCCTAAGAGATTTGAAATGAAGGTGACTGCTATAGAGGAAGCTCAAGACATCATCCAGATGAGGGTAGATGCATTGATTGGGTCACTTCAGACATTTGAATTAGGGTTGAATGACAAATCTGAAAAGAAGGTCAAAAGCATAGCTTTGGTGTCTAGTACAGGAGATGATGAGAAAGAGTGTGGTCCTGAAACTTAGGAGGAGCTATCCAATGCCATTGTTCTGTTGGGAAGACAATTTAATAAGGTTTTGAAAAGAATGGACAAGAGCTATAAACCTAATGTCAAGAACATCACATCTGACATCAACAGGTCAGGTGATCAGATGAAGAAAACAAGAACTGAGGAGAAGCCTAATAATGACAAAGGAATCCAATGTCATGGCTGTGAGGGTTATGGTCACATCAGAGATGAACGCCCTACATATCTTAAGAAGCAAAAAAATGGTTTATCTGTGTCCTGGTCTGATACTGAAAGTGAGCAAGATGAAGAGACTGCCAAGCATGTTAGGGTATTGACTGGAAGGTATATATCTGATGATGATTCTAGGGATGAAGAGAGTACATATGATGAGCTAACTGATTCTTATAGAGAGCTATGCATTAAAAGTGAAGAAGCCTGTCAAGAAGGGGAGAGGCAGAAGAAGATTATTGCTCAACTCAAGGCTGAAAAGACATAGCATTTGGAAACCATTTCCAAGCTGGAAGATGAAGTATCTGTGTTGAACTCTAAACTTGAATCTATGTCCAAGTCTATCAGAATGCTGAATAGTGGAACTGATGTTCTAGACAAGATTCTTAATGTTGGAAGAACTGCAGGAGACAAAAGTGGGTTGGGGTTCAACAGTGGATTTGCTTCAAATGATGTTATTCCTAGTTCCAAGCCAGTGATGTTGAAACAGGTGTTGAAACATCCTGACATGACTCCCTCTAGGAAGAAATTCAGGCGCTGGAGATGCCATCATTGTGGGAGCTTTGGACACATAAAGGCTTTCTGTTATAAGTTACATGGGTATCCTAAGAGTGTTCCTAATTGTGCACCCAGACAGGTCATTCATAAAGGTAATCAAGTCATCAAGCAAAAGAAGCAATGCGTCTCCAAAATTGATGTTGTCAGCTTGATAACTCATACTTCTCTTAGAGTCTCCACTAAAGAAGACTGGTACTTTGACAGTGGTTGTTCAAGACACATGACAGGAGTGAAGAATTTGCTGGTGGATGTTAAACTTCATTCTTCTGGCCATGTGACTTTTGGTGATGGTGTCAAAGGAGAAATCAAAGGTGTGGGAAAGCTGAATTGTGAAGGTGCACCTAGACTTGATGATGTACTGCTAGTCAAGGGGTTGACAGCAAATTTGATCAGTATTAGTCAACTATGTGATCAAGGACTCTTAGTTAATTTTACAAAAACTGAGTGCATTGTCACAAATGAGAAAGGTGAAGTTATCATGAAGGGTGTTAGGTCTAAGGACAACTGTTACCTATGGGTGTCACAAGACTCAAGTTCCTCCACATGTGTTCTTGCAAAAGAAGATGAAGTCAAAGTATGGCATCAAAAGTTGGGACATCTACATCTGAAGGGAATAAAGAGAATCATATCTACAGAAGCAGTAAGAGGAATCCCAGAGCTCAAAATTGAAGAAGGAAGTGTTTGTGGAGATTGTCAGATAGGGAAGCAGACCAAGATGTCACATCAAAAGCTTCAACATCCCATTACTTCTAAAGTGTTGGAACTTCTTCATATGGACTTAATGGGGCTTATGCAGATGGAAAGTCTAGGTGGGAAGAAATATGCTTATGTAGTTGTGGATGATTATTCCAGGTACACTTGGGTGAATTTTATCAAAGACAAAACAGAAGTGTTTGATGTGTTTAAAGATCTCTGTCAAAGACTCCAAAGAGAAAAGGAAAGCAATGTCATCAGAATAAGAAGTGATCATGGGAGAGAGTTTGAAAATAGCAAGTTTGCTGAATATTGTTCTACTGAAGGCATCAGTCATGAGTTTTCTTCACCTATTACCCCTCAGCAAAATGGAGTTGTTGAAAGGAAGAACATAACCATTCAAGAATCTTCTAGAGCAATTATTCATGCCAAAAAGCTTCCTTACCATTTCTGGGCTGAAGCTATGAATACTGTCTGCTACATTCACAACAGAGTTACCTTGAGAAGAGGTACTTCAGCTACCTTGTATGAGCTGTGGAAGGGAAGAAAACCAAGTGTGAAGTACTTTCATGTCTTTGGAAGTAAATGTTATATTCTGTCAGATCGTGAACAAAGGAGGAAAATGGATCCTAAAAGTGACGAGGGAATCTTTTTGGGATACTCTATAAACAGCAGAGCTTATAGGGTATTCAACTCCAGAACCAGAGTCATGATGGAATCTATAAATGTAGTTGTTGATGACTATGAAATGAAGGAAGATGCTGATGTCCTGGATGATGTTGGAACATTTGTTGATGATGTATTAACAGAAGCTGAAGACAGAAGTGTAAATCCTAGCCCTACTGCTGCTGTGCCTGAACCAGAGCAGCCTAACAAGGGACCATCCATCAGAGTGCAAAAGGACCACCCAAAAGAGCTTATCATAGGTGATCCAAACTTAGGAGTTACCACTAGGTCAAGAGAAGTTGTGTCAAATTCTTGCTTTGTATCCAAAATTGAGCCCAAAAATGTTAAAGAAGCCTTGAAAGATGAATTTTGGATTAATGCCATGCAAGAAGAGCTGGGACAATTCAAAAGGAATGAAGTGTGGGATCTTGTACCAAGGCCTGATGGAATAAATGTGATTGGCACCAAGTGGGTTTACAAGAATAAATTTGATGAACAAGGAGTGGTCACCAGAAATAAGGCTAGACTGGTTGCCCAAGGTTACACTCAGGTAGAAGGAATTGATTTTGATGAGACTTTTTCTCCTGTGGCCAGACTGGAATCTATCAGGTTACTCTTAGGTGTGGCTTGTAATCTCAAATTCAAGTTATTCCAGATGGATGTAAAGAGTGCTTTCTTAAATGGGTACTTAAATGAAGAAGTTTATGTAGATCAACCCAAGGGGTTTATTGATCCAACATTTCCTAACCATGTCTACAAACTAAGGAAAGCTCTTTATGGATTAAAGCAGGCACCTAGAGCTTGGTATGACAGGCTTACTAAATTCTTGGCTCTGAATGGTTACAAAAAAGAAGGAATTGACAAGACATTGTTTGTCAAAGAGGAAGGAGGAAAACTGTTGATAGCTCAAATATATGTTGATGACATAGTGTTTGGTGGGATGTCAGAAGCAATGGTTCAACATTTTGTGAAGCAGATGCAGTCTGAGTTTGGAATGAGTCTTGTTGGTGAGCTCAGCTATTTTCTGGGTCTGCAAGTTAGACAAATGGAAGACTCCATATTTATCTCTCAGAGCAAGTATTCAAAGAACATAGTTAAGAAGTTTGGTCTGGAGAATGCTAATCATAAGAAGACACCTGCTTCTACTCACCTGAAGCTGTCCAAGGATGAACATGGAGTGAGTGTGGATCAAAGCCTATACAGAAGCATGATTGGAAGCCTACTGTATCTCACAGCTAGCAGACCTGATATCTCTTTTGCTGTAGGAGTTTGTGCCAGATATCAATCTGAACCTAAAGTTAGCCACATGAATCAACTGAAGAGAATTATGAAATACGTGAATGGTACTAGTGACTATGGCATACTATACAGTCATGGATCAGGCTCTGAACTGAGTGGATATTGTGATGTTGATTGGGTAGGGAGTGCTGATGATAGAAAAAGTACTTCAGGAGGATGCTTCTTCTTAGGGAACAACCTTATCTCGTGGTTTAGCAAAAAGCAGAACTGTGTGTCTCTCTCTACTGCTGAGGCTGAGTACATAGCAGCAGGAAGTAGTTGTTCACAACTGGTTTGGATGAAGCAAATGTTAACTGAATACAATGTCAAGCAAGATGTCATGACATTGTACTATGATAATCTGAGTGCTATCAATATCTCCAAAAACCCAATTCAACATTGCAGGACTAAGCATATTGACATACGTCATCACTTTATAAGAGATCTGGTTGAAGATAAAGTGGTTGTTTTGGAACATGTTGCTACTGAAATGCAATTAGCTGATATTTTTACTAAGGCCTTAGATGCAAATCAATTTGAAAATTTAAGAAGCAAATTAGGGATTTGCATATATGAGGATTAGTACAATTTTTTTTTAGTGCAGGAAGGTGACTTTTGGTGCAGTTGTCTTATGTGTGTGAGCTTATCTCTTTGGTTGAATTGACAAAATAAGAATGTTTGGAAACAAACAAGAATATTTTTATTGCTGGAAGTACTCAATATTACAATTTTTTTCAGAAACTACTAGCAAAGAGTTTTCATGTTTGGATTCAGCTATTCATTCCAACCACCTGAGTTAATAAAATTAACCCAATCTTCATCTACTTCATCCTCAGAATCATGTAGTTGCACTTGAGCCTTCTTGATGGTCTTCATCCTTTTTTCTGTTTTTCTTCCTGTCCTTGTTGCCCCTGTAGAGGATCCACCTGTTTTCATTTCTTTGGACTTCATCTCCTTTGGTTGTTTGCTCTTGTTCTTCCGGTCTTGCTTCAACTGACCCTTGTGTGTTTCAACTGTCTTGGAGGACTGACTCATGTTTCCTTCTTAGTTTGGCTGTAGTAAGAAGCAGTTTGGTGTAGTTTTTATAATTCAAATGGAAACCCTTGTTTGTATCGCCTGGTCAGTCAAAGTTGTTTGGTGTCTGTGCACCTCTCTCTGTTGAGTATTGTGCCACTCTTTCCAAGCTGAGTTACAACAGTTTTTCTTGGTATTTGACCATGTTTGTTTGGCATAGTGTTCTTTTGTTCTTTTGGCCAATTGTGGCTAAAAAGGGGGAGAGAAGAGCCTAGTTGTTGAGAGTTGTGTTTGTGGTTTCCTCGATTGAGGGGGAGTTTGAGTTTTGATTGGTGTGCAACTGCTGAATGTTAGTGTTATGTGTTATGGTGTGTTTCTGCTGCAGGTATCTCTGATGTGTGCTGATATTGTTTTAGCCAAAATTAGCCAAAGGGGGAGATTATTAGTTCTGTTATTGGCAGCAATTTTGGTAAAACAATGTGGTTGTTCAAGATGTCATGTCTGATGTCTTAACATGTGCTTCTAACATTCTGCATGTGGTGTGTTGCTTGGTATGGCAGTTTTTGTGCATGATGTCAAGACTGATGTCTTAACATCTGTTGACAGAACATCAGGTTCTGTCTGTTATTTGTTTTAGGGCTGCGTGTTAATTGTTATGTTTTGAGAGATTCTGTTTGAGACATTGCAGACGAAATTCTTGGAGAAGATTTATTCAGATGCAATCGTTTGTTTCTATATTTAGGGCGAAAAGATTTGAAGATAAAATCTGTTTTTATTGTGCATCAAATATGAGTTTTTCATAGAGCCCAAGCCCAAGAATCTATTTCTATTTAAAGAAGGCTCAACCCTACTTGGAAGTTATGAAGACTAGAGATTAAAGACTGAGTGTCAAGTGTTAGGGTTTGTGTTTTCGTCTGTTATGTATGAGCCATTCATTCATCGTTCAGATGCTTGAATTGAACTGATTGTTTGAGTTGTATGTTGTCCACTCTAAGCTTTTAAGCACGAGTGTTTGTTCTTGATTGAAGCTTTTAAGCAAGATCAAGTATTGTCATTGACGTGTGATCTTCTAATATTTGTAATTTTTCTATTGTCATCACTGCTGTGATTGAGGGGGAGTGAGAGGTGTCTCATATCTAAGAGTGTCTTAGGTAGAAGTGTCATTGGGTAGTGATTAAGTGAATAGATTGTCAACTTGTGTGTTGATTGTAGAGTCTATGAATTAATACTACTGATAGTGAATTTCCTCCCTGGCTTGGTAGCCCCCATACGTAGGTTGTTAGACCGAACTGGGTGAATAATTCTCTGTGCTCCTTTTTTTCTTTTAAGTGTTGTTATCTCTATTGCCTTGTTCATATAGCAGATATTGATGTTGTGACATCTCATTCGACATCACATATCTGATACCAGAATTTCAATGATGATGAAAGAGGTAAGCTGTAATCCGAGCAGGGTGGATTGGTGACTTATCCCGAATCCAAGCAGGGTGGATTCGGGGTTTGAGTAGGGTGAACCTGGTTCCTGAGTAAACCAATTAAGGATGATATGTGAAATTCTGGTACCAGATATGTGATGTTACGTGTGATGTCACAACAACACACTCTGCAATGGACAATGCAATAACAAGGAATAAATCAACACAATGAATTGTTCACCTAGTTCGGTCTAACTACCTACATCTGGGGGCTACCAAGCCAGGGATGAAATTCACTACTTGTAGAATTAATTTACAGACTCAACAACCTTGTTGACAATCTCCTAAACTAATTCCTACTAATGAACTTTCTACTTAAGAGACCACTTAGGTATGAGAACACTACTCAATCCCTAAATCACTTCAGTGATATAATTCAAAGATCACACACTTTGAATAACACTACTTGATTCTTCTTCACAGCTTTGATCAAGAACAACTCAAAACAACAATACCAATTCACACTCGAATGGTTTACAAACACGAAGACACAACGACACTCAGTCTTTAGCTCTTTTTCTTCGTTACTTTTCCTTCAGTACTGATGCGCTTTATATACCTAGTTGAATTAGACTTGGACCTGCTACAATATCTGACCTGATTTGTTATTTAAAACTGAATCTTCAAAACAGATTTTCTCTCTCAAAATCTTATTAAATCTCAGTCTTTAAACCTCCTACAAATCTGCATCAAATCTGTTTGTAACAGAAAATATCTATCCCAAGATATCCGCATCCAATGAGACTAACAGCTCTCCCAATATTCAGCTAAAACGCAAACCCTAACAACATCATTAAACCTGATGTTATTAATCTTCTGCAAACCTGATGTCACAACATCGCATGTAACATCAGACATCACAACTTCAGCAACTTAACTTCTTAACATAACCCAATGTTAAGACTCAATGTTAAGACATCACCCATGTGACATCAACATTGTACAACTTGTTTTACCAAAATTCTAGCCAATCCAAGAACCAACAATCTCCCCCTTTGGCTAATTTTGGATAAAACACTCTCTGCAACATCAGAGACTTCAGCAGCGGATAAAAATTATTAATTAAAACAGCTTCAAACAGCACTTCTTTAAACAGCTTCAAAATGCTTTCAGCATGCTGCACACACACCAATACTACACACCAATATTCTGCTACATACTTCAACACTAACTAGTAGCAGCTGCACAGACTTCAACCACTAATCAGCAGCATAGAGCAAGCTCCCCCTCAAAGCAAGAACAGCATACCAGCAACTGTTCAACATAGAGCAAGCTCAGCTCCCCCTCAATATCTGCATTTCAACACCTTGACTAACTCTTGTCTAACTCTCCCCCTTTTTAGCCACAATTGGACAAACCTCAACATGTAAGTCCTACTCACTACAGTTAGTCCTAAATAAGCTCTCATTGTCAGTCTAAAGTCAGCATGCAAGACAAGACAAATCATAGAACATAAATAGTGCATAAACAGACACAATATTCAAATTACATAACAGGAACTTCAAGTGCAGAAACAAAAACAGCTAAAATAAAACTAAACTACTATCAAGAAAAGGCAGCAGGGAAACTAGTTTTCATCAGAGCTGGCCCCATCTTCACCATCAGTGCTAGGACCACCTTCTTCAGAACCTGGTTCTTCAATATCATCATCATTTTGGTTAGCATTGACTGCTTCATCTTCTTTTTCTGCCAATCTCAGAGTCATGAGAAGTTTTTCAAATTTCTGCTTTCTTTCAGTACTTACTCTGATGACTTCATCCAACTCCTTGCAAGCCTCCTCCAATTCTGAAATCAACCCAGTTTTGGCAGGTGGCTGTTGTGATGTTGAAGCTGATGTCTTGACAATGTTAGGGACATGCTTCCCTTCAAATAGTTTATAGTGGATTGACATTGCATATTCTCTCTTACACACCACATCAGATTGATGAATAATATCAGTATGTTGTGACAAGATGATCCCACAAATGAGAGAGGGAAAGGCAATAGGCATCTTCACTGCATTTGTAGCAGCATGCTTGATAGTTTGATCACATATATACGCCCCATAGTCAAACAACCTCTTCGTCCCAACAACATAAATGAATTTTCCCAATCCAGCAGAGACAGTTGTCTTGTGATTGGCAGGGACCCAATTAGCTACTCCTATTCTGTACAGAATAGCATATTTCACACTTAACAAACTGGAAGACAATTTTCCTTTCAGAGGCCAGACTTTCACTTGCCCTGCTGTGATTTCCTTGCACACATCATTGTCTGTTTGTTCTAACTCTCTATACTCCAGCTCATCCCTTCCAAGGTAAGTGTTAATTACCTCAGGATAAAAGTTTACACATTGACCTCTCACATAAACCTTCCTAAAATCCATACTTCTGTTGTCATTAATAGCCATAGGAATGTTGACAATAAATTCCTTGACTAATCCATCGTAGCACTTGGACAGTCCAGACACAGTCTTTATTAACCCAACAAATCTAACTAATTCAATAACGTCCTTAAGATCCAAGGCATCTCCACCAAGTTCTCTCTCCAGTGCTAGTCTCCTCTGGCAGACAAATTTCCACATGGATGCACTACTAGCATAGTGGAATGAAATATTGTCAACAGGGATGTCAGGGATCTTATCAGCAATTCTTTTTAATATAGACCTTCTCACAGGTGTGATGTCTTAAACATCATCCTCAACATCAAATTCCGATTCTGAATCCTCCCTCACCTTTCTCTTTTTGGATTTCACAGCCACTTTGCTCCATGACTTGGTTGGACCAACCACAGAGGCCTTTTTCTTCTTGCCTTCAGCTGACATTTTAGGAGAGGTTTCCACCTTCTTTCCTTTCCTTGTCTTCAATCTATTGGCAATCCCAGGAACTGCATTACCAATAACTTCATTATCAGATAAGTCACCAACATCCACCACATCAGCATTCTCCTTCCCTTTGGGACTAGGAGTAGCATCCCTAGCAGGTGATGTTTCAACATCATGTCCAACATCAACTTCATCTTCAGCATGAGTATCCCTTTCCCTTTCTGCTTCAGCTTCACCTTCATCTTCAATCTCAGCATCTTCAATGACTGAAACAACTAATCTATGAAGATTTGTATCAGTAGATTGCATGTCACTCATTTCGCTTGCAGAATGATCAGCAGCCATTTGTCTTAGGGGTCTAGATATGCCCTTAATAGGAAGTCCTTTCTCAAAGATCTTATCAACAATCTGACCTAAGCTTTTTTCAACATCTACCCTTTCCTCAACAGTTTGTGGAAGAGGGTTGGTAGACTTAGGTTTGTCTCCAAACAGCACACTAGTCACAAATGCCCTACTCTCGCTATCATCAAATTTCTTGCTAGTTGATTGATTAGAGGTATTACCTTTTGTAGCCCTCACAGGTTGATACTTCTCAGGTCTTGTATTTCCGGGGGCTGGAATCATAGAAATAGGAACAATGTCCATAGCTTCATCCACGGATACCTCTTCTGACGAAACCCTAGGATTTGCATGAGTGGAACTTTTGGGAGCAGCCTTCTTTGATGGTGATGACACTTGTTTAGACATCGTACTTGTGTATCAACTGAGAATTAGAGAAGGATTGTTTCTGTTGATGGAGAAGGATACGAACAGTCTAAGGTTATGGTGTTTGATGAAGCGAGTGATACGTACTGATAGCCTAAAGTATGAAGCCTGATTTTGTGGGCAGCTTAAAAGCCAATCAATGAGTTTCTCCCTCCAAATTAACTTTCCTTTTAAAAATTTAAAAGGATTCACATTAAGAGTAGTTAACCCTATTTGACCTTTCATCAAACTTTCACACTTGTTGTCATTATCTGATGTTACAACATCAACCTTAACATCACCAGATAAGCTGTCCACTTGAGGCACCCATTGATAGCAATTATCTCTGGATCTTATTCCCTTCATAACTACCTCATTCTGCTCATTTGTCACCACACACTTATTATTGGTGTAGCTGACCTTATAACCATCATCACAGAGCTGACTTATGCTAATCAGGTTAGCACTCAAACCTTTGACAAGAAGCACATTGTCAAGTTCAGGTCCACCATGACACTTTACTTTTCCAACACCTTTCACCACACCTTTCTCTCCATCTCCAAAAGTCACATCAATTGAGGAGCAAGAATTGATTTCCACCAATTGGTTTCTGAAACCAGTCACGTGCTTTGAACAACCACTGTCAAAGTACCAGCCATCCTTAGCAGAGTGTCTATTTGAAAAGTGAGCCAATAGACACTTAAACTCTTCTTTAGGAACCCACTGTTTAACAACCTTGGGCCTGTTCACCTTCTGTCTGGGTTGAGGGTTAGACTTGGGATAACCATGTAGCTTGAAACAAGAAAACTGCATGTGTCCAAATCTGCCACAGTAGAAGCACCTAACCCTGTCTTCTCTGAGGTGGTTGAACCTTCTGCCACCTTGAGGATGATATTGTTGTGGCTGCCACCCATAATGTTGTCTTCTTCTCCCATAGTTTGATTGTCTTCTATGGTAAGGATGCTGTCTTTTTGGCTGTATTCTATGGTGATGAGGCTTCCTTCTTCCATAATAATAAGGCACATCATTATTATATCCATAGCCATACATGTTTCCCTGATGTTGAGATATCTGATGGAACATGTTCTGTTTGAACCTAGAAGCCTGCATGCTCTTATGATATTATGGAGGTATATACTGCCTAGCTCTAGAGACATGTGCCTTCCTTTGATGAGGACCCTGAGCATGCCTCTTCCCAACATTTTAAGGTTGAGGATGAGCAGCCGGCTTAGGCTTAGGATCCTGTCTCTTTTTTTGAAGTTGAGACATTGGTTGAGACATCTCCTTCTTGGTTCCTGAAGTGCTTGCTTCAGCAGATACCTTTTCCTCAACCACAAATCCTATGCCTGACTTATCACCAGCAATCTTTTCTGTCTGAAGGATCTTATCAAGTGTGTCTGTACCACAGTTCAGCATCCTAACGGATTTGGTCATATGATCAAGATGAGCTTTGACTAGTAAGACTTCATTTTCCAAATCAGCTTTAGCAGTCTCAAGTTGAACAATCTGTTTCTTCTGTTTTTCACTTTCTTGACAGATTTCTGCACTCTTTAGACAAAGCTCTTGATAAGTGGATGCTAACTCCTCAAAAGTTAGTTCCTCATCACTTGAGTCACCATCAGAAACAACTGTTCCAGTTAAAGCTTTGACATGTTTGGCTGACTCTCCTTCACTTTCACTTTCAGAGTCTAACCAAGAAACTGTCATTCCTTTCTTCTGCTTCTTCAGGAATGTGGGACATTCTTTCTTAACATGTCCATAACCTTCACACTCAAAGCACTGAACACCCTTGTCTTGAGCAGTCTTCTCTTCATCCTTCTCCTTAGACTTGCTGATGTCAGAAGCGATGTTCTTGACATTAGGCTTGAAGTTCTTGTTCATTCTTTTGAACACCTTATTGAACTGCCTTCCCAACATAACAATGGCCTGAGATAGATCCTCCTGGGATTCAGCACTATTCCCTTTCTCTTCTTGATCATTTGAACCAAGGCTATACTCTTTGGCTTCTTTTCTGGTTCTTCCTTATTCAACCCAAGCTCAAAAGTTTGAAGAGATCCAATGAGCTCATCAACCCTCATCTGGCTGATGTCTTGTGCTTCTTCAATGGTTGTAACCTTCATCTTGTACCTCTTAGGAAGGGACCTAAGGATTTTCCTTACGAGCTTTTCTTCTGACATCTTTTCTCCAAGAGCACTGGATGCATTGGACAGCTCAAGGATACTCATGTGGAAGTCATGGATAGTCTCATCTTCCTTCATCTTCAGACTTTCAAACTTTGATGTTAGAATCTGAAGTCTTGAAATCTTAACTCTAGATGATCCTTCATGTGTAGTCTTCAAGATGTTCCAAGCTTCCTTAGCAACTTCACAGGTATTGATCAACCTGAATATATTCTTATCAACTCCATTGAAAATTTCATTTAAAGCTTTGGAATTTCCAAGGGCAAGCTCATCTTCTTCCTTGGTCCATTCTTCTTCAGGCTTCGGCTTTGAGGTGCCCTCTTTATCTTTCCCAACATCATCTTTTTCAAACACAACAGGTGCTTTCCATTCTTTAATGATAGCCTTCCAAGCCCTGCTGTCCAAGGATTTCAAAAAGGTGATCATCCTTGGCTTCCAATAATCATTATTCGAGCCATCCAAAATAGGGGGTCTGTTGACAAATCCTCCAACTTCTTTGTCCATCTTTACACCAGAAAGTAACTTCCCTAGATCTCACCTAAAGACAGACAGGATGCCTACTCTGATACCAATTGAAATTCTGGTACCAGATATGTGATGTTACGTGTGATGTCACAACAACACACTCTGTAATGGACAATGCAATAACAAGCAATAAATCAACACAATGAATTGTTCACCCAGTTCGGTCTAACTATCTACGTCTGGGGGCTACCAAGCCAGGGATGAAATTCACTACTTGTAGAATTAATTTACAGACTCAACAACCTTGTTGACAATCTCCTAAACTTAATTCCTACTAATGAACTTTCTACCTAAGAGACCACTTAGGTATGAGAACACTACTCAATCCCTAAATCACTTCAGTGATATAATTCAAAGATCACACACTTTGAATAACACTACTTGATTCTGCTTCACAGCTTTGATCAAGAACAACTCAAAACAACAATACCAATTCACACTTGAATGGTTTATAAACACGAAGACACAACGACACTCAGTCTTTAGCTCTTTTTCTTCGTTACTTTTCCTTCAGTACTGATGCGCTTTATATAGCTAGTTGAATTGGACTTGGACCTGCTACAATATCTGACCTGATTTGTTATTTAAAACTGAATCTTCAAAACAGATTTTCTCTCTCAAAATCTTCTTAAATCTCAGTCTTTAAACCTCCTACAAATCTGCATCAAATCTATTTGTAACAGAAAATATCTATCCCAAGATATCCGCATCCAATGAGACTAACAGCTCCCCCAATATTCAGCTAAAACGCAAACCCTAACAACATCACTAAACCTGATGTTATTAATCTTATGCAGACCTGATGTCACAACATCGCATGTAACATCAGACATCACAACTTCAGCAACTTAACTTCTTAACATAACCCAATGTTAAGACTCAATGTTAAGACATCACCCATGTGACATCAACATTGCACAACTTGTTTTACCAAAATTCTAGCCAATCCAAGAACCAACAATATGGTACCACATGCATATGAGTGTGGTTGAAGTTGTGAATCTCATTGCATAATTTAAGTGATGAACATGTGATTTCTTTATGTATGTTGATCGATTAAGTGTGAAAATTATGTTGTGTGATTGTTGTTGAATGTGTAGATGTATGAATTCTACCTTGCATCTTAAGCTGTTAATTATTGATATGAATTCTCACCCCCTTTACTTTGATGTTGTCCACCATGGACATCTTGTAGATACTCATGAGTAGAGTTATTGTTGTGAGTGAGAAATATCTATTGGAGTTATTTTTGTTTATTTTATCGTATTTGTAGTCACTATGCTCTGATTCTGTAACACTGGTGGCGAACAATGTTTTCTTTTATTATGTTGATGTCGATTTGCTCATTTTATTGAAGTTTAATAAATAATATGCTAAGTTGTTGAGAATTGGATATTGAATTTCCTTTTGAATCATTTTGTGAAAGTTAAGTCTTTTTAAGATCCAAATTGAAGTTAACATGTTTTATTATCTTTATTAATGTGATTCTGCTGCGATGATACCCCCAAGGGAAGGTGAGCATGCGATGACATGTGTTGTATGTTCTTTTGTTTTCCGCTAAGTGTTTTCAAAATGGTTATGTTTTGTTGAAGGGTTGTCGTTTGTGACACCTTAAATTTTCGAGTAAACCTTTTTATACAAGTTTTAGAGTTTAGGGTGTTACAACACTCATCCATTATAGACTGGTTTTATATACACGAGCTTGGTTCAATATAAAAACTTATACGTAGTTGTTATAACACACTAATATAACTAATTTTTATCTCATATTTGATGCATATAACAGATTTGTTGTCTGAAGTCTAACGATTAGGATACATTTTGGCAGGAATTAAAAATTTTCAGTTACTATACCAATTTAACAAATTAATGGCAAACAATTGTAATTATATTTGATCTAGAAGTACAAATAGTTTCACATTTCCACAAAAGTATATATGATTGGTAAGTGAAAGATTTATTGAATAAACTTTTTAATTAATATGTTGCCTTTTTATTAATATCTCATTTATTTCAATATCATAATCATTTGATGTTATGTACAATATGGATTTTGCATGCTTGAATAGGTGTGTATATAGTTTATGGTAACCGATCTGCCAAATAGATATACATATGTCCCATAACTCCTGTGCGAAAACCACTTTTATATCTTGTTTCCACAGTCACAATTTCTCCATCTTTAATCATAATTGAACCTGGTTCTGGATAACTCCCTGACATTCCCACAACATAACCTTTCTCATTTCCCGGTCCCTTTCCATTTCCATATGTTGGTTTTGAAGTGTACAATGTCCTTCCATCCTAAATTAATCAAAATAGTATAAGATTGTAGGTGATCAAAGATCATTGAAAGTGCATGACTTATTATATTAATATAGAAAGAATAAAATGTATCACTTAAGGATCATGTCAAAGACACACAGTTCATTAAACATACATACCAACATAATCACATAGATTATTTAGAAATAAGAAAACGATAATTTTGTACATAATAAACATTACCTGTCCATATAATGTTGCGTTAATGACACCTGTATGCATATGAGATGTGCCAAATATAAGATAACCACCTTTTTTCATTTGAATGTTTGCTTTCTCAATATGAGGAGGGGAGTGTTTTCTACCATTATTTGGCGGAATTGTAAACTCTACCTGTAACCCAATTGAATAAAAATAATTAATATTACATATGAATACTATTTTTGTCATTTAATAGCAATTAGAAAAATATATTTTGTGAAAATAATATAAAATATATAACTAAAAATTAGAAATATAAATAAAGCAAAAAATTGTCGAATAAAATAAAAAACAATTACTTACCTGACAATCATGAATTACTTGTGAACCATTAGTTCTAACTCGATCTGTTGAATCAAGTATGTAAAATCTAACTGGAATTAGTTGTTGGCTCCAATCAACCCATGTTATTTTGTATCTTAAGGCAAGCTTTCTTGTAGGTGCTACAAAACCCTTTTTCAATTTGCATTGAAAATTATCCAGGCAACAAAACATTCCTCCTTTATAATTTGAGCTTAATGGTTTGCCATTAATGCCATGTGTGATATTATAAAAATTCTTTGGCAATTTAAATCGTTTACACCTACATTCAGTGCAATGTTTTCTATTTTTTGTGCCACGTGTGTCAATAACCATGAGATTGAGGAGCCACTTTTCTTCAAATCCAAATGGAATATATGAAGGGTTACCTTGTTCTACAGCATAAGGATGTGGAATTTTGGATTTTGTTCCTCGTGATTCACCTCCCAAACCCCAATGTGCGGGAAGAATATCATGATCACACGTCCCTTCATTTCTAATGTAAATAGCATCTTGCAATGGATTCTTAGGAATTATTTTTAACATATTCCAATCTTTTGCATGGTATTTAACAACAAACCAATGATGTATGTATGCTTCATATAATGGGACTGAATTTCCTTCTTCATCAACTAATTCAGCATCAAAACTCTTTACTCCAACGTGACCCTTGGGAAATTCAACATCAAAAAACGTTTTAGCTGCAACTTTTCCGGGCCCTACTTCAAACTTTTCAGAAATAAAAGTAGCTGATTTTAAATTATTTTTTTCAAATTCATCCCCTGAATAAATTGCACATGTGTTGATTGATAGAAACATCAAGGCAAATGATAAAAATATCACCATTTTACATATAAACTCCATGGTGGAAATCTTTTTGTTATTATGGTGATGATATTTTGTTCATGTGAGTGTTTTTTTTTTTTTGTGTTTTTATAATCTAAAAAGGCTTAACAATATGATGAATCTGGCATGACTTGGTGCCAATTGATCAAAATTTAAGTTGAGCGCTTATCTGTATAGATTTGGTGTTTTTCAATTTATAATATGAGTATTGGGCAATTATATAACTATTTTTAGATAGTAAAATGTAATATATGTCATCTTTACAATTGTTAACTATTTGAGAAATACATATCGTTTAAAATGTTTAGAAACACATAATTATGTTTGTTGGCTAAAAGAAATGTATAATTTAAACATGTAAGAACAACTTGTCTCGTAAAACTCTAAGAACATTTAATTTGTCGCAACATGATATATTTAAACCCTCAACTTCTCATTTTTCAACACTTAGTGTGTGAATTTTATTCTTGGATCGATTAGAACAATTTTATATATATATATATATATATATATATATATATATATATATATATATATATATATATATATATATATTTGAGATTATGTAAGTATTTCAAATCAGTTTTCTTATTATATAAGAAAAAAATCAAAAACACAAAAAGAAAATATATTCTTTGATAAATGAGTACTTATAGCAGAAGAACTAAAGAAAGTTAAGAAGAATGATTGTGAACTTTAACAAATGACTCAAAACATTTGTCACCCATCTTTAAAAATAAATTTGCACATATCCACACAAATTTTTTACGCTCTAGGAAATTAATTAGAACATTTGATATGCTCCAGGAATTCTCACTTTTTACTACCTGAATAACCTGAAAAGTTTTAAAGTAACAGACAAGAAACACATAACTTGCTTCCTAACACAACTTGATATCCACACACATTGCATGAATATCAACAATTCAGAATATTAAACCATCCAACACTCTTGTTGAACTCAAATATGAAGCTCTTGTGGTGGTATTTAACTAGACAACTAAAGCATGTGAAACCCATGTTTTTAGTTCTTTCCCATCTATATTAAGGATCACTAAGTCATAATTACTATTTTACCAAGAAACCTCTCGACAAGGTTTAAGAGTACCAAAAGAAATTTGACCCACTTGAAACTTAGATATAATAGTTACAATAACATACTTTGTGATAGAGACTATATATAACACCCCAAATATGATACATATAGAATTACCATATTTGAAATGTTATACGTTGGTAACTGATACATTCAACAATGTCTAGATGACATTGAATGCCACAAGGTCTTCAATATAGTGCATATACATATAAGATGTCTGATACAAAATAATAAGAAAAAATGCACAACGGAAAGCAACATAAACAATAGTTCTTCAATATTGTTCAAGCTATTTTTCCTTTTCCCTTGGATGATACCTCCTCGTATGAAAATATTCAACAATAATGGTGTGAGATATTGCTATCTCAGTGGAACCCTATTAAACCATAAGTCCACTCAACCAAATGGTTCTAGTACTATTCTAATCTCACTAGTATTAGAGTCGCATATTAGTTAAATAAAAAAATAATAAGGGAACTAAGATCATCCAGCTTCATGTGATATGTGAATATCAACATACACTCATTCCACATACAATGCAGAACTTAGGATACAATTATCATCACGAAACGTCCATTGCCTACTAATACTCCTTATTTTCGTGTCTAGTTTTATGAAATCGGGGACTTCCTACTAATCTTTTCCACCAAGGATGTCATTACAGTACGAACTTACACCTTTGACTAGATTACCCTCCTAATAAGGAACTACATTCACTATATTCTCTAGGAGTCTCATCATTCATCATATGTATTACACTTGATTCTTCCAAAATTAATGTTATCGATACTTACTAGCTCGGAACACGACTACATATCCGAGAAGTCTTACTAGGGTACTGTCATACCCTAAATTTTGACCCTAAGACTTCACATCATTGTGCAAATCATCACCACAATATTGATGTACCTTCATACCTCACTAATCCTTTCAAAGATTGTTGAGTGTTCACCTTGACCAAGAATTAGGGTTTTTTAAGCCCTACAGTGGATTCAGGCAAATGATCAATAAAAAATTGACATGATATTCAACTTATCAAGCCTTTCAATCATTCATGGAGGATAAAAGGTCCTCAACATCAATAATCAAGCACAAGATTGCATCATTTCAAGTTGATCAAGCCTCAAGACCATCAGTGTCACCAAATTAGGGTTTTGGTCGACCAAGGCTTCCAGAGGGAAATTTTCATCTGGGTATAAGACAAGACCTCAAGATATGTTTCAAGGACCCCAAATACATCATATTAGTCGATTAATATGATTGGTTTGATTCAAAGAACTTGATTCACAAACAATGCAAGAATTCAAATCCATATGAGCCACAAACCAGGGTTTTGATGAAAAGTCAACCATACCTTTGAATTTTGGCCAAGAAATGATCTCAAACCTTGGGATATGATTCAAGACACTCAAAGGTACCCTTGAAGTCCATTCATAAGTTTAAAATCACCTTGGAACATCCATTCATTGAAAATCAAGAATTATGGTTTCTCTGTACAAAATTCATTTGAGACCCAAAGTCAAAGTTTGACTTTTTGGCCAAAAATGTTCATCATGAACCATTATACAAGAAAACATGATTGTTTTATTTGAACAAGATTTGATCAAGAAATCAAGGTTACTTGTAAAAAGGGAAGTGTTGAGAAAGTTGAAAATTTCACTAAGTTATGGAAAAAAGTGTTTAAGTACCCAACTTCCAAAGGCCATAACTTGTGATCCAAGCAACCATTTTTTGCACTCTAAGGCTAAAATGATATATCTCATCACATACTATAAAAGGGCTAAACTGAGCCATGGTAAAAAAATGCTTGGATTTTAAGTTATGAAGTGATAAAAATCAAGAAAAGTATGAAATGAACTTCAACACTTAGTGAAAATCTGCCTAAGGTAAAATTAATCAAAACATCAAAACATGGAGGGATTTTTCACCATGATCCAAGATGAATCAAGTCCAATTATGAACATCAAAGTTGAAGCACATCATCCCAGCTTTCCAAAGAGCCCAAGTGTCATACCCCAAATTTTGACCACCAAGATTTCCCATCATTGTGAGGATCATTACCACAATATGGATGTACCTTCATGCCTCATCAATCTCCTCAGAGATAGTCGAGCATCCACCATAATCAAGAATTAGGATTTTGAGCCTCTTAGGACATTTAGACAAAGGATCAATCAAGAAATGACATGATCTTCAACTTGTATAACCTCTTAAAACATCCACAAAGGATTAAGAGGACTCCCACACCAAAAATTAAGCACACAGTTGTGACATTCCAAGTGTTTCGAGCATTGAAACACCCGATGTCGCTAAATTAGGGTTTTGGACGACTAAGACCTCCAGAGTGAGATTTTCACAAGAGGATGATCCAAGTCTTCAAAACATGACTCAATATGCTCAAAATAACCCTAAGGATCCATTTGTAAAGCTAAAGTACCCTCAGAGGATACATTCCCCAAAAGTCGGGAATTAGGGTTTTTGCGCGCCGAACCGCTCCAGAGCCAAAAGTCAAAACATGACTTTTTTCGCAAAAATGATCCGTATGACTCATATTTTCATAAAATATGACTTATAATGTCATTTGAGCAAGAATTGATCAAGAAACAAAGATAACTTGTAAAAGGGGTAATCTTGAAAAATTGAAAAATTTTCTAAGTTACTAAATTTGAATGATTTTGGTACCAACTTCCAAGGATCATAACTTGTGATCCAAGCAGCCATTTTGGGTGATCCAAAGCTTGATTTGTAGGTCTTCCTACATTCTACAAAAGCTTCAACTACCTCAAACTCCAATTCTTCATGGATTTTTAGTTATGGAATGATCAAAATGACAAAAATGAAGAAAATGACATTTTTCAACAATTAGTAAAAATCTGCCTAAGTTACCAGCCCTGAACATCAATGTTCATGAGGATTTTTCAATGGAATCCAAATAGTTTCAGGACAAACTATGATCACACAGGTATTGTGTCATATGAGGGCTTTCTAAAAAGCACAAGAGCCTTCCATAACTCAACCTGAGCAGGGAGATAAGATTCCCTCTAAATCACCATTTCCAACTGTCTTGTACAAGGCAGAATTTGGTATTTTGCTAGATTTGGTAAAATCAGACAAATTCAAGCCTTGTCATCCATTTGGACACATCAAAGGATGAAATCAAAGGGGAATGATCTGATCCCCAAGCCTCCCAAGTCCAAGAATCTACATATAGCCATAACAAACCTAAAAAGGCTAAAAAGTGCAAAAGACTCCAATTTTGTTTCCAAGCATTCAATGGATGCATCAAGGTGGCATGAACTGAGGCAAACTTAACTGAATTGAGTCAATATTCAGCTCTGAACCAAAGGACTATAGGCCCGTGCCCTAACCTCAGGTCAATGGCTAGAGGAGACTTAAGATTCCATTTGATCAACATTGGCCAAAGGCCTGTAGCAGCTGTCATTCATTATTGCTTGCAAAACAAACTTTCTCTACTATAAATAGAGCTCATTTGTGATCAGTTTGAGTACACCAAAGTACCCAAACTGATGCTTTACTCAAAATCTTTTCTTCACTCCAATTTTGCCTTCTAACTCAAGTCACTATCGGATTTTGAGATTGAGAGTGATTCCAACCAAACCAATGATGCACACACCTCATAAACATCATATATGAGTGATCCATAACACAAAATCACATTTGGAACATCAAATTCAAAAAATCACCAGCCAATTGCTCAATTTCTTGACAGAGTTGCAGTTGAGATACCACAACCAGTTCCAGCTCATTTCAATCTACTCCAAGCATTCAAACACACTCCTTGGCACCTAAGGAGGTTGTCCAGATCATTGGAACCTAACTGCAACACCTCCATCATCAAACTCAATCACCAGCTGCAAGAGGTAGGCCTGAACCCTTCAAACTCTATGATCCATGCATCATGAATGAATTTTTGAGTTACCATCTTGTTTATGCATGTATGTAGAGTAATAACCCTCAATCAATTGCCATGAATCCATTGGGTATGGAATTTCATTGTGTTCATGCTGAAATTAGGGTTCTTGAGGTTTTCTGTTGATTTCTTCCTCCATACTATATGGTTGTGATCCTTGTTAAAAAACGAACAAGATTGGTACTTGAATCGTGCAAAACCATTGAGAAATCATGGAGAAAAGTGAGAAAATACAAATCTGCAGAAACAGGGCACACGGGCAAGAACTTAGTGTTCTTGGCGCCCTTTTTCAAATTTTTGAATTTTTGAATATTTTGATATTTTTGTTAATTGATTCAAAAATTAATTCCTCTCTGAATATTTGTGTTTTTGAATTGATTCTTTTAATCAAAATTCACAAAAATGTTTAAATATTTTATTTTACAAAAAAATCCAATTTATATTATTTATTTAATATAGTTAGAATTTTTGTAATTAATTTCATTTTTATTGTTTTTAAACATTTTTAAATGAAATTCCCACTTTGATCTTTCAAAACCAATTAAATTTCAAACTTTCATGTGATTAAACGTGATTTTTCAAAATATTTTTCAAAGTATACAATTGTTGTTGAATATATTTGATATTTTATCATTTATTATTTAAATTTCCTTTGAAAAATGACATTTTTGTTTGAAATTAGGGTTTCCTCTCGATTTTAAATTTTAAAACACTTTTTTGGGCCTCAGTCATTGTATAAGTCCCACTGTGCTTTCTAAAACCACGGTACGATCGTCACCCTTTAGACAAAAATCATCTGGGCCTCTCCTTGAGTTGTAAGCCCCATTCTCTTTTCTTTTAAAACACTTTGGGCCTCTTGATAGAGTGTAAGTCCGATCCCTTTGTAGATAAACCATTTTTGGGCCTCAGTTATTGTATAAGTCCCGATACGTTTTAAAAAATCTCGGCGCAATCGCCTTTTTCAAAAAATTTTCAACTGGGCTTACCCTTGTGTTGTAAGTCCCATTTCTTTTCTTTTTCAAACACTTTTAGGCCTCTAATAGAGTGTAAGACTCATCCCTCTTTTGTACATAAATAATTTGGGCCTCAGTCATTGTATAAGTCCCAGTACAATTTTCAAAACAATGGTGCGATCACTGTTATTTCTGGGCCTCTCCTTGAGTTGTAAGCCCAATCTCTTGTATAAAAATAAACTTTTGGGTCTTTAACAGAGTGTAAGACCCAACCTCTTTGTAAAATACAATAATTTGGGCCTCAGTCATTGTATAAGTCCCGATACAATTTTCAGATCAACGGTACGATTACTGTTTTTTCATCTGGGCCTCTCCTTGAGTATAAGCCCCAATCTTCTTTTCAAAAACAACTTCCCCTTTTAATTTAGGTTCAAATTCATAGTTGTTATCAAAACTTTCTTTAATTTCTTGACAACTAACCATACAACTGTTACAATGAAAGTCTGCTCACCTGTTAGTTTTAAATAGCTTTCTTTTACATACTTGCACATATATATATATATATATATATATATATATATATATATATATATATATATATATATATATTTGTTTGTGCTGGAAGCTTGCTCGCCTGTAAGTCCTCCTACCCTCTTTTACATACAATATATATTTTATCTGCATATATATGCCTGTATATTATCTGCTTAGAGTTTTCCCCGACAATTAGGTCTAGGATTAGATAAAGCCACTGGTCGCTCTTTCAACAGTCAAAACTAGTTCCCCATAGGAATTCCAGATACAGTTTTGCCTCCTCTGGGCTTATACAATATGGAACAAAGAGAAAGGCATTATTCCTGGTGAAACTTTTCTTCGACTATCACTATTAGAAAATTGTCAAAAGAAATTCATTTCCCCAGACATGATTATTTTCCGGTGAAACCTCTCTTGAATTTAATCAAACCCTAGAACTGTTCACTAAAGAAAAGATTATTCCAGATGAAAATTTTCTTGAACTCTTCTTAAGTTTGAACCCACAGGCTTTCTAAAAGTATCCCCGCCTCCTTTTGGGCTTTGTACAAGGACCCTCCGACTTCTTAGAAGTTCTCATGCCTTCTCTTAGGCTTAATACAAGGACCCTGAAGACCTCTTAAATATATAGGACAGAACTTAGTCATCCTTTGTTAGAGCAGTCTTTCCAAAGAGTCAAAACCTCAGACCAATTTAAGGGTTGATTCTCATCCCTTAAAGCACCAGCCTCCTCTTGGGCATCATACAAAGACAAACTCTCCCATCCCGGTAGACTTGGACAGTCTAATCTCCTCTTGGATCTCCAAGACGTTCTCAAGTTCCTTACAAACACAGGAAAAACCCCGGTCATTTAACCAATCTCCAGTAGAGTTGAAACCCTCACCGGATCTAAAACTCAGTCTTTCATCCTAAATTCCCCATCTAAGGGCTAGTTTATCATCAGGATAACACTATCCCAAATCAGAACCTCAAGGCATCTGATACCTCAACTCTTCTGTAAATCCTCAGTAAGAGTTGATTCCCCATTTGGACTTGCCTCTGGATCTCAATAATCCTCAGCAGAAGCCAGCCTCCTCTTAGGCTTTGTATAATGATTTTCCTTAGCAGATTTAGCTTCAAAAGGACTCTCTTGTTGAGTCAATCACCTTTTAAAGCACTCTCTTGTTGAGTCAATCATCTTTTCAGCGCTCTATTGTTGAGTCAATCTCCTAAAAGCACTCTCTTGTTGAGTCAACTCTTTTCAGCCTCAATCTTGGGCTTTGTACAAGTCACCATATAAACACTCTCTTGTTGAGTCAACCCTTTTTAGCCTCAATCTTGGGCTTTGTACAATACATATAAACACTCTCTTATTGAGTCAATCATCTTTTCAGCCTCCTCTTAGGCTTTGTATAATGATCATTCTTTTCCTCAGCAAAAGTCAGCCTCAATCTTGGGCTTTGTACAAGACACCCATAAATATCTTCAGCTGAGTCAGTCAAATATCTTTCAGCCTCAATCTTGAGCTTTGTACAAGACATATATAAATTTCCCTAAGCATAGTCAAATCCTCTTTTCAGCCTCAATCTTGGGCTTTGTACAAGACAAATCATACTTTCCAGCAGAGTCAATCTTCATTTAGCCACAATCTTGAGCTTTGTACAAGACAGATAAAACCTCTCACCAGTAGAGTCAGTTTCCCCTTTTAGACTCAATCTTGGGCTTTGTACAAGACAAACAAAATATTCCCCGGAAAAGTCAACTTTTAGCCTCCTCTTAGGCTTTGTATAATGATATCCCCAAAAGAGTCAATTCTCTTTTAGCCTCAATCTTGAGCTTTGTACAAGACAGATAAACATTCTATTGTTGAGTCAGTCTTTTCTAGCCTCCTCTTAGGCTTTGTATAAGGATTTCCCCAGTGGAGTCAATCAATCTCTTAGCTTCAACCTTGGGATTTGACCAAGGCACATACAAAAACCACCAACCCTTCAGAGGAAATCAAAAACTCTCTGTAGGAAGACATTTCTCTGTATATCACTCATCAAAACAGAAAATCAAACAAACCCTAATTCCAGATAACTACTGTAAGTGGCACACTTGTTGATTCAAGAAATCCAAGCTGTGGTCCATCTCTTATCCTGGTAAAACTCCTCTTTCATCTAATTGCTGTAAGTGGCAAGCCTCTGGATTATTTACATCCATGCCACTGTCCCTCTCTTAGCATGAAAGACTCCTAAGGAAAAATGACATTGCTCTACACTGAGTTAAAGTTTTCTCCTTCAGGACAAATCCCCTATAAAGGAAATTATGGCATTGATGGATTCTTATATCCCAGTTAAAGTAATCCTCCTTTATAAACAGTTACCCAACAACTGTGATAAACAAACGAGATGTCTCTCTTTAGAGATGACAAATTCTCTCTCAGGAAAACCTTTAGCTTCAATCTTGGGCTTTGAACAAGACACAAATAACTTTTAGCTTCAATCCTGGGCTTTGAACAAGACACCAAAACATCATCTTTTCCTCCCATAGAATAGGAGGAACTACGATTGCTCTGATTTCCCTGTTTTCTTTAACGGGGATACGTAGGTATAAGATTACGAAATCTTAGCGAGCATACCAATCAAGAACTTTAGGTCCAGTACCTTCACACACTAATCAAAACCTTAGGTCCGGTACCTTATCAAAATCATCAAAAACTCTCTCTCTCTCTCTCTCTCAAAAACCTCCCAAAGGAGAAACTTTCCCAACCCACAAAAGACAAACACCAGTAAGTAGAAAGCAGTAAGGATAAATGCTAACGATCTGTGGATAACCACATATAGGATGGGTAATTGACAACTCTCCATTGTATAACCCGACCCCGAACTCCCTGATCTCTTTAAAGCATTTGTTCAGTTAAACATTTGCGTGCAAGGTTAGTTTTAGATAGCTTTCTTTTCCTTTCCAGCTTCATAGGATAAATAAGAAATCAGAAAGTAGCACCCCAACTCCTACCATTGCGGTGAGGAGAAACCCATGGCGATAAGGTGGTCGCGTCACCGACAAAAATCGTATGCTACACCAAGAGCATGAGATAACTCCACTTGAGCAAAGGGTTATGGAGATCTCAACACACCATGCTGCAACTGTTTTAAAAAAAAAAAGCAGTTTTGGATCATCACTTGCCATACAGGATTCTTTTGTCAAGTGTAATGATCAATGCAACACTTGTTCAAAGCATAACAGAAAGAGTCATAACAAACCTACAAAATTGGGTCAAAGGGTCAAGAAATATCTCAAATTGGATTAATGGATTTTGTCACATTTTGTCTTGAATTCAAAGGCATTTATGTGCAATAGTGCACATTCAACAAAGGTATTATTTGCAGTCAAGATGCTAACATAAACAACAATAAAAATGACTGAGGAATGTTGAATTGGTCAATTGGTAGCTGTGCTATTTGGAGGAGCTATTGTACCTTGCATGAGAAGTAATGACATAAGTTCAAAACCATTGAACTAGGTTCTTATCCTTCAAGCTGTAACTATTTATCCAAGACAAATCCATTTACCTATAAATAGAGTTCACATTGCCTAATTTCAAACACACCAAAACAACTTCAATCCTTGTTTTCTGAAAATTCATCTTTGTTCCAAGTTTCAAATTCCAAGTGAGGGAGAAATCGAATTTCTCAAACCAGAGCAATTCCATCCAAACCAATGATCCAAACACCTCACATACATCATATATAAGTGATCCAAACAATTAAACATCATCAGTAACATCAAATTCATCAAGATCATAGTTCATCCCAAGCCAACTGCAGTTGGATTCGAGTCCACCAATCCAGAAGGTTTCCAGCCATTCTAAACACATCAACACATTCCTTAAGTCTAGGGAAGTTGTCTAGGTCATCATTTCACATCTGTAACACCTACAACTGAGGATTCAATTTCCTCTTGCACAAGTAATCCTTAACCCCCCCCCCCCCCCAAACTCCATTAATCATGCATCATTTTTTATATTTCAAGTTACCAACATGTTTCTGCATGTATATAGAATGTTTTCCCTTAATTAATTGCTATGTATCAATCGTGTATAGGATTTCACATTGTTCTTGCAATAATTAGGGTTCATCTATTCATCACTTGATAACTCACTCCACACTTAAAAGAAATGAAATTAATTACCACCATTGAATTCCTTGTTCAAAAACGAGCAACTTTCATGTTTACATCTTTTAAATCATTACGTATTGAGAGAGATAAGAGAGGTTTTGCAAATCTAATGATGGTGGTGTGTGCGAGGAAGAAGAAGATGGCATTGGCGCCATAATTCAAAATTTTGAATTTTTTTTTATATTTTTAATGTTTTCATATTATTTTTAAAAAAAATATTTTTCTATATTCAATTTTAATTATTTAAAAATGAATTTTTGCACAAATATCATCCACATATTTAAATAATTTATTCACCAAAATAAAAAAATATATATATATTTTGTATTCGATATAATTTTAATATATTGGGTTAATACCTATTTTCACCCCGGGCATATGGGCGTGTTTTGAAAAAAACCCCTGCGAAAAAAAAAGTTGCAAGACTGACCTTAACAAATTTTGAAAGTTTTGATTTAAACCTTTATCAAGCCACATCATCAAAAATACTTATGTGGCATCCATTTTTTTAATTTTTAATTGGAACATATTGCCACATCAATTAATTAGGAATTGCAATGACTCTTTTACCCTCAGCACTTTTCTTAACAAAATATCCAGATTTTTGCATATTTGGGAAATGTCTCATTTCAAACCCTAACAATGTTCTTCATCTTCATCTTCCTTAGGGTTCTTCAATTTCGTTCGTAACTCAACTGCAGAAGTCATATCGTTTGCATTCCAACATCCGAAAGAGTTCTTGTAACAAAATATCTAGAAGTTTGATTTTGAAAGGTACTGGGTCGGTTACCGGTGACCCATTTGATGGTGGAACAAAAACCTAGTCGTTCAATTAATGAAGAAGACAAAATGACCTAAGAAAACTCAGAAAAAAATAAAGGTTCTTCTCTAAACACGACCAAACACATCCATTTTTTTCAACCTTCTTTCTCGATTGCCTCTCGTGATCTCCTTTCTTCCGTCACCGTCTTGCGATCTCGACCTTTTCCTCTCTTTTCTCAGGACGTGATTCTTTGTTTCTCGCAGCGGATCTCCCTCTTTTCTCTCTGCGGCGGTGCCTTATCTGCTTCAATCTCTTCGTCGCTGAATCTCTCGCTCTCAAGACAGATTTGCGACGAAATCAGGTTGAGTTGTTATGGTTGTTTTCCGATGGCGCTGCAAGTTTGGTTTGTTGAAAAGAGTAGTGGCCGGTTTTGGTTCGTGAATCGTTGGGGTCTTGGTTGAGTGTGTTGGCCGTGAGTGAAATAGAGGCGGTCGGTGGTTGTGTGTCGGTTTAAGATGTGGTGAAGAAGGAAGCTATGGCAGTGAGGAAGGTTTTTTTGGTATTGTTATTGTTGTTGTTGTTGTATAGCTGATGGTTTGGAAATTGGAATTTCACCTCCAATGTCGTAGCTGGAATCTTTGGCTTATGTAACTGAAGCTTTTTATCCAGTTTTGGCTTCTAGTTTTGGTTGTAAAGCTGACTTGGAAAGCCTTGGAGATAAGCAGATCAGCTTGTTTTATCTTTTTTGTTAAGAAAAGTGCTGAGGGTAAAAGAGTCATTGCAATTCCTAATTAATTGATGTGGCAATATGTTCCAATTAAAAATTAAAAAAATGGATGCCACATAAGTATTTTTGATGATGTGGCCTGATAAAGGTTTAAATCAAAACTTTTAAAATTTGTTAAGGTCAGTCTTGCAACTTTTTTTTTGCAGGGGGGTTTTTCAAAACACGCCCATATGGCAGGGGTGAAAATAGGTATTAACCCTAATATATTTAATTTATTATTTTTAATTGTTTTAAAATAATTTCAATTTTTGATTTCTCATATTAAATTAATTATTTTTTATCCCAATTTTTTCACACATGTCATTTAAATACTCTATTATTTTAAACCACAAAAATAATTAGTTTTTGATAAAGTTTTTATTAGGTTCAAAAAAATATTTCTTTTTAAGTATTTTTAATACTTTTAAAATATTTTCTTTTTTTGATTTTTCCGAAACCTAATTAATTTTAAATATTCATGTGAATAAAATATCTTTTTCATAAACCTTAATCATTGTTTATGACATGGTTAATGAATTCATTTGATGAATTATACATTTTATTGTTTTTTTTCTTTGAAAAAAATATCTTAAAAAATGAAATTAGGGTTTTTACTTTGATTCAATCTTTCAAACTTCATTTCAAAATCTGGGCCTCTATTAGAGTGTAAGCCCCCACCCCTCTTTGTAAATAAACCACTCATGGGCCTCTACTATAGTATAAGTCCCATTGCGATTTTTAAAATCACGGTGCTGTCATATCCCAAATTTTGACCACTAAGATTCCCCATCATTGTGCAAATCATCATCACAATATGGATGTACCATCATACCTCATTAGTCTCCCCAAAGATGGGTGAGCATCCACTGCAATCAAACTTAAGGTTTCAAGCCCTTTCAGAGCCTTTAGGCAAAAGATCAATCAAGGAGTGACATGATCTTCAACTTGTCTAAACCTCTCAAACATCCACAAAGGATCAAGAGGACTCCCACATCAAGAATCAAGCACAAGGTTACAACATTCTAAGTGGATCAAGCCTCAAGATCGCCAGTGTCACCAAATTAGGGTTTTGGTCGACCAGGGCCTCCAGATGAAAATTTTCCTCTAGGAATGATCCAATGCTTCAAAGAACAATCTAAAATACTCTAAGGGACCTCATAAACCCAATCATCAAGTCAATTTATCCACAGTGGATACATTCATAAAAAATCAGGAATTAGGGTTTCTTGACCTAATTCACCCCTAAGTTGGCTTTTGGGACAAAGCATGAGCCAAAACCTCAAGACATGATTTGAGGGTCCCTAATACACTACATTGATCCATTTTTAACAATGGCTTGATCTAAGAAGCTTGATTCACAAGTTTCAAGTTCATCAGAACCACAGTTAGGGTTTCGCGGAAAAAGTCAACTGTGCCTTTGACTTTTGACCAGGCATGCTCCCAAACCTTGGGACATGATTCCATACACCCTATAACACCCATGGAACATTTCCATCAAGTTTGATTTAGGTCAAGGACTTGATTTCATAGAGGATCGCACAGTTTGGAATTCATCTAACAAAAAGTCAACTGTGCACAAAAGTCAACTTTGACTTTTTGAGATTTTTCACAATTATGCTTCTTTAACCCTAAAATGATGTTAATGTGTGGTTGGAATCATCATTAATCAAGAAAAATCAAGAAAAGTGGGATAACTTGTAAAAGGTGTAACCATAAAAACTTAGAAATTTTCTAAGTTATGGAACAAATTGGCTATGGTACCAACTTTGGAGGATCATAACTCCTAAACCACAAGGCCATTTTTCCCCATTCAAAGCTAGATTTGTAGCTCTCATGGCCCTCTACAAAATCTTCAAACACACCTCATTCCAGTTCGTCATGGATTTTGAGTTATGGAATGATCAAAATGGCTGAAAACATGAAATGTCACTTTTTCCAACACTTAGTGAAATTTTCACTAAGTCAGAATCTGTCTTGCTTTTTTTCCAAAAGTAGGGGAATTTTTCACTTGGATCCAAAAGGTATCAATACAAACTATGATCACACACATATTGTATCATATAAGGGTTTTCTAAAATGGCCAAGAACTCCATGAAACTCCACTTAAGTCATGAGATATGACCATGCCAATATGCCTTGCTGCAAACTGTCATGGCAAAGCAGATTAAGGGATTTTGCTCGAATTGCCCAAATTTTGCAAAGGGCAAGCAAATCTCTCCATCTGAACACCTCAAGGGGGGACCAAGGAGGGACAAACATTGATCCATTAGCCTCCCATGTCTTTGGAACCAAAAGTAGCATGCCAAACCTAGAAATGCCTAAAAGAGGGACAAGACTCCAATTTTGGTTTGGAGCATTTAATGGATGCACCAAGGTGGCATAGACTGAGTCTCTTCCAACTGAATTCAGTCAAGGATGATCCAAGAACTTGGGAACCAACAGCCGGTGCCCTAACCTCTAGTCAATGGCTAGAGGAGACTTGGATTCCTATTGATCAACATTGGCCAAACCTCTGCAGCAGTTGCCATTCACTATTGCAGTTAAAACAAACTTACTCTACTATAAATAGAGCTCATTTGTGCTCAGTTTGAGTACACCAAAGCACTACAACACTTGCTTTCCTCAAAATCTCTTTCTCTTCGCAAAAATGCCTTCTTTAGCAAGGTAAATATGAGTTTTTGAGTTATAGAGCAATTCCACCTCAGCTCATGATCCAAACACATCCAATATGTCATATCTAAGCTGTCCAAACCTTCACAAGTAACCTATAGCACCAAAATCACAAAGTCACCTCTCAAAACCTCAAAATAGGACTTTTGTGCATTTTTTAAGCCATGTCTTGATTCAGTCACTTTCCAAACCAGATAAAACCTCAAACACACTCCGAATATCATCATTGAACTGTCCCAAATGGTTCCCTACATCTGGAACACCATTTGAGAGAGTTGCTATTTTAGGCCACTTTTGCCCCTTTTGCAAGAAAGAACTCAAACTTGTTCATGAGGTTTCCAGCTGATTCCAACCATCCTAAAAGCTTCTAAGAGAGTATTTGAGGGTGTCCAAAGCATCAAATAATTTCTGGAACAAAACCCTTGGCAGATTGGACAAAAGCTCCAAAAAGAGGTAAGCATCACAACTTGAATTCATTGAATCATACTTTCCTTTGATGTCCACTGATCATGCACATCTTATACATGTTATATGTGTTGTGTTTGCACCAATTCATCATGTAATTCATGCCTGTAACAAGATATAGCACCGAAAATGCAAATCATGGCCTATTTCAAAACCACTATCGGGTTTTTCAATAGGAGCATGATCTGAAAAAACACCACCACCATTGGATTCCTTGTGAAATTCTAGGCAGGATAGACCTAAATTTTGTCCCAATCCATGGAGAAATGAGAAAGTTATGGCCTTCACGTTTCTAACCAAAATCTTGCCTTGCCTTGGGCCAGGCCAAAAACAAGGCAAGCCTTGTATATTTGTGTTTCTATTTCAATACACGGATGTATCACCACCCCAGTGGTAAGGCGCGCATGGTGTACACAAGAGGTCTGGGGTTCGAATCCCCCTCGCCCCAGACCCTCTTTTTGCTATGTTTTTCCACTTTTTTACTATTTTTCATATTAATTTTTAATAGTTTGAAAAATTAATAACTCCCTCAATTTTAATTATTTTGATTGGTTCTTTTTTCAAAAAATCACAAAAATGTGGAAATAGTTTATTCCACAAAAAAATCAAAGTTATATTATTTATTTAATATAGTTAGTATTTTTATGAATAAATTCATTTTAATTATTTTTAAACATTTTTAAAGTAAATATTCATCTTGGAAATCAAAACCAAATGAGTTTTAATTCATCTTGTGATTAATCCCTCATTTTCCAAACCTTAACCATAAATCATAAGTTGTTTATTAGCACTTATTTGGTATTTTTATCATTTTATTAATTTTCCTTGAATAAATTACTTTAAAATGATGAAATTAGGGTTTTATGGGTTTATTACCCTAAAAACAAATCTTTAAACTCTTTGGGCCTCTAATAGAGTGTAAGACCTAACCCTTTTAGAAAACCAAAATGATTTGGGCCTCAGTTTATTGTATAAGTCCCGATACCATCAAAAAGATCGACGCGATCATCACCTTTTTAACAAAAACCTTTGGGCCTTTCCTTGAGCTGTAAGCCCTATATCTTGTACAAAAATAACCTCTTTGGGCCTCTAATAGAGTGTAAGACCCAGCCCCTTTTTTGAAACCAAAATATTTGGGCATCAGTCATTGTATAAGACCCACGGTGCTTTCAAAAATCTCGGTGCGATCGCTAGTTTAAAACAAAATCATTTGGGCCTACCATCGTGTTATAAGCCCCATTCCTTTTCTTTAAACACCTTTAGGCCTCTTGAGAGAGTGTAAGACCCATCCCTTTGTACAGAAAACCTTTTTGGGCCTCAGTCACTTGTATAGGTCCCTGTACAAATCCCAAACAACAGTGCAATCACTGATAAAACCTTGGGCCTCTCCTCGAGCTATAAGCCCCAACAATCTTTTCAAAATACTTTCTCCTTTGATTTTGAATATATGTTGTTATCCAACTTTCTTTGTTGAACAACTAACCAAACAGCATGGAAGCTCTACAACGGGTAAGTGTTTATCCGCTTTTATTTATCGCTTTTATATATATAACTGTATTGTGGGGCAGTTTCACTGTAAGTCTTCTTTCACAAACTTTTATATACTTGTCAAATATCCACTGTGTAATACTAGTATAGCTATTTAGAGTTTTCCCCGGCAACTACGTCTAGCCCTAGGTAAAGCCCTGTTGGTCACTCTTAAATACAAACAAAACTAGATCCCCATAGGATTTCCAGATACAGTCTTCCCTCCTCTTGGGGTTAAACAATATGGAGACGTGAAAGGCAACATTCCTTGTGAACCCTTTCTCAGATTGTCACCATTAGAAATTGTCAAAGAAACTCTAACTCCCCATAGGTGATCTTTTCTCTGTGAATGGCATCTCTTGAGTTTCTTCCAAATCCTTGAACTTTCCTGGCTTGATCTATTCTCGGTGAATAACATGTCTTGAACTTCTCTTGGTTTAAGGACCCACAGGCTTCCTAAAAGAATCCCAGCCTCCTCTTGGGCGTTGTACAAGGACCCTTCGGCTTCTTAGAAGTTCTAATGCCTTCTCTTGGGCTTAATACAAGGACCCTGACGACCTCTTAAAGGTATAAGATAGAACTTAGTCATCCTTTGCTAGAGCAGTCTTTCCAGTGTCAAAACTCCGGCTATTGTAGGGTTGATACTCATCCCTTAATACCCGTGCCTCCTCTTGGGCATAGTACAAAAGATACAACTCTAGACTTGGACAGTCTAAACCTCTTGAGTCTCAAAGACATTCTCAAGTTCCTCTAAAACATAGGCAGAAACCCTGTCTCTCTCATGAGAATTCCCCGCATTTGGACCTTCCTAGGAATCTCAGTGACCTTCGACAGTAAGACAGCCTCCTCTTGGGCTTTGTACAAATGATTCTCCCCAGCGGAGCTAACCTTTTCAGACTCTCTTGTTGAGTCACCCCTTTAGCCTCCATCTTGGGCTTCGTAAGAGATAGAAAAACTCTCTTGTTGAGTATAAAAGACTCTATTGTTGAGTCACCCCTTTAGCCTCCATCTCGGGCTTCGTATGAGATAGAAAAACTCTCTTGTTGAGTATAAAAGACTCTCTTGTTGAGTCAACCCCTTTAGCCTCCGTCTCGGGCTTTATACAAGACACTAAATCACTCTCTTATTGAGTATAAAAGACTCTCTTGTTGAGTCAATCTCCTTTTTAGCCTCAATCTCGGGCTTCGTACGAGACACCGAATCACTCTCTTATTGAGTATAAAAGACTCTCTTATTGAGTCAACCTTTTTTAGCCTCCATCTCGGGCTTCGTACGAGATACAAAATCACTCTCTTGTTGAGTATAAAAGGCTCTCTTGTTGAGTCAGTCAACCTTTTAGAATCAAAGTTGTGCCTTGCTCATAACAGACAAACGTCAACAACTCCTCTTTAGAGATAACAAATTCTCTCTTAGCCAAAACCCTTTAGCTTCACATCTTGGGCTTTGAACAAGATACAATCCACCTTCCGCTTCACGTCTTAGGCTTTGAACAAGACACCAAAACATCTCTTTCCTCCCATAGAATAGGAGGAACTACGATCGCTCTGATTTCCCTGTTTTGTTAAACGGGAATACGTAGGCATAAGATTGCAAAAATCTTAGCGAGCATACTAATCAAAAAACCCAAAATCCCATACCTCCATATATCAACCCAAAAGCACCCAAATCCTAACATCTTACCAAAAACCTCGCAAACGATCCAGACATTCAAATCTTACACAAAATTAACCAAAGAGGGACCCACATCTTAATCGCATCTATAACCTAACAGACCGCTGTTCAAACTCAGTATGCAAGCAGGGTTAATTTGAGACATCTATTTCCCTTCCTTAATCAGCTCAATAGGATAAAAAATGAATTGAACTGTAGTACCCAAGTGATCGTGATTCAAGACCACAAAAAGTGCGCTACAGAAAAATGGCGCCCACCGTGGGGCCCACTTCTCTTTCTTGCAATCTTCGGTAGAAAACCTGTAAATTCAACAAAATGTCACAGAAATGACGACTCTGCTGGGGAGTCATTATCTGTATAGGATCATAAGACTAGAGGTCTAGGATGATTAAGACAAATATATATACTGCATTTCCTAATTGTTATCCGTGTTTATTTTTCTACTAATGGGAATGTGTGTGATGCCGCATGTGGAAAGATTGAGTATACACCTAAGATAGGTGATGGAATTATACGGGTAATCTTGCAGGGAGTGAATCCTAGTTAAGAGTCCCCGGTCGACCATCAAACTCAGTGGAGACTCCCTTTGCAGATACATTGCCTATACGACTACGGTTGTTGAAAGTAGTGTGGTCGACTTGGTTATGTGAGAAGCTGAGGTTTTTAGTAGACTGAAACCATTTTGTAGTGCAGAAGCTATCGGAAATAGTTGTCACGCGATGCTACCCTCATTTTAGATCACTCTAGGATACATCAGCTCGCTGGCGATCCGCTTGCTGTTGTTATCCCAAGAGGGGTCAATGATTTTGCAGACAGGTACAAAAAATCAACAATATAAACCTTTGGGGGGGGGGGGGGTAGAGCCTTGACTTCATGACACCGATCCTTTGACCCCATGTTTTTCTATGTTTTTGTGTGCTGCATTCATGCATTCATCTGAAAAACATTAAAACGAAAAAAAATCTTCTCTTCTAGTATCTCTTTTTCAAATTAAACTAAGACAATGATTGCAAATGTCAGAGAAAAAGATTGCGCTAAAGGATTTCGGTAGAAGGAAAACTCACAAGTACACCTTCAAGGTTCCAAAATTAGAGAATTTAAGAGGATTTCCTAGGATGATCACCAACCCTGAAGCTTTCAGAGCCAAGTATGGAGGATTGTTGTCTCTGTTAAGGGTCCATGTAATCAAAGGAATCTTGTCCACACTAATCCAGTTCTACGATTCGGTCTATCACTGTTTCACATTCCCGGATTATCAACTAGCAGCAACACTGAAGGAGTACTCTCACCTGACTGATTTGCATATTCCTGATCAAGCTCCCTTTTCTGGACTGGAAGAAGTTCCAAAGGATCAAACCATTGCAAGAGCAATTTATTTGGACGAGTCAGAAGTCAGGACTCACATGACCACTAAGGGTGGAATCCAGGGTTTGCCAGCCCAGTTCTTGACAAAGAAAGCTCTGTACTTCGCTAGTATAGGGAACGTGGTTCCTTTCGAGAGCATCTTTGTTTTGCTCACCTACAGGTTATTTTTGTTTACCAACATTGATAACTTTGTAGATATCAACGCCATTAAGATTTTTCTGATTGGAAACCCTGTACCAACTTTGCTCGCAGATGCGTATCATTCGGTACACTTAAGGAATTTGTATAGCGGAGGAATGATCACATGTTGTGTACCCCTGCTATACAAATGGTTCACTTCCCACTTACCTAAGTCTGCTGCAGTTTGGGATCAAAAGAATACTTTATGTTGGTCGCAGAGAATCATGTCTCTTACCAACTCTGACATCGATTGGTACAATCGAATCTATGACGGGATCAGAATCATTGACCGTTGTGGAAATTTCCCAAATGTACCCCTTATAGAATCTAAAGGGGGAATCAATTATCATCCAATTTTAGTTCGTCGTCAATTTGGATACCCGATGAGGCATGTCCCACGTAATGCTCATCTGGAAGTTCTTTTCTTCAAGGAAGGAGAAAATGACAGGGCACTAAAGACGGAAATAGTGCATGCTTGGAAACACGTTCATAGAAAAGGACGAGAGTCTCTAGGAAAACCGAATTGTGTCTCGGTGGAGCCTTATCTCTGCTGGGTACAAACTAGAGCTCTCAAGCTGAGGATGCCTTACCCTCGTCAGGAATTTCTTCCATTAAGGGACTCTGTCCTTTATTGTATGTCTGAGACGGAAAAACTCCAGGTTACTCTCAACAAAGTTCAGCAGGAGAGGAGGTCTTGGAGGAATAAGTACCGTATTCTTAATGTGGAATGCAAGAAAATACAACAACTATTGAAAGAAAAGGATGCTCTGATTGAGATTTTAGAGCAACATGCTGTAGAAAATCAGTATGACCAAAGGAATTTGCTCGCTCCTTTCACTTGGCAAAGGAATGACAACCCGACAACGGCCGAAAAGCCTCGGTCAAAGAAAAGGAAAGTACCAGAACCAGCACCTGAGCCCTCCTCAGAGAGGACTCAGGATCCATAAGTTTAGATTTCCTTTTTCAGCACTTTGTATTCTACCGTATTCCCATTTCCGCAATCTTTGAATTCAATAAAATGGGGTTTCCCCACTGTTTGATATTTGCAATCCAATTGTCAAAGTTTACTTCGAATAAACAAAAAAATATACAATTAATATAATCATTGCATTCATCATTCGCACATAACGCATTCTTCTTACCTATGAATCTTATGTTTGTGTCTCGATTCTAGAGTCAAACTGTCTCATTCATACAATACTCGTGCCAATCGTCAGAAAAGGATGGATAATCTCGAGGAAGAGAACAGAGAGTTGAGAGAAGAAATCGACGCTCTGAAAGAAGACTTGAGAAAGCTTCACAGTGACATGCAAGCTCTGGCAGAAGCTGGGATGCAACAACAAAGGACTGTTATCTCAGAGATCGCATCAACACCCATAGTGGAGAAGTATGATCCTAGGTATAAAATGCTGAAAGATCGTCCTTGGGGCATGCCTGTTAACTTTATCCCTGAAGGATATGTTCTGTCGATCACTAAAGATCTGGGAACTGCAGCAGAACAGCTGGGCATGAAGGTTACAAACTTCGGGAAAACGAAGATGTCAGGGACATGACAATAACTCCTGAAGGTTACAAACTTCGGGAAGTGCCAAGATTCACTGCCGTAGTCACGGTACCCCCACCCGTGGTGCACACTGTCCCAGAAAGACAGACTCCACAGATACCTTCTGTTGAAAACACAAGTGTGGATGACAGAATGAAGGAATTCCAAGAGCAATTCCTAGATGAAATTCTGGTATGACAGATCCCAGATGTCCTACAGGATGTCGAGACATCTGGTCTGTTACAGAAAACATGGCAAGGTATAACCAATAACAGTACCAAAAAGCATAAACCACACACAGAATTTATTCACCCAGTTCGGTCTAACAACCTACATCTGAGGGCATACCAAGCCAGGAAGGAAGTCCACTATTAGCAGTATCAAATTACAGACTCAACAAACCCAGTTGACAATCTCCTAACATAATAACTACCCAATGACCCTTCTACCTAAGTCCTCCCTAGGTAAGAGACTTCATGTCACTTCCAATCATCGCAATGATGTCTAGCAGTCAACACCTCAGCCACTGCATCAACAACTTGATTTCCAACAGCTCTTTAATCACAGAAAAGTAGAAGACATACTTCCATGACAATACCTAGACATGACACACATGACTAAGAACAATACTTAGAGTTGCTTAACAGCTTCCTCCAAGAACAACACTCACTCTTGCTTAAAAGCTTCGAGGAGAACGGTGACCATCTCACAATCCGAGTGGTTCACAAGAACGAAACTCTAATAATTTTACATCTTGGAATCGTTGCCAAATCAGGTTACAAACACTCCTATTTATAACCTACATCCCAACTGGATTTGGGCTTCAAATCACAGCATATCAGCTGCTACAAATCAGCAGAAACTTCTGCTATATAATAGGTCTTCAATCAAATATTTCCTAATATGTCTCCTTATTTAGAAAGTAGTGAAAATCCGAAAACCAACACAAAATCTCAACTCAATTACTTTGGACGCCACATAGGATAACTAAATATTCACAGAATATTCAGTAACAAATAACAACAAACAAAATCTTCCTTTTAAACCAATAACAAACGCGATGTCCTATAATCCAGGATGGGACATCTTTATCCGACATGTTGAATGCAGTAAACAAGAACATCTTGATTAACCATCACATGACAACAACATTGTTTTACCAAAATTGTAGCCAATTACAAGAACTAACAATCTCCCCCTTTGGCTAATTTTGGCTAAAACAATCTCAGCCAACATCAGAAAAACTTGCAGCGGATAAACACCAAAACTCCAAATAACTACTAACATTCACTACACAACCAGCATCAGCAACATCCAACAGCTCCACCAAAAACAAACTCAAACAGAATAACAGCTGCACAAACTAGAATCACACCAGACAACTAGACAACACCTAGGCTAATTCTCCCCCTTTTTAGCCACAATTGGACAGCCTCTTAACTTACCAAGGCAGCAAACACGAAGTTCTAACATCCAATTTGACAAGGTCCCAAGAAAAACAAGTTCCCAAGAAAAACAAGTTCCCAAACCAAAGATCACTTTGACTGGTCAGGCGATACAAACAAAGACTCTTTACGCAGTATAAAAACCAAGCCCGCTTGCTTCTAACAACATATCACAGATAGAACCATGAGTCAGTCTAACAAAGATGCAGGAAAGAGACACATGCAGGAAGTCAAAAAACCAGATCCACAGAAGTTGAAGAACAAAACGCTGTCTACAGCTGGGGCAACTCCAAGAGCAACAAGAACAAGAAAAACATCAGAGACAAGGATGAAAACCATCAAAAAACCTCCAGTGCAACTTCATGCTTCTGATGATGATTGGGATGAAGATTGGAAAACTTTTCTTGATTCAGGGGGTTGGGATAATCTTTAGACCCTTTGTTTGTTGCTTTTGATGTACTAAAATCTAATCTTGTATGCTTTCAGCAGTTGAATAAAATTCTGTTTCCTTTAAATTAAACATATGCAATAAAGTTCACAACTGCACAAGACACATCCCAGCATACTCAGGATAGAACAGACTATTCTACATCCTTGAGAAACTGGTTTAAACACAAAATTCAGACTATACTGAACAAACCTACTCTCCCTTTTTGGCAAACAAAGCAACTATGCGATAAGGGCAATCAACCAGTAGCAGAACACATACAACTTTGATTCTATACATTGACAACCCAATGACATGACCAAGATCAACCAGTCAAGTCCACCCATAACTAAACCAGTCACACAATGTCTTGACATCTTGTCTGACATTACACCCTCACCAGAGGTACACTATCATAGATTTTTGAAACCACTAACAATCTTGATAAACAACTGTACTACTGCAGCAACAAATCCAAAACAGAAGTCCAACTCCCCCTATCTAAGATAATCAATGCTCCTTTGCAAGAAGAACACCTTAAATGAATGGAAAACATAAGACTCATCTATATGTCTTCAAGAGCGTACCCTCTGTTCAACACACCTGCTAAACGCATTCACTTAATGTTTGATCCTCAAGCAAACCAAGTACCACACTAGTCCAATTAACAGACAGAAGTTCTCCCCCTATATTTCACGAATGATGCTCCAAAAATCTTCAGCTCATTTGCTCCACAAGCACCAAACTGATCCATTTCTAGCATGTCATATGCACATCAGACATCCAAGACAATCCTTAACTCATCATTCTCCCGTATGATAAGACAAACACCTCTTAGACAAAAAGTGATCTCAGAATCCTACTTCAAGGATAACTAACCCAAAGATGTTCTAACATTGGTTAGGACATCTTCCACACATCATAGACACCATACCTCATGGTTCTGGATATGCTCCACCACTGGACTTACTATATGTATAGTAATCCAACTGAAGATCTTCAAACAACACTGCGCCACCAGCTTGAACAAAGAAAACTTCAGAAACCCAGAGAGAAAAAAACTCTCATTCACAATAAAAGGTATGATTCAACCCAGAACTTCTTCCAGAACCTCCTGACAATTTCAACAAACTCCTCTTCAACACAAGAGCAATCAGTTTCAATCATCCTCAAGTTTCAAAGCATAAACCCACTGCCTTCCACTGAACTCTAAGTAAATTCCTCTTACTTAGAATTAATAACACACACCAAGACAAGTGTGACATCTCCAAAATCTGCAGAGAAAAATAAATTCTCCCAGACACAAACAAAGCTGCCCTTCACACTCCTCCTCAGAAGCATGTGCACACATGATTCAAACAATTAGCTTCACACACCAAAACACCATCCAGCAGCCTAATGTCATAGCATGTTATCTGACATTATATCCTCACAAGAGGCAACCAAACTCCACAAGCATGCAAGCTTCACAATATATGCACCTTTGCAGCAAAATCCATAGACAAGTACTCCCCCTGTCATGGATAACCAATGCTCTAGATGAAGATTAACCTTTGAGCACCAGATCTTCACACAATTGCTGAGCACATTCACATACTATACTCTTACTCCTAGAGAACACTGACACTGCTCACAAACTCCATGAATTCTCAGCTTACTTACAAGCTTTACTGAGATCTAATCTCTTCAAGAGAAAGAACAGCTCTTAAACAAACCTTCCTGATCAAATCACCTCATCTAAAAAATATGCTTGAGCATCCAACTCCACACACACAGTCTCAATCATATTCCAAATATAACCATCAATAATCAGGATGTTACAACATCATTTGGGACATCAGCTTCCCATCACCATTCAAAGGACTCATTGCGCATAGAAGTCCTTCAAGAAGCTCCCAATAAAACACAGCCAGAGTAGCTTATTCAGGTTAATATAAACACCTGAACACCATAGAGAGAAATAAACTCGCACACCCTCTTTGAAGCAAAGAGTTCAGACTGCAGAATTGCATACTCACATCAGACAAATACTTAGCTCCCGTCAAAATATATATCATTAGTCAGATAAGACTACCTTCTCTCACCAAATGGTCTGACATTCTTCTTTCGCACACATCAGGCATCTGCTGATCCTTCTTCATGACAAACCATCATGACAACCATTCAAAACCAGATCATACACACATGCAGGAACCTGCATACTCTACATCTCAAGAATCTTATTTTCAAACTTCTCATGCAGATATCAGGGAACCATAATCCTTTGGTCCCAAATACACCAACTCCTCCTTGCTCCAAACACAAATCTAAAATGTTCATCCTAGATGGTTTGGATGATAACCCAACAATGAAGACACCAGCCAACCAGTTAGGTTAATATATCTCCTCTGTGCACAGCCCTTTGAGTTTCTCTTCCACTAGAACAAGAGTTTCATGCTCTCATAGACTTGATAGTGATATCAAGTTTGAGTAAACAACCCCTATCCTGTTTTTGAGAGACACCACCAGACATATTGAGAAAAATAAATTCTCAATACAAAGATGTCAAGACATTATGTCTGACATTTCTTCGAGTTCTTCCATCATCAGATTAAGGACTCTCCTTTATTAACTGCTAAGAACTCCTAAGGGCATTATTCATTCTCCCATCCAATAGCTGTACATCCTTTGGTTGGTACACACATATAACTCAAATAGAATCTGCTCCATGGCCATAAACAAGATTCCATACATCTGGCCCATTAGATCAGAAGGAACTTCCAAATTTCAAAGAGAGTGTCCTTGACATTTGAGCTTGACCTCCACACAAAACAAACACCCTTTGTACTCCAACTTACTTGGATCAAAAATACACTTATCTAAGACATGTTTCTTGAAAGAACCTTCTTAGACAGCCAACCCAGATGCCTCCTCTTCCAAGCCAGGAGTAGGTTCCAAACAGATGTGATCAATACACATTTGTTTAGCCCCCTAAGCATCTGCTATGCCATACCTTTATCTAACAAGATTCTGCACAATCTGCTGGTTTAATGTTCCAACATCTGGTAGGATATTAGTTCCCTTCTCAAGAAACACACCAAGAGATCTTTTATCAAAGCCCAGAGACTAGCCTTTTAGGGTTGGATGTAAGACTAAATTGCTTCTAGATCTCTTTTCAACAAACTCATATAAAAGTGCCTTTATGAGTGGACTTGGGATGAGCCTCAAGTATCTTTGGCAACTCTAACAAGCTAGTTGAAGCTATCCTCAAGTATCACCACACCATGTGATACACCTTCAACCAAAACCATCAGGAGTCTTCTAACAGGTACATAAGCAGCGGAACACAGAAGAAGAAAACCTCTCAACAACCTTCAGGCAAAACTTAATACCTTTGCACAATCACCACAATCCATAGGTTTAAAAATAAATCAAACCACACAGCAGCTCACCGCCAAAGCTACAGACACGTCCAATACACACCATGTCATGAGCAGTCCATCCTCCACTTCTAGGGACCATTCAAACAACAATATGAACTTCTCCAAGTTCAAACAACTTTTCAGTAGGTACCACCTACCTTGCCCATAACCAGAAAGTATCTTCCCTAGGATCTCACCCAGAAAAACGAACTGGATGCCTGCTCTGATACCAATTGAAATTCTGGTATGACAGATCCCAGATGTCCTACAGGATGTCGAGACATATGGTCTGTTACAGAAAACATGGCAAAGTATAACCAATAACAGTACTAAAAAGCATAAACCACACACAAAATTTGTTCACCCAGTTCGGTCTAACAACCTACATCTGGGGGCATACCAAGCCAAGAAGGAAGTACACTATTAGCAGTATCAAATTACAGACTCAACAAACCCAGTTGACAATCTCCTAACTTAATAACTACCCAATGATCGTAATGATGTCTAGCAGTCAACACCTCAGCCACTGCATCAACAGCTTAATTTCCAACAGCTCTTCAATCACAGAAAAGTAGAAGACATACTTCCATGACAATACCTAGACATGACACATATGACTAAGAACAATACTTAGAGTTGCTTAACAGCTTCCTCCAAGAACAACACTCACTCTTGCTTAAAATCTTCGAGGAGAACAGTGACCATCTCACAATCCGAGTGGTTCACACATACCAACTCTCCTAGAGAGTGGTTCACAAGAACGAAACCCTAATAATTTTACATCTTAGGATCGTTGCCAAATCAGGTTACAAACACTCCTATTTATAACCTTCATCCCAACTGGATTTGGGCTTCAAATCACAGCATATCAGCTGCTACAAATCAGCCAAAACTTCTGCTATATAATAGGTCTTCAATCAAATATTTCCTAATATGTCTCCATATTTAGAAAGTAGTGAAAATCCGAAAACCAACACAAAATCTCAACTCAATTACTTTGGACGCCACATATGATAACTAAATATTCATAGAATATTCAGTAACAAATAACAACAACCGAAATCTTCCTTTTAAACCAATTACAGACGCGATGTCCTATGATCCAGGATGGGACATCTTTATCCGACATGTTGAATACAGTAAACAAGAACATCTTGTTTCAACATCTTGATTAACCATCACATGACAGCAACATTATTTTACCAAAATTGTAGCCAATTACAAGAACTAACACTAGAGATGCAGAAAGAACTGCAAGCCCTTCGCGGTCAGGATTTATTTGGAAAGGACGCCGCAGACCTTTGTTTGGTCCCCAATGTGAAAGTCCCGCACAAATTCCAGATGCCCGATTTTGAAAAGTACAAGGGTAACTCTTGCCCTCAAAGCCATTTGGTGATGTACGCTCGGCGAATGTCATCTCAGACAAAGAACCAGGAGCTACTGATTCACTATTTTTGGATAGTTTAATCGGTGCCGCATTAAAATGGTACATGGGTTTAAACCGCACTAAGATCGCCACTTTCAGAGATCTTGGCGTAGTTTTCATTCAACAATATAAATACAATTTGGACATGGCATCGGACAGAGATCAACTCAGATCGATGTCACAAAAGGACAAGGAAACCTTTAAGGAGTACGCTCAGAGATGGCGTGAAATTACCGCCCAGATTTGTCCACCTCTTGAGGAAAAAGAGATGACAAAGATCTTCTTAAAGACCCTAAGCTCATTTTACTACGACCGAATGGTCGCCAGTGCGCCTAGTGACTTCGCCGAGATAATGGCCGTGGGAGTTCGTCTTGAGGAAGCAGTCCGAGAAGGACGTTTAGTTAAAGACGTTGGATCATCAAGTAGTACAAAATGATACGGTAGTGCTCTCCCTAAGAAAAAAGAGCAAGATATTGGGAATATCTCTCTCGGAAAGCAAAGGCGACGATATCAACTAGTAGCAGCTGCAACTCCTGCTATCAATCTCGCGCCTGTTCCTACGTATCAACCTCAGGTTGCTCAGTGTCATACCCCAAATTTTGACCACTAAGATTCCCCATCATTGTGCAAACCATCATCACAATATGGATGAACCATCATGCCTCATTAGTCTCCCCAAAGATGGGTGAGCCTTCACTACAATCAAACTTAGGGTTTTAAGCCCTCTTAGAGTTCTTAGACAAAGGATCAATCAAGGAATGACATGCTCTTCAACTTGTCTAGCCTCTCAAACATCCCCAATGGATTAAGAGGACTCCCACAGTAAGAATCAAGCACAAGGTTGCAGCATTCTGAGTGGATCAAGCCTAAAAAATCAACAGTGTCACCATATTAGGGTTTTGGTCGACCAGGGCCTCCAGATGGAAATTTTCCTCTGGGCATGAGCCAATGCTTAAAAGCATAACCTATGATGCTCCAAGGGACATCATGAACCCTCAGGGGATGCATTCATAAAAAATCTGGAATTAGGGTTTCTAGACTTAATTCACCCCTAAGTTGACTTTTGGGACAAAATATGAGCCAAGACCTCAAAGGAGGATTTGAGGGTCTCTAATACACCACATTGATCCATTTGCAACAATGGATTGATCCAAGAAGCTTGAGCAACAAGTTTCAAATTCATCAGAACCACAATTAGGGTTTCGCGAGAAAAGTCAACTGTGCCTTTGACTTTTGACCAGGACATGCTCCCAAACCTTGGGACATGATTCAATACACCCTATAACACCTATGAAATCAATCCATCAAATTTGATTTAGGTCAAGGACTTGATTTCACAGAGGATCGCACAGTTTGGCATTCATCTGACAAAAAGTCAATTGTGCACAAAAGTCAACTTTGACTTTTTGAGATTTTTTACAATTATGGTTCTTTGACCCTAAAATGATGTTAATGTGTGATTGGAATCATCATTCATCAAGAAAAATCAAGAAAACTAGGATAAATTGTAAAAGGGGTAACCATAAAAGCTTAGAAATTTTTCTAAGTTATGGAACAAAGTGGCTAGGGTACCAACATTGGAGGATCATATCTCCTAAACCACAAGGCCATTTTTCCCCATCCAAAGCTGGATTTGTAGCTCTCGCGGCCCTCTACAAAAGCTTCAAACACAACTCATTCCAATTCCTCATGGATTTTAAGTCATGGAATGATCAAAATCACAAAATGTGAAAATGTTACTTTTTTCAAACACTTAGTGAAATTTTCACTAAGTCAGAATCTGCCTTCACTTTTTTCCAAATGTAGGGGCATTTTTCACTTGGATCCAAAAAGTATCAAAACCAACTATGATCAAACAGTTGTTGTATCATATGAGGGTTTTCCAAAATGGCCAAGAACTCCATCAAATTCCACTTGAGCCATGAGATATGACAATGGCAATATGCCTTGCTGAAAACTGTCAAAGCAAGGCAGATTTGTGCATTTTGCTCGATTTGCCAAATTTGTGCAAATGAAAAACACACTTATCCATCTAAACACCTCAGGGGGAGACCAAGGAGGGACAAACACTGATCCATAACTCCCAAGTCTTTGGAGCCAAAAGTAGCATGCCAAACCTAGAAATGCCTAAAAGAGGGACAAGACTCCAATTTTGTTTTGGAGCATTTAATGGATGCACCAAGGTGGCATGGACTGAGCCATTTCCAACTAAATTCAGTCAAGACATATCCAAGACCAAGGGAACCAGCAGCCTGTGCCCTAACCTCTAGTCAATGGCTAGAGGAGACTTGAGATTCTAAAATGCAACCATTGGCCAAACCTCTGCAGCAGTTGCCATTCACTATTGCTTGCAAAAAAAACTTGCTCCACTATAAATAGAGCTCATTTGTGATCAGTTTGAATACACCAAAGCCATCAAACAGATGCTTTCCTCAAAATCACCTTCTCACTTCCAAAATTGCCTTCCAAAGCAAGTCACCATCGGGTTTTGAGTTTGAGAGCAATTCCAACCAAACCAATCACACACACACACACCTCATAAATATCATATAGAGGTGATCCAAACACTCACAAGTGACCTGTAACACCGAAATCACAAAGTCACCTCTCAAAACCTCAAAATAGTACTTTTGTGCATTTTTCAAGCCATGTCTTGATTCAGTCACTTTCCAAACCAGATAAAACCTCAAACACACTCCAAATATCATCCTTGAACTATCCCAAATGGTTTCACACATCTGGAACACCATTTGAGAGAGTTGCTATTTTGGCCACTTTTGCCCCTTTTGCAAGAAAGAGCTCAAACTTGTTTCTGAGGTTTCCAGCAGATTCCAACCATCCTAAAAGCATCTAAGGGATCATTTGAGGTTGTCCAAAGCATCAAATCATTTCTGGAACAAAGCACTTGGCAGATTGCACAAAAGCTCCAAAAAGAGGTAAGCATCTCAACTTGAACTCTTTGAAATATGCATTGCTTTGAGGTCCACTGATCATGCACATCTTGTACATGTTATATGTGTTGTGTTTGAACCAATTCATCATGTAAATTATGTCTGTACCAAGAGATAGTGTAACGCCCCAGTTTGGTCAGTTTTTATTTAATTGAGTCGTTTGATTATTTTATTATTATTTTATTTTATTTCTGACTTTTATTTGGAAATATGTTATTTTTCAATGTTGTGATATTTTATCGAGTTTTGGGAACGTTTGCGAGATATTTGAGTGTGGGGGTATTTTGGTCATTTCATCTTATTTTTCCTTAAGTTAGAAAATAGAAAATAGAAAGAGAGAAAAATAGAGAGAAAGAAAAAGAGAAGAAGGAAAAGGGAAAGAAAAGAGAAGAAGAGAAGAAAAAGAGAGAAAACATGGAAATCAAGAAAATAATCTCCCGACTTTTCTAAACACGATTAAATCGGGTAAGGGTGCGAAACTCGATTATTATATGCTTGTGTATGATTATGTATGTATGTTTTTGGTTATTATTGGATTGAAATGGGAATATATAGTAAAAACCATATTATGTGAAAATTGATTAGAAATCGATTAAATTGTGTCGGAAATTATGTTTTCAGGTCCATTATTGTTGATACATGTTAGATACCTGTTGTTAGGCATTGTATTGGTAATTTTTCTGGTGTATAGGTGAAAATGGGTTGATTTTGGTTGGGAAAACGCAGAACAAAATTCTGCAGAATTTTCTGAATTTTTCACTGCCCATACGCGTATCACTCAAGGCAATACGCGTATTGGTCAAGGCAATACGCGTATGGCATTGAAGAAAACTGGGCAATACGCGTATGGAAGCTTCATTTTCTCGGCCATCTGCCCATTTGCGTATGGTACGCGTAACGTTTAGGGCAATACACGTACGGTGTAGGGCACTACGTGTATTGGAATTTTAATGGGAATTTTGGGAAAAATGGGTCTCTGCCCATACGCGTATGACCTTGGGCAATACGCGCATGGAATGGGCGAGGAATCAGGGCATACGCGTATGGCTCATGGCAATACGCGTATGGTCAGGAAAATTGCAAAATGGGGTTTTTCCGCGATGTCTTTTCTTGTTTAGTCCGTAACTTGTGTTCCGTTTATCCGTTTTTAACATTCTTGGTATCGTTGAGTAGCTATTGAACTGTACTTTCTTATTATAATAATTTTGAGATTGTTAGCCGATTTAATTATGTCGGGAATTTGGAATAGTGTTGTTTGTCGACTTTTGTCGTTATATTTGTGTGTAATTGGGGTGTATCATGCAATGTGCTGTTGATATGGATATGGTATGATTTGCGTGCTGTTGTATGTTATAAATGCATTATTTTGGGCTTGAATTGCAAAGCATGATTTATATTAAGTGAGATGGTTGCATATATGTGTGCATTTGAATTTTATGAGTCATTATATGCTAAGCATCATGATATGCATTCTTGTAATGTCGTGTGCCCATGTGGGGTGTGAGCGACGGTTAGGTTCCAGAGGGAATCCGCTATAATGTCATGTGCCTGTGTGGGGTGTGAGCGATGATTATAGACGATCGTGTGCCCGTGTGGAGTGTGAGTGATCGGATCGTGTGCCCGTGTGGGGTGTGAGCGATCCATAAACGTCGTGTACCCGTGTGGGGTGTGAGCGACGAGGAACATCGTATGCCCGACGGGGAGTTACACTAAGTAATGAGCGATGGTTCTAGCAGAGTTCCTGAGTGAACTAGTGATGAGAAATATTGGAAGTCGGTACCCGCGTGGCATATGCAAAGAGTCGTTGTGTCGGTCTCTGTGCATTTGCATAAATCATGGATTAATTGTGTATGGAATTGTGAATGTGATCGATGAGATGGAATATGTATAATTGTATTGATGATGAGTGTATTGTGTATGACTGATGTGCATTGGTATGGAATACTTGATAAGTGTACTGTGTTGTGTTGTAACTGATTGTGGTGCATTTGTGGTGAGAATATTTGACTTGTGAGTTTCTGTGTTAATATATAATTATATGCAACTGTATTATGATTGTTTTTCTCACCCTTCTGCTGTTTTATAATGCTCTATGAGGCATTGCAGATTAGAGTTGCTGGATGTCTTTTTGTGAAGCTTAGGTCTTCATTCTTTTGTCGGTCGGCTCTGATATGTGGCACCGGGTAGTCAGGGGGATCGTTTTGTAGTTTGATGTGTATATGTATATATATCTTTTGGCTTGTGCATGTATGACTTGATGTATGACAAACTTTTTATGATATATATATATATATATATATAAGATTTCAGTACAGATTTTCCGCTTTATTCTGTATTTGAATTGTGGGTAGTAGGAACTAAGTTCCTCTGTTTATTTGCTACCTGCAGAGTGTTGCATATCTTTATGAGCAGGTGTTGTATGTTTGTTTCAAATTGATGTGACCCCTCGGTCTATGTCGTGCATGTTTTAAATATACTCTGATGAAATTTTGAATTTTTATTTATCGCTTTAATAGCTTTGGGGTATAGATTAGGGGTGTTACATTAAGTGGTATCAGAGCCAGTCCATGTCAGTTGTGTCAGTCCTTGTCGGTCATGGTGTTTGGATGAGTTGTTTGTTTAACCATAGTTGCTGTTATTGGAAATGAACAGAATATGGCTGGTAGGAATGATGTTGCTTTGGCTGCTGCTATGCAAGCTATGGCTCGGGCTGTGCAGGGTGCACCTAATGCTGCGGGTAATGATTGTCGCTCCCGGGATTTTCATCCAAGTACAAACGCGAAAGTGGCACCGAAATAGAGTCGCCAGCAATGTGTATTTATCCCAAGAGAGGGAAAGGAAACACCGCGTAAACCTGAAGGGAAGGAAAAAGCATGGTCTTGCGACCAAGAGAACTGGGTTCGGGAGTCAGTTACGCGAGAGGAAGGTATTAGCACCCCCACGCGTCCATCTTACCCGATGGGATCCACGCTTGCTGCTTCAATCAAAGGGTGTCGTCATCTGGAGCTCCGCTGCTATTGGAAAGGAAAAGGAACGAGAACGGAAAGGAACGAAGAAACAAATGTAGGGAAAATAAAAGAAGTGCTCGAATGGGCCCTACCCCACTGCCTACGTATCTCATCGGGAACATGAGAATCAGAGCGACATAGTTCCCCTCAACGAGGGTCGCTTTGTTTGTGTTTTTAGGGAATGGCTAACGTTCTAGCTCAGGTGTTGCAGGCTCGCTGGACCGAGTGCGTTACCATCTTACAAGAGGACGAAGAGGAGCACATTCGTACGTCGGGAATGAGTAAGATGAGAAGAGAATTCCCGAAGGAAAGACGTTATTGTTTGTTTGAATTTTTTTAAGAAGAAGTGTTTTTTTTGCAGTTATTTGTAACTTGCATTGCACCCAAGTCTACAACATAGGAACAAATACGTCACGTATCGCCCCCAATAGGACGTACACTAAGTACCCTAGAAGAATGGAGGGAAACCCCCCATTATTCATTTCCCACATTTAAGGCTCATGCGCAATACACGTTTACCCTTTATTAAGTGTTTTTTACTTTTATTTTGAGAAGAGAAGAGAGAAAACCCAAAGGAAACTCTAAAGGGAGACTAAGAGTCCTAATGTTATCATGCGTGGATGACCTATGGTTAGTGAGGCTTAGGAGGGACAACTACCTAAAACCTAATGCTAATCCTACTCCAAGCTTAATCAAAAATTAAGTTGGACTAGGTAGCTCTAAAGGGAAAGAATCCAAGACTTAAACAAGTCTTGAGATTCATGGGATGAGAAAGAGTGAAAGAGAAGAAAGAAGCATCTTAAATGCTAAAGCAAACACAAGTATGAAAGCTTAAAAAAGAAAGGAGAAGTTAGAATGTGGATAACCATCCACATCCCATTCACTTACCATTAGCCCCTACATGGTTAGCAAAAAAACAAACATGAGCAACAATAAGACAAATGAAACCCAAACAAGACACAACCCAAAGAGAAATGGTTATAAACCAAACGAAATTCATCCAAGTCAGAATGTACACCTTAAGGGTGACCCATAATGTTTACCAAACAAACTCAAGCAAAGAGAATGCAAACAAGTGGCAAAACATCCAAGAAAGTCATCAAAGAAGGAGTAGGAGAAGAATGAGTGGTTATGCAAGGTGATCAAGTGCCTTCTCAAACAAGTAACCAAACATGATCCAAAGATGTGCATAAAAGAGACCTCAAACAAAGAGCAATCAAACAATTAGCAAATCAACTTCAGAAATTACCAAATTAATTCTCCAGACACCTCAACCAGAAGCAAACATCACATTAAAAACTCATGTAAAAATTCACAAGATAAGCAACTCAAACAATTAAGCAAAGATCAAGTAAGAACCATGATTCAATATGCAAAAGAGAGGGACCAAAATGCAACATGAAATGATTTTAAAAATATGAGAAAAATGTTTTTATGAATTTCAAAGTATTGATGAAACAATGCAAAAAGAATGGGTTCAGAATACTTTGTATGCTATGAGAAATAAAATCTACAATGCAAAGTATGCTCAATTGAAACAAATCAAGAAGAAATTAATTAAACAATTAATTCAGATGCCAAAAATAAAATAAAAATGAAAAATAAAATTTGGAAAAATTTTATAAAACCCTAAATTTGCTTCATGAATTTTTTTGTAATTTTTTGATCCATAAAAATGATTTTAAAAAATAAAAAAAAGAAATGCAACAATTAACAAAAAAAAATAAAATAATTGAAATAGGCATGGGGGTGCAAGCAGCAAGTAGTCACGTTGAGAAATGAAATGGACTCAAAGAGGGGGGTTCAGAAAGAAAGCCCAAGACAATAAGGGTCCATCAGCAAGGTCAAACAAAAAAGCAAACGTAGTCAAACATTCAGGACTCACATCAGCCATCAGATCAATCACACGCTCCACACTCAGTCAAATAATCAATAAGGTAAACAAGATCAATGGTCATAATTAAAAACACACCATAAGAAGAGTACACACGCGCACACCATACATGATCAGAAATTAAAAAAGAGCACGTGAGCAGCACATGTAAAATTAATGTGTTGGCTGAACAATATCCATCAGATCATAACAACGTATCAGATTAGGTCAACAGAAATAAAAAATAATCAAGATCTGCGGTTCAGATTGAGAGCACACAACAAGAAGCGTGGAATGGCACGTACACAAACAATGAAATAAAACCAAAAAAATAAAAATGTGGCAACATGAAGACCATCAGATCAAGGCAATGGACAATTGTGATTGCGTCTTCTCCCCAAAACCCTGGCTGGCCGGAAAACAAAACCAAATGCCGGAGCTAGGGCTCCGGTCGTCTCCTCCGGTGGACATCAACAACAAAATCTCCAGAAATCACATATAAGTATACCAAATTGATCAGAAATTCACAAGGATCACAAATATCAAACTCATTTCATCAGCTCAGTAACATAAAAGCCAAATCGAACAAAAGAAAATTTAGATCCAAAACTTAAATCTCAAAATACACACAATCCACACGTCCAAAATAAAAATAAAATAGATCATCATGCTCAGTGAACTTCATAGATCGTCATGCACATCAAAAAATTAAGTTCTAAGGGTATGAAATCTCCACTAACATGTGACCTTGAAGAGCTCAAAATACCACCAGAACGCATTCCAAAAGTTGCAGATCAAGTCCTTTGAACTTCTAATTGCAAAATAAATGCAATTAGAGTTTGAATCTGGTTTAGATCTTGAGATTTGCAGAAATGGTTTCCAAACTCGAACCCTATGATATCCTTGATATGAGCTTCAGATGATGGATGATTTGTGTTCTATGGAGTCCAATGATTCAGAATGTGAAAGAATTTCTCAAAAAGCTCTTAGGACGAGAGAGAATCGAAGAGGAGAAGATGAGAGCAAGAATGTGAAATCTGAGCAAATGAGGATGCATGACCTAGCTGTGAGAGTATGAGTTAGCTTATATACTCTTGGTTATTCCCCTGATCATGATTATCAATTGGTTAATCCCTTGGTTAATGAGATTGAAGTGGTTTTGCCAAAATGCACTGTGTTTAATCCACTAATTCTCACGTGCCAACTCATGCTTTCTCTCATGAATCCCTCACACATTCCTTTCTGATCACAAATGGATTGGAATTGGGCCTTGAAATGTCTTGGTTTGCAAGTTTCAATCCATCTTGCAAAATTGCACTTTGTTGAATAAGTGAGAAATATGGCATGAAATGAATTGATTCAAAGGCCAAATCTGATCCAAATGAGGTGTACTTTGATGTTGTAATGTGACATGAACCATTAGAAGCCATTACAAGTCAATTTGCACAAAAATGCAAAAGGTGGACAAAGTGGTACATGGAAAACCATCAAAATGCACCTTGCATTGCTTTGACCATAACTAGAGTTCCACAAATGATATGGAGATGTTCTAGTACTTTTTGGAAATGGGAAAGAAAGATATTCAACTTTCATGTTGGAGGAAAGTTCATTTGAAGCTTCTTTGATGATGAAAAGTCAAGTTGAATGTGGTGGAAAAACTGCCAAAAATGAAAAGTTCTCATTATAGGTCATTTTCCAAATTTAGTAACTTTTGCACAAACTCTTGATTTTTGATGAATGATGCCATCCATGCCATTCCTTGACGAAATAAAGGTACATGGATTTGGGAAACATGACTTGAACCTTTGAAAACTCATGGTTGACTTTCCTTTTGAACTGTTGACTTTTGCTTATTTCACAAGTAACTGATCCATTGAACATCTTCCCCAAAGAACCAATGACCAAGATTCCATCCATGAACACTTAAGAACATAAGGAATACCATGAGATCAAGTCTTGCCCAAAAAATCAGAGATAAACTGATTTAAGGTCAAACCCTAATTCTGGCACCCTCTGGTTAGGAGGAAATAACACATCCTCCAAATCCAAATTCCTCTGAATATGATGTGTATCCTCTCAAACAATGATGAGATATGCCCTTTAGAGATGATAAAAACTCAAATAGCTTGCCCATTTGAGGGTCAGATCCCAACTTTGGACTACCTTGTGTAGGAAATTATGCACTGTCCAATCTTCTTGGTGAATTCCCTTCTTTCAATGACTTGTGAGATCAAATGGAGATGATACATGATGTAAGAGATCCTTGAGGCTTGTTGGAAGACTCTTGGCTCTGGTTCCCTTGCTCTGGATGATCCACACCTCTGAGAAACAACTGATCACATGCCCTTATGCAAGATGCAATACTAAATGCTTGATGTTTTATCTTTCTATGCTTGAATGCAATGCAATGCAATGAAAGCTCAGGCTAAATGATATGAAGAAAAGAGAGGGAAAATTTTGGGGTATTACAGCTGCCCCTATTGAATCACTGTAGACCTGAACGGATGATAGCGATTGCTGTCAGACTTCAAGGTATGAAGGGATTGAATACCACAAATAACCAGAAAATTTGCACTCTGTAGAGAAGAAGAAAATGGATATAAACCCAACCAAATGAACTCTGCTTGAATAAAACTCTGGTGGGAAGAATAATACTGAAGGGCTGTCTTTTATACAATGCCAGACGACTACTGGCTTGCCACACTACGGGTGGACTTGGAAAACGTCTTTTAGAACAATGCCATACGACTACTGGCTTGCCACACCGCGGGTGGACTTTAACGATGTCTTTTAGCACAACGCCAGACGACTACTGGCTTGCCACACTACGGGTGGACTTTGGCAACGTCTTTTGTACAACGCCAGACGACTACTGGCTTGCCACACTACGGGTGGACTGTCTTTTTTGAATGGAGTCAGAAGACTACTGACTTGCCACACTACGGGTGGACTTTTGCCAATCTACGGTTGGACTTTGCAGCTGAATTGCCACCCTTGGATGGTCTTTTGCCAATCTACGGTTGGACTTTGCCTTGCTTTGCCACCCTTGGATGGTCTTTTGCCAATCTACGGTTGGACTTAGCTGCGGTCTTTTAAAGGGAGTCAGACGACTACTGACTTGCCACACTACGGGTGGACTTTCGCCAATCTACGGTTGGACTTTAAGAATTTGCCACCCTTAGATGAACCTTTTGCCAATCTACGGTTGGACTTTAAGAATTTTCCACCCTTGGATGGACCTTTTGCCAATCTACGGTTGGACTTTAAGAATTTGCCACCCTTGGATGGACCTTTTGCCAATCTACGGTTGGACTTTAAGAATTTGCCACCCTTGGATGGACCTTTTGCCAATCTACGGTTAGACTTTAAGAATTTGCCACCCTTGGATGGACCTTTTGCCAATCTACGGTTGGACTTTAAGAATTTGCCACCCTTGGATGGACCTTTTGCCAATCTACGGTTAGACTTTAAGAATTTGCCACCCTTGGATGGACCTTTTGCCAATCTACGGTTGGACTTTAAGAATTTGCCAATACTGGACTACTCTCTGCATCCGTGTCAGACATCTCTGCTGACTCTGCTGAGGAACAACGATCAATGATTTGATCTCGGAGACTCCTGAAAGGATAATATCTCTGCTGGAGAATGAATGAATAATCCATCTGCTTCGAATTGTCAAGTTTGCCAAAACTAAATTGGACTTTGAAATATGGGGAAATGATGATTCTGCCAGGAATTACTTCATCTGCTTGGGGATGAATTCTGGTCACAGCAACTCCGCTGGGGATGAGAATTTTTGCATGACGTCCTGCTAGGGAAGAAAAGTCATTAAAACTCTGCTTGAGGATCTATCAAACCCGAGATCCTTTGCGGGGAGAATCAACCTTCTAACCCGGCTGGGGCAAGAATGTACTATCACCTTGCTGAGGAATAAATTCTGTTGATCAATAAGTCTCTTGCGAGGAGAAAAACAACAACTCAGCTGGGGAATGTTGTTGACAAGATTCAATGCTGAACTTTGTGGGGATACCATTACCAGAGATATAATCTTGCTAGGAATCAAGGTTACTCTGTCGGGGATAAGCGAATCCTAGTTAGAAGACGTTCTGCTGCCACATGCTGTGAGAGAGTCCTTAGATCTGCTGGGGAAACCCAAAGCAACTCAACGGTATTCTGCTGAGGCATAAGACTGTTGAGCCTAAGATAAGTGCCATAATGCCCCATGTTAGGCGAACTTTCCATTTGACGATTCCATTGGGGATGATGAGTTTATAACCAACTCTGCTGGAGAGAACTGCTTCCAACATCTCGTGCAGGGGAACGTCTCTTGAGAGGATTTTACAAAAGACCAAACGTCCTCAAACTCTATTGGGGATAATAGATCAGGAACATCTCCTGCTGGGGAAATTCAATATGCCCCATGCTTGGGAAGGTCAACAACTCGCTTCCTGCTCCATGATACAAGACTTATCTGAAGAAACGTAATAAGAGGATTTTACAGAAGATTAAGCAATCTTCAAACTCCTGACGACTTCACTGGGGATTAACCATCAATTTCGGTGTCTGCGAAGCAACTCTACTGGGGATTCGCAACCGTTATCGATACATAAAAGCTTGTAACTGTTGGAAGTACTGAATGAGAGAATTGACTTAATAAGATACAACGATACCCAGTTGAACTCAATTCACTGATATCAAGACGTCATGAACGACCGTCGATCGAATGATGGACTCGATCAGTAAACGTTGTGACAAAAGGGTGACCTGTGAACCCTTCCCTGAACATGATTGCCCCGGTACTTTACATAGGGATAAGTGATTACTCGTTTGGAAGAAACGATCCATGATCTCAAAAAGGCTTCAATCTCGCTTTTGAGCCTAGTATGAGGCTGCTGCCTGCAAACAAAGGATGTGCACATATGCCCCGTGCTGGATATGACTTCTGCAATTGAGAAAATCCAACTCTGAACCACCACTTATTGGCGAGAAAGGTTTTGCTGCATCTCTTGCTGGGAACATGATTAATGAAGCCTGCTGAGAACAGGGGACCACAAATGCCTTGGGTTGGAATGGCACTTTGTTTCAAGCCTTTTGGTCGATTGACTGCATATGCGTGAACAACAGTTTTTTTTCTTCACTTGCCCCAGACCAACATCGTCCACCAAAAGAAATTGTCTCAAGAGGATTTTACAGAAGACTTGACATTCAAAATGCCTCAACGTCTTCAAACTCTTGTAGAGATTCGTCGGATCTCGACGTAACTGCCTCGGACTGTATGGTCTACAGAGGAACTCGCCTCGAGAAGATTCATGAACAATCTCATATCACCGTGGGATATTCTGCCTCAGTATTCTGAACCCTGAATTGGTTGATTAGTCGTCTGGATGGACTAACTTCTCGTGCTCTTGGGATGGCCTGCCCCAGTATGAACCTTGAAGTGGTTTTTCCCCTGACTACTGATCTTCGAAGGAAAACCCAGAATACCTGCCTTTGGAGAGATTTGGATCTCGAAGTAATTGCCCTAGTTTGGCTGAACTCTGAAGAGATTTCTTGACGTGATTGGCTCAGATTGGCTACACCTTAAAGAGATTATTCAACGTGATTGCCCCAGTTCAACTACGTCTTAGCACAACTTGTTGGAAAAGACCCCGCTCAACAAAGTTTCCTGAGGAAGTACCATTGGATGTGGTTGTCCTTCGAGAGTCTCAGAATTCTCAACTCGGCAAGATTAAGCTTCAAGACCGAATTTCCATATGTAAACTTCCTTTGATGTCAAACAAATGTATGCAAGCAGAAAATGTTTTAATCTGAGAATGAAAATTCTAATGCAACACGCATGTTGATCTTGAAGTTTTACTGAAAAGATGTCGCAAACCCTTTGTGAGCGAATCACGGGTTAGGATACGACATTAATTTTTGAATGAAAGAAATGCAATGCACATGCAACACCAACAAGTTCATTTAGCATCACTCATAGGAGTCAGGAGCGCTATCTCATCGGAGTATGCTCTTGAAATAAACCCTGTTTCAATTTGGACTTTTGAGGGTTGTATCGTGGCCTGGTTCACGGTTTTGAGAAAAAAGGATTATGGCTCAAAGTTTATTGGTGCCCACCCACTCTTCGTGATGTTCTCCAGTCCTACATTCAGCTATTTTGCACAAGCGTTCGCCTCTCAAAAAGATTTTGTGATCTTTAAGGAACCCATGCATCTGATGGTTTGACACCTAATGAGGTTTTGGAGTGACAGTCACCCCTTTGTCTTTTGTTCATAGTCACACGACTTTCTTCTTGCTCGAGGATTTTCTTTTGTAATCCTTTCGTTTTTCGCTTTCGCATTCTTTTGCCTCTTTTTTTTTATCCCTAACTTTTGCCTGGACTGATTCTTTTGAATCTTTAGATTTTGAAGTCCAGCGGGATGCCCTAACTTTTGCCTAAGTCGCTTGTTTTCAAGTTTCGACTTAGCGGGCTCTTTCTTCTTTTTTTTATTCCCTTTTTTTTCTCGGAACAAATCGTGTGACACTGGCTTGTCTTGACTTTGTTGAAAGGGTTATGACTGCCTCACTCTTTGATTGTTGATGGATAACCATTGTGGTTTCACATCTCTCGACCTCTTGACGGTGGAATAGAAGGTAATGGATCCTCAGATGCACACTCCTTTTGAAATGTGGACGCTCGGTCAAATTAACTGACACCTACCCTGCCCCTGGGTTAAATGTGAGGGTTTTTTCATACGAAAGAAACTCCTACTTCAAGGCTCAAAGGGGTTAACGATGGTCTATCTCCCTTATATCTCCAGTGTTTGGGGAGTTGAAACAATGCCTATACATCCTCAACAGGGTTCTGTTCAAAAGTACACCATTAGAGATTTTTGCGTTTTTACCTCATCATCCTCCCTCATAGAGTTTAAGCAAGAAAATTGGTATTGCAGTGCACATTAGCATTAAATGAGTGAACACAAATGACATTTTTCAAGAAAACATATTCATTGCATTAAAATCATCATACCAAATACAAACAAGTTTTAACATGCAAACAATGTCTGAACACCAAATGAAAACTACATATGAAAATGCAGCAAAGAAACGAAGATTGCCATTGTTGAGGAGGCTTGACTTCGTCTGGACTTATTGCTTCTGATGATGTCTTCCCTTTTTTACGTGCTTGCTTGGGAAGCTTTAGTTAACGTACAGACCATCTGCAGTGAAAATAATGATCCCAGCGTCAATCAGATCTTGCACTTTATGCCTGAACACCTTACAATCTTCAATGGCATGCCCCTGTGTCCCTGAGTGGTATTCGCACCTACCATTCTTGTCATAACCTGGCGGAAGAGGATACAGGACAGGAGCAACTTCCCTTAACTGAATCAAAGAGTCTTGAAGTAAACGGTCGAGCAGCTGATTGTGAGGAACAGTAATGGGATCAAATTTTCTCTCAGGCTTTCTGGGTCTTTGATATCTCCTCTGGGAGCTAGTCAGCTGCTGATATTAATTCGGGTACGCCTCTTTTCCCAGCATTTTCCTTTTCAAACTTGGCCTAAAATCGGGAACAAGTTGCTAATATGGGGATTTTGAGACCAAAGACTGCAAGATATGCCCTTGACTTGATGCCGCTTCAAGAGGGAACGCTGGGAAATTCATATTTCCTGCAGCAGTAGGAGTAGAATTACTCTGTAAGCTTACGCCGCCCGACGCAAAATCTATCGCCTTTGAATCAATCAGATCTTGGACCACATTATGAAAGGCTTTACATTTTTCCACATTGTGCCCCGGCGCACCAGAGTGAAAATCACAATGGGCACTTGCATCATAATTGAGTGGGAGCTTTCCACTAGGGGGATTTATTGTCCGAAGTTCAACCAATTAGAGTTGAAGTAGGTACCTCAACAGCTGAGCATAAGGCATAGGAAGCGGATCAAAAATTCTGTCAGTTTTCTTCGACTTTGGTAGGTACTTCCTAGCCTTGGAGCCGTCTGGGGAAACAAGAGGTAACTGCTGGTGAGTAAGTTTTAGAACTCCAGGTGGTGCAAAAAATCCGTGAGGCACATCACTCTTGGGGATAGGTTCCACAGGCAAGGGTGGAACGACAACTTCTGTTATAGCCTCAGGTGTGGGATTGCCATCCTTTCTGAGCATATTTCTCACAACCTCCATAACAAAACTCATCTGGGTCTTCACTTGATTGACCTCTTCTTTCAGCATTTTCTGGCCCTGAATCAAAGTTTGCATGTCCACCATAAAGTGCCCCAGTTGGGCCTTCATCTCATTCACCTCCGCTCGGAGTTGTTCCATATCTGAACCTTGATTGTGGTGAATCGAGTAGTTGGAAGAAATCATGTTTGCCGTCCTGCAGAGAATACCCAGTCAGAATGAGAAATCCGCTCTGGACACCTGTTATGCAAAAATGTTTATGATTATGAGGATGCAAATGAAAAATGCAAACAATCATATTTAAACATTTCCAGGCCGAATCTGCTTTGATTCCAGCTTTGAAATCGGGCAAGGGATCGGACACAACATCGGAAAATAAATCCGAATCCAAAAATATTGCAGAATCAATCAAAAGATAACCCCTTTCAAACAACTGAGAGCTATTGAGACAAATACGGCTGAACCAAATGTTGCAAAATCATAGCATAATAAGTCATACAAATAGGTTCAATACAATCAAAAGTGATTCCATCAACAATCCTGATGGTAATCACAGCAAAAACAAACAACAGAATTACTACAAGTCAATTTCAAGTAAACCGGTTTCAATCTCCTCAAGAAGGTTCACAGTATCTGGATGAGTAGGTCTTTCTAGCAAACCCTTGATCAGTCTGTTTCTCTTCTCGACGTCCTGATTCAGCCTAGCAATCTGCTCTTCGACATCATTGCCTTCGTGCCTTGATTTCTTGATTCCCGCTTGCAGTTTGAGCACTTCAATTTCTTTCTGGGCTTCTTTCCACTTACCAGAGAAGTGTTTCTTATCTTCCTTCATTCTTTGAAGTTCTTCTTGTAACTCCCCATTCTCAATCTTGAGCTCCTCCCACATCTCCTGATATGTGGCAAGTTCATCTTTAGTTTTGGTCAAGAGCTTCTTGGTTTCCATGTAGGCTTTACCGGATGATTCAGCAGTCATCCTGATCTTTCTACAGTGCTGAGCTCTGTCATCAAGATCTTTCTCCCTTTTTCCCAAACGCTCTATCAAATCTTGGACCTTCCATTTCATCTCCAAGTTGTCATGTAAAGCTCCCTGAAGTCTACTACTCATACTAGCATTTTCCTCTCTCAAATCTTGCACTACTTTTCGCTGCTTATCAAATTCTTCAATTGGTACAGTGATTCGTTCCTCTATCACTTTGGGATATAAGGAAGGCGCCCAATCAAAAGGCAAATAGTACTCTTCAACCCTCTTCTTTACCCATTGATCATATGGAGGGAAAGTTTGATTGTTAGGCACACCCCAAATGGTTTTTCCTCTCTTCTGTTTACTGAGCCATGCTTTGGAAGCTTTCTGCGCCGTATCTAATCCATCGTCAGCCATGTGAAAATACAGAGACTCTTCCAATTCTTTTTCAACTGGGGGACTTCTCAGAGCATACCCAAACGGCCGGATAGCCAAGGAAGGGTTATAGTTAATACCTCCTTTCCTCCCTATCAACGGGACATTGGGGTATTCACCACAACTGTGCAAAATGTCTTTACCCAGCACTCCGTGATTCACCCAAACAATATCCTTAGCGTCTAGACCCATCAGACGTTGGCTCCACTTCAGAGAATTCCTAGTATCCTTGAAAGCACCTGATTGGGGTAGACGATTGGCAAACCACTTATAGAAAAGAGATGCACAACAATGAACTGTCCCACCTCATTTCTTCTCGTTCCTGTTGTATAAAGCATAATGAAGATCTCCTAATAAGGTCGACACTGGATTCTGAGTTACAAATATCTTGATAGCATCCGTGTCAACAAAATCAGGGTCATTTGGGAACAAGACAATACCATACACACAGAGAGCCAACACTGCACTGAAGACATTCCATTTCTCTTCCTTTGCTGCCTCGAGCCTTGCTGGCCAAGTATGATAGGTGATAGCCACGAACCTTTCATTTGCCAAAAATATCAGCTTCCAAAGTTGACTTGCTCAAATAAAGAGCACCAGCTACAACTTGGAAATCAAGATCTGCCTTCGACCCACAGAAAAGAACACCTTCTTTGATGGAAATTCCCAGGATGTTAGAATACTCCTCCAGAGTGGGAACCAAAACATAATCTGTCAACACAAAGCACCTCAAGGACGGATCATAGAACTGCATCAAGGTGTGCAAGCCGTTATATTCATATTAACTGATGTTGCGAACAAAGGATAGGATCCAACCATACTTCTCTCTGAACCTTCCTAACACTTCTGGACTGGCCATCTCTTGCAATTTACAAATCTGACCCAGGATGAGCTTCGGGAACTTGTACACAATGATATTCTTCCTACCCTTCTTGGTGTCCATCCCTATGACTACCCTTTGACTGGAATCAAAATCAGATACTACCTGAAACTGAGAAAATATGAATGTTAGAGAAAAAGATGCAATGCAAGGCATGTGATCAAAGTGCCACATCTGCGCTGGACTGAAATAGTTGCATAAATTCAAAGCTCAAGTTCTCCAGAATTTCCGAACAACAGAGTAACCACACAGATAAACCATGCTGATAAGAAATCCAATGTACAAGGTATGTTGAAAGTCAAGGTTACCTGCAAACCTGTAAACCCCGTCCCTCTCACATGTGGGTACTAAGATCCTCAATATCCCGGGCTCTCAGGTCGAGAAATGATGATACGTTCACCATTTCTGGTTTGGCATCATCATCAATCGAGGAGGCCTTAACTGATTCACCGCAACGAAAGGTCCTCAACTTCTGGCACTGAGGTCGAGAAGCAATAGTACATTCATCCCTCGGGGTACAGTACTATCGCCAATCGAGGAGTGCCTCCACTGATTCACTTTCAAAAAGGAAGTCCTATAGCAAGTTCCCAACATTGGGTCCCCGGATCGAGAATGTACAATGGGTTTGTCACAAAGGGTGGTCTGCCACTGTCACAACTCGGGAGGACTGCTGCAACTGAGTCCTCGGGAATGGTCACCAGAGTCGACAATTCCTCCAGAGAATAACTACTGGCCTGTATCAAACATACAGTAGCAGATAGCTCCGGATAGAAACTCATTTGGTTGTAGGTCTCGTGAACACCCACACGTGGCCAAACACCACGGGAGCGACACGTCCACCCACACTAATACCTATGTGTATGCTCAAGCCTGGGTAGTGGGCTTATCTCTCAGAACACCCTGCCCACCAAACAGAAAACAACAACACAGTCCAGCGCAATAGTGGTATGTAATGCAGTAAATGCAGTAAAAATAGTAAAGCAATAATACAGTAAATAGCAATACACTGAAAACAGTAAACAGCAAAACACAACACCAGAATAAACACCCAATGAAAGAAAACAGACGAGCGCTAGGATTGACTCGCTAAGGAAACCAGAGATTCTGGGTTCGATCTCCAGCAGAGTCGCCAGCTGTCGCTCCCGGGATTTTCATCCAAGTACAAACGCGAAAGTGGCACCGAAACAGAGTCGCCAGCAATGTGTATTTATCCCAAGAGAGGGAAAGGAAACACTGCGTAAACCTGAAGGGAAGGAAAAAGCATGGTCTTGCGACCAAGAGAACTGGGTTCGGGAGTCGGTTACGCGAGAGGAAGGTATTAGCACCCCCACACGTCCATCATACCCGATGGGATCCACGCTTGCTGCTTCAATCAAAGGGTGTCGTCATCTGGAGCTCCGCTGCTACTAGAAAGGCAAAGGAACGAGAACGGAAAGAAACGAAGAAACAAATGTAGGGAAAATAAAAGAAGTGCTCGAATGGGCCCTACCCCACTGCCTATGTATCTCATCGGGAACATGAGAATCAAAGCGGCGTAGTTCCCCTCAACGAGGGTCGCTTTGTTTGTGTTTTTAGGGAACGGCTAACGTTCTAGCTTAGGTGTTGCAGGCTCACTAGACCGAGTGCGTTACCATCTTGCAAGAGGACGAAGAGGAGCACGTTCGTACGTTGGGAATGAGTAAGATGAGAAGAGAATTCCCGAAGGAAATACGTTATTGTTTGTTTGAAGTTTTTTAAGAAGAAGTGTTTTTTTTGCAGTTATTTGTAACTTGCATTGCACCCAAGTCTACAACATAGGAACGAATACGTTGCGTATCGTCCCCAACAGGACGTACACTAAGTACCCTAGAAGAATGGAGGGAAGCCCCCCATTATTCATTTTCCACATTTAAGGCTCATGTGCAATACACGTTTACCCTTTATTAAGTGTTTTTTACTTTTATTTTGAGATGAGAAGAGAGAAAACCCAAAGGAAACTCTAAAGGGAGACTAAGAGTCCTAATGTTATCATGCGTGGATGACCTATGGTTAGTGAGGCTTAGGAGGGACAACTACCTAAAACCTAATGCTAATCCTACTCCAAGCTTAATCAAAAATTAAGTTGGACTAGGTAGCTCTAAAGGGAAAGAATCCAAGACTTAAACAAGTCTTGAGATTCATGGGATGAGAAAGAGTGAAAGAGAAGAAAGAAGCATCTTAAATGCTAAAGCAAACACAAGTATGAAAGCTTAAAAAAGAAAGGAGAAGTTAGAATGTGGATAACCATCCACATCCTATTCACTTACCATTAGCCCCTACATGGTTAGCAAAAAAACAAACATGAGCAACAATAAGATAAATGAAACCCAAACAAGACACAACCCAAAGAGAAATGGTTATAAACCAAATGAAATTCATCCAAGTTAGAATGTACACCTTAAGGGTGACCCATAATGTTTACCAAACAAACTCAAGCAAAGAGAATGTAAACAAGTGGCAAAACATCCAAGAAAGTCATCAAAGAAGGAGTAGGAGAAGAATGAGTGGTTATGCAAGGTGATCATGCAAGAATGCTTCAAATAATATCCAAGTCAGAATGTGGATGACCTAAACATGTACCTAAACATGTTATACAAGTGTCACACAAGGCACACAAGCAAGTATCCAAGCATTAAGAACCATTAGAAGAAGAAGAAAGAAGCATATAAATGAAACATGTTAAAGGATGCAACATGGAACATGAATAACATATGACATGAGTACAAAGCTTCAAGGTCAGAAACATACATCAAATAAGATGCAAAGAAGTGATATGGCATGGCATACACAAGTCAAGAAGAGGCATAGATGAGAAGAATTGAAAAGATAAGTCAAAAGAGGCATGTAAATCAAACATTGAACATGTGCACAAAATATGCAACAACCTCATACCAATGACCTATAATGATAATCACATGACTTATAATGGTTCAAATATGGTTCATGAAGTCAAATAAACAATCCCAAATAATGGCTCAAGTGCCTTCTCAAACAAGTAACCAAACATGATCCAAAGATGTGCATAAAAGAGACCTCAAACAAAGAGCAATCAAACAATTAGTAAATCAACTTCAGAAATTACCAAATTAATTCTCCAAACACCTCAACCAGAAGCAAACATCCCATTAAAAACTCATGTAAAAATTCACAAGATAAGCAACTCAAACAATTAAGCAAAGATCAAGTAAGAACCATGATTCAATATGCAAAAGAGATGGACCAAAATGAAACATGAATTGATTTTAAAAATATGAGAAAAATGTTTTTATGAATTTCAAAGTATTGATGAAACAATGCAAAAAGAATGGGTTCAGAATGCGTTATATGCTATGAGAAATAAAATCTACAATGCAAAGTATGCTCAATTAAAACAAATCAAGAAGAAATTAATTAAACAATTAATTCAGATGCTAAAAATAAAATGAAAATGAAAAATAAAATTTGGAAAAATTTTATAAAACCCTAAATATGCTTCATGAATTTTTTTGTAATTTTTGGATGCATAAAAATGATTTTAAAAAAAAAAAAAAAAAAAAAAATGCAACAATTAACAAAAAAAATAAAATAATTGAAATAGGCATGGGGGTGCAAGCAGCAAGTAGTCACGTTGAGAAATGAAATGGACTCAAAGAGGGGGGGTTCAGAAAGCAAGCCCAAGACAAGAAGGGTCCATCAGCGAGGTCAAACAAAAAAACAAACTCAGTCAAACATTCAGGACTCACATCAGCCATCAGATCAATCACACGCTCCACACTCAGCCAAATAATCAATAAGGTAAACAAGATCAATGGTCATAATTAAAAACACACCATAAGAAGAGTACACACGCGTACACCATACACGATCAGAAATTAAAAAAAGAGCACGTGAGCAGCACATGAAAAATTAATGTGTTGGCTGAACAATATCCATCAGATCACACCAACGTATTAGATTAGGTCAACAGAAATAAAAAATAATCAAGATCTGTGATTCAGATTGAGAGCACACAACAAGAAGCGTGGAATGGTACGTACACAAACAATGAAATAAAACCAGAAAAGTAAAAATGTGGCAACATGAAGACCATCAGATCAAGGCAATGGACGGTTGTGATTGCGTTTTCTCCACAAAACCCTGGTTGGCCGGAAAACAAAACCAGACGCCGGAGCTAGGGCTCCGGTCGTCTCCTCCGGTGGACATCAACAACAAAATCTACAGAAATCACATATGAGTATACCAAATTGATCATAAATTCACAAGGATCACAAATATCAAACTCATTTCATCAGCTCGGTAACATAAAAGCCAAATCGAACAAAAGAAAATTTAGATCCAAAACTTAAATCTCAAAATACACGCAATCCACACGTCCAAAATCAAAATAAAATAGATCACCATGCTCAATGAACTTCATAGATCGTCATGCACATCAAAAAATTAAGTTCTAAGGGTATTAAATCTCCACTAACCTGTGACCTTGAAGAGCTCAAAATACCACCAGAACGCCTTCCAAAAGCTGCAGATCAAGTCCTTTGAACTTCTAATTGCAAAATAAATGCAATTAGAGTTTGAATCTGGTCTAGATCTTGAGATTTGCAGAAATGGTTTACAAATTCGAACCCTATGATATCCTTGATATGAGCTTCAGATGATGGATGATTTGTTTTCTATGGAGTCCAATGATTCAGAATGTGAAAGAATTTCTCAAAAAGCTCTTAGGACGAGAGAGAATCGAAGAGGAGAAGATGAGAGCAAGAATGTGAAATCTGAGCAAATGAGGATGCATGACCTAGCTGTGAGGGTATGAGTTAGCTTATATACTCTTGGTTATTCCCCTGATCATGATTATCAATTGGTTAATCCCTTGGTTAATGAGATTGGAGTGGTTTTGCCAAAATGCACTTTGTGTTTAATCCACTAATTCTCACGTGCCAACTCATGCTTTCTCTCATGAATCCCTCACACATTCCTTGCTGATCACAAATGGATTGGAATTGGGCCTTGAAATGTCTTGGTTTGCAAGTTTCAATCCATCTTGCAAAATTGCACTTTGTTGAATAAGTGAGAAATATGGCATGAAATGAATTGATTCAAAGGCCAAATATGATCCAAATGAGGTGTACTTTGATGTTGTAATGTGACATGAACCATTAGAAGCCATTACAAGTCAATATGCACAAAAATGCAAAAGGTGGAAAAAGTGGTACATGGAAAACTATCAAAATGCACCTTGCATTGCTTTGACCATAACTAGAGTTCCACAAATGATATGGAGATGTTCTAGTACTTTTTGGAAATGGGAAAGAAAGATATTCAACTTTCATGTTGGAGGAAAGTTCATTTGAAGCTTATTTGATGATGAAAAGTCAAGTTGAATGTGGTGGAAAAACTGCCAAAAATGGAAAGTTCTCATTATAGGTCATTTTCCAAATTTAATAACTTTTGCACAAACTCTTGATTTTTGATGAATGATGCCATCCATTCAATTCCTTGACCAAATAAAGGTACATGGATTTGGGAAACATGACTTGAACCTTTGAAAACTCATGGTTGACTTTCCTTTTGAACTGTTGACTTTTGCTTATTTCACAAGTAACTGATCCATTGAACATCTTCCCCAAAGAACAAATGACCAAGATTCCATCCATGAACACTTAAGAACATAAGGAATACCATGAGATCAAGTCTTGCCCAAAAAATCAGAGATAAACTGATTTTAGGTCAAACCCTAATTCTGGCACCCTCTGGTTAGGAGGAAATAACACATCCTCCAAATCCAAATTCCTCTGAATATGATGTGTATCCTCTCAAACAATGATGAGATATGCCATTTAGAGATGATAAAAACTCAAATAGCTTGCCCATTTGAGGGTCAGATCCCAACTTTGGACTACCTTGTGTAGGAAATTATGCACTGTCCAATCTTCTTGGTGAATTCCCTTCTTTCAATGACTTGTGAGATCAAATAGAGATGATACATGATGTAAGAGATCCTTGAGGCTTGTTGGAAGACTCTTGGCTCTGGTTCCCTTGCTCTGGATGATCCACACCTCTGAGAAACAACTGATCACATGCCCTTATGCAAGATGCAATGCTAAATGCTTGATGTTTTATCTTTCTATGCTTGAATGCAATGCAATGCAATGAAAGCTCATGCTAAATGATATGAAGAAAAGAGAGAGAAAATTTTGGGGTATTACAATGATGAGTTCAGGAAGAACAGACCGCCTGTCTTTAAAGGGAGACATAATCCTGATGGTGCACAGATTTGGTTGAAAGAGATTGAAAGGATTTTCCGGGTTATGGATTGTGCTGAGGACAGTAAGGTGAGACTGGGAACTCACATGTTACAGGAAGAAGCGGATGACTTGTGGGTTAGTACTCGTCAGGTGTTGGAAGCTGGGGATGAAGAAGTTACTTGGGAATTGTTTAGCCGGGAGTTTCTGAGGAAGTATTTTCCCGATGATGTAAGAGGAAAGAAGGAAATTGAGTTCTTGGAATTGAAACAAGGTAATATGTCTGTTGTTGATTATACTACTAAGTTTGTGGAGCTTGTGCAGTTTTATCCTCATTATACTGAAGCGACTGCAGAGTTTTCTAAGTGTGTGAAGTATGAGAGCGGATTGCGTCCTGAGATTAAGCAGGCCATCAGTTATCAAAGGATTCGAAGGTTTTCTGATTTGGTGGAATGTTGTAGGATTTATGAAGAGGATAGTAAGGCTCGTTCTACTCACTACAAGAGTGTGAGTGACAGAAAAGGGAAGCAACAGTTCTGTGGTGGTCCGTATGTCACGCCAGCTGATAAGGGTAAGCAAAGGGGTACTTTTGAAAGGAGATCAAGTGGTGGAGGTATGTCTAGTCCTCTGAGGTGTTATAGATGTGGTGATGTGGGACATCGTCAGTCCGAATGTAAGAAAGATTTGAGGAAGTGTACTAATTGTGGAGGTTTAGGGCATGTTGCTACTGATTGTGCCAGGAAGAATGTGGTGAAATGTTACAACTGTGGTGAACCTGGTCATATTAGTACAAAGTGTCAGAAACTGAAGCAAGCTCCAGCTAGTGGGGAGGTGTTGGCATTGGCGGGGACTCAGACTTCAAGTGCAGATCGTCTGATCAGAGGTACTTGTTTTATTAATAGTACTCCTTTAGTTGCTATTATTGATACTGGAGCGACTCATTCGTTTATTTCGACTGAGTGCGCGAAGCGTTTGAATCTTGTGTTGTCTTCGATGGGTGGTGAGATGGTTATTGATACTCTAGCAATGGGGTCAGTAACTACTTCTTTGGTTTGTCTAAGTTGTCCTTTGACCATTTATGGTAAAGACTTTGAGATGGATTTGGTGTGTTTGCCGTTGGAGGGTTTAGATGTGGTTCTGGGAATGAATTGGTTGCAATTCAATAGGGTTCATATTGATTATTATAATAAGTTAGTAAGGTTTCGTTCTCTTGAGGAAGACGAAGACTCGAGTTTTTTATCTACCAAAGAGTTGAAGACACTTTTGGCGGATGAAGCTCAGTTGTTCGGGTTGTTCGTATCTTTGACTGTGGAGAGTCAAGTGTCACTTGATGTGTTTCCTGTTGTCTGTGATTTTCCGGAAGTGTTTCCTGAGGATATTTCAGACTTGCCTCCAGAGAGAGAGGTGGAGTTTTCTATAGATCTAGTTCTTGGTACTAGACCTGTTTCTATGACACCTTATCGTATGTCGGCATCTGAGTTGGTTGAGTTAAAGAAACAGTTGAATGAATTGTTGGAAAAGAGGTTTGTGAGGCCAAGCGTTTCTCCTTGGGGTGCTCTAGTTTTATTGGTGAAAAAGAAAGATGGAAGTATGCGATTGTGTATTGATTATCGCTAGTTGAATAAGGTGACGATTAAGAATAAGTATCCTCTTCCAAGAATTGATGATCTGATGGATCAGTTGGTTGGTGCGTGTGTGTTCAGTAAGATTGACTTGAGGTCAGGGTATCATCAGATTAGGGTGAAGGAGGATGATATCCAGAAGACGGCTTTTAGGACACGTTACGGTCATTATGAATATTCTGTGATTTCGTTCGGGGTTTCTAATGCGCCAGGTGTGTTTATGGAATACATGAATCGTATTTTCCACGAGCATTTGGATCGATTTGTTGTTGTGTTTATTGACGACATATTGATTTATTCTAAGTCTCGGGAGGAGCACGAGGAGCATTTGTGTATTGTTTTGCAGGTTTTGAAAGAAAGAAAGCTTTTTGCCAAGTTGTCCAAGTGTGAGTTCTGGTTGTCGGAAGTGACTTTTCTTGGGCACGTGATTTCAGGTAATGGTATTTCTGTGGATCCATCTAAAGTAGAAGCAGTTCTACAATGGGAGGCTCCGAGATCTGTTACTGAAATTCAAAGCTTTTTGGGTTTGGCTGGATATTATCGAAGGTTCATTGAAGGTTTTTCTAAGCTAGCACTTCCTTTGACCCAGTTGACTTGTAAAGGGCAAGCGTTCATTTGGGATATTCGGTGCGAGGAAAGTTTTAATGAGCTGAAGAGAAGATTGACGACAACTCCGATTTTGATTTTACTGAATCCTAATGAACCATTTGTGGTTTATTGTGATGCGTCTTTGATTGGTCTAGGTGGTGTTCTGATGCAAGAAGGTAAGGTGGTGGCTTATGCTTCGAGGCAATTAAGAGTGCATGAGAAAAATTATCATACTCATGATCTTGAATTAGCGGCTGTGGTTTTTGTGTTGAAGATTTGGAGGCATTATCTTTTTGGTGCGAGGTTTGAAGTCTTTAGTGATCATAAAAGTTTAAAATATTTGTTTGATCAGAAAGAATTGAATATTTGGCAGCGTAGATGGTTGGAATTTTTGAAGGACTACGACTTTGGCTTGAATTACCATCCTGGTAAAGCTAATTTGGTAGCCGACGCATTGAGTCGGAAATCGTTACATATGTCCGCCTTAATGGTTAGGGAGTGGGAACTTTTGGAATCGTTTAGAGATTTGAGTTTGGTTTGTGAAGTGACGTCGGATAGCGTGAGGCTTGGAATGTTAAAGGTTACTAATGATTTTCTGATGACGGTTAGTGAGAAACAGAAGTTGGATGTGAAATTGGTGGATTTGATGTTGGTTGCGGAAAAGATGCGAATAGTGATTTTAAAGTGGATATTAATGGTGTTTTGAGATTCCGAGGTCGAATTTGTATTCCTGATGATGTGGAGTTGAAAAAGATGATTTTGGAGGAAGGACACCGGAGTAATTTGAGTATACATCCGGGAGCGAATAAGATGTACCAAGATTTGAAGAAGATTTTCTGGTGGTCTGGATTGAAGAGAGATGTGGCTCAGTTTGTTTATGCATGTTTGACTTGTCAGAAATCAAAGGTGGAACATCTGAGGCCTAGTGGTTTGTTGCAACCGTTGGATATTCCTGAGTGGAAGTGGGATAGCATTTCCATGGATTTTGACACAGTGTTACCGAATACACAGCGAGGGCATAATGCTATTTGGGTGGTTGTGGATAGGCTGACTAAATTGGCTCATTTCATTCCGATTGACATCAGTTTTACTTTGGAAAGGTTGGCTGAGATTTATATCAGTGTGATTGTGAAGTTGCATGGGGTTCCGTTGAGTATTGTTTCGGATCGAGATCCGAGGTTTACCTCGAGATTTTGGGAAAGTTTACAGAAGGCGTTGGGTTCTAAATGGAGATTGAGTTCGGCTTATCATCCGTAGCCGGATGGTCAGACGGAGAGAATGATTCAGTCATTAGAAGATTTGTTGAGGGCTTGTGTTCTTGAGCAAGGTGGTGCGTGGGATAGTTATCTTGCATTGATTGAATTCACGTATAATAACAGTTTCCATTCGAGTATTGGAATGGAACCGTTTGAAGCACTGTATGGACGAAGATGTCGAACACCTTTGTGTTAGCACGAATCTGGTGAGAGTTCGGTGGTTGGACCAGAGTTGGTGCAACAGACTACGGAAAAAGTGAAGCTTATTCGAGAGAAAATGAAGGCTTCTCAGAGTAGGTAAAAGAGTTATCATGATCGGAGAAGAAAAGATCTTGAGTTCCAAGAGGGCGATCATGTATTTTTGAGAGTTACGCCGGTAACGGGTGTGGGTCGTGCATTGAAATCGAAGAAACTTACTTCTCGGTTTATTGGTCCTTACAAGATATCCGCGAGAGTGGGTGCTGTGGCTTATAGGGTGGCGTTGCCGCCGAATCTGTCGAATTTGCACGATGTGTTCCATGTTTCACAGCTTCGGAAGTATGTTCTGGATCCGTCGCATGTGATTCCGATGGACGAGGTTGAGGTAAGGGAGAACCTTACGGTTAAGGCATTACCAGTTAAGATTTTGGATCGCGAGGTGAAACGGTTGAGAGGCAAGGATATTGCACTTATGAAAGTAGCATGGGGAGGCGCTGCTGAGGGCAATTTGACTTGGGAGTTAGAGAGTCGGATGCGGGAGTCATATCTAGAGTTGTTCGTCTCAGGTATATTTTCGAGGACGAAAATTTCTAAGTGGGGGAGAGTTGTAACGCCCCAGTTTGGTCAGTTTTTATTTAATTGAGTCGTTTGATTATTTGATTATTATATTATTTTATTTCTGACTTTTATTTGGAAATATGTTATTTTTCAATGTTGTGATATTTTATCGGGTTTTGGGAACGTTTGCGAGATATTTGAGTGTGGGGGTATTTTGGTCATTTCATCTTATTTTTCCTTAAGTTAGAAAATAGAAAATAGAAAGAGAGAAAAATAGAGAGAAAGAAAAAGAGAAGAAGGAAAAGGGAAAGAAAAGAGAAGAAGAGAAGAAAAAGAGAGAAAACTTGGAAATCAAGAAAACAATCTCCCGACTTTTCTAAACACGATTAAATCGGGTAAGGGTGCGAAACTCGATTATTATATGCTTGTGTATGATTATGTATGTATGTTTTTGGTTGTTATTGGATTGAAATGGGAATATATAGTAAAAACCATATTATGTGAAAATTGATTAGAAATCGATTAAATTGTGTCGGAAATTATGTTTTCAGGTCCATTATTATTGATACATGTTAGATACTTGTTGTTAGGCATTGTATTGGTAATTTTTCTGGTGTATAGGTGAAAATGGGTTGATTTTGCTTGGAAAAACGCAGAACAAAATTCTGCAGAATTTTCTGAATTTTTCACTGCCCATACGCGTATCACTCAAGGCAATACGCGTATTGGTCAAGGAAATACGCGTATGGCATTGAAGAAAACTGGGCAATACGCGTATGGAAGCTTCATTTTCTCGGCCATCTGCCCCTTTGCGTATGGTACGCGTAACGTTTAGGGCAATACACGTACGGTGTAGGGCACTACGCGTATTGGAATTTTAATGGGAATTTTGGGAAAAATGGGTCTCTGCCCATACGCGTATGACCTTGGGCAATACGCGCATGGAATGGGCGAGGAATTAGGGCATACGCGTATGGCTCATGGCAATACGCGTATGGTCAGGAAAATTGCAAAATGGGGTTTTTCCGCGATGTCTTTTCTTGTTTAGTCCGTAACTTGTGTTCCGTTTATCCGTTTTTAACATTCTTGGTATCGTTGAGTAGCTATTGAACCATACTTTCTTATTATAATAATTTTGAGATTGTTAGCCGATTTAATTATGTCGGGAATTTGGAATAGTGTCGTTTGTCGATTTTTGTCGTTATAATTGTGTTTAATTGGGGTGTATCATGCAATGTGCTGTTGATATGGATATGGTATGATTTGCGTGTTGTTGTATGGTATAAATGCATTGTTTTGGGCTTGAATTGCAAAGCATGATTTATGTTAAGTGAGATGGTTGCATATATGTGTGCATTTGAATGTCATGAGTCATTGTATGCCAAGCATCATGATATGCATTCTTGTAATGTCGTGTGCCTATGTGGGGTGTGAGCGACGGTTTGGTTCCAGAGGGAATCCGCTATAACGTCAGGTGCCCGTGTGGGGTGTGAGCGATGATTATAGATGATCGTGTGCCCGTGTGGGGTGTGAACGATCGGATCGTGTGCCCGTGTGGTGTGAGCGATCCATAAACGTCGTGTGCCCGTGTGGGGTGTGAGCGACGGGGAACATCGTATGCCCGACGGGGAGTTACACTAAGTAACGAGCGATGGTTCCAGCAGAGTTCCTGAGTGAACTAGTGATGAGAAATATGGGAAGTCGGTACCGCATGGCATATGCATAAAGTCATTGTGTCGGTCTCTGTGCATTTGCATAAATCATGGATTAATTGTGTATGGAATTGTGAATGTGATCGATGAGATGGAATATGTATAATTGTATTGATGATGAGTGTATTGTGTATGACTGATGTGCATTGGTATGGAATACTTGATAAGTGTACTGTGTTGTGTTGTAATTGATTGTGGTGCATTTGTGGTGAGGATATTTTACTTGTGCGTTTCTGTGTTAATAAATAATTATATGCAACTGTATTATGATTGTTTTTCTCACCCTTCTGCTGTTTTATAATGCTCTATGAGGCATTGCAGATTAGAGTTGCTGGAGGTCTTTTTGTGAAGGTTAGGTCTTCATTATTTTGTCGGTCGACTCTGATATGTGGCACCGGGTAGTCTGGGGGATCGTTTTGTAGTTTGATGTATATATGTATATATATCTTTTGGCTTGTGCAAGTATGACTTGATGTATGACAAACTTTTTATGATATCTATATATATATATATATATATATATATATATATATATATATGAGATTTCAGTACAGATTTTCCGCTTTATTCTATATTTGAATTGTGGGTAGTAGGAACTAAGTTTCTCTGTTTATTTGCTACCTGCGGAGTGTTGCATATCTTTATGAGCAGGTGTTGTATGTTTGTTTCAAATTGATGTGACCCCTCGGTCTATGCCGTGCATGTTTTAAATATACTCTGATGAAATTTTGAATTTTTATTTATCGCTTTAATAGCTTTGGGGTATAGATTGGGGGTGTTACAGATAGCACCAAAAATGCAAATCATGGCCTATTTCAAAACCACTATCGGGTTTTTCAATAGGAGTATGATCTGAAAAAAAACACCACCACCATTGGATTCTTTGTGAAATTCTAGGCAGAATAGACCTAAATTTTGTCCCAATCCACGGAGAAATAAGAAAGTTATGGCCTTCACGTTTCTAACCAAAATCTTGCCTTGCCTTGCCTTGGGTCAGGCCAAAAACAAGGCAAGCCTTGTATATTTGTGGTTGTGTTTCAATCAACGGATGTATCACCATCCCAGTGGTAAGGTGTGCGCCCTATACACAAGAGGTCTGGGGTTCGAATCCCCCTCGCCCCAGACCCTCTTTTTGCTATTTTTTCCACTTTTCTACTATTTTTCATATTATTTTTAATAGTTTGGAAAATTAATAACTCTCTCAATTTTAATTATTTTTTATTGGTTCTTTTTATAAAAAATCACAAAAATGTTGAAATATTTTATTCCACAAAAAAATCAAGTTTATATTATTTATTTAATATAATTAGTATTTTTGTGAATAAATTCCTTTTTAATTATTTTTAAACATTTTAAAAGTGAATATTTACCTTGAAAATCAAAACCAAATGAGTTTTAATTCATCTTGTGATTAAAAACTCATTTTTCAAACCTTAAACAAAAATCACAAGTGGTTTATTCAAACTCATTTGGTATTTTTATCATTTTTATTGATTTTCATTAAATATTTACTTTTAAAGGGAAAAAAATTAGGGTTTCTTTGATTTCAAACCTCATCAATCATTTTCAAAACTCTTTGGGCCTCTTGGTAGAGTGTAAGACCCAATCCTTTGTAAATACAAACCTTTTTTAGCCTCAGTGTATTGTATAAGTCCCGACACCATCAAAAAGTTCGGCGCGATCGTCGCCTTTTTAACAAAAACCCTTTGGCCTCTCCTTGAGCTGTAAGCCCCACCAATTGTACAAAAATAAACCTTTGGGCCTCTAATAGAGTGTAAGACCCATCCCTTGTAGATAAAACCTTTTTGGGCCTCAGTGTATTGTATAAGACCCCGTACGTTAAAGAAATCTCGGCGCGATCGTCATTTTTCAAAAAAAACCCTTTGGGCCTACCGTCGTGTTATAAGCCCTATTCCTTTTCTTTAAACCCTTTGGGCCTCTTGCGAGAGTGTAAGACCCATCCCTTTGTACAGAAAACCTTTTGGGGCCTCAGTCACTTGTATAAGTCCCTGTACAATTTCAAAACAACAGTGCAATCACTGATAAAACCTTGGGCCCCTCATTAAGCTGTAAGCCCCAACAATCTTTTCAAAGCACTTTCTCCTTTGATTTAGAATATAATATTGTTATCAAAGCTTTCTTTGTTGAACAACTAACAAAACAGCATGGAAGCTCAACAACCGAGTAAGTGTTTACCCGCTTTCTTTATCCGCTTTCATATATATATATATATATAACTGTATTGTGGGGCTTCTCACTGTAAGTCTTCTTTCACAATCTTTTATATACTCGTCAAATATCCACTGTGTAATACTAGTATAGTTATTTAGAGTTTTCCCCGGCAACTACGTCTAGCACTAGGTATTGCCCTGTTGGTCACTCTTAAATACAAACAAAACTAGATCCCCATAGGATTACCAGACACAGTCTTCCCTCCTCTTGGGATTAAATAATATGGAGACGTGAAAGGCATCATTCTCAGTGAACCCTTTCTCAGACTGTCACCCTTATACATTGTCAAAGAAACTCTAACTCCCCAGAGATGATCTTTTCTCTGTGAATGGCATCTCATGAGTTTCTTCCAAATTGTCGGACTTTCCTGGCTTAATCTATTCTTGGTGAATGGCATGTCTTAAACTTCTCGTGGTTTAGGTACCCACGAGCTTCTTAAAAACATCCCGCCTCCTCTTGGGCGTTGTACAAGGACCCTTCGTCTTCTTAAAAGCTCTCATGCCTTCTCTTGGGCTTAGTACAAGGACCCAGAGACCTCTACAGGTATAGGAACAGAACCTAGTCATTAATTTGGTAGAGCTGTCTTTCTGAGTCAAGTGTCAGACCAGTTAATGGGTTAACCTTCATCCCTTAACATACCAGCCTTCTCTTGGGCGTTATACAAAGATCATTCACTATCTGAGAATCGATTTCTCAGAACACCAGTAGACTTGGACAGTCTCAATACCCTTTGGATTTCCCATTTCTTTAAAGAACAGGAAATAACCCTGATCCTCTGATCAGTGCCAAGGCACAACCATACCTTTAATCTTTCCTTTTATTAGAACTGATTTTCTCTTTTATCCAACAAATCGGACCTGTCACTAAACTGAAATAGTCACCTGCATAAATAGCCTCCTCTTGGGCTTTGTACAAATGATTCTCCCCAGCGGAGCTAACCCTTTCACACTCTCTTGTTGAGTATAAATGACTCTCTTGTTGAGTCAACCACTTTTAGCCTCCATCTCGGGCTTCGTACGAGATAGAAATCATTCTCTTGTTGAGTATAAAAGACTCTCTTTTTGAATCAACCACTTTTAGCCTCCATCTCGGGCTTCGTACGAGATAGAAATCACTCTCTTGTTGAGAATAAAAGACTCTCTTGTTGAGTCAACCACTTTTAGCCTCCATCTCGGGCTTCGTACGAGATAGAAATCACTCTCTTGTTGAGTATAAAAGACTCTCTTGTTGAGTCAACCACTTTTAGCCTCCATCTCGGGCTTTGTACGAGATAGAAATTACTCTCTTGTTGAGTATAAAAGATTTTCTTGTTGAGTCAATCTCCTTTCATCCTCTATCTCGGGCTTCGTACGAGACAACAAAACACTCTCTTGTTGAGTATAAAAGACTCTCTTATTAAGTCAATCACCTGTCAAACAGACTCTCTTGTTGAGTCACTTCCCTTTTAGCCTCCGTCTTGGGCTTAGTACAAGACACATAAAAGCACTCTGTTTTTGAGTCAGTCACTTGTTAGCACCCGCTTGTTGGGTCACTAGCCTCCTCTTAGGCGTTGTATAAAGAAAACCCCGGTTGAGTCAATAAACCTTTTAGCATCCAAATCTGTGCCTTGCTCACAACATACAAACATCAACAACTCCTTTTTCCCCCATCTAATTGCTGTAAGAGGCAAGCCTCTAGATTAGTTACATCCATGCCACTGTCCCTCTTTTAGCATGAGAAATTCCTAAGGAAAGATGCCATTGCTCTAAACTAAGTTAAAGTCTTCTCCTTCAGGTTAAAAATCCCTTATAAAGGAAATTATGGCATTTCTAGATTCACATATCCCAGTTAAAGTAAATCTCCTTTATAATCAGTCACCCGACAGCTGTGATAAACAGACCAAATATCCTCCTTTAGAGACGACAAATTCTCTCTCATCCATAAACCCTTCAGCTTCACATCTTGGGCTTCGAACAAGATACAAATAGACCCTTCAGCTTCACATCTTGGGCTTTGAACAAGATACAAACCACCTTTAGCTTCATGTCTTGGGCTTTGAACAAGACACCAAAACAACGTCTTTCCCTCCCGTAGAATAGGAGGAACTACGATCGCTCTGATTTCCCTGTTTCGTTAAACGGGAATACGTAGGCATAAGATTGAAAAATCTTAGCGAGCATACTAATCAAAAACCCAAAACCCAGTATCTCCACCAAATCAACCTAAAAGCAGCAAATCTAAACACATTACCAAAAACCTCACAAATAATCCAAACACTGTGTTCTTAACAAAATAACCGAAGTTTGGGCCCCACGTCCACATAGCATCTGTAACCTAACAGACCGTTGTTCAAACTCAGTATGCAAGCAGGGTTAATTGGAGACATCTATTACCCTTCCTTAATCAGCTCAATAGGATAAAAAATTAGTTGAACTGTAGTACCCAAGCGATCGTGATTCAGGACCACAAAAATCGCGCTACAGAAAAAATGGCGCCCACCGTGGGGCCCATTCTCTTTCTTACAATCTTCGGTGAAAACCTTGAGTTCACCCAAATATCACAGAAATGACGACTTTGCTGGGGAGTCATTGTCTGTATAGGATCATAAGACTAGAGGTCTAGGATGATTAAGACAAATATATATACTGCTTTTCCTAATTGATATCTGTGTTTATTTTCTGCTAATGGGAATGCGTGTGATGCCGCGTGTGGAAAGATTGAGTATACACCTAAGATAGGTGATGGCAATTCGGGTAATCTTGCGGGGAGTGAATCCCAGTTAAGAGTCCCTGATCGACCATCAAACTCAGTGGAGACTCCCTTTGCAGATACATTGCCTATACGACTCCGGTTGTTGAAAGTAGTGTGGTCGACTGGGTTATCTGAGAAGCTGAGGTTTTTAGTAGACTTAAGCCATTTGTAGTGCGGAAGATATCAGAAATAGTTGTCACACGATACTACCCTCATTTGAGATCGTTCTAAGATGCATCAGCTCGCTGGCGATCCGCTAGCTGATGTTATCCCAAGAGGGATCAATGATTTTGCGGACAGGTATAAAAAATCACCAGTATAAACCTTTGGGGAGGGGGGGTTAGAGCCTTGACTTCATGACACCGACCCTTTGACCCCATGTTTTTTCTATGTTTTTGTATGTTGCATTTATACATTCATTTAAAAAACATTCAAAAAAAATCTTCTCTTCTAGTCTCTCTTTTTCAAATTAAACTAAGACAATGATTGCAAATGTCAGAAAAAGGAGATTTCACTAATAGATTTCGGTAGAAGGAAAACTCATAAGTACACCTTCAAGGTTCCAAAGTTAGAGGATTTAAGAGGTCTGGTGAGAATGATCACCAACCATGAGGCTTTCAGAGCCAAGTATGGAGGACTGTTGTCCTTGTTAAGGGTCCATGTAATTGAAAGAATCCTGTCCACACTAATCCAGTTCTACGATCTGGTTTATCGCTGTTTCACATTCCCAGATTATCAGCTAGCACCAATGCTGGAGGAGTACTCTCACCTGACTAGTTTGTATATTACTGATCAAACTCCATTTTCTGGACTGGAAGAAATTCCAAAGGACCAAACCATTGCAAGAGCAGTCTATGTGGATGAGTCAGTAGTCAGGACTCACATGACCACTAAGGGTGGAATCCAGGGTTTTCCAGCTCAGTTCTTGACAAAGAAAACTCTATACTTTTCTAGTATAGGGAACATGGCCGCTTTCGAGAGCATCTTTGTTTTGCTCACCTACGGGTTATTTTTGTTTCCCAACATCGATAACTTTGTAGATATCAACGCCATTAAGATTTTCCTGATCGGAAACCCCGTACCGACTTTGCTCACAGATGCTTATCATTCGGTACACTTAAGGAATTTGTATAGCGGAGGAATGATCACGTGTTGTGTACCCCTGCTGTGCAAATGAATCACTTCCCACTTGCCTAAGTCTGCTGCATTTTGGGATCAAAAGAATACTTTACGTTGGTCACAGAGAATCATGTCTCTTACCAACTCTGACATCGATTGGTACAATCGAATCTATGATGGGATCAGAACCATTGACCGTTGTGGAAATTTCCAAAATGTACCCCTTATAGGAACTAAGGGATGAATAAACTATTATCCAACTCTCGTTCGTCGTCAATTTGGATACCCGATGAGGCATGTCCCGCGTAATGCTCATCTGGAAGGTCTTTTCTTCAAGGAAGGAGAAAATGACAAGGCACTAAAGACGGAAGGAGAAAATGACAAGGTACTAAAGACGGAAATAGTGTATGCCTGGAAACACATTCATAGAAAAGGAAGAGAGTCTCTAGGAAAACCACACTGTGTCTCGGTGGAGCCTTATCTCCACTGTGTACAAACTAGAGCTCTCAAGCTGAGGATGCCTTACCCTTGCCAGGAAGTTCTTCCATTAAGGGACTCTGCCCTTTATTTTATGTCTGAGACGGAAAAACTTCAGGTTACTCTCAGCAAAGTTCAGCAGGAGAAGAGGTCTTGGAGGAACAAGCACCATATTCTCAATGTGGAGTGGAAGAAAATACAGCATCTATTAAAAGAAAAGGATGCCCTGATTGAAATTTTAGAACAACATGCTGTAGAAAATCAGGATGACCAAAGGAGTTTGCTTGCTCATTTCACTTGGCGAAGGGATGATAACCCGACAACGGCTGAAGAGCCTCGATCAAAGAAAAGGAAAGCACTAGAACCAACACCTGAGCTCTCCTCAGAGAGGACTCAGGATCCATTAGCTTAGATTTCCTTTTACAACACTTTGTAATTTACTGTATTTCCGTTTCTGCAATCCTTTGAATTCAATAAAACGGGATCTTCCCCACTGTTTGATATTTGCAATCTAATTGTCGAAGTTTACTTTGAATAAATAAAAATATATACATTTAATATAATCATTGTATATCATTCATCATTCTCACTTCACGCATTCTTCTTACCTACGAATCTCATGTTTGCGTCTCGATTCTAGAGTCAAACTGTCTCATTCGTACAATACTCGGGCCAATCGTCAGAAAAAGATGGATGATATCGAGGATGAGAATAGAGAGTTGAGGGAAGAGATCGACACTCTGAAAGAGGATCTAAGAAAGCTTCATAACGACATGCAAGCTCTAGCAAAAGCTCAGATGCAACAACAAAGGACTATGATCTCGGACATCACATCTACACCCATAGTGGAGAAGTATGATCCTAGGTACAAAATGCCGAAAGATCGTCCCTGCGGCATGCCTATCAACTATATCCGAGAAGGATATGTTTCGCCGATCAATAAGGATCAAGGAACCACAGCAGGAGCCGCTGGGCCTGAAGGTTACAAACTTCGGGAAAGCGAAGATGCCAGGGGCATGACAGCAACTCCTGAAGGTTACAAACTTCGGGAGACACCGAGAGTCTCGGCTATGACGACTATACCACCACCCATAGTACACATTGTCCCGGAAGGACAGATTCCACAGATACCTTCTGGTGGAAATGAAAGCATGTTAGACAGAATGAATGAGTTCCAAGAAGAATTCCTGGAGATGCAGAAAGAACTGCAAGCCCTTCGCGGTCAGGATTTATTTGGAAAGGATGCCGCAGACCTTTGTTTGGTCCCCGATGTGAAAGTCCCGCACAAATTCCAGGTGCCCGACTTCGAAAAGTACAAGGGTAACTCTTGCCCTCAAAGCCATTTGGTGATGTACGCTCGGCGAATGTCAGCTCAGACAAAGAACCAGGAGCTACTAAATCATTACTTTTAGGATAGTTTAACCGGTGCCGCATTAAAATGGTACATGGGTTTAAACCGCGCTACGATCGGCACATTCAGAGATCTTGGCGCTACTTTCGTTCAACAATATAAATATAATTTGGACATGGCACCAGACAGAGATCAACTCAGATCAATGTCACAAAAGGACAAGGAAAACTTTAAAGAATACGCATAGAGATGGAGTGAAATTTCCACCCAGATTTGTCCACCTCTTGAGGAAAAAGAGATGACAAAGATCTTCTTAAAGACCTTGAGCTCATTTTACTACGATAGAATGGTTGCAAGTGCGCCCAGTGACTTCACCGAGATGGTGGGCATGGGAGTTCGTCTTGAGGAAGCAGTCCGAGAAGGACGTTTAGTTAAAGACGCTAGATCGTCAAGTAGTACAAAATGATACGGTAGTGCTCTCCCTAAGAAAAAAGAGCAAGATATCGAGAATATCTCTCTCGGAAAGCAAAGGCGACGATATCAACCAGTAGCAGCTGTAACTCATGCTATCAATCCCGCGCCTGTTCCTACATATCAACCTCAGGTTGCGCAGAGCCAACCGATTCAACAGCAATATCAGCAAAGGACACAACAGCCTCTTCAACAGGCTCGTCATCCGTACTGTAGCGAGCGAAACTGGACGTGTTTCTTAAGCACTGTCGCTCCTTGGGGGTTACTACAGGTCGATTCATTTTTTATCCTATTATGAGCTGACTAAAGAAGGGAAATAGATGTCTCCAATTAACCCTGCTTGCATGCTGAGTTTAAACAGCGGTCTATTAGGTTACGAATGCTATCAATGTGGGGGCCTCTCTTAGGTTATTTTCAGTGAATTTAAACTTTTATTAGGGAATACGGACTAGGATGTTTTTACTGATATACGGGATTTTGGGTTTTTGTTTAGTGTGCTCGCTAAGATTTTTCTTTCAATCATATGCCTACGTATTCCCGTTTTTCCGAAATAGGAAAATCAGAGCGATCGTAGTTTCTTCTATTCTATGGGAGGAAATGGTGTTTTGGTGTCTTGTTCAAAGCCCAAGACGTGAAGCTTAAAGGTGATCTATATCTTGTTCAAAACCCAAGATGTGAAGCTAAAGGTAGTTTGTATCTTGTTCAAAGCCCAAGATGTGAAGCTAAAAGGGTTTGACTTTAGAGAGAATTTGTCATCTCTAAAGAGGGGTTCGTCTGTCACAACTGTTTATAAAAGAGAATTACTTTAACTGAGATGTGTGAATCCGGCAATGCCATAATTTCCTTTATAGGGGATTTCCAACCTGAAGGAGAAGACTTTAACTCAGTGTAGAGCAATGCTATCTTTCCTTAGGAATTTCTCATGCTAAAAGAGGGACAGTGGCATAGATGTAGATGATCCAGAGGCTTGCCGCTTACAGCGATTAGATGAAGGGGAAGGAGTTGTTGATGTTTGTGTATTGTGAACAAGGCACAACTTTGATGCTAAAAGGTTGATTGGATCAACCAGTGGTTTTCTTATACAAAGCCTAAGAGGAGGCTAAAAGGTTTTCCTTATACAAAGCCTAAGAGGAGGCTAAAATGTGTTTGACTCAACAAGAGAGTCTTTTATACTCAGCGAGAGAGTGCTTTAGTATCTCGTACGAAGCCCAAGATGGAGGCTAAAGGGGAGTTGACTCAACAAGAGAGTCTTTTATGGTATCTCGTACGAAGCCCGAGATGGAGGCGAAAGATGTTCGACTCAACAAGAGAGTCCTTTGTATCTCGTACGAAGCCCGAGATGGAGGCGAAAGATGTTCGACTCAACAAGAGAGTCTTTTTTTGTATCTCGTACGAAGCCCGAGATTGAGGCTAAAAGGATACTGTTTTAGTTGAGTGACCAGTATATGTGTTCAAAGAGAAAATCAGTTCTTATATGAGTAACACTGTACTCAGGGATTTTGATTAGAGGATCAGGGATATTTCCTTTTCTTTGAGGAAATGGGAAATCCAAAGGGTATTGAGACTGTCCGAGTCTACGGGGTTCCTTCCTATTCTTGAAGGGTGCTTGAGAATGTCTTTGAGACTCAAGGAAATTAGACTATCCCAGTCTAGAGTTTCATCTTTTGTACTATGCTTTGAGAAACAGTAGTAGACTCTTGGAAAGATTGTTCTATTAAGATGAATAATTTCTGTTCCTATACCTCTAGGAGGTCGTCGGGACAATTTGTATGAAGCCCAAGGGGAGGCTGGAAACTTTTAAGAAGCCGAGGGACAATTTGTACTAAGCCCAAGAGGAGGCTATCATTCTCGGAGGAAGAAATCATTTATACGAAGCCTAAGAGGAGGCTGTGAATACTTTTAAGAAGCCGACGGGTCCTTGTACAATGCCCAAGAGGAGGCGGGATGCTTTTAGGAAGCCTGTGGGTCCCCAAACCCCGAGAAGTTCAAGACAGGCTATTCACAAAGAATAGATCAAGCCAGGAAAGTTTGAGAATTTGGAAGAAACTCAAGGGATACAACTCACGGAGAAGAGATCATCTCTGGGGAGTAGAGTTTCTTGACAATTCCTAAGGGTACTTTTAAGAAGCCTGTGGGTCCCCAAACCCCGAGAAGTTCAAGACAGGCTATTCACAGAGAATAGATCAAGCCAGGAAAGTTCAAGAATTTGGAAGAAACTCAAGAGATGCCATTCACAGAGAAAAGATCATCTCTGGGGAGTAGAGTTTCTTTGACAACTTCTACGAGTGACAGTCTGAGAAAGGGTTCAAAAAGAATCTGCCTTTCAAATCTCCATATTATTTAACCCTAAGAGGAGGGAAGACTGTGTCTGGTAATCCTATGGGGATCTAGTTTAGTCTATTTAAGAGTGATCAACAAGGCTTAGTGCTAGACGTAGTTGCCGGGGAAACTCTAAATATCTATACTATTATTACACAGTTGATATGAGTTTATGAAATAAGACTTACAGCGAAACAGCCCCACAATGCAGTTATATGTATATGAAAGCGGTAAATGAAAGCGGATAAACACTTACTCGGTTGTAGAGCTTCCATGTTGTTTGGTTAGTTGTTCAACAAAGAAAGATTGAAAACAATAGTATATTCAAAATCAAAGGAGAAAGTGCTTTGAAAAAGAAAGATTTGGGGCTTACAGCTCAAGGAGAGGCCCAGGGTTTTACCAGTGATTGCACTGTTGAATTTGTACAGAGGGACTTATACGAGTGACTGAGGCCCAAAAATTGTTTGTTGTACAAAGGGATGGGTCTTACACTCTCTCAAGAGGCCCAAAAGGTTTAAAGAAAAAGAGTGGGGCTTATAACACAAGGGTAGGCCCATATGATTTTTCGTTTAAAATGGCGATCGCACCGAGATTTTCTTTTAACGCAAAGGGGCTTATACAATATCTGAGGCCCAAAGTTGTTTTTGGTTAAAAGGGGATTGGGTCTTACACTCTATTAGAGGCCCAAAAGTTTTGAATGGGTCTTATAGCTCGAGGAGAGGCCCAATTGATTTTTAAAATGCGACGATCGCGCCGTTTACTTGTACAGAGGGACTTATACAATAAGTGAGGCCCAAAGTTGTTTGTACAAGGGGGTTTGGGTCTTACACTCTCTCAAGAGGCCCAAAAGTTTTGAAAATGATTTATGAGGGTTGAATTAATCAAAAACCCTAATTTGTTTTCAAAATGAGTTTTAATTGAATAAAATATTTAATTAAAATGATCAAAATTGTTTAACATGTGGAAAACAAATTGTGATCTTGGATTAATGCTTCATAAATCAAGTTTTGCCCTACAAAATGATTAGAAATCATTAAAATTTGCAAAATCAATAAGGAAAAAATATTTTAAATGTCAAAAACAATTAAAACATTAATTCTTTGTAAAAATATCAATTATATGAAATAAATAATATTTTTGGGATTTTTTGGGAAAATAAAATATTTTAACATTTTTGTGAATTATTAAAAAAAGAATCAACTCAAAATCATTAAAACTCAAAGAGAAATTAATCATGCAATCCACATACCAATCTGCTCGTCTCAACCTCACGATCATGTCTATGGTATTTAATTTCATTTATATTAAACATGGAATAAAAAATCAAGACAAAACCTCAAGAATCCTAATTTCTGCATGAAGGCTGAGAATTTTGATACACGATTCAAACAAAGCAATTAATTGAGGGGAAACATTCCATGCATGATTAGGAACATTTGGCAAAAGTATTGTGCGAGGAAATATGCATAGATTGAGAGATGACCAAGTTTAGGCTTACCTCTAGGTTGTGACAGCAAGTTCAAAGTAGTTTCTGAGTTGGAGGTGTTACAGATGAGTTGTGATGATCTGAACAGCTTCCCTACACCCTGTGGAGTGTGTTTGAATGCTTGGACTTGATGGAAATTGGCTGGCTCACTTCATGGCATCTCAACTGCACTTTGGTTAAAACCTTGAGCAATTGACTGGTGATTCTGAGAAATCAGTATTCCAGATGTTGTTTAAGTGTTTGATCATCTCACATATGATGTATGTGAGGTGTGTGTGTGATTGGTTTGAGTGGAATTGCTCTCTACTGAAAAATTCGATAGTGACTTGCTAAGAAAGACATATTTGAGAGTGAGAAGTGAATTTTGAGAAAGGCAAGTGTTGTAGGCCTTTGGTGTACTTAAACTGATCAAAATTGAGCTCTATTTATAGTAGAGCAAGTTTGTTTTGCAAGGAATAGTGAATGGCAACTGCTGAGTAGGGTTGGCCAATGTTGGCAAGTGAAAATCCAAGTCTCCTCTAGCCATTGACTAGAGGTTAGGGCACAGGCTGCTGGTCCCCTAGGTCTTGGATAAGTCTTGACTGAATTCAATTGCTAATAGCTCAGTCCATGCCACCTTAGTGTTTCCATTGAATGCTCCAATCCAAAATTGGAGTCTTGTCCCTATTTTAGGCAATTCTAGGTTTGGCATGTTATTTCTTGTTCCAAGGACTTTGGAGGCTTGGCTCAGTGATTGTCCCCTTTAGATTCAATCCTCAGATGTATCCAAAGTGATGACAAGGCTTGGAATTGGCTGATTTTGGCAAATTGACCAAAAGTGCAAAAATCTGCCTTGCCTTGACAGATTTCAGCAAGGCATCTTGCCACTACCATATCTCAAAGCTCAAATTGAATTTGGTGATGTTCTTGGCCATTTTGGAAAGCCCTTATATGATACAACAACTGTATGATCATATTTGGTTTTGATACCTTTTGGATCCAAGTGAAAAATCCCCCTACATTTGGAAAAAAGTAAGGCAGATTCTGACTTAGTGAAATTTTCACTAAGTGTTGGAACAAAGTGACTTTTCTTGATTTTGATCACTCCATAACTCAAAATCCATGAGGAATTTGGACATAGATCAGTATGAAGCTTTTGTAGAGGGCAATGAGATCTACAAATCAAGATTTGGATGGGGAAGAATGGCTTTGTGGTTTAGGAGTTATGATCCTCCAAAGTTGGTACCTTTGTCACTTTATTTCATAACTTAGAAAATTTTCTAAGTTTTTATGGTTACACCTTTTACAAGTTATCCCACTTTCTTTGATTTTTCTTGATGAATGATGATTCAAATCATAAATTAGCATCATTTTAGGGTTAAAAATACATTTTTGTGAAAAATCTCAAAAAGTCAAAGTTGACTTTTGTGCACAGTTGACTTTTCATCAGATGAATTCCAAACTGTGCAATCCTTTAGGAAATCATGTCCTTGACCTAAATCAAACTTGATGGACATGTTCCATGGGTGTTATAGGGTGTATTGAATCATGTCCTAGGGTTTGGGAGCATGTCTTGGTCAAAAGTCAAAGCTACAGTTGACTTTTCTCACAAAACCCTAACTGTGGTTCAGATGAAATTGAAACTTGTTGCTCAAGCTTCTTGGATCAATCCATTGTTACAAATGGATCAATATGGTATATTATAGACCCTCAAATCATGTCTTTAGGTCTTGGTTCATGATTTGTCCCAAAAGTCAACTTAGGGGTGAATTAGGTCAAGAAACCCTAATTCCTGATTTTTGATGTATGCATCCCTTGAGGCCAAATTGACTTGATAACTGGGTCCATGAGTTTCCATGGAATATATTAGGATATGTTTTGAATCATTGGCTCATGCCCAGATGAAAATTTCCATCTGGAGGCCCTGGTCGACCAAAACCCTAATTTGGTGACACTGGAGATCTTGAAGCTTGATCCACCTAGAAGGGAGCAACCTTGTGCTTAATCCTTGAAGTGGGAGTCCTCTTGATCCATTGTGGATGTTTGAGAGGTTAGACAAGTTGAAGATCATGTCATTCCTTGATTGATCCTTTGTCTAAGCACTCAGAGAGGGCTTGAAACCCTAATTTTGATTGTGGTGAATGCTCAACAATTCCTTGAGGAGATTGATGAGGCACAAAGGTACATCCATATTGTGATGATGATTTGCACAATGATGGGAAATCTTAGTGGTTAAAATTTGGGGTATGACACGTACAACAACAATCGTACAACGCGATCGCCAGGGTTCGACCCTATACCCATGTTGTACACATAACTGCTTCCATTATTACTGATCAAGGGGCACATCTAAACTAAGTCTCCTCTTACAGTACCAGAAAATATGCCTTTTTGGTTCAAAGCAGATCAGACTTGTCTTTACCATCAAGGAGGACCAGGGCATAACATAGAAAACTGTCTCAGTTTCAAATCCGATGTTCAAAAGCTCATTAGGAGCGGAGTCTTATCTTTCAAAGATACGAATCCTAACGTTCTCACAAACCCGCTGCCTCAACATGAGAAGGCTGCAGTCAATTTGATAGAGGGAGAGTCTAAAAACAGCTATCAAATTCATGATGTACTCTTATTAAGGGGCAATTTAGTCAAGATGCATTATAGACAGAGTGGATACGGCCATGTGCCACCTCATAATTATCATCAGTGTGATATCTGCTCTAAAAACAATCAGGGATGTTATGTGGTGCAATCAGCTCTACAGGAATAATTGGATCTCGGGTGGATCCAAGAGCATCGAGTTCGTGGAGTCAACATGACCTATACGAATTCCAACATTATTCAGAACCACGACACTCGTGCAATGAATGTCAACTTGGTGGCAATGCACTCAAGGCAAAGCCAATATCATAATCTGCTGCGACACGATTACAATTCCTGTCTGACTTACTCGGTAAACAAACAGGGATGCTCTTTTATACAATAGGCCCTCAAGCGTCAGATGGATCTTGGGTGGATCCAGGACTACCATAATAGAAATCCCTATCAGATCAACATGATTCAAATCTTCGATATTCGTTTGATGAATACCAGCTTGGTGGAGTTACACGCCAGGCAAGTCCGACTCCGTTTTCTTACTTTTCGCGAGTATTTGAGCTGTAAAGGATGTTGTGAGAGTAACCAAGGGTGCGATCTAATTCAAAGAACTTTTCAACACTTGCTAAACCACTGGTGGCTTCCAATCTATATGGATGAAGACACGCAACAAATCAGTGTGGTTGACGGGAACCCTACTCGACATCAAAGTCAGGTTGTCTGATCTATGGAAACTGACCTGGTAAGGTTGTACTGCATTCAAACCGGACATGGCCAGGTGCCACCACACAACTATGAACGCTGTAGAGTCTGCACGGAAAATAACCAAGGGTGTTACCTCGTGTGAGCAGCCCTTCAAGGTCAGTTGGATAGTAAAGAGATTCACCCATGTCTGAGTTCCGAGCCAATCAATTGGACGCCGAACTACTTCGCTGATCAAATCAAAGACGTTGTCATAATCTCTGATCATCAACAGAACAAGGATGTTTGTACCGTCATCCTTCTACTGGACAAATCAAAAGTTCCTAGCCAGGAGCTGATTGAAGTTACTTATGACAGTCAGAAAAATCAGAAGGCTCCTGTAGTTATTTATTTGCCAGGACCATTACCGTATGACTCAGCTAAGGCGATCCCTTACAAATACGGTGCAATAATAATTGAGAATGGAAAGGAAATTCCATTACCCTCCGTCGTGAATATTGCAGACATCAGTCGAGTCACACGGAGCGGTCGAATCTTCAACCGAGGGGTTGGAGAACCTAACAAAGAAAAGGAACTTCAGACAAAAGCTCTTGATCCACCAATCGGTCAATCCAGTAATCCCGACCTTTCAAAGAACAATGATGAGATGCTGAAGCTCATCCAAAGGAGTGAATACAACATTGTTGGTCACTTGTTACAAACTCCTTCAAAAATCTCAGTGCTATCACTTTTACTCAGTTCCGAAGCCTACAGAGAGGCTCTACAAAGAGTCTTAGAGCAGGCCTTTGTGGAACAGGATGTGTCAATACGACAATTCGATAGCATCATCTCTAACATCACTTCCTGCAACAACTTAGGATTCAGTGATGAGGATTTTCCAGTGGGGGACAAAAGCCACAACATGGCGCTCAATATTACATTCAACTGCCAGGACGATGCTTTAGCCAGCGTACTGGTAGACACAGGATCGGCCATCAACGTTATGCCGAAGTCCACTTTAACGCGACTATCATTCAAAGGGTCCCCGATGAGGGGCAGTGAGGTTATCGTCAAAGCCTTTGATGGATCTCAGAAAGCAGTTATCGGCGAAGTCGACCTTCCCATAACTATTGGTCCTCACACTTTCCTAATCACTTTCTAGGTCATGGACGTCCGGGCAGCGTACAGTTGTTTATTAGGAAGACCTTGGATACACCAGGTTGGGGCAGTCACTTCGACGTTGCACCAGAACCTAAAGTTCGTCAAGAACGATCAACTCGTCACGATCTGTGGAGAACAACCCTTGATCGTGAGTAACCTGTCATTATCTACTTGTATAAAACCCGAGGAGGTTGTTGGGACTCAGTTCCAAGCACTTTCGGTGAGCAATAAGAATCAATCAGAAAAAGGAACCTCGATTTCCTCATACAGAGATGCTCTCGAAGTGATAAAAAATAACAATACAAAAGGATGGGGACAACTTGTCATTCCTACCGATAACAAAACAAAGAAGGGTCTTGGTTTTTCTGCGACCTGTACCCAGACTGCCACTAACGGAGAAAGTCTTCATCCCATTCAGAACTTCTTCCACAGTGGAGGTTTCCTTCACCCAGTGTCCCAAGAAGTACACACTATCAACAAGGAAGATTCCTCCAATACAGAGGAAGAATGGGAATCCTATCTTAACGAGGAAGGTTATATGTCTCAGGAAGAGGTGCCTACGCCATTTTGCTATCCCGCACAGAGTCCGAGATTTATACCAGGGTCAGACGTCAAAATGATATACGGAGGTTATAATCCAAAAGGATGCCGTGCTCCGCCAAATTCATTAGAGGGGGACACTCAGATGAAATGCAACTTTGACCACAACTATTATGGCCCAATGGATGGCCTACCTATGTGGCAGCCGTACCCAGGAGACTTGGGGCAAGAAAATCATCCGAACAATGAAAATCAGCTAAGCATCATTGAAAGGAATACATGCGTCCCCATCATGTCATGGGATCAACACTCAGGGTATTCAGAAAATATCCAGCACGACGATGAATTCGCAAAGCTTGGAGGACTAGAATTCATCAGCTATGCTTTTCCTGATGTCAACGTCATTGAAAGAGATGACTCCTCCAGTTCCACAGAAGTGTGGGACACCTTAGGACAACCGAGTGGCAAGTTCGACTTCATGGTCAAATACACAGCTCCTGAAAGTTCTCGTATCAGGCTCGAAGACATCCAGCCAACTGGATGGGGAGATCCACCTGAGAGCACAAATACTCTGCAAAATACAACTGAGGAATCCTCCTACGACAACACTGCCTGGGAGACAGATTCCAATGATCCTGCTCCACCAGAAATCAGTGTTATTTCTGAAGACAAATCAAGGAAGGTACCAGACTTTGTGGGTTATTGTCGATGTTCCAAAGATTGTTCATAAGTCAAAGTAATGGCCATCTTTGTTTTAACCTTTCACCCTGCCTAGGTGAAACGGATGTTTTGATAGGGCTCACTTTCTGTAAATATCCCTCTCCGCTTCGCCCAAAGCGACAGAGTTTTGTTTTATAGGGTTGTAGTTTCAAGAATCGACCGTTCATAAATAAAATAACGTCATTCTGTAATTTCCACATTTATTGCTCTTTTCTCTTTTTGCTTTTTCAGAAAATGGTAATCCTAAAAAACAAACTCAATAATAAAAACAAGCAGTTATCAGAAAATACACTGCACACACTCTTGCATTCTCTCTATCTCTTCTAAAAAACAAATCATAATGTCATGCAGATTGCTTGTTTTAAACCCCATTGAAACATACGATCTGATGCCTTCTCCTAACTTTGAATTCCCGGTATTTGAGGCTGAAGAAGAAGATGACGAAGAAATTCCAGAGGAGATCTCCCGACTACTCAAACAGGAGTAAAGGTCCATTGGACCTCACGAAGAGCCGTTGGAAATAGTAAACTTGGGTTCGGAAAAAGAGAGAAAAAAACTTAGGATTGGGGCACTGCTCAGTCCAACTGCCAAAGAGAGTTTGACAAAGATTCTCAAAGAATTCCCCGATGTATTTGCTTGGTCCTATCAGGACATACCAGGGTTGGATACCAGCATCATGGAACATTATTTACTGTTGAAATCGGAATGACCGCCAGTAAAATAGAGGTTGAGACGAACTCATCCGGACATGGCCATCAAAATCAAAGAGGAAGTACAGAAACAGATTGATACGGGTTTCTTCTCCACATCAGAATATCCTCAATGGTTAGCCAACATCGTACCAGTTTCGAAAAAGGATGGAAAGGTTATAATGTGTGTCGATTACATAGATCTAAACAAGGCTAGTCCAAAGGATGACTTTCCTTTACCACACATTGACATGCTGGTTGACAGTACAACAAAGTTAAAAGTATTCTCCTCCATGGATGGATTCTCCGAAAGACATGGAGAAAAATTCGTTCATTACCCCATGGGGTACCTTTTGTTACAAGGTAATGTCGTTCAGTTTAAAGAACGCCGGGGCAACCTATCAAAGGGTCATGACTACTCTTTTTCATGACATGATACATAAGGAAATCGAGGTATACGTCTATGATATGATTGCCAAATCTAAAACAGAAGAGGAGCATGTAACCCACCTATCAAAACTATTCGAGCAGTTGAGAAAATAACAACTCCGCTTGAACCCCAACAAGTGCACATTCGGTGTCCGTTCAGGGAAACTCTTAGGGTTCATCGTCAGCCAGAAAGGAATTGAAATTGATCCTAACAAGGTCAAAGACATTCAAGAAATGCCTTCTCCGGAAACTGAAAAACAAGTCAGAGGATTCTTGGGATGTTTGAACTACATTTTCAGATTTATATTCCTCATGACCGCGACCTGCGCGCCAATTTTCAAATTACTTAAAAAGAATCAGGACTGCATTTGGACAGAAGACTGCCAAACCGCCTTCGACAGTATCAAGGAATATTTGTTGAACCCGTCGATTCTATCACCACTAGTGGAGGGAAGACCACTAATCATCTACCTAACAGTCTTGGAAGACTCGATGGGTTGTGTTCTTGGCCAACAAGACGAAACCAAAAGGAAGGAGTCTGCCATTTACTATCTGAGCAAGAAATTCACCGACTGCGAGACTAGGTACACTATGCACGAGAAAACTTGTTGTGCTCTGGCTTGGGCAGCCAAACGTCTTCGCCAGTATATGATTCGTCACACTACTTGGTTAATCTCCGAAATGGATCCAATCAAGTACGTCTTTAAAAAGCCTGCTCTCACGGGAAGGATTGCCCGTTGGCAGATGTTGTTATCAAAATATGACATAGAATACCATGCTCAAAAAGTTGTTATGGGGAGTATTTTAGCTGATCATTTGTCTCATCAGCCGATTGACGATCAAGAATTAATCGAGTTTGACTTCCCAGACGAAGATGTCATGTACGTGAAAATGAAAGATTGCGATGAACCACTACCCAGTGAAGGGCCAGAACCAGGTTCCCAATGGGGACTAATTTTTGACGGAGCTGTCAATCATTATGGAAACGGAATTGGGGCAATCATCATAACACCTCAGGGTACCCACATTCCTTTTACCGACTGACTTACATTCAAGTGTACAAACAACGAGGCCGAATACGAAGCTTGTATCATGGGTCTCGAAGAAGCGATCGACTTAAGGATCAAGAACTTGGATGTGTATGGCGACTCAGCCCTGGTTATCAATCAGATCAAAGGATATTGGAACACATACCAATTAGGAATGATTCCTTACAAAGATTATGCGAGAAGGTTGTTACCTTTCTTCAACAGAATCGAGTTTCATCATATCCCTCGTGATGAGAATCACATGGGTGATGCATTAGCCACCCTCTCTTCCATGATTAGTGTAGGTCAATGGAATGACCTACCTAAGATCGACATAATGTGCCTTGAAAAGCCCGCTTACATCTTCACGGTTGAAGCAGTCATAGATGACAAACCTTGGTATCACGATATCAAATGCTTCCTTCAGAAACAAGAGTACCCACCTAGGGGACTATGAAAGGACAGAAAGACCCTCAGAAGGCTGGCCGGCAGTTTCTTCTTGAGCGGTGATACCCTCTATAAGAGAAATTTCGACATGGTCTTGCTCTGATGCGTAGACAGACCAGCAGCAAACATGCTGATAAAAGAAATTCATGAAGGATCCTTTGGCACTCATGCCAACAGACACACAATGGGGAGAAAAATTCTAAGAGCAGGGTATTATTGGTTGACAATGGAATCCGATTGCTACAAGTATATGAGGAGGTGTCACAAGTGTCAGATATACGCCGATAAAATCTATGTACCGCCAACGCATCTCAAAGTTCTTTCTTCCCCATGGCCTTTTTCCATATGGGGAATCGACATGATTGGCATGATCGAACCTAAGGCTTCAAACGGACATCGGTTCATCCTGGTAGCCATTGACTACTTCACCAAGTGGGTTGAAGCAGTGTCATACGCCAATGTAACCCGACAAGTGGTGGTCCGCTGTATCAAAAATAATATCATCTGCCGTTATGGTGTTCCAAACCAGATCATTACTGATAATGGATCTAACTTGAACAATAAGATGATGAAAGAGTTGTGCGCTGAATTCAAGATTGAACACCATAACTCATCTCCCTACCAACCTAAGATGAACGGAGCGGTAGAAGCGGCTAACAAGAACATCAAGAAGATTGTTCAAAAGATGGTTGTAACCTATAAAGATTGGCACAAGATGCTACCCTTCGCTCTTCACGGTTATCTCACATCTGTCTGTACTTCAACAGGGGCAACCCTTTCTCTCTAGTGTATGGCATGGAAGCAGTGCTCCCTATCGAAGTAGAGATCCCATCAATTCGGGTATTGATGGAAGCTAAGCTTACAGAAGCTGAATGGTGTCAAAGTCGACACGACGAACTAAATCGGATCGAAGAAAAGCGAATTACGGCTCTATGCCACGGTCAGTTGTATCAACAGAGAATGAAGAAGGCGTTTGACAAAAAGGTTTGACCTCGCGTCTTCAGGAAAGGAGGCCTTGTGCTAAAAAAAATACAACCATTTCTTACTGATTCCCAGGGCAAATTGACTCCGAATTATGACGGCCCCTATGTGGTCAAGAAAGCTTTCTCAGGCGGCACCTTGAGACTTGCAACTATGGACGGAGAAGAATTTTCTTACCCCACAAATGTCGACGTAGTCAAGAAATGCTTCGCCTAAATAAAAAAAAAAAGAAAAAACACGTCTCGGTGGATTGAAAACCTGAAAGGGCGGTCTGGGCAAAAATTAGAGACAAAATAAAAAAAATCGTCCTGGTGGATTGAAAATCTCAAAGTACAATCCAGGCAAAAATTAGGGATTCATGGCAAGTAATTATGTTCAACAGGGGCAAATCCCCCAGCAGCAGTCATGCTATCCATCAGAAAATCTCCAGTCAAGGTCATCTTTGACAGAAGCACAGGATGTCCAGAATTCAAAGTTGGTAGAAGGATAACGGTCGTTATGTTTCAATGTATCCCTTTTCCCTTAAATTACCATTTTCTAAACTTTGTAAATACTCTATGGAATCACGCGCTTGGCTGATTTCCATCCTATCAATAAAATTTGAGCCCTTGTGCTTTTGTTTACAATTATAATTTGTTTTAGCTTTACAGAACGACATTTTAATATGATCAACGATTCTTGAAACGAAACAAAAATGAATTTACCTGTCAAGCTTTTTCTGCTTTTAAATAAAGATGGCAATTTCTTTTGACTGTTGAACATCGAAAGAACGTCGATCGCTTCGACAGAAGTAATCGAACTTCAAAATGCAGAATCAAAGTACTCCTTCTAAACCAGTGCGCCTGGACGAAGGATCAACTATGTCAGAGCCCATGTTTCCTCTGACACCCCCGACAGAGTTCTTATCTCCTAAGCCCGAGCAACGGTGTTCCCCACGAGGACTATCTCTCCTAAGCAAGGAAGAACTGCTACTTTTGGACCAGTGATACTTTTCGTCTCTTGCAGTGGCCGAGTATCCGGTCGTGTTCATCCATTAGTCAGTATGTCACGTCAGTTTTGTCAGCATAAACATACATACATCATTCATTATTGATTTACATTCATATTCATATTGCATCACTATCACTTTAGTCGGTCTTATCCCCTAGTGATAAAAGTCCTCTCAATCGAGTTGTCAGTTCTTTCCTCGTCAGGAAATGTTGCGTCTGAACTATCTCTCTCCTCTAGTTTATTTCTGGATTAGAATTGGCCCTTGACCACTTTGATAACTTGAACCTCTAAAAAACCAGAGAACTGTCGACAAACATCACTCTTCGCCATTGAAGATGATATCCTCACTTTCCCGGATTAAGGAAAATCCCCAGAGAAAGCCCTCTTAATCAGAGATTCAACAATACAGCAATTTTTCTCCGAAAAATCCACAGACGAAAAGGTCATCAGCACCTCAAAATTGGATCACATCATATGGCATTTCTCCGAGAAGATCTCCAAGAAAAGTATGATGTAATATCCCCAAACTGGAAACAATCTCTCAAGAGACTCGTTCTCCCCAGTAGGGTCGACAAATGGCATCTCCAACAGAGAAGTTTGTACACCTCTACAATTCAGACAGATGGGTCCCCCAGCAAGTCTGACCTTAAAACTTGTTCCATCAAATGGCATCTCCCCAGGAAAATTCGGCGAGAAGTTTGAGGAAAAACCGCTACAAACAGCGTCCCTTGTCAAGAAGTTTATTGACAAAAGAAACTAAGACCAGTTCCTTGGTAGGAAACCAGGATCGAGGGGAAGTTTACAAAAGAAACTAAGACCAGTTCCTTGGTAGGAAACCAGGATCGAGGGGAATTTTATTTCAGAAACTAAGACCAGTTCCTTGGTAGGAAACCAGGATCGAGGGGAAGTTCATTTCAGAAACTTAGACTAGTTCCTTGGTAGGAAACCAGGATCGAGGGGAAGTTTGTATAAAAAATTGAGACCAGTTCCTTCGTACAAAGACCAGGATCGAGGGGAAGTTTACCTTTTCTAAGCATCATCCCTTAGCAAAAGAAGAAGGATGCGTGAACGGCCATTCTTAACCACCATCAAAATTTCGGGTATTCCGATATTTAATCCTTTTGCACCCCGAATGCACGAATACCTTCGCCATTCACACCTTCGGGTCCAAGAAGATTAAATAGGGGCATCTGTCATACCCCAAATTTTGACCACTAAGATTCCCCATCATTGTGCAAACCATCATCACAATATGGATGAACCATCATGCCTCATTAGTCTCTCCAAAGATGGGTGAGCCTTCACTACAATCAAACTTAGGGTTTCAAGCCCTCTTAGAGTTCTTAGACAAAGGATCAATCAAGGAATGACATGATCTTCAACTTTTCTAGCCTCTCAAACATCCCCAACGGATCAAAAGGACTCCCACAGCAAGAATCAAGCACAAGGTTGCAACATTATGAGTGGATCAAGCCTCAAAAATCAACAGTGTCACCAAATTAGGGTTTTGGTCGACCAGGGCCTCCAGATGGAAATTTTCCTCTGGGCATGAGCCAATGCTTCAAAGCATAACCTATGATGCTCCAAGGGACATCATGAACCCAATCATCAAGTCAATTTTGCCTCAGGGGATGCATTCATAAAAAATTAGAAATTAAGGTTTCTTGACCTAATTTACTCCTAAGTTGACTTTTGGGACAAAACATGAGCCAAGGCCTCAAAGGAGGATTTGAGGGTCTCTAATACACCACATTGATCCATTTGCAACAATGGATTGATCCAAGAAGCTTGAGCAACAAGTTTCAAATTCATCAGAACCACAATTAGGGTTTCGCGAGAAAAGTCAACTGTGCCTTTGACTTTTGACCAGGACATGCTCCCAAACCTTGGGACATGATTCAATACACCCTATAACACTTATGAAATCAATACATCAAATTTTATTTAGGTCAAGGACTTGATTTCACAGAGGATCGCACAGTTTAGAATTCATCTGACAAAAAGTCAACTGTGCACAAAAGTCAACTTTGACTTTTTGAGATTTTTCACAATTATGGTTCTTTTACCCTAAAATGATGTTAATGTGTGATTGGAATCATCATTCATCAAGAAAAATCAAGAAAAGTGGGATAACTTGTAAAAGGGGTAACAATAAAAACTTATAAATTTTTCTAAGTTATGGAACAAAGTGGCTAGGGTACCATCTTTGGAGGATCATATCTCCTAAACCACAAGGCCATTTTACCCCATCCAAAGTTGGATTTGTAGCACTCATGGGCCTCTACAAAAGCTTTAAACACAACTCATTCCAATTCCTCATGGATTTTAAGTTATGGAATGATCAAAAATCACAAAAAGTGAAAATGTTACTTTTTTCCAACACTTAGTGAAATTTTCACTAAGTCAGAATCTGCCTTCACTTTTTTCCAAATGTAGGGGCATTTTTCACTTGGATCCAAAAAGTATCAAAACCAACTATGATCAAACAGTTTTTGTATCATATGAGGGCTTTCCAAAACGGCCAAGAACTCCATCAAATTCCACTTGAGCCATGAGATATGACAATGGGAATATGCCTTGCTGAAAACTGTCAAAGCAAGGCATATTTGTGCATTTGGCTCGATTTTCCAAATTTGTACAAATGACAAACACACTTATCCATCTAAACACCTCAGGGGGAGACCAAGGAGGGACAAACACTGATCCATAAACCTCCCAAGTCTTTGGAACCAAAAGTAGCATGCCAAACCTAGAAATGCCTAAAAGAGGGACAATAATCCAATTTTGTTTTGGAGCGTTTAATGGATGCACCAAGGTGGCATGGACTGAGGAATTTCCAACTGAATTCAGTCAAGACATATCCAAGACCAAGGGAACCAGCAGCCTGTGCCCTAACCTCTAGTCAATGGCTAGAGGAGACTTGAGATTCTAAAATGCAACCATTGGCCAAACCTCTGCAGCAGTTGCCATTCACTATTGCTTGCAAAACAAACTTGCTCCACTATAAATAGAGCTCATTTGTGATCAGTTTGAGTACACCAAAGCCATCAAACAGATGCTTTCCTCAAAATCACCTTCTCACTTCCAAAATTGCCTCCCAAAGCAAGTCACCATCGGGTTTTGAGTTTGAGAGCAATTCCAATAAAACCAATCACACACACACACACCTCATAAATATCATATAGTGGTGATCTAAACACTCACAAGTGACCTGTAACACCAAAATCACAAAATCACCTCTCAAAACCTCAAAATAGGACTTTTGTGCATTTTTCAAGCCATGTCTTGATTCATTCACTTTCCAAACCAGATAAAACCTCAAACACACTCCAAATATCATCCTTGAACTGTCCCAAATGGTTTCACACATTTGGAACACCATTTGAGAGAGTTTCTATTTTGGCCACTTTTGCCCCTTTTGCAAGAAAGAGATCAAACTTGTTCCTGAGGTTTCCAGCTGATTCCAACCATCCTAAAAGCTTCTAAGGGATCATTTGAGGTTGTCCAAAGCATCAAATCATTTTTGGAACAAAGCACTTGTCAGATTGCACAAAAGCTCCAAAAAGAGTTAAGCATCTCAACGTGAACTCTTTGAAATATGCATTGCTTTGAGGTCCACTGATCATGCACATCTTGTACATGTTATATGTGTTGTGTTTGAACTAATTCATCACGTAATTCATGTATGTACCAAGAGATAGCACAGAAAATGCAAATCATGGCCTATTTCAAAACCACTATCGGTTTTTCAATAGGAGCATGATCTGAAAAAAACACCACCACCATTGGATTCCTTGAGAAATTCTATGCAGGATAGACCTAAATTTTGTCCCAACCCATGGAGAAATGAGAAAGTTATGACCTTCACGTTTCTAACCAAAATCTTGCCTTGCCTTGCCTTAGGCCAAGCCAAAAACAAGGCAAGCCTTGTATATTTGTGGCTGTGTTTCAATCAACGGATGTATCACCACCCCAGTGGTAAGGCGCGCGCCCTATACACAAGTGGTCTGGGGTTCGAATCCCCCTCGTCCCAGACCCTCTATTTGCTATTTTTTCCACTTTTCTACTATTTTTCATATTATTTTTAATAGTTTGGTAAATTAATAACTCTCTCAATTTTAATTATTTTTTATTGGTTCTTTTTGCAAAAAATCACAAAAATGTTGAAATATTTTATTCCACAAAAAAATCAAGTTTATATTATTTATTTAATATAATTAGTATTTTTGTGAATAAATTCCTTTTTAATTGTTTTTAAACATTTTAAAAGTGAATATTTACCTTGAAATTCAAAACCAAATGAGTTTTAATGCATCTTGTGATTAAAACCTCATTTTTAGATCCTTAAACAAAAATCACAAGTCGTTTATTCAAACTCATTTGGTATTTTTATCATTTTTATTTATTTTCTTTAAATATTTACTTTTAAAGGGAAAGAAAATTAGGGTTTCTATGATTTCAAACCTCATCAATCATTTTCAAAACTCTTTGGGCCTCTTGATAGAGTGTAAGACCCAATCCTTTGTAAATGCAAACCTTTTTGGGCCTCAGTGTATTGTATAAGTCCTGACACCATCAAAAAGTTCGGCGCGATCGTCGCCTTTTTAACAAAAACCCTTGGGCCTCTCCTTGAGCTGTAAGCCCCACCACTTGTACAAAAATAAACCTTTGGGCCTCTAATAGAGTGTAAGACCCATCCCTTGTAGATAAAACCTTTTTGGGCCTCAGTGTATTGTATAAGACCCAGTACATTAAAGAAATCTCGGCGCGATCGTGATTTTTCAAACAAAACCCTTTGGGCCTACACTCGTGTTATAAGCCCCATTCCTTTTCTTTAAACCATTTGGGCCTCTTGAGAGAGTGTAAGACCCATCCCTTTGTACAGAAAACCTTTTGGGACCTCAGTCACTTGTATAAGTCCCTGTACAATTTCAAAATAACAGTGCAATCACTGATAAAACCTTGGGCCCCTCCTTGAGCTGTAAGCCCCAACAATCTTTTCAAAGCACTTTCTCCTTTGATTTAGAATATAATATTGTTATCAAAGCTTTCTTTGTTGAACAACAAACAAAACAGCATAGAAGCTCTACAACTGAGTAAGTGTTTACCCGCTTTCTTTATCCGCTTTCGTATATATATATATATATATATATATATATATATATATATATATTGTGGGGCTGCTCACTGTAAGTCTTCTTTCACAAACTTTTATATACTCGTCAAATATCCACTGTGTAATACTAGTATAGTTATTTAGAGTTTTCCCCGGAAACTACGTCTAGCACTAGGTAAAGCCGTGTTGGTCACTCTTAAATACAAACAAAACTAGATCCCCATAGGATTACCAAACACAGTCTTCCCTCCTCTTGGGGTTAAACAATATGGAGACGTGAAAGGCAGCATTCTCAGTGAACCCTTTCTCAGACTGTCACCCTTAGACATTGTCAAAGAAACTCTAACTCCCCAGAGATGATCTTTTCTCCATGAATGACATCTCTTGAGTTTCTTCCAAATTCTCGGACTTTCCTGGCTTGATCTATTCTTGGTGAATAGCATGTCTTGAACTTCTCGGGGTTTGGGGACCCACGGGCTTCTTAAAAGCATCCACGCCTCCTCCTGGCCGTTGTACAAGGACCCTTTGGCTTCTTAAAAGCTCTCATGCCTTCCCTTGGGCTTAGTACAAGGACCCAGAGACCTCTACAGGTATAGAAACAGAAACTAGTCATCAATTTGCTAGAGCTGTCTTTCTGAGTCAACTGTCAGACCAGTTAATGGGTTGACCTTCATCCCTTAAGATACCAGCCTTCTCTTGGGTGTCATACAAAAATCATTCACTATCTGAGAATCGATTTCTCAGAACACCAGTAGACTTGGACAGTCTCAATACCCTTTGGATTTCCCATTTCCTTAAAGAACAGGAAATAACCCTGATCCTCCGATCAGTGCCCATGCACAACCATACCTTTAATATTTCCTTTTATAAGAACCGATTTTATCTTTTATCCAACATACCGGACCTGTCACTAAACTAAAACTGTCACCAGCATAAATAGCCTCCTCTTGGGCTTTGTACAAATGATTCTCTCGAGCAGAGCTAACCCTTTCACACTCTCTTGTTAAGTATAAAAGACTCTCTTGTTGAGTCAACCACTTTTAGCCTCCATCTCGGGCTTCGTACGAGATAGAAATCACTTTCTTGTTGAGTATAAAAGACTCTCTTGTTGAGTCAACCACTTTTAGCCTCCATCTCGGGCTTCGTACGAAATAGAAATCACTCTCTTGTTGAATATAAAAGACTCTCTTGTTGAGTTAACCACTTTTAGCCTCCATCTCGGGCTTCGTACGAGATAGAAATCTCTCTCTTGTTGAGTATAAAAGACTCTCTTATTGAGTCAACCACTTTTAGCCTCCATCTCGGGCTTCATACGAGATAGAAATCACTTTCTTGTTGAGTATAAAAGATTCTCTTATTGAGTCAATCTCCTTCCAGCCTCTATCTCGGGCTTCGTATGAGACAGCAAAACACTCTCTTGTTGAGTATAAAAGACTCTCTTGTTGAGTCAATCACCTGCCAAATAGACTCTTTTGTTGAGTCACTTTCCTTTTAGCCTCCATCTTGGGCTTAGTACAAGACACATAAAAGCACTCTCTTTTTGAGTCAGTCACTTGTTACGACCCGCTTGTTGGGTCACTAGCCTCCTCTTAGGCGTTGTATAAAGAAAAGCTCGGTTGAGTCAATCAACCTTGTAGCATCTAAATATGTGCCTTGCTCACAGCATACAAACATCAACAACTCCTTTTTCCCACATCTAATTGTTGTAAGCGGCAAGCCTCTAGATTATTTACATCCATGCCACTGTCCCTCTTTTAGCATGAGAAATTCCTAAGGAAAGATGGCATTGCTCTAAACTGAGTTAAAGTCTTCTCCTTCAGGTTAAAAATCCCCTATAAACGAAATTATGGCATTGCTGGATTCACATATCCCAGTTAAAGTAATTCTCATTTATAATTAGTCACCCGACAGTTGTGATAAACAGAACAAATATCCCCCTTTAGAGACGACAAATTCTCTCTCATCATAAACCCTTCAGCTTCACATCTTGGGCTTTGAACAAGATACAAATAGACCCTTCAGCTTCACATCTTGGGCTTTGAACAAGATACAAACCACCTTTAGCTTCATGTCTTGGGCTTTGAACAAGACACCAAAACAACCTCTTTTCCTCCCATAGAATAGGAGGAACTACGATCGCTCTAATTTCCCTATTTCGTTAAACGGGAATACGTAGGCATAAGATTGAAAAATCTTAGCGAGCATACTAATCAAAAACCCAAAACCCAGTATATCCACCAAATCAACCCAAAAGCAGAAAATCTAAACACATTACCAAAAACCTCACAAATAATCCAAACATTGTGTTCTTAACAAAATAACCGAAGATTGGGCCCCACATCCACATAGCATCTGTAACCTAACAGACCGCTGTTCAAACTCAGTATGCAAGCAGGGTTAATTGGAGACATCTATTTTCATTCCCTAATCAGCTCAATAGGATAAAAAATGAATCGAACTGTAGTACCCAAGTGATTGTGATTCAGGACCACAAAAATCGCGCTACACTCAGATCCAACCTAATCAACAGCAACTTCAGCAAAGGACACAACAGTCTCTTCAGTAGACTCATCCTCCGTACAGCAACAACTGTGCAACACGACCTCCAGGGTTTGATCCTATACCTGTGTTGTACGCGGAACTGTTTCCATTACTTCTGGTCAAGGGGCATATCCTAACCAGGGCTCCTCTTACAATACCCAAAAATCCGCCTTTTTGGTTCAAGACGGATCAGACGTGCCCTTACCATCAAGGAGGACCAGTGAACAACATAGAAAACTGTCTCAGTTTCAAATCCGACGTGCAAAAGCTTGTTAGGAGCGGGGTCTTATCTTTCAAAGATACGAATCCTAATGTTCTCACAAACCCGCTGCCTCAACAGGAGAAAGCTGCAGTAAATTTGATAGAAGGAGAATCTAACAACAACTATTAAATTCATGATGTACTCTTATTGAGGACCAACTTGGTCAAGATGCATTGTAGACAGAGTGGATACGGCCATGTGCCACCTCATAATTATCACCAGTGTGATATCTGCTCTAAAAACAATCAAGGATATTTTATGGTGCAAGCAGCTCTACAAGAACAGTTGGATCCCGGATGGATCCAGGAGCACCGAGTTCATGGAGTTAACATGACTTATACGAGTTCCAACATCATTCAGAACCACGACATCCGTGCAATGAATGTCAACTTAGTGGCAATGCACTCAAGGCAAAGCCAGTATCATAATCTGCCACGACATGATTACAATTCCTGTCTGACTTGCTCAGTAAACAAACAGGGATGCTCTTTTGTACAAGAGGCCCTCCAGTGTCAGATGGATCTTGGGTGGATCCAGGACTACCATGATAGAAATCCTTATCAGATTAACATTGTTCAAATCTTCGATATTCGTTTGATGAATACCAGCTTGGTGGAGTTACACGCCAAGCAAGTCCAACTCGGTTTTCACAATTCACATGATTATCTGAGCTATAAAGTATGTTGTGAGAGTAACCAAGGGTGTGCTCTCATTCAAAGAACTTTGTAACACTTGTTAAACCACTGGTGGATTCCGATCTATATGGATGAAGACACACAACAAATCAGTGTGGTTGACGGGAACCCTACTCGGTATCAAAGAAAGGATGTTCGATCTACGGAAACAGATCTAGTGAGGTTACACTGCATTCAAAACGGGCGTGGCCAGGTGCCACCACACAATTACGAGTGTTGTAGAGTCTGCTCGGAAAATAATCAGGGATGTTACCTCATGGTAGCAGCCCTTCAGAGTCAGTTGGACCGTAAAGAAATCCAACAATATTCAGCTTCGGGGTCTATCAACTGGATGCCCGACTATTTCGCTGATCAGATTAAGGATGTTGTCGTTATCTCTGATCATGAAAGGGCCAAAGATGTTTGTACCATCATCCCTCTACTGGACGAATCGAAGGTTCCTAGACATGAATTGATTGAAGTTACCTACGACAGTCAAAAAAATCAGAAGGCTCCTATAGTTATGTATTTGCCGGGACCACTACAGTATGAATTAACTAAGGTTATCCCTTACAAATATGGTGCAACAACAATTGAGAATGGGAAGGAAATTCCATTACCCTCCGTCGTGAATATTGCAGACATCAGTCGAGTAACACGGAGCGGTCGAATCTTCAACAGAGGAGTTGGAGAACCCGGCAGAGAAAAGGAACCTCAGACAGAAGTTTCTAATCCACCAGTCGGTCAATCTAGTGATCCTGACTTTTTAAAGAACGATGATGAGATGTTGAAGCTCATCCAAAGGAGTGAATACAACATTGTTGATCAACTATTACAAACTCCTTCAAAGATCTCAGTTCTATCACTTTTACTCAGTTTCGAAGCCCACAGAATGGCTCTACATAAATTCTTAGAGCAGGCCTTTGTGGAACAGGATGTGTCAATACGACAATTCGATAGCATCGTCTCTAACATCACTTCCTGCAACAACTGGGGGTTTAGCGACGAGGAATTGCCAGAAGAAGGCAAAAGCCACAACATGGCGCTCAATATCACAGTTAACTGCCAGGACGATGCTTTAGCCAGCGTACTGGTAGACACCGGACCGGCTCTCAACGTCATGCCGATGTCCACTCTGATGCGACTATCATTCAATGGACCTCTGATGAGAGGCAGTGAGGTTATTGTCAAAGCATTTGACGGATCCCGAAAAATAGTTGTTTGCGAAGTCGACCTTCCCATAACTATCAGTCCTCACACGTTCCAGGTCACATTCCAAGTCATGGACATCCGAGCAATATACAGCTGCTTATTAGGAAGATCTTGGATACACCAGGCTGGGGCAGTCACTTCGACACTTCACCAGAAGCTGAAGTTTGTCAAAAACAACCAACTCGTCATGGTCTGCGGAGAACAGGCCTTGATCATGAGTAACTTAACGTCATCCACCTGTGTGGAACCGGAGGAGATAATTGGGACCCAGTTCCAAGCACTTTCGGTAAGCCATGATAATCAGGTAGAATGAGGAACCTCGATTTCCTCATAAAAAGATGCTCTCGAAGAAATTAAAAGTAACAATACGAAAGGGTGGAGACAGCTTGTCATTCCTACTGATAATAAAACAAAGAAGGGTCTAGGTTTTTCTGCAACCTGTACCCAGACAGCTGCTAACGACGAAAGTCTCCGTCCCATTCAGAACTTCTTCCACAGTGGAGGTTTCCTTCACCCAGTGTCTAAAGAAGTGTGATTCCTCCGACACAGAGGAAGAATGGGAATCCTATCTTAATAAGGGCGGTTATATGTCTCAGGAAGAGGTGCCTACGCCATTTTGCTATCCTGCACAGAGTCCGAGATTTATACCGAGGTCAGACGTCGAAATGATATACGGAGATTGTGATCTGGAAGGCTGCCATGCTCCGCCAAATTCATTAGAGGAAGAAACTCTGATGAAATACAACTTTGACCATGACTACTATGGCCCGATGGATGGTCTGCCTATCTGGCATCCGTACCCAGGAGACTTGGGGCAAGAAAATCAGCCGAACAATAAAAATCATCTGAGCGTCATTGGAAAAAATACCTGCGTCCCCACCATGTCATGGGATCAACACTCAGGTCATTCTGAAAATATCCAGCACGGCGATGAATTCGCAAAGTTTGCAGGACTAGAATTCATTAACTATGCTTTTCCTGAGGTCAACGTCATCGAGAGAGATGACTCCTCCAGTTCTAAAGAAGTGTGGGACACCCTGGGACAACCAAGTGGTAAATACGACTTCATGGTCAAATACACCGCTCCTGAGAGCTCTCGTATCAGGCTCGAGGACATCCAGCCAGCTGGATCGGGGGATACACCTGAGAGCACAAATACTATACAAAATACAACTGAGGAATTCTCCTACGACAACTCTGCCTGGGAGACAGATTCCAATGATCCTGCTCCACCAGAAATCAGCGTTATTTCTAAAGACAAATTAAGGAAGGTACCAGACTTTGTGTTTCACCGAGGAGTTCGCCGCCAGTGGGGTGCAGTCAACATTCCGAAGATTGTTCATAAGTCTAAGTAATTGTTGTCTTTAACCTTTCACCCTGCCCAGGTGAAACAGATGTTTTGATTGGGCTCACTTTCTGTAAATATCCCTCTTTGCTTCGTCCAAAGCGACAGAGTTTTGTTTTATAGGGCTGTAGTTTCAAGAATCGACAAAATCATAAATAAATAAACGTCGTTCTGTAATTTCCGCATTTATTGCTGTTTTCTTTTTTCTTTCTTCAAAAAATGGTGATCTTAAAAAACAAATAATAAAAACAAGCAGTTTTTCAAGAGAAAAAATAAATACACTTCACACGCTTTTGTATTTTCTCTATCTCTTCTAAGACACAAATCGTCACGTCATGCAGATTGCTTATTTTAAACCCCGTTGAAACATACGATCCGATGTCCTCTCCCAACTTTGAATTCCCGGTATTCGAGGCTGAAGAAGAAAATGACGAAGAAATTCCAGAAGAGATCTCCCGACTACTCAGACAAGAGGAAAGGTCTATCGAACCTCACAAAGAGTCGTTGGAAACGGTCAACTTGGGTTCAAAAGAAGAAAGAAAAGAAGTCAATATTGGAGCACTGCTCAGTCCAAATGTCAAAGAGGATTTGATAAAGCTTCTCAAAGAGTTTCCCGATGTATTTGCTTGGTCCTATCAGGACATGCCAGGGTTGGACACCAGCATCGTGGAACATCATCTACTGCTAAGATCAGAATGTCCACCAATAAAACAAAGGTTAAGATGGACTCATCCTGACTTGGCTATCAAAATCAAGGAGGAGGTACAAAAACAGATTGACGCAGGCTTCCTCGCCACATCAGAATATCCTCAATGGTTAGCCAACATAGTGCCAGTTCTGAAAAAAGACGGAAAGTTCAGAACGTGTGTAGACTACAGAGATCTAAACAAGGCTAGTCCAAAGGATGACTTTCCTTTACCACACATTGATATGCTGGTAGACAGTACCGCAAAGTTTAGTGTATTCTCCTTCATGGATGGATTCTCGGGCTATAATCAGATAAAAATAGCGCTGAAAGACATGGAGAAAACTTCCATTATTAGCCCATGGGGTACCTTTTGTTACAAGGTAATGTCGTTCGGTTTGAAGAACGTCGGGGCAACCTATCAAAGGGCCATGACTACTCTGTTTCACAACATGATACACAAGGAGATCGAGGTATATGTCGATGACATGATTGCCAAATCTAGAATAGAGGAGGAGCATGTGACTCATCTGTCAAAATTATTCGAGCGTCTAAGAAAGTACATACTCTGCTTGAATCCCAACAAGTGCACCTTCGGTGTCCGTTCAGGGAAACTCTTAGGATTCATCGTCAGCCAGAAAAGAATTGAGGTTGATCCTAACAAAGTCAAGGCCATTCAAGAAATTCCTTCTCCAAAGACTGAAAAACAAGTCAGAGGATTCCTGGGACGTTTGAACTACATTTCCATATTTATATTCCTCATGACCGCGACATGTACGCCAATCTTCAAATTACTCAAAAAGAACCAGGACTGCGTTTGGACAGAAGACTGCCAAACCACCATCGACAATATCAAGGAATACATGTTGAACCCACCGATTCTATCACCTCCAGTGGAAGGAAGACCATTGATCATCTACCTAACAGTCTTGGAAGACTCAATGTGTTGTGTACTTGGCCAACAAGACGAAACCAAAAGGAAAGAGTCTGCCATTTACTATTTGAGCAAGAAGTTTACCGACTGCGATACTCAGTATACTATGCTTGAGAAAACTTGTTGCGCTTTGGCTTGGGCAGCCAAACGTCTTCGCCAGTACATGATTCGTCACACTACTTGGTTAATCTCCGAAATGGATTCAATCAAGTACGTCTTTGAAAAACCTGCTCTCACGGGAAGGATTGCCCGTTGGCAGATGTTGTTGTCAGATTATGACATAGAGTACCACACTCAAAAAGCTGTTAAAGGAAGTATTTTAGCCGATCATTTGGCTCATCAACCGATCGACGATCAGGAATCAGTTAGATTTGACTTCCCAGACAAATATGTCATGTATCTAAAAATGAAAGATTGCGATGAACCGCTACCCAGTGAAGGGCCAGAACCAGGTTCCCAATGGGGACTTATCTTTGACGGAGCTGTCAATCATTATGGAAACGGAATTGGGGCAATCATCATAACCCCTCAGGGTACCCACATTCCTTTCACCGCCCGACTGACATTCAAGTGTACAAACAACGAGGCCGAATACGAAGCTTGTATCATGGGTCTCGAAGAAGCAATTGACTTAAGGGTTAAGGACTTGAATGTATATGGCGACTCAGCCCTGGTTATCAATCAGATCAAAGGAGATTGGAACACATACCAATCAGGATTGATTCCTATCAAAGATTATGCGAGAAGGTTGTTACCCTTTTTCAACAGAATCGAGTTTCATCATATCCCTTGTGAATAGAATCACATGGCTGATGCATTAGCCATCCTCTCTTCCATGATTAGTGTAGGTCAATGGAGCGACTTACCTAAGATTGACATAATACGCCTTGAACTGCTCGCTTACATCTTCATGATTGAAGCAGTCATAGACGACAAACCTTGGTATCACGATATCAAATGCTTCCTTCAGAAACAAGAGTACCCACCTGGGGCATCCAGAAAGGATAGAAAGACCCTCAGAAGGTTGGCAGACAGCTTCTTCCTGAGCGATGATACACTCTATAAGAGAAACTTTTACATGGTCTTGCTTCGATGTGTAGACAGACCAGAAGCAAACATGTTGATGAAATAAATTCACGAAGGCTCCTTTGGCACTCATGCCAACGAACACACAATGGCGAGAAAAATTCTAAGAGCAGGGTACTACTGGTTGACCATGGAATTCGACTGCTACAAGTACATGAGGACGTGTCACAAGTGTCAGATATACTCAGACAAAATCCATGTACCGCCAACACATCTCAAAGTTCTTTCTTCCCCATGGCCTTTTTCCATATGGGGAATTGACATGATTAGCATGATTGAGCCCAAGGCTTCAAACGGACATCAGTTCATCTTGGTAGCCATTGACTACTTCACCAAGTGGGTCGAAGCAGCGTCATACGCTAATGTAACCCGACAAGTGGTGGTCCAATTTATCAAAAACAATCTCATCTGCCGTTATGGTGTTCCAAGCCAGATCATTACTGATAATGGATCTAACTTGAACAACAAGATATTGAAAGAGTTGTGCACTGAGTTCAAGATTTAACACCATAACTCATCTCCCTACCGACCTAAGATGAACGGAGCGGTAGAAGCGGCTAACAAGAACATCAGGAAGATCGTTCAAAAGATGGTTGTAACATACAAAGACTGGCACGAGATGTTGCCCTTTACTCTTCACAGTTATCACACATTTGTCCGCACTTCAACAGGGGCAACCCCTTTCTCTCTAGTATATGGCATGGAGGCAGTACTCCCCATAGAAGTAGAGATCCCATTAATCCGGGTATTGATGGAACCTAAGCTAATAGAAGCTGAATGGTGTCAAAGTCGACACGACGAACTGAATCTGATCGAAGAGAAGCGAATGACGGCACTATGCCACGGTCAGTTGTATCAACAGAGAATGAAGAAGGCCTTCGAGAAAAAGGTCTGACCTCGCGTCGTCAGGAAAGGAGACCTTGTGCTAAAAAAGATACAATAATTTCTCACTGATTCTCGGGGCAAATGGACTCCGAATTATGACGGCCCTTATGTGGTCACAAAAGCTTTCTCAGGCGGTGCCTTGAGACTCGCAACCATGGATGGAGAGGAATTTGCCTACCCCACGAATGTTGACATAGTCAAGAAATACTTCGCCTAAATAATAAGAAAAAAAAAACGTCTCGGTGGATTGAAAACCCGAAAGGGCGGTCCAGGCAAAAATTAGAGACATAATCAAAAAATCATCTCAGTGGGTTGGAAATCTCAAAGTAAAATCCAGGAAAAAATTAGGGATAATGGCAAGTAACTACGTTCAACCAAGGGGCAAGTCCCTCAGCAGCAGTTACACCATCCATCAGAGAAAAACTCCAGTCAAGGTCATCTTCGACGGAAGCTCAGGATGTCCGGGATTCAAAGTTGGTAAAAGGATAGTGGTCGTTATATTTCAATGTAGCCCTTTTCCCTTAAATTACCATTTTCTAAACTTTGTACATACTCTATGGAATCACGCGCTTGGCTGATTTCCATCCTATCAATAAAATTTGAGCCCTTGTGCTTTTGTTTGCAATTCTTATTTGTTTTAGTTTATAGAACGACATTTTAACTTGATCAGCGATTCTTGAAATAAAACAAAAATGAATTTACTTGTCAAACATTTTCTGCTTTTAAAATAAAGATGGCAATTTCTTTTAACTGTTGAACATCAAAAGAACATCGATCGCTTCGCAAGAAGTAATCAAACTTCAAAGTGCAGAATCAAAGTACTCCTTCTAAACCAGTGCACCTAAATGAAGGATCAACTGTGTCAGAGACCATGTTTCATCTGACACTCCTCGACTGAGTTCTTATCTCCTAAGCCCGACCAATGATTTTCCCCGCGTGGACTATCTCTCCTAAGCAAGGCGGAATTTCTATCGTGAACCAGTGATACTCTTTATCTCCCGCTGTGGTCGAGTATCCAGTCATGTTCATCTATCAGTCTCTATGTCGCGTCAGTTTTGTCAGCATAAACATACATACATCATGCATTATTGATTTACATTCATATTCATATTGCATCATTATCACTCTAGTCAGTCTTGTTCCCTAGTGATAAAGGTCCTCTCAATCGAGTTGTCAGTTCTTTCCTCGTCAGGAAACGAATCATCTAAACGATCTCTCCTCCAGTTTATTTCTGGATTGAAGGTGGTTCTTTGACCACTTTGATAACTTGAACCTCTGAAAAGCCAGAGAGCTTTTGACAAACATCACTCTTTGCCATTGAAGATGATATCTCCACTTTCCCGGATTAAGCAAAATCCCCAGAGAAAGCCTCTTAATCAGAGATTCGGTAGTACGGTAGTTTTTCTCCAAAAAAATTCGCTGACGAAAAGGTCATCAACACCTCAAAATTGGATTACATCGCATGGCATTTCTCTGAGAAGATCTCGAGAAAAGTATGGTGTAATGTCCCCAAGCCGAAGCAGTCTCTCAAGAGACTCACTTTCCCCAGTAGAGTCGACAAATGGCGTCTCCAAACAGAGAAGTTTGTACAGCTCTACAACTCAGACAGTTGGGGTCTCCAGCAAGTCTGACATCAAAACTTTTTCCATCAAATGGCATCTCCCCAGGAAAGTTCGGTGAGAAGTTTGAGGAAAACCGCTACGAATAGCGTCCCTTGTCAAGAAATCTTATTGACAAAAGAAACTAAGACCAGTTCCTTGGTATGAAACAAGGATCGAGGGGAAGTTTACATCAGAAACTGAGACCAGTTCCTTGGTAGGTGTAGCGAGCGATTTTGGATGCGGTTCTTAAGCGCTGGTCGCTCTCTGCGGTTTGAGCTTGAACTACAGGTCGATTCATTTTTTATCCTATTGTGAGCTGAATAAGGAAGGGAAATAGATGTCTCCAATTAACCCTGCTTGCATACTGAGTTTAAACAGCGGTCTATTAGGTTACGGATGCTATCAATGTGGGGGGGGGCCTTTGTATTGGTTATTTGTATTTTCGCCAATACAGTTTCTTTCTTTTTATCTAGACAGAAGGTTTCTGGCGAGGAATAAGGATTAGGATGTTAGGACTGATGCTTTTGAATTACTGCTTTTGATTGATGGAGATATGGGATTTGGTTTTTTTGTTTAGTGTGCTCGCTAAGATCTTTTCTTTCGATCTTATGCCTACGTATTCCCGTTTACCGAAACAGGGAAATCAGAGCGTTCGTAGTTCCTCCTATTCTATGGGAGGAAATGGGTGTTTTGGTGTCTTGTTCAAAGCCCAAGACGTGAAGCGAAAGGTGGTTTGTATCTTGTTCAAAGCCCAAGATGTGAAGCTGAAAGGCCTCGACTTTAGAGAGAATTTGTCATCTCTAAAGAAGGATTAAAGGAGAATTACTTTAACCGGGATACGCGGATCCTAGCAATGCCATAATTTCCTAAGAAGGGGTTTTATCCTGAAGGAGAAGACTTTAACTCAGTGTAGAGCAATGCCATCTTTCCTTAGGAATTTCTCATACTAAAAGAGGGACATTGCATGGATGTAGATGATCCAGAGGCTTGCCGCTTACAGCAATTAGATGGAGGAAAAGGAGTTGTTGATGTTTGTGTACTGTGAACGAGGCACAACTTTGATGCTAAAAGGTTGATTGGATCAACTAGTGGTTTTCTTATAGAAAGCCTAAGAGGAGGCTAATATATGTCTCGTACAAAGCCCGAGAGAGAGGCTAAAAGGTTTTGACCTGACGATGGAGTCGTTTGGTATCTCGTATAAAGCCCGAGATGGAGGCTGTTTGACTCAACAAGAGAGTTTTTTTTGTATCTCGTACGAAGCCCGAGATGGAGGCTGAAGGTTTTGTTTGGCTCAATAAGAACCTTTTCGTATCTCGTATAAAGCCCGAGATGGAGGCGAAATGGGTGATTGACTCAACGAGGGAGTCTTTTATGTGTCTCGTACAAAGCCCGAGAGAGAGGCTAAAAGTTGTTTGACTCCGCTGGGGAGAATCATTGTACAAAGCCCAAGAGAGAGGCTAACTTCCCTAGAGAAGGATCATTATACAAAGCCTAAGAGGAGGCTATGGTGACTGTTCAGTTAAGTGACAGGTCCAGTATACTGATTTTTACAGAGAAAATCAGTTCTTATATGAGCAACACTGTACTCATGGATTTAATTCAAGGATCCGGGTTATTCCTGTTCTTTAAGGAAGCGGGAAAACCGAAGGGTATTGAGGCCGTCTGAGTCTATAGGTTTTCTTCCTATTTAACGAAGGGGTGCTTGAGAATGTCTTTGATACTCAAGGAGATAAGACTGTCCAAGTCTAGAGTTCCATCTTTCGTACCATGCTTTGAGAAACAGTAGTAGACTCTATGAAAGGACTGTTCTATGAAGATGACTAAGTTCTATTCCTATACCTCTAGGAGGTCGTCGGGACAATTTGTACGAAGCCCAAGAGGAGGCTGGAATCTTTTAAGAAGCCGACGGGTCCTTGTACGAAGTCCAAGAGAAGGCTATCATTCCCGGAGGAAGAGATCATTATACGAAGCCTAAGAGGAGGCTGTGATTACTTCTAAGAAGCCGTAGGGTCCTTGTACTAAGCCCAAGAGGAGGCGGGGTTGCTTTTAGGAAACCTGTGGATCCTTGTACGATGCCCAAGAGGAGGCCGATGCTTTTAAGAAGCCCGTGGGTCCCAAAGTTTCACCGAGAATAATTCATTTAGTGAACAGTTCTGAGGTTTGAAGAAATTCAAGAGAAGTTTCACCGAGAATAATTCATCTCTGGGGAATAGAATTTCTTGACAATTCCTAATGAGGACAGCCGAAGAGAAGACTGTATCTGGTAATCCTATTGGGATCTAGTTCAGTCTATTTCTAAGAGTGACAGTCTGAGAAAGGGTTCAAAAAGAATATGCCATTCACATCTCCATATTGTTTAACCCCAAGAGGAGGGAAGACTGTGTCTGGTAATCCTATGTGGATCTAGTTTTGACTGTAAGTTCAGAGTGATCAACAGGGCTTTACCTAGTGCTAGACGTAGTTGCCAGGGAAACTCGAAATATCTATACTATTATTACACAGTTGATATGAGTTTATGAAAGGAGACTTACAGCGAAACAACCCCACAATACAGTTATATATATATATGAAAGCGGTAAATGAAAGCAATAACCACTTACTCGGTTGTAGAGCTTCCATGCTGTTTGGTTAGTTGTTCAACAAAGAAAGATTGAAAACAACAGTATATTCAAAATCAAAGGAGAAAGTGCTTTGAAAAAGGAAGATTTGGGGCTTACAGCTCAAGGAGAGGCCCAGGGTTTTATCAGTGAGCGCACTGTTTGAATTTGTACAGAGGGACTTATACAAGTGACTGAGGCCCAAAATGTTTTTCTGTACAAAAGGATGGGTCTTACACTCTCTCAAGAGGCCCAAAAAGTTTTAAAGAAAGAAGAGTGGGGCTTATAACACGAGGGTAGACCCAGTTGTCTTTTCGCTTAAAAATGGCGATCGCGCCGAGGTTTTCTTTTAACGCAGAGGGACTTATACAATAAGTGAGGCCCAAAATGTTTTTGGTTAAAAGGGGGTTGGGTCTTACACTCTATTAGAGGCCCAAAAAAGGTTTTAAATGGGTCTTATAGCTCAAGGAGAGGCCCAATGTTATTTTTCAAAAAGGGCGACGATCGCGCCGTTCGTTTTTTGACGGTATCAGGACTTATACAATAAACTGAGGCCCAAAAATGATTTGGTCAAGAAAGGATTGGGTCTTACACTCTATTAGAGGCCCAAAAGTGTTTTGAAAATGATTTATGAGGGTTGAATTAATCCAAAAACCCTAATTTGTTTTTAAAAATGTATTTAATTGAATAAAAATTCAATTAAAATGATCAAAATTGTTTAACATGTGAAAAACAAATTGTGATTTGGGATTAATGCTTCAAAAATTAAGTATTGACCTACAAAATAATTAGAAAGCATTAAAAGTTGCAAAATCAATGTAGAAAAAATATTTAAAATGTCAAAAACAATTAAAATATTAATTCTTTGCAAAAATATCAATTATATGAAATAAATAATATTTTTGGGATTTTTTGATAAAATAAAATATTTTAACATTTTTATGAATTATAAAAAAAAGAATCAACTCAAAATCATTAAAACTCAGAGAGAAATTAATTTTTGAATCAATTAAACAAAATCACAAAATTCAAATATTTGAATTTGGAAAAAAGGCGCCAAGAACAAGCTGAAGAACACGCGCGTGTTCTTGGATTCTCAGATTTGCATTTTCTCTCCAATCTCACTGAATACTTAATCATATCATGCAATCCACATATCATTATGCTCGTCTCAACCTCACGATCATGTCTATGTCCATTAATTTCATTTAAATTAAACATACAACAAGTAATCACGAAAAATCCTCAAGAACCCTAATTTTTGCATGAAGGCTAGGATTTTTGATACACGATTCAAACAAAGCGATTAATTGAGGGAAAACATTCCATACATGATTATGAACATATGGCCAAATTATTGTGCGAGGAAATATGCATAGATTGAGAGATGACCAAGTATGTGCTTACCTCCAAGCCGTGACAGCAAGTGCAAAGTGATTTTTGATTTGGAGGTGTTACAGATGAGTGGTGATGATCTGAACAGCTTCCCTACACCCTATGGATTGTGTTTGAATGCTTGGACTTGATTGAAATTGGCTGGATCACTTTGTGGTACCTCAGCTGCAACTTGTTTGAAATTTTGAGCAACCAGCTGGTGATTTTGTGGAATTGGTGTTTCAGAAGTGATCTAAGTGTTTGGATCACTTCTATATGATGTATGTGAGGTGTGTGAGTGATTGGTTTGATTGGAATTGCTCTCAAACTCAAAACCCGATAGCTACCTTGCTAAGAAAGGCATTTTTGCCAAGAGAAAGAGATTTTGAGGAAAGCATCTGTTAGATGGCTTTGGTGTACTCAAACTGATCACAATTGAGCTCTATTTATAGTAGAGCAAGTTTGTTTTTCAAGGAATAGTGAATGGCAGCTGGTAAGTAGGTTTGGCCAATGTTGGCAAATGAAAATCCAAGTCTCCTCTAGCCATTGACTAGAGGTTAGGGCACAGAGCTTTGGTTCCCTTGGTCTTGGATAAGTCTTGACTGATTTCATATGAGAATGGCTCAGTCCATGCCACCTTGATGGTTCCATTGAATGCTTCAATCCAAATTTGGAGTCTTGTCCCTATTTTGGCCATTCTAGGTTCAACATGCTATTTCTTGTTCCATGGACTTTGGAGGCTTGGCTCAGTGATTGTCCCCTTTAGATTCAATCCTCTGAGGTGTCCAAGTGGATAGGAGCATTTGAATTTGGCTGATTTTGGAAAATCGAGCAAAGTTGCAAATTCTGCCTTGCCTTTGACAGATTTCAGCAAGGCAACTTGCCAATGTCATATCTCATGGTGTAAGTTGAATTTGGCAATGTTCTTGGCCATTTTGGAAAGCCCTTACATGATACAACAACTGTTTGAACAAGTTTGGTTTTGATCTCTTTTGATTCCAAGTGAAAAATCCCTCTACATTTGGCAAAAAGTGAGGTCAAATATGACTTAGTGAAATTTTCACTAAGTGTTTTAACAAAGTGTGATTTCTTGATTTTGATCACTCCATAACTCAAAATCCTTAATGAATTGGACTTAGGTCTAGTTGAAGTTTTTGTAGAGGGTAATGAGACCTACAAATCAAGCTTTGGATGAAAGAAAATGGCCTTGTGGTTTAGGAGTTATGACCCTCCAAAGTTAGTGTATTAGTGGTACTTTTTCATAACTTAGAAAAATTTCTAAGTTTTATGGTTACCCCTTTTACAAGTTATCCTACTTTCTTTGGTTTTTCTTGATGAATGATGATTCAAATCATACATTAACATCATTTTAGGGTTAAAAATCCATTTTGGTGAAAAATCTCAAAAAGTCAAAGTTGACTTTTGTGCACAGTTGACTTTTTATCAGATGAATTCCAAACTGTGCAATTCTTCAGGAAATCATGTCCGTTACCTAAATCAAACTTGATGGACATGTTCCATGGGTGTCATAGGGTGCATTGAGGCATGTCCTAGGGTTTGGGAGCATGTCCTGGTCAAAATTCAAAGTTACAGTTGACTTTCCTCGCGAAACCCTAATTGTGGTGCAGATGAAATTGAGACTTGTTGCTCAAGTTTCTTGGATTAATCCATTGTTCCAAATGGATCAATATAGTACATTTGAGACCCTTAAACCCTCTCTTGAGGTCTTGGCTCATGATTTGCCCTAAAAGTCAACTTAGGGGTGAATTAGGTCAAGAAACCCTAATTCCTGATTTTTTATGTATGCATCCCCTGAGGTCAAATTGACTTGATGTTTGGGTCCATGAGGTTCCATGGAGTATATTAGGTTATGTTTTGGATCATTGGCTTGTGCCCAGATGAAAAATTTCCATCTGGAGGCCCTGGTCGACCAAAACCCTAATTTGGTGACACTGTCGATCTTGAGACTTAATCCACCTAAAAGGGAGCAGCCTTGTGCTTAATCCTTGAAGTGGGAGTCCTTTTGATCCTTTGTGGATGCTTGCGAGGTTATACAAGTTGAAGATCATGTCATTCCTTGATTGATCCCTTGTCTAAGCACTCAGAGAGGGCTTAAAACCCTAATTTTGATGGTAGTGGATGCTCACCCATCTTTGGGGAGACTGATGAAGTATGATGGTTCCCCCATATTGTGATGATGATTTGCACAATGATGGGACATATTAGTGGTCAAAATTTGGGGTATGAGAGATGCCCCTATTTAATCTTCTTGGACACAAAGGTGTGAATGGCGAAGGTATTCGGGCATTCGGGGTGCAAGAGGATTAAATATCGGAATACTCGAAATTTTGATGGTGGTTATGAATGGCGGATCGCATTCATCTTCTTTTGCTAAGCAATGATGCTTAGAAAAGGTAAACTCCCCCTCGATCCTGGTTTCCTACCGAGGACCTGGTCTTAGTTGTGGAAACGAACTTCCCCTCGATCCTGGTTTCCTACCAAGGAACTGGTTTCAGTTGCTGATTTAAACTTCCCCTCGATCCTGGTTTCCTACCAAGGAACTGGTCTTAGTTTCTGATTTAAACTTCCCCTCGATCCTGGTTTCCTACCAAGGACCTGGTCTCAGTTTCTTTTATCAATAAACTTTATTGACAAGGAACGCTATTTGTAGCGGATTTTCCTCAAACTTCTCGCCGAATTTTCCTGGAGAGATGCCATTTGACGGAAAAAGCTTTGACGTCAGACTTGCTGGGGAACCCATTCGTCTGAATTGTAGAGGTACACAAACTTTTCTGTTTTGGAGACGCCATTTGTCGATTCTACCGGGTGAATGCAAGTCCCTGGAGAGACTGTTTTCGTTTGGGATCTTACATCATACTTTTCTCGGGATCTTCCCGGAGAAATGCCATATGATGGGGTCCAATTGTGAGGTGCCGATGACCTTTTCATCAGCGGTCTTTTTGGAGAAAAACTGCTGTATTGCTGACTCTCTGCTTAAGAGGCTTCCTCTAGGGATTTTCCTTAATCCGGGAAAGCGAAAATATCACCTTCAATGGCGAAGAGTGACATTTGTTGAAGGTTCTCTGGTCTTTCAGAGGTTCAAGTTATCAAAGTGGTCGAAGGCCAACTTCCTCTCAGAAATAAACTGGAGGCGAGGTTGTTCAAACGCAGCGTTTCCTGACGAGGCAAGAACTGACAACTCGATTGAGAGGATTGTTATCACTAGGGGACGAGACCGACTAGAGTGATAGCGACGCAATATGAAATGTAAATGCAAATCAATAATGCATGATGTATGTATGTATATGCTGACAAAACTGACGCGACATACAAACTAAAAGATGAACATGACTGATTACTCGGCCATCGCGGGGCGTGTAAAAATATCGTTGGTTCAAAATAGCAATTCCACCTTGCTTAGGAGAGATAATCCCCGTTGGGGAGCTACCGTTGGTCGGGCTTAGGAGATAAGAACTCGGTCGAGGCGTGTCAGATGAAACGAGGTCTCTGACATAGTTGATCCTTCATTTAGGCGTACTGGCATAGAAGGAGTACTTTGATTCTGCACTTTGAAGTTCGCTTACTTCTGAAGAAGTGGTTGATGTTCTTTCGATGTTCAACAGTCAAAAGAAATTGCCATCTTTGTTTTAAAGCAGAAAAAGTTTTAACAAGTAAATTCGTTTTGTTTTATTTCAAGAATCGTTAATCATATTAAAAACGTCGTTCTGTAAAGCTAAAACAAATAAGAAATACAAACAAAAGCACAAGGGCTCAAATTTTATTGATAGGATGGAGATCAGCCAAATGCGTGATTCCAAAGAGTATTTACAAAGTTAGAAAATGGTAATTTACAGGGAAAAGGGCTACATTGAAACATGACGACCACTATCCTTCTACCAACTTAGAATTCGGGGCATCCTGAGCTTCTGTCGAAGATGACCTCGACTGGAGTTTTCTGACAGATGATGTAACTGCTGCTGCTGAGGGATTTGCCTCTGTTGAACATAGTTACTTGCCATTATCCCTAATTTTTGCCTGGATTGTACTATGAGATTTCCAATCCATCGGGATGATTTTTTTTCATGTCTCTAACTTTTGCCTGGACCGCCCTTTCGGGTTTTCAATCCACCGAGACGTTTTTTTTTTAGGCGAAGTATTTCTTGACTACATCAACATTTGTGGGGTAGGCAAATTCCTCTCCATCCATGGTTGCAAGTCTCAAGGCGCCGCCTGAGAAAGCTTTCGTGACCACGTAGGGGCCATCATAATTCGGAGTCCACTTGCCTCGCGAATCAGTGAGAAACGATTGCATCTTCTTGAGCACGAGATCTCCTTGTCTGAAGACACGAGGTCGGACTTTTTTGTCAAATGCCCTCTTCATTCTTTGTTGATACAACTGACCGTGGCATAGTGCCGTGATTCTCTTTTCTTCGATCAGATTGAGTACGTCGTGTCGGCTTTGACATCACTCAGCTTCAGTGAGCTTAGCTTCCATCAATACCCGGATTGATGGGATCTCTACTTCTATGGGGAGCACTGCTTCCATGCCATACACTAGAGAGAAAGGGGTTGCCCCAATTCCGTTTCCGTAATGATTGACAGCTCCGTCAAAGATAAGTCCCCACTGGGAACCTGGTTCTGGCCCTTCACTGGGTAGCGGTTCATCGCAATCTTTCATATTTAGATACATGACATCTTCGTCTGGGAAGTCAAACCCAATTGATTCCTGATCGTCAATCGGTTGGTGAGCCAAATAATCGGCTAAAATACTTCCTTTAACGGCTTTCTGAGCGTGGTACTCTATGTCATATTCTGATAATAGCATCTGCCAACGGGAAATTCTTCCCGTGAGAGCAGGCTTTTAGAAAACGTACTTGATTGGATCCATTTCGGAGACCAACCAAGTAGTGTGACGAATCATGTACTGGCGATGACGTTTGGCTGCCCAAGCCAAAGCGCAACAAGTTTTCTCAAGCATCGTGTACCGAGTCTCACAGTCGGTGAATTTCTTGCTTAGATAGTAGATGGCAGACTCTTTCCTTTTGGTTTCGTCTTGTTGGCCAAGTACACATCCCATTGAGTCCTCTATGACTGTGAGGTAAATGATTAGTGGTCTTCCTTCCACTGGAGGTGATAGAATCGGAGGATTCAACAGATATTCCTTGATACTGTCGAAGGCAGTTTGGCAATCTTCTGACCAAATGCAATCCTGGTTCTTTTTGAGTAACTTGAAGATCGGCGCGCATGTCGCGGTCATGAGGAATATGAATCTGGAGATGTAGTTCAACCGTCCCAGGAATCCTCTGACTTGTTTTTCAGTTTTCGGAGAAGGCATTTCTTGAATGGTCTTGACCTTGTCAGGATCAACTTCAATTCCCTTTTGGCTGACGATGAACCCTAGTAGTTTCCCTGAACGGACACCGAAGGTGCACTTGTTAGGATTCAAGCGGAGCTTGAATTTTCTTAGACGTTCGAACAATTTTGACAGATGTTCAACGTGCTCACTCTCTGTTTGTGATTTTGCAATCATATCATCGACATATACTTCGATTTCCTTGTGTATCATGTCATGAAACAGAGTAGTCATGGCCCTTTGATAGGTTGCCCCGGCGTTCTTCAAACCGAACGGCATTACCTTGTAACAAAAGGTACCCCATGGGGTAATGAACGAAGTTTTCTCCATGTCTTTCGGCACCATTTTGATCTGGTTATAGCCCGAGAATCCATCCATGAAGGAGAAAACTTTGAACTTTGTTGTACTGTCTACCAGCATGTCAATGTGTGTTAAAGGAAAGTCGTCCTTTGGACTAGCCTTGTTTAGATCCTTATAGTCGACACACATTCTGACCTTTCCTTCCTTTTTGGGAACGGGTACGATGTTGGCTAACCATTGAGGATATTCAGATGTAGCGAGAAAACCCGCGTCGATCTGTTTCTGTACCTCCTCTTTGATTTTGATGGCCATGTCCGGGTGAGTCCGTCTCAACCTTTGCTTTACTGGCGGACATTCCGATCTTAACGGTAAGTGATGTTCCATGATGCTGGTATCCAACCCTGGCATATCCTGATAGGACCAAGCGAATACATCGGGAAATTCTTTGAGAAGCTTTATCAAACTCTCTTTGGCAGTTGGACTGAGCAGTACCCCAATCCTGATTTCTTTTCTCTCTTTTTCTGAACTCAAGTTTACCGTTTCCAACTGCTCTTTGTGAGGTTCAATGGACCTTTCCTCTTGTCTGAGTAGTCGAGAGATCTCTTCTGGAATTTTGTCGTTATTTTCTTCTTCAGCCTCGAATACCGGGAACTCAAAGTCGGGAGAAGGCATCGAATCGTATGTTTCAACGGGGTTTAAAACAAGCAATTTGCATGACGTGATGATTCGTGTTTAGAAGAGATAGAGAAAATGCAAGTGTGTGCAGTGTATTTATTTTACTGCTTGTTTTTATTTGAATTGTTTTTTAGGATTACCATTTTCTGAAAAAGCAAAAAGAGAAAACAACAATTAATGCGGAAATTACAGAACGACATTATTTTATTTATGAACAAGTCGAATCTTGAAACTACAGCCCTATAAAACAAAACTCTGTCGCTTCGGGTAAAGCGAAGAGGGAAATTTACAGAAAACGAGCCCTATCAAAACATCCGTTTCACCTGGGCAGGGTGAAAGGTTAAAAGATGGCAATTACTTTGACTGATGAACGATCTTCGGAACCTCGACGGCAACCCATTGGCGGCGAACTCCTCGGTGAATCACAAAGTCTGGCACCTTCTTTGATTTGTCTTCAGAAATAACGCTGATTTCTGGCAGAGCAGGATCGTTGGAATCTGTCTCCCAGGCAGAATTGTCGTAGGAGGATTCCTCTGTTGTATTTCGCATAGCATTTGTGCTCTCAGCTGTATTTCCCCATCCAGTTGGCTGGATATCTTCGAGCCTGATGCGAGAGCTTTCGGGAGCGGTGTACTTGACCATGAAGTCGTATTTTCCACTTGGTTCTCCCAGGGTGTCCCAAATTTCTTTGGAACTGGAGGAGTCATCCCTCTCGATGACGTTGACCTCGGGAAAAGCATAGTTGATGAATTCAAGTCCTGCAAATGTTGCGAATTCATCTTCATGTTGAGTAGTTTCCGAATGACTTGAGTGTTGATCCCATGACATGGTGGGGACACAGGTATTCTGTTCAATGATGCTCAGCTGAGTTTCATTACTCGGCTGACTTTCTTGCCCCAAATTTCCTGGGTAAGGTTGCCACATTGGCAGGCCATCCATTGGGCCATAGTAATTGTAGTCAAAATTGTCTTTCATTGGAGTGTCTTCCTCTAATGAATTTGGCGGAGCACGTCATCCTTCCGGATCACAATCTCCATATATCATTTCGACGTCTGATCTTGGTATAAATCTCAGACTTTCTGTAGGAAAGAAAAAAGGCATAGGCACCTCTTCCTGAGACATATAACCGTCCTTGTTAAGGTAGGACTTCCACTCTTCATCCGTGTCAGAGGGATCTTCCTCATTGATAGCATGAACTGTCTGAGACACTGGGTGAAGGAAACCTCCACTGTGGAAGAGATTTTGAAGGGGATGAAGACTTTCATCGCTGGCAGTTGTATGGGTGCAGGTTGCAGAAAAACCAAGACCCTTCTTTGTTTTATTGTCAATGGGAATGACAAGCTGTCCCCATCCTTTTGTACCGGTACTCTCGACCGTTTTGATAGCATCTTTGTATGAGGAAATCGAGGTTTCTCCTTTGAAATAATTGTCCTTGCTCACTGACAGTGCTTGGAACTGCGTTCCAATAACCTCCTCAGGTTCTATACCAGCAGATGATGACAAGTTACTCACAAGCAAAGCCTGTTCTCCACAGACTCTGATGAGTTGGCCGTTCTGGACGAACTTTAGCTTTTGGTGGAGGGTGGAAGTAACCGCTCCAGCCTGGTGTATCCAAGTTCTTCCTAATAAACAACTGTGTGTTGCCCGGATGTCCATGACCTGGAAAGTGACTTGGAAAGTATGAGGACCGATAGTTATGGGAAGATCAACTTCGCCGATAACCATTTTTCTGGATCCGTCGAATGCTTTGACGACAACCTCGCTGATTCTCATCGGAGGGCCTTTGAATGATAATTGCATCAAAGTAGACTTCGACATAACATTCAGGGCTGACCCTGTGTCTACTAGTACGCTGGCTAAAGCATCGTCCTGGCAGTTGACTGTGATATTGAGCGCCATGTTATGACGGCGACCCTCTTCAGGTAATTCCTCATCACTAAATCCCAAATTGTTGCAAGAAGTGATGTTAGAGACAATGCTATCGAACTGTCTAATTGTTACATCCTGTTCCACAAAGGCTTGCTCCAAGACTTTCTGTAGAGCCTCCCTGTGGGCTTCTGAACTGAGTAACAGTGATAATACCGAGATCTTTGAAGGAGTCTATAAAAGTTGATCGACAATGTTGTATTCACTCCTTTGGATGAGCTTCAGCATCTCATCATTATCTTTTGAAAGGTCGGGATTACCGGATTGACCGACTGGTGGATCGGGAGCTTCTGTCTGAAGTTCCTTTTCCTTGTTAGGTTCCCCAACTCCTCGGTTGAAGATTTTACCACTCCGTGTTACACGACTGATGTCTGCAATATTCACGACGGAGGGTAATGGAATTTCCTTTCCATTTTCAATTGTTGTTGCACCATACCTGTAAGGGATAGCCTTAGTTGATTCATACGGTAATGGTCCCGGTAAATAAATGACTACGGGAACCTTCTGATTTTTCTGACCATCATAAGTAATCTCGATCCGTTCCCGGTTGGGAACCTTAGATTCGTCGAGTAGGGGGATAATGGAAAAAACATCCCTGGTCCTATGATGACCAGCGATTGTGACAACATCCTCAACTTGCTCGGCAAGGTAGTTTGGCGTCCAGTTGATGGGTCCAGAACCCGAATAGGGACGAATTTCTCCATGATCGACCTGACCCTGAAGAGCTGCTCTCACAAGGTAACACCCTTGGTTACTTTCCGAACAGACGCCGCAACGTTCATAGTTGTGTGGTGGTACCTGGCCATGCCCACTTTGAATACAATGTAACCTCACTAGGTTAGCTTCCACAGATCGGACATCCTGACTCTGACGCCGAGTGGGGTTTCTGTTATTGATACTAATTTGCTGAGTATCTTCATCCATATAGATTGGCATTCACCAGTGATTTAACAAGTGCTGAAGTGCCTCCTGGACAAGGGTACAACCTCGATCGTTTTCGCAACCCGCTTTACAGCTTTGATAGTCATGTGATATTAAGAATCCGAGTCGGACCTGCTCAGCATGTAACTCTACCAGGTTGGTATTCATCACGCGAATATCGAAGATCTGAACCATGTTGATTTGATAAGGGTTCCTATCATGGTAGTCTTGGATCCATCCAAGATCCATCTGACGCTGGAGGGCCTCTTGTATGAAAGAGCATCCCTGTTTGTTTACCGAGCAAGTCAGACAGGAATTGTAATCATGCCGCGGCAGATCATGGTACTGGCTTTGCCTTGAGTGCATCGCCACCAAGTTGACATTCATTGCACGGATATCGTGGTTCTGACTGACGTTATAATTCATATAGACCATGTTAACTCCACGAACTCGGTGCTCTTGGATCCATCCAAGATCCATCTGTTCCTGTAGAGCTGATTGCACTACCGAACATCCTTGGTTATCTTTAGAGCAGATATCACACTGATGATAGTTATGAGGTGGCACATGGCCATATCCACTCTGTCTACAATGCATCTTGACCAGATTGGTCCTCAATAAGAGTACATCGTGAATTTGATAGACATTATTAGTCTCCTTCTCAATGAGATTGACTGCAGCTTTCTCATGTTGGGGCAGCGGGTTCGTAAGAACATTGGGGGTGCGTATCCTTAAAAGATAAGAGCCCGCTCCTAACAAGCTTTTGTACGTCGGACTCTAGGTTATGCCCTGGACCTCCTTGATGATAAAGGCAAGTTTGATCCACCTTAAACCAAAAAGGCAGATTTTCCGGTACTACAAGAGGGGATTTAGTCTGAATGTGCCCCTTGGCTAGCAGTAATGGAAACAGCTCTGTGTACGACATGGGTATAGGATCAAACCCTGATGGTCGTGTTGTACGGTTACTGTTATATGGAGGACGAGCCTGCTGAAGAGGGGTTTGTGTCCTTTGTTGATCAGGTTGGCTCTGCGCAACCTGAGGTTGATATGTAGGAACAGGCGCAGGGCTGATAGCAGGAATTACAGCTACTGCTGGTTGATAACGTCACCTTTGCTTTCCGAGAGAGATATTCCCAATATCTTGCTCTTTTTTCTTAGGGAGAGCACTACCATATTTCTTGGTACCGCTCGTCGATCCAGCGTCTTTTATCAAACGTCCTTCTCGGACGGCTTCCTCAAGACGTACGCCCATGCCGACCATCTCGGTGAAATCACTGGGCGCACTGGCAACCATTCGGTCATAATAAAATGAGCTTAAGGTTTTTAAGAAGATCTTTGTCATCTCTTTTTCCTCAAGAGGTGGACAAATTTGAGCGGCGATTTCACGCCACCTTTAAGCGTACTCCTTAAAGGTTTCCTTGTCCTTTTGTGACATTGATCTGAGTTGATCTCTGTCGGGTGCCATGTCCAAATTGTATTTGTATTGTTGGACGAAGGATTTTCCAATATCTCTGAAAGTGCTGATCGTAGCACGGTTTAAACCCATGTACCATTTGAGTGCGGCACCGGTTAAACTATCCTGGAAGTAGTGAATCAGCAGGTCCTAATTCTCCATCTGAGCTGACATTCGTCTAGCGTACATTGTCAAGTGACTTTGAGGGCAAGAGTTACCCTTGTACTTTTCAAAGTCGGGCACTTGGAACTTGTGCGGGACTTTCACATTGGGAACCAAGCAGAGATCTGCGGCATCCTTCCCAAATAGATCCTGACAGCGAATGGCTTGCAGCTCCTTCTGCATTTCCAAGAACTGCTCCTGGAATTCATCCATTCGGTCAAACATAGTTTCCTTTTTACCAGAAAGTATTGGCGAAATCTGTCCTCCTGGGACAGTGTGCACCACAGGGGGTGGTACCATGACTACGGCGGTGAATCTTGGCGTTTCCCGAAGTTTGTAACCTTCAGGAGTCTTCAGTATGCCTCTGGCATCTTCGCTTTCCCGAAGTTTGTAACCTTCAGGCCCAGCGGCTTCTGTTATGATTCCCTGATCCTCAGTGATCGGCGAAACATATCCTTCCGGGATATAGTTAACAGGCATACCCCAAGGGCGATCTTTCGGTATCTGATACCTAGGATCATACTTCTCCACTATGGGCGTTGAGGTGATTTCTGAGATCACAGTCCTTTGTAGCTGAGCTTCTGCCATGGCTTGCATGTCGTTACGAAGCTTTCTCATATCCTCTCTCAGAGCGTCGATCTCTTCTTTCAACTCTCTGTTTTCTTCCTCAAGATCATCCATCTTTTTCTGACGATTGGCCCGAGTGTTATACGAATGAGACAGTTTGACTCTAGAATCGAGACACAAATGTGAGATTCGTAGGTAAGAAGAATACGCGATGTGAGAATAATGAATGCAATGATTATATTAATTGTTTTTTGGTTTAATCAAAATAAACTTCGACAATTAGATTGCAAATATCAAACGGTGGGGAAACCCCCTTTTTATTGAAGTTCAAAGGATTACAGGAATGGAAATACAGTAGATTATAAAGTGCAGAAACAGAAGCCTAAGCTAATGGGTCCCGAGTCTTCTCTGAAGAGAAATCGGGTGCTGACTCTGGTACTTTCCTTTTCTTTGACCGGGGCTCTTGGGCCGTTGTCGGGTTGTCATTCCTTTGCCAAGCGAAAGGAGCGAGCAAATTCCTTTGGTCATCTTGATTCTCTATAGCATGTTGCTCCAAAATTTCAATCAGAGCATCTTTCTCTTTCAGTAATTGCTGTATTTTGATGCACTCTACGTCGAGGGTGCGGTACTTGTTCTTCCAAGACCTTCTCTCCTTCTGGACTTTGTTGAGAGTAACCTAAAGCTTTTCAGTTTCCGTCATGAAGTACATGACAGATTCCCTCGGCGGAAGAATTCTGTAACGAGGATAAGGCATCTTTAACTTGAGAGCTCTAGTTTGTACCTAGTGGAGATAAGGCTCCACCGAGACACAGTCCGATTTTCCCAGAGACTCTCGTCCTTTCTTATGAACGTGTTTCCAAGCGTGCACTATTTCCATCTTTAGTGCTCTGTCACTTTCTCCTTCCTTGAAGAAAAGACCTTCCAGATGAACACCCAGTGGGATGTGTCTCATCGGGTATCCAAATTGACGACGAACCAATACCGGATGGTAGTTGATTCCTCCTTTAGTTCCTATAAGGGGTACGTTGGGGAAATTTCCGCAACGATCGATGATTCTGATTCCATCATAAATCTTATTACACTAATCTATATTAGAGTTGGTAAGAGACATGATCTTCTGCGACCAATGTAAGACACTCTTGCAATCCCAAAAAGCGGCAGACTTGGGCAAGTGAGATATAAACCATTTATAAAGCAGAGGTACACAGCATGTGATCTCCCCTCCGCTGTACAAATTTCCCAAGTGTACAGAATGATACGCATCTGCGAGCAAAGTCGGCACAGGGTTTCCAATGAGAAAAACCTTAATGGAGTTTATATCGACGAAGTTATTGATGTTGGGAAACAAAAATAATCCGTAGGTGAGTAAAACAAAGATGCTTTCAAAAGCAGTCCCGTTCCCTATACTAGCAAAGTACAGAGCTTTCTTTGTTAAGAACCGGGCTGGAAAACCTTGGATGCCACCCTTAGTAGTCATGTGAGTCCTGACCTCAGACTCATCCAAATGAATTGCTCTTGCAATAGTCTGATTCTTTGGAATTTCTTCCAGTCCAGAAAATGGAGCTCGATCTGTGATGTGTAGATCGATCAGATGAGAATACTCCTCCAGCGTTGGTGCTAGCTGGTAATCCGGGAATGTGAAACAGTGATAAACCGGATCGTAGAATTGAATGAGCACATCCATGATTCCCTCAATCACATGGACTCTTAACAGTGGTAGCAGACCTCCGTGCTTGGCTCTGAAAGCCTCAGGGCTTGTGATCATCCTTGATAACCTTCTCAAATCTCCTAACTTTGGAACCTTGAAGGTATACTGATGAGTTCTCCTTCTACCGAAATCCATTAGCGTAATCCTCTTCTCTGATATTTGCAATCACAGTCTTAGTTTAATTTGAAAAACAGAGAGATTAGAAGAGAAGTTTTTTGAATGTTTTAATGTTTTATTAAATGAATGCATGAATGCAGCACACAAAAACATAGAAAAAACATGGGGTCAAAGGGTCGTTGTCATGAAGTCAGGGCTCTACCCATCCCCAAAGGTTTATACTAGGGTGATTTTTGTACCTGTACTCATTATCATCAGCTCCTCCCAGGAAGGCAGACAACAAGCGGATCGCCAGCGAGTTGTGTGCAATCTTAGAGTAAGTGCCATTCACCGAGAATAGATCACCAGCCTCAAATGAGGGTAGTATCGCGTAACAACTATTTTCGATAGTTTCTGCACTACGAAAGGGTTTGGCTCCTCAGCTTCTCAGACTTAACAACCGGCCCATTGGCTAGAAGAGTGAATGGGTTGCGTTGGTCAGCCTCCACTGAGGTTGATGGTCGACCCCGTCGCCATCACTTATCTTAAGTGTATACTCAATCTTTCCACATACGGCATCACCCGCATTCCCATTAGCAGAAAAATAAACATGTATATCAATTAGGAAAAGCAGTATATATATTTGTCCTAAACATCCTAGACCTATAAAGCTATGAATCCTAAGTTCCTGACAGAAAATGGGTTCCCCGGCGGAAGCCCCAATCTGTGGTTTTCACATAAGTGAAGAGAAGGAAGACCGTGCCTAGATCTAACTTTGACAGGGCCCCACGGTGGGCGCCATTTTTTCTGTTGGCGGCCACCGCCATGAAAATGACTTACCCAAGGTTTAAATTGTAAGAAAGAAAGAACGGGCCCCACGGTGGGCGCCATTTTTCTGTAGCGAGCGATTTTGGACGCGGTTCTTAAGCGCTGGTCGCTCTCTGCGGTTTGAGCTTGAACTACAGGTCGATTCATTTTTTATCCTATTGTGAGCTGAATAAGGAAGGGAAATAGATGTCTTCAATTAACCCTACTTGCATACGGAGTTTAAACAGCGGTCGGTTAGGTTACGGATGCTATCAATGTGGGGGGGCCTTTGTATTGGTTATTTGTATTTTCGCCAATACAGTTTCTTTCTTTTTATCTAGACAGAAGGTTTCTGGCGGGGAAACAGGATTAGGATGTTAGGACTGATGCTTTTGAATTACTGCTTTTGATTGATGGAGATATGGGATTTGGTTTTTTTGTTTAGTGTGCTCGCTAAGATCTTTTCTTTCGATCTTATGCCTACGTATTCCCGTTTACCGAAACAGGGAAATCAGAGCGTTTGTAGTTCCTCCTATTCTATGGGAGGAAATGGGTGTTTTGGTGTCTTGTTCAAAGCCCAAGACGTGAAGCGAAAGGTGGTTTGTATCTTGTTCAAAGCCCAAGATGTGAAGCTGAAAGGCCTCGACTTTAGAGAGAATTTGTCATCTCTAAAGAAAGATTAAAGGAGAATTACTTTAACCGGGATACACGGATCCTAGCAATGCCATAATTTCCTAAGAAGGGGTTTTATCCTGAAGGAGAAGACTTTAACTCAGTGTAGAGCAATGCCATCTTTCCTTAGGAATTTCTCATACTAAAAGAGGGACATTGGCATGGATGTAGATGATCCAGAGGCTTGCCGCTTACAGCAATTAGATGGAGGAAAAGGAGTTGTTGATGTTTGTGTAATGTGAACGAGGCACAACTTTGATGCTAAAAGGTTGATTGGATCAACCAGTGGTTTTCTTATACAAAGCCTAAGAGGAGGCTAATATATGTCTCGTACAAAGCCCGAGAGAGAGGCTAAAAGGTTTTGACCCGACGATGGAGTCGTTTGGTATCTCGTATAAAGCCCGAGATGGAGGCTGTTTGACTCAACAAGAGAGTTTTTTTTGTATCTCGTACGAAGCCCGAGATGGAGGCTGAAGGTTTTGTTTGGCTCAATAAGAACCTTTTTGTATCTCGTATAGAGCCCGAGATGGAGGCGAAAGGGGTGATTGACTCAACAAGGGAGTCTTTTATGTGTCTCGTACAAAACTCGAGAGAGAGGCTAAAAGTTGTTTGACTCCGCTGGGGAGAATCATTGTACAAAGCCCAAGAGAGAGGCTAACTTCCCTTGAGAATGATCATTATACAAAGCCTAAGAGGAGGCTATGGTGACTGTTCAATTAAGTGACAGGTCCAGTATACTGATTTTTACAGAGAAAATCAGTTCTTATATGAGCAACACTGTACTCATGGATTTGATTCAAGGATCCGGGTTATTCCTGCTCTTTAAGGAAGCGGGAAATCCGAAGGGTATTGAGACCGTCCGAGTCTATAGGTTTCCTTCCTATTTAACGAAGGGGTGCTTGAGAATGTCTTTGATACTCAAGGAGATAAGACTGTCCAAGTCTAGAGTTCCATCTTTCGTACCATGCTTTGAGAAACAGTAGTAGACTCTATGAAAGGATTGTTCTATGAAGATGATTAAGTTCTGTTCCTATACCTCTAGGAGTTCGTCGGGACAATTTGTACGAAGCCCAAGAGGAGGCTGGAATCTTTTAAGAAGCCGACGGGTCCTTGTACGAAGCCCAAGAGAAGGCTATCATTCCCGGAGGAAGAGATTATTATATGAAGCCTAAGAGGAGGCTGTGATTTCTTCTAAGAAGCCGTAGGGTCCTTGTACTAAGCCCAAGAGGAGGCGGGGTTGCTTTTAGGAAGCCTGTGGGTCCTTGTACGATGCCCAAGAGGAGGCCGATGCTTTTAAGAAGCCCGTGGGTCCCAAAGTTTCACCGAGAATAATTCATTTAGTAAACAGTTCTGAGGTTTGAAGAAATTCAAGAGAAGTTTCACCGAGAAAAATTCATCTCTGGGGAATAGAATTTCTTGACAATTCCTAATGAGGACAGCCGAAGAGAAGACTGTATCTGGTAATCCTATTGGGGATCTAGTTCAGTCTATTTCTAAGAGTGACAGTCTGAGAAAGGGTTCAAAAAGAATCTGCCTTTCACATCTCCATATTGTTTAACCCCAAGAGGAGGGGAGACTGTGTCTGGTAATCCTATGTGGATCTAGTTTTGACTGTAAGTTCAGAGTGATCAACAGGGCTTTACCTAGTGCTAGACGTATTTGCCGGGGAAACTCGAAATATCTATACTATTATTACACAGTTGATATGAGTTTATGAAAGGAGACTTACAGCGAAACAGCCCCACAATACAGTTATATATATATGAAAGCGGTAAATGAAAGCAATAACCACTTACTCGGTTGTAGAGCTTCCATGCTGTTTGGTTAGTTGTTCAACAAAGAAAGATTGAAAACAACAGTATATTCAAAATCAAAGGAGAAAGTGCTTTGAAAAAGGAATATTTGGGGGTTACACCTCAAGGAGAGGCCCAGGGTTTTATCAGTGAACGCACTGTTTGAATTTGTACAGAGGGACTTATACAAGTGACTGAGGCCCAAAATGTTTTTCTGTACAAAAGGATGGGTCTTACACTCTCTCAAGAGGCCCAAAAAGTTTTAAAGAAAGAAGAGTGGGGCTTATAACACGAGGGTAGGCCCAGTTTTCTTTTCGCTTAAAAATGGCGATCGCGCCGAGGTTTTCTTTTAACGCAAAGGGACTTATACAATAAGTGAGGCCCAAAATGTTTTTGGTTAAAAGGGGGTTGGGTCTTACACTCTATTAGAGGCCCAAAAGTGGTTTGAATGGGTCTTATAGCTCAAGGAGAGGCCCAAGGTTATTTTTCAAAAAGGGCGACGATCGCGCCGTTCGTTTTTTGACGGTATTGGGACTTATACAATACACTGAGGCCCAAAAATGATTTGGTCAAGAAAGGATTGGGTGTTACACTCTATTAGAGGCCCAAAGTGTTTTGAAAATGATTTATGAGGGTTGAATTAATCCAAAAACCCTAATTTGTTTTCAAAAATGTATTTAATTGAATAAAAATTCAATTAAAATGATCAAAATTGTTTAACATGTGAAAAACAAATTGTGATTTTGGATTAATGCTTCAAAAATTAAGTATTGACCTACAAAATAATTAGAAAGCATTAAAAGTTGCAAAATCAATGTAGAAAAAATATTTAAAATGTCAAAAACAATTAAAATATTAATTCTTTGCAAAAATATCAATTATATGAAATAAATAATATTTTTGGGATTTTTTGATAAAATAAAATATTTTAACATTTTTATGAATTATCAAAAAAAGAATCAACTCAAAATCATTAAAACTCAGAGAGAAATTAATTTTTGAATCAATTAAACAAAATCACAAAATTCAAATATTTGAATTTGGAAAAAAGGCGCCAAGAACAAGCTGAAGAACACGCGCGTGTTCTTGGATTCTCAGATTTGCATTTTCTCTCCAATCTCACTGAATACTTAATCATGTCATGCAATCCACATATCATTATGCTCGTCTCAACCTCACGATCATGTCTATGTCCATTAATTTCATTTAAATTAAACATACAACAAGTAATCACGAAAAATCCTCAAGAACCCTAATTTTTGCACGAAGGCTAGGATTTTTGATACACGATTCAAACAAAGCGATTAATTGAGGGAAAACATTCCATACATGATTATGAACATATGGCCAAATTATTGTGCGAGGAAATATGCATAGATTGAGAGATGACCAAGTATGTGCTTACCTCCAAGCCGTGACAGCAAGTGCAAAGTGATTTTTGATTTGGAGGTGTTACAGATGAGTGGTGATGATCTAAATAGCTTCCCTACACCCTATGGATTGTGTTTGAATGCTTGGACTTGATTGGAATTGGCTGGATCACTTTGTGGTACCTCAGCTGCAACTTGTTTGAAATTTTGAGCAACCAGCTGGTGATTTTGTGGAATTGGTGTTTCAGAAGTGATCTAAGTGTTTGGATCACTTGTATATGATGTATGTGAGGTGTGTGAGTGATTGGTTTGATTGGAATTGCTCTCAAACTCAAAACCCGATAGCTACCTTGCTAAGAAAGGCATTTTTGCCAAGAGAAAGAGATTTTGAGGAAAGCATCTGTTAGATGGCTTTGGTGTACTCAAACTGATCACAATTGAGCTCTATTTATAGTTGAGCAAGTTTGTTTTGCAAGGAATAGTGAATGGAAGCTAGTAAGTAGGTTTGGCCAATGTTGGCAAATGAAAATCCAAGTCTCCTCTAGCCATTGACTAGAGGTTAGGGCACAGAGCTTTGGTTCCCTTGGTCTTGGATAAGTCTTGACTGATTTCAGATGAGAATGGCTCAGTCCATGCCACCTTGATGCTTCCATTGAATGCTTCAATCCAAATTTGGAGTCTTGTCCCTATTTTGGCCATTCTAGGTTCAACATGCTATTTCTTGTTCCATGGACTTTGGAGGCTTGACTCGGTGATTGTCCCCTTTAGATTCAATCCTCTGAGGTGTCCAAGTGGATAGGAGCATTTGAATTTGGCTGATTTTGGCAAATTGAGCAAAGTTGCAAATTCTGCCTTGCCTTTGACAGATTTCAGCAAGGCAACTTGCCAATGTCATATCTCATGGTGTAAGTTGAATTTGGCAATGTTCTTGGCCATTTTGGAAAGCCCTTACATGATACAACAACTGTTTGAACAAGTTTGGTTTTGATCTCTTTTGATTCCAAGTGAAAAATCCCTCTACATTTGGCAAAAAGTGAGGTCAAATATGACTTAGTGAAATTTTCACTAAGTGTTTTAACAAAGTGTGATTTCTTGATTTTGATCACTCCATAACTCAAAATCCTTAATGAATTGGACTTAGGTCTAGTTGAAGTTTTAGTAGAGGGTAATGAGACCTACAAATCAAGCTTTGGATGAAAGAAAATGGCCTTGTGGTTTAGGAGTTATGACCCTCCAAAGTTAGTGTATTAGTGGTACTTTTTCCATAACTTAGAAAAATTTCTAAGTTTTATGGTTACCCCTTTTACAAGTTATCCCACTTTCTTTGGTTTTTCTTGATGAATGATGATTCAAATCATACATTAACATCATTTTAGGGTTAAAAATCCATTTTGGTGAAAAATCTCAAAAAGTCAAAGTTGACTTTTGTGCACAGTTGACTTTTTATCAGATGAATTCCAAACTGTGCAATTCTTCAGGAAATCATGTCCTTGACCTAAATAAAACTTGATGGACATGTTCCATGGGTGTCATAGGGTGTATTGAGGCATGTCCTAGGGTTTGGGAGCATGTCCTGGTCAAAAGTCAAAGTTACAGTTGACTTTCCTCGCGAAACCCTAATTGTGGTGCAGATGAAATTAAGACTTGTTGCTCAAGTTTCTTGGATTAATCCATTGTTCCAAATGGATCAATATAGTTCATTTGAGACCCTCAAACCCTCTCTTGAGGTATTGGCTCATGATTTGCCCTAAAAGTCAACTTAGGGGTGAATTAGGTCAAGAAACCCTAATTCCTGATTTTTGATGTATGCATCCCCTGAGGTCAAATTGACTTGATGTTTGGGTCCATGAGGTTCCATGGAGTATATTAGGTTATGTTTTGGATCATTGGCTTGTGCCCAGATGAAAAATTTCCATCTGGAGGCCCTTGTCGACCAAAACCCTAATTTGGTGACACTGTCGATATTGAGACTTAATCCACCTAAAAGGGAGCAGCCTTGTGCTTAATCCTTGAAGTGGGAGTCCTTTTGATCCTTTGTGGATGCTTGAGAGGTTATACAAGTTGAAGATCATGTCATTCCTTGATTGATCCCTTGTCTAAGAACTCAGAGAGGGCTTAAAACCCTAATTTTGATGGTAGTGGATGCTCACCCATCTTTGGGGAGACTGATGAAGTATGATGGTTCCCCCATATTGTGATGATGATTTGCACAATGATGGGACATCTTAGTGGTCAAAATTTGGGGTATGACAGTAGGAAACCAGGATCGAGGGGAAGTTTAAATCAGAAACTGAGATCAGTTCCTTGGTAGGAAACTAGGATCGAGGGGAAGTTTAAATCAGAAACTGAGACCAGTTCCTTGGTAGGAAACCAGGATCGAGGGGAAGTTTACATCAGAAACTGAGACCGGTTCCTTGGTAGGAAACCAGGATCGAGGGGAAGTTTAAATCAGAAACTAAGACCAGTTCCTTGGTAAGAAACCAGGATCGAGGGGAAGTTTATTTCAGAAACTAAGACCAGTTCCTTGGTAGGAAACCAGGATCGAGGGGAAGTTTACATCAGAAACTGAGACCAGTACTTTGGTAGGAAACCATGATCGAGGGGAAGTTTATTTCAGAAACTAAGACCAGTTCCTCGGTAGGAAACCTGGATCGAGGGGAAGTTTATATCAAAAACTTAGACCAATTCCTTGGTAGGAAACCAGGATCGAGGGGAAGTTTTACATTTTCTAAGCATCATCGCTTAGCAGAAGAAGATGAATGCGCAAGTTACCATTCATAACCACCATCAAAATTTCGGGTATTCCGATATTTAATCCTCTTGCACCCCGAATGCCCGAATACCTTCGCCATTCACACCTTCGGGTCCAAGAAGATTAAATAGGGGCATCTGTCATACCCTAAATTTTGACCACTAAGATTCCCCATCATTGTGCAAATCATCATCACAATATGGATGTACCATCATACCTTATTAGTCTCCCCAAAGATGGGTGAGCATCCACTGCAATCAATTTTAGGGCTTCAAGCTCTTTCAGAGCCTTTAGGAAAAAGATCAATCAAGAAGTGACATGATCTTCAACTTGTCTAAACCTCTCAAACATCCACAAAGGATCAAGAGGACTCCCACATCAAGAATCAAGCACAAGGTTGCAGCATTCTAAGTGGATCAAGCCTCAAGATCGCCAGTGTCACCAAATTAGGGATTTGGTCGACCAGGGCCTCCAGATGGAAATTTTCGTCTAGGAATGAGCCAATGCTTCAAAGCACAATCTAAAATACTCTAAGGGGCCTCATAAACCCAATCATCAAGTCAATTTAGCCACAGGGGATGCATTCATAAAAAATCAGGAATTAGGGTTTCTTGACCTAATTCACCCCTAAGTTGACTTTTGGGACGAAGCATGAGCCAAAACCTCGAGACATGATTTGAGGGTCCCTAATACACTACAAATGATTGATCTAAGAATCTTGATTCACAAGTTTCAAGTTCATCAGAACCACAGTTAGGGTTTCGTAGAAAAAGTCAACTGTGCCTTTGACTTTTGACCCAGGCATGCTCCCAAACCTTGGGACATGATTCAATACACCCTATAACACCCATGGAACATGTCCATAAAGTTTGATTTAGGTCAAGGACTTGATTTCATAGAGGATCGCACAGTTTGGAATTCATCTGACAAAAAGTCAACTGTGCACAAAAGTCAACTTTGACTTTTTGAGATTTTTCACAATTATGGTTCTTTGACCCTAAAATGATGTTAATGTGTGGTTGGAATCATCATTCATCAAGAAAAATCAAGAAAAGTGGGATAACTTGTAAAAGGGGTAACCATAAAAACTTAGAAATTTTCTAAGTTATGGAACAAAGTGGCTAGGGTACCAACTTTGGAGGATCATAACTCCTAAACCACAAGGCCATTTTTCCCCATTCAAAGCTGGATTTGTAGCTCTCATGGCCCTCTACAAAATCTTCAAACACAACTCATTCCAATTCATCATGTATTTTGAGTTATGGAATGATCAAAATGGCTGAAAACATGAAATGTCACTTTTTCCAACACTTAGTGAAATTTTCATTAAGTCAAAATCTGTCTTGCTTTTTTTCCAAAAGTATGGGGATTTTTCACTTGGATCCAAAAGGTATCAAGACAAACTATGATCACACACATGTTTTATCATATAAGGGCTTTCCAAAATGGCCATGAACTCCATGAAACTCGACTTAAGTCATGAGATATGACCATGCCAATATGCCTTGCTGCAAACTGTCATGGCAAGGCAAATTTAGGGATTTTGCTCGATTTGCCCAAATTTTGCAAAGGGCAAGCAAATCTCTCCATCTGAACACCTCAAGGGGGACCAAGGAGGGACAAACACTGATCCATTAGCCTCCCAAGTCTTTGGAACCAAAAGTAGCATGCCAAACCTAGAAATACCTAAAAGAGGGACAAGACTCCAATTTTGGTTTGGAGCATTTAATGGATGCACCAAGGTGGCATGGACTGAGTCTCTTCCAACTGAATTCAGTCAAGGATGATCCAAGAACTAGGGAACCAGCAGCCTGTGCCCTAACCTCTAGTCAATGGCTAGAGGAGACTTGGATTCCTATTGATCAACATTGGCCAAACCTCTGCAGCAGTTGCCATTCACTATTGCATCCAAAACAAACTTACTCTACTATAAATAGATCTCATTTGTGCTCAGTTTGAGTACACCAAAGCACTACAACACTTGCTTTCCTCAAAATCTCTTTCTCTTGGCAAAAATGCCTTCTTTAGCAAGGTAACTCTGAGTTTTTAAGTTAGAGAGCAATTCCACCATAGGTCATGATCCAAACACATCCAATATGTCATATCTAAGTTGTCCAAACCTTCACAAGTGACCTGTAACACCAAAATCACAAAGTCACCTCTCAAAACCTCAAAATAGGACTTTTGTACATTTTTCAAGCCATGTCTTGATTCAGTCACTTTCCAAACCAGATAAAACCTCAAACACACTCCAAATATAATCCTTGAACTATCCCAAATGGTTCCCCACATCTGGAACACCATTTGAGAGAGTTGCTATTTTAGGCCACTTTTGCCCCTTTTGCAAGAAAGAGCTCAAACTTGTTCCTGAGGTTTCCAGCTAATTCCAACCATCCTTAAAGCTTCTAAGGGAGCATTTGAGGGTGTCCAAAGCATCAAATCATTTCTGGAACAAAACCCTTGGCAGATTGGACAAAAGCTCTAAAAAGAGGTAAGCATCACTACTTGAATTCTTTGAATCATGTTTTCCTTTGATGTCCACTGATCATGCACATCTTATACATGTTATATGTGTTGTGTTTGCACCAATTCATCATGTAATTCATGCCTGTAATATGAGATAGCACAGAAAATGCAAATCATGGCCTATTTCAAAACCACTATCGGGTTTTTCAATAGGAACATGATCTAAAAAAAAACGCCACCACCATTGGATTCCTTGTGAAATTCTAGGCAGGATAGACCTAAATTTTGTCCAAATCCATGGAGAAATGAGAAAGTTATGGCCTTCACGTTTCTAACCAAAATCTTGCATTGCCTTGCCTTGGGCTAGGCTAAAAACAAGGCAAGCCTTGTATATTTGTGTTTGTGTTTACATACACGGATGTATCACCACCCCAGTAGTAAGGCGCGCATGCTATACACAAGAGGTCTGGGGTTCGAATCCCCCTCGCCCCAGACCCTCTTTTTGCTATGTTTTTCCACTTTTTTACTATTTTTCATATTATTTTTAATAGTTTGAAAAATTAATAACTCCCTCAATTTTAATTATTTTTTATTGGTTCTTTTTGCAAAAAATCACGCAAATGTTGAAATATTTTATTCCACAAAAAAATCAAAGTAATATTATTTATTTAATATAGTTATTATTTTTATGAATAAATTCATTTTAATTGTTTTTAAACATTTTTAAAGTGAATATTCATCTTGGAAATCAAAACCAAATGAGTTTTAATTCATCTTGTGATTAATCCCTCATTTTCCAAACCTTAACCATAAATCATAAGTTGTTTATTAGCACTTATATGGTATTTTTATCATTTTATTAATTTTCCTTGAATAAATTACTTTTAAATAATGAAATTAGGGTTTTATGGGTTTATTACCCTAAAAACAAATCTTTAAACTTTTTGGGCCTCTAATATAATGTAAGACCCAACCCTTTTTGAAAACCAAAATGATTTGGGCCTCAGTTTATTGTATAAGTCCCGATACCATCAAAAAGATCGGCGCGATCATCGCCTCTTTAACAAAAACTTTTGGGCCTCTCCTTGAGCTGTAAACCCCATCTCTTGTACAAAAATAACCTCTTTGGGCCTCTAATAGAGTGTAAGACCCAACCCTTTTTTTGAAACCAAAATATTTTGGGCCTCAATCATTGTATAACACCCACGGTGCTTTCAAAAATCTCGGTGTGATCGCCAGTTTAAAACAAAATCATTTGGGCCTACACTCGTGTTACAAGCCCCATTCCTTTTATTTAAACACCTTTGAGCCTCTTGAGAGAGTGTAAGACCCATCCCTTTGTACAGAAAACCTTTTTGGGCCTCAGTCACTTGTATAAGTCCCTGTACAAATCCCAAACAACAGTGCAATCACTGATAAAACCTTGGGCCTCTCCTCGAGCTGTAAGCCCCAATAATCTTTTCAAAATACTTTCTCCTTTGATTTTGAATATATGTTATTATCCAACTTTCTTTGTTGAATAACTAACCAAACAGCATGGAAGCTCTACAGCGGGTAAGTGTTTATCCGCTTTTATTTATCGCTTTCATATATATAACTGTATTGTAGGGCTGTTTCACTGTAAGTCTTCTTTCACTAACTTTTATATACTTGTCAAATATCCACTGTGTAATACTAGTATAGCTATTTAGAGTTTTCCCCGGCAACTACGTCTAGCACTAGGTAAAGCCCTGTTGGTCACTGTTAAATACAAAAAAAACTAGATCCCCATAGGATTTCCAGATACATTCTTCCCTCCTCTTGGGGTTAAACAATATGGAGACGTGAAAGGCAGCATTCCTTGTGAACCCTTTCTCAGACTGTCACCATTAGAAATTGTCAAAGAAACTCTAACTACCTAGAGGTGATCTTTTGTCTATGAATGGCATCTCTTGAGTTTCTTCCAATTCCTTGAACTTTCCTGGTATGATATATTCTCGGTGAATAACATGTCTTGAACTTCTCTTGGTTTGGGGACCCACAGGCTTCCTAAAAGCATCCCAACCTCCTCTTGGGCGTTGTACAAGGACCCTTCGGCTTCTTAGAAGTTCTCATGCCTTCTCTTGGGCTTAATACAAGGACCCTGATGACCTCTTAAAGGTATAAGACAAACCTTAGTCATCCTTTGCTAGAGCAGTCTTTCCAGTGTCAAAACTCTGGCTATTGTAGGGTTGATACTCATCCCTTAATACCCGTGCCTCCTCTTGGGCATAGTACAAAAGATAAAACTCTAGACTTGGACAGTCTAAACCTCTTGAGTCTCAAAGACATTCTCAAGTTCCTCTAAAACATAGGCAGAAATCCCGTCTCTCTCATGAGAATTCCCCGCATTTGGACCTGCCTAGGAATCTCAGTGACCTTCGGCAGTAAGATAGCCTCCTCTTGGGCTTTGTACAAATGATTCTCCCCAGCAGAGCTAACCTTTTCAGACTCTCTTGTTGAATCACCCCTTTATCCTCCATCTCGGGCTTCGTACGAGATAGAAAAACTCTCTTGTTAAGTATAAAAGACTTTCTTGTTGAGTCACACCTTTAGCCTCCATCTCGGGCTTCGTACGAGATAGAAAAACTCTCTTGTTGAGTATAAAAGACTCTCTTGTTGAGTCAACCCCTTTAGCCTCCGTCTCGGGCTTTATACGAGACACCAAATCACTCTCTTGTTGAGTATAAAAGACTCTCTTGTTGAGTTAATCTCCTTTTTAGCCTCAATCTCGGGCTTCGTACGAGACAGGGAATCACTCTCTTGTTGAGTATAAAATTCTCTCTTGTTGAGTCAACCTTTTTTAGCCTCCATCTCGGGCTTCGTACGAGATAGAAAATCACTCTCTTGTTGAGTATAAAAGGCTCTCTTGTTGAGTTGATCAACCTTTTAGCATCAAAGTTGTGCCTTGCTCATAACAGACAAACTTCAACAACTCCTCTTTAGAGATAACAAGTTCTCTCTCAGCCAAAACCCTTTAGCTTCACATATTGGGCTTTGAACAAGATACAAACCACCTTTCGCTTCACGTCTTGGGCTTTGAACAAGACACCAAAACATCTCTTTCCTCCCATAGAATAGGAGGAACTACGATTGCTCTGATTTCCCTGTTTCGTTAAACAGGAATACGTAGGCATAAGATTGCAAAAATCTTAGCGAGCATACTAATAAAAAAACCCAAAATCCCATACCTCCATATATCAACCCAAAAGCACCCAAATCCTAACATCTTACCAAAAACCTCGTAAATGATCCAGACATTCGAATCTTACACAAAATAAACCGAAGAGGGACCCACATCTTAATCGCATCTATAACCTAACAGACTGCTGTTCAAACTCAGTATGCAAGCAGGGTTAATTGGAGACATCTATTTCCCTTCCTTAATCAGCTCAATAGGATAAAAAATGAATCGAACTGTAGTACCCAAGTGATCGTGATTCAAGACCAAAAAAATTGCGCTAAAGGTGCGATCACTATTCTCACAACAATCATCTGGGCCTTTGTTAGGAGTGTAAGTCTCATCCCTCTGTACATAAACTTTGTTTTAAGTAATCATCTGGGCCTCTGATAGAGTGTAAGACCCAACACCCCATTTTGTAAATAGAAAATCTTTTAGCCTCATTCATCATGGGCTTTGTACAGGATACAAACAAACATTTGGGCCTCTATTAGAGTGTAAGACCCAACACCTTTGCTTCTCTCTTACTTAAGATCAAGTCATCTTCAAATTCAAAACATTCTACAATTTCTTTAAAACACTAATTCAATCTTGAAGAAGGTATCTAATCAATCACGATACACTTGGGTCTCTATCTAGAGAATAAAGACCCACCACCTTTCTCAATTCAATTCATAATTGTTTATATACTTGTTCATATATCTGTATATATACTTGTACATATCTTGTTAAGTTTCTCTTAGCATTTAAATCATCCTCAGTTTAGACTAGTTCAAATAATAGGATCTTTTCAATCAGTATAAATTAGTTCAAACAACTAGTTCCCTCTTGTACAAAGGAATTCTTCTCCCCAATAAAGTCAGCCTCCTCTTCGGCTTTGTTCAATTTACTCAACCTAGAAACACTTCAATAAAGAGAGGATTATTTCCTGGTGAAACCTCTTCTTGAACCCCTTTAACCCTGGGACAGTTCAACAAAGAAATGATTATTTCGCAGTGAAACCTTTCTTGAACTCTTCTTAGACTTGGAAAGTCTCAATCCTCAGCCTCCTCTTGGGCTACATACAAGTACCCACAGGCTTCTAAGAAGCATCCTCAGTCTCCTCATGGGCTTCATACAAGGACCCTAATGCTTCCTAAAATCATAGGATAGATCCTAGTCATCTTTATCAATACACCAATCCTAAGGAGAGTCAAAACCTCTAAGACATTCAAACACATCCTTTAAGTCTCTTCTGATCCTCAACAAGGTTTGGTTTTCATTTTAAAATCCCCAACTAGGGTCAGGTTACAAATAATAAATCCCCAAAAGAATCAAAGCCTTTGTGACAATTAATAATTCAACTCTCTTAAGGAAGAGTTAGTTTCCCTTTTTGATTCCTCAGAGCAGTTTGAACCTTCTCTTAAAATTTAAATTTCCTTAGCAAGAGTCAGTCTCCACTTAAATCCCGTCATCCTCCTCTTAGGCTTTATATAATGATTTCCCTAGCCAGCCTCAATCTTGGTCTTTGTACAAGACAAATATAATAATCCCCCCCAGTTAAGTCAGTTTTTAACTTTTTTTTTCCAGCTTCAACCTTGGGCTTTGATCATGGCACAAAATTTAACATCCCCACAAATGAGAATATGAGTCCTCTCTGTAGGAGGATATTTCCTATATACATCAAATTTCAAAACAAACAATTAAATTTTTTTTCCAAATACTTGATGTAAGTGGCACACTTGTTGATTCATAATCCAAGATGGAGTCCCTCCCTTATCATGGCTAAAGTTCTCTTTCATCTAAGCGATGTAAGTGGCAAACCTCTGGATTCTACACATCCAAGTCAATGTCCCTCTCTTAGCATGAAAAGATTCATAAAGGAAAAAGTGGCATTGCTCTACACTGAGTTAAAGCTTCTTCTTTCATGACGTTTCAATTCTCTTATAAAGGAATATATGGCAATGTTGGATTCCACACATCCCAGTTAAAGCAACTTCCCTTATAAATCAATTCTTCAATGTTTGTGTTAAATAGGTGAGATATATCCCTTTAGAGATGACAAATTCTCTCTCTCAGTCACTCTTTTAGGTTTAATCTTGGGCTTTAAACAAGACACAAATACACTTTTAGCTTCAATCTTGGGTTTTAAACAAGACACAAATACTCTTTTATCTTCAATCTTGGGCTTTGAACAAGACACCAAACAATTTCCTCCCACAGAATAAGAGGAACTACGAACGCTTTGATTTCCCCAAGTATCTTTATGTGAATATGTAGGCATAAGATTGCGAATCAAAAAAAATCTTAGCTCAAGTACCTTCCCAAAAACAATAGAAAACCCTAAAACAACAAAAATATCTCCTCAGCTTTCACAAAGGAAAAACTTTCCCTATTCAACAGCAAATGAATTTAAGCACCCAAATGATTCAACAGTAGAAACATATGCAAATAAAGGTTCCTATAGATTACTATAGATACTTAGGGTGTTAACAGCTTCCCTTTGTATAACCAACCCCTGATTCCATATCTCTTCGCATTTGTAAAGGAAAACACTTGCACGCATGGTTAGTTTAAGACATCTTTCCCTTCCTTTTAAGCTTCATAGGATAAATATAGAAATCAGAAAGTAGCACTAAAAGCGGTAGTGGTCGCGTCACAAAAAACTTGAGCTACAGAAAAATGGGGACTCTGCTAGGGATTTTATCTGACTTTTAAGAGGGTTAAGCCTTACATTACATATTTTTGTTGTTTTATTTGCTTTCTCATTTTCTATTTTCCATCCTACTACCTACTTATCTGCCATATTTGTTTTTTTATCTGGGAATGTGATTAATACACATGTGGTGAGTCAAAAAGTTCTCAGTGGGCTTGAGAGCTTATTTTAAGATAGGAGGTGGCAGACTCAAGAAGGCTTATATGGAGTGAATCCCGAAAAAGCTAACTTGAAAGTCCAACAAATGAGTAGAGGTACCCTTATGTAATTACTAATGTTAAGAGAGAAAGTCGCGAAAACATTACTTTTTTCGCTGGGCACCCGTGAAACTGAGGATTAGTAAACACTTAACCATTTGGCCATTTTAGGACATAGTGCAGTGACTATCGGAAATAGTCGATACGCGATACTACACTCAAATGAGATCCGTTTTAGGGATATTACAACTCTCATGAGTCAGTCGGTTTGCTGGTAATATTCTTAAGAGGGATCAATGATTTTGGGAACCTTGTTAGAACCCGTTCTACAGGTACAAAAAGAACCCCTAGTACATACCTTTGGGATGGGTAGATCCATGGCTCCATGCTCGTGACGAGAAACCCTTAAACCAATGTTTTCATATATTTGTGTTTGTTGCATTCATGCATTCATCAAAAACTTTCCAAAAAAAATTCAAAAAAATTTCAAAAGAACTAAAAAAACAGGGTGTTGCAAATATCATAAGCCGTGTTTTGGATTTTTGTAGAAGGAAAACTCAGAAGTACACCTTCAAAAGTCCAAAACTTGAAGACCTGAGAAGATTGATTACTAATCCAGAAGGTTTCAGGGCTAAGTATGGGGGGCTCTTATCCCTTTTAAAGGTCAACATGGTGGAAGGAATCCTATCTACATTAGTTCAGTTTTATGATCCAGTGTACCACTGCTTCACGTTTCCACATTATCAACTTACACCGACATTGGAAGAATACTCTCATTTAATTGATTTACATATCACTGATCAAGATCCATTCTTTGAACTGGAGGAAATTCCCAAAGATCAAATCATTGCAAGAGTCACGTCTTTGGAAGTATCAGATATCAAAACTCACATGACCACTAAGGGAGGAATTCAAGGTCTACCAGCTAGGTTTCTGTTGGAAAAAAGCCCTATACTTTGCCAGTATAGGAAACATAGTTGCTTTTGAGGATAACTTTGTTCTACTCACTTATGAATTATTCCTTTTCCCCAACATTGACAATTTCCTCGACATAAACGCTATCAAGATATTCTTAATTGGGAACCCAGTCCCAACTTTGCTGGCAGATGCTTACCACTCAGTGCATTTAAGGAACTTGTACAGTAGATGGATGATTACATGCTATGTACCATTACTCTACAAATGGTTTATTTCCCACTTACCCAAATCTGCTGCTTTTTGGGATCTCAAAAATGGTATACGATGGTCGCAAAAGATTATGTCACTCACTCACTCCGACATAGATTGGTACAATCGGGTCTATGACGGGATAAAGATCGTTGACAAATGTGGAAGTTTCCCCAATGTACATCTCATTGGTACTAAAGGAGGGATCAATTATCACCCAGTTTTAACTCATCGTCAGCATGGATACCTAATTAAGGATATACCTTACAACATTCATCTGGAAGGTTTTTTCTTCAAGGAAGGAGAAAATGACAGAGCACTCAAGGAAGAAATTGTGCATGTCTGGCATCATGTTCATAGGAAAGGAAGAGAGTCTCTAGGAAAACCAAATTGCATCTCCGTTGTAGCGAGCGATTTTGGGACGTGGTTCTTAAGCAGTGTCGCTCTAGGGTACTACAGGTCGATTCATTTTTTATCCTATTGAAGCTGATAAAGGAAGGGAAATAGATGTCTCCAACTAACCCTGCTTGCAAACTGAGGTTGAACAGTCAAAACTGTTGGTTTACAGATGCTATGTGGACGTGGGGTCTCTCTCCGCTTATTTTGTTCAGAACGAAATACCGAGACTATTCATGGGGAATTTGTTAGGATACTGCACCAGATTGGGTGGAGGTAGGGGACTTTAGGTTTTTTGATTAGTGTGCTCGCTAAGATTTCTCTTTCAATCTTATGCCTACGTATTCCCGTTTACCGAAACAGGGAAATCAGAGCGATCGTAGTTCCTCCTATTCTATGGGAGGAAAAAAAGGTTGTTTTGGTGTCTTGTTCAAAGCCCAAGACGTGAAGCTAAATGTGGTTTGTATCTTGTTCAAAGCCCAAGATGTGAAGCTGAAGGGTCTATTTGTATCTTGTTCAAAGCCCAAGATGTGAAGCTAAAGGGTTTTGACTTTAGAGAGAATTTGTCATCTCTAAAGAGGGGTATTTGGTCTGTTTGTCACAACTGTTGGGTGACTGATTATAAAGGAGAATTATTTTAACTGGGATATGTGAATTCAGTAATGCCATAATTTCCTTTATAGGGGATTTTTATCCTGAAGGAGAAGACTCTAACTCAGTTTAGAGCAATGCTATCTTTCCTTAGGAATTTCTCATGCTAAAAGAGGGACAATGGCGTGGATGTAAATAATCCAGAGGCTTGCCGCTTAATTAGATGAGGGGAAAAGGAGTTGTTGATGTTTGCATACTGTGAACGAGGCACAGATTTTGATGCTAAAAGGTTGATTGACTCAACCGGGGTTTTCCTTATACAAAGCCTAAGAGGAGGCTAATGGCCCAACAAGAGGGTGTTTTTATGTGTCTCGTACGAAGCCCGAGGGAGAGGCTAAAAGGGGTTGACTCAACAAGAGAGTGCTAATGTAGCGAGCGATTTTGGACGCGGTTCTTAAGCGCTCGTCACTCTCTGCGGTTTGAGCTTAAACTACAGGTCGATTCATTTTTTATCCTATTGTGATCTGAATAAGGAAGGGAAATAGATGTCTCCAATTAACCCTGCTTGCATACTGAGTTTAAACAGCGGTCTGTTAGGTTACGGATGCTATCAATGTGGGGGGGCCTTTGTATTGGTTATTTGTATTTTCGCCAATACAGTTTCTTTCTTTTTATCTAGACAGAACGTTTCTGGCGGGGAACAAGGATTAGGATGTTAGGACTGATGCTTTTGAATTACTGCTTTTGATCGATGGAGATATGGGATTTGGTTTTTTTGTTTAGTGTGCTCGCTAAGATATTTTCTTTCGATCTTATGCCTACGTATTCCCGTTTACCGAAATAGGGAAATCAGAGCGTTCGTAGTTCCTCCTATTCTATGGGAGGAAATGGGTGTTTTTGTGTCTTGTTCAAAGCCCAAGACGTGAAGCGAAAGGTGATTTATATCTTGTTTAAAGCCCAAGATGTGAAGCTGAAAGGTCTCGACTTTAGAGAGAATTTGTCATCTCTAAAGAAGGATTAAAGGAGAATTACTTTAACCGGGATACGCGGATCCTAGCAATGCCATAATTTCCTAAGAAGGGGTTTTATCCTGAAGGAGAAGACTTTAACTCAGTGTAGAGCAATGCCATCTTTCCTTAGGAATTTCTCATACTAAAAGAGGGACATTGGCATGGATGTAGATGATCCAGAGGCTTGCCGCTTACAGCAATTAGATGAAGGGGAAGGAGTGTATTGTGTTTGGGTATTGTGAACGAGGCACAACTTTGATGCTAAAAGGTTGATTGGATCAACCAGTGGTTTTCTTATACAAAGCCTAAGAGGAGGCTAATATATGTCTCGTACAAAGCCCGAGAGATAGGCTAAAAGGTTTTGACCCGACGATGGAGTCGTTTGGTATCTCGTATAAAGCCCGAGATAGAGGCTGTTTGACTCAACAAGAGAGTTTTTTTTGTATCTCGTACGAAGCCCGAGATGGAGGCTGAAGATTCTGTTTGGCTCAATAAGAACCTTTTTGTATCTCGTATAAAGCCCGAGATGGAGGCGAAAGGGGTGATTGACTCAACGAGGGAGTCTCTTATGTGTCTCGTACAAAGCCCGAGAGAGAGGCTAAAAGTTGTTTGACTCCGCTGTGAAGAATCATTGTACAAAGCCCAAGAGAGAGGCTAACTTCCCTAGAGAAGGATCATTATACAAAGCCTAAGAGGAGGCTATGGTTACTGTTTCATTTGAGTGACAGGTCCAGTATACTGATTTTTACAGAGAAAATCAGTTCTTATATGAGCAACACTATACTCATGGATTTGATTCAAGGATCCGGGTTATTCCTGTTCTTTAAGGAAGCGGGAAATCCGAAGGGTATTGAGACCGTCTGAGTCTACAGGTTTCCTTCCTATTTAACGAAGGGGTGCTTGAGAATATCTTTGATACTCAAGGAGATAAGACTGTCCAAGTCTAGAGTTCCATCTTTCGTACCATGCTTTGAGAAACAGTAGTAGACTCTATGAAAGGACTGTTCTATGAAGATGATTAAGTTCTGTTCCTATACCTCTAGGAGTTCGTCGGGACAATTTGTACGAAGCCCAAGAGGAGGCTGGAATCTTTTAAGAAGCCGACGGGTCCTTGTACGAAGCCCAAGAGAAGGCTATCATTCCCGGAGGAAGAGATCATTATACGAAGCCTAAGAGGAGGCTGTGATTACTTCTAAGAAGTCGTAGGGTCCTTGTACTAAGCCCAAGAGGAGGCGGGGTTGCTTTTAGGAAGCCTGTGGGTCCTTGTACGATGCCCAAGAGGAGGCCGATGCTTTTAAGAAGCCCGTGGGTCCCAAACCAAACAAACGTTCAAGAAAAGTTTCACCGAGAATAATTCATTTAGTGAACAGTTCTGAGGTTTGAAGAAATTCAAGAGAAATTTCATCGAGAATAATTCATCTCTGGGGAATCGAATTTCTTGACAATTCCTAATGAGGACAGCCGAAGAGAAGACTGTATCTGGTAATCCTATTGGGGATCTAGTTCATTCTATTTCTAAGAGTGACAGTCTGAGAAAGGGTTCAAAAAGAATCTGCCTTTCACATCTCCATATTGTTTAACCCCAAGAGGAGGGAAGACTGTGTCTGGTAATCCTATGTGGATCTAGTTTTGACGGTAAGTTCAGAGTGATCAACAGGGCTTTACCTAGTGCTAGACGTAGTTGCCGGGGAAACTCGAAATATCTATACTATTATTACACAGTTGATATGAGTTTATGAAAGGAGACTTACAGCGAAACAACCCTACAATACAGTTATATATATATGAAAGCGGTAAATGAAAGCAATAACCACTTACTCGGTTGTAGAGCTTCCATGCTGTTTGGTTAGTTGTTCAACAAAGAAAGATTGAAAACAACAGTATATTCAAATTTAAAGGAGAAAGTGCTTTGAAAAAGGAAGATTTGGGGCTTACAGCTCAAGGAGAGGCCCAGGGTTTTATCAGTGAGCGCACTGTTTGAATTTGTACAGAGGGACTTATACAAGTGACTGAGGCCCAAAATGTTTTTCTGTACAAAAGGATGGGTCTTACACTCTCTCAAGAGGCCCAAAAAGTTTTAAAGAAAGAAGAGTGGGGCTTATAACACGAGGGTAGGCCCAGTTGTCTTTTCGCTTAAAAATGGCGATCGCGCCGAGGTTTTCTTTTAACGCAGAGGGACTTATACAATAAGTGAGGCCCAAAATGATTTTGGTTAAAAGGGGGTTGGTCTTACACTCTATTAGAGGCCCAAAAAAGGTTTTAAATGGGTCTTATAGCTCAAGGAGAGGCCCAAGGTTATTTTTCAAAAAGGGTGACGATCGCGCCGTTCGTTTTTTGACGGTATCGGGACTTATACAATACACTGAGGCCCAAAAATATGATTTGGTCAAGAAAGGATTGGGTCTTACACTCTATTAGAGGCCCAAAAAAGGTTTTAAATGGGTCTTATAGCTCAAGGAGAGGCCCAATGTTATTTTTCAAAAAGGGCGACGATCGCGCCGTTCGTTTTTTGACGGTATCGGGACTTATACAATAAACTGAGGCCCAAAAATGATTTGGTCAAGAAAGGATTGGGTCTTACACTCTATTAGAGGCCCAAAAGTGTTTTGAAAATGATTTATGAGGGTTGAATTAATCCAAAAACCCTAATTTGTTTTTAAAAATGTATTTAATTGAATAAAAATTCAATTAAAATGATCAAAATTGTTTAACATGTGAAAAACAAATTGTGATTTGGGATTAATGCTTCAAAAATTAAGTATTGACCTACAAAATAATTAGAAAGCATTAAAAGTTGCAAAATCAATGTAGAAAAAATATTTAAAATGTCAAAAACAATTAAAATATTAATTCTTTGCAAAAATATCAATTATATGAAATAAATAATATTTTTGGGATTTTTTGATAAAATAAAATATTTTAACATTTTTATGAATTATAAAAAAAAGAATCAACTCAAAATCATTAAAACTCAGAGAGAAATTAATTTTTGAATCAATTAAACAAAATCACAAAATTCAAATATTTGAATTTGGAAAAAAGGCGCCAAGAACAAGCTGAAGAACACGCGCGTGTTCTTGGATTCTCAGATTTGCATTTTCTCTCCAATCTCACTGAATACTTAATCATATCATGCAATCCACATATCATTATGCTCGTCTCAACCTCACGATCATGTCTATGTCCATTAATTTCATTTAAATTAAACATACAACAAGTAATCACGAAAAATCCTCAAGAACCCTAATTTTTGCATGAAGGCTAGGATTTTTGATACACGATTCAAACAAAGCGATTAATTGAGGGAAAACATTCCATACATGATTATGAACATATGGCCAAATTATTGTGCGAGGAAATATGCATAGATTGAGAGATGACCAAGTATGTGCTTACCTCCAAGCCGTGACAGCAAGTGCAAAGTGATTTTTGATTTGGAGGTGTTACAGATGAGTGGTGATGATCTGAACAGCTTCCCTACACCCTATGGATTGTGTTTGAATGCTTGGACTTGATTGAAATTGGCTGGATCACTTTGTGGTACCTCAGCTGCAACTTGTTTGAAATTTTGAGCAACCAGCTGGTGATTTTGTGGAATTGGTGTTTCAGAAGTGATCTAAGTGTTTGGATCACTTCTATATGATGTATGTGAGGTGTGTGAGTGATTGGTTTGATTGGAATTGCTCTCAAACTCAAAACCCGATAGCTACCTTGCTAAGAAAGGCATTTTTGCCAAGAGAAAGAGATTTTGAGGAAAGCATCTGTTAGATGGCTTTGGTGTACTCAAACTGATCACAATTGAGCTCTATTTATAGTAGAGCAAGTTTGTTTTGCAAGGAATAGTGAATGGCAGCTGGTAAGTAGGTTTGGCCAATGTTGGCAAATGAAAATCCAAGTCTCCTCTAGCCATTGACTAGAGGTTAGGGCACAGAGCTTTGGTTCCCTTGGTCTTGGATAAGTCTTGACTGATTTCAGATGAGAATGGCTCAGTCCATGCCACCTTGATGCTTCCATTGAATGCTTCAATCCAAATTTGGAGTCTTGTCCCTATTTTGGCCATTCTAGGTTCAACATGCTATTTCTTGTTCCATGGACTTTGGAGGCTTGGCTCAGTGATTGTCCCCTTTAGATTCAATCCTCTAAGGTGTCCAAGTGGATAGGAGCATTTGAATTTGGCTGATTTTGGCAAATCGAGCAAAGTTGCAAATTCTGCCTTGCCTTTGACAGATTTCAGCAAGGCAACTTGCCAATGTCATATCTCATGGTGTAAGTTGAATTTGGCAATGTTCTTGGCCATTTTGGAAAGCCCTTACATGATACAACAACTATTTGAACAAGTTTGGTTTTGATCTCTTTTGATTCCAAGTGAAAAATCCCTCTACATTTGGCAAAAAGTGAGGTCAAATCTGACTTAGTCAAATTTTCACTAAGTGTTTTAACAAAGTGTGATTTCTTGATTTTGATCACTCCATAACTCAAAATCCTTAATGAATTGGATTTAGGTCTAGTTGAAGTTTTTGTAGAGGGTAATGAGGGCTACAAATCCATCTTTGGATGAGAAAAAATGGCCATGTGGTTGAGGAGTTATGACCCTCCAAAGTTAGTGTATTAGTGGTACTTTTTCCATAACTTAGAAAAATTTCTAAGTTTTATGGTTACCCCTTTTACAAGTTATCCCACTTTCTTTGGTTTTTCTTGATGAATGATGATTCAAATCATACATTAACATCATTTTAGGGTTAAAAATCCATTTTGGTGAAAAATCTCAAAAAGTCAAATTTGACTTTTGTGCACAGTTGACTTTTTATCAGATGAATTCCAAACTGTGCAATTCTTCAGGAAATCATGTCCTTTACCTAAATCAAACTTGATGGACATGTTCCATGGGTGTCATAGGGTGTATTGAGGCATGTCCTAGGGTTTGGGGGCATGTCCTGGTCAAAAGTCAAAGTTACAGTTGACTTTCCTCGCGAAACCCTAATTGTGGTGCAGATGAAATTGAGACTTGTTGCTCAAGCTTCTTGGATTAATCCATTGTTCCAAATGGATCAATATAGTTCATTTGAGACCCTCAAACCCTCTCTTGAGGTCTTGGCTCATGATTTGCCCTAAAAGTCAACTTAGGGGTGAATTAGGTCAAGAAACCCTAATTCCTGATTTTTTATGTATGCATCCCCTGAGGTCAAATTGACTTGATGTTTGGGTCCATGAGGTTCCATGGAGTATATTAGGTTATGTTTTGGATCATTGGCTTGTGCCCAGATGAAAATTTTCCATCTGGAGGCCCTGGTCGACCAAAACCCTAATTTGGTGACACTGTCGATCTTGAGACTTAATCCACCTAAAAGGGAGCAGCCTTGTGCTTAATCCTTGAAGTGGGAGTCCTTTTGATCCTTTGTGGATGCTTGAGAGGTTATACAAGTTGAAGATCATGTCATTCCTTGATTGATCCCTTGTCTAAGCACTCAGAGAGGGCTTAAAACCCTAATTTTGATGGTAGTGGATGCTCACCCATCTTTGGGGAGATTGATGAAGTATGATGGTTCCCCCATATTGTGATGATGATTTGCACAATGATGGGACATATTAGTGGTCAAAATTTGGGGTATGACAGATGCCCCTATTTAATCTTCTTGGGCACGAAGGTGTGAATGACGAAGGTATTCGGGCATTCGGGGTGCAAGAAGATTAAATATCGGAATACCCGAAATTTTGATGATTGTCATGAATGGTAGCTTGCGCATTCATCTCCTTTTGCTAAGCAATGATGCTTAGAAAAGGTAAACTACCCCTCGATCCTGGTTTTTAGCCAAGGAACTGGTCTCAGTTGCTGATTTAAACTTCCCCTCGATCTTGGTTTCCTACCAAGGAACTGGTCTAAGTTTCTGATGTAAACTTCCCCTCAATCCTGGTTTCCTACCAAGGAACTGGTATAAGTTTTGTAATGCCATATAAGTTTTCGTTTGGGGGCTTACATCATACTTTTCTCGGGGTCTTTCCGGAGAAATGCCATATGATGGGATCCAATTTTGAGGTGCCAATGACCTTTTCATCAGTGGTCTTTTCGGAGAAAAACTGCTGTATTGCTGACTCTCTGCTTAAGAGTCTTTCTCTGGGGATTTTCCTTAATCCGGGAAAGCGAAAATATCACCTTCAATGGCGAAGAGTGACATTTGTTGAAGGTTCTCTGGTCTTTCAGAGGTTCAAGTTATCAAAGTGGTCGAAGGCCAACTTCCTCTCAGAAATAAACTGGAGGCGAGGTTGTTCAAACGCAGCGTTTCCTGACGAGGCAAGAACTGGCAACTCGATTGAGAGGACTGTTATCACTAGGGGACGAGACCAACTAGAGTGATAGTGACGCAATATGAAATGTAAATGCAAATCAATAATGCATGATGTATGTATGTATATGCTGACAAAACTGACGCGACATACAAACTAAAAGATGAACATGACTGGATACTCGGCCATCGCGGGGCGTGTAAAAATATCGCTGGTTCAAAATAGCAATTCCACCTTGCTTAGGAGAGATAATCCCCGTTGGGGAGCTACCGTTGGTCGGGCTTAGGAGATAAGAACTCGGCCGAGGATGTCAGACGAAACATGGTCTCTGACATTGCTGATCCTTCATTCAGGCGTACTGGTCTAGAAGGAGTACTTTGATTCTGCACTTTGAGGTTCAAACACCTTTGGAGACGCGATTGATGTTCTTTTGATGTTTAACAGTCAAAAGAAATTGCCATCTCTATTTTAAAAAAGCAGAAAAAGTTTTAACAAGTATATTAATTTTTGTTTCATTTCAAGAATCGTTAATCATGTTAACAACGTCGTTCTGTAAAGCTAAAACAAATAAGAATTATAAACAAAAGCACAAGGGCTCAAATTTTATTGATAAGATGGAGATCAGCCAAACGCGTGATTCCAAAGAGTATATACAAAGTTTGAAAATGGTAATTTACAGGGAAAAGGGCTACGTTAAAACATAACGACCACTATCCTTCTACCAACTTTGAATTCGGGGCATCCTGAGCTTCTGTCGAAGATGACCTTGACTAGAGTTTTCCTCCGATGGATGCTGTAACTGCTGCTGAGGGACTTGCCTCTGTTGAACATAGTTACTTGCCATTATCCCTAATTTTTGCCTGGATTGTACTATGATGTTTCCAATCCACCGGGATAATTTTTTTCATGTCTCTAACTTTTGCCTGGACCGCCCTTTCGGGTTTTCAATCCACCGAGGCGTTTTTTTTTTTTTTTTTTTTTTTAGGCGAAGTATTTCTTGACTACGTCAACATTCGTGGGGTAGGCAAATTCCTCTCCGTCCATGGTTGCAAGTCTCAAGGCGCCGCCTGAGAAAGCTTTCGTGACCACATAGGGGCCATCATAATTTGGGGTCCATTTGCCCCGAGAGTCAGTGAGAAATGATTGTATCTTCTTGAGCACAAGGTCTCCTTTTCTGAAAACACGAGGTCGGACCTTTTTGTCGAACGCCCTTTTCATTCTCTGTTGATACAACTGACCGTGGCATAGTGCCATGATTCGTTTCTCTTCGATCAAGTTCAGTTCATCGTGTCGACTTTGACACCATTCAGCTTCTGAAAGCTTAGCTTCCATCAATACCCGAATTGATGGGATCTCTACTTCTATGGGGAGAACTGCCTCCATGCCATATACTAGAGAGAAAGGGGTTGCCCCAATTCCGTTTCCGTAATGATTGACAGCTCCGTCAAAGATAAGTCCCCACTAGGAACCTGGTTCTGGCCCTTCACTGGGTAGCGGTTCATCACAATCTTTCATTTTTAGATACATGACATCTTCGTCTGGGAAGTCAAACCCGATTGATTCCTGATCGTCAATCGATTGATGAGCCAAATGATCGGCTAAAATACTTCCTTTAACGACTTTCTGAGCGTGGTACTCTATGTCATATTCTGATAATAGCATCTGCCAACGGGAAATTCTTCCCGTGAGAGCAGGCTTTTCGAAAACGTACTTGATTGGATCCATTTCGGAGACCAACCAAGTAGTGTGACGAATCATGTACTGGCGAAGACGTTTGGCTGCCCAAGCCAAAGCGCAACAAGTTTTCTCAAGCATCGTGTACCGAGTCTCGAGTCAGTGAATTTCTTGCTTAGATAGTAGATGGCAGACTCTTTCCTTTTGGTTTCGTCTTGTTGGCCAAGTACACATCCCATTGAGTCCTCTAAGACTGTGAGGTAAATGATCAGTGGTCTTCCTTCCACTGGAGGTGATAGAATCGGAGGATTCAACAAATATTCCTTGATACTGTCGAAGGCGGTTTGGCAATCTTCTGACCAAACGCAATCCTGGTTCTTTTTGAGTAACTTGAAGATCGGCGCTCATGTCACGGTCATGAGGAATATGAATCTGGAGATGTAGTTCAACCGTCCCAGGAATCCTCTTACTTGTTTTTCAGTTTTCGGAGAAGGCATTTCTTGAATGGCCTTGACCTTGTCTGGATCAACTTCAATTCCCTTTTGGCTGACGATGAACCCTAGTAGTTTCCCTGAACGGACACCGAAGGTGCACTTGTTAGGATTCAAGAGGAGCTTGAATTTTCTTAGACGTTCGAACAATTTTGACAGATGTTCAACGTGCTCACTCTCTGTTTGTGATTTTGCAATCATATCATCGACATACACTTCGATTTCCTTGTGTATCATGTCATGAAACAGAGTAGTCATGGCCCTTTGATAGGTTGCCCCGGCGTTCTTCAAACCGAACGGCATTACCTTGTAACAAAAGGTGCCCCATGGGGTAATGAACGAAGTTTTCTCCATGTCTTTCAGCGCCATTTTGATCTGGTTATAGCCCGAGAATCCATCCATGAAGGAGAAAACTTTGAACTTTGTTGTACTGTCTACCAGCATGTCAATGTGTGGTAAAGGAAAGTCGTCCTTTGGACTAGCCTTGTTTAGTTCCCTATAGTAGACACACATTCTGACCTTTCCGTCCTTTTTGGGAACGGGTACGATGTTGGCTAACCATTGAGGATATTCAGATGTAGCGAGAAAACCCGCGTCGATCTGTTTCTGTACCTCCTCTTTGATTTTGATGGCCATGTCCGGGTGAGTCCGTCTCAACCTTTGCTTTACTGGCGGACATTCCGATCTTAACGGTAAGTGATGTTCCACGATGCTGGTATCCAACCCTGGCATATCCTGATAGGACCAAGCGAATACATCAGGAAATTCTTTGAGAAGCTTTATCAAACTCTCTTTGGCAGTTGGACTGAGCAGTGCCCCAATCCTGATTTCTTTTCTCTCTTTTTCTAAACCCAAGCTTACTGTTTCCAACGGCTCTTTGTGAGGTTCAATGGACCTTTCCTCTTGTCTGAGTAGTCGAGAGATCTCTTCTGGAATTTTGTCGTTATTTTCTTCTTCAGCCTCGAATACCGGGAACTCAAAGTCGGGAGAAGGCATAGAATCGTATGTTTCAACGGGGTTTAAAACAAGCAATTTGTATGACGTGATGATTCGTGCTTAGAAGAGATAGAGAAAATGCAAGTGTGTGCAGTGTAGTTATTTTACTGCTTGTTTTTATTTGAATTATTTTTTAGGATTACCATTTTCTGAAAAAGCAAAAAGAGAAAACAACAATTAATGCGGAAATTACAGAACGATGTTATTTTATTAATGAACAAGTCGATTCTCGAAACTACAGCCCTATAAAACAAAACTCTGTCGCTTTGGGCTAAGCGAAGAGGGAAAATTTACAGAAAGCGAGCCCTATTAAAACATCCGTTTCACCTGGGCAGGGTGAAAGGTTAAATATGGCAATTACTTTGACTGATGAACGATCTTCGGAACCTCGACGGCAACCATTTGGCGGCGAACTCCTCGGTGAATCACAAAGTCTGGCACCTTCCTTGATTTGTCTTCAGAAATAACGCTAATTTCTGGTGGAGCAGGATCATTGGAATCTGTCTCCCAGGCAGAGTTGTCGTAGGGGGATTCCTCTGTTGTATTTTGCATAGCATTTGTTCTCTCAGGTGTATCTCCCCATCCAGTAGGCTGGATATCTTCGAGCCTGATACGAGAGCTTTCGGGAGCGGTGTACTTGACCATATAGTCGTATTTTCCACTCGGTTGTCCCAGAGTGTCCCAAACTTCTTTGGAACTGGAGGAGTCATCTCTCTCGATGATGTTAGCCTCAGGAAAAGCATAGTTGATGAATTCAAGTCCTGCAAACGTTGCAAATTCATCGTCGTACTGAGTAGTTTCCGAATGACCTGAGTGTTGATCCCATGACATGGTGGGGACACAGGTATTCTGTTCAATGATGCTCAGCTGAGTTTCATTACTCGGCTGACTTTCTTGCCCCAAGTTTCCTAGGTAAGGTTGCCACATTGGCAGGCCATCCATTGGGCCATAGTAATTGTAGTCAAAATTGTCTTTCATCGGAGTGTCTTCCTCTAATGAATTTGGCGGAGCACGGCATCCTTCCGGATAACAATCTCCATATATCATTTCGACGTCTGATCTTGGTATAAATCTCGGACTTTATGTAGGAAAGCAAAAAGGCATAGGCACCTCTTCCTGAGACATATAACCGTCCTTGTTAAGGTAGGACTTCCACTCTTCATCCGTGTCTGAGGGATCTTCCTCATTGATAGCATGAACTGTCTGAGACACTGGGTGAAGGAAACCTCCACTGTGGAAGAGATTTTGAAGGGGATGAAGACTTTCATCGCCGGCAGTTGTATGGGTGCAGGTTGTAGAAAAACCAAGACCCTTCTTTGTTTTATTGTCAATGGGAATGACAAGCTGTCCCCATCCTTTTGTATCGGTACTCTCGACCGCTTTGATAGCATCTTTGTATGAGGAAATCGAGGTTCCTACTTTGAAATGATTGTCCTTGCTCACCGAAAGTGCTTGGAACTGCATTCCAATAACCTCCTCAGATTCTATACCAGCAGATGATGACAAGTTACTCACAAGCAAAGCCTGTTCTCCACAGACTGTGATGAGTTGGCCGTTCTGGACGAACTTTAGCTTTTGGTGGAGGGTGGAAGTAACCGCTCCAGCCTGGTGTATCCAAGGTCTTCCTAATAAACAACTGTATGTTGCCCGGATGTCCATGACCTGGAAAGTGACTTGGAAAGTATGAGGACTGATAGTTATGGGAAGATCAACTTTGGCGATAACTATTTTTCTGGATCCGTCGAACGCTTTGACGACGACCTCGCTGATTCTCATCGGAGGGCCTTTGAATGATAATTGCATCAAAGTGGACTTCGGCATAACATTCAGGGCTGACCCTGTGTCTACCAGTACGCTGGCTAAAGCATCGTCCTGGCAGTTAACTGTGATATTGAGCACCATGTTATGACGGCGACCCTCTTCGGGTAATTCCTCATCACTAAATCCCAAATTATTGCAGGAAGTGATGTTAGAGACAATGTTATCGAACTGTCTGATTGTTACATCCTGTTCCACAAAGGCTTGCTCCAAGACTTTCTGTAGAGCCTCCCTGTGGGCTTCTGAACTGAGTAACAGTGATAATACCGAGATCTTTGAAGGAGTTTGTAACAGTTGATCGACAATGTTGTATTCACTCCTTTGGATGAGTTTCAGCATCTCATCATTATTTTTTGAAAGGTCGGGATTACTGGATTGACCGACTGGTTGATCAGGAGTTTCCGTCTGAAGTTCCTTTTCCTTGTTAGGTTCTCCAACTCCTCAGTTGAAGATTATACCGCTCCGTGTTACACGACTGATGTCTGCAATATTCACGACGGAGGGTAATGGAATTTCCTTTCCATTTTCAACTGTCGTTGCACCGTATTTATAAGGGATAGCCTTAGTTGATTCACACGGTAGTGGTCCCGGTAGATAGATGACTACAGGAGCCTTCTGATTTTTCTAACCATCATAATTAATCTCGATCCGTTCCCGGTTGGGAAACTTAGATTCGTCAAGTAGAGGGATAATGGCAAAAACATCCCTGGTCTGGTGATGACCAGAGATTGTGACAACATCCTCGACTTGCTCGGCAAGGTAGTTCGGCGTCCAGTTGATGGGTCCAGAACCCGAATAGGGACGAATTTCTCCATGATCGACCTGACCCTGAAGAGCTGCTCTCACAAGGTAACACCCTTGGTTACTTTCCGAACAGACGCCGTAACGTTCATAGTTGTGTGGTGGCACCTGGCCACGCCCACTTTGAATACAATGTAACCTCACTAGGTTAGCTTCCACAGATCAGACATCCTGACTCTGACGCCGAGTGGGGTTTCTGTTATTGATACTAATTTGCTGAGTATCTTCATCCATATAGATTGGCATCCACCAGTGATTTAACAAGTGCTGAAGTGCCTCTTGGACAAGGGTACAACCTCGATCGTTTTCGCAACCCGCTTTACAGCTTTGATAGTCATGTGATATTAAGAATCCGAGTCGGACCTGCTCAGCATGTAACTCTACCAGGTTGGTATTCATCACGCGAATATCGAAGATCTGAACCATGTTGATTTGATAAGGGTTCCTATCATGGTAGTCTTGGATCCATCCAAGATCCATCTGACGCTGGAGGGCCTCTTGTATGAAAGAGCATCCCTGTTTGTTTACCGAGCAAGTCAGACAGGAATTGTAATCGTGCCGCGGCAGATTATGGTACTGGCTTTGCCTTGAGTGCATTGCCACCAAGTTGACATTCATTGCACGAATATCGTGGTTCTGAATGACGTTAGAATTCGTATAGACCATGTTAACTCCACGAACTCGGTGCTCTTGGATCCATCCGAGATCCATCTGTTCCTGTAGAGCTGATTGCACTACCGAACATCCTTGGTTGTCTTTAGAGCAGATATCACACTGATGATAGTTATGAGGTGGCACATGGCTATATCCACTCTGTCTACAATGCATCTTGACCAGATTGGTCCTCAATAAGAGTACATCGTGAATTTGATAGACATTATTAGTCTCCTTCTCAATGAGATTGACTGCAGCTTTCTCATGTTGAGGCAGCGGGTTCGTAAGAACATTGGGGTTCGTATCCTTAAAAGATAAGAGCCCGCTCCTAACAAGCTTTTGCACGTCGGACTTGAAATTGAGGCAAGTCTCTATGTTATGCCCTGATCCTCCTTGATGATAAGGGCATGTCTGATTCACCTTAAACCAAAAAGGCAGATTTTCCGGTACTGTAAGAGGGGACTTAGTCTGGATGTGCCCCTTGGCTAGCAGTAATGGAAACAGCTCTGTGTATAACATGGGTATAGGATCAAACCCTGATGGTCGTGTGGTACGGTTGCTATTATATGGAGGATGAGCCTGCTGAAGAGGCTGTTGTGTCCTTTGTTGATCAGGTTGGCTCTGCGCAACCTGAGGTTGATACGTAGGAACAGGCGCAGGGCTGATAGCAGGAATTATAGCTGCTACTGGTTGATAACGTCACCTTTGCTTTCCGAGAGAGATATTCCCAATATCTTGCTCTTTTTTCTTAGGGAGAGCACTACCATATTTCTTGGTACTGCTCGTCGATCCAGCGTCTTTTATCAAACGTCCTTCTCGGACGGCTTCCTCAAGACGTACGCCCATGCCGACCATCTCGGTGAAATCACTGGGCGCACTGGCAACCATTCGGTCATAATAAAACGAGCTTAAGGTTTTTAAGAAGATCTTTGTCATCTCTTTTTCCTCAAGAGGTGGACAAATTTGAGCCGCGATTTCACGCCACCTTTGAGCGTACTCCTTAAAGGTTTCCTTGTCCTTTTGTGACATTGATCTGAATTGATCTCTGTCGGGTGCCATGTCCAAATTGTATTTGTATTGTTGGACGAAGGATTTGCCAAGATCTCTGAAAGTACTGATCATAGCACGGTTTAAACCCATGTACCATTTGAGTGCGGCACCGGTTAAACTATCCTGGAAGTAGTGAATCAGTAGGTCCTGATTCTCCATTTGAGCTGACATTCGTCTAGCGTACATTGTCAAGTGACTTTGAGGGCAAGAGTTACCCTTGTACTTTTCAAAGTCGGGCACTTGGAACTTGTGCGGGACTTTCACATTGGGAACCAAGTAGAGATCTGCGGCGTCCTTCCCAAATAGATCCTGATCGCGAATGGCTTACAGCTCCTTCTGCATTTCCAAGAACTGCTCCTGGAATTCATCCATTCGGTCAAACATAGTTTCCTTTTTACCAGAAAGTATTGGCGAAATCTGTCCTACCGGGACAGTGTTCACCACAGGGGGTGGTACCATGACTACGGCGGTGAATCTTGGCGTTTCCCGAAGTTTGTAACCTTCAGGAGTCTTCAGTATGCCTCTGGCATCTTCGCTTTCCCGAAGTTTGTAACCTTCAGGCCCAGCGGCTTCTGTTATGATTCCCTGATCCTCAGTGATCGGCGGAACATATCCTTCCGGGATATAGTTAACAGGCATACCCCAAGGGCGATCTTTCGGTATCTGATACCTAGGATCATACTTCTCCACTATGGACGTTGAGGTGATCTCTGAGATCACAGTCCTTTGTAGCTGAGCTTCTGCCATGGCTTGCATGTCGTTACGAAGCTTTCTCATATCCTCTCTCAGAGCGTCGATCTCTTCTTTCAACTCTCTATTTTCTTCCTCAAGATCATCCATCTTTTTCTGACGATTAGCCCGAGTGTTATACGAATGAGACAGTTTGACTCTAGAATCGAGACACAAACGTGAGATTCGTAGGTAAGAAGAATACGCGATGTGAGAATAATGAATGCAATGATTATATTAATTGTTTTTTGGTTTAATCAAAATAAACTTCGACAATTAGATTGCAAATATCAAACGGTGGGGAAACCCCCTTTTTATTGAAGTTCAAAGGATTACAGGAATGGAAATACAGTAGATTACAAAGTGCAGAAACAGAAGCCTAAGCTAATGGGTCCCGAGTCTTCTCTGAAGAGAAATCGGGTGCTGACTCTGGTACTTTCCTTTTCTTTGACCGGGGCTCTTGGGCCGTTGTCGGGTTGTCATTCCTTTGCCAAGCGAAAGGAGCGAGCAAATTCCTTTGGTCATCTTGATTCTCTATAGCATGTTGCTCCAAAATTTCAATCAGAGCATCTTTCTCTTTCAGTAGTTGCTGTATTTTGATGCACTCTATGTCGAGGGTGCGGTACTTGTTCTTCCAAGACCTTCTTTCCCGTTGAACTTTGTTGAGAGTAACCTGAAGCTTTTCAGTTTTCATCATGAAGTACATGACAGATTCCCTCGGCGAAAGAATTCTGTAACGAGGATAAGGCATCTTTAACTTGAGAGCTCTAGTTTGTACCCAGTGGAGATAAGGCTCCACCGAGACACAGTCTGGTTTTCCCAGAGACTCTCGTCCTTTCTTATGAACATGTTTCCAAGCGTGCACTATTTCCATCTTTAGTGCTCTGTCACTTTCTCCTTCCTTGAAGAAAAGACCTTCCAGATGAACACCCAGTGGGATGTGTCTCATCGGGTATCCAAATTGACGAATAACCAATATCGGATGATAATTGATTCCTCCTTTAGTTCCTATGAGGGGTACGTTGGGGAAGTTTCCACAACGATCGATGATTCTGATTCCATCATAAATCCTATTACACCAATCTATATCAGAGTTGGTAAGAGACATGATCTTCTGCGACCAACGTAAGACACTCTTGCAATCCCAAAAAGCGGCAAACTTGGGCAAGTGAGATATAAACCATTTGTAAAGCAGAGGTACACAGCATGTGATCTCCCCTCCGCTGTACAAATTTCCCAAGTGTACAGAATGATACGCATCTGCGAGCAAAGTCGGCACAGGGTTTCCAATGAGAAAAACCTTAATGGAGTTTATATCGACGAAGTTATTGATGTTGGGAAAAAAAATAATCCGTAGGTGAGTAAAACAAAGATGCTTTCAAAAGCAGTCCCGTTCCCTATACTAGCAAAGTACAGAGCTTTCTTTGTTAAGAACCGGGCTGGCAAACCTTGGATGCCACCCTTAGTAGTCATGTGAATCCTGACCTCAGACTCATCCAAATGAATTGCTCTTGCAATAGTCTGATTCTTTGGAATTTCTTCCAGTCCAGAAAATGGAGCTCGATCTGTGATGTGTAGATCGATCAGATGAGAATACTCCTCCAGCGTTGGTGCTAGCTGGTAATCCGGGAATGTGAAACAGTGATAAACCGGATCGTAGAATTGAATGAGCGCATCCATGATTCCCTCAATCACATGGACTCTTAACAGTGGTAGCAGACCTCCGTGCTTGGCTCTGAAAGCCTCAGGGCTTGTGATCATCCTTGCTAACCTTCTCAAATCTCCTAACTTTGGAACCTTGAAGGTATACTGGTGAGTTCTCCTTCTATCGAAATCCATTAGCGTAATCCTCTTCTCTGATAATTACAATCACAGTCTTAGTTTAATTTGAAAAACAGAGAGATTAGAAGAGAAGTTTTTTGAATGTTTTAATGTTTTATTAAATGAATGCATGAATGCAGCACACAAAAACATAGAAAAAACATGGGGTCAAAGGGTCGTTGTCATGAAGTCAAGGCTCTACCCATCCCTAAAGGTTTATACTAGGGTGATTTTTGTACCTGTACTCATTATCATCAGCTCCTCCCAGGAAGGCAGACAATAAACGGATCGCCAGCGAGTTGTGTGCAATCTTAGAGTAAGTGTCATTCATCGAGAATAGATCACCAGCCTCAAATGAGGGTAGTATCGCGTAACAGCTATTTCCGATAGTTTCCGCACTACGAAAGGGTTTGGCTCCTCAGCTTCTCAGACTTAACAACCGGCCCATTGGCTAGAAGAGTGAATGGGTTGCGTTGGTCAGCCTCCACTGAGGTTGATGGTCGACCCCGTCGCCATCACTTATCTTAAGTGTATACTCAATCTTTCCACATACGGCATCACCCGCATTCCCATTAGCACAAAAATAAACATTTATAGCAATTAGGAAAAGCAATATATATATTTGTCCTAAACATCCTAGACCTATAAAGCTATGAATCCTAAGTTCCTGACAGAAAATGGGTTCCCCGGCGGAAGCCCCAATCTGTGGTTTTCACATAAGTGAAGAAAAGGAAGACTGTGCCTAGATCTAACTTTGACAGGGCCCCACGGTGGGCGCCATTTTTCTGTAGCGAGCGATTTTGGACGCGGTTCTTAAGCGTTGGTCGCTCTCTGCGGTTTGAGCTTAAATTACAGGTCGATTCATTTTTTATCCTATTGTGAGCTGAATAAGGAAGGGAAATAGATGTCTCCAATTAACCCTGCTTGCATACTGAGTTTAAACAGCGGTCTGTTAGGTTACGGATGCTATCAATGTGGGGGGGGCCTTTGTATTGGTTATTTGTATTTTCGCCAATACAGTTTCTTTCTTTTTATCTAGACAGAAGGTTTCTGGCGGGGAACAAGGATTAGGATGTTAGGACTGATGCTTTTGAATTACTGCTTTTGATCGATGGAGATATGGGATTTGGTTTTTTTGTTTAGTGTGCTGGCTAAGATCTTTTCTTTCGATCTTATGCCTACGTATTCCCGTTTACCGAAACAGGGAAATCAGAGCGTTCGTAGTTCCTCCTATTATATGGGAGGAAATGGGTGTTTTTGTGTCTTGTTCAAATCCCAAGACGTGAAGCGAAAGGTGATTTGTATCTTGTTCAAAGCCCAAGATGCGAAGCTGAAAGGTCTCGACTTTAGAGAGAATTTGTCATTTCTAAAGAAGGATTAAAGGAGAATTACTTTAACCGGGATACGCGGATCCTAGCAATGCCATAATTTCCTAAGAAGGGGTTTTATCCTGAAGGAGAAGACTTTAACTCAGTGTAGAGCAATGCCATCTTTCCTTAGGAATTTCTCATACTAAAAGAGGGACATTGGCATGGATGTAGATGATCCAGAGGCTTGCCGCTTAAAGCAATTAGATGAAGGGAAGGAGTGTACTGTGTTTGGGTATTGTGAACGAGGCACAACTTTGATGCTAAAAGGTTGATTGGATCAACCAGTGGTTTTCTTATACAAAGCCTAAGAGGAGGCTAATATATGTCTCGTACAAAGCCCGAGAGATAGGCTAAAAGGTTTTGACCCGACGATGGAGTCGTTTGGTATCTCGTATAAAGCCCGAGATGGAGGCTGTTTGACTCAACAAGAGAGTTTTTTTGTATCTCGTACGAAGCCCGAGATGGAGGCTGAAGGTTCTGTTTGGCTCAATAAGAACCTTTTTGTATCTCGTATAAAGCCCGAGATGGAGGCGAAAGGGGTGATTGACTCAACGAGGGAGTCTCTTATGTGTCTCGTACAAAGCCTGAGAGAGAGGCTAAAAGTTATTTGACTCCGCTGGGGAGAATCATTGTACAAAGCCCAAGAGAGAGGCTAACTTCCCTAGAGAAGGATCATTATACAAAGCCTAAGAGGAGGCTATGGTTACTGTTTCATTTGAGTGACAGGTCCAGTATACTGATTTTTATAGAGAAAATCAGTTCTTATATGAGCAACACTGTACTCATGGATTTGATTCAAGGATCCGGGTTATTCCTGTTCTTTAAGGAAGCGGGAAATCCGAAGGGTATTGAGACCGTCCGAGTCTACAGGTTTCCTTCCTATTTAACGAAGGGGTGCTTGAGAATATCTTTAATACTCAAGGAGATAAGACTGTCCAAGTCTAGAGTTCTATCTTTCGTACCATGCTTTGAGAAACAGTAGTAGACTCTATGAAAGGACTGTTCTATGAAGATGATTAAGTTCTGTTCCTATACCTCTAGGAGGTCGTCGGGACAATTTGTACGAAGCCCAAGAGGAGGCTGGAATCTTTTAAGAAGCCGACGGGTCCTTGTACGAAGCCCAAGAGAAGGCTATCATTCCCGGAGGAAGAGATCATTATATAAAGCCTAAGAGGAGGCTGTGATTACTTCTAAGAAGCCGTAGGGTCCTTGTACTAAGCCCAAGAGGAGGCGGGGTTGCTTTTAGGAAGCCTGTGGTTCCTTGTACGATGCCTAAGAGGAGGCCAATGCTTTTAAGAAGCCTGTGGGTCCCAAACCAAAGAAACGTTCAAGAAAAGTTTCACCGAGAATAATTCATTTAGTGAACAGTTCTGAGGTTTGAAGAAATTCAAGAGAAGTTTCACCGAGAATAATTCATCTCTGGGGAATAGAATTTCTTGACAATTCCTAATGAGGACAGCCGAAGAGAAGACTGTATCTGGTAATCCTATTGGGGATCTAGTTCAGTCTATTTCTAAGAGTGACAGTCTGAGAAAGGGTTCAAAAAGAATCTGCCTTTCACATCTCCATATTGTTTAACCCCAAGAGGAGGGAAGACTGTGTCTGGTAATCCTATGTGGATCTAGTTTTGACTGTAAGTTCAGAGTGATCAACAGGGCTTTACCTAGTGCTAGACGTAGTTGTCGGGGAAACTCGAAATATCTATACTATTATTACACAGTTGATATGAGTTTATGAAAGGAGACTTACAGCGAAACAGCCCCACAATACAGTTATATATATATATATATGAAAGCGATAAATGAAAGCAATAACCACTTACTCGGTTGTAGAGCTTCCATGCTGTTTGGTTAGTTGTTGAACAAAGAAAGATTGAAAACAACAGTATATTCAAAATCAAAGGAGAAAGTGCTTTGAAAAAGGAAGATTTGGGGCTTACAGCTCAAGGAGAGGCCCAGGGTTTTATCAGTGAGCGCACTGTTTGAATTTGTACAGAGGGACTTATACAAGTGACTGAGGCCCAAAATGTTTTTCTGTACAAAAGGATGGGTCTTACACTCTCTCAAGAGGCCCAAAAAGTTTTAAAGAAAGAAGAGTGGGGCTTATAACACGAGGGTAGGTCCAGTTGTCTTTTCGCTTAAAAATAGCGATCGCGCCGAGGTTTTCTTTTAACGCAGAGGGACTTATACAATAAGTGAGGCCCAAAATGATTTTGGTTAAAAGGGGGTTGGGTCTTACACTCTATTAGAGGCCCAAAAAAGGTTTTAAATGGGTCTTATAGCTCAAGGAGAGGCCCAAGGTTATTTTTCAAAAAGGGCGACGATCGCGCCGTTCGTTTTTTGACGGTATCGGGAATTATACAATACACTGAGGCCCAAAAAAATGATTTGGTCAAGAAAGGATTGGGTCTTACACTCTATTAGAGGCCCAAAAAAGGTTTTAAATGGGTCTTATAGCTCAAGGAGAGGCCCAATGTTATTTTTCAAAAAGGGCGACGATCGCGTCGTTCGTTTTTTGACGGTATCGGGACTTATACAATACACTGAGGCCCAAAAATGATTTGGTCAAGAAAGGATTGGGTCTTACACTCTATTAGAGGCCCAAAAGTGTTTTGAAAATGATTTATGAGGGTTGAATTAATCCAAAAACCCTAATTTGTTTTCAAAAATGTATTTAATTGAATAAAAATTCAATTAAAATGATCAAAATTGTTTAACATGTGAAAAACAAATTGTGATTTTGGATTAATGCTTCAAAAATTAAGTATTGACCTACAAAATAATTAGAAAGCATTAAAAGTTGCAAAATCAATGTAGAAAAAATATTTAAAATGTCAAAAACAATTAAAATATTAATTCTTTGCAAAAATATCAATTATATGAAATAAATAATATTTTTGGGATTTTTTGATAAAATAAAATATTTTAACATTTTTATGAATTATAAAAAAAAGAATCAACTCAAAATCATTAAAACTCAGAGAGAAATTAATTTTTGAATCAATTAAACAAAATCACAAAATTCAAATATTTGAATTTGAAAAAAAGGCGCCAAGAACAAGCTGAAGAACACGCGCGTGTTCTTGGATTCTCAGATTTGCATTTTCTCTCCAATCTCACTGAATACTTAATCATATCATGCAATCCACATATCATTATGCTCGTCTCAACCTTACGATCATGTCTATGTCCATTAATTTCATTTAAATTAAACATACAACAAGTAATCACGAAAAATCCTCAAGAACCCTAATTTTTGCATGAAGGCTAGGATTTTTGATACACGATTCAAACAAAGCGATTAATTGAGGGAAAACATTCCATACATGATTATGAACATATGGCCAAATTATTGTGCGAGGAAATATGCATAGATTGAGAGATGACCAAGTATGTGCTTACCTCCAAGTCGTGACAGCAAGTGCAAAGTGATTTTTGATTTGGAGGTGTTACAGATGAGTGGTGATGATCTGAACAGCTTCCCTACACCCTATGGATTGTGTTTGAATGCTTGGACTTGATTGAAATTGGCTGGATCACTTTGTGGTACCTCAGCTGCAACTTGTTTGAAATTTTGAGCAACCAGCTGGTGATTTTGTGGAATTGGTGTTTCAAAAGCGATCTAAGTGTTTGGATCACTTCTATATGATGTATGTGAGGTGTGTGAGTGATTGGTTTGATTGGAATTGCTCTCAAACTCAAAACCCGATAGCTACCTTGCTAAGAAAGGCATTTTTGCCAAGAGAAAGAGATTTTGAGGAAAGCATCTGTTAGATGGCTTTGGTGTACTCAAACTGATCACAATTAAGCTCTATTTATAGTAGAGCAAGTTTGTTTTGCAAGGAATAGTGAATGGCAGCTGGTAAGTAGGTTTGGCCAATGTTGGCAAATGAAAATCCAAGTCTCCTCTAGCCATTGACTAGAGGTTATGGCACAGAGCTTTGGTTCCCTTGGTCTTGGATAAGTCTTGACTGATTTCAGATGAGAATGGCTCAGTCCATGCCACCTTGATGGTTCCATTGAATGCTTCAATCCAAATTTGGAGTCTTATCCCTATTTTGCCCATTCTAGGTTCAACATGCTATTTCTTGTTCCATGGACTTTGGAGGCTTGGCTCAGTGATTGCCCCCTTTAGATTCAATCCTCTGAGGTGTCCAAGTGGATAGGAGCACTTGAATTTGGCTGATTTTGGCAAATCGAGCAAAGTTGCAAATTATGCCTTGCCTTTGACAGATTTCAGCAAGGCAACTTGCCAATGTCATATCTCATGGTGTAAGTTGAATTTGGCAATGTTCTTGGCCATTTTGGAAAGCCCTTACATGATACAACAACTGTTTGAACAAGTTTGGCTTTGATCTCTTTTGATTCCAAGTGAAAAATCCCTCTACATTTGGCAAAAAGTGAGGTCAAATCTGACTTAGTGAAATTTTCACTAAGTGTTTTAACAAAGTGTGATTTCTTGATTTTGATCACTCCATAACTCAAAATCCTTAATGAATTGGACTTAGGTCTAGTTGAAGTTTTTGTAGAGGGTAATGAGACCTACAAATCAAGCTTTGGATGAAAGAAAATGGCCTTGTGGTTTAGGAGTTATGACCCTCCAAAGTTAGTGTATTAGTGGTACTTTTTCCATAACTTAGAAAAATTTCTAAGTTTTATGGTTACCCCTTTTACAAGTTATCCCACTTTCTTGGGTTTTTCTTGATGAATGATGATTCAAATCATACATTAACATCATTTTAGGGTTAAAAATCCATTTTGGTGAAAAATCTCAAAAAGTCAAAGTTGACTTTTGTGCATAGTTGACTTTTTATCAGATGAATTCCAAACTGTGCAATTCTTCAGGAAATCATGTCCTTGACCTAAATAAAACTTGATGGACATGTTCCATGGGTGTCATAGGGTATATTGAGGCATGTCCTAGGGTTTGGGAGAATGTCCTGGTCAAAAGTCAAAGTTACAGTTGACTTTCCTCGCGAAACCCTAATTGTGGTGCAGATGAAATTGAGACTTGTTGCTCAAGTTTCTTGGATTAATCCATTGTTCCAAATGGATCAATATAGTTCATTTGAGACCCTCAAACCCTCTCTTGAGGTCTTGGCTCATGATTTGCCCTAAAAGTCAACTTAGGGGTGAATTAGGTCAAGAAACCCTAATTCCTGATTTTTTATGTATGCATCCCCTGAGGTCAAATTGACTTGATGTTTGGGTCCATGAGGTTCCATGGAGTATATTAGGTTATGTTTTGGATCATTGGCTTATGCCCAGATGAAAATTTTCCATCTGGAGGCCCTGGTCGACCAAAACCCTAATTTGGTGACACTGTCGATCTTGAGACTTAATCCACCTAAAAGGGAGCAGCCTTGTGCTTAATCCTTGAAGTGGGAGTCCTTTTGATCCTTTGTGGATGCTTGAGAGGTTATACAAGTTGAAGATCATGTCATTCCTTGATTGATCCCTTGTCTAAGCACTCAGAGAGGGCTTAAAACCCTAATTTTGATGGTAGTGGATGCTCACCCATCTTTGGGGAGACTGATGAAGTATGATGGTTCCCCCATATTGTGATGATGATTTGCACAATGATGGGACATCTTAGTGGTCAAAATTTGGGGTATGACAGTAGGAAACCAGGATCGAGGGGAAGTTTAAATCAGAAACTGAGATCAGTTCCTTGGTAGGAAACCAGGATCGAGGGGAAGTTTAAATCAGAAACTGAGACCAGTTCCTTGGTAGGAAACCAGGATCGAGGGGAAGTTTACATCAGAAACTGAGATCGGTTCCTTGGTAGGAAACCAGGATCGAGGGGAAGTTTAAATCAGAAACTAAGACCAGTTCCTTGGTAGGAAACCAGGATCGAGGGGAAGTTAATTTCAGAAACTAAGACCAGTTCCTTGGTAGGAAACCAGGATCGAGGGGAAGTTTACATCAGAAACTGAGACCAGTACTTTGGTAGGAAACCAGGATCGAGGGGAAGTTTATTTCAGAAACTAAGACCAGTTCCTCGGTAGGAAACCTGGATCGAGGGGAAGTTTATATCAAAAACTTAGACCAATTCCTTGGTAGGAAACCAGGATTGAGGGGAAGTTTTACCTTTTCTAAGCATCATCGCTTAGCAGAAGAAGATGAATGCGCAAGTTACCATTCATAACCACCATCAAAATTTCGGGTATTCCGATATTTAATCCTCTTGCACCCCGAATGCCCGAATACCTTCGCCATTCACACCTTCGGGTCCAAGAAGATTAAATAGGGGCATCTGTCATACCCTAAATTTTGACCACTAAGATTCCCCATCATTGTGTAAATCATCATCACAATATGGATGTACCATCATACCTCATTAGTCTCCCCCAAAGATGGGTGAGCATCCACTGCAATCAATTTTAGGGCTTCAAGCTCTTTCAGAGCCTTTAGGCAAAAGATCAATCAAGGAGTGACATGATCTTCAACTTGTCTAAACCTCTCAAACATCCACAAAGGATCAAGAGGACTCCCACATCAAGAATCAAGCACAAGGTTGCAGCATTCTAAGTGGATCAAGCCTCAAGATCGCCAGTGTCACCAAATTAGGGTTTTGGTCGACCAGGGCCTCCAGATGGAAATTTTCCTCTAGGAATGAGCCAATGCTTCAAAGCACAATCTAAAATACTCTAAGGGGCCTCATAAACCCAATCATCAAGTCAATTTAGCCATAGGGGATGCATTCATAAAAAATCAGGAATTAGGGTTTCTTGACCTAATTCACCCCTAAGTTGACTTTTGGGACAAAGCATGAGCCAAAACCTCGAGACATGATTTGAGGGTCCCTAATACACTACAAATGATTGATCTAAGAATCTTGATTCACAAGTTTCAAGTTCATCAGAACCACAGTTAGGGTTTCGCAGAAAAAGTCAACTGTGCCTTTGAATTTTGACCAAGGCATGCTCCCAAACCTTGGGACATGATTCAATACACCCTATAACACCCATGGAACATGTCCATAAAGTTTGATTTAGGTCAAGGACTTAATTTCATAGAGGATCGCACAGTTTGGAATTCATTTGACAAAAAGTCAACTGTGCACAAAAGTCAACTTTGACTTTTTGAGATTTTTCACAATTATGGTTCTTTGACCCTAAAATGATGTTAATGTGTGGTTGGAATCATCATTCATCAAGAAAAATCAAGAAAAGTGGGATAACTTGTAAAAGGGGTAACCATAAAAACTTAGAAATTTTCTAAGTTATGGAACAAAGTGGCTAGGGTACCAACTTTGGAGGATCATAACTCCTAAACCACAAGGCCATTTTTCCCCATTCAAAGCTGGATTTGTAGCTCTCATGGCCCTCTACAAAATCTTCAAACACACCTCATTCCAATTCATCATGTATTTTGAGTTATGGAATGATCAAAATGGCTGAAAACATGAAATGTCACTTTTTCCAACACTTCGTGAAATTTTCATTAAGTCAAAATCTGTCTTGCTTTTTTTCCAAAATATGGGGATTTTTCACTTGGATCCAAAAGGTATCAAGACAAACTATGATCACACACATGTTTTATCATATAAGGGCTTTCCAAAATGGCCATGAACTCCATGAAACTCGACTTAAGTCATGAGATATGACCATGCCAATATGCCTTGCTGCAAACTGTCATGGCAAGGCAAATTTAGGGATTTTGCTCGATTTGCCCAAATTTTGCAAAGGGCAAGCAAATCTCTCCATCTGAACACCTCAAGGGGGACCAAGGAGGGACAAAAACTGATCCATTAGCCTCCCAAGTCTTTGGAACCAAAAGTAGCATGCCAAACCTAGAAATACCTAAAAGAGGGACAAGACTCCAATTTTGGTTTGGAGCATTTAATGGATGCACCAAGGTGGCATGGACTGAGTCTCTTCCAACTGAATTCAGTCAAGGATGATCCAAGAACTAGGGAACCAGCAGCTTGTGCCCTAACCTCTAGTCAATGGCTAGAGGAGACTTGGATTCCTATTGATCAACATTGGCCAAACCTCTGCAGCAGTTACCATTCACTATTGCATCCAAAACAAACTTGCTCTAGTATAAATAGATCTCATTTGTGCTCAGTTTGAGTACACCAAAGCACTACAACACTTGCTTTCCTCAAAATCTCTTTCTCTTGGCAAAAATGCCTTCTTTAGCAAGGTAACTCTGAGTTTTTAAGTTAGAGAGCAATTCCACCACAGGTCATGATCCAAACACATCCAATATGTCATATCTAAGTTGTCCAAACCTTCACAATTGACCTGTAACACCAAAATCACAAAGTCACCTCTCAAAACCTCAAAATAGGACTTTTGTGCATTTTTCAAACCATGTCTTGATTCAGTCACTTTCCAAACCAGATAAAACCTCAAACACACTCCAAATATAATCCTTGAACTGTCCCAAATGGTTCCCCACATCTGGAACACCATTTGAGAGAGTTGCTATTTTAGGCCACTTTTGCCCCTTTTGCAAGAAAGAGCTCAAACTTGTTCCTGAGGTTTCCAGCTGATTCCAACCATCATAAAAGCTTCTAAGGGAACATTTGAGGGTGTCCAAAGCATCAAATCATTTCTGGAACAAAACCCTTGGCAGATTGGACAAAAGCTCCAAAAAGAGGTAAGCATCACTACTTGAATTCTTTGAATCATGTTTTCCTTTGATGTCCACTGATCATGCACATCTTATACATGTTATATGTGTTGCGTTTGCACCAATTCATCATGTAATTCATGCCTGTAATATGAGATAGCAGAGAAAATGCAAATCATGGCCTATTTCAAAACCACTATCGGGTTTTTCAATAGGAACATGATCTAAAAAAAATGCCACCACCATTGGATTCCTTGTGAAATTCTAGGCAGGATAGACCTAAATTTTGTCCCAATCCATGGAGAAATGAGAAAGTTATGGCCTTCACGTTTCTAACCAAAATCTTGCCTTGCCTTGCCTTGGGCTAGGCTAAAAACAAGGCAAGCCTTGTATATTTGTGTTTGTGTTTACATACACAGATGTATCACCACCCCAGTGGTAAGGCGCGCATGCTATACACAAGAGGTCTGGGGTTCGAATCCCCCTCGCCCCAGACCCTCTTTTTGCTATGTTTTTCCACTTTTTTACTATTTTTCATATTATTTTTAATAGTTTGAAAAATTAATAACTCCCTCAATTTTAATTATTTTTTATTGGTTCTTTTTGCAAAAAATCACAAAAATGTTGAAATATTTTATTCCACAAAAAAAATCAAAGTAATATTATTTATTTAATATAGTTATTATTTTTATGAATAAATTCATTTTAATTGTTTTTAAACATTTTTAAAGTGAATATTCATCTTGGAAATCAAAACCAAATGAGTTTTAATTCATCTTGTGATTAATCCCTCATTTTCCAAACCTTAACCATAAATCATAAGTTGTTTATTAGCACTTATATGGTATTTTTATCATTTTATTAATTTTCCTTGAATAAATTACTTTTAAATAATGAAATTAGGGTTTTATGGGTTTATTACCCTAAAAACAAATCTTTAAACTCTTTGGGCCTCTAATATAGTGTAAGACCCAACCCTTTTTGAAAACCAAAATGATTTGGGCCTCAGTTTATTGTATAAGTCCCGATACCATCAAAAAGATCAGCGCGATCATCGCCTCTTTAACAAAAACCTTTGGGCCTCTCCTTGAGCTGTAAACCCCATCTCTTGTACAAAAATAACCTCTTTGGGCCTCTAATAGAGTGTAAGACCCAACCCCTTTTTTGAAACCAAAATATTTTGGGCCTCAGTCATTGTATAACACCCACGGTGCTTTCAAAAATCCCGGCGTGATCGCCAGTTTAAAACAAAATCATTTGGGCCTACACTCGTGTTACAAGCCCCATTCCTTTTATTTAAACACCTTTGAGCCTCTTGAGAGAGTGTAAGACCCATCCCTTTGTACAGAAAACCTTTTTGGGCCTCAGTCACTTGTATAAGTCCCTGTACAAATCCCAAACAACAGTGCAATCACTGATAAAACCTTGGGCCTCTCCTCGAGCTGTAAGCCCCAATAATCTTTTCAAAATACTTTCTCCTTTGATTTTGAATATATGTTGTTATCCAACTTTCTTTGTTGAATAACTAACCAAACAGCATGGAAGCTCTACAGCGGGTAAGTGTTTATCCGCTTTTATTTATCGCTTTCATATATACTGTATTGTAGGGCTGTTTCACTATAAGTCTTCTTTCACAAACTTTTATATACTTGTCAAATATCCACTGTGTAATACTAGTATAGTTATTTAGAGTTTTCCCCGACAACTACGTCTAGCACTAGGTAAAGCCCTGTTGGTCACTCTTAAATACAAAAAAAAACTAGATCCCCATAGGATTTCCAGATACATTCTTCCCTCCTCTTGGGGTTAGAAAATATGGAGACGTGAAAGGCAACATTCCTTGTGAACCCTTTCTCAGACTGTCACCATTAGAAATTGTCAAAGAAACTCTAACTACCTAGAGGTGATCTTTTGTCTGTGAATGGCATCTCTTGAGTTTCTTCCAATTCCTTGAACTTTCCTGGTATGATATATTCTCGGTGAATAACATGTCTTGAACTTCTCTTGGTTTGGGGACCCACAGGCTTCCTAAAAGCATCCCAACCTCCTCTTGGGCGTTGTACAAGGACCCTTCGGCTTCTTAGAAGTTCTCATGCCTTCTCTTGGGCTTAATACAAGGACCCTGATGACCTCTGAAAGGTATAAGACAGAACTTAGTCATCCTTTGCTAGAGCAGTCTTTCCAGTGTCAAAACTCTGGCTATTGTAGGGTTGATACTCATCCCTTAATACTCGTGCCTCCTCTTGGGCATAGTACAAAAGATAAAACTCTAGACTTGGACAGTCTAAACCTCTTGAGTCTCAAAGACATTCTCAAGTTCCTCTAAAACATAGGCAGAAATCCCGTCTCTCTCATGAGAATTCCCCGCATTTGGACCTGCCTAGGAATCTCAGTGACCTTCGGCAGTAAGATAGCCTCCTCTTGGGCTTTGTACAAATGATTCTCCCCAGCAGAGCTAACCTTTTCAGACTCTCTTGTTGAATCACCCCTTTATCCTCCATCTCGGGCTTCGTACGAGATAGAAAAACTCTCTTGTTAAGTATAAAAGACTCTCTTGTTGAGTCACACCTTTAGCCTCCATCTCGGGCTTCGTACGAGATAGAAAAACTCTCTTGTTGAGTATAAAAGACTCTCTTGTTGAGTCAACCCCTTTAGCCTCCGTCTCGGGCTTTATATGAGACACCAAATCACTCTCTTGTTAAGTATAAAAGACTCTCTTGTTGAGTCAATCTCCTTTTTAGCCTCAATCTCGGGCTTCGTACGAGACAGCGAATCACTCTCTTGTTGAGTATAAAATACTCTCTTGTTGAGTCAACCTTTTTTAGCCTCCATCTCGGGCTTCGTACGAGATAGAAAATCACTCTCTTGTTGAGTATAAAAGGCTCTCTTGTTGAGTCGATCAACCTTTTAGCATCAAAGTTGTGCCTTGCTCATAACAGACAAACTTCAACAACTCCTCTTTAGAGATAACAAGTTCTCTCTCAGCCAAAACCCTTTAGCTTCACATATTGGGCTTTGAACAAGATACAAACCACCTTTCGCTTCACGTCTTGGGCTTTGAACAAGACACCAAAACATCTCTTTCCTCCCATAGAATAGGAGGAACTACGATCGCTCTGATTTCCCTGTTTCGTTAAACGGGAATACGTAGGCATAAGATTGCAAAAATCTTATCGAGCATACTAATAAAAAAACCCAAAATCCCATACCTCCATATATCAACCCAAAAGCACCCAAATCCTAACATCTTACCAAAAACCTCGCAAATGATTCAGACATTCGAATCTTACACAAAATAAACCGAAGAGGGACCCACATCTTAATCGCATCTGTAACCTAACAGACTGCTGTTCAAACTCAGTATGCAAGCAGGGTTAATTGGAGACATCTATTTCCCTTCCTTAATCAACTCAATAGGATAAAAAATGAATCGAACTGTAGTACCCAAGTGATCGTGATTCAAGACCAAAAAAATTGCACTAAAGGTGCGATCACTGTTCTCACAACAATCATCTGGGCCTTTGTTAGGAGTGTAAGTCTCATCCCTCTGTACATAAACTTTGTTTTAAGTAATCATCTGGGCCTCTGATAGAGTGTAAGACCCAACACCCCCTTCTGTAAATAGAAAATCTTTTAGTCTCATTCATCATGGGCTTTGTACAGGATACAAACAAACATTTGGGCCTCTATTAGAGTGTAAGACCCAACACCTTTGCTTCTCTCTTACTTAAGATCAAGTCATCTTCAAATTCAAAACATTCTACAATTTCTTTAAAACACTAATTCAATCTTGAAGAAGGTATCTAATCAATCACGATACACTTGGGTCTCTATCTAGAGAATAAAGACCCACCACCTTTCTCAATTCAATTCATAATTGTTTATATACTTGTTCATATATCTGTATATATACTTGTACATATCTTGTTAAGTTTCTCTTAGCATTTAAATCATCCTCAGTTTAGACTAGTTCAAATAATAGGATCTTTTCAATCAGTATAAATTAGTTCAAACAACTAGTTCCCTCTTGTACAAAGGAATTCTTCTCCTCAATATAGTCAGCCTCCTCTTCGGCTTTGTTCAATTTACTCAACCTAGAAACACTTCAATAAAGAGAGGATTATTTCCTGGTGAAATCTCTTCTTGAACCCCTTTAACCCTGGGACAGTTCAACAAAGAAAGGATTATTTCGCAGTGAAACCTTTCTTGAACTCTTCTTAGACTTGGAAAGCCTCAATCCTCAGCCTCCTCTTGGGCTACATACAAGGACCCACAGGCTTCTAAGAAGCATCCTCAGTCTCCTCATGGGCTTCATACAAGGACCCTAATGCTTCCTAAAAGCATATGATAGATCCTAGTCATGTTTATCAATACACCAATCCTAAGGAGAGTCAAAACCTCTAAGACATTCAAACACATCCTTTAAGTCTCTTCTGATCCTCAACAAGGTTTGGTTTTCATTTTAAAATCCCCAACTAGGGTCAGGTTACAATCAATAAATCCCCAAAAGAATCAAAGCCTTTGTGACAATTAATAATTCAACTCTCTTAAGGAAGAGTTAGTTTCCCTTTTTGATTCCTCAGAGCAGTTTGAACCTTCTCTTGAAATTTAAATTTCCTTAGCAAGAGTCAGTCTCCACTTAAATCCCGTCATCCTCCTCTTAGGTTTTATATAATGATTTCCCTAGCCAGCCTCAATCTTGGTCTTTGTACAAGACAAATATAATAATCCCCCCCAGTTAAGTCAGTTTTCAACTTTTTTTTTCCAGCTTCAACCTTGGGCTTTGATCATGGCACAAAATTTAACATCCCCACAAATGAGAATATGAGTCCTCTCTGTAGGAGGATATTTCCTATATACATCAAATTTCAAAACAAACAATTAAAATTTTTTTCCAGATACTTGATGTAAGTGGCACACTTGTTGATTCAAAATCCAAGCTGGAGTCCCTCCCTTATCATGTCTAAAGTTCTCTTTCATCTAAGCGATGTAAGTGGCAAACCTCTGGATTCTACACATCCAAGTCAATGTCCCTCTCTTAGCATGAAAAGATTCATAAAGGAAAAAGTGGCATTGCTCTACACTGAGTTAAAGCTTCTTCTTTCATGACGTTTCAATTCTCTTATAAAGGAATATATGGCAATGCTGGATTCCACACATCCCAGTTAAAGCAACTTCCCTTATAAATCAATTCTTCAATGTTTGTGTTAAATAGGTAAGATATATCCCTTTAGAGATGACAAATTCTCTATCTCAGTCACTCTTTTAGGTTTAATCTTGGGCTTTAAACAAGACACAAATACACTTTTAGCTTCAATTTTGGGTTTTAAACAAGACACAAATACTCTTTTATCTTCAATCTTGGGCTTTGAACAAGACACCAAACAATTTCCTCCCACAGAATAAGAGGAACTACGAACACTTTGATTTCCCCAAGTATCTTTATGTGAATATGTAGGCATAAGATTGCGAATCAAAAAAAATCTTAGCTAAAGTACCTTCCCAAAAACAATAGAAAACCCTAAAACAACAAAAATATCTCCTCAGCTTTCACAAAGGAGAAACTTTCCCTATTCAACAGCAAATGAATTTAAGCACCCAAATGATTCAACAGTAGAAACATATGCAAATAAAGGTTCCTATAGATTACTATAGATACTTAGGGTGTTAACAGTTTTCCTTTGTATAACCAACCCCTGATTCCATATCTCTTCGCATTTGTAAAGGAAAACACTTGCACGCATGGTTAGTTTAAGATATCTTTCCCTTCCTTTTAAGCTTCATAGGATAAATATAGAAATCAGAAAGTAGCACTAAAAGCGGTAGTGGTCGCGTCACAAAAAACTTGAGCTACAGAAAAATGGGGACTCTGCTAGGGATTTTATCTGACTTTTAAGAGGGTTAAGCCTTACATTGCATATTTTTGTTGTTTTATTTGCTTTCTCATTTTCTATTTTCCATCCTACTACCTACTTATCTGCCATATTTGTTTTTTTTATCTGGGAATGTGATTAATACACATGTGGTGAGTCAAAAAGTCCTCAGTGGGCTTGAGAACATATTTTAAGATAGGAGGTGGCAGACTCAAGAAGGCTTATATGGAGTGAATCCCGAAAAAGCTAACTTGAAAGTCCAACAAATGAGTAGAGGTACTCTTATGTAATTACTGATGTTAAGCGAGAAAGTCGCGAAAACATTACTTTTTTCGCTGGGCACCCGTGAAACTGAGGATTAGTAAACACTTAACCATTTGGCCATTTTAGGACATAGTGCAATGACTATCGGGAATAGTCGATACGCGATACTACACTCAAATGAGATCCGTTTTAGGGATATTACAACTCTCATGAGTCAGTCGGTTTGCTTGTAATATTCTTAAGAGGGATCAATGATTTTGGGAACCTTGTTAGAACCCGTTCTACAGGTACAAAAAGAACCCCTAGTACATACCTTTGGGATGGGTAGATCCATGGCTCCATGCTCGTGACGAGAAACCCTTAAACCAATGTTTTCATATATTTGTGTTTGTTGCATTCATGCATTCATCAAAAACTTTCCAAAAAAAAATTCAAAAAAATTTCAAAAGAACTAAAAAAACAGGGTGTTGCAAATATCATAAGCCGTGTTTTGGATTTTTGTAGAAGGAAAACTCAGAAGTACACCTTCAAAAGTCCAAAACTTGAAGACCTGAGAAGATTGATTACTAATCCAGAAGGTTTCAAGGCTAAGTATGGGGGGCTCTTATCCCTTTTAAAGGTCAACATGGTGGAAGGAATCCTATCTACATTAGTTCAGTTTTATGATCCAGTGTACCACTGCTTCACGTTTCCACATTATCAGCTTACACCGACATTGGAAGAATACTCTCATTTAATTGATTTACATATCACTGATCAAGATCCATTCTTTGAACTGGAGGAAATTCCCAAAGATCAAATCATTGCAAGAGTCACGTCTTTGGAAGTATCAGATATCAAAACTCACATAACCACTAAGGGAGGAATTCAAGGTCTACCAACTAGGTTTCTGTTGGAAAAAGCCCTATACTTTGCCAGTATAGGAAACATAGTTGCTTTTGAGGATAACTTTGTTCTACTCACTTATGAATTATTCCTTTTCCCCAACATTGACAATTTCCTCGACATAAACGCTATCAAGATATTCTTAATTGGGAACCCAGTCCCAACTTTGCTGGCAGATGCTTACCACTCAGTGCATTTAAGGAACTTGTACAGTAGATGGATGATTACATGCTATGTACCATTACTCTACAAATGGTTTATTTCCCACTTACCCAAATCTGCTGCTTTTTGGGATCTCAAAAGTGGTATACGATGGTCGCAAAAGATTATGTCACTCACTCACTCCGACATAGATTGGTACAATCGGGTCTATGACGGGATAAAGATCGTTGACAAATGTGGAAGTTTCCCCAATGTACACCTCATTGGTACTAAAGGAGGGATCAATTATCACCCAGTTTTAACTCATCGTCAGCATGGATACCTAATTAAGGATATACCTTACAACATTCATCTGGAAGGTTTTTTCTTCAAGGAAGGAGAAAATGACAGAGCACTCAAGGAAGAAATTGTGCATGTCTGGCATCATGTTCATAGGAAAGGAAGAGAGTCTCTAGGAAAACCAAATTGCATCTCCGTTGTAGCGAGCGATTTTGGGACGTGGTTCTTAAGCAGTGTCGCTCTGGGGTACTACAGGTCGATTCATTTTTTATCATATTGAAGGTGATAAAGGAAGGGAAATAGATGTCTCCAACTAGCCCTGCTTGCAAACTGAGGTTGAACAGTCAAAACTGTTGGTTTACAGATGCTATGTGGACGTGGGGCCTCTCTCTGCTTATTTTGTTCAGAACGAAATACCGGGACTGTTCATGGGGAATTTGTCAGGATACTGCGCCAGATTGGGTGGAGGTAGGGGACTTTAGGTTTTTTGATTAGTGTGCTCGCTAAGATTTCTCTTTCAATCTTATGCCTACGTATTCCCGTTTACCGAAACAGGGAAATCAGAGCGATCGTAGTTCCTCCTATTCTATGGGAGGAAAAAAAGGTTGTTTTGGTGTCTTGTTCAAAGCCCAAGACGTGAAGCTAAATGTGGTTTGTATCTTGTTCAAAGCCCAAGATGTGAAGCTGAAGGGTCTATTTGTATCTTGTTCAAAGCCCAAGATGTGAAGCTAAAGGGTTTTGACTTTAGAGAGAATTTGTCATCTCTAAAGAGGGGTATTTGGTCTGTTTGTCACAACTGTTAGGTGACTGATTATAAAGGAGAATTACTTTAACTGGGATATGTGAATCCAGTAATGCCATAATTTCCTTTATAGGGGATTTTTATCCTGAAGGAGAAGACTCTAACTCAGTTTAGAGCAATGCTATCTTTCCTTAGGAATTTCTCATGCTAAAAGAGGGACAATGGCGTGGATGTAAATAATCCAGAGGCTTGCCGCTTAATTAGATGAGGGGAAAAGGAGTTGTTGATGTTTGCATACTGTGAACGAGGCACAGATTTTGATGCTAAAAGGTTGATTGACTCAACCGGGGTTTTCCTTATACAAAGCCTAAGAGGAGGCTAATGGCCCAACAAGAGGGTGTTTTTATGTGTCTCGTACGAAGCCCGAGGGAGAGGCTAAACGGGGTTGACTCAACAAGAGAGTGCTAATGTAGCGAGCGATTTTGGACGCGGTTCTTAAGCGCTGGTCGCTCTCTGTGGTTTGAGCTTAAACTACAGGTCGATTCATTTTTTATCCTATTTTGAGCTGAATAAGGAAGGGAAATAGATGTCTCCAATTAACCCTGCTTGCATACTGAGTTTAAACAGCGGTCTGTTAGGTTACGGATGCTATCAATGTGGGGGGGCCTTTGTATTAGTTATTTGTATTTTCGCCAATACAGTTTCTTTCTTTTTATCTAGACAGAAGGTTTCTGGCGGGGAACAAGGATTAGGATGTTAGGACTGATGCTTTTGAATTACTGCTTTTGATCGATGGAGATATGGGATTTGGTTTTTTTGTTTAGTGTGCTCGCGAAGATCTTTTCTTTCAATATTATGCCTACGTATTCCCGTTTACCGAAACAGGGAAATCAGAGCGTTCGTAGTTCCTCCTATTTTATGGGAGGAAATGGGTGTTTTGGTGTCTTGTTCAAAGCCCAAGACGTGAAGCAAAAGGTGATTTGTATCTTGTTCAAAGCCCAAGATGTGAAGCTGAAAGGTCTCGACTTTTGAGAGAATTTGTCATCTCTAAAGAAGGATTAAAGGAGAATTACTTTAACTGGGATACGCGGATCCTAGCAATGCCATAATTTCCTAAGAAGGGGTTTTATCCTGAAGGAGAAGACTTTAACTCAGTGTAGAGCAATGCCATCTTTCCCTAGGAATTTCTCATACTAAAAGAGGGACATTGGCATGGATGTAGATGATCCAGAGGCTTGCCGCTTACAGCAATTAGATGAAGGGGAAGGAGTGTACTGTGTTTGGGTACTATGAACGAGGCACAACTTTGATGCTAAAAGGTTGATTGGATCAACCAGTGGTTTTCTTATACAAAGCCTAAGAGGAGGCTAATATATGTCTTGTACAAAGCCCGAGAGAGAGGCTAAAAGGTTTTGACTCGACGATGGAGTCGTTTGGTATCTCGTATAAAGCCCGAGATGGAGGCTGTTTGACTCAACAAGAGAGTTTTTTTTGTATCTCGTACGAAGCCCGAGATGGAGGCTGAAGGTTTTGTTTGGCTCAATAAGAACCTTTTTTGTATCTCGTATAAAGCCCGAGATGGAGGCGAAAGGGGTGATTGACTCAACGAGAGAGTCTCTTATGTGTCTCGTACAAAGCCCGAGAGAGAGGCTAAAAGTTGTTTGACTCCGCTGGGGAGAATCATTGTACAAAGCCCAAGAGAGAGGCTAACTTCCCTAGAGAAGGATCATTATACAAAGCCTAAGAGGAGGCTATGGTTACTGTTTCATTTGAGTGACAGGTCCAGTATACTGATTTTTACAGAGAAAATCAGTTCTTATATGAGCAACACTATACTCATGGATTTGATTCAAGGATCCGGGTTATTCATGTTCTTTAAGGAAGCAGGAAATCCGAAGGGTATTGAGACCGTCTGAGTCTACAGGTTTCCTTCCAATTTAACGAAGGGGTGCTTGAGAATATCTTTGATACTCAAGGAGATAAGACTATCCAAGTCTAGAGTTCCATCTTTCGTACCATGCTTTGAGAAACAGTAGTAGACTCTATGAAAGGACTGTTCTATGAAGATGATTAAGTTCTATTCCTATACCTCTAGGAGGTCGTCGGGACAATTTGTACGAAGCCCAAGAGGAGGCTGGAATCTTTTAAGAAGCCGACGGGTCCTTGTACGAAGCCCAAGAGAAGGCTATCATTCCCGGAGGAAGAGATCATTATACGAAGCCTAAGAGGAGGCTGTGATTACTTCTAAGAAGCCGTAGGGTCCTTGTACTAAGCCCAAGAGGAGGCGGGGTTGCTTTTAGGAAGCCTGTGGGTCCTTGTACGATGCCCAAGAGGAGGCCGATGCTTTTAAGAAGCCCGTGGGTCCCAAACCAAAGAAACGTTCAAGAAAAGTTTCACCGAGAATAATTCATTTAGTGAACAGTTCTGAGGTTTGGAGAAATTCAAGAGAAGTTTCACCGAGAATAATTCATCTCTGGGGAATAGAATTTCTTGACAATTCCTAATGAGGACAGCCGAAGAGAAGACTGTATCTGGTAATCCTATTGGGGATCTAGTTCAGTCTATTTCTAAGAGTGACAGTCTGAGAAAGGGTTCAAAAAGAATCTGCCTTTCACATCTCCATATTGTTTAACCCCAAGAGGAGGGAAGACTGTGTCTGGTAATCCTATGTGGATCTAGTTTTGACTGTAAGTTCAGAGTGATCAACAGGGCTTTACCTAGTGCTAGACGTAGTTGCCGGGGAAACTCGAAATATCTATACTATTATTACACAGTTGATATGAGTTTATGAAAGGAGACTTACAGCGAAACAGCCCATAATACAGTTATATATATATATGAAAGCGGTAAATGAAAGCAATAACCACTTACTCGGTTGTAGAGCTTCCATGCTGTTTGGTTAGTTGTTCAACAAAGAAAGATTGAAAACAACAGTATATTCAAAATCAAAGGAGAAAGTTCTTTGAAAAAGGAAGATTTGGGGCTTACAGCTCAAGGAGAGGCCCAGGGTTTTATCAGTGACTGCACTGTTTGAATTTGTACAGAGGGACTTATACAAGTGACTGAGGCCCAAAATGTTTTTCTGTACAAAAGGATGGGTCTTACACTCTCTCAAGAGGCCCAAAATGTTTTAAAAAAAGAAGAGTGAGGCTTATAACACGAGGGTAGGCCCAGTTGTCTTTTCGCTTAAAAATGGCGATCGCGCCGAGGTTTTCTTTTAACGCAGAGGGACTTATACAATAAGTGAGGCCCAAAATGATTTTGGTTAAAAGGGGGTTGGTCTTACACTCTATTAGAGGCCCAAAAAAGGTTTTAAATGGGTCTTATAGCTCAAGGAGAGGCCCAAGGTTATTTTTCAAAAAGGGCGACGATCGCGCCGTTCGTTTTTTGACGGTATCGGGACTTATACAATACACTGAGGCCCAAAAAAATGATTTGGTCAAGAAAGGATTGGGTCTTACACTCTATTAGAGGCCCAAAAAAGGTTTTAAATGGGTCTTATAGCTCAAGGAGAGGCCCAATGTTATTTTTCAAAAAGGGCGACGATCGTGTCGTTCGTTTTTTGACGGTATCGGGACTTATACAATACACTGAGGCCCAAAAATGATTTGGTCAAGAAAGGATTGGGTCTTACACTCTATTAGAGGCCCAAAAGTGTTTTGAAAATGATTTATGAGGGTTGAATTAATCCAAAAACCCTAATTTGTTTTCAAAAATGTATTTAATTGAATAAAAATTCAATTAAAATGATCAAAATTGTTTAACATGTGAAAAACAAATTGTGATTTGGGATTAATGCTTCAAAAATTAAGTATTGACCTACAAAATAATTAGAAAGCATTAAAAGTTGTAAAATCAATGTAGAAAAAATATTTAAAATGTCAAAAACAATTAAAATATTAATTCTTTGCAAAAATATCAATTATATGAAATAAATAATATTTTTGGGATTTTTTGATAAAATAAAATATTTTAACATTTTTATGAATTATAAAAAAAAGAATCAACTCAAAATCATTAAAACTCAGAGAGAACTTAATTTTTGAATCAATTAAACAAAATCACAAAATTCAAATATTTGAATTTGAAAAAAAGGCGCCAAGAACAAGCTGAAGAACACGCGCGTGTTCTTGGATTCTCAGATTTGCATTTTCTCTCCAATCTCACTGAATACTTAATCATATCATGCAATCCACATATCATTATGCTCGTCTCAACCTCACGATCATGTCTATGTCCATTAATTTCATTTAAATTAAACATACAACAAGTAATCACGAAAAATCCTCAAGAACCCTAATTTTTGCATGAAGGCTAGGATTTTTGATACACGATTCAAACAAAGCGATTAATTGAGGGAAAACATTCCATACATGATTATGAACATATGGCCAAATTATTGTGCGAGGAAATATGCATAGATTGAGAGATGACCAAGTATGTGCTTACCTCCAAGTCGTGACGGCAAGTGCAAAGTGATTTTTGATTTGGAGGTGTTACAGATGAGTGGTGATGATCTGAACAGCTTCCCTACACCCTATGGATTGTGTTTGAATGCTTGGACTTGATTGAAATTGGCTGGATCACTTTGTAGTACCTCAGTTGCAACTTGTTTGAAATTTTGAGCAACCAGCTGGTGATTTTGTGGAATTGGTGTTTCAGAAGCGATCTAAGTGTTTGGATCACTTCTATATGATGTATGTGAGGTGTGTGAGTGATTGGTTTGATTGGAATTGCTCTCAAACTCAAAACCCGATAGCTACCTTGCTAAGAAAGGCATTTTTGCCAAGAGAAATAGATTTTGAGGAAAGCATCTGTTAGATGGCTTTGGTTTTACTCAAACTGATCACAATTGAGCTCTATTTATAGTAGAGCAAGTTTGTTTTGCAAGGAATAGTGAATGGCAGCTGGTAAGTAGGTTTGGCCAATGTTGGCAAATGAAAATCCAAGTCTCCTCTAGCCATTGACTAGAGGTTAGGGCACAGAGCTTTGGTTCCCTTGGTCTTGGATAAGTCTTGACTGATTTCAGATGAGAATGGCTCAGTCCATGCCACCTTGATGCTTCCATTGAATGCTTCAATCCAAATTTGGAGTCTTGTCCCTATTTTGGCCATTCTAGGTTCAACATGCTATTTCTTGTTCCATGGACTTTGGAGGCTTGGCTCAGTGATTATCCCCTTTAGATTCAATCCTCTGAGGTGTCCAAGTGGATAGGAGCATTTGAATTTGGCTGATTTTGGCAAATCGAGCAAAGTTGCAAATTCTGCCTTGCCTTTGACAGTTTTCAGCAAGGCAACTTGCCAATGTCATATCTCATGGTGTAAGTTGAATTTGGCAATGTTCTTGGCCATTTTGGAAAGCCCTTACATGATACAACAACTGTTTGAACAAGTTTGGTTTTGATCTCTTTTGATTCCAAGTGAAAAATCCCTCTACATTTGGCAAAAAGTGAGGTCAAATCTGACTTAGTGAAATTTTCACTAAGTGTTTTAACAAAGTGTGATTTCTTGATTTTGATCACTCCATAACTCAAAATCCTTAATGAATTGGACTTAGGTCTAGTTGAAGTTTTTGTAGAGGGTAATGAGGGCTACAAATCCATCTTTGGATGAGAAAAAATGGCCATGTGGTTTAGGAGTTATGACCCTCCAAAGTTAGTGTATTAGTGGTACTTTTTCCATAACTTATAAAAATTTCTAAGTTTTATGGTTACCCCTTTTACAAGTTATCCCACTTTCTTTGGTTTTTCTTGATGAATGATGATTCAAATCATACATTAACATCATTTTAGGGTTAAAAATCCATTTTGGTGAAAAATCTCAAAAAGTCAAAGTTGACTTTTGTGCACAGTTGACTTTTTGTCAGATGAATTCCAAACTGTGCAATTCTTCAGGAAATCATGTCCTTTACCTAAATCAAACTTGATGGACATGTTCCATGGGTGTCATAGGGTGTATTGAGGCATGTACTAGGGTTTGGGAGCATGTCCTGGTCAAAAGTCAAAGTTACAGTTGACTTTCCTCGCGAAACCCTAATTGTGGTGCAGATGAAATTGTGACTTGTTGCTCAAGCTTCTTGGATTAATCCATTGTTCCAAATGGATCAATATAGTTCATTTGAGACCCTCAAACCCTCTCTTGAGGTCTTGGCTCATGATTTGCCCTAAAAGTCAACTTAGGGGTGAATTAGGTCAAGAAACCCTAATTCCTGATTTTTGATGTATGCACCCCTGAGGTCAAATTGACTTGATGTTTGGGTCCATAAGGTTCCATGGAGTATATTAGGTTATGTTTTGGATCATTGGCTTGTACCCAGATGAAAATTTTCCATCTGGAGGCCCTGGTCGACCAAAACCCTAATTTGGTGACACTGTCGATCTTGAGACTTAATCCACCTAAAAGGGAGCAGCCTTGTGCTTAATCCTTGAAGTGGGAGTCCTTTTGATCCTTTGTGGATGCTTGAGAGGTTATACAAGTTGAAGATCATGTCATTCCTTGATTGATCCCTTGTCTAAGCACTCAGAGAGGGCTTAAAACCCTAATTTTGATGGTAGTGGATGCTCACCCATCTTTGGGGAGACTGATGAAGTATGATGGTTCCCCCATATTGTGATGATGATTTACACAATGATGGGACATCTTAGTGGTCAAAATTTGGGGTATGACAGATGCCCCTATTTAATCTTCTTGGGCACGAAGGTGTGAATGACGAAGGTATTCGGGCATTCGGGGTGCAAAAGGATTAAATATCTGAATACCCGAAATTTTGATGATTGTCATGAATGGTAGCTTGCGCATTTATCTCCTTTTGCTAAGCAATGATGCTTAGAAAAGGTAAACTTCCCCTCGATCCTGGTTTTTAGCCAAGGAACTGGTCTTAGTTGCTGATTTAAACTTCCCCTCGATCCTGGTTTCCTAAAAAGGAACTGGTCAAAGTCTCTGATGTAAACTTCCCCTCGATCCTGGTTTCCTACCAAGGAACTGGTCTAAGTTTTGTAATAAACTTCCCCTCGGTCCTGGTTTCCAACCAAGGAACTGGTCTCAGTTTCTTTTGCCAATAAACTTTATTGACAAGGGACGCTATGTGTAGCGGTTTTCCTCAAACTTCTCGTCGAATTTTCCTGGGGAGATGCCATTTGACGGAAAAAGTTTTGACGTCAAACTTGCTGGGGAACCCATTCGTCTGAATTGTAGAGGTACACAAACTTCTCTGTTTTGGAGACGCCATTTGTCGATTCTACTGGGGAAAGCGAGTCTCTTGAGAGACTGTTTTCGTTTGGGGGCTTACATCATACTTTTCTCGGGGTCTTTTCGGAGAAATGCCATATGATGGGATCCAATTTTGAGGTGCCGATGACCTTTTCATCAGTGGTCTTTTCGGAGAAAAACTGCTGTATTGCTGACTCTCTGCTTAAGAGGCTTTCTCTGGGGATTTTCCTTAATCCGGGAAAGCGAAAATATCACCTTCAATGGCGAAGAGTGACATTTGTTGAAGGTTCTCTGGTCTTTCAGAGGTTCAAGTTATCAAAGTGGTCGAAGGCCAACTTCCTCTCAGAAATAAACTGGAGGTGAGGTTGTTCAAACGCAGCGTTTCCAGACGAGGCAAGAACTGACAACTCGATTGAGAGGACTGTTATCACTAGGGGACGAGACCGACTAGAGTGATAGTGACGCAATATGAAATGTAAATGCAAATCAATAATGCATGATGTATGTATGTATATGCTGACAAAACTGACCCGACATACAAACTAAAAGATGAACATGACTGGATACTCGGCCATCGCGAGGCGTGTAAAAATATCGCTGGTTCAAAATAGCAATTCCACCTTGCTTAGGAGAGATAATCCCCGTTGGGTAGCTACCGTTGGTCCGGCTTAGGAGATAAGAACTCGGCCGAGGATGTCAGACGAAACATGGTCTCTGACATTGCTGATCCTTCATTCAGGCGTACTGGTCTAGAAGGAGTACTTTGATTCTGCACTTTGAGGTTCGAACACCTTTGGAGACGCGATTGATGTTCTTTTGATGTTTAACAGTAAAAAGAAATTGCCATCTCTATTTTAAAAAAGCAGAAAAAGTTTTAACAAGTAAATTCATTTTTGTTTCATTTCAAGAATCGTTAATCATGTTAACAACGTCGTTCTGTAAAGCTAAAACAAATAAGAATTATAAACAAAAGCACAAGGGCTCAAATTTTATTGATAAGATGGAGATCAGCCAAACGCGTGATTCCAAAGAGTATATACAAAGTTTGAAAATGGTAATTTACAGGGAAAAGGGCTACGTTAAAACATAACGACCACTATCCTTCTACCAACTTTGAATTCGGGGCATCCTGAGCTTCTGTTGAAGATGACCTTGACTGGAGTTTTCCTCCGATGGATGCTGTAACTGCTGCTGAGGGACTTGCCTCTGTTGAACATAGTTACTTGCCATTATCCCTAATTTTTGCCTGGATTGTACTATGATGTTTCCAATCCACCGGGATGATTTTTTTCATGTCTCTAACTTTTGCCTGGACCGCCCTTTCGGGTTTTCAATCCATCGAGGCATTTTTTTTTTTTTTTAGGCGAAGTATTTCTTGACTACGTCAACATTCGTGGGGTAGGCAAATTCCTCTCTGTCCATGGTTGCAAGTCTCAAGGCGCCGCCTGAGAAAGCTTTCGTGACCACATAGGGGCCATCATAATTTGGGGTCCATTTGCCCCGAGAGTCAGTGAGAAATGATTGTATCTTCTTGAGCACAAGGTCTCCTTTTCTGAAAACACGAGGTCGGACCTTTTTGTCGAACGCCCTTTTCATTCTCTGTTGATACAACTGACCGTGGCATAGTGCCATGATTCGCTTCTCTTCGATCAGGTTCAGTTCGTCGTGTCGACTTTGACACCATTCAGCTTCTGAAAGCTTAGCCTCCATCAATACCTGGATTGATGGGATCTCTACTTCTATGGGGAGAACTGCCTCCATGCCATATACTAGAGAGAAAGGGGTTGCCCCAATTCCGTTTCCGTAATGATTGACAGCTCCGTCAAAGATAAGTCCCCACTGGGAACCTGGTTCTAGCCCTTCACTGGGTAGCGGTTCATCACAATCTTTCATTTTTAGATACATAACATCTTCGTTTGGGAAGTCAAACCCGATTGATTCCTGATCGTCAATCGGTTGATGAGCCAAATGATCGGCTAAAATACTTCCTTTAACAGCTTTCTGAGCGTGGTACTCTATGTCATATTCTGATAATAGCATCTGCCAACGGGAAATTCTTCCCGTGAGAGCAGGCTTTTCGAAAACGTACTTGATTGGATCCATTTCGGAGACCAACCAAGTAGTGTGACGAATCATGTACTGGCGAAGACGTTTGGCTGCCCAAGCCAAAGCGCAACAAGTTTTCTCAAGCATCGTGTACCGAGTCTCGAGTCGGTGAATTTCTTGCTTAGATAGTAGATGGCAGACTCTTTCCTTTTGGTTTCGTCTTGTTGGCCAAGTACACATCCCATTGAGTCCTCTAAGACTGTGAGGTAAATGATCAGTGGTCTTCCTTCCACTGGAGGTGATAGAATCGGAGGATTCAACAAATATTCCTTGATACTGTCGAAGGCGGTTTGGCAATCTTCTGACCAAACACAATCCTGGTTCTTTTTGAGTAACTTGAAGATCGGCGCGCATGTCGCGGTCATGAGGAATATGAATCTGGAGATGTAGTTCAACCGTCCCAGGAATCCTCTGACTTGTTTTTCAGTTTTCGGAGAAGGCATTTCTTGAATGGCCTTGACCTTGTCAGGATCAACTTCAATTCCCTTTTGGCTGACGATGAACCCTAGTAGTTTCCCTGAACGGACACCGAAGGTGCACTTGTTAGGATTCAATAGGAGCTTGAATTTTCTTAGACGTTCGAACAATTTTGACAGATGTTCAACATGCTCACTCTCTGTTTGTGATTTTGCAATCATATCATTGACATACACTTCGATTTCCTTGTGTATCATGTCATGAAACAGAGTAGTCATGGCCCTTTGATAGGTTGCCCCGGCGTTCTTCAAACCGAACGACATTACCTTGTAACAAAAGGTGCCCCATGGGGTAATGAACGAAGTTTTCTCCATGTCTTTCGGCACCATTTTGATCTGGTTATAGCCCGAGAATCCATCCATGAAGAAGAAAACTTTGAACTTTGTTGTACTGTCTACCAGCATGTCAATGTGTGGTAAAGGAAAGTCGTCCTTTGGACTAGCCTTGTTTAGATGCCTATAGTCGACACACATTCTGACCTTTCCGTCCTTTTTGGGAACGGGTACGATGTTGGCTAACCATTGAGGATATTCAGATGTAGCGAGAAAACCCGCGTCGATCTGTTTCTGTACCTCCTCTTTGATTTTGATGGCCATGTCCGGGTGAGTCCGTCTCAACCTTTGCTTTACTGGCGGACATTCCGATCTTAACGGTAAGTGATGTTCCATGATGCTGGTATCCAACCCTGGCATATCCTGATAGGACCAAGCGAATACATCGGGAAATTCTTTGAGAAGCTTTATCAAACTCTCTTTGGCAGTTGGACTGAGCAGTGCCCCAATCCTGATTTCTTTTCTCTCTTTTTCTGAACCCAAGCTTACTGTTTCCAACGGCTCTTTGTGAGGTTCAATGGACCTTTCCTCTTGTCTGAGTAGTTGAGAGATCTCTTCTGGAATTTTGTCGTTATTTTCTTCTTCAGCCTCAAATACCGGGAACTCAAAGTCGGGAGAAGGCATCGAATCGTATGTTTCTACGGGGTTTAAAACAAGCAATTTGTATGACGTGATGATTCGTGTTTAGAAGAGATAGAGAAAATGCAAGTGTGTGCAGTGTATTTATTGTACTGCTTGTTTTTATTTGAATTATTTTTTAGGATTACCATTTTCTGAAAAAGCAAAAAGAGAAAACAACAATTAATGCGGAAATTACAGAACGATGTTATTTTATTAATGAACAAGTCGATTCTCGAAACTACAGCCCTATAAAACAAAACTCTGTCGCTTTGGGCTAAGCGAAGAGGGAAAATTTACAGAAAGCGAGCCCTATTAAAACATCCGTTTCACCTGGGCAGGGTGAAAGGTTAAATATGGCAATTACTTTGACTGATGAACGATCTTCGGAACCTCGACGACAACCCATTGGCGGCGAACTCCTTGGTGAATCACAAAGTCTGGCACCTTCCTTGATTTGTCTTCAGAAATAACGCTAATTTATAGTGGAGCAGGATCATTGGAATCTATCTCCCAGGCAGAGTTGTCGTAGGAGGATTCCTCTATTGTATTTTGCATAGCATTTGTTCTCTCAGGTGTATCTCCCCATCCAGTAGGCTGGATATCTTCGAGCCTGATACGAGAGCTTTCGGGAGCGGTGTACTTGACCATATAGTCGTATTTTCCACTCGGTTGTCCCAGAGTGTCCCAAACTTCTTTGGAACTGGAGGAGTCATCTCTCTCGATGACGTTAACCTCAGGAAAAGCATAGTTGATGAATTCAAGTCCTGCAAACGTTGCAAATTCATCGTCGTACTGAGTAGTTTCCTAATGACCTGAGTGTTGATCCCATGACATGGTGGGGACACAGGTATTCTGTTCAATGATGCTCAGCTGAGTTTCATTACTCGGCTGACTTTCTTGCCCCAAGTTTCCTGGGTAAGGTTGCCACATTGGCAGGCCATCCATTGGGCCATAGTAATTGTAGTCAAAATTGTCTTTCATCGGAGTGTCTTCCTCTAATGAATTTGGCGGAGCACGGCATCCTTCCGGATAACAATCTCCATATATCATTTCGACGTCTGATCTTGGTATAAATATCGGACTTTCTGTAGGAAAGCAAAAAGGCATAGGCACCTCTTCCTGAGACATATAACCGTCCTTGTTAAGGTAGGACTTCCACTCTTCATCCGTGTCAGAGGGATCTTCCTCATTGATAGCATGAACTGTCTGAGACACTGGGTGAAGGAAACCTCCACTGTGGAAGAGATTTTAAAGGGGATGAAGACTTTCATCGCCGACAGTTGTATGGGTGCAGGTTGTAGAAAAACCAAGACCCTTCTTTGTTTTATTGTCAATGGGAATGACAAGCTGTCCCCATCCTTTTGTATCGGTACTCTCGACCGCTTTGATAGCATCTTTGTATGAGGAAATCGAGGTTCCTACTTTGAAATGATTGTCCTTGCTCACCGACAGTGCTTGGAACTGCGTTCCAATAACCTCCTTAGGTTCTATACCAGCAGATGATGGCAAGTTACTCACAAGCAAAGCCTGTTCTCCACAGACTGTGATGAGTTGGCCGTTCTGGACGAACTTTAGCTTTTGGTGGAGGGTGGAAGTAACCGCTCCAGCCTGGTGTATCCAAGGTCTTCCTAATAAACAACTCTATGTTGCCCGGATGTCCATGACCTGGAAAGTGACTTGGAAAGTATGAGGACCGATAGTTATGGGAAGATCAACTTTGCCGATAACTATTTTTATGGATCCGTCAAACGCTTTGACGACGACCTGCTGATTCTCATCGGAGGGCCTTTGAATGATAATTGCATCAAAGTTGACTTCGGCATAACATTCAGGGCTGACCCTGTGTCTACCAGTACACTGGCTAAAGCATCGTCCTGGCAGTTAACTGTGATATTGAGCGCCATGTTATGACGGCGACCCTCTTCGGGTAATTCCTCATCACTAAATCCTAAATTATTGCAGGAAGTGATGTTAGAGACAATGTTATCGAACTGTCTGATTGTTACATCCTGTTCCACAAAGGCTTGCTCCAAGACTTTCTGTAGAGCCTCCCTGTGGGCTTCTGAACTGAGTAACAGTGATAATACCGAGATCTTTGAAGGAGTTTGTAACAGTTGATCGACAATGTTGTATTCACTCCTTTGGATGAGTTTCAGCATCTCATCATTATTTTTTGAAAGGTCGGGATTACTGGATTGACCGACTGGTGGATCAGGAGTTTCCGTCTGAAGTTCCGTTTCCTTGTTAGGTTCTCCAACTCCTCAGTTGAAGATTATACCGCTCCGTGTTACACGACTGATGTCTGCAATATTCACGACGGAGGGTAATGGAATTTCCTTTCCATTTTCAACTGTCGTTGCACCATATTTGTAAGGGATAGCCTTAGTTGATTCACACGGTAGTGGTCCCGGTAGATAGATGACTACAGGAGCCTTCTGATTTTTCTAACCATCATAATTAATCTCGATCCGTTCCCGGTTGGGAACCTTAGATTCGTCAAGCAGAGGGATAATGGCAAAAACATCCCTGGTCTGGTGACGACCAGAGATTGTGACAACATCCTCGACTTGCTCGGCAAGGTAGTTCGGCGTCCAGTTGATGGGTCCAGAACCCGAATAGGGACGAATTTCTCCATGATCGACCTGACCCTGAAGAGCTGCTCTCACAAGGTAACACCCTTGGTTACTTTCCGAACAGACGCCGTAACGTTCATAGCTGTGTGGTGGCACCTGGCCACGCCCACTTTGAATACAATGTAACCTCACTAGGTTAGCTTCCACAGATCAGACATCCTGACTATGACGCCGAGTGGGGTTTCTTTTATTGATACTAATTTGCTGAGTATCTTCATCCATATAGATTGGCATCCACCAGTGATTTAACAAGTGCTGAAGTGCCTCCGGGACAAGGGTACAACCTCGATCGTTTTCGCAACCCGCTTTACAGCTTTGATAGTCATGTGATATTAAGAATCCAAGTCGGACCTGCTCAGCATGTAACTCTACCAGGTTGGTATTCATCACGCGAATATCGAAGATCTGAACCATGTTGATTTGATAAGGGTTCCTATCATGGTAGTCTTGGATCCATCCAAGATCCATCTGACGCTGGAGGGCCTCTTGTATGAAAGAGCATCCCTGTTTGTTTACCGAGCAAGTCAGACAGGAATTGTAATCGTGTCGCGGCAGATTATGGTACTGGCTTTGCCTTGAGTGCATTGCCACCAAGTTGACATTCATTACACGAATATCGTGGTTTTGAATGACGTTAGAATTCGTATAGACCATGTTAACTCCACGAACTCGGTGCTCTTGGATCCATCCGAGATCCATCTGTTCCTGTAGGGCTGATTGCACTACCGAACATCCTTGGTTGTCTTTAGAGCAGATATCACACTGATGATAGTTATGAGGTGGCACATGGCCATATCCACTCTGTCTACAATGTATCTTGACCAGATTGGTCCTCAATAAGAGTACATCGTGAATTTGATAGACATTATTAGTCTCCTTCTCAATGAGATTGACTGCAGCTTTCTCATGTTGAGGCAGCGGGTTCGTAAGAACATTGGGGTTCGTATCCTTAAAAGATAAGAGCCCGCTCCTAACAAGCTTTTGCACGTCGGACTTGAAATTGAGGCAAGTCTCTATGTTATGCCCTGATCCTCCTTGATGATAAGGGCATGTCTGATCCACCTTAAACCAAAAAGGCAGATTTTCCGGTACTGTAAGAGGGGACTTAGTCTGGATGTGCCCCTTGGCTAGCAGTAATGGAAACAACTCTGTGTATAACATGGGTATAGGATCAAACCCTGATGGCCGTGTTGTACGGTTGCTGTTATATGGAGGACGAGCCTGCTGAAGAGGCTGTTGTGTCCTTTGTTGATCAGGTTGGCTCTGCGCAACCTGAGGTTGATACGTAGGAACAGGCACAGGGCTGATAGCAGGAATTACAGCTGCTACTGGTTGATAACGTCACCTTTGCTTTCCGAGAGAGATATTCCCAATATCTTGCTCTTTTTTCTTAGGGAGAGCACTACCATATTTCTTGGTACTGCTCGTCGATCCAGCGTCTTTTATCAAACGTCCTTCTCGGACGGCTTCCTCAAGACGTACGCCCATGCCGACCATCTCGGTGAAATCACTGGGCGCACTGGCAACCATTCGGTCATAATAAAACGAGCTTAAGGTTTTTAAGAAGATCTTTGTCATCTCTTTTTCCTCAAGAGGTGGACAAATTTGAGCGGCGATTTCACGCCACCTTTGAGCGTACTCCTTAAAGGTTTCCTTGTCCTTTTGTGACATTGATCTGAGTTGATCTCTGTCGGGTGCCATGTCCAAATTGTATTTGTATTGTTGGACGAAGGATTTGCCAAGATCTCTGAAAGTGCTGATCGTAGCACGGTTTAAACCCATGTACCATTTGAGTGCGGCACCGGTTAAACTATCCTGGAAGTAGTGAATCAGCAGGTCCTGATTCTCCATCTGAGCTGACATTCGTCTAGCGTACATTGTCAAGTGACTTTGAGGGCAAGAGTTACCCTTGTACTTTTCAAAGTCGGGCACTTGGAACTTGTGCGGGACTTTCACATTGGGAACCAAGCAGAGATCTGCGGCGTCCTTCCCAAATAGATCCTGACCGCGAATGGCTTGCAGCTCCTTCTGCATTTCCAAGAACTGCTCCTGGAATTCATCCATTCGGTCAAACATAGTTTCCTTTTTACCAGAAAGTATTGGCGAAATCTGTCCTCCCAGGACAGTGTACACCACAGGGGGTGGTACCGTGACTACGGCGGTGAATCTTGGCGTTTCCCGAAGTTTGTAACCTTCAGGAGTCTTCAGTATGCCTCTGGCATCTTCGCTTTCCCGAAGTTTGTAACCTTTAGGCCCAGCGGCTTCTGTTGTGATTCCCTGATCTTCGGTGTCTACCAGTACGCTGGCTAAAGCATTGTCCTGGCAGTTAACTGTGATATTGAGCGCCATGTTGTGACTTTTGCCCTCCTCTGGCAAATCCTCATCACTGAATCCTAAGTTGTTGTAGGAAGTGATGTTAGAGATGATGCTATCAAACTGTCGTATTGACACATCCTGTTCCATAAAGGCCTGCTCTAAGACTTTCTGTAGAGCCTCTATGTGGGCTTCGGAACTGAGTAAAAGTGATAGCACAGAGATCGTTGAAGGAGTTTGTAACAGTTGATCAACAATGTTATATTCACTCCATTGGATGAGCTTCAGCATCTCATAATTGTTTTTCGAAAGGTCGGGATCACTGGATTGACCGACTGGTGGATTGGGAGCTTCTGTCTGAAGTTCCTTTTCTCTGTTAGGTTCTCCAACCCCTCGGTTGAAGATTCGACCGCTCCGTGTTACTCGACTGATGTCTACAATATTTACGACGGAGGGTAATGGAATTTCCTTTCCATTCTCAATTGTTGTTGCACCGTATTTGTAAGGGATCACCTTAGCTGATTCATACGGCACCTTAGCTTATTCATACGACACTGGTCTTGGCAGGTAAATAACTATAGGAGCCTTCTGATTTTTCTGACTGTCGTAAGTAACTTCAATCATTTCCCGGCTAGGAACTTTTGATTTGTCAAGTAGAGGAATGATGGTACAAACATCCTCGGTCCCTTCGTGATCAGAGATTACGACAACGTCCTTAATCTGATCAGTGAAATAGTCTGGCGTCTAGTTGATTGGCTCAGAACTCAGACATGGGTGAATCCTTTTTCGGTCCAACTGACCTTGAAGGGCTGCTCGCACGAGGTAGCATCCTTGATTATTTTCCGAGCAGACTCTACAGCGCTCGTAGTTATCTGGTGGCACCTGGCCACGTCCGCAATGAATGCAGTGTAACCTCACTAGGTCTATTTCCATAGATCGGACATCCTGACTTTGATGCCTAGTAGGGTTCCCATTAAGCACACTGATTTGTTGCGTGTCTTCATCCATATATATCGGAAGCCACCAGTGGTTTAACAAGTGTTGTAAATTTCTTTGAACGAGAGCACACCCTTGGTTATTCTCACAACATCCTTTACAGCTCAGATACTCGTGAAAAGTTAGAAACCCAAGTTGGACTTGCCTGGCGTGTAACTCCACCAAGCTGGTATTAATAAGACAAATATCGAAGATTTGGATCATGTTAATCTGATAGGGATTTCTATCATGGTAGTCCTGGATCCACCCAAGATCTATCTGACGCTGGAGGGCCTCCTGTATGAAAGAGCATCCCTGTTTGTTTACCGAGCAAGTCAGACAGGAATTGTAATCGTGTCGCGGCAGATTATGATACTGGCTTTGCCTTGAGTGCATCGCCACCAAGTTGACATTCATTGCACGGATGTCATACTTTTGAATGATGTTGGAATTTGTGTAGGTCATGTTGACTCCACGAACTCGATGCTCTTGAATCCATCTGAGATCCAACTGTTCCTGTAGAGCTGATTGCACCACAGAACATCCCTGATTATTTTTAGAGCAGATATCACACTGGTGATAGTTATGAGGTGGAACATGGCCGTATCCGCTCTGTCTACAATGCATCTTGACCAAATTGGCCCTTAATAAGAGTACATCGTGAATTTGATAGCTGTTGTTAGACTCTCCCTCTATCAAATGACTGTAGCTTTCTCATGTTGAGGCAGCGGGTTTGTGAGAACATTCGGATTCATATCTTTGAAAGATATGACCCCGCTCCTAACAAGCTTTTGCACATCGGATTTGAAACTGAGACAGTTTTCTATGTTATGCCCTGGTCCTCCTTGATGGTAAGGACAAGTCTGATCCGTTTTGAACCAAAAAGGTAGATTTTTGGTACTGTAAGAGGAGACTTGGTTTGGACGTGCCCCTTGACCAGTAATAATGGAAACAATTTTGCATACCACATGGGTATAGGGTCAAACCCCGGTGGTCACGTTGTACAGTTGTTGTTGTACGGAGGACGGGCCTGCTGAAGAGGCTGTTGTGTCCTTTGCTGATATTGTTGTTGATTAGGTTGGCTCTGCGCAACCTGAGGTTGATACGTAGAGACAGGCACGGGATTGATAGCACGAGTTACAGCTGCTACTGGTTGATAACGTCGCCTTTGCTTTCTGAGAGAGATATTCCCAATATCCTGCTCTTTTTTCTTAGGGAGAACACTACCGTATTGTTTTGTACTGCTTGAGGATCCAGCGTCTTTAACTAAACGTCCTTCTCGGACCGCTTCCTCGAGACGTACCCCCATGCCCACCATTTCGGTGAAGTCGCTGGGCGCACTGGCAACTATTCTATCGTAGTAAAATGAGCTCAAGGTTTTTAAGAAGATCTTTGCCATCTCTTTTTCCTCCAGAGGTGGAGAAATCTGAGCGGCAATTTCACGCCATCTCTTAGCGTACTCCTTTAAGGTTTCCTTGTCCTTTTGTGACATTGATCTGAGTTGATCTCTGTCTGGTGCCATGTCCAAATTGTATTTATATTGTTGAACGAAAGCAGCGCCAAGATATCTGAACGTGTCGATCGTAGTGTGGTTTAAACCCATATACCATTTTAATGTGCCACCGGTTAAACTATCCTGAAAGTAGTGAATTAGTAGCTCCTGGTTCTTTGTCAGAGCTGACATTCGTCAAGCGTACATCACCAAGTGGCTTTGAGGGCAAGAATTACCCTTGTACTTTTCAAAATCAGGTACCTGAAACTTGTGAGGAACTTTCACATTAGGGACCAAACAAAGGTCCGCGGCGTCCTTTCCAAACAAATCATGACCGCGAAGGGCTTGTAACTCTTTTTGCATCTCCAGGAATTGTTCCTGGAACTCATTCATTCTATCCAACATACTTTTGTTTCCACCAGATGATATCTGTGAAATCTGTCCTTCCGGGACAGTGTGTACCACGGGTGGTGGTATAGTCATTATGGCTGAGACTCTCGGTGTCTCCCGAAGTTTGTAACCTTCAGGAGTTGTTGTCATGCCCCTGGCATCTTCGCTTTCCCGAAGTTTGTAACCTTCAGGCCTAGCGACTCCTGCTACAGTTCCTTGATCCTCAGTGATCGGTGGAACATATCCTTCCGGGATATAGTTAATAGGCATGCCCCAGGGACGATCTTTCGGCATTTTGTACCTAGAATCATACTTCTCCACTATGGCCGTTGATGTGATCTCTGAGATCACAGTTCTTTGTTGTTGCATTTGAGCTTCTGCTAGAGCTTGCATGTCGTTATAAAGCTTTCTCAGATCCTCTTTCAGAGTGTCGATCTCTTCCCTCAACTCTCTGTTCTCTTCCTCGAGATCATCCATCTTTTTCTGGCGATTGGCCCGAGTATTGTACGAATGAGACACCTTGACTCTAGAATCGAGACGCAAACGTGAGATTCGTAGGGAAGAAGAATGCGTTTATGATGAATGATATGCAATGATTATATTAATTATATGTTTTTGTTTATTCAAAGTAAACTTCGACAATTAGATTGCAAATATCAAATAGTGGGGAAGATCCCGTTTTATTGAATTCAAAGATTGCGGAAACAGAAATACAGTAAATTACAAAGTGTTGTAAAAGGAAATCTAAACTATGGATCCTGAGTTCTCTCTGAGGAGGGCTCAAGAGTTGGTTTTGGTGCTTTCCTTTTCTTTGACCGGGGCTCTTCAGCCGTTGTCGGGTTGTCATTCCTTTGCCAAGTGAAAGGAGCAAGCAAACTCCTTTGGTCATCCTGATTTTCTATAGCATGTTGCTCTAAAATTTCAATCAGAGCATTATTTTATTTTAATAGCTGTTGTATTTTCTTGCACTCCACATTGAGAATATGGTACTTGTTCCTCCAAGACCTCCTCTCCTATTAAACTTTGGTGAGAGTCACCTGAATTTTTTCCATATCAGACATAAAATAAAGGACAGAGTCCCTTAATGGAAGAACTTCCTGACGAGGGTAAGGTATCCTCAGCTTGAGAGCTCTGGTTTGTACCCAGTGGAGATAAGGCTCCACCGAGACACAGTCTGGTTTTCCCAGAGACTCCCGTCCTTTCCTATGAATGTGTTTCCAAGCGTGCACTATTTCCGTCTTTAGTGCCCTGTCATTTTCTCCTTCCTTGAAGAAAATACCTTCCAGATGAACATTACGCAGGACATGTCTCATCGGGTATCCAAATTGACGACGAACTAAAACTGGATGATAGTTGATTCCTCCCTTAGTTCCTATAAGGGGTACATTTGGTAAATTTCCACAATGGTCAATGATCCTGATTCCGTCGTAGATTCTATTGTACCAATCGATGTCAGAGTTGGTAAGAGACATGATTCTCTGTGACCAACGTAAAGTATTCTTTTGATCCCAAAATGCAGCAGACTTGGGTAAGTGGGAAGTGTACCACTTGTAAAGCATGGGTACACAACACGTGATCATTCCTCTGCTGTATAAATTCCTTAAGTGTACCGAATGATACACATCGGCGAGTAAGGTCGGTACAGGGTTTCCAATCAGAAAAATCTTAATGGCGTTGACATCTACGAAGTTATCAATGTTGGGAAACAAAAATAACCCGTAGGTGAGCAAAACAAAGATGCTCTCGAAAGCGGCCACGTTCCCTATACTAGCAAAGTATAGAACTTTCTTCGTTAAGAATTGGGCTGGCAAACCCTGGATGCCACCCTTAGTGGTCATGTGAGTCCTGACTTCTGACTCGTCCAGATAAATTGGTCTTGCAATGGTTTGATCCTTTGGAATTTCTTCCAGTCCAGAAAAGGGAGCCTGGTCAGTAATATGCAAATCAGTCAGGTGAGAGTACTCCTCCAGTGTTGGTGCTAGTTGATAATCCGGGAATGTGAAACAGTGATAGACCAAATCGTAGAACTAGATTAGTGTGGATAGGATTCCTTCGATTACATGGACCCTTAATAGAGACAGTAGTCCCCCGTATTTGGCTCTGAAAGCCTCGTGGTTGGTGATCATTCTCGCCAAACCTCTCAAATCCTCTAACTTTGGAACCTTGAAGATGTACTTATGAGTTTTCCTTCTACCGAAATCCATTAGCGCAATCTCCTTTCTCTGACATTGGCAATCATTGTCTCAGTTTACTTTGAAAAAGAGAGACTAGAAGAGAAGATTTTTCTTTGTTTTAATGTTTTTTTGATGAATGTATGAATGCAGCACACAAAAACATAGAAAAACATGGGGTCAAAGGGTCGGTGTCGTGAAGTCAAGGCTCTAACCCCCCCCCCCCAAAGGTTTATACTGGTGATTTTTTGTACCTGTCCGCAAAATCATTGATCCCTCTTGGGACAACAACAGCAAGTGGATCGCCAGTGAGCTGATGCATCTTAGAGTGATCTCAGATGAGGGTAGTATCACGTGACAACTATTTCCGATAGCTTTCGCACTACAAAATGGTTTCAGTCTGCTGAAAACCTCAGCTTCTCAGATAACCCAGTCGACCACACTACTTTTAACAACCGAAGTCGTATAGGCAATGTATCTGCAAAGGGAGTCTCCACTGAGTTTGATGGTCGATCGGGGGCTCTTAACTGGGATTCACTCCTCGCAAGATTACCCGCATTGCCATCACCTATCTTAGGTGTATACTCAATCTTTCCACATGCGGCATCACACGCATTCCCATTAGCAGAAAAATAAACACAGATCGCAATTAGGAAAAGCAGTATATATATTTGTCTTAATCATCCTAGACCTCTAGTCTTATGATCCTATACAGACAATGACTCCCCAGCAGAGTCGTCATTTTTATGACATTTTGGTGAACTCAAGGTTTTCACCGAAGATTGTTAGAAAGAGAAGACGGGCCCCACGGTGGGCACCATTTTTTCTATAGCGCGATTTTTGTGCTGAGTCACGATCGCTTGGGTAATACAGTTTGATTCATTGTTTATCCTATTGAGCTGATTAAGGAAGGGAAATAGATGTCTCCAATTAACCCTGCTTGCATACTGAGTTTGAACATCGGTCTGTTAGGTTACAGATGCTATGTGGATGTGGGGCCCAATCTTTGGTTATTTTGCTAAGAACACAGTGTCTGGATTATTTGTGAGGTTTTCGATGATGTGTTTAAATTTGCTGCTTTTGGGTTGATTCGGTGGAGATACTGGATTTTGGGTTTTTGATTAGTATGCTCGCTAAGATTTTTTCAATCTTATGCCTACGTATTCCCATTTAACGAAATAGGGAAATCAGAGCGATCGTAGTTCCTCCTATTCTATGGGAGGAAATGAGGTTGTTTTGGTGTCTTGTTCAAAGCCCAAGACGTGAAGCTAAAGGTGGGTTGTATCTTGTTCAAAGCCCAAGATGTGAAGCTAAAGGGTTTTGGATGAGAGAGAATTTGTTATCTCTAAAGAGAAGTTACTGATGTTTGTATGCTGTGAGCAAGGCAAAACTCTGATGCTAAAAGGTTGATTGACTCAACCGGGGTTTTCTTTATACAAAGCCTAAGAGGAGGCTAGTGACCCAGCAAGAGGGTGTTTTTATATGTCTTGTACGAAGCCCAAGACGGAGGCTAAAGAGGTTTGACTCAACAAGAGAGTCTTGAACAGGTGATTCACTCAACAAGAGAGTCTGGAGGTTGTTTGACTCAATGAGAGAGTCTTTTATACTCAATAAGAGAGTGTTTTCCTATCTCGTATGAAGCCCAAGATGGAGGCTAAAGAGGTTTGACTCAACAAGAGAGTCTTTTATACTCAACAAGGGAGTGATTTATATCTCGTACGAAGCCCGAGATGGGGGCTAAAAGTTGTTAACTCAACAAGAGAGTCTTTTATACTCAAGAAGAGAGTGTTTTATATCTCGTACGAAGCCCGAGATGGAGGCTAAAAGTTGTTGATTCAACAAGAGAGTATTTTATATTCAACAAGAGAGTGTTTTATATCTCGTACGAAGCCCGAGATGGAGGCTAAAACTTGTTGACTCAACAAGAGAGTCTTTTATACTCAACAAGAGAGTGTTTTTCTATCTCGTATGAAGCCCGAGATGAAGGCTAAAAGTTTGACTCAACAAGGGAGTTTGAAAAGGTTAGCCCCACTGGGGAGAATCATTGTACAAAGCCCAAGAGGAGGCTAAGTATGCTGGTGACTGTCTCAGTTTAGTGACAGGTCCAGTATGTTGGATAAAAGAGAAAATCAGTTCTTATAAAGATTAAAGGTAAGGTTGTGCTTTGGGATTGATAAGAGGATCAGGGTTATTTCCTGTTCTTTAAGGAAATGAAAAATCTAAAGGGTACTGAGACTGTCTAAGTCTACTGGTGTTTTGAGAAATCGATTCACAGATAGTGAATGATCTTTGTAGGATGCCCCAGAGAAGGCTGGTATGTTAAGGGATGAAGGTCAACCCATTAACAGGTCTGACACTTGACTCAAAAAGACAACTCTAGCAAATTGATGACTAGGTTCTATTCCTATACCTGTAGAGGTCTCTGGGTCCTTGTACTAGGCCCTAGAGAAGGCATTAGATCTTTTAAGAAGCCGAAGGATCCTTGTACAACGCCCAAGAGGAGGCGGGGATACTTTTAGGAAGCCTGTGGGTCCCCAAACTAAGATAAGTTCAAGAAATGCAATTCTCCGAGAAGAGATCATTTCATGAAAGTTCGAGGTTTGAAGAAACTCAAGAGATGCCATTCACCGAGAAAAGATCATGTCTGGGGAGTAGAGTTTCTTTGATAATTTCTAAGAGTGACAGTCTGAGAAAGGGTTCACTGAGAATGCTGCCTTTCACGTTTCCATATTGTTTAACCCCAAGAGGAGGGAAGACCGTGTCTGGTAATCCTATGGGGATCTAGTTTTGTTTGTATTTAAGAGTGACCAGCAGGGCTTTACCTAGTACTAGACGTAGTTGCCGGGGAAAACTCTAAATAACTATACTAGTATTACACAGTTGGTATGTGACAAGCATATTAAAACTTGTGAAAGAAGACCTACAGTGAAACAGCCCCACAATACAGTTATATATATGAAAGCGAATAAAGAAAGCGGGTAAACACTTACTCGATTGTAGAGCTTCCATGCTGTTTGGTTAGTTGTTCAACAAAGAAAGCTTTGATAACAATATTCTAAATCAAAGGAGAAAGTGCTTTAAAAATATTATTGGGGCTTACAGCTCAAGGAGGGGCCCAAGGTTTTATCAGTGATTGCACTATTGAATTTGTACAGGGACTTATACAAGTGACTGAGGCCTAAAAAGGTTTTCTGTACAAAGGGGATGGGTCTTACACTCTCTCAAGAGGCCCAAAGGTGTTTAAAGAAAAGGAATGAGGCTTATAACATGAGGGTAGGCCCAAATGATTTGATTTTTGAACTGGAGATCGCGCTGAGGTTTCTTTATCGTACTGGGTCTTATACAATGCATTGAGGCCCAAAAAAGTTTTGGTTAAAAGGGGGTTGGATCTTACACTCTATTAGAGGCCCAAAGGTGATTTTAAAAGAAAAGATGGGGCTTACAACTCAAGGAGAGGTCCAAGGGTTTTGTTTGAAAAATGATGATCGCGCCAAGATTTCTTTAACGTATTGGGACTTATACAATGCACTGAGGCCCAAAAAAGTTTTTATTTACATGGGATGGGTCTTACACTCTCTCAAGAGGCCCAAAGTATTTGAAAAAGATTTGATGAGGATTGAATTGATCAAAACCCTAATTTGTTTTCAAAATATATTTTAATTGAATAAAAATTCAATTAAAATGATCAAAATTGTTAAACATGTGTGAAAAACAAATTATTGTATTGGATTAATGTTTAAAAAAAATCATGTTTATACCCACAGAATAATTGGAAATCAATTAAGTTTGGAAAATCAAGGGAGAAAAAATATTTCAAATGTTAAAAACAAATAAAACATTAATTCTTTGCAAAAATATCAAATATATGAAATAAGTAATATTTTTGGGATTTTTTGGTAAAATAAAATAGGGTTAAATAAGTATTAGGTCCCTAAAAATAACCCAACATTCAAGTTTGGTCCCTATAAATATTTTCTTCAAGGTTTGGTCCCCCTAATGTTTTTCGTTTCCAACGGTAGTCCATCCCGTTAGTTTTCACTAACAGAGGATGACATGGCGTGCCATGTGTGCTAACATTCCTTGCCAACTGTGTTTTATTTCATTGACCAGAAAGGGACCAAACTTGAATGTTGGGTTATTTTCAGGGACCTAATACTTATTTAACCCTTTATTCTATTTAACCCTTTATTTTAATTTGTTATTTTCGTGATTTATTAATTATCAATCTCACACACACACACACACACACACACACATACACACACACACACACACACACACACACACACACACACACACACACACACACACACACACATATATATATATATATATATATATATATATATATATATATATAATACTAATTTTTTCTTTTGTTTAACCAATATATTACTAATAACATTAATACTAGGAATTTAATTCTAAACAATATTATTTTTAACAATACTAATTCATATATAAGAAAATAATTCTTATGAATTCTCATATTTAAATCACATAAATCAAAGAGCAACTTTAAAATTAAATCATAAAGTCTAAATTTAATCTGATCATTAATTGAACGGAAGATTTGATAATTAACTTTAATACTGATAATATTTAAAAATTAAAATCTTCATAGCACTCATTGTTAACTTTGGTTTTTAAAGAAGAAGACATAAACTATTACTTTTTGTTCATATATAACTAATTCTAATTTTCCATAAATTAAAAATGATAATGGCGAGAAAAGTGCAAGCTCATTCTTACTCTACAGTAAGGGACAGCAAGGGATTATTCTATTTCTTGAGGTGTTGCGCTACAGCAACTGCTAGAAACTATTTAACCCTTTATTCTACTGCTTCAAAATCTGCATATATGATATAAGATACACAAATATAGAATTTAAGCACTGTGAATGAAAATGTGAAGAAATAAGTTAAGCAGGTAAATCCATAATTCTTTCAAAAACTACCAAAGTCAAAACCAAATGTATTGGTATGCACGCATTTTCTCGTCACAGTTTGCATTATATTGTGAACCAAATGATTCATAGTTCCTCTTGTTAATGCGTGCATACCAATACATTTGGTTTTGACTTTGGTAGTTTTTGAAAGAATTATGGATTTACCTGCTTAACTTATTTCTTCACATTTTCATTCACAGTGCTTAAATTCTATATTTGTGTATCTTATATCATATATGCAGATTTTGAAGCAGTAGAATAAAGGGTTAAATAGTTTCTAGCAGTTGTTGTAGCGCAGCACCTCAAGAAATGGAATAATCCCTTGTTGTCCCTTACTGTAGAGTAAGAATGAGCTTGCACTTTTCTCGCCGTTATCATTTTTAATTTATGGCAAATTATAATTAGTTATATATGAACAAAAAGTAATAGTTTATGTCTTCTTCTTTAAAAATCAAAGTTAACAATGAGTGCTATGAAGATTTTAATGTTTAAATATTATCAGTATTAAAGTTAATTATCAAATCTTCCGTTCAATTAGTGATCAGATTAAATTTAGACTTTATGGTTTAATTTTAAAGTTGCTCATTGATTTATGTGATTTAAATATGAGAATTCATAATAATTATTTTCTTATATATGAATTAGTATTGTTAAAAATAATATTGTTTAGAATTAAATTCCTAGTATTAATGTTATTAGTAATATATTGGTTAAACAAAAGAAAAAATTAGTATTATTTATATATATATATATATATGAGATTGTTAATTAATAAATCATGAAAATAACAAATTAAAATAAAGGGTTAAATAGAATAAAGGGTTAAATAAGTATTAGGTCCCTGAAAATAACCCAACATTCAAGTTTGGTCCATGTCTAGTCAATGAAATAAAACACAGCTGGCAAGGAATGTTAGCACACATGGCACGCCATGTCATCCTCCGTTAGTGAAAACTGACGGGAGGGACTACAGTTGGAAACGGAAAACATTAGGGGGACCAAACCTTGAAGAAAATATTTATAGGGACCAAACTTGAATGTATGGTTATTTTCAGGGACCTAATACTTATTTAACCCAATAAAATATTTTAACATTTTTGTGAATTATTAAAAAAATAATCAACTCAAAATCATTAAAACTCAGAGAGAAATTAATTTTTGAATCAATTAAGTAAAATCACAAAAATTCAAATATTCAAATATTTGAAAAAGGGCACCAAGATTATCTTGGTCTTGCCTGCGTGCTCTGATTTGCCCAGATTTGCGTTTTCTCATCAGTCTCACTGAATACTTGATGAAATCACTCCATCCACATATCAATCTACTCGCTTTCACCTCACGATCATGTCTATGGTCTTTAATTTCATTTATTTTAAGCATGGAATAAGAAATCAAAGAGAAACCTCAAGAACCCTAAAATTTGCATGAAGGCTCAGAAATTCCATACACGATTCAAACAAAGCAATTGATTAAGGGGAAACACTCCATGCATGATTATGAACATATGGCCAAATTATTGTGCAGCAAAAAATGCATGGATCATAGAGTTAGAAGAGTTCATGCTTACTTCTTGCAGCTGGTGATTGTGTTTTGTGTTAGAGGTGTTACAGCTAGGTTCTAATGATGTGGATAGCTACCCTAGGTGCCAAGTGATGTGCCTGAGTGCTTGTAATGGTTTGAAACAAGTTGGAACTGAAGATGGTATCTCAACTGCAACTTGGTTAAAACCTTGAGCAGTTGGCTGGTGATTTTGTGAAATCAGTGTTCCAGATGTTGTTTAAGTGTTTGGATCACTTCTATATGATGTTTATGAAGTGTGTGTGATTGGTTTGGTTGGAATTGTTCTCAAACTCAAAACCCGATAGTGACTTGCTTTGGAAGGCAAATTTGGAAGTGTGGAGGAGATTTTGAGGAAAGCATCTGTTTGATGACTTTGGTGTACTCAAACTGATCACAAATGAACTCTCTTTATAGTGGAGCAAGTTTGTTTTGCAAGCAATAGTGAATGGCAACTGCTGCAGAAGTTTAGCCAATGTTGATCAATGGGAATCCAAGTCTCCTCTAGCCATTGACTAGAGGTTAGGGCACAGGATGCTGGTTCCCTTGGTCTTGGATATGTCTTGACTGAATTCAGTTTGAAATGGCTCAGTCTATGCCACCTTGGTGCATCCATTAAATGCTCCAAAACAAAATTGGAGTCTTGTCCCTCTTTTAGGAACTTCTAGGTTTGGCATGCTACTTTTGGTTCCAAAGACTTGGGAGGCTTATGGATCAGTGATTGTCCCTCCTTGGTCTCCCCTTGAGGTATTCAGATGGATAAGTGTGTTTGTCATTTGCACAAATTTGTCAAATCGAGCAAAATGCACAAATCTGCCTTGCTTTGACAGTTTTCAGTAAGGCATGTTGCCATTGTCATATCTCATGGCTCAAGTGGAATTTGATGGAGTTCTTGGCAATTTTGGAAATCCCTCATATGATACAACAACTGTTTGATCATAATTGGTTTTGATACTTTTTGGATCCAAGTGAAAAATGCCCCTACATTTTGAAAAAAGTAAGACAGATTCTGACTTAGTGAAAATTTCACTAAATATTGGAAAAAAGTGACATTTTCACTTTTTGTGATTTTGATCATTCCATAACTTAAAATCCACGAGGAATTGGAAATATTTGTGTTTGAAGCTTTTGTAGAGGGACATGAGAGCTACAAATCCAGCTTTGGATGGGGAAAAATGGCCTTGTGGTTTAGGAGTTATGATCCTCCAAAGTTGGTACCCTAGCCACTTTGTTCCATAACTTAGAAAATTTCTAAGTTTTTTATGGTTACCCCTTTTACAAGTTATCCCACTTTTCTTGATTTTTCTTGATGAATGATGATTCCAATCACACATTAACATTATTTTAGGGTTAAAGAACCATAATTGTGAAAAATCTCAAAAAGTCAAAGTTGACTTTTGTGCACAGTTAACTTTTTATCAGATGAATTCCAAACTGTGCGATCCTTTATGAAATCAAGTCCTTGACCTAAATCAAACTTGATGGATTAATTTCATAGGTGTTATAGGGTGTATTGAATCATGTCCCAAAGTTTGGGAGCATGCCTGGGTCAAAAGTCAAAGATACAGTTGACTTTTTCCCGCGAAACCCTAATTGTGGTTCTGATAAGCTTGAAACTTGTTGATCAAGCTTCTTAGGTCAATCCATTGTTGCAAATGGATCAATGTGATGTATTTGAGACCCTCAAATCGTCTCTTGAGGTCTTGGCTCATGTTTTGTCCCAAAAGTCAACTTAGGGGTGAATTAGGTCAAAAAACCTTAATTCCCGATTTTGGATGAATGCATCCCCTGAGGCTAAATTGACTTGATGGTTGGGTTCATGATATCCTTGGAGCATATTTGGTTATGCTTTGAAGCATTGGCTCATGCCCAGAGGAAAGTTTCCATCTCGTGGCCCTGGTCGACCAAAACCCTAATTTGGTGACACTAGTGATCTTAAGGCTTAATCCACTCAGAATGCTGCAACCTTGTGCATAATCCTTGATGTGGGAGTCCTCTTGATCCATTGGGGATGTTTGAGAGGCTAGACAAGTTGAAGATCATGTCATTTCTTGATTGATCCTTTGTCTAAAGCTCTGAGAGGGCTTGAAACCCTAATTTTGATTGTAGTGAAGGCTCAATAATATTTGAGAAGATTGATGAGGTATGATGGTACATCCATATTGTGATGATAATTTGCACAATGATGGGAAATCTTAGTGGTCAAAATTTGGGGTATGACAACAGTGTTTGCATGTTAAAACTTGTTTGTGTTTTAATTGATGATTTTAAGCAATGAATGTGTTGTTCTTGAAGTACTTTACTTTTATGCACTCATATCATGTTTATATGCAATGAAATACCGACTTTCTTGCCTTAAACTCTTGAGGGAGGGTGATGAAGTGAAAGACGCAAAATCTTTGGTTGTGTGCTTTTGGATAGAACCATGTTGAGGATGTACAGGCATTGTTTCAAATCCCTAAACACTGGAGATATAAGGGAGATAGACCCTTGTCAACCCTGTTGAGCCTTGAAGTTGAAGTTTCTTTTTATTTCGAAAAAACCCTCACATCTAACCTAGGGGCAGGGTAGTCGTCAGTTAATTTGACCGAGCGTTCAAATTTCGAAAGGAGTGTGCATTAGAGGATCCATTACCTTTCTTGCCTCACATATCAGGAGGTCAAAGGGTGTGAGACCACAATGGTTATCCCTCACCACAAGGAGTGAAGCAGCCACATTCCTTTCAAAGAAGTCAAGACAGCCAGTGTCGCACGATTTGTTCAAGAAAAAAAAGAAGAAAAAGGAAAAATAGAGAAAGAAAGCCCGCTAAGTCGAAAACTTGAAAATAAATGACTTAGGCAAAAGTTAGGGCATCCCGATGGACCTCAAAATCGAAAAAGAAAAGAATTAAAAAGAATTCGGTCTAGGCAAAATCAGGGAAATAAAGAAGTAAGAGCAAATAGAAAAGCAAAAAGGCTTACAAAAGGGAAAACCCTCGAGTAAAAGCAAATCGTGTGACCACAGGCACCAAAGACGAAAAAGAGCAACTACCACTCTGAAACCCTTGCAGATTCCTTAATTGTCACCAATTTCATGTCATAACCTGTTGGTAGGTGAGCGCTCATGTCAAATTAACTGAACGTAGGACCGAAGGACATCATGGAGAATGGGTGGGTACATACAAACTTTGAGCCATAAATCTTTTTTTCTCAAACCGTGAACTAGGCCACGTTACAACCCTCAAAAGTCCTAATTTAAACTGGGTTTATTTCGAGAGCTTACTCCAATGAGATAGCGTTCCTAACTCCCATCAGTGGTGCTAAAAGATCTTGTTGGTATTGCATGTGCATCCAAAAATCAATGTCGTATTCTAAGCAGTGATTCGCTCACGTGGCCTTGCGACATCTTTTCAATAAAAGACTTCGAGATTAACATGTGTGTTGCATTAGAGTAATCATTTTTAGAATAAATATTTTTTGCTTGCATACATTTGTTTGACAACAAAGAAGCTTACATGATGAACATCAGTTGAGAAGCTTGATCCTGCCAAGTTGAAGTGCTTGAAGACCCCAGAGGACAGTCATATCAAAGGTCATTGTGCTGAAATACCATGTTGAGCAGGAGTTTTCCTAGCAAGTTGTGTTAAGATGTAGCCAAGCTATGGCATTCAAGTCGAGAAAGTCTTTTCAGAGTTCAATCAGTCATGGGCAGTCATGTTGAGAAAATTTCTTCAAAGCAACCAAACAGGGGAAATCACATCGAGATTTGGGAAAATCTCTCAAAGATCAATCAGTCAGGGGCAAATTCACTTCAAGGCTCGTATTGGGGCAGGCCACCTTTATAGTATGAGAAGTTATCCACTCCTGAAGACAGTTAATTGAAAGCACCTCTTCAAGGTTCATAATACTGGGGCAGAGTAATTCAGGTCATTACGAATCCTCTCGAGGCAGTTACTTCATAGAGTATGCAGTCTGGGGCAGTTATGTCGAGATCTGGTAAATCTCTCCAAGAGTTTGAAGACCCTGGGGCAGTGTGAACGCCCGGTCTTCTATAAAATCCTTTTGAGATGATTCCTTTAGACCTGGTGGTCTAGGGTAGGTGGAAAATTCAAAGGGTCGTTTATGACCATAAAGGCAGGTCAGGCAGAGTAGCAAGGTTTCTCCCCAGTGGAGTTACTCTCCCCATCATTGAAATTTCATCGTCCTCAGCAGATTATAACTCTCTCCAGCCAGAGTATAGAGGATTGTTTCTCCAGCCGGAGTCGCATTTTGATTTAGTACTCCCCAGCAAGCATTCAGAAGTTGGTGTTGTTGTATCCCCAGCAGAAAACTAGTGGAATATCTTCCCGGGCAAAGATGTTATCTTCCCCACAGAGTCTTGGTGTCTGCTTTCCTCAGTCGGTCAGGAAGTGTGTTTTTCACCTGCAACAATATGCTTTAATCCCCAGCACGGTGAGGGTAAATTTATTTCCCCAGCAGTAGTTTAAGCTCAATGGTATCTGATAACACTGAATCACACTACGTATTTGACTCGGATTGCACATGTTTCTTAGGATTTTATTGATATTTTCTTGTGTTATGCTTGTGTTTTGTTTTGTTTTCAGGTTCTTTGTATTCCCAGAGCTCCTCGTGAAGAAATGAAGAAAAACGAGCAAGAAAACCAGTTTTTTAGGAAATTGTACACATGGCATCCACCATGGCGGGCGCCATAGGGTAGGCCATGACTTGGATAGGAGTCAACTGCTGTCAACTGCCACGATCTCCACTTCTTTTTCCTTTGGTTCACATGGCGAGCGCCATGAGGGGGTGGCGGACACCACCTTTGTCGTATGGTTTCCCTCCCAAAAGAAGTTGAGGGGCACTTTGGTCTTTCCATAGTTTTTCCTAGGCTATAAATAGATGAGTCCTTGATCCTTTTTCTTCATCCAAGCTTAGTTTCAGAACTCAAGCCATATATTTTCAGTATTGTAAAGTGATAAACTTCTCACATCGGGGAGTTATCACACTGTTTGATCGAGTCTGTAATCGAGTTTGGAGCACTCTGGTAGAAGTTAATCCTGCCGCCATTTTCATTTCCAGTCATTTATTTCCAGTTGTACCAGATTTAAAGCCTCCGATTTGGAGCAGGTTTCTATTTACTTTCCCGCACCATTTATTTTCTCGCACTATTTACTTTCTCGCACCGTTTATTTTCTCACACTATTTACTTTTCCACACCATTTATTTTCTTGCACTATTTACTTTCCCGCACCATTTACTTTCTCGCACTATTTACTTTCTCGCACTATTTACTTTCCCGCACTATTTACTTCCTCGCACTATTTACTTTCTCGCACTATTTACTTAAAAAAAGAATCCACTTTAACATGATCTATTTCAACATGTCTATTTACATTTCCATGTCCGGCTAAATTTTAAAGGTTAGAATGTAAGGATCATAGTTAAAGTAGTATTCCATACAAGGTGTCAATAGAAATGCTTAGGGGTTATTCTGATTTTTAACACAAGTTTTCTGCACTTTATTTCTGTTGGGTAAGATCGAAAGCCGTCCAACCTTTGGTTAAACTTGGTTAGTATTAACTGTTCAAAGGAAGCCAAAGCGCTTTGACTAGTTAAGTAGGAGTTTTTAATACTTTAGAAAAACGATTTTAAAACTATTTTCGGACGCGTTTATGGGTTTAAAGTCCGGTTCGCATGAACCTCTTTTTGTTAAAAGTTCCAAGTCAAAATACTTTTCAACTGAGTCAAGGAACTATATTTCTTAAAAATAGGTTTATTACTTTAACGCAATGCGCGCCTTTTTATAAGTGACAATAAGAGGGTTCGATTAAGGGATAAACTCGGTTCTGAATACGCAAAAGCGACAGTTCCCGCTAAATTAGTTCTTTTCATAAGTAGAAAACATTACCCCATAAGTGGTTCTATTTACAAGCATTTGGAATACTATCCGACTGTGTGAACTACATTCAGGCCTGTTGTTTTAAATTGAATTTTATATCTTCGTACTTTACTTCGCTTTTACTGTGCACTCACGAACTCCCGATTGATTTGCCTTGGATAAACATCGTAACAATAGAAACTGATAGATTGACGTTTGGTCTCTGTGGGACGATAATCTTTTATATTACTCTGATGTGATTCGTATACTTGCGAAAACAGAGCATCAAGTTTTTGGCGCCGTTGTCGGGGACCAATTACGTCAAATTTCATACCCTGTTATTACACCGTCTAGACTAAGGCTTTACCTACTAGTCAATGCGAAGAACTCGCAGCACCGGTAGTCTTATAGATCCTTTAGCGGAACCTAAACGTTACGCTCGCGCATGTCTCTCACTTCGTAGAATTAAGGAAACTATGGCCGAAGACCATAACCAAAGACCCCTTAAGGATTTCGCACAACCATCCGATGACGAACCCAGTTCTAGTATAGTAAACCCTAATATTCCTGCTAACAACTTCGAACTGAAACCCTACCTATTACAATTAGTACAGCAAAACTAATTCGCGAGTCTCCCTTCTGAGAACCCAAATCCACATCTAAAATTCTTCATCCAATTAGCTGACACTTTTAAAACCAATGGTGCTACTCCTGAGGCGATTCGTCTAAGACTATTTCCTTTCTCCCTCAGAGACAAAGCCCTTACATGGTTAGATTCCCTTCCATCCAATTCTATAACAACTTGGGAAGACCTTAGGAGAGTATTCCTTGCTAGATATTTTCCCCCAAGTAAAACTACTATTTTTCGGAACCAAATAACCAGATTCACTCAAAACCAAGGTGAATCACTCTTTGAAGCTTGGGAGAGATATAAAGATCTATTGAGAATATGTCCACATCATGGCCTGGAATCATGGCTAATCATTCATACCTTCTATAATGGACTTCATTATAACACTAAGATGACCATCGACGCTGCCGCTGGTGGCGCTCTGATGAATAAACCTTACCTTGAAGCTTGCGCTCTCATCGAAGATATGGCTCAAAACCATTGTCAATAGGGAACAGAACGAGCAATAGTGGAGAAGAAAGAAGCCCAAGGAGGAATACATGAGATAAGTTCTATAGACATGATGCAAGCCAAAATGGACGCTTTGGCCCTTAAGGTCGAACATGTGTACGCAAACCCAACTACTGCAGTAGCAGTCTCATCGGAATGCGAATTATGTGGAACCAAAGGACACCAATCAGCGGAATGCAATCTGTTGAATGAAACTAAATCAGACCATGTCAACTATGCCCAAGGGAACCCATTTTCAAACAATTATAACCCTGGATGGAGGAATCACCCAAACTTTTCCTACAAAAACAATAACCCTATCCAAAACCCTGCACCTCCGAGACCACCCGATTTTCAAGCCCAGAGACAAAACCAACCTATGCAAGTTGTGCCGCCCAAGCCGAACCTTGAGAAAATCATGGAAATTTTCATTTCGGCTCGAACCCAGCAAAACAAAGAATTCCTAAACCAAAACATTCATGTAAACAAAATGATTACCCAGTTAGGAACCAAGGTAGACCAAATAGTCACCCACAATAAGATGCTTAAAACCCAGATCTCTCAGGTAGCTCTCAAACAAGCTCCCGAAACCATACCTGGAAGACAATTTCCTGGACAACCTCAAAAAAACCCCCGAGGACAAGCCAATGCAATTATCTTACGAAGTGAGACCGCTTACGATGAACAGTTTAACCTGGCATTGGGCAAACCCAAAACTTCTAAGTAAAGCGTTGTACCTACGGATGAAGTAGAGGAATCAGTGGAATCTGAAGAACAGAAAAACCAAGATAAGGGAGAAATTATAGATAAAACTAATGAACCACCCCGCCATACAAACCTCCAATACCCTATCCACAAAGACTCAAACAAACCAAGATCAATAACCAATACCAGAAATTCATTAAAGTCATAGAGAAACTTCATGTGGAGATCCCTTTCACAGAAGTCATCACCCAGATACCATCTTATGCAAAGTTCCTCAAAGACATCCTTACCAATAAACGTAGACTTCACGATCCAAAACCTTTGGAATGCAATTCCATTTCTGAGAATAAACTTGCCAAAAAGGAGAAAGATCCTGGAAATTTCTCCATACCTTGTATTTTGGGGAGTCATGTCATCGATAAAGCTTTCCTGGACTTAGGAGCTAGTGTGAGCTTAATGCCTCTAGCAGTTTGTGAAAGGTTAAAACTAGGAGAACTGCAACCTACTAAGATGTCTCTTTAATTAGCCGATAGATCCGTCAAATATCCAGTAGGCATATTAGAAGACGTACCAGTTAGGATCGGTCAGTTGTTTATCCCTACTGATTTCGTTGTCATGGACATTAAAGAAGATGATGACATCCCAATCCTCCTAGGTAGGCCATTCTTATCAACCGCATGAGCCATAATAGATGTCAAGAGAGGAAAGTTGACTTTTGAGGTAAGTGATGAAAAGATAGAATTCATTTTGTCAAAATTTCTTATGGCACCAGTATTAGGAGACGCATGTTATGCTATAGACATCATTGATGAATGCATTAGGGAACTAGATCAAGAAGAACCCATAGAAACAATCAAACTACCTTCAACCCTCATAAGGGAAGATGATGGATTTATGGAACCCTACATTGATGATAACCTTCACGAATGTTTATCCCTTACCCTCCAATCCAATACCATGCCCCAAGAAACCAACTTTAGAACTTAAAGAACTACCCAAGAATCTAAGATATGAGTTTTTGGACGAGGAAATGAACCGTCCAGTTATAGTCAGTGCTACCTTAAACCAAGAAGAAACAGACCAGCTCTTATATGTTTTGCGGAAATATCCCTCAGCCTTAGGATATAATATCTCTGATCTGAAAGGTATAAGTCCATCCGTGTGTATGCACCGGATTTTACTTGAGGAAGATTTGAAACCCTCCAGAGAACATCAGAGAAGGATAAACCCTATAATGAGTGATGTTGTTAAGAAGGAAGTTCTTAAGTTACTGGAAGAAGGTATAATTTATCAAATCTCAGATAGTAAATGGGTGAGCCCTGTGCATGTAGTACCTAAAAAGGGAGGCATCACAGTCGTGCAAAACGAGAAAGGCGAACATGTAGTAAAACGGATAGAAGGAGGATGGCGTATGTGCATAGATTACAGAAAATTAAACAAAGCAACTAGGAAGGATCATTTCCCTTTACCATTTATAGACCAAATGCTGGAACGTTTAGCCAGACACTCCTATTTTAGTTATCTTGATGGATATTCGGGATTCTTTCAAATTCCTATTCACCCAGAAGATCAAGAAAAAACAACCTTCACATGCCCTTATGGAACCTTTGCCTATAGACGAATGCCTTTCGGCCTCTGTAATGCTCCAGCTACCTTCCAGCGTTGCAAGATGTCAATCTTCGCTGATTACCTTGATGGAATTATGGAAGTATTCATGGATGATTTCTCAGTATGCGGATTTGATTTCAAAAACTGTCTCGTTAACCTTGAGAAAATCCTGAAAAGATGTGTGGATGTAAACCTGGTGCTAAACTGGGAGAAATGTCACTTTATGGTTACCGAAGGTATAGTTTTAGGACACATAGTCTCTGAAAGGGGTATTGAAGTAGATAGAGCCAAGATAGAGGTAATAGAAAACCTAAAACTCTCTAAGACCATTAGAGAAGTCCGAAGTTTTCTTGGACATGCTGGTTTCTACCGGCATTTTATCAATGATTTCTCTAAAATAACTAAACCTTTAACTGGCCTCCTGATGAAAGATGTCGAATTTAATTTTGATGAAAAATGCATTGAAGCATTTAACCTTTTGAAACAAGCGCTAATTTCAGCACCCATTATGCAACCCCCAGATTTGGCCGAACCTTTCGAAATCATGTGTGATGCTAGCGATTACGATGTAGGAGTTATTCTAGGTCAAAGAAAGGATAATAAATTACATGTAATTTATTATGCTAGTAGAACCCTAGATGTTGCTCAGCTTAACTACGCAACCACTGAAAAAGAACTCCTTGCCGTGGTTTTTGCTATGGACAAATTTCGATCTTATCTGGTGGGAGCTAAAATTTTAGTTTACACAGACCACGCTGCTATTCGTTACCTATTAAGCAAGAAAGATGCCAAACCTAGGTTACTTCGATGGATCCTTTTATTGCAGGAGTTTGATCTAGATATTCGAGACAAGAAAGGCACATAAAATGTTGTTGCTGATCACCTTTCTACACTTGAGTACCTGAAACTAGATTTAGTGCCTATAAATGATGATTATGCCTATGACAGGTTAATAGCTAAGATAGAAGCCATTGAAGAAAATAACCTAGATCCTTATAAGAACCCTGAAAAATCTTTGGCGGTAAATGGCGTACCTTGGTACGCTGATTTTGTTAATTACCTAGCCGCTGATATCATACCTCCTGACCTTAACTATCAACAGAAAAAAAAGTTCTTTAACGATGTAAGACAATTTTATTGGGACGAGCCACTTCTTTACAAAAGAGGTACAGATGGTATTTTTCGTCGTTGCGTTCCAAAAGAAGAGGTAAGAAATATCATAGAACACTATCACTCTGCACCCTACGGAGGACATACTAGCACCTCCAAGACACACGCTAAAATTCTTCAAGCTGGCCTTTTCTGGCCCACAATGTGGCGTGATGTTCATGCTTATATAGTCAAATGTGACCGGTGCCAGCGCACTGGGAACATCTCCAGACGTGACGAAATGCCTTTAAGGAACATTCAGGAAGTAGAACTTTTCGATGTTTGGGGTATCAATTTTATGGGACCATTTCCATCCTCATTAGGAAATAAATATATCTTAGTGGCTGTTGACTACGTGTCTAAATGGATTGAATCCATAGCCTCACCCGCAAACGACACACGAGTAGTGATTAAGCTGTTTAGGAATTATATATTCCCTAGATTCGGAGTACCCCGTCTTGTTATAAGCGATGGTGGATTGCACTTCATATCAAAGATTTTTGATAAACTTTTAAGCAAATATGGAGTTAAGCATAGAGTAGCAACACCTTACCATCCACAGACTAGCAGCCAAGTAGAGGTATCTAATAGGGAGATTAAACAAATCTTAGAGAAAACTGTTTCAATAAGTAGAAAAGATTGGTCTCAGAAGCTACAAGAAGTACTATGGGCCTACAGAACTGCCTTTAAAACCCCTATTGGAACAACTCCTTACCAATTGGTCTATGGAAAGTCCTGTCACCTACCCTTTGAGTTAGAACACAAGGCCTATTGGGCCATTAAAACCTTAAACTTAGATTATTTGACTGCTGGTGAAAAGCGCATCCTTGACATTCATAAACTAGAAGAACTCCGCCAGTCTGCCTATGAAAATGCCATAATATATAAAGAAAGAACCAAAGCTTGGCATGATAAAAGAATTATAAAGAAAGATTTCAATATAGGAGATCCTGTTCTCCTCTTTAATTCCAGGTTGCGACTTTTTCCTGGCAAGCTTCGTTCAAGATGGACAGGTCCTTTCGAAGTTTCTAAAGTCCTAAAATTCGGAGCAGCTGAGATCAAGAACCATTCTTGTAGTCCATTCATTGTAAATGGGTAGAGGTTAAAACACTACGAAGGAGGTGACATTCCCATTAACTACTCCAGCCACACTCTGATCGATCCACCACTACCTACTTCAGCTACATGAGTTCTACTCGTCAAGCTAACGACGTTAAACAAGCGCTGCATGGGAGGCAACCCACAGTTTTCTTTATTTTTCTTTATTTTTTCTTTTATGCTTATTACTTTTCATGTCTTACATTTTGTTTTTATTAGTTTGTTTGTATAGACTGGCCTTTTATAATGTTTATGTTTTCAGGTCCCATTCTCTAACCCTTATTTTCAGGATGCAGACCTTCGACGACATGCACGTCGCTTTCAGAGATGACGCACAGAGACAACGCTATTTAGTCCTTTATCAGCGCCCCATGGCAGCTACCTGTTACCCTGACCAGGCTTGCATGGATGCCTTAGGCATCGAGCCCAGTATAAGGTTTCTATGTAGCCAGCTCTAGTGGGATGAGTATGCTGATGACATGCATTCGACCTACAGAAACCTCACCCTGGAGTTCCTCAGTTCATTTAGCCATGAGCCATATGTTGGTCAGGACGGCAGCGTCATTTTCAGACTGTTTGGGACAGAGTACTCTTTTACCCATAAGGGGTTTGGTGATTTGCTAAGTTTCCAGACTTCCCTTGATGTCATTCCTGATTTATCTATGGGATACTTTATGAGTCGAGATATCGACAAATTCTGGAGTGATATTACAGGTGGAGGAAGCCCTAATCCGTCCACCCAGCTATCTCACATTATCCATAACCCATCTCTCGGGTATTTCCAGACGATCCTTGTTGTAACGCCCCGATTTGTTTAATTGTATTTATTTATTTCATTTATGTGAATTTTGTGAAATGTGTGAATTTAGTGTATTTTACCTGCTAATTGAGTTGATTGGTTAATTTCCTTGATAGGTAAAATGTTTGCAATAAATTATAATTTCTTTTCAACTTTTATTTCCCGAAATATATTTCATCGCTGTTTATGTTTTATCGCGTTTTGAGAGCGTTGGGAGATATTTGAGCTGAGGGGTAAAATAGTCTTTTAGGGGTTTAGATATTTTTATATAAATAGAGATTAGAGAGAAATATAAAGAAAAGAAAAATAAGAGAAAGAAAAGGAGAAGAAAGAAAGAGAGAAGAGGAGAAAGAGGAAAAATTGAGGAAACCTCCGTTTCAATCGCGATTAATCGGGTAAGGGTGAGAAGTTTCAATTATATCTTGCTTGTGTATGTATATGTGTTGTTTGTTGTAATTGTTTTGGTTATTTCACAACTTTTTTTCATTGATAAATTGATGAACAATTGATAGAAATCGATGTTTTCACGGTCGGAATACGATATAAATTGCGTTGTATGATCACATCGTGTTTATGAACAATTGCTGCTATCTGTTTTGCTGTTGGAATTGATTTTGGGTGAAAATGGGGTTTTTGGGGTTGTGGAACTGTGTAAAACTCAGCAGAATTTTTCTGTTTCTGGTTTAGGGCGTCGGGCGGTGCTCAGGGCGCCGGGCGACGCGAAGTGTACGCCCCTGCTTCGCCGGGCGATGCCCGAGAGGCGCAGCTTGACACGCTTCTGACTCTTTTGAGTCTTGGTTGAGGGATTTTACTCCGCTGCTTCGCCGGGTGAAGTAGAGGCGAAGAGCCACCGCCGGGCGGCCCTTGGGTAGCGCCGGGTGCTACTGGGACTTTTTCAAAAGTTTCTTTTTTCTTAAATTCTATAACTTGTGATCCGATGATCCGTTTTGAACGTTCTTGGTACCGTTAGAAAGCTAATGAGATGTTCTTTCTTATTAAAATGGTTTTGAGATTGGTGGCCGATTTAATTATGTTGAGAATTGAGAAATGTGTCGTTTTGTCGACTTTTACCGTCTTAACTGTGTGTATTTGATGTGTTATCATATAATATGCCTTTGATATATAACGTATGACTTGTGTACTATTGTATGATGTGAACATATGTGATGAAATGTTGTGATGATGGTTTGTGGTCTTGTGGAGAAATAAATGCATTGTTTTGGGTGTGATTGCAATGCATGATTAATGATGTTGTTGTGTGGTAAAATGCATTGTTTGATTGAATATCAATGTATGTTGTTATGATGTTTGGTGGGATTGTTGTGTTTTGTGGATTACAATGAAATGCATTGTTTATGTGAAATTCAATGTGTGTTAATTGGTGGCCTTATGGCAAGTAAATGCATTGTTTGAATTGATTTCCAATGCATGAATAATGATGATGAGATAATCCCTATTGTTGATTTGTGAAGATGCATTTGATTGTCATGAGTCCTTGTATGCCAAGCATCATGATATACATCTTGTGATGTCGTGTGCCTTAGTGGGTGTGAACGACGAAACGGTTCCAGAGGGAACCCGCTATAACATCGTGTGCCTTATACAAAGAGGACCTAAAGCAATTATTATAGACGATCGTGTGCCTTATACAAAGAGGACCTAAAGCGATCGGATTGTGTGCCTTATACAAAGAGGACCTAAATCGATCCATAAACGTTGTGTGCCTTATACAAAGAGGACTTAAAGCGACGGGGAACATCGTTTGCCCGACGGGGAGTTACACTAAGTAACAAGCGATGATTCCAATAGTTCCTGAGTGAACTAATGATGAGAATGATGGATGGATGGTACCGCATTTGCATAGAGTCGTTGTGTCGGTCTCTATGCATATGCATAAATCATGAATGGATTGATTATGTGTGAAAAATCATGAATGGATTGATTATGTGTGGAAAATCATGAATGAATTGATTATGTGTGGAAATTGTGAATTGATTGATTATGTGTTGAGCTTGTGATAGCATTGGTGATTTGATATGCATTTGTGATAAATGCATTGGTTATGGATGATATATTTTGTGTATAGCCACATGCTTTGTTTTGTGGGGATGTTGTACATTACAATGATTGTATTAATTATCTATGATATGCTATTTATGAATATATGTGATGTGGTGGTGTGTTTCCATATGTCATAACTTTAGTATGCATTATGTGCGAATATGTTATGTATTTGTGGCATGCTATATGTATTAATATGTGATACTTGTGGTGAGAATAATTATGTATGTGAATTCATATGTGTTTGCATATTATTATGCAATCTTGATTTAGTTGTTATTTCTCACCCTTTTGCTGTGGTTTGTTGCTCTATGAGGCAATTGCAGATTAGTGTCTTGGAGGCTTTTGTGAAGATTAGTCCTCCGTCCTTTGTCGGTCTGTCTGCTCTGATACGTAACACGAGAGTCGGGGAACGTTTTTATTATATGTGTATACATTTGTTGAATATATTTTGTATTACTTTTGTATGTATATTTTGACGTTATAAAACAATTTATTTTGTAAAACAATTCAGTTATGGATCTTTCCGCTTTATTCCATAATTGACCTTTCCTTTTATATGGAAAAAGTTTCCCTTTGAGGTTATTCCATTATGTGTTATGTATCAAAATTTATGAGCAGAGATTATGTTTTCTTTCCTTAATTGTGACATCCTTGTTTCTGTCAGAAAAATAAATTTTTATTTACTCTGATTTAATTATGTATTATTTATTCGCGATGGGAATTGGGGTGTTACACTTGCCCACACCTTCCTTGGAAAGGCTGATGCTGATGTCCATGTTAGTGAGGAGGAGATCTTCTTTCTTTTCTGTGCGAACCAGTCGCGTCCTGTGGCCTATGGGAACTTTCTGCTTGATAACTTCACACTCACAGCCAGATCTTCTAAAGGAATCATCCATGTGGGAGGAACAGTTACTCAGATTGCTACCTCTTTGGGTCTTACTAGTAAGCTGCTTCACCTGACTCCTTACTGCGGGTATACCACGCTGGATATCAATTTCTGCTTAGACCGAGGGTTGATGAGGAGAGATTCCTTTCACCCTAACCAGTTCAGGCTCTTGATCGACGGCGAGACCATCCATTACTTCACTTTACCTGATCCTATGATGACTAGTGTCCATGACCCTGCTAATTGGAGTTATGCTTTAGAGGGTTATGGAGAGACAGTTGATGAGCCTCGCACTCCACCGTTACCAGAGTATCACCCTACACCACCTTCTCCCAGGATTACAGTGTTGTCGAATAATCTTTCCTTGCAGAGACCTGACGTGTACACACAGCTAGCTGAGCTACGTATAGAGACTGCCAGACTTCAACAGGAGGTTACTGACCTTACCTTGCAGGACCAGGTGTCCGATCTGACTCACGCGATAGAGGCTGATTGCTTGTATCAGGAGATCGCAGATCTACGCCGCGAGTTAACCGCAGCTCGAGGTTCTGACCAGACCGAGGAGCATCCGCTCCATGATGACACTACTCTCATTATCTTCTTTACCGTTTTATTTACTTATTTCCGTTTTTTAGACTTATATATATATATATATATATATATATATATATATATATATATATATGCATTTTTATGTTTATTATTCTCTCATTTTATTTTATTAATTTATTTACTTATTTATTATTTGTATTTTTATTTTTAGACCTAACAAAAAATATGCATGTACTAGAACAAGAAGGATGTGCTACCTGCACCACCCAAATAAAAGAGGAGAAGAAAGCCCAAGAAAGTAAAAATAAATCCGGCCCAGACCTTTTGTTAAGGTGGCGCCCGCCATGGGGTATGGAACTATATGCGGGGCAGAACCACCAAAACCCCCATTTTCTCACCTTCAAACTCCCTAACCTCCATTTTTGCCCATCCGAAAACCTCCATCAAGCCCCATAAAGTTCACAACTTTTTCATCTACTCACCATCCCATTAACCTCTTTAACCTCCATTTTTGCCAATCCATCAAAATCTCTCAAAAACCCACTTTTCACCACCTTTCTATAGAAACCCATTTCTCTCATTCTTCAACCTCAAAGGTGCATCAATGGAGTATGACGGTTACATCCTTCGCCAAGGCAAGTCCGGGGAAAGGCAAAAGAAACTTCTCGAGAGATTGCAAGCACGAGAGATTATCTCGACCCGGTACGTCGACGAAGACTGTCTCTATACTCTTGGTATTTATCATAGCGTTTTTCACATGCTAGATGTCTTAGGATTACACGATATTTTTGCTAGGAAAGATCCCACTTTTGAAAGGTTAACCCGGGAATTTTTGAGTTCCTTGATTTACATTGTTAGTCCTAACACTGCTAGCACAGTCGGTACGGTGAAATTTAGAATGTTTAATGTCGAATATGAACTCACCACCGACGAACTAGCAGAGAGATTAGGAATGCCTTTTAGGGATGGCGCTGTTTATGAAGCACCTTTGGATTCTGATTGGTCGGTTGAGGCATTTTCCTTCTGGTACAGGTTGTCAAATTTTACAATTACTTCTTTTGAAGGGATTCTTGCCTCAAGGATCCATAACCCGACCATCCGTGTTTTTCGTTATATGTTGGCTTGTACTATTTTTGGCCGGGTGAATCCAAACAAAGTGAATGCAAAAGAACTTCTGTTTTTGCAAGGGTGCCTCACAAATAGGAGGATTAATTTGGTTCCTTTTATGATTGCTCATATGATTGCTGCTATTAAGAGTACAGGGACCATTGCTTTTAGAGGTTTGATTACGTCTATTGCTAGGGCTCTAAACCTCGACACTGAGATAGCCACCGTGGCACCTCTTCCTCCCCGCACAATTAATTTAAAATTTCTAAAAGATATGAAATTGTGTAAGGTAAGGAGAGAGGGAGGCTTTAAACTCATGATCCATGGAGTGGCTATCCCATCTATTGTTTTGCCGTGCACTAGACGTACTATTGTACGTGTAGAGAGGAACCAGACCTATGATTTAGATGCTCCACCTGTTACGGGTCCACTGCCTCCTAATGTTCCTACTGGGGAAGGGAACGAGACTGATGACGAGTATGACCAGCGAGAGCAGTCTCCCGATCATCATATGTCACCCCACCATGTATCACCTGCACCCACTGCACCGTCTTCTTCTCACCCTTCTGCAGGTACAGCTCCTGGTTTCTATATTACTGAGCAGATGTGGCATGACCAGCTGGCCAGAGAAGAAAGGCGTGATAGCTCGCTTGCTGCCATCCAGCAGCAACTGACCGACAACATGAGATTCATGCAAGAGTCACAGCAGCAGACAGACTGCTCCATTCAAAGTATCATGAAATCTCAGGCTGCTTTGACCACCAGATTTGACGAGTTCCCAGCTTCTCAGAGCGATCGTCGCCGCAGTAGATCTCGTCACCCTAGGCGCTCACCGCACGGTGGCGACAGTACTAGTTGCATACCATAGGACTTCCAGGTTACTTTTTCCCTATCTTATTTCGAAACATTGGGGACAATGTTCGATTTAAGTGTGGGAGGAGACTTTATCTGTTTTACTTGCATTTTCTTTCCTTTTACTTTTTTATTGCTTTCTAGTTTATTTATCTTGTTTTTAGTTTGATTTTAGAATATGCATGTGCTTGATGAGTCATCTGTGTAGTGTATCCCTATTTCCCTATTTCCTTAGCCTTACCAAAAAAAAAAGTTTTGACAAAAGAAAGTGTATTGTTCTGAAAATTTGGGCTTTGAGACAGGTTTGAGTTAGGATGCGGATGACTTGGGAAAACTTTTTGAAACATTGGTATCATTTTAACACCATATGCTTCGTGATTATAGGAATCGGCCCCGATACCCCATATACCATGACCTTAATTATCTTTTTAGAGTAGGTCTTTAGTAGTTTATCCTAGCAGTCAGCTCCGGCCTAAGCATGCTCTACGTAAGGGACCGGTGAATATAAGTGAATGATCTGTATGTTGTGCTTCATAAAAATGCAACTTGGGTATAGGTAATCCTCACAAGGTCATTTAACCCAAAAAGTTGTAAAAATTTGCAAAAAAAAAAATATAAAAAAAAAAGAGAATAAAATTTGCCCATTGTTGGTTGATTCAGAGGTATCTGGTGCTGGACTTGGTAGGGCGGGTTACGATCCGATCCCCCACAACTACAATTGGGTCAATAAAAGGGGTTACACCAGTTTGTGTACCAGAGCCCCATGCTTGAGATCAGAATCACTAACCAGACACTTTACTATGAGTATGTACGGATAACGGGCTTAATGTGATTGCACCGGAATGAAGAGGACCCAAAAGAGATGCAAAAGGTGGGCCTAGGTACAGTGGGGTAGTATGGATTGGTTTGTATAGGAACGAAGTTTATGCCCGTGTCTGCGGAAAAGTGTCATTACGATATCCTTGGTTCACTTAGTTAGTATCTATCACTTCATCCTAGTTTGAACTTAGAAGCCCTTTTAGCCCAAATCCTTCGTTGATACCACCTTTTTCTGTCATGAGCTATAAAGTGTTTTGCTTGAGGACAAGCAAAGGTCTAAGTGTGGGAGAATTTGATAACACTGAATCACACTACGTATTTGACTCGGATTGCACATGTTTCTTAGGATTTTAATGCTATTTTCTTGTGTTATGCTTGTGTTTTGCTTTGTTTTCAGGTTCTTTGTATTCCCAGAGCTCCTCGAGAAGAAATGAAGAAAAACGAGAAAGAAAACCAGTTTTTGAGGAAATTGTACACATGGCATCCACCATGGCGGGCGCCATAGGGTAGGCCATGACTTGGATAGGAGTCAACTACTGTCAATTGCCACGATCTCCACTTATTTTTCCTTTGGTTCACATGGCGGGCGCCATGAGGGGGCGGCGGGTGCCACCTTTGTCGTATGTTTTCCCTCCCAAAAGAAGTTGGGGGGCACTTTGGTCTTTCCATAGTTTTTCCTAGGCTATAAATAGATGAGTCCTTAATCCTTTTTCTTCATCCAAGCTTAGTTTCAGAACTCAAGCCATATATTTTCAATATTGTAAAGTGATAAACTTCTCACATCGGGGAGTTATCACACTGTTTGATCGAGTCTGTAATCGAGTTTGGAGCACTCTGGTAAAAGTTAATCCTACCGCCATTTTCATTTCCAGTCATTTATTTCCAGTTGTACCAGATTTAAAGCCTCTGATTTGGAGCAGGTTTCTATTTACTTTCCCGCACCATTTATTTTCTCGCACTATTTACTTTCCCGCACCATTTATTTTCTCGCACTATTTACTTTCCCGCACCATTTATTTTCTCGCACTATTTACTTTCTCGAACTATTTACTTTCTCGCACTATTTACTTTCCCGCACTATTTACTTCCTCGCACTATTTACTTTCTCGCACTATTTACTTAAAAAAAGAATCCACTTTAACATGATCTATTTCAACATGTCTATTTACATTTCCATGTCCGACTAAATTTTAAAGGTTAGAATGTAAGGTTCATAGTTAAAGTAGTATTCCATACAAGGTGTCAATAGAAATGCTTAGGGGTTATTCTAATTTTTAACACAAGTTTTCTGCACTTTATTTCTGTTGGGTAAGATCAAAAGTCGTCCAACCTTTGGTTAAACTTGGTTAGTCTTAACTGTTCAAAGGAAGCGAAAGCGCTTTGTCTAGTTAAGTAGGAGTTTTTAATACTTTAGAAAAATGATTTTAAAACTATTTTCGGACGCGTTTATGGGTTTAAAGTCCGGTTCGCATGAACCTCTTTTTGTTAAAAGTTCCAAGTCAAAATACTTTTCAACTGAGTCAAGAAACTATATTTCTTAAATATAGGTTTATTACTTTAACGCAATGCGCGCCTTTTTATAAGTCACAATAAGAGGGTTCGATTAAGGGATAAACTCGGTTCTGAATACGCGAAAGCGACAGTTCCCGTTAAATTAGTTCTTTTCATAAGTAGAAAACATTACCCCATAAGTGGTTCTATTACAAGCATTTGGAATACTATCTGACTGTGTGAACTACATTCAGGCCTGTTGTTTAAATTGAATTTTATGTCTTCGTACTTTACTTCGCTTTTACTGTGCACTCACGAACTCCCGATTGATTTGCCTTAGATAAACATCGTAACAATAGAAACTGATAGATTGACGTTTGGTCTCTATGGGATCGATAATCTTTTATATTACTCTGACGCGATTCGTATACTTGCGAAAACACCGCATCAGTATCCCCAAGCATAGTTGGTGGTAATCTTCGCAGCAGTTTGTTCAACATTGGTTGACATCCTCAGCAGGTTTTAAGTCCAATGGTTATTGGCACCGTGTTCCGTAGCAGATATTTGGGTTCCATCTTCAGTAATTGTTTTTCTTCATCCCCAACGGAGTGGGAGTTCTCTTTGGAGATTTTCATCTTCAGCAGAGGTTGTGATCAGGAAGGTCGTTCAGTGTGTTTTCCTCAGCAGGTTCTTTGTTCTCGGAGACAATTTAGTTTGTCGTCCCCGATGGAGTGGCCTTCGCCTTCTGCATTTATTTTGCTGGAGCGCTTCCTTTGCATTGCATGAGCATTTTGCATGGCATCCTTCCAAAAGCGAAGCATTTCCATTTCGTATGGAGCATTACGCCATAGAAAAATTCAAACATATGCATTCGAAGTATAAGCCAAGTTTGATGTTCTCGTTTACCAGGCGTTTCCCAGCAGGAAGAGTCGTAATTCAGGAGATATCCTCAAACTTTATCCCCCAAGAAGTGGACTTGGTCATTTGGAGAGACTATTTGGGCTATCCCCTCAAAGTTGTTTGCGTTACACACTCGTCCGTGTTCTTTTCCATTGCCTCAAAACTTCGTGTGTATTAATTTTAAACACTCGTCTGTGTTCTCTCAAACACCCGTCCGTGTGCTTTTGACACTCGTTCGTGTTCTCTTTCATTTCCTCACTACTTCGTCCGTATTAATTTTTAAACACTCGTCCTTGTTCTCTTGACACCCGTCCGTGTTCAGTTTGGCATTTCAATCCCCAGCGACGTTACCCATTTTAGACACTCGTCCGTGTTCTTTCAGCACCCGTCCGTGTTTGAACCTTTTAGACACCCGTCCGTGTTTGACCTCTTAGACACCCGTCCGTGTTCTTTCAGCACCCGTCCGTGTTTGAACTTTTTAGACACCCGTCCGTGTTTGAACCTCATAGACACCCGTCCGTGTTCTTTCAGCACCCGTCCGTGTTTGAACTTTTTAGCCAATCCCCGTCCGTATTGACCTTAGACACCCGTCCATGTTCTTTCATCACCTGTCCGTGTTTGAACTTTTTAGTCAATACCCGTCCGTATTGACCTTTGACACCCGTCCGTGCTCTTTCATCACCCGTCCGTGTTTGAACCTTTTAGCCAATACCCGTCCGTATTGACCTTAGACACCCGTCCGTGCTCTTTCATCACCCGTCCGTGTTTGAACTTTTTAGCCAATTCCCGTCCGTATTGACCTTTAGACACCCGTCCGTGTTCTTTCAGTACCCTTCTGTATTGACCTTAGACACCCGTCTGTGCTCTTTCAGCACCCGTTCGTGTTTGAACTTTTTAGCCACTATCCGTCTGTATTGACCTTAGACACCCATCTGTGTTCTTTCATCACCCGTCCGTGTTTGAACTTTTAGCCAATACTCGTCCGAATTGACCTTAGACACCTGTCTGTGCTCTTTTATCACCCGTCCGTGTTTGAACTTTTTAGCCAATACCCGTCAATATTGACCTTTGACACCCGTCCGTGCTCTTTCATCACCCGTCCATGTTTGAACTTTTTAGCCAATACTCGTCCGTATTGACCTTAGACACCCGTCCGTGTTCTTTCATCACCCGTCCGTGTTTGAACTTTTTAGCCAATACCCGTTCGTATTGACCTTAGACACCCGTCCGTGCTCTTTCATCACCCGTCCTGTTTGAACCTTTAGCCAATACCCGTCCGTATTGACCTTAGACACCCGTCTCTGCTCTTTCATCACCCGTCCATGTTTGAACATTTTAGCCAATACCCGTCTGTATTAACCTTAGACACCCGTCCATGCTCTTTCATCACTCGTCCGTGTTTGAACTTTTTAGCCAATACCCGTCCGTATTGACCTTAGACACCCGTCCGTGCTCTTTCATCACCCGTCCGTTTTTGAACCTTTATCCAATACCCGTCCGTATTAACCTTAGACACCCGTCCGTGCTCTTTCATCACCGGTCCGTGTTTGAACTTTTTAGCCAATACTCGTCCGTATTGACCTTTTGACACTCGTCCGTGTTCTTTTAGCACCTGTCCATGTTTGACCTTAGACGTCTGTCTGTGTTCATTCAACACCCATCCTTGTTTGAACCTTTTAAACACTCGTCCGTGTTCTTTCAGCACCCGTCCGTGTTTGAAACTTTTAGACGCCCGTCCGTGTTCTTTCAGCAGCCGTCCGTGTTTGAACTTTTTAGCCAATACATGTCCGTATTGACCTTAGACACCCGTCCGGGTCCTTTCAGCACCCGTCTGTGTTTGAACCTTTTAGACACCCGTCCGTGTTCTTTCAGCACCCGTCCGTGTTTGAACCTTTTAGAAACCCGTCCGTGTTCTTTCAGCACCCGTCCGTGTTTGAACCTTTGACACCCGTCTGTGCTCTTTCATCACCCGTCTGTATGTGAACCTTTTTGACACCCGTCCGTGTTCTTTCAGCACCCGTTCGTGTTTGAACCTTTTAGACGCCCGTCCGTGTTCTTTCAGCACCCGTCCGTGTTTGAACCTTTTAGCCAATACCCGTCCGTATTGACCTTTTGACACCCGTCCGTTCTCTTTCATCACCCGTCCGTGTTGGAACTTTTTAGCCAGCACCCGTCCGTGTTTGAACCTTTGACACCCGTCCGTGTTCTTTCAGCACCTGTCCTTGTTTGAACCTTTTAGACATTCGCCCGTGTTCTTTCATCACCCGTCTGTGTTTGAACTTTTCATCACCCATCCGTGTTTGAACCTTTTAGATACCCGTCCGTGTTCTTTCAGCACCTGTCCGTGTTTGAACCTTTTAGACGCTCGTCCGTGTTCTTTCAGTACCCGTCCATGTTTGAACTTTTTAGCCTATTCCCTTCTGTATTGACCTTAGACACCCGTTTGTTTCCTTTCAGCACCCGTCCGTGTTTGAACCTTTTAGACACCCATCCGTGTTCTTTCGACACTCGTCCGTGTTCTTTCAGCACTCTTCCGTGTTTGAACCTTTTAGATGCCCGTCCGTGTTCTTTCAGCACCCGTCTGTGTTGGAACTTTTTAGCCAATACCCGTCTGTATTGACCTTTTGACACCCGTCCGTGTTCTTTCAGCACCCGTCCGTGATTGACCTTAGACGCCCGTCCGTGTTCTTTCAATACCCTTCCGTGTTTGAACCTTTTAGACACCCGTCTGTGTTTGAACCTTTTAGACGCCCGTCCGTGTTCTTTCAGCACCCGTCCATGTTTGAACTTTTTAGCCAATACCCTTCCGTATTGACCTTAGACACCCGTCCGTGTCCTTTCAGCTCCCGTTCGTGTTTGAACCTTTTAGACACCCATCAGTGTTCTTTCAGCACTCGTCCCTATTTGAACCTTTGACACTCGTCCGTGTTCTTTCAGCACCGGTCCGTGTTTGAACCTTTTAGACACCCGTCCGTGTTCTTTCAGCACCCGTCCGTGTTTGAACCTTTGACACCCGTCCGTGTTCTTTCAGTACCCGTCCGTGTTTGAACCTTTGACACCCGTTCGTGTTCTTTCAGCACTCGTCCGTGTTTGAACCTTTTCGACACCCGTCTGTGCTCTTTCAGCACCCGTCCGTTTTTGAACCTTTAACACTCGTCCGTGTTCTTTAAGCACCCGTCCGTGTTTAAACCTTTTAGATACCCGTCTGTGTTCTTTCAGCACCCGTCCGTGTTTGAACCTTTTAGACACTCGTCTGTGTTCTTTCAGCACTCGTCCGTGTTTAAACCTTTTAGACGCCCGTCCGTGTTCTTTCAGCACCCATCCGTGTTGGAACTTTTTAGCCAATACCCGTCCGTATTGACCTTTTGACACCCGTCCGTGTTCTTTCATCACCCGTCCGTGTGTGAACTTTTTAGACACTCGCCCGTGTTTATCCCCAGTGCAGTCGACACTCATTTGTGTTTGTTTCTACCATTTTCAATACTTCGTCCGTATTGATTTCTGACACTCGTCCAGTTGTGATTTGACGTCTTTTATTACTTGTTCCCCAGCAGAGTCATTTCTCCTTTTGCAGGATGCAAATTTGTGCGGTTATTTTGGTATTCAATCTCCGGGTATCCTGATCGTCTGAAAGCCTTTGCTTCCATACCCTCGGATCCAAGAAATTTGAATAGGGGCAGCTGTAACACCCTTAAATTTGCCCTCTTATTTCTATTTCTAACTGGCCTATGTTTCATTTCATTCTTGCATTTATCATCGTTGTATATCATTGTTTTCTTTGGGGCATGGGATCAAGGTATTTTCCTGCAGCTCATGGTGTTATCAGTTCCAGTACTATTTTCAGCAGTATTCGGAGCCAAGCAGATAATTTTCAAGGCCTTTTGGAGCTTTTATTTTTCTCATTAGACGTTTTGATAATCAGAGGCTTCAACAGTCATTTTCTGATCCAACGATTCGATGTCAGACATTACTAAGTCAGCAGGATATTCTGAGGTGTCAGCAAGAATTTGTGTTTCATTCCAGGTATTAGTTAGTAGCAATATCAAGTTTTGAGTTTCAGAGGCTTAACAGGTTCAAAACAACTATCAGAAGTCACTTTTCCATGTTTCCCTCCAAAAGGCGCCAAAATTCAAAATTTGAACTGAGTAACCGCTTACTCACCACGCGTTAACCGGTTACTCCCTTATTTTTCTGCGCATCCTCAGCAAGTTTGAACTAAGTAACCGGTTACTCACCACACGTTAACCGGTTACTCTGAGCACTGTTTGAAAAATCAAATTTGCATCATGTGCTTGGCTTGTGCATGTGTGGGAAGGATCTAGAATTGATTCATTTTCATCATTTTCCTCCCAAAATTCAAATTCCCTCCATCACTTTCCACTCTAATTCCCCACTCTTCTTTTGAAATTCCATTCCTAATCTCCATTCCACTCATTAACCCATACTCCAAACCACATTTGAATTCCTAACCTAGCTTCTATTTAAATCAATTCATTCCAAACCTCACATAACTTTGATCCATTTTTTGAATTCTCTACACTTTTCACTCCAATTTTCTCTCAACTTTTCTCTCATTTCAGAACCCTCACTCAAAGTTCCTTCATCAAAGTTCAACAAATTTTGCATTAAAATTTGTTGATCTTGGAACTAAACCTTCATCCATTCACCAATTCTTGAAAGGATCTTGAATTTGCTGCGATTTCATTATTGATTTTGAGCTTTTGGAACTGATTTTGGAGGAAGCTTGAAGCAAAACCATCACATTGTTTGGATCTTGAAGTTTCTTGCTAGGATCTTGAAGTTTCTTGCATAGATCTTGGATTTCTTGCTTGGATTCATCAAATTTCGTTTGCAACATTCACCAAAGAAAATCTCAGCTTTGTAGGTTGGTTTTCTGTAGATCTATACATGTTTTAACTTATTTACAACTTATTCGATGTCGATCTTTGGTGATTTTTGATTTGGATCCATTTTGCTTGAATTTGATTCATGATGTTGATGATTATTGGATTTAATTGATGTTTGATTGATGTTATTTGATGTGAATTTTGTGATTAATTGATTGCATGATCATTTGGATGTTTGGAGAAGTGATTTGTTGCTAAAAAGTGCTTTTGAAACAGTTTTTTTTTGCCACTGTCCCAGAGTAACTGGTTACTCACCATGCGTTAACCGGTTACTCCTTTGTATTTTTGCGTAATTTGTCTAATTTTGAACTAAGTAACCGGTTAACACCCATACTTAACCGATTACCACTGCTGCAGAATGTGATTTTCTTGCATTTTCTTGTTTGTTTGATATCCTTTGCATGTCTAAACTTTATGGATTAATATGTTGATGATTTGGGGATTATTCTTGAGCTGTTTTACCTCACACCTTTGCATGAACACGACTCTTCAACACGCGATCTTTGATTTCCATTGATGAATGTTCATGATTGTGTTGTTGTTTTCTTGATGCGGTAAACACGATGCACACACATTTGAATTGTGTTAGTTCTTGATTGATGCTCAACTTGCTGGACATGTGATGTGTGATTATTGTTTGTTTCCATGGTTGCTTATGCATGATGTTTTGATCAATGTTTGAGTTGTGCAAGCTTTGTTGAGTAATTGTTCTTGAATTGTTAACATGATCATGTTATGCATTCTTGATGCTTGCGACCTTTATGATTGGTTTGCCATGCTTAGTGTGTCTATTTGCAATCGTTGCTTGCATGAGTATTCGTTTCAAATACGTGCTTGCTGCCCTGTTTTCCACTGCTGTCTTGGTGCATATGTGCTATTGTATGTGCTGCTGTTTGCCTTTTTACACCTGTTTTGTGTGTTGAACATGAGCTGTTGAATGCTGTTTATTGTGTTGGCTGGATTTTACCGTTGTGCAGGTGTTGGAACGCTGTTATAGCCGCTGTTTTGATTTATCACTTTGGTTTTTGTCTTGCTTTTGCTTGCTCCCTTAAGGCTCCTAGTCCAACTTAATTTTCGATTAAGCTTGGAGTAGGTTAGACATTAGGCTCTCATCCAAGCATGCTAACTTAGGTAGATGCTTCCCTTTTAACCTCAATCATAGGGCCACTTTTGCATGACAACATTAGGATAGATTTCCCCGTAGTCTTTTGCTTTTCGACTTGAGTCTTCTCTCCTCATCTCATAACACTTCTAAGACACTTAATAAATTAACGTGTATTACGCATGAGCCTTGTATGTGGGAAGTGAGGAATGGGGGTCTCCCTTCAATCTTCTAGGGTGTTTAGTGTACGTCCTGTTGGGGACGATATGCGACGCATTCGTTCCTATGTTATAGACTTGGGTGCAATGCAAGTTACGAACTAACTTCAATCCACTTCTGTCTAAAAAACACAAACAAATTCAAACCTTTTTATCCTTCGGGATCGTTAAGTTTCAAATTGTTTTCAGAAACGAGCTTGTCGCTCACATAAAAAACACTCATCGACCTCGTTAGGTCGAACTACGACTGCTCTGACTTCCTCTCTCTCGTTCGATTGAGGATACGTAGGCACGAGATGCGATATCTCGGCGAGCAACCTCCCCCCTTTAGTGCATAGTCCGTCAAACTATGTTGACTCTGATTCTTCGTTCGTCCACGAAGATACGTAGGCATTGGATTTCGATAAATCCTTGCGAGTCCTTCTTAGTCTCCCCCCTCCCCGTTTTTTTGTTTAGCCGTAGACTTTAGGAAAACTCACCCTCTTTTTAGATAACAAGCGTGGATCCCATCGAGTACGATGGACGCGTGGGGTGATAACACCTTCCCCTCGCGTAACCGACTCCCGAACCCGGACTATGGTTGCGATGACCATGTCTTTCCCTCTTTCAGGTTTTCTTCGATCGTTTCCTTTCCCTGCGTTGTGATAAATAACGTTCGGTGGCGACTCTTCTGTTCTAGTTTCTCGCCGGTTGTTTTTTCGCGGTTGCGACACACAGCAAAATTCAAAGTCTTCTCCTTCATGGATGGATTCTCAGGATATAATCAAATCAGAATGGCACCAGGAGACATGGAGAAAAATTCATTCATCACCCCATGGGGGACCTTTTGCTACAAAGTAATGTTGTTCGGTCTAAAGAATGCATGAGCAACTTATCAAATGTCTATGACAACTCTGTTTCACGACATGATGCACAAAGAAATTGAAGTGTACGTCGATGACATGATTTCCAAATATAAAACAGAAGAAGAACAAGTGGTACATCTAACAAAGTTATTCCAACGTCTGAGAAAATACAATAAATGCACATTCGGTGTTCGTTCAGGAAAGCTCTTAGGATTCATCATCAACCAAAAAGGAATTGAGGTTGATCCCGACAAAGTCAAGGCCATTCAAGAGATGCCTTCTCCAAAGACTGAAAAACAAGTAAGAGGATTTTTGGAACGTCCGAATTACATCTCGAGATTCATATTCCTCATGACCGCGACATACGCACCAATCTTCAAACTACTCAGAAAGAACCAAAGCTGTATATGGAGAGAGGATTGCCAAAAAGCTTTTGACAACATCAAAGAATATCTGCTAAAACCACCTACTTTGTCCCCTCCAGTAGAAGGAAGACCACTGATCATATACTTAACAGTCTTGGAAGACTCCATGGGCTGTGTGCTTGGCCAAAAAGACGAAACAAAAAGAAAAGAGTCTGCCATTTATTACTTAAGCAAGAAGTTCACGGACTGTGAAACTCGATACACTATGATCGAGAAAACTTTCTACGCTCTACATTGGGCAGCTAAACGTCTTCGCCAGTACATGATTTTGAAAACCCTGCTTTAACGGGAAGCATTGCCCGTTGACAGATGTTGTTATTAGAATACGACATCGAGTACCATGCTCAGAAAGCTGTCAAAGGAAGTCTTCTTGCCGACCATCTGGCTCACCAACCAATTGACGATAATGAATCAAATAGATTTAACTTCCCAGACGAGGATGTGTTGTACCTAAAGATGAAAGACTGCGATGAACCGCTACCAGACGAAGGGCTAGAGCCAGGATCCTGATGGGGATTAATATTCGACGGAGCTGTTAACACCTATGGAAATGGAATTGGGGCAGTCATTGTTACACCTCAGGGTACCCATATTCCTTTCACTTCCAGATTGGCATTCAATTGTACAAACAATGAGGCTGAATATGAAGCTTGCATCATAGGTCTCGAAGAAGCTATCAACTTAAGGATAAAGAACTTTGATGTGTATAGAGACTCAGCCTTGGTTATAAATCAGATCAAAGGAGAGTGGGACACACATCAACTTGGATTGATCTCTTACAAAGACTACGCAATAAGGTTGTTACCCTTCTTTAACAAGATTGATTTTCATCACATTCCTCGTGGAGAAAACCACATGGCTGATGCACTAGCAACCTTATCCTCCATGATTAGTGGTAATCGATGGAACGACGTACCCAAGATTGACATAATGCGCATTGATAGGCCCACTTACATATTTGCAGTGGAAGCCGTCATCGATGACAAACCATGGTATCATGATATCAAATGCTTCCTTCAAAGACAGGAATACCCGTCTGGGGGATCCAAAAAAGATAGGAAGACTCTCAGAAGACTAGCTGGAAACTTCTTCCTGAATAATGATGTGCTATCTAAAAGAAACTTCGACATGGTTTTGCTCAGATGCGTGAAAAAAGATTAAGCAAACATGCTAATGAAAGAGATTCATGAAGGCTCCTTTGGCACTCATGCCAATGGGCATACAATGTCAAGAAAAATTCTAAGAGCAGGATATTATTGGCTGACAATGGAATCCGATTGCTACAAGTACATAAGAAAGTGTCACAAGTGTCAAATATACGCCGACAAAATAGATGTACTGTCGACGCATCTCAAAGTTCTTTCTTCTCTATGGCCTTTTTCTATATGGGGAATCGACATGATTGGCATGATTGAACCCAAAGCCTCAAACGGACATCAGTTCATCCTGGTAGCCATTGATTACTTCACCAAATGGGTCGACGCAGCATCATAGGCCAATGTGACAAGATAAGTGTTGGTCCGATTTATCAAGAACAATCTCATCTGCCGTTATGGTGTTCCAAGCCAGATCATTACTGATAATGGATCGACCTGAACAACAAGATAATGAAGAATTGTATGCTGAGTTCGAAATTAAGCACCATAACTCGTCTCCCTACCTACCTAAGATGAATGGAGCGGTAAAAGTAGCTAACAAAAATATCAAGAAGATCATTCAAAAGATGGTTGTGACCTACAAAGATTGGCATGACATCCTACCAATTGCTCTTCACGATTATCGGACATCTGTCCGCACTTCAACAGGGGAAACCCTTTTCTCTCTAGTATATGGCATGGAAGCAGTGCTCCCCATAAAAGTGGAGATACCATCAATAAGAGTCTTGATGGAAGCCAAGCTAACAGAAGCTGAATGGTGTCAAAGAAGATACGATGAAGTGAATGTAATCGAAGAAAAAAGAATGACGGCTTTATGCCATGGTCAGTTATATCAACAAAGGATGAAGAAAGCTTTTGACAAAAAGGTCCGACCTCGGGTATTCAGAGAAGGCGACCTCGTGCTCAAAAAGATCCAATCATTTCTCACTGATTCCAAGGGCAAATGGACTCCAAATTATGATGGCCCCTAAATTGTTAAGAAAGCCTTATCAAGCGGTGCCTTGATACTCTCAACCATGGATGGAGAAAAATTTACCTACCCCACAAATGTTGATGCAGTCAAGAAATACTTTGCCTAAATAAACAAAAAAAATCATCTCGTTAGAAAAATAATCTAGAAAAAAGTTAGGGATTTACGGCAAGTAACTGCATCCGACAAGATTGGATCCTCAGAAGCAATGCCATCTGTCAAGAAATCCTCAAACGAAGTTACCTTCTATGGAAGCTCGATAATACTCAGAATTCAAAGTTGGTAGAAGGATAGTGGTCATTATGTTTCAATGTAACCCTTTTCCCTTTAAATTACCATTTTCTAAACTTTTTAATGCTCCATGGAATCAGGCATTAGGATGATTACCATTCTATCAATAAAAATTTGAGCCCTTGTGCCCTTTATTTGTAATTCTCATTTTTTCTGCTTTACAAAATGACATTTTTATATGATTAACATTCTTGAAACCCAAAAATGAATTTACTTTGGCTTTTAAAATAAAGATGGCAATTTCCTTTTGATTGATGAACACAAGAAGGAACATCGACAGCTTCTCTGAAAGCAATCAAACTTCAAAATGCAAAATCAAAATATTTCTTGGGATCAGTATATCCCCGAGTAGAGGATCAACTACTTCAGATTGATAAGTTGGAGCATCCCACCTATCACCCCTAGTAAGGGTCGAGTTTTCATATACCCTCAAACAAATGTTGGAATCAAGATCTGGTTTCTATCCCCATGAATAAAGATAGAAATAGGAATCCCTTCCTCCAACCGGCTTCTACCTTTAGAAAATATCGATAAAAAGTTGTCACTCCCTAGGAGTCGCATTTTGTTACTACCAAGAATATGAAAAGTTCAGCAGCAGGAATTTGTTCCCTCAACAGATCAGTGATACTTTTATTCCCCAAAGAGGTCGAGTATCCAGTTGTGCTCATCATCAGTCCGTATGTCATGTCTGTTTTGTCAGCATCACCATTTCATACATACATCATGCATAATTTATTCATATTCATATTCATTTTGCATCTAATATTTTGATCACTTAGGTCAAGTTTATCCCCAAGTAATAAATGTCCTCTCTCCATTAGAGTTGTCAGCCTTAGGAAGAAAAGATATATTCTTTCTAAATCCCCACTGAGTTTAATCATCATGTAAGATTTTCCTTTCCACACTTGGATGGGATAAAATCCCAGTTTGCGTTCTTTCCTCATCGGGAAATGTCTCGTCTAAACAATCTCTCTCTCTCTCTAGTTTATTCCTAGATTGAAATCAGTCCTCGACCACTTTGATAACTTGAACCTCTGAAAGGCAAGAAGGCATTTGGTTTACACCTTTGGAACTTCACTCTTCGCCATTGAAGATGATATTTTGCTTTCCCAGATTAAGGAAAATCCCCCACGGAAGCTTCTCAACAAAAGACTCTTGGCAATATGGACATCATATCCCCCAAGAAATCTTTACCGATAGGCAAACAAAGAAGTATGTTTTTGCCCCATAAATTCCTAATAAGTCGACAAATGGCAGTCTCTCCCCGAGAAGTTTGTCCTACTTTCAAGGAAGTCATCAACACCTCAAAATTGAATTACATTACATGGCATCTCTCTGAAAAAGTCTCGAAGGGAAGTATGATGTAATTTCTCCAACAAATGGCATCTCCAACAGAGAAGTTTGCACACCTCTGCAGTTCAGACAAACAGTCCTCCCAGCAAGTCTGACATCAAATTTTTACTCATCCTATAGCATCTCTCCGAAGAAGTCTCGAAGAGAAATATGATGAAGCACGTTTTTCCATCAAACGACATCTCCCCAGTAAATCTCAGTGAGAAGTTTGATGAAAACCCTCACATATGGCATTCCTTGTGAAGAGATGAACTGGATGAGAAGAAACTGAGACTTGTTCCATGGTTGAAGACCAGGATCGATGGGAGGTTTATTTCAAAAGAAACTGAGACCAGTTCCATGGCTGAAGACCAGGATCGATGGGAGGTTTATTTCAAGAGAAACTGAGACCAGTTCCATGGCTGAAGACCAGGATCGAGGGGAGGTTTATTTCAAAAGAAACTAAGACTAGTTATGTGGCTGAAGACCAGGATCGAGGGGAAGTTTCACCCTTTTCTAAGTGGCATTACTTAGTAAAAGAAGATGGATGAGCAAATTAGCTACCATTCACACCCACAGTCAAAATTTCGGGTATTCTGATATTTAATCCTCTTTTACCATGAACGATTGAATATCTTCGTCATTCATACCTTCAAGTCCAAGAAGATTAAATAGGGGCATTTGTAATACCCTAAATTTTGACCCTAAGAATTCACATCATTGTGTAAATCGTCACCACAATATGGATGTACCTTCATACCTCACTAATCCTTTCAAAGATTGTTGAGTGTTCACCTTGACCAAGAATTAGGGTTTTTTAAGCCCTACAGAGGATTCAGACAAAGGATCAATAAAAAAATTGACATGATCTTTAACTTATCAAGCCTCTCAATCATTCATGGAGAACAAAAGGTCCTAAACATCAAGAATCAAGCACAATATTGCATCATTTCAAGTTAATCAAGCCTCAAGACCATCAATGTCACCAAATTAGGGTTTTGGTCGACCAAGGCTTCCAGAGGGAAATTTTCATCTGGGTATAAGCCAAGACCTCAAGATATGTTTCAAGGACCTAAAATACATCATATTAGTCCATTCATATGATTGGATTGATTCAAAGAACTTGATTCACAAACAATGCAAGAATTCAAATCCATCTGAGCCACAAACTAGGGTTTTGATGAAAAGTCAACCCTACCTTTAACTTTTGGCCAAGACATGATCTCCAAAATTGGGATATGATTCAAGACACTCAAATTTACCCTTGAAGTCCATTCATAAGTTTAAAATCACCTTGGGACATCCATTCATTGAAAATTAGGAATTAGGGTTTCTCTGCACAAAATTCATCTAAGACCCAAAGTCAAAGTTTGACTTTTTGGCCAAAAATGTTCACCATGAACCATTATACAAGAAAATATGATACATTGTTGCATTTGAACAAGATTTGATTAAGAAATCAAGGTTACTTGTAAAAAGGGCAATGTTGAGAAAGTTTAAAATTTCACTAAGTTATGGAAAAAAGTGTTTAAGTACCCAACTTCCAAAGGCCATAACTTGTGATCCAAGCAACCATTTTTTAAACTCCAAATCTCAAATGATAGATCTCATCACATACTTCAAATGTGCTAAATTGAGCCATGGTCAAAAAGTTCTTGGATTTTAAGCTATGAAGTGATCAAAATTGAGAAAAGTATGAAATGAACTTCAACACTTAGTGAAAATCTGCCTAAGGTAAAATCAGTCAAAACATCAAAATGTGGAGGGATTTTTCACCATGATCCAAGATGAATCAAGTCCAATTATGAACATCAAAGTTGAAGCACATCATCCCAGCTTTCCAAATAGCCCAAGAGCATGAGATAACTCCACTTGAGCAAAGGGTTATGGAGATCTCAACAGACCATACAACAACTGTTTTTCAAAAAAATAGTTTGGATCATCACTTGCCATACACGATTCTTTTGTCAAGTGTAATGATAAATGCAACACTTGTTCAATGCATAACAGAAAGAGTCATAACAAACCTGCAACATTGGGTCAAAGGGTCAATAAATATCTCAAATTGGATTAATGGATTTTGTCACATTATGCCTTGAATTCAAAGGCATTTATGTGCAATAGTGCACATTCAACAAAGGTACTCTTTTCAGTAAAGATGCTCATATAAACAACAATAAAACTGACTGAGGAATGTGGAATTGGTCAATTGGTAGCTGTGGTATTTGGAGGAGCTATTGTACCTTGCATGAGAAGTAATGACATAAGTCCAAAACCATTAAACCAAGTTCTTATCCTTCTAGTTGTAACTATTCATCCAAGACAAATCCATTTACCTATAAATAGAGGTCACATTGCCTCATTTCAAACACACCAAAACAACTTCAATCCTTGTTTTATGAAAATTCATCTTTGTTCCAAGTTTCAAAATTTTGAGTAAGGGAGAAATTGAATTTCTCAAACCAGAGCAATTCCATCCAAACCAATGATCCAAACACCTCACATACATCATATATGAGTGATCCAAACACTTAGACATCATCTGTAACATCAAATTCATCAAGATCATAGTTCATCCCAAGCCAGCTGCAATTGGATTCGAGCCCACCAATCCAGAAGGTTTCCAGCCATTCTAAACACATCAACACATTCCTTGAGCTCTAGGGAAGTTGTCTATGTCATCATTTCACATCTGTAACACCTACAACTGAGGATTAAATTTCCTCTTGCACAGGTAAGCCTAAACCCCCCAAACTCCATGGATCATGCATCATTTTTTATATTTCAAGTTACCAACATGTTTCTGCATGTATATAGAATGTTTTCCCTCAATCAATTGCTATGTATCAGTCGTGTATAGGATTGTTCTTGCAAAAATTAGGGTTCATTTGTTCATCACTTGATAACTCACTCCACACTTAAAAGAAATGAAATTAATTAGCACCATTGAATTCCTTGCTCAAAAACGAGCAACTTTCATGTTTACATCTTTTAAAATCATTGCGTATTGAGAGAGAGATAAGAGAGGTTTTGTAAATATAATGATGTTGGTGTGCGCGAGGAAGAAGAAGATGGCCTTGGCGCCATAATTCAAATTTTTTAATTTTTTTATATTTTTAATATTTCATATTATTTTTTAAAAAAATATTTTTCTATATTCAATTTTAATTATTTTAAAATGAATTTTTGCACAAATATCATCCACATATTTAAATAATTTATTCACCAAAAAAATCAAAAAAATATTTTGTATTTGATATATTTTTAATATATTTAATATATTATTTTTAATTGTTTTAAAATAATTTCAAATTTTGATTTCTCCTATAAAATTAATTATTTTTAATCCCATTTTTTTTACACATATTATTTAAATACTCTATTATTTTAAACCACAAAAACAATTATTTTTTGATAAAGTTTTTATTAGGTTGAAAAGAATATTGCTTTTTAAGTATTTGTAATACTTTTAAAATATTTTCTTTTTTTGATTTTTTCTAAACCTAATTAATTTCAAATATTCATGTGAATAAAATATCTTTTTCATAAACTTTAATAATTATTTATGACATGGTTAATGGATTCATTTGATGAATTATACATTTTATTTTATTTTTCTTTGAAAAAAATATCTTAAAAAATGAAATTAGGGTTTTTACTTTGATTCAATCTTTCAAACTTCATTTCAATATTTGGGCGTCTATTAGAGTGTAAGACCCAACCCTCTTTGTAAATAAACAACTTCATGGTCCTCTGCTATAGTATAAGTCCCATCGCGCTTTTCAAAATCACAACGTGATCACTGTTTTCACAACAATCATCTGGGCCTCTGTTAGGAGTGTAATTCCCATCCCTCTATACATAAACTTTGTTTTAAGTAATCATATGGGTCTCTGATAGAGTGTAAGACCCAACAACCCCTTTTGTAAATAGAAAATCTTTTAGCCTCATTCATCCTGGGTTTTGTACAAGATACAAACAAACATATGGGCCTCTATTAGAGTGTAAGACCCAACACCTTTGCTTCTCTCTTACTTAAGATCAAGTCATCTTCAAATTCAAAACTTTCTTCAATTTCTTCAAAACACTAATTCAATATTGAAGAAGGTATCTAATCAATCACGATACACTTGGGCTTGTATCCAGAGAATAAAGACCCGCTACCTTTCTCAATTCAATTCATACTTGTTTATATACTTGTTCATATATTTGTATATATACTTGTACATATCTTGTTAAGTTTCTCTTAGCATTTAAATCATCCTCAGTTTAGACTAGTTCAAACAATAGGATCCTTTCAACCAGTATAACTTAGTTCAAACAACTAGTTCCCTCTTGTACAAAGGAATTCTTCTCCCCAATATAGTCATCCTCCTCTTGGGCTTTGTTCAATTTACTCAATCTAGAAACACTTTAATAAAGAGAGGATTATTTCCTGGTGAAACCTCTTCTTTAACCTCTTCCTAGACTTGGAAAGTCTCAATCCTCATCCTCCTCTTGGGCTTCATACAAGGACCCACAGGCTTCTAAGAAGCATCCTTATCCTCCTTTTGGGCTTCATACAAGGACCCTCAGGCTTTCTAAAAGCATAGGATAGATCCTAGTCATATTTATTAATACACCAATCCCCAGGAGATTCAAAACCTCTAAGACATTCGAACTCATCCTTTAAGTCTCTTCTGATCCTCAACAAGGTTTGGTTTTCATTTTAAAATCCCCAGCTAGGGTCAGGTTACAATCAACAAATCCCCAAAAGAATCAAAGCCTTTGTGACATTTTATAATTCAACTCTCTTAAGCAAGAGTTGGTTTCCCTTTTTGATTCCTCAGAGCAGTTTGAACCTTCTCTTGAAATTTAAATTTCCTCAGCAAGAGTTAGTCTCCACTAAATTCCCTCAGCCTCCTCTTAGGCTTCATATAATGATTTCACCAGCCAGCCTCAATCTTGGGCTTTATACAAGACAGATATAATACTTCCCCCAGTTGAGTCAGTTTTCAACTTTTTTTTCAGCTTCAACCTTGGGCTTTGATTAAGGCACAAAATTTAACATCCCCATAGATAAGATTATGAGTCCTCTCTGTAGGAGGATATTTCCTCTATACATCACATTTCCAAACAAACAATTAAAACTTTTTTCCAGATAATTGATGTAAGTGGCACACTTGTTGATTCAAAATCCAAGCTGGAGTCCCTCCCTTATCATGGATAAAGTTCTCTTTCATCTAAGTGATGTAAGTGGCAAAACTCTAGATTCTACACATCCAAGTCAATGTCCCTCTCTTAGCATGAAAAGATTCATAAAGGAAAAATGGGCATTGCTCTACACTGAGTTAAAGCTTCTTCCTTCATAACGTTTCAATTCTCCTATAAAGGAATATGTGGCATTGTTGGATTCCACACATCCCAGTTAAAGCAACTTCCCTTATAAGTCAATTCTTCAATTTTTTTGATAAATAGGTGAGATATCTCCCTTTAGAGATGATAAATCTCTCTCTCACTCACTCTTTTAGCTTCAATCTTGGGCTCTAAATAAGATACAAATACACTTTTAGCTTCAATCTTGGGCTATAAAAAAGACACAAATACTCCTTTAGCTTCAATCTTGGGCTTTGAACAAGACACCAAACAATTTCCTCCCATAGAATAGGAGGAACTACGATCGCTCTGATTTCCCCAGATATCTTTATGGGAATACGTAGGCATAAGATTGAGAAATCTTAGTGAGCTCACTAATAAAAAAAATCTTAGGTCAAGTACCTTCCCAAAAATAATAGAAAACCCTAAAACAACAAAAACACCTCCTTAACTTTCACAAAGGAGAAACTTTCCCTATTCAACAGCAAATGAATTTAAGCACCCGAATGATTCAACAGTAGAAACATATGCAAATAAAGGTTCCTATAGATTACTATAGATACTTAGGGTGTTAACAGCTTCCCTTTGTATAACCAACCCCCGATTCCATATATCTTCGCATTTGTAAAGGAAAACACTTGCACGCAGGGTTAGTTTAAGATATCTTCCCCTTCCTTTTAAGCTTCATAGGATAAATATAGAAATAAAAAAGTAGCACTAAAAGCGGTAGTGGCCGCGTCACAAAAAATCGGAGCTACATGTACTCCTAATATACATTAGAGTTCCTTACATTATTGTTTAATCCTTTTTAAGTAAACAACAAGCATCACATAATCAACATATTTCCTTAATTAGCCAATGTTACTAATTAATCTAGATGAAACGCATGTTATTCATATCGTTTAAATGACAACATAACACCTAAAAGTATGGTAAAATAATACATCGTCAATTACACAAGCTAGGGTTGAAGAGTATTCAATGAAGGACAAGTCAGAGGCAAGCTAGGAGCAGCCCGTAACGGGTGCTATAGCCAGATTCCTGCCAGGCCCTCTCCCTTACATATTCCAAGGGCCAGCTACGATCATCCCATAGCAGGCGCTACAACTCGTAGCCGTGCCTAGAAACCCTCCCATAGAAAACTCGAGGCCCAACTATGGCTAGTCTGTAGTAGATGTTATGACCCATAGTCGTGCCCAGAAACATATGCAAATCATTTAAAACAACCATATTTTCTCATCCAATTCTTAACCAGTTCATAATGATACTCACACAATTAGAGAATTTATGCATATAACAAACCATACATATACAAACATGGTAAAACACCTAACTACATCATAGATTCAAGAAGAACATGCATCACACATAAAATATACTCCAAAACCCAACATGCACGAAATTCCTAAAGCCGTTTATCCCAATTTCAACCTAGACAGGAACCTCGCCTGAGTTTTCTATGAGAAGATGGAGATGATAACATCTTCTTCAATTATTCAACTTTTTTCACTTATTTCTTCTTCAAGATTTCAAAAATCTAACATGCAACCAGGCTTCTCAAGTTGATCAAGTTATTTCCTCTTCCCCCTCTCCTTTTTCTTGCTCACCACACCCTCTTCTCTTGGTCTTTTATACTTTCTCTCTAAATTTTAGATTTGGAATGCTGAAGAGAATGAGAATAATGGTGGATTTATCCTAAGTTTAAGTTTATATACTCATTGGAAGAGTTTACCAAACAACCCTTGTTGCGAGCATTAAATATACCACATAACTGATGAAAAAATGTATAAGACCTATAGAAAAGGTTATGAATAAAAAAGTGGAACATTAGTCATCCCCAAATCCAATTATATTGTAATTATTAACGATTTGTGATACGTCAAACTAAGTCTGACCCACGTTAGTCATGGATAAGTTGTGAGCCTTAATAAAAACAAATGAGTAAATTGTTATGGTTAAAAATTTTAAATATAGTAATATAAAATTTAATATTTAAATGTTAAAAAAATATTGTTGTTTATAATGTTAAATTAAAGCATAAAAGTTGTAAGTAATAATTACAAAAAAATAAACCTATAATTGAAACTTTAAAATAATTTCAATATCTAGTTCAAAAAACTTTAAGTATCATTTGTAGCAACTCGGTACTTGGTAGCTACACTTTATTACCGAAAAATTTATCATGTACAAAATTATAAGGGATAAAAGTGTAGTTAATTTTAAATAAATTTAGGATAGATTTTTGAATTATCTTTTTAATGCACCTGAACGTGTCTCGATTGAAGTTACAAAACTCAATTTATGGTGGTTTCAGGATGTGTAATCGATTACCAAAATGAGGTAACCGGTTATAAGAGGTTATTCACTCGTTTCTGGGAAATTTTCACAGGTCGTAATCATTTACCTAAAAAGTATATCCGGTTACATAAAGCATATTCCTCTAAAAATATCATTTCTAGGTATTTTTCTCGAGTAGTAATCGGTTATCATCTGTCAATAACTAGTTACGACCCTGATCTGGCCCAAAATTCCACTTGCAGTTAATCAATTATCCATCTACAACTCAAAGAAATCACATATATCACTACAAAAAAGCCATAAAATGATTCAAACATAGCACGTAACCAATTACTCATACATTCATGATCAAATAAGTGAACATGTCATGAAATCAAACAAGGAAAACATTTCACATTGAGTTTAAACCTAAACCACAACATGTAAGAATCCTAAAATGGCTATCCCCAATTTAAAATCCTAAGAACCTCGCCTCTATTTGAAACCTGAAATGAAAGGAGATGAGATGAGGATGATGATGATCACTTGAGGATACTCTCAATTCAACCTAGATTCTTCTTCAAGGATTCAATAACTTCACTCATGCAAGCATCCTTTCTTCAATTGATGAATAATTATTCCTCTACCTCTCTACCTATTTTCAAACCCTCCCTCAATGCTCTATTTCTCTCTAAAAATTTAGATTGGTACAAGGATAAGAATGAAAAAAAAAGAGGTTTTATCCTTAAGTTTTAGCTTAAATACTCACCAGGTTGAATTGTCATTTCTCTCTTTCTATTTAAGTTAAATTAAAAGTACATGCTATCACACCCTAATTTTTACCCCTAAGATCCCACCATATTTGTATCTTCACAATGCATCAAGATCACAAACTTGGTTCTCCCCTAACCCTCTCATCCTTGGGTTTGCCTTTGTAGAGATCACCAAGCACCTCTTGTGTATCTTCTTTATATTTCTTGTACTTATATGCTTTATATATTACTAAACACTAATAAAAAAATACAAAAATATGTGCTTTGTCCCTTTGTTTCTTTTGCAAGGTAGGGTTTGAAATCAAGAGTATCAAATGAAGGTATCCTCGGTTAGGGTTTGAATTCCTCAAGTCAAAGTGTGATCAATCATTGATTTCCAAAGGCAAATTATCAAAGCATTACCTCTAAGCTCAATACATAAGGTCTCAAGCATCATCCAATTCTATTTTAATCAAAGATATCTCAAAATTGGATGGCTTGTTTCTAAAGGAATTTCCAAGGTTCATGTATTTATTTCCATGCATTCATCAACAAGTTTCATCAAGCCATGGCATGCTTCATCAAGGAACAATCAAGATCAAATCATTTTGGGTCCATATGATAGTCAATGAACTTTAAAGTGCAATACAAGTCAAAAGATTGCAAGTTTATTCTAGGAAGATTGACCAAAAAGTCAACATTTTAAGCCTAAGTTCAAGACTTTCATAACTTTTTCATACTTCAATATTTTTGAGTGCTTATTTGGGAAAATTGCTCATCTTGGCATCTTCTCCAACTTCTCTTCACAAGTCAAGACCAATTATGCTTGGAAAACCATCAAACGTTTGAAGAGATTATAGGTCATCTAGGTTCAACCGTGGCATGCCTAACTTCCAAAGATCATAACTCCTTCAATATTCAACTTTTACAGGCTCTTCTTTTTGCCAAATTTTCCTCTTGATGTCCTCTACAACTTGTCTTTAGAGTTCAAACATCAATTCATGCTCTAAGAACCCCAAATCTTGAAGGCCATTTATGCACAAAACTAGGTCATGACCTGTTTGACCTAATGCCAGACCAAGGTTTCAGTGATTTTTCCTCAACTTTCCAAGCTTCCCATTTTCTCATCAAGCATCCATTTTAGTTGATTCTTTTTGCATTCTCTTCCTTAACATGAAAGGAACCTTTGGCTCAAGAAAAATCACAAAATGCATGAAGGAATTTCATTTGGCCTCAAGTGGAACAAGGTGACATGGACTACACTCTAGCCATGACCTATAATTTTAGAAAGCATGTGCAAACTCAATTGGGACCACCTAATACATGTGCGTATTTATTCTAAATGGAAAAACGCATCTGATACAACTTCAAACGACTTGGATTCCTCAGCAAATCACACATTCCACACCTCATTTCACACGGTTTTGGATTTATAAGTTTCCAACTTGATTCACACGAATTCACCTTTCTTTCACATGTGTGGTGACCTCATTCATTTCCCTATAAATAGGGGAAAATTTCCCCTTGATTTTCAAACTTGAATAGTCAAAGAAACTCTTCCTCCATATAGCTCGAAACCACCATCAAACCAGAAACTTACTTTCCAAATTCAACTTCGTTTTTCTCCAATTCTTTGCCCATAATCCATCATCGGTCTTAACTTAAGCTAACTGAAGCATTATCACAACTTGTCGTGACCTGCAACCCTCAAACTGATTCCACCATTTTTAAGCTTTGAAGCCCATTTGGGAAAGGTAAATACGAGTTTCCTTTTCACTAAAACAAATTACCACACTCTTCGTCTTGTTCAACTGATTATTTCCCCTAACCTAACTAGAATTTATTCTTCTGATCTGTTTTATTTTTCTTCAGATTTTTAAAATAATTTTTAGCATTATCTTCTTTTTAATTAACTTTCTCAAATTTTATTTTAATCATTTTAAAACTTTTTTTATCCAACCTTTTGAGATCTTGATCATTGGAATTTTGTTGACCTTCCATAATTTTCTTGGCCATTTATTTGGTGTTTTGAAGCAATTTATGGATTTCTTCTTTTATTTTCATTTAAAATCACTTTTAAAAATCTTTTTATGCATTAATTTGTTTTTTTATTGCATTTTAATATTGCTTGCTGGTTGTAGCCTTGGATCATAACTTGTTGATCAAGTTTCTCCTCAATTCCAATGGACTTTAGGTGTTGATGAGCTTGGATGAACCTTCATCAATACAAATCTATCATTAAGTGAATCATTTGATTCATTTTTTGTGGTTTGTACTGATGATAGGTTTAGTACCTCAATCCATCAAGAAGAGTGATTGAAATTGATGATGAAATGGTCTTGAGTAGTGATTCAATTTGGTCCTTGTCATACCCCAAATTTTGACCGCCAAGATTTCCCATCATTGTGCAATACATCATCACAATATGTATGTACCTCCATGCCTCATCAATCTCCTCGAAGATGGTTGAGCATTCACCACAGTCAAGAATTAGGGTTTTAAGCCCTCTCAGAGCACTTAGACAAAGGATCAATCAAGAAATGACATGATCTTCAACTTGTCTAACCTCTCAAGCACCTATAATGGATCAAGAGGACTCTCACATCAAGAATAAAGCACAACATTGCAACATTCTAAGTGGATCAAGCCTCAAGATCGCCAGTGTCACCAAATTAGGGTTTTGGTCGACTGAGGCCTCCAGATGAAAATTTTCATCTGAACATGAGCCAAGGCTTCAAAGCACAACCCAATATACTCTAAGGGACCTCATGGACCAATTCATCAAGTCAATTTAACCTCAGGGGATGCATTTACCAAAAATCAAGAATTAGGGTTTCTTGACCTAATTCACCCCTAAATTGACTTTTGGGACAAAACCTGAGCCAAGACCTCAAGACATGATTTGAGGGTCTCCAATACACGACATTGATCCATTTAAAACTATGGATTGATCCAAGAAGCTTGATTCACAAGTTTCAATTTCATCTGGACTACAATTAGGGTTTCGAGGGAAAAGTCAATTGTACCTTTGACTTTTGACCTAGACATGCTCCCAAACCTTGGGACATGATTCAATACACCCTATAACACCTATAGAATCCATCCATTAGGTTTGATTTAGGTCAAGGACTTGATTTCACCAAGGATCGCACAGTTTGGATTTCATCCGATAAAAAGTCAACTGGGCACAAAATCAAGTTTTACTTTTTGGAATTTTTCACAAATATGGTTCCCCTAAGTCAAAAATAATGTTAATATGTGACATTGATCATCATTCATTAAGAAAAATCAAGAAAACTGAGGTTTCTTGCAAAAGGGGCAACCATAAGAAACCAAAATTTATCTAAGTTATGGAATAAAAGTGATTTTGGTACCAACTTCCAAGGATCGTAACTTCTGTGAAGGTGTGAAAAACACAAGAAAGGGGGGTTTGAATTGGTTTTTCAAAATAAAATTGCTTCTTTTAGGAAAACTTGTTTTTTTATAAGACTCTTTCGTTTATCAATAAAACCTTTTTGAATTACAACACGATAACATGTTATGTTTATACTAGTTCACTTGAGAAACACTCAAGTTAGTCTAGTCCACCCGCCAAGGTGATTTTACCTTTCTCAATGAGGTCTTAATCCACTATTAAATCAAAACAGTACAATGCACTAGCCAAAATGCCGGTGACTAACACAACCTCTAAAACTCTTAAGTTTTAGACTTCTCAAGTAATACAACCTCACAGGTCTTACTCAAGGAACAACCTCTAAGACTACACATCCTAGACTTCTCAAGAAATACAACCACACGGTCTTTCTCAAGGAACACAAACCTAAATTTGAGTAAATTTCATTTACAAACAAGTGCTTCTATACAAGCTGATAATGTAAACAAGTTTTGACCAGACAAACTTAAGAAAGATTTCAAATGGAAAGAATATTGCAGTAGCGTTCGTGTGTATCTTTCTTCAAGTCTTTTGCTTCCTTTTATATACGTGTAGAAAGAGCCGTTGAAATGTAATCATGATAACTTAACTAGGCTGGTGGCTAGAAGCGTGAGGACAGATAAAATTTTTTGCATGTTGCGCGTCCTGTTTTTGTCAGAATATCTTTGATTGTACCGTTGCACTGTTACCAAGATATTTTCGCTTTGTATTGAGGTACAGCTGTACTATGTAGCTTTGTCTTCTTGGATTCTCAACTTCAGAGGCTTTTTACGAGCATGAGTAAGAAGGGAAAACATCGCTTGGTTCTTGAGAGTTTCAAGTCTTCGAATCTTCAGAACAGCGTCTTCAGAGTCTTCAGCACTTAGTTCAGAACCTTGTTCGCTTGGTGCGTTGTCTTCATATCTTCAGAGGCTTCTGATAGTATTTGGTTGAAGCATGAGTAGAGACTTAATTTAGGTCTTCAGAACCTTGATCAGAGAGCTTAAGTCTTCAGCATCTGGACTTCGTTCAATCAGAACCTTTGTCTTTAGATCTTCAGAACTCGTTCTCCTTTCCTTTTTTATCAGAGTCTTGAGAGCTTCTTATTATCTTAAAAATGAGTTCTGCTTTTCAAGTGTGTAGGTGGAGTATTTTTCTTTAAGCATTGTGTTCGCGCCAATTTACGGAAGCATAACCTGTCTGTTAAGTTCTCACAAATAACAAACATTAGCTGTACAAAATTGTTCATACATAAATACTCATTTGATATCATCAAAACTTAGAGATAAAATATTGCAGAACCAAATCTTGTTCTCACAATCTCCCCCTTTTTGATGATGACAAAACTATGTATTTTGATGACACAATTTTGATATATATATATATATATATATATATATATATATATATATATATAAAATGCAGGGAAAATAATAGATTCAAAAGATAGCTTATCCTTCATATGAAGTGCTCCCTCTGAGTCTTAGACTTGATGAATTTCTGTGCTTGGGCTCCCCTGACTTTAATAAGTCATGAGATCTTAGTCTTGATTCTCTTTTCAGCAGAGTTCTGATTTTCTTAATGAATCTTGATTTGGATCAGAATTCCTGAGAAAGAAAAACACTCTAATATAAATAGCAGTTTATCTGTTAGCATGTAAACAACATTGTTTTTCAGAGATTGACTATGGAATCAAAATATATCACAATTATATTACTTCTTCCCCTTTTTGTCATTGATCAAAAAGATTAGTGGTGCAAGGGTGAAAAACAAAGATCTAAAGTCTTAAGGACAACAAAGACATAAGAATTAGGTGCTTTCAGAGGACATCTTGTCCCATATCTTCTTAAGCATGCCCTGAATATTAGCATCGACAGTCTTTTGTTCCTCAAAGTTATCTCTGAACTTCTGTTGTTCTTCTCTGATTTGTCCAATTGCGTCTTCCAAACGATTTACAGTAGGATCAGATGTAGAAACAACTGCAGCAGCTTGCTTGACCTTTTCCATGACTTCAGTTTCTTGTGCTATTCTGGCTTCTTCAGCAGCCTTTTCTGCAAGAAGTCTTGCTTCCTTAGCGGCCATTTCTTCAACTTCTTTCTGCTTTGCAGCCAAAAACTTAAGTATCCTGATCCGCTCTTCAGCTTCTGCTTTCTCCTTTGCCCGTTGAATTTCATTAGTGATGGTTGCATCTGAGAAGCTTACAATTCTTGCAAGCTCACTGCCCAACCATTTCTGGAAGTTTTGACAAGATCTTTCAAGTTCCATAGGCTTGGTACTTGTGTTAAATTCTGCTCTTAGGTTGGCAAACTTCCTTAATTCCTTGTCATAAAACTGACTTGTGCATTCTTCAAATGATTTTGGAGGTGGTTTAGTATAGATGACCAAAGCAGTGTCAGGCTTGGCAGAATTTGTTTCAGGTGGTGTTTGCTGAGATGAAACGATCTCAGTGGAAGCATGTTCACTGATTTGTTGATCAGCAGGAGATGTCACTTCTGGAGTGTCTGAGACCATGAGAGATTCAGGGGTGACGATCTCTAGAGATTCAGAGGTTGTATCCTTAGAGATAGACTCAATACTGAGGACTTGAGATTCAGAGATTAGGTTCATGGAACTTTGTTCATTTGGCTGAATGATTGACGAGGTTATTGACGAGGTGTAGGTAGGAATGGCTTCAGACAAGATAAGGGTACTGACTGATGAGTTGGGTGAAGATTGGATAGTGGTAGTTGAAGGAGGAATTGAAAAAGATGGTGGTTTAAAACTGACTTGTGGATTGGAGGTAGGGATGAAGGTGGTTTGAGATGATGATGGTGCAGTAACGGTCTTAGTGACATTCATGGACCCAGAAGAATTGATAGCCGATTTATTGATTTTCTCAAGAATAAGAGATTCTAGTCTTGAGGTTTTGGAGGTTTCAATTTCATCCTTTTTCTTCTTCTTAGGCTCAGCATCCTCTTTAGTTTGCTTTCTCTTACTCCTCGTGATGTATTTAGATTTGGGAGCAACCTCTTCAACTCTGGATTTTGGCATGTCATGTCCTTTTTCTCTCATTATAGCCACAAACAAAGCAATTGATGTTGGATTATCATCTTTGTGATAGTAGGGGTAGTTCGTTACTGGACTTCTATTTTCGATCACATTGTCTTGAGGGATGGATGTTGGTTTCACATCAACACTTGTAATCATTTTCCTATGTTTAAGGTTCACAGCATTGAAAGCTTCTCCTACTTTACCAGTCAGATAATCTGTGTACTTAGCTTCTTTGACTAGATACTCCACTAGGCCGCTTTCAACAAAGATGTCAGAGAGAAGTCTTCCAAACGAAATGTAGTTTACAATCTTCCTATCTAGTGAAGCTGTTGTTCTTGTCTTGCGCACCATATCTCTCAGGTGGTAGAATAGAATGGATGGAAGACACATTTTCTCATTCTTGTGCAAGTAGTACAACATGTCCTTTTGATTTGCGTTAAAGAAATCTGCAGCACTCTTTGGAGATCTTGGATTGATACATCCAAGAATAGTTTTAAGCTAGATTCTCATATTATTACGCAGATTCTTGCTTTTGTACTCTGAAGTCCCAGGTTGACAATTTTTGAAAATTGCTTTGTTTATGACGGAGTCAGATATTTCAGTTTTTCCATAAACTCTTTTTCCTTCCAAGAGTTGCATCCCTAGTAGGTCTGAAATAGATTTTTCAGTGATAATGATCTTTTGATCCATAACAAAAGATACAACATGAAGATCGTCTGTTTCAGCGTGCCTCCAGAATTCCTTTACTAGGTCATCAAAGGTTGGACCTCTAAGTCTTTCAAAGTAACTTTTCCATCCTTGAGTATTAAGTTGATTAATTAGGTTAAACCCATTTTCGCGAAGATTGTCGAAGTCGACAAACAGCTCTTTAAAAATAATTAGTTCATTTGCATGCATAACACAAGTAACAGAGGAATTTCTTTGTGTTACATGAATTGCATCGATCGTGGGAAGAGATAATGGAGTTGAAGCGATCATCGCGGTGGTTGTGGACGTGGTAGAAGGTGTGATAGATGAATATAGTAGCTCTTGAGAGGGATTCAGTGATGCTTCAAAATCTTTGGAGTGGGGAGTGTTTTCTTGTTGAATGATGTTCATCTTGATGATAGTTAAGATCGAAGAGGATGAGAACAGGGATTGAGTTGGTTCGATAGAGAGATTTAGAGATTTAGGGTTTTAGAATTTCCTTTTGAGTGAGAATGGGAAGAGGAATGGTTTTTGAGAATTTAAAGAAATAGACACCGTACAGGGGATAAGTGAATAAATGTAATAAAGTCTTGAGTCAATCCCAAGAAAATTAATGTTCATTTGATTTGAATAGATATAGTGAGTTAGATATAATCTAATCACATGAAAAAATTATTTTCTAATGACACGTCAGAACTGACAAAAATTTATCAGAACTGAGACACGTCTCACAAAAGTGATTTTGATGATTAAAAATATTTGTTTCTTCTGACTAAACACATTGGGTTCTGCAATAATTTCATTCTGAACAGTACTCCATTTTCAGATGTTTTAAAATAATTTGAAATCTATCTTCAGCTAAGGGTTTTGTAAAAATATCAGCCCATTGATGGTCTGTATCAATAAATTTTAGGCATAAGGTCCCCTTCTGAACATAGTCTCTGATAAAATGGTGTTTTATTTAAATATGTTTAGCCCTTGAATGTAAAATTGGATTTTTACTTAAACAAATAGCAGCAGTATTATCACAGAAGATAGGGATGTTACTCTCATATATCTGATAGTCTTCGAACTGATTTTTCATCCAAAGCATTTGTGTACTGCATAGAGAGGCGGAGATGTATTCAGCTTCTGCTGTAGAGAGAGCAATTGTAGATTGCCTCTTACTTGACCATGAGATTAGATTGTTCCCTAGGAACTGACAGTTTCCAGATGTGCTCTTTCTTTCTAATCTGTCTCCAGCATAATCTGCATCGCAGTAACCAGAAAGAGTATACTCTGATGTTTTCTCATACATCAAGCCAAGGTTAGTTGTTCCTTTCAGATACCTTAGAATTCGCTTAACAGCCGTTAAATGAGATTCTCTTGGATCTGATTGAAATCTAGCACATAAATGTACACTAAATAATATATCAGGTCTAGAAGCAGTTAGATATAAGAGAGAGCCTATCATACCACGATAGAGCTTCTGACAAACCTTAATTTATGTTTCTTCTTTTCTTATGACACATGTTGGATGCATTGGTGTTTTAGTTGTATTACAATCCATCATGTTGAATTTCTTCAGAAGTTCCTTCGTGTACTTACTTTGATGAATGTAGGTGGCTTCTGGTTTCTGATCTATTTGAATACCCAAGAAAAACTTTAACTCACCCATCAGACTCATTTCGAATTCTGCTTGCATTAACTTTGAAAATTCTTCACATAAAGAGGAGTTAGGAGAACCAAAAATGATATCATCAACGTATATTTGAACTATAAGAATATCATTCTTATATGTTTTACAGAAGAGAGTTGTGTCAACCTTTCCTCTGGTGAACTGGTTTTCTAAAAGAAATTTTCTCAATCTATCATACCAAGCTCTGGGAGCTTGCTTTAAGCCATAGAGTGACTTTTTTAGTATAAAAAAAAATCTGATTTTTCTGAATTTTCAAAACCAAGAGGTTGTTTGACATAGACTTCTTTTGATATATAACCATTTAAGAATGCACTCTTAACATCCATCTGATATAGGGTGATGTTATGGTTTACTGAGAATGAAATTAGTAACCGTATTGCTTCAAGTCTGGCGACTGGAGCAAAGGTCTCGTTGTAATTAATTCCTTCTTGTTGACTGTATCCTTGAGCAACAAGTCGTGCCTTGTTTCTGACAACTTCTCCTTTCTCATTTAGCTTGTTCCTGAATACCCACTTGGTTCCAATAACATGAACATTCTTAGGTTTTAGAGCTAGATCCCAAACATCATTCTTTGAGAATTGATTTAGTTCTTCTTCTATAGCCAGAACCGAGTCCTTGTCCATAAGAGCTTCTTCAATTGTAGCTAGTTTGATCAACGACACCAGTCCCAAGAGTGTTTCTTCTGATGGTCTGAAAGTTGATCTGGTTCTGATTGGAGCATCCTTGCTACCCAGAATTAGTTCTTCAGGGTGAGATGTAGACATTCTTCTTTTCTTTTGCTGTGGAGTATTCAGAGTTACATCAGAGGTATCCGGCGTAGGATCTTGCTGGTATTTAACTTCATCTGCCTTTTCTTTAGGTTCTGAGAAGCTAATTTCCAAACGTACAAATTTTTTAGCTAGCTCTGACTTTTCAGAGTCAGGCTTGTCATCGAATCTAACATGAATTGATTCTTCCATAATCCGTGATTCTGTGTTATAAACTCTGTATCCTTTTGAGTGATCAGAGTATCCTAACAGCAGACACTTCTGTGCTTGGAGTCAAACTTGCCAAGATTCTCTTTAGTGTTAAGCATAAAACAAGTACATCCAAACAGATGAAAGTAAGAAACATTGGGAATCTTATTCTTCCACAATTCATAGGGAGGTTTATTCAAGATAGGTCTAATAGAGATTCTATTTTGAATATAACATGTTGTGTTAACTGCTTCTGCCCAAAAATGCTTAGCCATGTCAGTTTCTTGGATCATGGTGCGAGCCATTTCTTGTAAAGTTATATTCTTTCTTTCTACAACTCCATTTTGTTATGGAGTTCTAGGACAAGAAAAATCATGGGATATCCCATGTGAATCAAAAAGGTTTTCAAAGTATTTGTTTTCAAATTCTCCACCATGATCAGTTCTGACTTTGATGATTTTGCAATTTTTCTCATTTTGAACTTGAGTGCAAAAGGAAGCAAACACAAAATGTGAATCATCCTTGTGTTTTAGGAATTTCACCCATGTCCAACGACTGTAATCATCAACGATGACTAGTCCGTATTTCTTACCATTGATAGAAGCAGTTTTCACTGGTCCAAACAGATTAATGTGAAGAAGTTCTAACGGTCTGAAGGTGGAAACAATATTTTTTGCTTTAAAAGAGATTTTTGAAAACTTGCCTTTCTGACATGCTTCACAAAGAGCATCTGAAGAGTACTTCAGATTTTGAAGGCCTCTGACAAGTCCAAGCTTGTCCAGCTGAGAAATTCTTCTCAAGATAACATGACCAAGACGTCTGTGCCATACCCATTGCTCTTCATTTACAGAAAGAAGACATTTTACATTTTGATGTTTTAAATCTGATAATTTAATTTTATAAGTATTGTTCTTCCTCTTTCCGTTGAACAGGACAGATCCATCCTTTTGACTTACAGCTTTACAGGATGTCTGATTAAAAATAACGTCATAACCATTGTCACTAAGTTGACTAATTAACAATAGATTATGCATTAGACCTTCAACTAGTAGAACATTATTAATAGAATGAAGCTTACCATTTCCAATAGTTTCGGAGCCAATAATTCTGCCTTTCTGATTTCCTCCGAAACCAACGACACCTCCAGGCTTAAGTTTCAGATTTTGGAACATATGCCTTTCTCCCGTCATGTGTCGCGAGCATCCACTGTCTAGGTACCATGACTGGTGTTTGAATGGTTCCATTAAGGATGTCTGCAACATAAATTATCTTATTCTTAGGTACCCATTTTGTGGGTCCTTTCACATTAGCCTTTCCAGAGGTTCTGACACCTTTGGACTTCCTTATATTGGAATAATAGTGTGGAATTTATGCATAGTGTTTATGTTTGGGAGTTTTATTTAGTGTTTGTGGTTGTGTAGTGATAGATTTTGAACCTTTTTGTTCAGAACATTTCAAGATAGTGCCAGAGGGTACAAAATGTTTGGACAGAGGTATTATCTTGATACTCTTGGTCTCATCATATGGATTTGATGGTCCTGAATATCCCAGACCTCTGTTACCATTTCTGCTGACTCCATAGATTATTGAAGCCATTTTGCTTCTGTCTATGCTCTTAGCGAGAAAGTGTTGGAAAGCTTTATCATACTTGGCTACTTCATTAGTATTGGTTATGTTAGAGGTGATTTCTTCTTATAACCTAGAGATTTTACTTTTTAGTGCAGTATTTGAATTTTCTAGAGAAAGTAGTTTTTCATTTAATTCAAAGATGGTTTGTTTGCTTTCAGTAAGATCTTCTGAAGGAACCACAAGAGTCTTTTTCAGAGTTTTGTGTTTTCTTCTTAGAGTTTAATATCTTTCCATAAGTTCATATAATCCTATTTCAAGTTCAGAGCGAGACAGGGAAGAAAGTACCTCTCTTTCGTCGTCAGAATCTGAAGGTTCTCCTTCTGATAGAGCATTAGTGGTTTTAGCCATGAATGCTATGTTAGCACATTCTGCATCAGAATCATCTTCGGACTCTGAATCATCCCAAGTTGCCATAAGACCCTTTTTAGTTTTCTTGGGTCTTTCATCTTTCTTAACCTTTGGACAGTCATTTTTTATATGTCCAGGTTCCTTGAATTCAAAGCACGTAACGTCTCTTCCATAAGTTCTCCTTTGACCATATGTAGACTCGAATCTTCTTTTTGGTCCTCTGAACTTATTTCTTCTGTATTCCCATAGTTGACTGATTTTTCTTGATATGAGAGATATGTCATCTTCGTCTGATTCTTCTTCAGATTCTTCCACTTCCTCCTCTGCTTGATACGCCTTTTTCTTTTCAGATTTAGCTTTTAGAGCAATGGATTTACTTTTCTTTTGGGGTTCATCTTCTTGTAGCTCTATTTCATGACTTCTTAAATAACTGATTAGTTCCTTAAGACTTATACTATTCAGATCCTTTGTTAGTTTCAAGGCAGTCACCATTGGTCTCCATTTGACATGTAGACTTCTGATAATTTTCTTGACATGATCAACAGTAGAATAGCCTTTGTACAGAACTCTGAGTCCTGCAACAAGCATCTGAAATCTTGAGAACATGGTTTCCACATATTCACCATCTTCCATCTTGAAGACCTCATATTTTTTAATTAATGCAAGAGCCTTTGTCTCCTTGACTTGAGCATTGCCTTCGTGAGTCATACGAAGAGAGTCAAAGATGGACTTTGTAGTTTCTTTGTTTGTAGTTTTCTCAAATTCTGTATAAGAAACTGCGTTTAACAGAATCGTTCTTGCTCTGTGATGATTTTTGTAAGTTTTCTTTTGCGCATCTGTAAATGCACTTCTATCAATCTCTTTGCCTGCAGAATCTACTGGGTGGCTGTAGCCATCAACTACTAGATCCCATAGATCTAAGTCAAACGAAAAAAAATAACTTTCATTTCTATCTTTCCAATAGTCAAATTTTTCTCCATCCAAGATAGGAGGTTTTGCACTATAAGAATCTCTTTCATTTACAATAACACTTGTCTCAGTATTTGGTATAGACATTGTTTTTCACACTTGGATCAGTACTGAACACTGTTAAGTGCTTGATAAAAATTCATCCTTTTTATCACCTCAGAACAGGAGCTCTGATGCCAATTGAAGGTGTGAAAAACACAAGAAAGGGGGGGTTTGAATTGGTTTTTCAAAATAAAATTGTTTCTTTTAGGAAAACTTGTTTTTTTATAAGACTCTTTCATTTATCAAAAAAAACTTTCTGAATTACAACAAGATAACACGTTATGTTTATACTAGTTCACTTGAGAAACACTCAAGTTAGTCTAGTCCACCCGCCAAGGTGATTTCGCCTCTCTCAACGAGGTCTTAATCCACTGTTCAATATAAACAGTACAATGCACTAGTTAAAATGCTGGTGACTAACACAACCTCTAAAACTCTCAAGTTTTAGACTTCTCAAGTAATACAACCTCACAGGTCTTACTCAAGGAACAACCTCTAAGACTACACGTCCTAGACTTCTCAAGAAATACAACCACACGGTCTTTCTCAAGGAACACAAACCTAAGTTTGAATAAATTTCGTTTACAAACAAGTGCTTCTATACAAGCTGATAATGTAAACAAGTTTTGACCAGACAGACTTAAGAAAGATTTCAGATGGAAAGAATATTGCAATAGCGTTCGTGGGTATCTTTCTTCATGTCTTTTTCTTCCTTTTATAGCCGTGTAGAAAGAGCCATTGAAATGTAATCATGATAACTTAACTAGGCTGGTGGCTAGAAGCATGAGGACAGATAAAAACTTTTACGTGCTGCGCATTCTGTTTTTTTCAGAATATCTTTGGTTGTACCGTTGCACTGTTACCAAGATATTTTTGCTTTGTATTGAGGTACAGCTGTACTATGTAGCTTTGTCTTCTTGGCTTCTCAACTTCATAGGCTTTTTACGAGCATGAGTAAGAAGGGAAAACATCACTTGGTTCTTGAGAGCTTCTTATTATCTTAAAAATGAGTTCTGCTTTTCAAGAGTGTAGGTGGAGTATTTTCCTTTAAGCATTGTGTTCGTGCCAATTTACGGAAGCATAACCTGTCTGTTAAGTTCTCACAAATAACAAACATTAGCTGTACAAAATTGTTCATACAGAAATACTCATTTGATATCATCAAAACTTAGAGATAAAATATTGCATAACCAAATCTTGTTCTCACATTTTGATCCAAGCAACCATTTTGGGTGATCCAAAGTTGGATTTGTAGGTCTTGCTACACTCTACAAAAGCTTCAACTACCTCAGACTCCAATTCCTCGTGGATTTTGAATTATGGATTGATCAAAATCACAAAAACATGAAAATGACACTTTTTCCAACACTTAGTGGAAATCTGCCTAAGTTACCAGCCTTGAACATCAATGTTCATGAGGTTTTTTTAGTTGGATCCAAATAGTTTCAAAACAAACTATGATCACACATGTTTTGTATCATATGAGGGCTTTCTAAAAAGCACAAGAGCCTCTCATAACTCAACCTGAGCAAGGAGATATGAATCCCTCAAAATCACCATTTCCAACTGTCCTAGGCAAGGCAGATTTTGGCATTTTGCTCGATTTGGAAAATTTGGACAACTCCAAGCCTTGTCATCCATTTGAACACATCTGAGGATAAAACAAAAGGAGAATGATCCGATCCCCAAGCCTCCCAAGTCCAAGGATTTACATATAGCCATGCCAAACCTAAAAGAGCTAAAAAGTGCCAAGACTCCAATTTTGTTTCAATGCATTCAATGGATGCGTCAAGGTGGCATGAACTGAGGCAAGTTTAACTGAATGAGTCAAGCCTTATCTCTGAACCAGGTGACCATAGTCCTGTGCTCTAACCTCAAGTCAATGGCTAAAGGAGACTTGAGATTCCATTTGATCCACATTGGCCACAGACTTGCTGCAGTTGCCACACATTATTGCTGCCAAAACAAACTTGGCACACAATAAATGGACCTCAATTATGATCAGTTTGAGTACACCAAAGCACCCAAACTAATGCTTTTCTCAAAATCTCCCTTTCACTCCAATTTTGCCTTCTAACTCAAGTCACTATCGGGTTTTGAGTTTGAGAACAATTCCAACCAAACCAATCACACACACACACACCTCATAAACATCATGTATGAGTGATCCATAACACAAAATCACATCTGGAACATCAGATTCTCAAAATCACCAGCCAATTGCTCAAGTTCTTGACAGAGTTGCAGTTGAGGTGCCATATCAAGTTCCAGCTGATTTCAATCCATTCCAAGCATTTAAACACACTCCATGGCACCTAAGGAAGCTGTCCAGATCATTGGAACCTAGCTGCAACACCTCCATCACCAAACTCGATCACCAGATGCAAGAGGTAAGCATGAACCCTTCAAACTCTATATAGCATGCATCATAGATGAATTTTTGAGTTACCATCTTGTTCTTGCATGTATATAGAGTGATAACCCTCAATCAATTGCCATGAATCAATCGTGTATGAAATTTCATTGTGTTCATGCTGAAATTAGGGTTCTTGAGGTTTTCGGTTTATTTCTTTCTCCATACTTAATATAAATGCAATTAAACTATATGATTGTGATCATTGTTCAAAAACGAACAAGATTGGTACTTGAATCATGAAAAACCATTGAGAAATCATGGAGAAAAGTGAGAAAATGCAAATCTACAAAAACAGAGGGCGCGGGCAAGAACCAAGTGTTCTTGGCGCCATAATTCAAATTTTTGAATTTTGATTATTTTGTTTAATTGATTCAAAAATTAATTTCTCTCTGAATATTTATGTTTTTGAATTGATTCTTTTTCTCAAAATTCACAAAAATGTTTCAATATTTTACTTTACAAAAAAATCCAATTTATATTATTTATTTAATATAGGTAGAATTTTTTTAATTAATTTCATTTTTTATTGTTTTAAACATTTTAAAATGAAATTCTCACTTTGATCTTTCAAAATCAATTGAATTTTAAGCTTTCATATGATTAAACATGATTTTTCAAAATATTTTCCAATGTGTACAACTTGTTTTTGAATATAATTGATATTTTATCATTTATTATTTAAATTACCTTTGAAAAATGAAATTTTAATTTAAAATTAGGATTTCCTCTCGATTTTAAAATTTCAAACAACCTTTGAGTCTCTAATAGAGTGTAAGACCCAACCCCCTCTTGTAAATAAATAATTTGGGCCTCAGTAATTGTATAAGTCTCGATACGATTTTAAAATCTCGGCGCGATCGTCGCCTTTTAAACAAAAATCACCTGGGCCTCTCCTTGAGTTGTAAGCCCCATCATTTATATATAAAAATAAACTTTGGGCCTCTAATAGGGTGTAAGACCCATTCCTTGTAAATGAAAACCTTTTTGGGCCTCAATCATTGTATAAGACCCACTGTGTTTTTCAAAATCTCGGCGCGATCATCATTTTTTTCAAAACATTTTCATATGGGCCTACCCTTGTGTTGTAAGTCCCATTTCTTTTCTTTTTCAAACCTTTGGTCCTCTCCTTGAGTTGTAAGACCCATCCCTCTGTATAGAAAACCTTTTTGGGCCTCAGTCATTGTATAAGCCCCAGTATAGTCTACAAAACAACAGTCTTATTACTGTTTTTCATCTAGGCCTCTCCTTGAGTATAAGCCCCAACAATCTTTTCAAAACAACTTCCCTCTTGATATAGGTTTGAATCCATAGTTGTTGTCAAAACTTTCTTTAATTTCTTGAACAACTAACCATACAGTTGTTACAATGGAAGCTTGCTCGCCTGTAAGTTTTATCACCTTTCATTTACTCGCTTTTATATATATATAACTGTATTGCTGGAAGCTTGCTCCCCTGTAAGTCCTTCTTTCATATCCTTTTAAATACTTGTCATATATCAACTGTATATATACTTGTATACCTGCTTAGAGTTTTCCCCGGCAACTAGGTCTAGAACTAGGTAAAGTCAGTTGGTCACTCTTTCAATACAGTCAAAACTAGATCCCCATAGGATTTCCAGGATTTCCAGATACAGTCTTGCCTTCTCTTGGGCTTAAACAATATGGAACAAAGAGGAAGGCATTATTCCTGATGAAACTTTTCTCAGACTGTCACTATTAGAAATTGTCAAAAAAATTCATTCCCCAGAGAGGATTAATTCTCGATGAAACCTCTCTTGAATTTCTTCAAACCCTAGAACTGTTCATTAAAGAAAAGATTATTCTCGGTGAAACTTTTCTTGAACTCTTCTTAGGTTTGGGACCCACAGGCTTCCTAAAATCATCCCCGCCTCCTCTTGGGCTTTGTACAAGGACCCTCCGGCTTCTTAGAAGTTCTCATGCCTTTTCTTGGGCTTAATATAAGGACCTTGAAAACCTCTTAAAGGTATAGGACAGAACTTAGTCATCATTTGCTAGAGCACTCTTTCCAGAGTCAAAACCTCAGACCAATTTAGGGTTGATTCTATTCCCTTAAAACACCTGCCTCCTCTTGGGCATCATACAAAGATAAAACTCTTCCATACCAGTAGACTTGGACAGTCTAATCCCCTCTTGAGTCTCAAAGACATTCTCAAGTTCCTTACAAACATAGGAGAAACCCCTGGTCAATTTTGATAAATCTCTAGTAGAGTTAAAACCCATGGGTTCTAAAACCCAGTCTTTCTCCTAAAAATCCCTTAGCCAGGGTCAGTTTATCATCAATATAACACTATCCCAAATCAGAATCTCAAGGCATCTGATATCTCAACCCTTCTGTAAACCCTCAACAAGAGTTGATTCCCCACTTGGACCTGCCTCTGGATCGCAATAATCCTCATTAGAATTTAGCCTTCTCTTAGGCTTTGTATAATGATCCTTACTTTCCCCTAGCAAAGTCAGCCTCCTCTTGGGCTTTGTACGATGATTTTCCCCAGCTGAGCTAACCTTTTCAGACTCTCTTGTTTAGTCAATCACCTTTCCACACTCTCTTGTTGAGTCAATGGTATAAAACAAAAGCACTCTCTTGTTGAGTCAACCCTTTTAGCCTCAATCTTGGGCTTTGTACGAGACAGATAAAAACACTCTCTTGTAGAGTCAACCTTTTCAGCCTCAATCTTGGGCTTTGTACAAGACACCATATAAATTTCCCTAAGCAGAGTCAATCCGCTTTCCAGCCTCAATCTTGGGCTTTGTGCAAGATAGATAATACTCTCCAGCAAAATCAAAATCTTTTTCAGCCTCAATCTTGGGCTTTGTATAAGACACCTGAAATATCCTCAGCTGAATCAGTAAAGTCTCACTTTAGCCTCAATCTTGGGCTTTGTACAAGACAGATAAAGATTTCTTTCCCGCAGAGTCAGTCACCTTTTTCAGCCTCAATCTTGGGCTTTGTACAAGACACATACAAACCCTCCCCAGTGGAGTCAAAATCCCTTTTAGCCTCAATTTTGGGCTTTGTACAAGACAGATAATTTCCCCGGAAAAGTCAACTTTTTAGCCTCTTCTTAGGCTTTGTATAATGATATCCCCAAAAGAGTCCGTCTCTTTTTAGCCTCAATCTTGGGCTTTGTACAAGACAGATAAAAATACTCTCTTATTGAGTCAGTCTTTTCCAGCCTCCTCTTAGGTTGTGTATAAGGACTTCCCTAGTAGAGTCAATTAATATTTTAGCTTCAACCTTGGGCTTTGATCAAGGCACACAAAAATCAACATCCCCTCAGAGGAAATCAAAATTTCTCTGTAGGAAGACATTTCTCTATTTAACACTCTTCAAAACAGAAAATAAAAACAAACCCTAATTCGAGATAACTGTTGTAAATGGCACACTTGTTGATTCAAATATCCAAGTTGTCGTCCATCTCTTATCTTGGTAAACTTCCCCTTCCATCTAATTGCTGTAAGCGGCAAGCCTCTGGATTATTTACATCCACGCCATTATCCCTCTCTTAGCATGAAAGATTCCTAAGGAAAAATGGCATTACTCTACACTGAGTTAAAGTTTTCTCCTTTAGGACAAATCCCCTATAAAGGAAATTATGGCATTGCTGGCTTCTCATATCCCTGTTAAAGTAACCCTCCTTTAAGAACAGTCACCCAACAGTTGTGATAAACAGACGAGATGTCTCCCTTTAGAGATGACAAATTCTCTCTCAGTAAAACCTTTTAGCTTAAATCTTAGGCTTTGAACAAGACACAAATGAACCTTTTAGCTTGAATCTTGGGCTTTGAACAAGACACCAAAACATCTTTTTCCTATGATTGCTCTGATTTCCCTGTTTCTTTAAACGGGAATACGTAGGCATAAGATTGTGAAATCTTAGCGAGCATACCAATCAAAAACTCTAGGTCCAGTACCTTCACACATACTAATCAAAACTGAGGTCCAATCCCTCAACAAAATCATCAAACTCTCTCTCTCTCTCTCTCTCTCTCTCTCTCTCTCTCTCTCTCTTTCAAACAAGAAACTTTCCCAACCCATCAACAGATAAACACCATTAAGTACAAAGCAGAACCTAAAACTAACAACCTGTGGATAACCACATATAGGATGGGTAATTGACAACTCCCCATTGTATAACCTGACCCCAGACCCCCCAATCTCTTTCAGCGTTTGTTCAGTTAAACATTCGCGTGCAATGTTAGTTTTAGATAGCTCCCCTTTCCTTCCAGCTTCACGGGATAAATAAGAAATCATAAAGTAGCACCCCGCTCCTACCATTGCGGTGAGGAGAGAACCCAATTTGAGATAAGTTGGTGTAGCGAGCGATTTTGGACGTGGTTCTTAAGCACTGTCGCTCTGGGGTACTACAGGTCGATTCATTTTTTATCCTATTGAAGCTGATGAAGGAAAGGAAATAGATGTCTCCAACTAACCCTACTTGCATACTGAGTTTGAACAGCGGTCTGTTAGGTTACATATGCTATGTAGATGTGGGGCCTCTCTTTGCTTATTTTGTTAAAAACGGAATGATGGGACTATGCTATTGGTAGGATGTTAGGACTGATGCTTTTCAATTGATGTGTGAAGGTACGGGATTTTGGGTTTTTTGATTAGTGTGCTCGCTAAGATTTTTCAATCTTATGCCTACGTATTCCCGTTTAACGAAACAGGGAAATCAGAGCGATCGTAGTTCCTCCTATTCTATGGGAGGAAAAAGGTTGTTTTGGGTGTCTTGTTCAAAGCCCAAGATGTGAAGCTAAAGGTGGTTTGTATCTTGTTCAAAGCCCAAGATGTGAAGCTGAAGGGTCTATTTGTATCTTGATCGAAGCCCAAGATGTGAAGCTAAAGGGTTTTGACTTTAGAGAGAATTTGTCATCTCTAAAGGGGGATATTTGGTCTGTTTGCCACAACTGTTGGGTGACTGATTATAAAGGAGAATTACTTTAACTGGGATATGTGAACCCAGCAATGCCATAATTTCCTTTATAGGGGATTTTTAACCTGAAGGAGAAGACTTTAACTCAACTTAGAGTAATGCCATCTTTCCTTAGGAATTTTTCATGGTAAAAGAGGGACAATGGCGTGGATGTAAATAATCCAGAGGCCTGCCGCTTACAGCAATTAGATGAAGAAAAAGGAGTTGTTGATGTTTTTATGATGTGAGCAAGGCACAGCTTTTGATGCTAAAAGGTTGATTGGCTCAACCGGGGTTTCCTTATACAAAGCCTAGGAGGAGGCTATTGACCCTAAAAGAGGGTGTTTTTATGTGTCTCGTACGAAGCCCGAGAGAGAGGCTAAAAGGGTTGACTCAACTAGAGAGTGATTTTGTATGTGTCTTGTACGAAGCCCAAGACGGAGGCTAAAAGTGTTTGACTCAACAAGAGAGTCTTTGTACCTCGTACGAAGCCTGAGATGGAGGCTGAAAAATGTTTGACTTACCAAGAGAGTCTTTTATACTCAATAAGAAAGTGATTTAGTATCTCGTACAAAGCCCGAGATGGAGGCTAAAAGGCTTTGACTCAACAAGAGAGTCTTTTATACTCAACAAGAGAGTGTTTTTGTATCTCGTACGAAGCCCGAGATGGAGGCTGAAAGTGAAGTGACTCAACAAGAGAGTCTGAAAAGGTTAGCTCCACTGGGGAGAATCATTATACAAAGCCCAAGAGGAGGCTAAAAGGTTTACTCCGATGGGGAAAATCATTGTACAAAGCCCAAGAGCAGGCTATTGTGTTGGTGACTATTTCAGTTGAGTGACAGGTCCAGTATGTTGGTTAAAAGAGAAAATCAGTTCTTATATGGGTAATGTTGTACTTTGGGATTGATCAGAGGATCTTGATTATTTCATGTTCTTTAAGGAAATGGGAAATCCAAAGGGTATTGAGACTGTCCAAGTCTACTGGTGTTTTGAGAAGTCGATTCTTGGATAATGAATGATCTTTGTATGATGCCCAAGAGAAGGCTGGTGCGTTAAGGGATGAAGGTCAACCCATTAACTGGTCTGACACTTGACTCAGAAAGACAGCTCTAGCAAATTGATGACTAGGTTTTATTCCTATACCTGTAGAGGTCTCTGGGTCCTAGTACTAAGCCCAAGAGAAGGCATGAGAGCTTTTAAGAAGCCAAAGGGTCCTTGTACAGCGCCCAAGAGGAGGTAGGGATGCTTTTAAGAAGCCTGTGGGTCCCCAAACCCCGAGAAGTTGAAGACAAGCCATTCACCGAGAATAGATCAAGCCAAGAAAGTCCGAGAATTTGGAAGAAACTCAAGAGATGCCATTCATGGAGAAAAGATCATCTCTAGGGAGTAGAGTTTCTTTGACGATTTCTAAGAGTGACAGTCTGAGAAAGGGTTCACCGAGAATGCTTCCTTTCACGTCTCCATATTGTTTAACCCCAAGAGAAGGGAGGACTGTGTCTGGTAATCCTATAGGGATCTAGTGTTGTTTGTATTTAAGAGTGACCAACAGGGCTTTACCTAGTGCTAGACGTAGTTGTCGGGGAAAACTCTAAATAACTATACTAGTATTACACAGTTGATATTTGACAAGTATATAAAAGTCTGTGAAAGAAGACTTACAGTGAGCAACCCCACAATACAGTTATTTATATGAAAGCGGATAAAGAAAGCGGGTAAACACTTACTCGGCTGTAGAGCTTCCATGTTGTTTGGTTAGTTGTTCAACAAAGAAAGCTTTGATAATAATATTATATTCAAAATCAAAGGAGAAAGTGCTTTGAAAAGTTTGTTGAGGCTTACAGCTCAAGGAGAGGCCCAAGGTTTTATCCGTGATTGAACAGTTGTTTTGAATTGTACAGGGACTTATACACGTGACTGAGACCCAAAAAGGTTTTCTGTACAAAGGGATGGGTCTTACACTCTCTCAAGAGGCCCAAAGGTGTTTAAAGAAAAAGAATGGGGCTTATAACACGAGGGTAGGCCCAGATGATTTGTTTTTTGAATTGGCGATCGTGCCGAGATTTCTTTAACATACTAGGTCTTATACAATGCATTGAGGCCCAAAATGTTTTCTGTACAAGGGGATGGATCTTATACTCTCTCAAGAGGCCCAAAAGTTTGTTTTTGTACAAGTGGTGGGGCTTACAGCTCAAGGAGAGGCCCAAGGGTTTTATGAAAAGGCGTCAATCGTGCCATTGTTTTGAAAATACACAGAGGGACTTATACAATAAGTGAGGCCCACGAAGAGTTTATTTACAAAAAGGCTTGGGTCTTACACTCTATTAGAGGCCCAAAGTGTTTGAAAAAGTTTGATGAGGGTTGAATTAATCAAAAACCCTAATTTGTTTTCAAAATGTATTTTAATTGAATAAAAAATTCAATTAAAATGATCAAAATTGTTAAACATGTGGAAAACAAATTGTGATCTTGGATTAATGTTTCAAAAATCAGGTTTTGATCCACAAAATGTTTGGAAATCACAAAAATTTGAGAAATCAAGAAAGAGAAAATATTTTAAATGTCAAAAACAATTAAAATATTAATTATTTACAAAAATATCAAGTATATAAAATAAATAGTATTTTTGGTATTTTTTGGGAAAATAAAATATTTTAACATTTTTGTGTATTATTAAAAAAAGAATCAACTCAAAATCATTAAAACTCAGAGAGAAATTAATTTTGGAATCAATTAAATAAAATCACAAAATTCAAATATTCAAATATTTGAAAAAGGGCGCCAAGAACATGGCAAGAACACGCGCCCTTCCTCTGTTTCTGTAGATTTGCGTTTTCTATCCAATCTCACTGAATACTTGATGATATCATAAAATCTACATATCAATCTACCCGTTTCAACCTCACGATCATGTCTATGGTCTTTAATTTCATTTATTTTAAACATGGAATAAGAAATCAAAGAGAAACCTCAAGAACCCTAAAATTTGCATGAAGGTTCAGAAATTCCATACACGATTCAAACAATGCAATTGATTGAGGGAAAACACTCTATACATGATTATGAACATATGGCCAAATTATTGTGCAGCAAAAAATGCATGGATCATAGAGTTAGAAGAGCTCATGCTTACCTCTTGCAGCTGGTGATCGTGTTTTGTGTTAGAGGTGTTACAGCTTAGTTCCAAGGTTATAGACAGCTTCCCTAGGTGCTATGGAGTGTGTCTGGATGCTTGGAGTGGATTGAAATGATCTGGAACTTGAGATGGTACCCCAACTGCAAATCTGTCAAAGGCTTGAGCAGTTGGCTGGTGATTTTGTGATTTCAGTGTTCCAGATGTTATGTGAGTGTTTGGATCACTTCTATATGATGTTTATGAGGTGTGTGTGTGTGATTGGTTTGGTTGGAATAGCTCTCAAACTCAAAATCCGATAGTGACTTGCTTTGAAAGGCATTTTTGGAGTGAAAGAAGAGATTTTGAGGAAAGCATCTGTTTGATGGCTTTGGTGTACTCAAACTGATCACAATTGAGCTCTATTTATAGTAGAATAAGTTTGTTTTGCAAGTAATAGTGAATGGCAACTGCTGCATAGGTTTGGCCAATGTTGAGCAATGAGAATCCAAGTCTCCTCTAGCCATTGACTAGAGGTTAGGGCACATGCTGCTGGTCCCCTTGGTCTTAGATAAGTCTTGACTGAATTCAGTTGGAAATGGCTCAGTCCATCCCACCTTGGTGTATGCATTGAATGCTCTAATCAAAAATTGGAGTCTTGTCCCTCTTTTAGGCATTTCTAGATTTGGCATGCTATTTTTGGTTCCAAAGACTTGGGAGGCTTGGGATCAGAGTTGGTTCCTCCTTGGTCCCCCCTTGAGGTGTTCAAATGGATAGAGTTGCTTGCCCTTTGCAAAATTTGAGCAAATAGAGCAAAACTCCAAAATCTGCCTTGCCATGACAGTTTGCAGCAAGGCATATTGGTATTGTCATATCTCATGGCTCAAGTGGAATTTGATGGAGTTCTTGGCCATTTTAGAAAGCCCTCATATGATACAACAACTGTTTGATCATAATTGGTTTTGATACTTTTTGGATCCAAGTGAAAAATGCCCCTACATTTGGAAAAAAGTAAGGCAGATTCTGACTTAGTGAAAATTTCACTAAGTGTTGGAAAAAAGTGACATTTTCACTATTTGTGATTTTGATCATTCCATAACTCAAAATCCATGATGAATTGGAATGAGGTGTAGTTGAAGCTTTTGTAGAGGGACATGAGAGCTACAAATCCAGCTTTGAATGGGGAAAAATGGCCTTGTGGTTTAGGAGTTATGATCCTCCAAAGTTGGTACCCTAGCCACTTTGTTCCATAACTTATAAAAATTTCTAAGTTTTTTATGGTTACCCCTTTTACAAGTTATCCAACTTTTCTTGATTTTTCTTGATTAATGATGATTCCAATCACACATTAACATCATATTAGGGTTAAGGAACTATAATTGTGAAAATTCTCAAAAAGTCAAAGTTTGACTTTTGTGCACAGTTGACTTTTTATCAGATGAATTCCAAACTGTGCGATCCTCTATGAAATCAAGTCCTTGACCTAAATCAAACTTGATGGATTGATTTCATAGGTGTTATAGGGTGTATTGAATCATGTCCTAGGGTTTGGGAGCATGTCCTGGTCAAAAGTCAAAGATACAGTTGACTTTTCTCGCGAAACCCTGATTGTAGTTCAGATGAAATTGAAACATGTAGCTCAAGCTTCTTGGACCAATACATTGATGTAAATGGACCAATGTAGTTTATTAGAGACCCTCAAATCCTCTCTTGAGGTCTTGGCTCATGATTTGTCCCAAAAGTCAACTTGGGAGGTGAATTAAGGCAAGAAACCCTAATTCCTGATTTTTTATAAGTGCATCCCCGATGCAAAATTGACTTGATGATTGGGTTCATGATGTTTCATGGAGTATTTTAGGATATGCTTTGAAGCATTGGCTCATGCCTAGAGGAAAACTTCCATCTGGAGGCCCTGGTCGACCAAACCCTAATTTGGTGACACTGACGATCCTGAGGCTTAATCCACGTGGAATGTTGCAACTTTGAGCTTGATTCTTGATGTGGGAGTCCTCTTGATCCTTTGTGGATGTTTGAGAGGCTAGACAAGTTGAAGATCATGTCATTCCTTGATTGATCCTTTGTCTAAGAACTCTGAGAGGGCCTGAAACCCTAAATTTTATTGTAGTGGATGCTCGCCCACCTTTAGGGAGACTGATGAGGCATAATGATTCATCCATATTGTGATGAGGATTTGCCCAATGATGGGAAATCTTAGTGGTCAAACTTTGGGGTATGACAGATGCCCCTATTTAATCTTCTTGGACCCGAAGGTGTGAATGACAAAGGTATTCGGGCATTCGGGGTGCAAGAGGATTAAATATCGGAATACCCGAAATTTTGATGGTGGTTAAGAATGGCCGTTCACGCATTCTTCTTCTTTTGCTAAGCAATGATGCTTAGAAAAGGTAAACTTCCCATCGATCCTGGTCTTCAGCCAAGGAACTGGTCTCAGTTTCTGAAATGAACTTCCCCTCGATCCTGGTTTCCTACCAAGGAACTGGTCTAAGTTCTGATGTAAACTTCCCCTCGATCCTGGTGTCCTACCAAGGAATTGGTCGTAGTTTCTGAAATAAACTTCCCCTCGATCCTGGTTTCCTACCAAGGAACTGGTCTAAGTTTCTGAAATAAACTTCCCCTCGATCCTGGTTTCCTACCAAGGAACTAGTCTCAGTTTCTTTTGTCAATAAACTTTCTTGACATGGGTTGTTGTGCATAGCGGTTTTCCTCAAACTTCTCGCCGAATTTTCCTGGGGAGATGCCATTTGATAGAAAAAACTTTTGATGTCAGACTCGATGGGGAGCCCATATGTCTGAGTTGTAGAGGTACACAAAATTCTCTGTTGGAGACGCCATTTGTCGACTCTACCGGAGAAAGCAGGTCTCTTAAGAGACTGTTGTCGCTTGGGGATATTACATCATACTTTTCTTCGAGATCTTCTCAGAGAAATTCCATACAATGTATCCCAATTTCGAGGTGCCGATGACTTTGTTAACATTGACTTTCTGGAGAGAAAAACTAATGTGCTGCTGAGAGTCTGCAGTTGTGAGGCTTTCTTTGGGGATTTTCCTTAATCCGGGAAAGGGAAGATATCATCTTCAATGGCGAAGAGTGACATTTTTCGAACGTTTCTCTGGTCTTTTAGAGGTTCAAGTTATCAAAGTGGTCAATGTCCAACTCCAATCCAGAAATAAACTGGAGGAGAGAGAGTGTGCAGACGCAACATTTCCTGACGAGGAAAGAACTGACAACTCGATTGAGAGGATTGTTATCACCAAGGGATAAGACCGACTAGAGTGATAGCGATGCAATATGAATGTGAATGTAAATCAATAATGCATGATGTATGTATGTTTATGCTGACAAAACTGACGCGACACACAAGCTGACGGATGAACATGACTGGATACTTTGCCACAGTGAGGGACGAAGAAGTATCAATGGTTCATGATAGCAATTCTGCCTTGCTTAGGAGAGATAGTCCCTGCGGGGATAACCGTTGGTCGGGCTTAGGAGGCAAGAGCTCTGCCGGGGATGTCGGACGGAATATTCGCATCTGACATAGTTGATCCTTCGTTCAGGCGTACTGGTTTAGAAGGAGTACTTTGATTCTGTACTTTGAAGCTCGCTTACTTCTGGAGAAGTGATCGATATTCTTTCGATGTTCAACAGTCAAAAGAATTGCCATCTTTATTTTAAAAGCGGAAAAGTTTGACAAGTAAATTCATTTTTGTTTTATTTCAATAATCGTTGATCATGTTAAAATGTCATTCTGTAAAGCTAAAACAAATAAGAACTGCAACCAAAAGTACAAGGGCTCAAATTTTATTGATAGGAGGGAAATCAGCCAAACGCGTGATTCCATAGAGTATTTACAAAGTTAGAAAATGGTAATTTAAGGGAAAAGGGATACATTGAAACATGACGACCACTATCCTTCTACCAACTTTGAATTCGGGACATCCTGAGCTTCTGTCGAAGATGACCTTGACTAGAGTTTTTCTTCTGATGGATGGCATCACTGCTGAGGATTTGAACCAATCAGACGTAGTTACTTGCCATTATCCCTAACTTTTGCCTGGATTGTACTTTGAGATTTCCAATCCACTGGGATGATTTTTTATTGTGTCTCTAATTTTTGCCTGGACCGCCCTTTCGGGTTTTCAATCCACCAAGACGTTTTTTTTAGTTTATTTAGGCGAAGTATTTCTTGACTACATCAACATTCGTGGGGTAGGCAAATTCCTATCCATCCATGGTTGCAAGTCTCAAGGCACCGCCTGAGAAAGCTTTCTTGACCACATAGGGGCCGTCATAATTCGGAGTCCACTTGCCCCGGGAATCAGTGAGGAATGATTGTTTCTTCTTGAGCACAAGGTCTCCTTTTCTGAAGACGCAAGGTCAAACCTTCTTGTCAAACACCTTCTTCATTCTTTGCTGATACAACTGACCATGGCATAGTGTCGTTATTCGCTTTTCCTCAATCAGATTTAGTTCGTCGTGCCGACTTTGGCACCATTCAACTTCTGTAAGCTTAGTCTCCATCAATACCTTGATTGACGGGATCTCTACTTCGATGGGGAGCACTGCCTCCATGCCATAAACTAGAGAGAAAGGGGTTGCCCCTGTTGAAGTACGCACAGATGTGCGATAACCGTGAGGAGCAAAGGGTAACATCTCGTGCCAATATTTGTAGGTTACAACCATCTTTTGAACAATTTTCTCGATGTTCTTGTTAGCCGCTTCTACCGCTCCGTTCATCTTGGGTCGGTAGGGAGATGAGTTATGGTGTTCGATTTTGAACTCAGCGCACAACTCTTTCATCATCTTATTGTTCAAGTTAGATCCATTATCAGTAATGACCTGGCTTGGAACACCATAACGGCAGATGATATTGTTTTTGATAAATCGGAACACCATAACGGCAGATGATATTATTTTTGATAAATCGGACCACCGCTTGTCGGGTCACATTGGCGAATGAATCGATGTCCGTTTGAAGCCTTGGGCTTAATCATGCCAATTATGTCGATTCCCCATATGGAAAAAGGCCATGGGGAAGAGAGAACTTTGAGATGCATTGGCGGTACAAGGATTTTGTCGGAGTATATCTGACACTTGTGACACCTCCTCATGTACTTGTAGCAGTCAGATTCCATGGTCAACCAGTAGTACCCTGCTCTCAAAAATTTTCTGGCCATTGTGTGTCCATTGGCATGAGTGCCAAAGGATCCGTCGTGAATTTCTTTTATCAGCATGTCTGCTTCTGGTCTATCTACACATCGGAGCAAGACCATGTCAAAGTTCCTCTTATAGAGTGTATCACCGCTCAGGAAGAAGCTGCCAGCCAGCCTTCTGAGGGTCTTTCTATCTTTTCTTAGTGCCCCAGGTGGGTACTCTTGTTTCTGAAGGAAGCATTTGATATCGTGATACCAACATTTGTTGTCTATGACTGCTTCAATCGCGAAGATGTAAGCTGGTCGTTCAAGGCGCATTATGTCGATCTTAGGTAAGTCATTCCATTGACCTACACTAATCATGGAAGAGAGAGTGGCTAATGCATCAGCCATGTGATTCTCATCACGAGGGATGTGATGAAACTCAATTCTGTTGAAGAAAGGTAACAACCTTCTTGCATAATCTTTGTAAGGAATCAATCTGGATTGGTATGTGTTCCAATCTCCTTTGATCTGATTGACGACCAAAGTTGAGTCGCCATATACATCCAAGTTCTTGATCCTCAAATCAATCGCTCCTTCAAGACCCATAATACAAGCTTCGTATTCAGCCTCGTTGTTTGTACACTTGAATGTCAGTCTGGCAGTGAATGGAATGTGGGTACCCTGGGGTGTTATGATGATTGCCCCAATTCCGTTTCCATAATGATTGACAGCACCGTCAAAGATAAGTCCCCATTGGGAACCTGGTTTTTACCCTTCACTGGGTAGCGGTTCATCGCAGTCTTTCATTTTCAAATACATGACATCTTCGTCTGGGAAGTCAAACCCAATTGATTCCTAATCGTCAATCGGTTGATGAGCCAAATGATCGGCTAAAACACTTCCCTTAACGGCTTTCTGGGCATGGTACTCGATGTCGTATTCTGATAACAACATATGCCAACGGACAATTTTTCCCGTGAGAGCAGGTTTTTTCAAAGACATACTTGATTGGATCCATTTCTGAGATTAACCAAGTAGTGTGACGAATCATGTACTGGCAAAGACGCTTGGCTGCCCAAGCCAAAGCGCAGCAAGTTTTCTTAAGCATAGTGTACCGAGCCTCACAGTCGGTGAATTTCTTGCTCAAATAGTAGATGGCAGACTCTTTCCTTTTGGTTTCATCTTGTTGGCCAAGTACACACCCCATGGAGTCTTCCAAGACTGTTAAGTAGGTGATCAGTGGTCTTCCTTCCACTGGAGGTGATAGAATCGGTGGGTTCAACAGGTATTCCTTAATACTGTCGAAGGCGGTTTAGTAATCTTCTGTCCAAACGCAATCCTGGTTCTTTTTTAGTAATTTGAAGATCGGAGCGCATGTCGCAGTCCTGAGGAATATGAATCTGGAGATGTAGTTCAAACGTCCCAAGAATCCTCTGACTTGTTTTTCAGTTTTCGAAGAAGGCATTTCTTGAATGGCCTTGACCTTGTCAGGATCAACCTCAATTCCTTTTTGGCTGACGATGAACCCTAAGAGTTTCCCTGAACGGACACCAAAGGTGCATTTGTTGGGATTCAAGCGGAGTTTGTACTTTTTCAGCCGCTCGAATAGTTTTGACAAGTGAGTCACATGCTCCTCTTCTGTCTTAGATTTTGCAATCATGTCATCGACATATACCTCAATTTCCTTGTGTATCATGTCGTGAAATAGAGTAGTCATGGCCCTTTGATAGGTCGCCCCAGCGTTCTTCAAACCGAATGGCATTACCTTGTAACCAAAGGTACCCCATGGGGTAATGAATTAAGTTTTCTCCATGTCTTTCGGCGCCATTTTTATCTGATTATAGCCCGAGAATCCATCAATGAAGGAGAAAACCTTGAACTTTGATGTACTGTCTACCAGCATGTCAATGTGTGGTAAAGGAAAGTTGTCCTTTGGACTAGCCTTGTTTAGATCTCTGTAATCGACACACATTCTGACTTTTCCGTCCTTTTTCGGCACGGGTACTATGTTGGCTAACCATTGAGGGTATTCTGACGTGGCGAGGAAACCCGCGTCAATCTGTTTCTGTACCTCATCTTTGATTTTGATGGCCATGTCCGGGTGAGTGTGTCTAAACCTCTGTTTTACTGGCGAACATTCTGACCATAACGGTAAGTGATGTTCCACGATGCTGGTATCCAACCCTGGCATGTCCTGATAGGACCAAGCAAACACATCGGGAAATTCTCTGAGAAGCTTTGTCAAACTCTCTTTGGCAGTTGGACTGAGGAGTGCCCCAATCCTGACTTCTTTTCTCTCTTCTTCTGAACCCAAGTTGACCGTTTCCAACGGCTCCTTGTGAGGTTCAATGGACATTTCCTCTTGTCTGATTAATCGGGAGATCTCTTCTGGAATTTCGTCGTCAACTTCTTCTTCAGCCACAAATACCGGGAACTCAAAGTCGGGAGAAGGCATCGGATCGTATGTTTCAACGGGGTTTAAAACAAGCAATTTGCATGACGTGGTGATTTATGTTTAGAAGAGATAGAGAAAATGCAAGTGTGTGCAGTGTATTTTTCTTTGAAAACTGCTTGTTATTTTAGTTTGAGTTGTTTTTTAGGATTACCATTTTCTAAGAAAAGCGAAAAAAGAAAACAGCAATTAATGCGGAGATTACAGAACATCGTTATTTTATTTATGAACAAGTTGATTCTTGAAACTACAGCCCAATAAAACAAAACTTTGTCGCTTTGGGCAAAGCGAAGAGGGAAATTTACAGAAAGTGAGCCCTATCAAAACATCCGTTTCACCTGGGCAGGGTGAAAGGTTAAAGACGACAATTACTTTGACTTATGAACAATCTTCGGAACATCGACAGCAACCCATTGGCGGCGAACTCCTCGGTGAATCACAAAGTCTGGTACCTTCCTTGATTTGTCTTCAGAAATGACGTTGATTTCTGGTGGAGCAGGATCATTGGAATCTGTCTCCCAGGATGATTTTTTGTAGGAGGATTCCTCTGTTGTATTTTGTATATTATTTGTGCTCTCAGGCAAATCTCCCCATCCAGTTGGCTGGATGTCTTCGAGCCTGATACGAGAGCTTTCGGGAGCGGTGTATTTGACCATGAAGTCAAATATTCCACTTGGCTGTCCTAAGGTGTCCCTCACTTCTTTGGAACTGGAGGAGTCATCTCTCTCAATGACGTTGACCTCAGGAAAAGCATAGTTGATGAATTCTAATCCGGCAAGCTTTGCCAATTCATCGTCGTACCAGATAGGTTTTGAATGACCTGAGTGTTGACCCCATGACATGGTGGGGACGCAGGTATTCTGTTCAATGATGCTCAGCTGATTTTCATTATTCGGCTAATTTTCTTGCCCCAAGTCTCCTGGGTACGGGTGCCAGATAGGCAGGCCATCCATTGGGCCATAATAGTCATGGTCAAAGTTGTCCTTCATCAGAGTGTCCTCCTCTAATGAGTTTGGTGGAGCACGGCATCCTTCCAGATCACAATCTCCATATATCATTTCGACATCTGACCTCAGTATAAATCTCGGACTCTGTGCGGGATAGCAAAATGGCGCAGGCACCTCTTCTTGAGACATATAACCATCCTCATTGAGATAGGACTTCCATTCCTCATCTGTATCAGAGGGATCCTCCTCGTTGATGGTATGGACTGCTTGATGCACTGGGTGAAGGAAACCTCCACTGTGGAAGAAATCCTGAATGGGATGAAGACTTTCATCGTTAGCAGCTGTCTGGGTGCAGGTTGTGGAAAAACCAAGACCCTTCTTTGTTTTATTATCAGTAGGAATGACAAGTTGTCCCCATCCTTTTGTATTGTTATTCTCGATCACTTCGAGAGCATCTCGGTATGAGGAAATCGAGGTTCCTTTCTCTGATTGATTCTCATTGCTCACCGAAAATGCTTGGAACTGAGTCCCAACAACCTCCTCGAGTTCTACACAAGTAGATAATGATAAGTTACTCACGATCAAGGCTTGTTCTCCACAGAACGTGACGAGTTGATCGTTCTTGACAAAATTCAGTTTCTGGTGCAGCGTCGAAGTGACTGCCCCAGCCTGGTGTATCCAAGGTCTTTCTAATAAGTAATTGTATGTTGCTCGGATGTCTATGACCTGGAAAGTAATTAGGTAAGTGTGAGGACCGATAGTTATGGGAAGGCCGACTTCGCCGATAACTGCTTTCTGAGATCCGTCAAAGGCTTTGACGATGACCTCACTGCCCCTCATCGGGGACCCTTTGAATGATAGTCGCATTAGAGTGGACTTCGGCTTAACGTTGATGGTTGATCCTGTGTCTACCAGTACGCTGGCTAAAGCATCGTCCTGGAAGTTAACTGTGATATTGAGCGCCATGTTGTGGCATTTGCCCCCCTCTGGCAAATCCTCATCACTGAATCCTAAGTTGTTGCAGGAAGTGATGTTAGAGATGATGATATCGAACTGCCGTATTGGCACATCCTGTTCCATAAAGGTCTGCTCTAAGACTTTTTGTAGAGCCTCCCTGTGGGCTTCGGAACTGAGTAAAAGTGATAGCATAGAGATCTTTGAAGGAGTTTGTAACAGCTGATCAACAAGGTTGTATTCACTCCTTTGGATGAGCTTCAGCATCTCATCATTGTTTTTCGAAAGGTCGGGATTACTGGAATGACCGACTGGTGGATCAGGAGCTTCTGTCTGAAGTTCCTTTTCTCTGTTAGGTTCTCCAACCCCTCGGTTGAAAATTCGACTGCACCGTGTTACACAACTGACGTCTGCAATATTCACGACTGAGGGTAATGGAATTTCCTTTCCATTCTCAATTATTGTCGCACCGTATTTTTAAGGGATCGCCTTAGCTGATTCATACGGTAATGGTCCTGGCAGATAGATCACTACAGGAGCCTTCTGATTTTTCTGACTGTCGTAATTAACTTCAATTAGTTCCTTGCTAAGAACTTTTGATTCGTCTAGTAGAGGGACGATGGTACAAACATCCTAGTTCCTCTCAGGGTCAGAGATTACAACCACGTCTTTGATTTGATCTGCGAAATAGTCTGGCGTCCAGTCAACGGACCCCGAAGCTAGGTATGGGTGAATCTCCCTGCGATCCAACTGACTCTGAAGGGCTGCTCGCAGGAGGTAACATCCTTGGTTATTTTCCGAACAGACTCTACAGCGTTCATAGTTGTGTGGTGGAACCTGGCCACGCCCGCTTTGAATGCAATGTAACCTCACTAGATCTGTTTCCGTAGATCGGATATCTTGACTTCTTTGTCGAGTAGGGCTCCCATCAACCACACTAATTTGTTGCGTGTCTTCGTCCATATAGATTGGAAGCCACTAGTGGTTTAACAAGTGTTGTAAATTTCTTTGAACGAAAGCGCACCCTTGGTTACTCTCACAACATCTTTTACAGCTCAGGTAATCATGCGAAGTGAGAAAGTCGAGTTGGACCTGCCTAGCATGTAACTCCACCAAGCTGGTATTCATCAGACGAATATCAAAGATTTGAATCATGTTGATCTGATAGGTATTCCTATCATGGTAGTCCTGGACCCATCCAAGATCCATCTGACGCTGGAGGGCCTCTTGTACAAAAGAGCATCCCAGTTTGTTTACCGAGCAAGTCAGACAAGAATTATAATCGTGTCGCGGCAGATTATGATACTGGCTTTGTCTTGAGTGCATCACCACCAAGTTGACATTCATTGCACGGATGTCGTGGTTCTGAATGACGTTGGAATTCGTATAGGTCATGCTGACTCCACGAACTCAATGCTCTTGGATCCATCCGAGATCCAATTGTTCTTGTAGAGCTGATTGCACCACAGAACATCCCTGATTATTTTTAGAGCAGATATCACACTGGTGATAGTTATGAGGTGGCTCATGGCCATATCCGCTCTGTCTACAATGCATCTTGACCAAGTTGGCCCTTAATAAGAGTACATCATGAATTTGATAGGTGTTGTTAGACTCTCCCTCTATCAAGTTGACTGCAGCTTTCTCGTGTTGAGGCAGCGGGTTCGTGAGAAATTCGGATTCATATCTTTGAAAAATAAGACCCCGCTCCTAACAAGCTTTTACACATCGGATTTGAAACTGAGACAGTTCTCTATGTTATGCCCTGGTCCTCCTTGATGGTAAGGACAAGTCTGATCCGCTTTGAACCAAAAAGGCAGATTTTCCGGTACTGTAAAAGGAGACTTAGTCTGGACGTGCCTCTTGACCAGTAGTAATGGAAACAGCTCTGCATAAAACATGGGTATAGGGTCAAACCCTGGTGGTCACGTTGTAAGGTTGTTGTTGTATGGAGGACGAGTCTGCTGAAGAGACTGTTGTGTCCTTTGCTGAAATTGCTATTGATTAGGTTGGCTCTGTGCAACCTGAGGTTGATATGTAGGAACAGGCGCAGGATTGATAGCAGGAGTTATCGCCACTACTGGTTGATATCGTCGCCTTTGCTTTCCGAGAGAGATATTCCTAATATCCTGCTCTTTTTTCTTAGGGAGAGCACTACCATATCGTTTTGTACTACTTGATGATCCAGCGTCTTTTACTAAACATCCTTCTCGGACAGTTTCCTCAAGACGAACTCCCATGCCCACCATCTCGGTGAAGTCACTAGGCGCACTGGCGACCATTCTGTCGTAGTAAAATGAGCTTAAGGTCTTTAAGAAGAGGTGGAGAAATCTGAGCAGCAATTTCACGCCATCTTTGAGCGTACTCCTTAAAGGTTTCGTTGTCCTTTTGTGACATCGATCTAAGTTGATCTCTGTCCGGTGTCATGTCTAGATTATACTTGTACTATTGAACAAAGGCAGTGCCCAGATCTTTAAATGTGCCGATCGTGGCGCGATTTAAACCCATGTACCATTTTAATGTTGCACCGGTTAAACTATCCTGAAAGTAGTGAATTAGTAGCTCCTGGTTCTTTGTCTGAGCTGACATTCGCCGAGCGTACATCACTAAATGGCTCTGAGGGCAAGAGTTACCCTTGTATTTTTCAAAGTCGGGCACTTGGAACTTGTGTGGAACTTTCACATTGGGGACCAAGCAGAGGTCCGCGGCGTCCTTTCCAAATAGATCCTGACCGCGAATGGCTTGCAGTTCTTTATGCATCTCCAGGAATTGTTCCTGGAATTCATTCATTCTGTCGAACATGCGGTTGTTTCCACCAGAAGGTATCTGTGGAATCTGTCCTTCCGGGACAGTGTGTACCACGGGCGGTGGTATAGTCATTATGGCTGAGACTTTCGGTGTCTCCCGAAGTTTGTAACCTTTAGGAGTTGCTGCCATGCCCCTGGCATCTTCGCTTTCCCGAAGTTTGTAACCTTCAGGCCCAGCGGCTCCTGCTGTGGTTCCCTGATCCTTAGTGATCGGCGGAACATATCCTTCCGGGATATAGTTAAGTGGCATGCCCCAGGGGCGATCTTTCGGCATCTTGTACCTAGGATCATACTTCTCCACTATGGGCGTTGATGTGATCTCTGAGATCACAGTCCTTTGTTGTTGTATCTGAGCTTCTACTAGAGCTTGCGTGTAGTTATGAAGCTTTCATAGATCCTCTTTCAGAGTGTCGATCTCTTCCCTCAACTCCCTGTTCTCTTCCTCGAGATCATCCATCTTTTTCTAACGATTGGCCCGAGTATTGTACGAATAAGACAGTTTGACTCTAGAATCGAGACGCGAACGTGAGATTCGTAGGTAAGAAGAATGCATTATGCGAGAATGATGAATGCAATGATTATATTAATTATTTTTGTTTATTCACAATAAACTTCGACAATTGGATTGCAAATATCAAATAGTGGGGAAACCCCATTTTATTGAATTCAAAGGATTGCGAAAATGGAAATACAGTAGATTACAAAGTGCTGAAAAAGGAAATCTAAACTAATGGATCCTGAGTCCTCTCTGAAGAGAGCTCAGGTGCTGGTTCTGGTACTTTCCTCTTCTTTGACCGGGGCTCTTGGGCCGTTGTCGGGTTGTCATTCCTTTGCCAAGTGAAAGGAGCGAGCAAATTCCTTTGGTCATCCTGATTCTCTACAGTATGTTGCTCTAGAATCTCAATCAGAGCATCCTTTTCTCTTAACAGTTGTTGTATTTTCCTGCACTCCACATTGAGAATACGGTACTTGTTCCTCCATGACCTCTTCTCCTGCTGAACTTTGCTGAGAGTAACCCGAAGTTTTTCCGTCTTAGACATAAAATAAAGGGCAGAGTCCCTTAATGGAAGAACTTCCTGACGAGGGTAACGCATCCTCAGCTTGAGAGCTCTAGTTTGTACCCAGTGGAGATAAGGCTCCACTGAGACACAGTCTGGTTTTCCTAGAGACTCACGTCCTTTCATATGAACGTGTTTCCAAGCATGCAATATTTCTGTCTTTAGTGCCCTGTCATTTTCTCCTTCCTTGAAGAAAAGACCTTCCAGATGAGCATTCCGTGGGACGTGCCTCATCGGGTATCCGAATTGACGACGAACGAGAATTGGATGATAGTTGATTCCCCCCTTAGTTCCTATAAGGGGTACATTTGGGAAATTTCCATAACGATCAATGATCCTGATCCCGTCGTAGATTCGATTGTACCAATCGATGTCAGAGTTAGTAAGAGACATGATTCTCTGCGACCAACGTAAAGTATTCTTTTGATCCCAAAATGCAGCAAACTTGGGAAAATGGGAAGTGAACCATTTGTATAGCAGGGGTACACAGCATGTGATCATTCCTCCGCTGTATAAATTCCTTAAGTGTACCAAATGATACGCATCTGTGAGTAAGGTCGGTACAGGGTTTCCAATCAGGAAAATCTTAATGGCGTTGATATCTACGAAGTTATCAATGTTGGGAAACAAAAATAACCCGTAGGTGAGCAAAACAAAGATGCTCTCGAAAGCGGCCACGTGCCCTATACTAGCAAAGTATAGGGCTTTCTTTGTTAAGAATTGGGCTGGCAAACCCTGGATTCCACCCTTAGTGGTCATGTGAGTCCTGACTTCTGACTCGTCCAAATAAATTGCTCTTGCAATGGTCTGATCCCTTGGAATTTCTTCCAGTCCAGAAAAGGGAGCTTGATCAGTAATATGTAAATCAGTCAGGTGAGAGTACTCCTCCAGCGTTGGTGCAAGCTGATAATCCGGGAATGTGAAACAGTGATAGACCGGATCGTAGAACTGGATTAGCGTGGACAGGATTCCTTTGATTACATGAACCCTTAATAGAGACAGTAATCCTCCATACTTAGCTCTGAAAGCCTCATGGTTGGTGATCATTCTCGCCAAACCTCTCAAATCCTCTAGTTTTGGAACCTTGAAGGTATACTTATGAGTTTTCCTTCTACCAAAATCCATTAGCGCAATCTCCTTTCTCTGATATTTGCAATCATTTTCTTAGTCTAATTTGAAAAAGAGAGACTAGAAGAGAAGATTTTTTTAATGTTTTTTAGATGAATGTATGAATGCAGCATACAATAACATAGAAAAAACATGGGGTCAAAGGGTCGGTGTCATGAAGTCAAGGCTCTACCCCCCCCCCCCCCAAAGGTTTATACTTGTCAAAGGATCGTATGAATGAAGCTGATGAAGGAAGGGAAATAGATGTCTCCAACTAACCCTACTTGCATACTGAGTTTGAACAGCGGTCTATTAGGTTACAGATGCTATGTGGATGTGGGGCCTCTCTCTACTTATTTTACTAAAAACGGAATGATGGGACTATGCTATTGGTAGGATGTTAGGACTGATGTTTTTCGATTGAAGTGTGAAGGTACGGGATTTTTGGTTTTTTTATTAGTGTGCTCGCTAAGATTTTTCAATCTTATGCCTACGTATTCCCGTTTAACGAAACAGGGAAATCAGAGCGATCGTAGTTCCTCCTATTCTATGGGAGGAAAAAGGTTGTTTTCGGTGTCTTGTTCAAAGCCCAAGACGTGAAGTTAAAGGTGGTTTATATCTTGTTCAAAGCACAAGATGTGAAGCTAAAGGGTCTATTTGTATCTTGATCGAAGCCCAAGATGTGAAGCTAAAGGGTTTTGACTTTAGAGAGAATTTGTTATCTCTAAAGGGGGATATTTGGTCTGTTTGTCACAACTGTTGGGTGACTGATTATAAAGGAGAATTACTTTAACTGGGATAAGTGAACCCAGCAGTGCCATAATTTCCTTTATAGTGGATTTTTAACCTGAAGGAGAAAACTTTAACTCAGCTTAGAGTAATGTCATCTTTCCTTAGGAATTTCTCATGCTAAAAGAGGGACAGTGGCGTGGATGTAAATAATCCAGAGGCTTGCCGCTTACATCAATTAGATGAAGAAAAAGGAGTTGTTGATGTTTGTATGCTGTGAGCAAGGCACGACTTTTGATGTTAAAAGGTTGATTGGCTCAACCGGGGTTTCCTTATACAAAGCCTAGGAGGAGGCTATTGACCCAACAAGAGGGTGTTTTTATGTGTCTCGTACAAAGCCCGAGAGAGAGGCTAAAAGGGTTGACTCAACAAAAGAGTGGTTTGTATGTGTCTTGTATGAAGCCCAAGACGGAGGCTAAAGGTGTTTGACTCAACAAGAGAGTCTTTGTACCTCGTACGAAGCCCGAGATGGAGGCTGAAAAATGTTTGACTCAACAAGAGAGTCTTTTATGCTCAACAAGAGAGTGATTTAGTATCTCGTACAAAGCCCGAGATGGAGGCTAAAAGGCTTTGACTCAACAAGAGAGTATTTTATACTCAACAAGAGAGTGTTTTTGTATCTCGTACGAAGCCCGAGATGGAGGCTGAAAGTGAAGTGACTCAACAAGAGAGTCTGAAAAGGTTAGCTCCACTGGGGAGAATCATTGTACAAAGCCCAAGAGGAGGCTAAATGGTTTGCTTCACTGGGGAGAATCATTGTACAAAGCCCAATAGGAGGCTATTGTGTTGGTGACTATTTCAGTTGAGTGACAGGTCCAGTATGTTGGTTAAAAGAGAAAATCAGTTCTTATATGGGTAATGTTGTACTTTGGGATTGATCAGAGGATCATGATTATTTCCTGTTCTTTAAGGAAATGGGAAATCCAAAGGGTATTGAGACTGTCCAAGTCTACTGGTGTTTTGAGAAGTCGATTCTCGGATAGTGAATTATCTTTGTATGATGCCCAGGAGAAGGCTGGTACGTTAAGGGATGAAGGTCAACCCATTAACTGGTCTGACACTTGACTCAGAAAGACAGCTCTAGCAAATTGATGACTAGGTTCTGTTCCTATACCTGTAGAGGTCTCTGGGTCCTTGTACTAAGCCCAAGAGAAGGTATGAGAGCTTTTAAGAAGCCAAAGGGTCCTTGTACAACGCCCAAGAAGAGGCGGGGATGCTTTTAAGGAGCCTGTGGGTCCCCAAACCCCGAGAAGTTCAAGACAAGCCATTCACCGAGAATAGATCAAGCCAGGAAAGTCCGAGAATTTAGAAGAAACTCAAGAGATGCCATTCACAGAGAAAAGATCATCTCTGGGGAGTATAGTTTCTTTGACGATTTCTAAGAGTGACAGTCTGAGAAAGGGTTCACCAAGAATGGTTCCTTTCACGTCTCCATATTGTTTAACCCCAAGAGGAGGGAAGACTGTGTCTGGTAATCCTATGGGGATCTAGTGTTGTTTGTATTTAAGAGTGACCAACAGGGCTTTACCTAGTGCAAGACGTAGTTGCCGGGGAAAACTCTAAATAACTATACTAGTATTACACATTTTATATTTGACAAGTATATAAAAGTTTGTGAAAGAAGACTTACAGTGAGCAGCCCCACAATACAGTTATTTATATGAAAGCGGATAAAGAAAGCGGGTAAACACTTACTTGGTTGTAGAGCTTCCATGCTGTTTGGTTAGTTGTTCAACAAAGAAAGCTTTGATAACAATATTATATTCAAAATCAAAGGAGAAACTGCTTTGAAAAGGTTGTCGGGGCTTACAGCTCAAGGAGAGGCCAAAGGTTTTATCCGTGATTGCACTGTTGTTTTGAATTGTACAGGGACTTATACAAGTGACTAAGGCCCAAAAAGGTTTTCTGTACAAAGGGATGGGTCGTACACTCTCTCAAGAGGCCCAAAGGTGTTTAAAGAAAAAGAATGGGGCTTATAACACGAGGGTAGGCCCAAATGATTTGTTTTTTGAATTGGCGATCGCGCCGAGATTTCTTTAACATACTGGATCTTATACAATGTATTGAGGCCCAAAATATTTTCTGTACAAGGGGATGGGTCTTATACTCTCTCAAGAGGCCCAAAAGTTTATTTTTGTACAAGTGGTGGGGCTTACAGCTCAAGGAGAGGCCCAAGGGTTTTATGAAAAGGCGTCAATCGTGCCATTGTTTTGAAAATACACAGAGGGACTTATACAATAAGTGAGGCCCACAAGGAGTTTATTTACTAAAAGGCTTGGGTCTTACACTCTATTAGAGGCCCAAAGTATTTGAAAATGTTTGATGAGGGTTGAATTAATCAAAAACCCTAATTTGTTTTCAAAATGTATTTTAATTGAATAAAAAATTCAATTAAAATGATCAAAATTGTTAAACATGTGGAAAACAAATTGTGATCTTGGATTAATGTTTCAAAAATCAGGTTTTGATCCACAAAATGTTTGGAAATCACAAAAATTTGAGAAATCAAGAAAGAGAAAATATTTTAAATGTCAAAAACAATTAAAATATTAATTCTTTACAAAAATATCAAGTATATAAAATAAATAATATTTTTGGGATTTTTTGGGAAAATAAAATATTTTAACATTTTTGTGAATTATTAAAAAAAAGAATCAACTCAAAATCATTTAAACTCAGAGAGAAATTAATTTTTGAATCAATTAAATGAAATCACAAAATTCAAATATTTGAAAAAGGGCGCCAAGAATATGGCAAGAACACGCGCCCTTCCTCTGTTTCTGCAGATATGCGTTTTCTATCCAATCTCACTAAATACTTGATGATATCATGCAATCTATGTGACGCCCCCAATCTAATACCCCCAAAAACACGCATTTAAGGCGGTAAAAGAAAATTCGAAAATTGATCAGATTACATTTGAATTCGCGGCATAGAAAGGGAGGAATCACAACAATTGTAACAAAACATACACATAACATGCAACACCTACCCATAATGATATGCAACTGTGGGGTAGCAATCATACAGAGGAAACTTTGTTCCTTACACCCACTTTTCAGAAATTAGAATTAAAGCGGAAAATCTAAAATCTGATTAACATATATACATATACACATATAAACAGTTTGTCATACAACAGGTAGCATATGTACAACCAAAATATATCATCAGATATACAAAATAATAGCACGCGGCCACCCTAACTACCCGGAGTCACATATCAGAGCCGACCGACCAAAATAATGAAGACGCAACGCTTCACAAAAAGGAATACCTCCAGCAGCTCTAATCTGCAACGCCTCATAGAGCGTTATAAAACAGCAGAAGGGTGAGAAAAACAATCATAATACCGTTGAGTAAAATTATGTATTAACACAAAAATACACAAGTATAAAGTTCTCACCACAAATGCACCACAATCGAATAAAACATAACACAGTACAATTATCAGGTATTCATCACCAATGCACGTCAATCACCCATAATGCACTCCTCATCAACACAATTATACATACTCCATCACATTATCACATTCACAATTAACATACACATTTAATCCATGATTATGCAAATACACAGAGACCGACACAACGACTCTATGCACATGCCATGCGGTACCGACTTCCATTGTTTCTCATGTCTCATCACCAGTTCACTCAGGAACTATTGGAACCATCGCTCGTTACTGAGAATCTCAAGTAACACCCCGTCGGGCCTACGATGTTCACCCGTCGCTTTAGGTCCTCAGGCATCGCCTCATATTTTCGAGGCACACGACGTTATGGATCGCTTTAAGTCCCATCATGGGCACACGATCGTCTATAACCATCGCTTTAGGTCCTCAGGCATCGCCTCATATTTTTGAGGCACACGATGTTATAGAAAATTCCCTCAGGAATTAAACCGCCACTCAGGACGTTTCCACAATACATATCATGATGCTTGGCATACAATGACTCATGACATTCACATTGCATACATACACACATTCATGATCATGCATTTATCATCAAATATCACACATAGTATTTTCTTGCCCTTAGGCCACAATTATCATCGACACATAGTATTCTTATCCCAACACAGCACATAATCCATACAACATTCATATTAACAGTACGGTGTACCTTACACATCCAATTCACACAATTATAACAGCAAAAGTCGACAAAACGACACTATTCCTGATTTTTCAACATAATTAAATCGGCTAACAATTCCAAAATCATCATCATCCAAAAGTACATTTCATAAGCTTTCCAACGATATAAATATCACTCAATTCGGAAATACGGTTCGAAAGATATGGATTTTAAAAAAAGGAAAATTGTTTTCAAAAACAACCAACCGCCCGGCGGAGCATGCTCACCGCCCGGCGAAACGCACTTCGCCTCTGCTTCGCCCGGCAAAACACAGGCGATACCAATCCCCCAAAATAATTCAAAGAGGCAGAAGCTTGGCACCTCTGCGCCTCTCGAACCGCCCGGCGAAAAGAACGCATCGCCCGGCGCTCAGGGCCTTTCGCCCGGCGCTCTGCACTAGAAGCAGAAAAATTCTGCTGCGTGAACACTGTTCCATACCTCCAATTTTTCCTATTTTCTTCCCCAAATCATTTCCAACAGCAAAACAATTACTAGCAATGGTTCATACACATACATAGATCATACAACACAAATTATATCGAATTCCGTCCGTGAAAACATCGATTTCTACTCGATTACACGATTTTGACCTATATCCGAAAAACTACCGAACGAGACAATACAACATGCAACCGCACATACATAATCATACACAACAATAAGATAATCGAGTTTCACACCCTTACCCGATTTAATCGATTCCTAGAACTTGTTCTCTTGATTTCCCAAGCTTTTTCTCCAATTTCTCTCTTTTCTCTCTTCTCCTCTTTTCTTCTCTTTTCTTACTTTCTTACTTTCTTTCTCTTCTACTATTTTTCTCTCTATTTCTATTTTTCTTTTCTTTACTAACTTAACAAAATACACCCAAATGCCCAAAATACCCTTACACTCAAATATCTCGCAAACGTTCCCAAAACCCGATAAAATATATTCACGACGAAAAATAACATATTTTCACATAAAAGTCAGAAATAAAATAATACAATAATAAAATAATCAAAAACGACTCAATTAAAGTAAAAGACCAAAACTGGGGCGTTACAACTCTCCCCCACTTAGAAATTTTCGTCCTCGAAAATCTCACCTAAAACAAACAACTCTGGATACGACTCCCGCATCCGACTCTCCAACTCCCAAGTCAAATTACCCTCGGCAACGCCTCCCCACGCCACTTTCACCAAAGCAATATCCTTGCCTCGCAACTGCTTCACTTCGCGATCCAAAATACTAACAGGTAAAGCCTCAACTGTAAGGTTCTCCCTTACCTCAACCTCATCCATCGGAATCACATGCGACGGATCCGGAACATACTTCCGAAGCTGTGAAACATGAAACACATCGTGCAAATTCGACAGACTCGGCGGCAACGCCACCCTATACGCCACAGCACCCACTCTCTCAGATATCTGGTAAGGACCAATAAACTGAGAAGTAAGTTTCTTCGATTTCAAAGCACGACCAACACCCGTTACCGACGTAACTCTCAGAAATACGTGATCACCCTCTTGAAACTCAAGATCCTTCCGTCTCCGATCATGATAACTCTTTTGTCTATCCTGAGAAGCCTTCATTTTCTCTCGAATAAGCTTCACTTTCTCTATCGTCTGTTGCACCAACTCTGGTCCTACCACCGTTCTCTCACCAGATTCGTGCCAACACAACGGCATTCGACACCTTCGTCTATACAATGCTTCAAACGGCACCATGCCAATACTAGAATGAAAACTGTTATTATACGTGAATTCAATCAACGCAAGATAACTATCCCACGAACCACCTTGTTCCAAAACACAAGCCCTCAACAAATCTTCCAAAGACTGAATCGTCCTCTCCGTCTGACCATCCGTCTGCGGATGATAAGCCGAACTCAATCTCAATCTAGAACCCAAAGCCTTCTGCAAACTTTCCCAAAATCTCGATGTAAACCTTGGATCTCGATCAGAAACAATACTCAATGGAACTCCATGCAACTTCACCACCACACTGATATAAATCTCAGCCAACCTCTCCAAAGAAAAACTGATGTCAATCGGAATAAAATGAGCCGATTTAGTCAGCCTATCAACAACCACCCAAATAGCATTATGCCCCCTCTGAGTGTTCGGTAACCCCGTTACAAAATCCATCGAAATGCTATCCCACTTCCACTCAGGAATATCCAACGGTTGCAACAAACCACTAGGCCTCAAATGTTCCACTTTTGATTTCTGACAAGTCAAACAAGCATACACAAACTGAGCCACATCTCTTTTCAAACCAGACCACCAGAAAAACTTCTTCAAGTCTTGATACATCTTATTCGCTCCAGGATGTATACTCAAATTACTCCGGTGTCCTTCCTCCAAAATCATCCTTTTCAACTCCGAATCATCCGGAATACAAATTTGTCCACGAAACCTTAACACACCATTAGAATCCACTTGAAAATCACTATTCGCATCTCTTCCCCCAACCAACATCAAATCCACAAATTTCAAATCCAACTTCTGTTTCTCACTAACTGTCATCAGAAAATCATTAGTAACCTTCAACATTCCAAGCCTTACACTATCCGAAGTCACTTCACATACCAAACTCAAATCCCTAAACGATTCCAAAAGTTCCCATTCCTTAACCATCAAAGCCGACATATGCAACGATTTCCGACTCAACGCATCAGCTACCACATTAGCTTTACCAGGATGGTAATTCAAGCCAAAGTCGTAGTCTTTCAAGAATTCCAACCATCTCCGCTGTCTCATGTTCAACTCTTTCTGATCAAATAAATATTTCAAGCTTTTATGATCACTAAAGACTTCGAACCTCGCACCATAGAGATAGTGCCTCCATATCTTCAACACAAAAACCACAGCCGCTAATTCAAGATCATGAGTAGGATAGTTTTTCTCATGAACTCTCAACTGCCTCGAAGCATAAGCTACAACCTTACCTTCTTGCATCAAAACACCACCTAGACCAATCAAAGAAGCATCACAATAAACCACAAATGGTTCAGTAGGATTCGGCAAAATCAAAATCGGAGCTGTTGTCAATCTTCTCTTCAGCTCATTAAAACTCTCCTCACACCGAATATCCCAAATGAACGCTTGACCTTTACAAGTCAACTGGGTCAAAGGCAATGCAAGCTTAGAAAACCCTTCAATGAACCGTCGATAATAACCGGCCAAACCCAAAAAGCTACGAATTTCAGTAACAAATCTCGGAGCCTCCCACTGTAGAACTGCTTCTACCTTAGATGGATCCACAGAAATACCGTTACCCGAAATCACGTGTCCAAGAAAACTCACTTCCGATAACCAGAATTCACACTTGGACAATTTTGCAAAAAGCTCCCTTTCCTTCAAAACCTGCAAAACAATACGCAAATGTTCCGCGTGTTCTTCCCGAGACTTAGAATAGATTAAAATATCATCAATTAACACCACCACAAAACGATCCAAATGCTCGTGGAAAATCCGATTCATGTATTCCATAAACACACCAGGCGCATTAGAAACCCCGAACGGCATCACTGAATATTCATAATGACCGTACCGTGTTCTAAAGGCTGTCTTCTGAATATCCTCTTCTTTCACTCTTATTTGATGGTACCCCGATCTCAAATCGATCTTACTAAATACACAAGCACCAACCAACTGATCCATCAGATCATCAATCCTTGGAAGCGGATACTTATTCTTAATCGTCACTTTATTCAACTGGCGATAATCAATACATAATCGCATACCCCCATCTTTCTTTTTCACTAACAAAACTGGAGCACCCCAAGGAGAAACACTTGGTCTCACGAACCTCTTTTCCAACAACTCATTTAACTGCTTTTTCAACTCCACCAATTCAGATGCCGACATTCTATAAGGTGCCATAGAAACAGGTCTAGTACCAGGAACTAGATCTATCGAAAATTCCACCTCTCTCACCGGCGGCACATCTGAAATATCATCAGGAAACACCTCAGGAAATTCGCACACAACAGGAAACACCTCCAATGAAACTTGACTATCCACAGTCAAAGATGCAAATAATCCATACAACTGAGCTTCATCCGCCAAAAGTTTCTTCAACTCTTTGGTAGATAAGAAACTCGAGTCTTCGTCTTCCTCAAGAGAAGGAAACCTTACAAGCTTATGATAACAATCAATGTTCACCCGATTGAATTGCAACCAATTCATTCCCAACACCACATCTAAACCTTCCAACGGTAAACACACCAAATCCATCGCAAAGTCTTTACCATAAATGGTCAAAGGACAACTCAAACACACTAAAGAAGTAGTTACTGACCCCATCGCTGGAGTATCAATAACCATCTGACCATCCATCGAAGACAACCCAAGATTCAAACGTTCCGCGCACTCAGACGAAATAAACGAATGAGTCGCTCCAGTATCAATAATAGCAATTAAAGGCGTATTATTAATAAAGCAAGTACCTCTTATCAGATAATCAGCACTTGAAGTCTGAGTTCTCGCCAATGAAAACACTTTCCCACTAGTCGGAGCTTTCTTCTGATTCAGACACTTCGAGCTAATGTGACCAGGTTCCCCACAGTTATAACACTTCACCACATTCTTCCTTTTACAATCAGCCACAACATGTCCTTCACCTCCACAGTTAGAACACTTATCCAAATTCTTCCTACACTCGGACTGACGATGTCCCAATCCACCACATCTAAAACACCTCGGAGCATTAGACATACCACCTCCACCTGACCTACGATCAAAAGTACTCCTTTGTTTACCTTTATCAGCCGGTGACACATACGGTCCACCACGGAACTGTTGCTTCCCTTTCCTGTCACTTACTCTTTTATAATGAGCAGAACGAGCCTTACTGTCCTCATCATAAATCCTACAGCATTCAACCAAATCAGCAAACCTTCGAATCCTCTGATAACCAATCGCCTGCTTTATCTCAGGACGCAAGCCACTTTCATACTTTACACACTTTGAAAATTCAGCTGTCGCTTCCACATAGTGAGGATAAAACTGCACAAGTTCCACAAACTTAGCAGTATATTCAACAACAGACAAATTACCTTGTTTTAGTTCCAAAAACTCAATCTCTTTCTTTCCTCGGACATCCTCCGGAAAATACTTCCTTAGAAACTCTCGGCTAAACACTTCCCAAGTAATCTCTTCTTCCTCCTCCTCAGCTTCCAACACCTGACGAGTACTGATCCACCAGTCGTCAGCCTCTTCATGTAACATATGAGTGCCTAACCCCACCTTATCATCATCTTCACAATCCATTACCCTGAAAATCCTCTCAATCTCTTTCAACCACAACTGTGCACCATCCGGATCATGTTTCCCTTTAAAAACCGGCGGCTTATTCTTTCTAAACTCATCATTTCCGGAAGCATTCGGTGCACCCTGCACAGCTCGTGCCATCGCTTCCATCGCAGCAGCCAAAGCAGCATCATTACGACCAACCATATTCTGTTCGTCCAACTACTGAAACTATGGTTAAACAACAACTTGCTCAACACAACTCGCCCAATATGCCAGACACAATAGACACAAACGACACAACAAACACAACTGACACGAACTGGCTCTGATACCACTTAATGTGACGCCCCCAATCTAATACCCCCAAAAACACGCAATTAAGGCGGTAAAAGAAAATTCAAAAATTGATCAGAGTACATTTGAATTCGCGGCATAGAAAGGGAGGAATCACATCAATTGTAACAAAACATACACATAACATGCAACACCTGCCCATAATGATATGCAACTGTGGGGTAGCAATCATACAGAGGAAACTTTGTTCCTTACACCCACTTTTCAGAAATTAGAATTAAAGCGGAAAATCTAAAATCTGATTAACATATATACATATACACATATAAACAGTTTGTCATACAACAGGTAGCATATGTACAACCAAAATATATCATCAGATATACAAAATAATAGCACGCGGCCACCCTAACTACCCGGAGTCACATATCAGAGCCGACCGACCAAAATAATGAAGACGCAACGCTTCACAAAAAGGAATACCTCCAGCAGCTCTAATCTGCAACGCCTCATAGAGCGTTATAAAACAGCAGAAGGGTGAGAAAAACAATCATAATACCGTTGAGTAAAATTATGTATTAACACAAAAATACACAAGTATAAAGTTCTCACCACAAATGCACCACAATCGAATAAAACATAACACAGTACAATTATCAGGTATTCATCACCAATGCACGTCAATCACCCATAATACACTCCTCATCAACACAATTATACATACTCCATCACATTATCACATTCACAATTAACATACACATTTAATCCATGATTATACAAATACACAGAGACCGACACAACGACTCTATGCACATGCCATGCGGTACCGACTTCCATTGTTTCTCATGTCTCATCACCAGTTCACTCAGGAACTATTGGAACCATCGCTCGTTACTGAGAATCTCAAGTAACACCCCGTCGGGCCTACGATGTTCACCCGTCGCTTTAGGTCCTCAGGCATCGCCTCATATTTTCGAGGCACACGACGTTATGGATCGCTTTAAGTCCCATCATGGGCACACGATCGTCTACAACCATCGCTTTAGGTCCTCAGGCATCGCCTCATATTTTTGAGGCACACGATGTTATAGCAAATTCCCTCAGGAATTAAACCGCCACTCAGGACGTTTCCACAATACATATCATGATGCTTGGCATACAATGACTCATGACATTCACATTGCATACATACACACATTCATGATCATGCATTTATCATCAAATATCACACATAGTATTTTCTTGCCCTTAGGCCACAATTATCATCGACACATAGTATTCTTATCCCAACACAGCACACAATCCATACAACATTCATATTAACAGTACGGTGTACCTTACACATCCAATTCACACAATTATAACAGCAAAAGTCGACAAAACGACACTATTCCCGATTTTTCGACATAATTAAATCGGCTAACAATTCCAAACTCATCATCATCCAAAAGTACATTTCATAAGCTTTCCAACGATATAAATATCACTCAATTCGGAAATACGGTTCGAAAGATATGGATTTTAAAAAAAGGAAAATTGTTTTCAAAAACAACCAACCGCCCGGCGGAGCATGCTCACCGCCCGGCGAAACGCACTTCGCCTCTGCTTCGCCCGGCGAAACACAGGCGATACCAATCCCCCAAAATAATTCAAAGAGGCAGAAGCTTGGCACCTCTGCGCCTCTCGAACCGCCCGGCGAAAAGAACGCATCGCCCGGCGCTCTGCACCAGAAGCAGAAAAATTCTGCTGCGTGAACACTGTTCCATACCTCCAATTTTTCTCATTTTCTTCCCCAAATCATTTCCAACAGCAAAACAATTACTAGCAATGGTTCATACGCATACATAGATCATACAACACAAATTATATCGAATTCCGTCCGTGAAAACATCGATTTCTACTCGATTACACGATTTCGACCTATATCCGAAAAACTACCGAACGAGACAATACAACATGCAACCGCACATACATAATCATACACAACAATAAGATAATCGAGTTTCACACCCTTACCCGATTTAATCGATTCCTAGAACTTGTTCTCTTGATTTCCCAAGCTTTTTCTCCAATTTCTCTCTTTTCTCTCTTCTCCTCTTTTCTTCTCTTTTCTTATTTTCTTACTTTCTTTCTCTTCTACTATTTTTCTCTCTATTTCTATTTTTCTTTTCTTTACTAACTTAACAAAATACACCCAAATGCCCAAAATACCCTTACACTCAAATATCTCGCAAACATTCCCAAAACTCGATAAAATATATTCACGACGAAAAATAACATATTTTCACATAAAAGTCAGAAATAAAATAATATAATAATAAAATAATCAAAAACGACTCAATTAAAGTAAAAGACCAAAACTGGGGCGTTACAATCTACATATCAATCTACTCGTTTCAACCTCACGATCATGTCTATGGTCTTTAATTTCATTTATTTTAAACATGGAATAAGAAATCAAAGAGAAACCTCAAGAACCCTAAAATTTGCATGAAGGTTCAGAAATTCCATACATGATTCAAACAATGCAATTGATTGAGGGAAAACACTATATGCATGATTATGAACATATGGCCAAATTATTGTGCAGCAAAAAATGCATGGATCATAGAGTTAGAAGAGCTCATGCTTACCTCTTGCAGCTGGTGATTGTGTTTTGTGTTAGAGGTGTTACAGCTTGGTTCCAAGGTTATGGACAGCTTCCCTAGGTGCTATGGAGTGTGTCTGGATGCTTGGAGTGGATTGAAATGATCTGGAACTTGAGATGGTACCCCAACTGCAAATTTGTCAAAGCCTTGAGCAGTTGGCTGGTGATTTTTTGATTTCAGTGTTCCAGATGTTATGTGAGTGTTTAGATCACTTCTATATGATGTTTATGAGGTGTGTGTGTGATTGGTTTGTTTGGAATAGCTCTCAAACTCAAAACCCGATAGGGACTTGCTTTGGAAGGAAATTTTGGAGTGAAAGAAGAGATTTTGAGGAAAGCATCTGTTTGATGGCTTTGGTGTACTCAAACTGATCACAATTAAGCTCTATTTATAGTAGAGCAAGTTTGTTTTGCAAGGAATAGTGAATGGCAACTGCTGCATAGGTTTGGCTAATGTTGAGCAATGATAATCCAAGTCTCCTCTAGCCATTGACTAGAGGTTAGGGAACAGGCTGCTGGTCTCGTTGGCCTTGGATAAGTCTTGACTGAATTCAGTTAGAAATGGCTCAGTCTATGCCACCTTGGTGTATGCATTGAATGCTCCAATCCAAAATCGGAGTCTTGTCCCTCTTTTAGGCATTTCTAGGTTTGGCATGCTATTTTTGGTTCCAAAGACTTGGGAGGCTTGGGATCAAAGTTAGTTCCTCATTGGTCCTCCCTTGAGGTGTTCAGATGGATAGAGTTGCTTGCCCTTTGAAAAATTTGAGCAAATCGAGCAAAACCCCAAAATCTGCCTTGCCATGACAGTTTGCAGCAAGGCATATTGGCATTGTCATATCTCATGGCTCAAGTGGAATTCGATGGAGTTCTTAGCCATTTTAGAAAGCCCTCATATGATACAACAACTTTTTGATCATAATTGGTTTTGATACTTTTTGGATCCAAGTGAAAAATGCCCCTACATTAGGAAAAAAGTAAGGCAGATTCTGACTTAGTGAAAATTTCACTAAGTGTTGGAAAAAAGTGACATTTTCACTATTTGTGATTTTGATCATTCCATAACTCAAAATCCATGATAAATTGGAATGGTGTGTAGTTGAAGCTTTTGTAGAGGGCCATGAGAGCTACAAATCCAGCTTTGAATGGGGAAAAATGGCCTTGTGGTTTAGGAGTTATGATCCTCCAAAGTTGGTACCCTAGCCACTTTGTTCCATAACTTAGAAAAATTTCTAAGTTTTTTATGGTTACCCCTTTTACAAGTTATCCAACTTTTCTTGATTTTTCTTGATTAATGATGATTGCAATCATACATTAACATCATTTTAGGGTTAAGGAACCATAATTGTGAAAATTCTCAAAAAGTCAAAGTTTGACTTTTGTGCACAGTTGACTTTTTATCAGATGAATTCCAAACTGTGTGATCCTCTATGAAATCAAGTCCTTGACCTAAATCAAACTTGATGGATTGATTTCATAGATGTTATAGGGTGTATTGAATCATGTCCTAGGTTTTGGGAGCATGTCCTGGTCAAAAGTCAAAGATACAGTTGGCTTTTCTCACGAAACCCTAATTGTGGTTCAGATGAAATTGAAACCTGTTGCTCAAGCTTCTTGGACCAATCCATTGTTGTAAATGGGCCAATGTGGTTTATTAGAGACCCTCAAATCCTCTATTGAGGTCTTGGCTCATGATTTGTCCCAAAAGTCAACTTCGGGGTGAATTAGGTTAAGAAACCCTAATTCCTGATTTTTTATAAGTGCATCCCCTGAAGCAAAATTGACTTGATGTTTGGGTTCATGATGTTTCATGGAGTATTTTAGGATATGATTTGAAGCATTGGCTCATTCCCAGAGGAAAACTTCCATCTGGAGGCCCTGGTCGACGAAATCCTAATTTGGTGACACTGACGATCGTGAGGCTTAATCCACGTGGAATGTTGCAACTTTGTGCTTGATTCTTGATGTGGGAGTCCTCTTGATCCTTTGTGGATGTTTGAAAGGCTAGACAAGTTGAAGATCATGTCATTCCTTGATTGATCCTTTGTCTAGGAACTCTGAGAGGGCCTGAAACCCTAAATTTGATTGTAGTGGATGCTCACCCACCTTTGGGGAGATTGATGAGGCATAATGATTCGTCCATATTGTGATGAGGATTTGTCCAATGATGGGAAATCTTAGTGGTCAAAATTTGGGGTATGACAGGTGGTCGCGTCACCGACAAAAATCGCACGCTACAGATAAATAGCGACTCTGCTGGGGACTCATTTTGTCTGTTTAGGACTAGGATTATAGCTCTTAAGAGGTATAGGATGATAGTTTTAGGAATCATACTATATATATTCATATATATATATATATATATATCGCTTTTCCTACTTGATATCCGTGTTTATTTTTCTGTCAATGGGAATGTGAGTGATGTCGCATGCGGAAAGTTTGAGTGATACCTAAGATAGGTGATGGCAGAGACGGGCGGTCTTACAGGGAGTGAATCCCGAATAAGCTATCCCGGTAGACCCTCAAATCCGTGGAGGTACCCTTTGCGGATTCAATGTCTAACGACTTCGGTTGTGAAAGCAGATTATCCGATTGTGGTATCCATGAAATTGAGGATTTAGTATACAGTAACCATGTGGCTATTTAGTAGTGCGGTAACTATCGAAAATAGTTGACACGCGATACTACACTTAATTAAGATTACCCTAAGATGCTACAACTCGCTCGGGTGAACCAGCCTGTTGTTGTTATCCCAAGGGGGATCAATGATTTAGAGAACAGGTACAAAAATTCACCATAGTACAACCTTTGGGGATGGGTAGAGCCATGACTCCATGCTCGTGACGCTGAACCTTTGAACCCATGTTTTTTCTATGTTTTTGTGTTCTGCATTCATGCACTCATTTAAAAAACTTTTAAACAAAGAAAAAATCTTCTTTTCTAGTCTCTCTCTTTTTTTTTTAAACTAAAACAATGATTGCAAATATTAGAGAAAAGGATTGCGTTATGGATTTCGGTAGAAGGAAGACGCACAAGTACCCCTTTAAGGTTCCAAAACTAGAGGATTTTAGAGGGTTGGCAAGGATGATCACCAAACTTGATGCTTTCAGAGCTAAGTACAGAGGACTATTGTCTCTGTTAAGGGTCCATGTAATTGAAGGAATCTTGTCTACGCTGATTTAGTTTTACGATCCGGTTTATCACTGTTTCACATTCCCGGATTATCAACTAGCACCAACACTGGAGGAGTACTCTCACCTGACTGATTTACCCATCACTAACCTCCCTTTTCTGGACTGGAAGAAATTCCAAAGGATCAAACCATTGCAAGAGCAATCTATTTGGACGAGTCAGAAGTCAGGACTCACATGACCGCTAAGGATGGAATCCAAGGTTTACCGGCCAAGTTTTTGGTAGAGAAAGCCATGTACTTTGCCAGTATAGGAAACGTTACTGCTTTCGAAGATATCTTTGTGCTACTCACATATGGGCTGTTCCTTTTTCCCAACATCGATAACTTCGTCGATACCAATGCCATTAAGATATTTCTGATTGGAAACCCCGTACCGACCCTGCTCGCAGATGCTTATCATTCTGTACACTTAAGGAATTTGTACAGCAGAGGAATGATCACATGTTGTATACCCCTGCTATACAAATGGTTCACTTCCCATTTACCCAAGTCTGCTGCTTTTTGGGATCATAAGAGTACTCTACATTGGTCACAGAGAATTATGTCTCTTACCAACTCTATAGATTGGTACAATTGGATCTATGATAGGATAAGGATCATCGACAAATGTGGAAATTTCCCTAATGTACCCCTCATATGAACTAAAGACGGAATCAACTATCATCCGATTTTAGTTCGCCATCAACTCGGATACCCGATGAGGCATATCCCGCATAATGTTCATCTGGAAGGTCTTTTCTTCAAGGAAGGAGAAAATGACAGGGCACTAAAGGCAGAAATAGTGCATTCCTGGAAACATGTTCATAAGAAAGGAAGAGATTCTCTAGGAAAATCGGATTGTATCTCGATGGAACTTTATCTCCACTGGGTATAAACTAGAGCTCTCAAGCTGAAGATGCCTTACCCTCGTCAAGAAGTTCTTCCACTATAGGAATATGTCCTCTATTTTATGTCTGATGCAGAAAAACTCCAGGTCACTCTCAACAAAGTTCGACGGGAAAATAAATCTTGGAAAAACAAGTACCGTATTCTCAATGTGGAGTGTACCAAAATTCAGGAACTGTTAAAAGAAAAGGATGCTCTGATCGAGATTATAGAACAATATGATATAGAAGATCAAAGGAACTTGCCCGCTCTTTTCACTTGGCAAAGGACCAACAACCCGACAACGGCTCAAGAGCCCCGGTCAAAGAAAAGAAAAATACCAAAACCAGCACCTGATCTCTCCTCAGAGAGGACTCTGGATCCATAAGCTTAGACATTTCCTTTTACAGCACTTTGTAAAATACTGTATTTCCATTTCCGCAATCTTTCGAATTCAATAAAACGGGGTCTCCCCACTGTATCATATTTGCAATCTATTTGTTAAAGTTTCTTTTTTATTAAAACAAAAATAAATTAATATATATATATCATTGCATTCATCATTCTCACCTAACGCATTCTTCTTACCTTCGAATCTCACGTCTGTGTCACGATTCTAGAGTCAAACTGTCTCATTCGTACAATACTCGGGCCAATCGACAAAAGAAAATGGATGATCTCGAGGAAGAGAACAGAGAGCTGAGAGAAGAAATCGACCCTCTGAAGGAAGATCTGAAAAAACTTCACAGTGACATGTAATCCCTGGCAACAGCTCAGAGACAACAACAAAGGATTGTGATCTCAAAGATCACATCTATGCCCATAATGGAGACGTATGATCCCCGGTACAACATGCCTAAAGATCGTCCCTAGGGAATGCCTATCAACTTTATCCCTGAAGGATATATCACGCCGGTCACGGAAGACCCGGAGACTGCAGCAGGAACCGCTAGGCCTGAAGGTTACAAACTTCGGGAAAAAGAAGATGCAAGAGTCATGACAACAACTCCTGAAGGTTACAAACTTCGGGATAGGGAAGCACCAAAGGTCACCGCCGTAATGACTGTAACAACCCAGTTTTAGTTATTTTTAATTAATTGAGTCGTTTTGATTATTTTATTATTATATTATTTTATTTCTGACTTTTATTTGAAAATATATTATTTTTCGTCGTAAATATATTTTATCGCATTTTGAGAGCGCTTGCGAGATATTTGAGTGTAGGGGTATTTTGGTCTTTGTCGGGTAGACATTATATTTTTAATAGAAATAGAAATAGAAAGAGAGAAAGAAAAAAGAGAGAAGAAGAAAAAGGAGAAGAGAAAGAGAAGAGGAAAAAGAAGAAAAAGAGGAAAAACTTGTGGATTTAGGAACCGACTTTCTACACGCGATTTAATCGGGTAAGGGTGCGAAACTCGATTATCTTATTATTGTGTATGATTATGTATGTGTGTGTGCATGTTGTCTTGCCTTTTTCCATAGTTTTCGGTTTTAGCTCGAAAACGAGTAAACGAGTAGAAATCGATGTTTTCACGGTCGGAAATCGATATAATTTGCGTTGTATGATCACAATGTGTTTATGAGTCATTACTGATAATTGTTTTACTGTTGGGAATTGATTTAGGAGGAAAAATGAGGTTTTGGGTGTTTTGGATCAATGTAACCCGTAACAGAATTTTTCTGGTTCTGGTGCGATTCGCCAGGCGAATTGGGAATTCGCCAGGCGGATTAGGTCTCGCCACTAGTTCGCCAGGCGAAGTGCTGGCGAAGGGTGATTCGCCAGGCGAAATCGTAAGTCGCCAGGCGAAATCGGAAAGACAGAAATGTGTTCGCTTCTGTAACTCATGGGTTTTCTAAAAATTGTGGTTCACCACTAGTTCGCCAGGCGACATGCTGGCGAATGGGGATCCGCCAGGCGAAATCGTAAGTCGCCAGGCGAATCTGGATGTTTCTCAATAAATTCTTTTCTTTGAAAATTCATAACTTTTGAACCGTAAGTCCGTTTTGACCCCCGTTCGAAGCGTTGGAAAGCTAATAAAATATTCTTTCTATTAAAAATGGGTTGGAGGTCAGTGGATGATTTATTTTAGAAGTGGTTTGAAAAAGTGTTGGTTTGTCGGATTTTTACCGTCGTATTGGTGTGCGAATAATGTGTTATCATGTGGCATGCTTTTAATATGTATTGTATAGCTTGTGTGCTGTTATTTGAGGTGAATATATATGATGAGATAATTCATATTGTTGAATTGTGAATGTATGGAGTTGATGAGTTGAAAAATATGCATGATTATGGTTGCATATATGTGTGAAGATGCATTTGATTGTCATGAGTTCTTGTGTGTCAAGCATCATGATATGCATCTTGTGATGTCGTGTGCCCATGTGGGGTGTGAGCGACGAATCGATTCCAGAGGGAATCTGCTATAACATCGTGTGCCTTAAAAATAAGAGGACCTAAAGCGATCGGATAGATCGTGTGCCTTAAAAATAAGAGGACCTAAAGCGATGATTATAGACGATCGTGTGCCTTATACAAAGAGGACCTAAAGCGATCGGATCGTGTGCCTTAGATACATAAGAGGACCTAAAGCGATCCATAAACGTCGTGTGCCTTAAATACATAAGAGGACCTAAAGCGACGGGGAACATCGTTTGCCCGACGGGGTGTTACGTGAGTGATCCTCAGTAACAAGCGATGGTTCCAATAATTCCTGAGTGAACTGGTGTTGAGATGATGAATGTCGGTACCGCATGTGCATTGCATAGAGTGGTTGTGTCGGTCTCTGTGCATTTGTATAAATCATGAATGGTTTGATTGTGCGTGGAATTATGGATAAAATTGATGAATTGATATATGTTGGTCATAATTGTATTATGTATGATTGATATGCCTTGGTGATGGGTAAATGAGATATGTATGGTGTTGTGTGGCATTTTGAGTCGGGTGTACGTTGTGGTGAGAATATTTATGTGTGTAATTTTGTGTTATTATATAATTATATGCAATTATATTATGATTGTGTTTCTCACCCTTCTGCTGTTTTAATGCTCTATGAGGCATTGCAGATTAGATTGCTGGAGGTCCTTTTGTGAAGCTTATGTCTTCATTCTTTTGTCGGTCAGCTCTGATATGTGGCACCGGGTAGTTAGGGAGGCCGTTTGTGATTATTTGTATTATGTATATGTATCTTTTGGATTGTACATGTATGATTGTATGTGACAAACAAACTATTATGATATATATATGAAATTCAGTTACGGATTTTCCGCTTTTATTCTGTAATTGGATTGTGGGTGAAAGGAACTCCGTTCCTTTGTTGTGCTACCTGAATTGTTGCATATCTTTATGAGCAGGTTTATGTTTATTTGTTTCAATTAATGTGACCCCTCGGTCTATGCCGTGAATGTTTTAAATATACTCTGATAAAAATTTGATTAATTATTATCGCTTTAATTGCCTGGGGGTGTAGAAGGGGGTGTTACATTAAGTGGTATCAGAGCCAGTCTGTGTCAGTTGTGTCAGTCCTTGTTGGTCTTTGTGGTTCGGTGAGCTGTTTGTTTAACCATAGTTGCTGTTATTGGGAATGAACAGAATATGGCTGGTAGGAATGATGCTGCTTTAGCTGCTGCGATGCAAGCTATGGCTCGGGCTGTGCCGGGTGCACCTAATGCTGCTGGTAATGATGAGTTCAGGAAGAACAAACCGCCTATCTTCAAAGGAAGATATGATCTTGATGGTGCACAGATTTGGTTGAAAGAGACTGAAAGGATTTTCCGTGTGATGGATTATGATGAGGATCAGAAGGTGAGACTGGGTACTCACATGTTGCAAGAGGAAGCTGATGATTGATGGGTTAGTACTCGTCACGTGTTGGAAGCTGCGGAGGAGGAAGAGATCACTTGGGAAGTGTTTAGTCGGGAGTTCTTGAGGAAGTATTTTCCCAAGGATGTTAGAGGAAAGAAAGAGATAGAGTTCTTGGAATTGAAACAAGGTAACATGTCTGTTGTTGATTATACTGCTAAGTTTGTGGAGCTTGTGCAGTTTTATCCACATTATGCTGAAGCTACTGCGGAGTTTTCTAAGTGTGTGAAGTATGAGAGCGGATTGCGTCCTGAGATAAAACAGGCAATCGGTTATCAAAGGATTCGAAAGTTTTCAGATTTGGTGGATTGTTGTAGGATTTTTGAGGAGGATAGTAAGGCTCGTTTTACTCACTATAAGAGTGTGAGCGAGAGGAAAGGGAAGCAACAGTTTCATAGTGGTCCTTATGTCGCACCAGCTGATAAGGGTAAACAAAGGGGGAATTTTGAGAAAAAGCAAAGTGGAGGAGGTATGTCTAATTCTCCGAGATGTTTTAGGTGCGGTGAATTGGGACATCATCAGTTTGAATGTAGGAAAGATTTGAAGAAGTGTTTGAATTGTGGAGGTTTAGGGCATGTTGCAGCTGATTGTAAAAGGAATGTGGTGAAGTGTTTCAACTGTGGTGAATCTGGGCATGTTAGTACGAAGTGTCCGAAACCGAAGAAAGCTCAGACTGGTGGGAAAGTTTTTGCTTTGGCAGGGACTCAGACTTTAAGTGTAGACCGTCTGATCAGAGGTACTTGTTTTATTAATAGTATGCCTTTAGTTGCTATTATTGATATCGGAGCGACTCATTCGTTTATTTCGTCTGAGTGCGCGAAGCGTTTGAATTTTATGTTGTTTTGATGGTTGGTGAGATGGTTATTGATACTCCAGCAATGGGGTCAGTAACTACTTCTTTGGTTTGTTTAAGTTGTCCTTTGACCATTTATGGTAAATACTTTGAAACGGATTTGGTGTGTGTGCCGTTGGTTGCAAGATTGTAAGTGTTGTTTGGACTGTGTTGTTCCCGATTCCGGAGGGAATGCAGAGGTAAGGTTTATGTCGACTAAGGATTGGTGCCTTAGGTAGTTTTGCACATGAGATGTAAGGAATTCTATTATAGTTTGGTAAAGACGGTTTATGCCCCATCATGATTGTCGGCTGTCTATTAACAAATTGAGGAACTGATCACCCTTAATCTCTTGTTGATAGCGGATGCGAATTATGTGGGATGGAATAGACGTGTCTTTCCGGCTTTGATAGTGTGTGAAATGAGTTGTTTGGAATTTTAGAAAATGATTACGGATTATTTTGATGAGTCGATGAAGATTCTTATATCGGAAGATGAGGCGGATTAGAGGTTTTGTATATTGGTCAAGTTGGAATGTCTCTGAGGGAGAATGATTGGGTATTACTAATGGTTGTTCCCAGAGAGTAGAGTGTGAACTTAAATTGGACGAAGGTGAATAGTCGAGGTTATATCTGCTAAGTGAGTAGGACACTCTTTGGAGTTGAGACTTAGGTGTTTGTTATATTTGTGAGGCTAGTGTTCTGGAAATTGGCAGGAAAGCCACAGTGATGGCCGTTAGTTGTGCATGGTTTTCAGATGTGTTTTGGATGAAACATCAGTGTGTTGACTTGAGAAGGTCCAGCATGGTTGGTAAGGAAAAAGATGATAGTAGGAGGTTGCATGTTAACCAGTGAGTAGTATGGAAACCTGCGGTTGTGTTCTGGATAGCTTGAGTTTTGAATTGTGACGAATCGCAAACGATTTGAAATTTCTTGATGGTATGAGACTATGGAAAGCAAAACTTAGAGTTCTGGTGAGGTTTGGAGTCTTTGAAATTGTAGAGCATTGATGGAAATTTTGAGAGAACCCTTAGGTGTGATGTAATATTTAAGATTTCTTTTCGGCTGGTTGTTACGACATGTTGGGATTTATGGAATTTGGATTGTTAAGAGAAGAACTTGTGTATGGATTACTAACAGTGGAATAAGGTAGCGATTGAGAATAAGTGTCCACTTTCGGGAATAGATGATTGGAATGGTTTGGTTGAGTTTGATTGAAATTACAATTGTTTGGAACGTTTGATAAGGGTAGTGAATTGTGTGAGTTGAGGCTTCGATCGATTTAATGTGACTGGTTATGTTTGTTATCATCGGATTAGGGTGTTATTTACTCGGTTAAGCTTGTATGTGAGAATTTGGGTTGAAAAAGGTTAGTTTTCTTGGATAGGTTATTTCAGATGAGAGAATGGTTAATGGATCCATCGGAAGTAGATGTAGTTCTACGAGGGAGGTTCCGAAGTTGGTTAAGGAGATTAGAAACTTTTGGACTCAGTTGGTTGTTGTTATAGGTTATGGAAGACTTTGTTAAGTTCGTACTTCTGGTATCTCAGTTGACTTGCAAAGGGTGAGTTGTTTGTTTGGATGTTCGTTGTGAGTAAGTTTTGGTGAACTAGAGTAGAAGTTGTCTACGGTTTCAGCTTTGATTTTGTGTGATCCTAATAAACCGGTTGTGGGGTATTGTGATGTGTCTTTGATGAGTTTAGTCAGCATGGTAATATAAGAGGGTAAAGTCATGGCTTATGCTTTACGACAATTGAGGATTCATAAAAGGATCTATACTATTCTGGATTTGGAATTGGTTGCGGTTGTATTGTGTTGGAATAAATGGAGGTATTATCTTTATGGTTCTAGGTTCGGAGTGTTTGGTAATCACGAGTTTTGAGTACTTGTTTGGTCTGAAGGAATAGAGTGTGAGACAACGAGGAGTGTTGAAATTTGTGACGGGTTATGAATTTGGCTTGGACCTTCCTTCAGGAAAAACTAAGGTTGTGCCTGATGAGTTAAGCCGAAAGTTTTTGTGTAAGTTGTTTTGATGGTTAAGAGTAATCAGAGTGTGCAGCGGAAGCGTGAGGTGGCACATTTCGTTTATGTGTGTGTTCGTAACTTGGGTATTCTTTGAGTTGTGAGTTGGTCGTCAAGTGCATTGTAGGGGCTTCCATCTTGTCGTGGTAGTTGTCGTCGTGTCGTGTCGTGGTAGTAGTTGCTGTTAGCGAGGTGGTTTGTCAGTTTGTGTTATTCGTGGTATGCTTTTGTTGGCATGTTAGTTATTGGTCGGATGCGAGAGTCGTGTCCGGAGTTGTTCATCTCAGTATATTTTCGAGGACGAAAATTTCTAAGTGGGGGAGAGTTGTAACGACCCAGTTTTAGTTATTTTTAATTAATTGAGTCGTTTTGATTATTTTATTATTATATTATTTTATTTCTGACTTTTATTTGAAAATATATTATTTTTCGTCGTAAATATATTTTATCGCATTTTGAGAGCGCTTGCGAGATATTTGAGTGTAGGGGTATTTTGGTCTTTGTCGGGTAGACATTATATTTTTAATAGAAATAGAAATAGAAAGAGAGAAAGAAAAAAGAGAGAAAAGAAAAAGAGAGAAGAAGAAAAAGGAGAAGAGAAAGAGGAGAGGAAAAAGAAGAAAAAGAGGAAAAACTTGTGGATTTAGGAACCGACTTTCTACACGCGATTTAATCGGGTAAGGGTGCGAAACTCGATTATCTTATCATTGTGTATGATTATGTATGTGTGTGTGCATGTTGTCTTGCCTTTTTCCATAGTTTTCGGTTTAAGGTCAAAAACGAGTAAACGAGTAGAAATCGATGTTTTCACGGTCGGAAATCGATATAATTTGCGTTGTATGATCACAATGTGTTTATGAGTCATTACTGATAATTGTTTTGCTATTGGGAATTGATTTAGGAGGAAAAATGAGGTTTTGGGGGTTTTGGATCAATGTAACCCGTAACAGAATTTTTCTGGTTCTGGTGTGATTCGCCAGGCGAATTGGGAATTCGCCAGGCGGATTAGATCTCGCCACTAGTTCGCCAGGTGGATTAGATCTCGCCACTAGTTCGCCAGGCGAAGTGCTGGCGAAGGGTGATTCGCCAGGCAAAATCGTAAGTCACCAGGCGAAATCGGAAAGACAGAAATGTGTTCGCTTCTGTAACTCATGGGTTTTCTAAAAATTGTGGTTCGCCACTAGTTCACAAGGCGAAGTGCTGGCGAATGGGGATCCGCCAGGCGAAATCGTAAGTCGCCAGGCGAATTTGGTTGTTTCTCAATAAATTCTTTTCTTTGAAAAATCATAACTTTTGAACCGTAAGTCTGTTTTGACCCCCGTTCGAAGTGTTGGAAAGCTAATGAAATATTCTTTCTATTAAAAATGGGTTGGAGGTCAGTGTATGATTTATTTAAGATGTGGTTTGAAAAAGTGTTGGTTTGTCGGATTTTTACCGTCGTATTGGTGTGCGAATAATGTGTTATCATGTGGCATGCTTTTAATATGTATTGTATAGCTTGTGTGCTGTTATTTGAGGTGAATATATATGATTAGATAATTCATATTGTTGAATTGTGAATGTATGGAGTTGATGAGTTGAAAAATATGCATGATTATGGTTGCATATATGTGTGAAGATGCATTTGATTGTCATGAGTTCTTGTGTGTCAAGCATCATGATATGCATCTTGTGATGTCGTGTGCCCATGTGGGGTGTGAGCGACGAATCGATTCCAGAGGGAATCTGCTATAACATCGTGTGCCTTAAAAATAAGAGGACCTAAAGCGATCGGATGGATCGTGTGCCTTAAAAATAAGAGGACCTAAAGCGATGATTATAGACGATCGTGTGCCCTATACAAAGAGGACCTAAAGCAATCAGATCGTGTGCCTTAAATACATAAGATGACCTAAAGCGATCCATTAACCTCGTGTGCCTTAAATACATAAGAGGACCTAAAGCGACGGGGAACATCGTTTGCCCGACGGGTGTTACGTGAGTGATCCTCAGTAACAAGCGATGGTTCCAATAGTTTGGTGTTGAGATGATGAATGTCGGTACCACATGTGCATTGCATAGAGTCGTTGTGTCGGTCTCTGTGCATTTGCATAAATCATGAATGGTTTGATTGTGCGTGGAATTATGAATGAAATTGATGAATTGATATATGTTGGTGATAATTGTATTATGTATGATTGATATGCCTTGGTGATGGGTAAATGAGATATGTATGGTGTTGTGTGGCATTTTGAGTCGGGTGTACGTTGTGGTGGGAATATTTATGTGTGTAATTTTGTGTTCTTATATAATTATATGAAATTATATTATGATTGTGTTTCTCACCCTTCTGCTATTTTAATGCTCTATGAGGCATTGCAGATTAGATTGCTGGAGGTCCTTTTGTGAAGCTTATGTCTTCATTCTTTTGTCAGTCGGCTCTGATATGTGGCACCGGGTAGTTAGGGAGGCCGTTTGTGATTATTTGTATTATGTATATGTATCTTTTGCATTGTACATGTATGATTGTATGTGACAAACAAACTTTTATGATGTATATATGAAATTCAGTTACGGATTTTCCGCTTTTATTCTGTAATTGGATTGTGGGTGAAAGGAACTCCGTTCCTTTGTTGTGCTACCTAAATTGTTGCATATCTTTATGAGCAGGTTTATGTTTATTTGTTTCAATTGATGTGACCCCTCGGTCTATGCCGTGAATGTTTTAAATATACTCTAATAAAAATTTGATTAATTGTTATCGCTTTAATATCCTGGGGGTGTAGAAGGGGGTTTTACAATGACCATACCACAACCCGTGGTACACACTATCCCGGAAGGACAGATTCCACAAGTAATCTCTGGTGGAAATAAAGTATGTACGACAGGATGAATGAGTTCCAGGAACAATTTCTGGAGATGCAGAAGGAACTGCATGCCATTGACGGTCAGGATTTATTTGGAAAGGACGCCGCAGACCTTTGTTTGGTCCCTAATGTGAAAATCCCGCACAAATTCAAGGTGCCCAACTTTGAAAAATACAAGGGCAACTCTTGCCCTCAAAGTCATTTGGTGATGTACGCTCGAAAGATGTCAACTCAGACAGAGAATCAACAGTTACTAATCCACTACTTCCAAGATAGTTTAACCGGTGCCGCACTCAAATGGTACATGGGTTTAAACCGCACCAAGATCGTTACTTTCAGAGATCTTGGGGCAGCCTTTGTTCAGCAGTATAAGTATAACCTGGGCATGGCACCAGACAGAGATCAACTCAGAGCAATGTCGCAGAAGAACAAGGAAACTTTTAAGGAATATGCTCAGAGATGGCGTGAAATTGCCGCCCAAATCTATCCCCCTCTTGAGGAAAAAGAGATGACAAAGATCTTCTTGAAAACCTTAAGCTCATTCTATTACGACCGAATTGTCACCAATGAGCCCAACGACTTCACCAAAATGGTAAACATGGGAGTACGCCTTGAAGAGGCAGTCCGAGAAGGACGTTTGGTCAAAGATGCAGGACCATCAAGTAGTACCAAAAGATATGGTAGTGCTTTCCCTAATAAAAAATAGCAAGATATTGGTAGTATCTCTCTCGAAAAGCAAAGACGAAGGTATCAACCAGTAGCAGCAGTAACTCCTGCTATTAACCTTGCGCATGTTCCAACGTATCAACCTCAGGTTGCTCAAAGCCAACCGAATCAACAACGGTATCAGCAAAGGACACAACAGCCTCTTCAGCAGGCTCGTCCTCAGTACAACAATAACAACCATACAATGCGACCACCAGGGTTTGACCTTATACCGATGTTGTACGCAGAACTTGTTATTTCTTTGATTCTGTGGTTGGCATTTATTTTGCTAAAACTATTCTAGCAACAAGATGTTGAAACATGATGTTCTAATTTGCTGCATTCAACATGTCGAATGAAGATGTCCCATACCTGCTCATAGGACATCGCGTCTGGATTCAGTTTTTAAAGAAGATTTTGTTGCTGTGAATTGTTACTAAATATTCTGTGAATATTTGGTTATCCTATGTGGCATCCAAAGCATTTTTGGATTGTGTTTATATGTTGGTTTTTCGGATTTTCAGCTGTTTCTAATTATGGAGACATATTAGGAAACTTTGGATTGAAGACCTATTTTCTTGGAGTTTATTTTGCAGATTTGTGAGCAGTCTATTTGCTGCGTTTTTGAAGCCCAATTCAGTCCAGATTAAATGCTATATATTGACTGATGTAAACCTAGTTTAGGTGTGGAACTTACATGTGTTTTTGTTAGGGTTTTCGAGTGTATTTTGTGAGCCTAACTGGTATCATTCTGATAATAGTATAAGGACTGGTTTTTATGTTGTAAGTTCTGTCAGTTACTCATAAGCTTTTAAGCATTGAGTTTCTTGTGTGTCTATTCTCATAAGCTTTGAAGTATTGAGAATTGTGTGTCTTGAAAGTGTGACTTTCGGTTTGTTACTTGTGTGGAAAGAAACCAATCACGGGTTGTGGTTGTAAAGGGATTTGAGGAGGGCCTCATACCTAGGTGAGTCTTAGGTAGAAGTCATAGGAAGGGTAGTGATTAAGTGAGCAGATTATTCAGTAATTGTATGATCTGTGAATTGATACTATCGTATATTGGCTTCGTCCCTGGCTTGGTAGCCACCAGAGTAGGATTGTTGATCTGAACTGGGTAAACATATCACTGTGTTATTTACTTTCTGCACTGTTATTCTTATTGTTATCTTGTTCATTGTGTTGGATATCAGTGTCTCAACATCTGTGTAGGACATCTGATATCTGTGCCAGAATTTCAATTGGCATCAAGAGCTTGCACCCTTATTGGTTCTGGGTGAGATTCAGGGAAGGTACTTTCTGGTACAATGGACAAGGATGGAGGATTTTTGAACAAACCACCTCTGCTTGATGGTTCCAACTATGACTATTGGAAACCAAGGATGATAGCATTCATCAAATCCATGGATGATCAAGCATGGAAAGCTGTTATAAAAGGATGGGAGCCCCCAAAGGTTAAAGATGAAAAAGGTACCCCTACTGATGTGGTGAAGGAAAAGGAAGAATGGGATGATGCAGATTACAAAGGGTCCGTGGGAAATTCCAAAGCCATGAATGCATTGTTTAATGGTGTCAACAAGAATATCTTCAGGTTGATTGAACATTGCACCATTGTAAAAGAGGCGTGGGAGGTCTTGAAGGTTGCTCATCAAGGGACTTCAAAGGTGAAGATGTCAAAACTTCAGCTTCTCACTAGCAAGTTTGAGAGTTTGAAGATGAAGGAGGATGAGAGCATTCATGATTTTCACATGAACATTATTGAGATAGCTAATGCCTCTAGTGCCCTAGGTGAAAAGATGTCTGACAGCAAACTGGTCAGAAAAATCCTCAGATCTCTACCTAAGAGATTTGACTTGAAAGTGACTGCTATAGAGGAAGCTCAGGATATAGACAAGATGAAAGTGGATGAACTGGTGGGATCTCTTCAAACATTTGAATTAGGGATCAGTGAAAAGTCAGAAAAGAAGAAGAGCATAGCTTTTGTGTCAAATGCTGGTGACTCAGAAGATGAAGGTGACCTGGTCAGAGATGAAGGGGTGTCTAAAGATCTAGTATTGCTTGGAAAACAATTTAACAAAGTGTTGAAAAGGATTGACTGGAAGTCGAGAGCAAATGCTCAGAACAAGTCACTCGACATCAGTAAAAACCAGGATGGAGGCAGAAGATCCAGAACTGAAGAAGACTCCAATCAAGGGTAGAGAGTTCAGTGTTTTGAATGTGAGGGATATGGGCACATAAAGACTGAGTGTCCCACGTATCTTAAAAGGAAGAAGAAGGGCTTATTAGTGTCTTGGTCAGAAGGAGAGTCTGAGAGTGATCTTGAAGAAGAATATGCAAAATTAGTGACAGCTTTGACTGGGATCTGTAAGGCTGATGGAGAAACTACTTGTGAGTCTGAATCTGACAAAGAATCCTATATTGGAGAACTCACTAAGGAAGAAATCTTCAAGGGTTCTCAGAGTTGTGTATCAAGAATGAAGAAAGATGCCAGATAATATTAGAATAGAAGGTTCTGATAGCTCACCTAGAAGCTGAGAAGGAAGAACATCTATCAACCATTGCTGATCTGAAAGAGGAGATTGAATGGCAAAAGTCAAAACTTGACAATATGACCAAATCTATAAGAATGTTGAACAATGGTACCACGCAGCTGGATGAGATTCTTCAGACTAGGAAAGATGCTGGAAATGTGCAAGGCCTTGATTTTAACAATCAAGCAGAGACTTACAAGACGCCTGTATTGAAGTTTGTTCCTCAGAAAATAAAGCAAGAAGATGGGATGTCAAATCACATGTTTCAACATCAGATGAAGCATCAGAAAATAGTTTGTAGATAAAAGTATAAACCATGGAGATGTCATTACTGTGGAAAGATTGGTCACTTAAAGTCCTTTTGCTACAAGTTGAACGGCTATCCCAAAACTGCTCAGCAACAAAATAAAGGACAGAGTTGGGGTAAAATGAAGAGAATATGGACTCCTAGAAAAATGATGGTTGGTCTCATAGCACATACCTCTCTTAGAGCATCTGCAAGAGAAGATTGGTACTTTGACAGTGGTTGTTCAAGACACATGACTGGTGTGAAGAAATTCTTGTCAGATATCAAGCCTCACTCCACCAATTATGTCACTTTTGGGGATGGATCAAAGGGTGAAATAAAAGGTGTTGGAAAACTGGACTACACAGGACAACCAAATCTGGATCGTGTTCTATTAGTCAAAGGGTTGACCTCAAATTTAATCAGTATAAGTCAATTGTGCGATGTAGGGCTCAAGGTAAATTTCACCAAATCTGAATGTCTAGTAACCAATGAGAAAGATGAAGTTGTTATGAAGGGAACCAGGTCTAAGGATAACTGCTATTTGTGGAATCCTCAAGAACCGGAAAGTTTGTATACTTGTTTGATGTCAAAGGAAGATGAAACCAAATTGTGGCATCAGAAATTGGGTCACTTACACCTGAAAGGGATGAAGAAAGTTATGTCAAGTGAAGTTGTTAGAGGTATTCCCAAGCTGAAGATTGATGAGGATAAAATATGTGGTGAATGTCAAGTTGGGAAGCAAACAAGGGTGTCACACAAGAGGCTTCAACATCTTACCACAACTTCTAGAGTTCTGGAACTACTTCACATGGACTTAATGGGACCTATGCAGGTTGAAAGTCTTGGTGGGAAGAAGTATGCTTATGTTGTCGTAGATGACTACTCCAGATTCACTTGGATAAGTTTTATCAGAGAAAAGTCTGAAGTATTTGCAGCCTTCAAAGAGTTGTGTCAAAGGATTCAACGGGAAAAGGATTGTGGTGTTGTTCGGATCAAAAGTGACCATGGGAAGGAATTCGAAAATAGCAGGTTTGAAGAGTTCTGCTTATCTGAGGGAATCACTCATGAATTCTCATCACCGATCACTCCTCAGCAGAATGGTGTGGTGGAACGCAAGAACAGGACTATACAAGAGTGTGCAAGAGTCATGATTCATGCCAAAAAGTTTCCATATCATTTTTGGGCTGAAGCCATGAATACGGATTGCTATATACACAATAGGGTGACTATCAGATCAGGTACTTCTGTCACTCTTTATGAGCTATGGAAAGGTAGAAAGCCAAATGTGAAGTATTTCCATGTGTTTGGGAGTAAGTGCTATATCTTGGCGGATCGTGAGCAGAGGCGAAAGATGGATCCTAAGAGTAAGGAAGGAATATTTTTGGGATACTCTACAATCAGTAAAGCATATAGGGTATTTAATTCCAGAACTAAGGTGATGATGGAATCCATAAATGTGGTGGTTGATGACTCTGGCAAAGACGAAGATGTCCCAGATGATGTTGGAGCATGCCTTCCCATGAACAATGAAATCTCCCAAGACATTGAGTCTGTAGAAGATAATGCTCAAGAAACCGACACTAGACCTGAGAATGAAGAGGTAGAGGATGCTAACAGGGGACCCTCTATAAGGATTCAGAAGGATCACCCTAAGGAATTGATTATTGGAAATCTGAATGAAGGTGTAAGAACCAGAACGAAGGAGACTGTGTCAAATGCATACTTTGTTTCAAAGATTGAACCAAAGAATGTCAAAGAAGCATTGACAGATGAGTTCTGGATAAGTGCTATGCAAGATGAACTTTGTCAATTCAAAAGGAATGAAGTCTGGGAACTGGTACCACGACCAGCAGGAACAAATGTGATTGGAACAAAATGGGTTTATAAGAATAAGTCTGATGAACAAGGAGTTGTTACCAGGAACAAAGCCAGATTAGTTGCTCAAGGTTACACACAGATTAAAGGAGTAGACTTCGATGAAACATTTGCTCATGTGGCTCGATTGGAATCCATCAGATTGCTGCTAGGAGTGGCATGTTTGTTGAAATTCAGATTGTTTCAAATGGAAGTCAAAAGTGCCTTTCTGAATGGCTATTTTAATGAGGAAGTCTATGTTGAGCAGCCTAAAGGGTTTGTGGATCCAAATTTTCCTGATCATGTTTTCAAGCTGAAGAAGGCTTTGTATGGGCTGAAACAAGCTCCACGAGCTTGGTATGAAAGACTGACTGAGTTCTTAGTCAACAATGGATACAGGAAGGGTGGCATTGATAAAATTCTTTTTGTCAAGGAGAAGGATGGGAAACTAATGATTGCTCAGATTTATGTAGATGATATTGTGTTTGGTGGGATGTCGGATGAAATGGTCCAACATTTTGTCAACCAAATGCAATCTGAATTTGAGATGAGCTTGGTAGGTGAATTGACCTACTTCCTTGGATTACAAGTCAAGCAGATGGAAGATTCCATTTTTATCTATCAGAGCAAATATGCGAGGAACATTGTGAAGAAGTTTGGACTGGATAATGCCAAGCATAAGATTGGCAGTCTGCTTTATCTTACAGCAAGTAGGCCAGACATAACATTTATTGTTAGTGTGTGTGCAAGATATCAAGCAGAACCCAAGGTCAGTCACATCAATCAAGTTAAGAGAATTCTTAAGTATATGAGTGGTACATGTGATTATGGGTTGTTGTACTCCCATGACTCAAGTCCTATTTTAGTAGGTTACTGTGATGCTGATTGGGCTGGAAGTGCTGATGATAGAAAGAGCACCTCTGGAGGATGTTTCTTTTTGGGAAATAATCTTATTTCATGGTTTAGTAAGAAACAAAATTCTGTATCTCTTTCTACTGCTGAAGCTGAGTACATAGCAGCTGGTAGTAGTTGCGCTCAACTGGTATGGATGAAGCAGGTGTTATCTGAGTATAATGTCACACAAGATGTCATGACATTATTTTGTGACAACCTGAGCGCTATTAATAATTCCAAAAATCCCATTCAACATAGCAGGACTAAGCACATTGATATCAGGCATCACTTCATCAGAGAACTTGTGGAGGACAAAGTCATAACTCTTGAGCATGTGAGCACAGAAAATCTGCTTGCTGACATATTTACCAAGGCTCTGGATGCAGTTCAGTTTGAAAACCTGAGGAGCAGACTTGGGGTTTGTATTCATGAAGAACTATAGCAATTAATGTTCCTTCTGGCTGCCAGATTGGAAAGTTTAAAGGAGGTTCTGGTAGTGCAGTGTGTGAATGGAGGGAAAATGCTGAAGTTTGAGCATGACACTTGGTCATGTGATGTAGTGTGCATCTACTCTCTGATGCTGTTTATTCTGGTTTATGATATGACCATTTCTCAAATATTAATAACTGTTCTACTTACCTTTGTCATATTTATGGCTAAAAAGGGGGAGTAGTATGTTTGTGTGTGGTGTGCTTGTGCTGCTGCAGTAGTTGAGGGGGAGATTGTGGAATGTTGCTGCAGTGGAGGGGGAGTTTTGCTATGCTGCTATGATGTGTTGTATGTTGTGCTGTGTGTTGTACGCAGTTGAAGGGGAGTGCTGCTATGCTGGATTTTTTTGCTGTTGGTAACTGTTGGTGTTTTCGCTGCTGTCTGATATGGATGTTTTTTTGTGCTTCTTTGCAAGTTTTTTTTTTTGGTGTGTAGTTTTAGCCAAAATAAGCCAAAGGGGGAGATTGTTATTTCTTTGATTCTGTGGTTGGCATTTATTTTGCTAAAACTATTCTAGCAACAAGATGTTGCAACATGATGTTCTAATTTGCTGCATTCAACATGTCGAATGAAGATGTACCATACCTGCTCATAGGACATCGCGTCTGGATTCAGTTTTTAAAGCAGATTCGGTTGCTGTGAATTGTTACTAAATATTCTGTGTGTTATTTCTGTGCTTTTGTGGTTGGCATTTATTTTGCTAAAACTATTATAGCAGCAAGATGTTGAATCTTAATGTTCTGAGTGGCTGATTTCAACATGTCGAATGAAGATGTTCCATGACTGCTCATAGGACATCGCGCTGTGAAGTCAGTTCTAATGCAGATTCTGTTACTATGATTTGTTACTGAATATTCTGTGAATATTTGGTTATCCTATGTGGCATCCAAAGTATTTTTGGATTGTGGTTATTTGTTGGTTTTCGGATTTGCTGTTGTTTCTAATTATGGAGACATAATAGGAAACTTTGGATTAAAGACCTATTTTGTTGGAGTTATTTTTGCAGATTTGTGAGCAGTCTAATTGCTGCGTTTTTGAAGCCCAATTCAGTCCAGATTAATTGCTATAAATAGACTGATGTAAACCTAGTTTTAGGTGTCGAACTTACATGTATTTTTAGGGTTGTGTGCTTGTATTTTGTGAGCCTAACTGGTATCTTATGATAACAGTATAAGGACTGTAGTGTAAGTTGTGTAAGGTTGCTCATAAGTTTTTAAGTATTGAGTGGCTGTTTGTTAATTCTCATAAGCTGTGAAGTATTGAGAATTTGTGTTTCGACCATTGTTACTTGTCCTGTAAGGAACCAGTCACGGGTTGTGATTGAAGAGGGATTTGAGGATGGCCTCATACCTAGGGGAGTCTTAGGTAGAAGTCATAGGAAGGGTAGTGATTAAGTGAGCTTATTGAACCAGGTGTGGTTATCAGTGAATTGATACTATCGAATATGGATTTAAACCCCTGCTTGGTAGCCCCCAGATGTAGGAAAGTTAGATCCGAACTAGGTTAACAATTTCTGGTTTTCTTTACATTTTCTGCACACTATTGTATTGAACTTGTTCATTGTAGTCGTATATCAGTGTCTCGACATCTCGATAAGACATCTGATATATAGGCCAGAATTTCAATTGGTATCAGAGCTTACACCCTTTTTGGTTCTGGGTGAGATTCAGGGAAGGTACTTTCTGGTACAATCGACAAGGATGGAGGATTTCTGAACAAACCACCTCTGCTTGATGGTTCCAACTATGACTATTGGAAACCAAGGATGATAGCTTTCATCAAATCCATGGATGATCAAGCATGGAAAGCTGTTATCAAAGGATGGGAGCCCCCTAAGGTTAAAGATGAAAAAGGTACCCCTACTGATATGGTGAAGGAAGAGGAAGACTGGGATGATGCAGATTACAAAGGGTCTGTAGGGAATTCCAAAGCCATGAATGCATTATTCAATGGTGTTAACAAGAATATCTTCAGGTAGATTGAACACTGCACCATTGCTAAAGAGGCATGGGAGGTCTTGAAGGTTGCTCATGAAGGGACTTCAAAGGTGAAGATGTCAAAGCTTCAGCTTCTCACTAGCAAGTTTGAGAGTTTGAGGATGAAAGAGGATGAGAGCATTCATGATTTTCATATGAATATCATTGAGATAGAAAATGCCTCAAGTGCTTTAGGAGAAAAGATGTCTGACAGCAAGCTGGTCAGGAAGATTCTCAGGTCTCTACCTAAGAGATTTGATATGAAGGTCACTGCTATAGAGGAAGCTCAAGACATTGACAAGATGAAGGTGGTTGAGCTTTTGGGATCACTCCAAACTTTTGAGTTAGGATTCAGTGAAAAATCTGAAAAGAAGAAGAGTATAGCATTTGTGTCGAATGCTAATGACTCAGATGATGAAGGAAAACTGGTCAAAGATGAAGATGTGTCCAAAGAGCTAGTGTTGCTTGGAAGACAATTTAATAAAGTGTTGAAAAGGATGGACTGGAAGTCAAGAGAAAATGCTCAGAACAAGTCACTCGACGTTAGTAAGAACCAGGATGGAGGCAGAAGATCCAGAACTGAAGAAGACTCCAATCAAGGGAAGAGAGTTCAGTGCTTTGAATGTGAGGGATATGGGCACATAAAGACTGAGTGTCCCACGTATCTCAAAAGGCAGAAGAAGGGCCTATCTGTGTCTTGGTCAGAAGGAGAGTCTGAGAGTGATGTTGAAGAAGAATCAGCAAAATTGGCGACTGCTTTGACTGGATCTGTAAGGCTGATGGAGAAACTACTTATGAATCTGACTCTGACAAAGAATCCTATGTTGGAGAACTCACTAAGGAAGAAGTATTCACAGGGTTTTCAGAATTATGTATCAAGAATGAAGAAAGGTGTCAGATAATATTGGAACAGAAGATTCTGATAGCTCAGCTACAAGCTGAGAAGGAAGAACATCTATCAACCATTGCTGATCTAAAGGAAGAGGTTGAATGGCAAAAGTCAAAACTTGACAATATAACCAAATCTATAAGGATGCTGAACAATGGTACCACGCAGCTGGATGAGATCCTTCAGAATGGGAAAGAAGCTGGGAATGTGTAGGCCTTGGTTTTAACAATCAAGCAGAGACTTCCAAGAAGCCTGTATTGAAGTTTGTTCCTCAAAAAATAAAGCAAGAAGTGGGGATGTCAAATCACATGTTTCAACATTAGATGAAGCATCAGAAAAATGTTTGCAGATCAAAGTATAAACCATGGAGATGCCATTACTGTGGAAAGATTGGTCACTTAAAGTCCTTTTGCTACAAGCTGCACGGTTATCCCAAAACTGCTCAGCAAAAAAATAAAGGACAGAGTTGGGGTAAAGTGAAGAGAAGATGGATTCCTAGACAAATGATGGCTGGTCTCATAGCACATACCTCTCTTAGAGCATCTGCAAGAGAAGATTGGTACTTTGACAGTAGTTGTTCAAGACACATAACTGGTGTGAAGAAGTTCTTGTCAGATATCAGGCCTCACTCCACCAATTATGTCACCTTTGGGGATGGATCAAAGGGGGAAATAAAAGGGGTTGGTAAGCTTGACTACACAAGACAACCAAATCTGGATCATGTTCTATTTGTCAAAGGGCTGACAGCAAATTTAATCAGTATAAGCCAACTGTGTGATGTAGGCCTCAAAGAAAATTTCACCAAATTTGAATGTCTAGTAACCAATGAGAAAGATGAAGTTGTTATGAAGGGAACCAGGTCTAAGGATAACTGTTATCTGTGGAATCCTCAAGAACCTAAAAGTTTGTCTACGTGCTTGATGTCAAAGGAAGATGAAACCAAACTGTGGCATCAGAAATTGGGTCATTTACATCTGAAATGGATGAAGAAAGTTATGTCAAGTGAAGTTGTTAGAGGTATTCCCAAGCTGAAGATTGATGAGGATAAAATATGTGGTGAATGTCAAGTTGGGAAGCAAACAAGGGTGTCATACAAGAGGCTTTAACATCTTACCACAACTTCTAGAGTTCTGGAACTTCTTCACATGGACTTAATTGGACCTATGCAGGTTGAAAGTCTTGGTGGGAAGAAGTATGCCTATGTTGTAGTAGATGATTACTCCAGGTTCACTTGGATAAGTTTCATCAGAGAAAAGTCTGAAGTATTTGCAGCCTTCAAAGAGTTGTGTCAAAGGATTCAACGGGAAAAGGATTGTGGTGTTGTTCGAATCAGAAGTGACCATGGGAAAGAGTTCGAAAATAGCAGGTTTGAAGAGTTTTGCTTATCTGAGGGAATCACTCATGAATTCTCATCACCAATCACTCCTCGGCAGAATGGTGTGGTGGAACGCAAGAACAGGACTATACAAGAGTGTGCAAGAGTCATGATTCATGCCAAAAAGCTTCCATATCATTTTTGGGCTGAAGCCATGAATACTGCTTGCTATATACACAATAGGGTGACTATCAGATCAGGTACTTCTGTCACTCTTTATGAGCTATGGAAAGGTAGAAAGCCAAATGTGAAGTATTTCCATGTGTTTGGGAGTAAGTGCTATATCTTGGCGGATCGTGAGCAGAGGCGAAAGATGGATCCTAAGAGTGAGGAAGGAATATTTTTGGGATACTCTACAATCAGTAAAGCATATAGGGTATTTAATTCCAGAACTAAGGTGAAGATGGAATCCATAAATGTGGTGGTTGATGACTCTGGCAAAGACGAAGATGTCCCAGATGATGTTGGAGCATGCCTTCCCATGAACAATGAAATCTCCCAAGACATTGAGTCTGTAGAAGATAATGCTCAAGAAACTGACACTAGACCTGAGAATGAAGAGGTAGAGGATGCTAACAGGGGACCCTCTATAAGGATTCAGAAGGATCACCCTAAGGAATTGATTATTGGAAATCTGAATGAAGGTGTAAGAACCAGAACGAGGTAGGCTGTGTCAAATGCATGCTTTGTTTCAAAGATTGAACCAAAGAATGTCAAAGAAGCATTGACAGATGAGTTCTGGATAAGTGTTATGCAAGATGAACTTTGTCAATTCAAAAGGAATGAAGTCTGGGAACTGGTTCCACGACCAGCAGGAACAAATGTGATTGGAACAAAATGGGTTTATAAGAATAAGTCTGATGAACAAGGAGTTGTTACCAGGAACAAAGCCAGATTAGTTGCTCAAGGATACACACAGATTAAAGGAGTAGACTTCGATGAAACATTTGCTCCTGTGGCTCAATTAGAATCCATCAGATTGCTGCTAGGAGTGGCATGTTTGTTGAAATTCAGATTGTTTCAAATGGATGTCAAGAGTGCCTTTCTGAATGGCTATCTTAATGAGGAAGTCTATGTTGAGCAGCCTAAAGGGTTTGTGGATCCAAATTTTCCTGATCATGTTTTCAAGCTGAAGAAGGCTTTGTATGGGCTGAAACAAGCTCCACGAGCTTGGTATGAAAGACTGACTGAGTTCTTAGTCAACAATGGATACAGGAAGGGTGGCATTGATAAAATTCTTTTTGTCAAGGAGAAGGATGGGAAACTAATGATTGCTCAGATTTATGTAGATGATATTGTGTTTGGTGGGATGTCGGATGAAATGGTCCAACATTTTGTCAACCAAATGCAATCTGAATTTGAGATGAGCTTGGTAGGTGAATTGACCTACTTCCTTGGATTACAAGTCAAGCAGATGGAAGATTCCATTTTTATCTATCAGAGCAAATATGCGAGGAACATTGTGAAGAAGTTTGGACTGGATAATGCCAGGCATAAGATTGGCAGTCTGCTTTATCTTATAGCAAGTAGGCCAGACATAACATTTGTTGTTAGTGTGTGTGCAAGATATCAAGCAGAACCCAAGGTCAGTCACATCAATCAAGTTAAGAGAATTCTTAAGTATATGAGTGGTACATGTGATTATGGGTTGTTGTACTCCCATGACTCAAGTCCCATTTTAGTAGGTTACTGTGATACTGATTGGGCTGGAAGTGCTGATGATAGAAAGAGCACCTCTGGAGGATGTTTCTTTTTGGGAAATAATCTTATTTCATGGTTTAGTAAGAAACAAAATTCTGTATCTCTTTCTACTGCTGAAGCTGAGTACATAGCAGCTGGTAGTAGTTGCGCTCAACTGGTATGGATGAAGCAGGTGTTATCTGAGTATAATGTCACACAAGATGTCATGACATTATTTTGTGACAACCTGAGCGCTATTAATAATTCCAAAAATCCCATTCAACATAGCAGGACTAAGCACATTGATATCAGGCATCACTTCATCAGAGAACTTATGGAGGACAAAGTCATAACTCTTGAGCATGTGAGCACAGAAAATCTGCTTGCTGACATATTTACCAAGGCTCTGGATGCAGTTCAGTTTGAAAACCTGAGGAGCAGACTTGGGGTTTGCATTCATGAATAACTATAGCAATTAATGTTCCTTCTGGCTTCCAGATTGGAAAGTTTAAAGGAGGTTCTGGTAGTGCAGTGTGTGAATGGAGGGAAAATGCTGAAGTTTGAGCATGACACTTGGTCATGTGATGTAGTGTGCATCTACTCTCTGATGCTGTTTATTCTGGTTTATGATTTGACCATTTCTCAAATATTAATAATTGTTCTACTTACCTTTGTCATATTTATGGCTAAAAAGGGGGAGTAGTATGTTTGTGTGTGGTGTGCTTGTGCTGCTGCAGTAGTTGAGGGGGAGATTGTGGAATGTTGCTGCAGTTGAGGGGGAGTTTTGCTATGCTGCTATGATGTGTTGTATGATGTGTTGTGTGTTGTACGCATTTGAAGGGGAGTGTTGTTATGCTGGATTTTTTTGTTGTTGGTAACTGTTGGTGTTTTCGCTGCTGTCTGATATGGATGTTTTTTTGTGCTTCTTTGCAAGTTTTTTTTTTGGTGTGTAGTTTTAGCCAAAATAAGCCAATGGGGGAGATTGTTATTTCTTTGATTCTGTGGTTGGCATTTATTTTGCTAAAACTATTCTAGCAGCAAGATGTTGAAACATGATGTTCTAATTTGCTGCATTCAACATGTCGAATGAAGATGTCCCATACCTGCTCATAGGACATCGCGTCTGGATTTAGTTTTTAAAGCAGATTCTGTTGCTGTGAATTGTTACTAAATATTCTGTGTGTTATTTCTGTGCTTTTGTGGTTGGCATTTATTTTGCTAAAACTATTATAGCAGCAAGATGTTGAATCTTAATGTTCTGAGTGGCTGCTTTCAACATGTCGAATGAAGATGTTCCATGACTGCTCATAGGACATCGCACTGTGAAGTCAGTTCTAATGCAGATTCTATTACTATGATTTTTTACTGAATATTCTGTGAATATTTGGTTATCCTATGTGGCATCCAAAGCATTTTTGGATTGTGGTTATTTGTTGGTTTTCGGATTTGCTGCTGTTTCTAATTATGGAGACATAATAGGAAACTTTGGATTGAAGACCTATTTTGTTGGAGTTATTTTTGCAGATTTGTGAGCAGTCTAATTGCTGCGTTTTTGAAGCCCAATTCAGTCCAGATTAATAGCTATAAATAGACTGATGTAAACCTAGTTTTAGGTGTCGAACTTACATGTATTTTTAGGGTTGTGTGCTTGTATTTTGTGAGCCTAACTGGTATCTTATGATAACAGTATAAGGACTGTAGTGTAAGTTGTGTAAAGTTTCTCATAAGCTTTTAAGCATTGAGTGGATGTGTGTTAATTCTCATAAGTTGTGAAGTATTGAGAATTTGTGTTTCGACCATTGTTACTTGTCTTGTAAGGAACCAGTCACGGGTTGTGATTGAAGAGGGATTTGAGGAGGGCCTCATACCTAGGGGAGTCTTAGGTAGAAGTCATAGGAAGGGTAGTGATTAAGTGAGCTTATTGAACCGGGTGTGGTTATCAGTGAATTGATACTATCGAATATGGATTTAAACCCCTGCTTGGTAGCCCCCAGATGTAGGATAGTTAGATCCGAACTGGGTTAACAATTTCTGGTGTTCTTTACATTTTCTGCACACTATTGTATTGAACTTGTTCATTGTAGTCGTATATCAGTGTCTCGACATCTCGATAAGACATCTGATATATAGGCCAGAATTTCAATTGGTCTCAGAGCTTGCACCCTTTTTGGTTCTGGGTGAGATTCAGGGAAGGTACTTTCTGGTACAATGGACAAGGATGGAGGATTTCTGAACAAACCACCTCTGCTTGATGGTTCCAACTATGACTATTGGAAACCAAGGATGATAGCTTTCATCAAATCCATGGATGATCAAGCATGGAAAGTTGTTATCAAAGGATGGGAGCCCCCTAAGGTTAAAGATGAAAAAGGTACCCCTACTGATGTGGTGAAAGAAGAGGAAGACTAGGATGATGCAGATTACAAAGGGTCCGTAGGGAATTCCAAAGCCATGAATGCATTGTTCAATGGTGTTAACAAGAATATCTTCAGGTTGATTGAACACTGCACCATTGCTAAAGAGGCATGGGAGGTCTTGAAGGTTGCTCATGAAGGGACTTCAAAGGTGAAGATGTCAAAGCTTCAGGTTCTCACTAGCAAGTTTGAGAGTTTGAAGATGAAAGAGGATGAGAGCATTCATGATTTTCATATGAATATCATTAAGATAGCAAATGCCTCAAGTGCTTTAGGAGAAAAGATGTCTGACAGCAAGCTGGTCAGGATGATACTCAGGTCTCTACCTAAGAGATTTGATATGAAGGTCACTGCTATAGAGGAAGCTCAAGACATTGACAAGATGAAGGTGGTTGAGCTTATGGGATCACTCCAAACTTTTGAGTTAGGATTCAGTGAAAAAGCTGAAAAGAAGAAGAGTATAGCATTTGTGTCGAATGCTAATGACTCAGATGATGAAGGAAAACTGGTCAAAGATGAAGATGTGTCCAAAGAGCTATTGTTGCTTGGAAGACAATTTAATAAAGTGTTGAAAAGGATGGAGTGGAAGTCAAAAGAAAATTCTCAGAACAAGTCACTCGACGTCAGTAAGAACCAGGATGGAGGCAGAAGATCCAGAACTGAAGAAAACTCCAATCAAGGGAAGAGAGTTTAGTGCTTTGAATGTGAGGGATATGGGCACATAAAGACTGAGTGTCCCACGTATCTCAAAAGGCAGAAGAAGGGCCTATCTGTGTCTTGGTCAGAAGGAGAGTCTGAGAGTGATGTTGAAAAAGAATCAGCAAAATTGGTGACTGCTTTGACTGGATCTGTAAGGCTGATGGAGAAACTACTTGTGAATCTGACTCTGACAAAGAATCCTATGTTGGAGAACTCACTAAGGAAGAAGTATTCACAGGGTTTTCAGAATTATGTATCAAGAATGAAGAAAGGTGTCAGATAATATTGGAACAGAAGATTCTGATAGCTCAGCTAGAAGCTGAGAAGGAAGAACATCTATCAACCATTGTTGATCTGAAGGAAGAGGTTGAATGGCAAAAGTCAAAACTTGACAATATGACCAAATCTATAAGGATGTTGAACAATGGTACCACGTAGCTGGATGAGATCCATCAGAATGGGAAAGAAGCTGGGAATGTGCAAGGCCTTGGTTTTAACAATCAAGCAGAGACTTCCAAGAAGCCTGTATTGAAGTTTGTTCCTCAGAAAATAAAGCAAGAAGTGGGGATGTCAAATCACATGTTTCAACATCAGATGAAGCATCAGAAAAGCGTTTGTAGATCAAAGTATAAACCATGGAGATGCCATTACTGTGGAAAGATTGGTCACATAAAGTCCTTTTGCTACAAGCTGCACGGTTATCCCAAAACTACTTAGCAACAAAATAAAGGACAGAGTTGGGGTTAAGTGAAGAGAAGATGGATTCCTAGACAAATGATGGCTGGTCTCATAGCACATACCTCTCTTAGAGCATCTGCAAGAGAAGATTGGTACTTTGACAGTGGTTGTTCAAGACACATGACTGGTGTGAAGAAGTTCTTGTCAGATATCAGGCCTCACTCCACCAATTATGTCACCTTTGGGGATGTATCAAAGGGGGGAATAAAAGGGGTTGGAAAGCTGGACTACACAGGACAACCAAATCTGGATCGTGTTCTATTTGTCAAAGGGCTGACCGCAAATTTAATCAGTATAAGCCAATTGTGTGATGTAGGCCTCAAAGTAAATTTCACCAAATCTGAATTTCTAGTAACCAATGAGAAAGATGAAGTTGTTATGAAGGGAACCAGGTCTAAGGATAACTGCTATCTGTGGAATCCTCAAGAACCTGAAAGTTTGTCTACGTGCTTGATGTCAAAGGAAGATGAAACCAAACTGTGGCATCGAAAATTGGGTCATTTACACCTGAAAGGGGTGAAGAAAGTTATGTCAAGTGAAGCTGTTAGAGGTATTCCCAAGCTGAAGATTGATGAGGATAAAATATGTGGTGAATGTCAAGTTGGGAAGCAAACAAGGGTGTCACACAAGAGGCTTCAACATCTTACCACAACTTCTAGAGTTCTGGAACTTCTTCACATGGACTTAATGGGACCTATGCAGGTTGAAAGTCTTGGTGGGAAGAAGTATGCCTATGTTGTAGTAGATGATTACTCCAGGTTCACTTGGATAAGTTTCATCAGAGAAAGGTCTGAAGTATTTGCAGCCTTCAAAGAGTTGTGTCAAAGGATTCAACGGGAAAAGGATTGTGGTGTTGTTCGAATCAGAAGTGACCATGGGAAAGAGTTCGAAAATAGCAGGTTTGAAGAGTTTTGCTTATCTGAGGGAATCACTCATAAATTCTCATCACCAATCACTCCTCGGAAGAATGGTGTGGTGGAACGCAAGAACAGGACTATACAAGAGTGTGCAAGAGTCATGATTCATGCCAAAAAGCTTCCATATCATTTTTGGGCTGAAGCCATGAATACTGCTTGCTATATACACAATAGGGTGACTATCAGATCAGGTACTTCTGTCACTCTTTATGAGCTATGGAAAGGTAGAAAGCCAAATGTGAAGTATTTCCATGTGTTTGGGAGTAAGTGTTATATCTTGGCGGATCGTGAGCAGAGGCGAAAGATGGATCCTAAGAGTGAGGAAGGAATATTTTTGGGATACTCTACAATCAATAAAGCATATAGGGTATTTAATTCCAGAACTAAGGTGAAGATGGAATCCATAAATGTGGTGGTTGATGACTCTGGCAAAGACGAAGATGTCCCAGATGATGTTGGAGCATGCCTTCCCATGAACAATGAAATCTCCCAAGACATTGAGTCTGTAGAAGATAATGCTCAAGAAACCGACACTAGACCTGAGAATGAAGAGGTAGAGGATGCTAACAGGGGACCCTCTATAAGGATTCAAAAGGATCACCCTAAGGAATTGATTATTGGAAATCTGAATGAAGGTGTAAGAACCAGAACGAGGGAGACTGTGTCAAATGCATGCTTTGTTTCAAAGATTGAACCAAAGAATGTCAAAGAAGCATTGACAGATGAGTTCTGGATAAGTGTTATGCAAGATGAACTTTGTCAATTCAAAAGGAATGAAGTCTGGGAACTGGTACCACGACCCGCAGGAACAAATGTGATTGGAACAAAATGGGTTTATAAGAATAAGTCTGATGAACAAGGAGTTGTTACCAGGAACAAAGCCAGATTAGTTGCTCAAGGATACACACGGATTAAAGGAGTAGACTTCGATGAAACATTTGCTCTTATGGCTCGATTGGAATCCATCAGATTGCTGCTAGGAGTGGCATGTTTGTTGAAATTCAGATTGTTTCAAATGGATGTCAAGAGTGCCTTTCTGAATGGCTATCTTAATGAGGAAGTCTATGTTGAGCAGCCTAAAGGGTTTGTGGATCCAAATTTTCCTGATCATGTTTTCAAGCTGAAGAAGGCTTTGTATGGGCTGAAACAAGCTCTACGAGCTTGGTATGAAAGACTGACTGAGTTCTTAGTCAACAATGGATACAGGAAGGGTGGCATTGATAAAACGCTTTTTGTCAAGGAGAAGGATGGGAAACTAATGATTACTCAGATTTATGTAGATGATATTGTATTTGGTGGGATGTCGGATGAAATGGTCCAACATTTTGTCAACCAAATGCAATCTGAATTTGAGATGAGCTTGGTAGGTGAATTGACCTACTTCCTTGGATTACAAGTCAAGCAGATGGAAGATTCCATTTTTATCTGTCAGAGCAAATATGCGAGGAACATTGTGAAGAAGTTTGGACTGGATAATGCCAAGCATAAGAGAACTCCCGCTCCTACTCACTTGAAGTTATCCAAAGATGAAAAGGGAGTGAATGTTGAACAAAGTCTGTACAGAAGTATGATTGGCAGTCTGCTGTATCTTACAGCAAGTAGGGCAGACATAACATTTATTGTTGGTGTGTGTGCAAGACATCAAGCAGAACCCAAGGTCAGTCACATCAATCAAGTTAAGAGAATTCTTAAGTACGTGAGTGGTACATGTGATTATGGGTTGTTGTACTCCCATGACTCAAGTCCCATTTTAGTAGGTTACTGTGATGCTGATTGGGCTGGAAGTGCTGATGATAGAAAGAGCACCTCTGGAGGATGCTTCTTTTTGGGAAATAATCTTATTTCATGGTTTAGTAAGAAGCAAAATTCTGTATCTCTTTCTACTGCTGAAGCTGAGTACATAGCATCTGGTAGTAGTTGCGCTCAACTGGTATGGATGAAGCAGATGTTATCTGAGTATAATGTCACACAAGATGTCATGACATTATTTTGTGACAACCTGAGCGCTATTAATATTTCCAAAAATCCCATTCAACATAGCAGGACTAAGCACATTGATATCAGGCATCACTTCATCAGAGAACTTGTGGAGGACAAAGTCATGACTCTTGAGCATGTGAGCACAGAAAATCAGCTTGCTGACATATTTACCAAGGCTCTGGATGCAGTTCAGTTTGAAAACCTGAGGAGCAGACTTGGGGTTTGCATTCATGAAGAACTATAGCAATTAATGTTCCTTCTGGCTTCCAGATTGGAAAGTTTAAAGGAGGTTCTGGTAGTGCAGTGTGTGAATGGAGGGAAAATGCTGAAGTTTGAGCATGACACTTGGTCATGTGATGTAGTGTGCATCTACTCTCTGATGCTGTTTATTCTGGTTTATGATTTGACCATTTCTCAAATATTAATAATTGTTCTACTTACCTTTGTCATATTTATGGCTAAAAAGGGGGAGTAGTATGTTTGTGTGTGGTGTGCTTGTGCTGCTGCAGTAGTTGAGGGGGAGATTGTGGAATGTTGCTGCAGTTGAGGGGGAGTTTTGCTATGCTGCTATGATGTGTTGTATGATGTGCTGTGTGTTGTACGCAGTTGAAGGGGAGTGTTGTTATGCTGGATTTTTTTGTTGTTGGTAACTGTGGGTGTTTTCGCTGCTGTCTGATATGGATGTTTTTTTGTGCTTCTTTGCAAGTTTTTTTTTTGGTGTGTAGTTTTAGCCAAAATAAGCCAATGGGGGAGATTGTTATTTCTTTGATTCTGTGGTTGGCATTTATTTTGCTAAAACTATTCTAGCAGCAAGATGTTGAAACATGATGTTCTAATTTGCTGCATTCAACATGTCGAATGAAGATGTCCCATACCTGCTCATAGGACATCGCGTCTGGATTTAGTTTTTAAAGCAGATTCTGTTGCTGTGAATTGTTACTAAATATTCTGTGTGTTATTTCTGTGCTTTTGTGGTTGGCATTTATTTTTCTAAAACTATTATAGCAGCAAGATGTTGAATCTTAATGTTCTGAGTGGCTGCTTTCAACATGTCGAATGAAGATGTTCCATGACTGCTCATAGGACATCGCACTGTGAAGTCAGTTCTAATGCAGATTCTATTACTATGATTTTTTACTGAATATTCTGTGAATATTTGGTTATCCTATGTGGCATCCAAAGCATTTTTGGATTGTGGTTATGTGTTGGTTTTCGGATTTGCTGCTGTTTCTAATTATGGAGACATAATAGGAAACTTTGGATTGAAGACCTATTTTGTTAGAGTTATTTTTGCAGATTTGTGAGCAGTCTAATTGCTGTGTTTTTGAAGCCCAATTCAGTCCAGATTAATAGCTATAAATAGACTGATGTAAACCTAGTTTTAGGTGTCAAACTTACATGTATTTTTAGGGTTGTGCGCTTGTATTTTGTGAGCCTAACTGGTATCTTATGATAACAGTATAAGGACTGTAGTGTAAGTTGTGTAAGGTTGCTCATAAGCTTTTAAGCATTGAGTGGATGTGTGTTAATTCTCATAAGTTGTGAAGTATTGAGATTTTTGTTTCGACCATTGTTACTTGTCTTGTAAGGAACCAGTCACGGGTTGTGATTGAAGAGGGATTTGAGGAGGGCCTCATACCTAGGGGAGTCTTAGGTAGAAGTCATAGGAAGGGTAGTGATTAAGTGAGCTTATTGAACCGGGTGTGGTTATCAGTGAATTGATACTATTGAATATGGATTTAAACCCCTGCTTGGTAGCCCCCAGATGTAGGATAGTTAGATCCGAACTGGGTTAACAATTTCTGGTGTTCTTTACATTTTCTGCACACTATTGTATTGAACTTGTTCATTGTAGTCGTATATCAGTGTCTCGACATCTCGATAGTACATCTGATATATAGGCCAGAATTTCAATTGGTATCAGAGCTTGCACCCTTTTTGGTTCTGGGTGAGATTCAGGGAAGGTACTTTCTGGTACAATGGACAAGGATGGAGGATTTCTGAACAAACCACCTCTGCTTGATGGTTCCAACTATGACTATTGGAAACCAAGGATGATAGCTTTCATCAAATCCATGGATGATCAAGCATGGAAAGTTGTTATCAAAGGATGAGAGCCCCCTAAGGTTAAAGATGAAAAAGGTACCCCTACTGATGTGGTGAAAGAAGAGGAAGACTAGGATGATGCAGATTACAAAGGGTCCGTAGGGAATTCCAAAGCCATGAATGCATTGTTCAATGGTGTTAACAAGAATATCTTCAGGTTGATTGAACACTGCACCATTGCTAAAGAGGCATGGGAGGTCTTGAAGGTTGCTCATGAAGGGACTTCAAAGGTGAAGATGTCAAAGCTTCAGCTTCTCACTAGCAAGTTTGAGAGTTTGAAGATGAAAGAGGATGAGAGCATTCATGATTTTCATATGAATATCATTAAGATAGCAAATGCCTCAAGTGCTTTAGGAGAAAAGATGTCTGACAGCAAGCTGGTCAGGAAGATACTCAGGTCTCTACCTAAGAGATTTGATATGAAGGTCACTGCTATAGAGGAAGCTCAAGACATTGACAAGATGAAGGTGGTTGAGCTTTTGGGATCACTCCAAACTTTTGAGTTAGGATTCAGTGAAAAAGCTGAAAAGAAGAAGAGTATAGCATTTGTGTCGAATGCTAATGACTCAGATGATGAAGGAAAACTGGTCAAAGATGAAGATGTGTCCAAAGAGCTATTGTTGCTTGGAAGACAATTTAATAAAGTGTTGAAAAGGATGGAGTGGAAGTCAAAAGAAAATGCTCAGAACAAGTCACTCGACGTCAGTAAGAACCAGGATGGAGGTAGAAGATCCAGAACTGAAGAAAAATCCAATCAAGGGAAGAGAGTTTAGTGCTTTGAATGTGAGGGATATGGGCACAAAAAGACTGAGTGTCCCACGTATCTCAAAAGGCAGAAGAAGGGCCTATCTGTGTCTTGGTCAGAAGGAAAGTCTGAGAGTGATGTTGAAAAAGAATCAGCAAAATTGGTGACTGCTTTGACTGGATCTGTAAGGCTGATGGAGAAACTACTTGTGAATCTGACTCTGACAAAGAATCCTATGTTGGAGAACTCACTAAGGAAGAAGTATTCACAGGGTTTTCAGAATTATGTATCAAGAATGAAGAAAGGTGTCAGATAATATTGGAACAGGAGATTCTGATAGCTCAGCTAGAAGCTGAGAAGGAAGAACATCTATCAACCATTGCTGATCTGAAGAAAGAGGTTGAATGGCAAAAGTCAAAACTTGACAATATGACCAAATCTATAAGGATGTTGAACAATGGTACCACGTAGCTGGATGAGATCCTTCAGAATGGGAAAGAAGCTGGGAATGTGCAAGGCCTTGGTTTTAACAATCAAGCAGAGACTTCCAAGAAGCCTGTATTGAAGTTTGTTCCTCAGAAAATAAAGCAAGAAGTGGGGATGTCAAATCACATGTTTCAACATCAGATGAAGCATCAGAAAAGCGTTTGTAGATCAAAGTATAAACCATGGAGATGCCATTACTGTGGAAAGATTGGTCACTTAAAGTCCTTTTGCTACAAGCTGCACGGTTATCCCAAAACTGCTCAGCAACAAAATAAAGGACAGAGTTGGGGTAAAGTGAAGAGAAGATGGATTCCTAGACAAATGATGGCTGGTCTCATAGCACATACCTCTCTTAGAGCATCTGCAAGAGAAGATTGGTACTTTGACAGTGGTTGTTCAAGACACATGACTGGTGTGAAGAAGTTCTTGTCAGATATCAGGCCTCACTCCACCAATTATGTCACCTTTGGGGATGGATCAAAGGGGGAATAAAAGGGGTTGGAAAGCTGGACTACACAGGACAACCAAATCTGGATCGTGTTCTATTTGTCAAAGGGCTGACCGCAAATTTAATCAGTATAAGCCAATTGTGTGATGTAGGCCTCAAAGTAAATTTCACCAAATCTGAATTTCTAGTAACCAATGAGAAAGATGAAGTTGTTATGAAGGGAACCAGGTCTAAGGATAACTGCTATCTGTGGAATCCTCAAGAACCTGAAAGTTTGTCTACGTGCTTGATGTCAAAGGAAGATGAAACCAAACTGTGGCATCAGAAATTGGGTCATTTACACCTGAAAGGGATGAAGAAAGTTATGTCAAGTGAAGCTGTTAGAGGTATTCCCAAGCTGAAGATTGATGAGGATAAAATATGTGGTGAATGTCAAGTTGGGAAGCAAACAAGGGTGTCACACAAGAGGCTTCAACATCTTACCACAACTTCTAGAGTTCTGGAACTTCTTCACATGGACTTAATGGGACCTATGCAGGTTGAAAGTCTTGGTGGGAAGAAGTATGCCTATGTTGTAGTAGATGATTACTCCAGGTTCACTTGGATAAGTTTCATCAGAGAAAGGTCTGAAGTATTTGCAGCCTTCAAAGAGTTGTGTCAAAGGATTCAATGGGAAAAGGATTGTGGTGTTGTTCGAATCAGAAGTGACCATGGGAAAGAGTTCGAAAATAGCAGGTTTGAAGAGTTTTGCTTATCTGAGGGAATCACTCATGAATTCTCATCACCAATCACTCCTCGGAAGAATGGTGTGGTGGAACGCAAGAATAGGACTATACAAGAGTGTGCAAGAGTCATGATTCATGCCAAAAAGCTTCCATATCATTTTTGGGCTGAAGCCATGAATACTGCTTGCTATATACACAATAGGGTGACTATCAGATCAGGTACTTCTGTCACTCTTTATGAGCTATGGAAAGGTAGAAAGCCAAATGTGAAGTATTTCCATGTGTTTGGGAGTAAGTGCTATATCTTGGCGGATCGTGAGCAGAGGCGAAAGATGGATCCTAAGAGTGAGGAAGGAATATTTTTGGGATACTCTACAATCAGTAAAGCATATAGGGTATTTAATTCCAGAACTAAGGTGAAGATGGAATCCATAAATGTGGTGGTTGATGACTCTGGCAAAGACGAAGATGTCCCAGATGATGTTGGAGCATGCCTTCCCATGAACAATGAAATCTCCCAAGACATTGAGTCTGTAGAAGATAATGCTCAAGAAACTGACACTAGACCTGAGAATGAAGAGGTAAAGGATGCTAACAGGGGACCCTCTATAAGGATTCAAAAGGATCACCCTAAGGAATTGATTATTGGAAATCTGAATGAAGGTGTAAGAACCAGAACGAGGGAGACTGTGTCAAATGCATGCTTTGTTTCAAAGATTGAACCAAAGAATGTCAAAGAAGCATTGACAGATGAGTTCTGGATAAGTGTTATGCAAGATGAACTTTGTCAATTCAAAAGGAATGAAGTCTGGGAACTGGTACCACGACCCGTAGGAACAAATGTGATTGGAACAAAATGGGTTTATAAGAATAAGTCTGATGAACAAGGAGTTGTTACCAGGAACAAAGCCAGATTAGTTGCTCAAGGATACACACGGATTAAAGGAGTAGACTTCGATGAAACATTTGCTCATGTGGCTCGATTGGAATCCATCAGATTGCTGCTAGGAGTGGCATGTTTGTTGAAATTCAGATTGTTTCAAATGGATGTCAAGAGTGCCTTTCTGAATGGCTATCTTAATGAGGAAGTCTATGTTGAGCAGCCTAAAGGGTTTGTGGATCCAAATTTTCCTAATCATGTTTTCAAGCTGAAGAAGGCTTTGTATGGCCTGAAACAAGCTCTACGAGCTTGGTATGAAAGACTGACTGAGTTCTTAGTCAACAATGGATACAGGAAGGGTGGCATTGATAAAACGCTTTTTGTCAAGGAGAAGGATGGGAAACTAATGATTGCTCAGATTTATGTAGATGATATTGTGTTTGGTGGGATTTCGGATGAAATGGTCCAACATTTTGTCAACCAAATGCAATCTGAATTTGAGATGAGCTTGGTAGGTGAATTGACCTACTTCCTTGGATTACAAGTCAAGCAGATGGAAGATTCCATTTTTATCTGTCAGAGCAAATATGCGAGGAACATTGTGAAGAAGTTTGGACTGGATAATGCCAAGCATAAGAGAACTCCCGCTCCTACTCACTTGAAGTTATCCAAAGATGAAAAGGGAGTGAATGTTGAACAAAGTCTGTACAGAAGTATGATTGGCAGTCTGCTGTATCTTACAGCAAGTAGGGCAGACATAACATTTGTTGTTGGTGTGTGTGCAAGATATCAAGCAGAACCCAAGGTCAGTCACATCAATCAAGTTAAGAGAATTCTTAAGTATGTGAGTGGTACATGTGATTATGGGTTGTTGTACTCCCATGACTCAAGTCCCATTTTAGTAGGTTACTGTGATGCTGATTGGGCTGGAAGTGCTGATGATAGAAAGAGCACCTCTGGAGGATGTTTCTTTTTGGGAAATAATCTTATTTCATGGTTTAGTAAGAAGCAAAATTATGTATCTCTTTCTACTGCTGAAGCTGAGTACATAGCAGCTGGTAGTAGTTGCGCTCAACTGGTATGGATGAAGCAGATGTTATCTGAGTATAATGTCACACAAGATGTCATGACATTATTTTGTGACAACCTGAGCGCTATTAATATTTCCTAAAATCCAGTTTAACATTGCAGGACTAAGCACATTGATATCAGGCATCACTTCATCAGAGAACTTGTGGAGGACAAAGTCATGACTCTTGAGCATGTGAGCACAGAAAATCAGCTTGCTGACATATTTACCAAGGCTCTGGATGCAGTTCAGTTTGAAAACCTGAGGAGCAGACTTGGGGTTTGCATTCATGAAGAACTATAGCAATTAATGTTCCTTCTGGCTTCCAGATTGGAAAGTTTAAAGGAGGTTCTGGTAGTGCAGTGTGTGAATGGAGGGAAAATGCTGAAGTTTGAGCATGACACTTGGTCATGTGATGTAGTGTTCATCTACTCTCTGATGCTGTTTATTATGGTTTATGATTTGACCATTTCTCAAATATTAATAATTGTTCTACTTACCTTTGTCATATTTATGGCTAAAAAGGGGGAGTAGTATGTTTGTGTGTGGTGTGCTTGTGCTGCTGCAGTAGTTGAGGGGGAGATTGTGGAATGTTGCTGCAGTTGAGGGGGAGTTTTGCTATGCTGCTATGATGTGTTGTATGCTGTGTTGTGTGTTGTACGCAGTTGAAGGGGAGTGTTGTTATGCTGGATTTTTTTGTTGTTGGTAACTGTTGGTGTTTTCGCTGCTGTCTGATATGGATGTTTTTTTGTGCTTCTTTGCAAGTTTTGTTTTTGGTGTGTAGTTTTAGCCAAAATAAGCCAATGGGGGAGATTGTTATTTCTTTGATTCTGTGGTTGGCATTTATTTTGCTAAAACTATTCTAGCAGCAAGATGTTGAAACATGATGTTCTAATTTGCTGCATTCAACATGTCGAATGAAGATGTCCCATACCAGCTCATAGGACATCGCGTCTGGATTTAGTTTTTAAAGCAGATTCTGTTGCTGTGAATTGTTACTAAATATTCTGTGTGTTATTTCTGTGCTTTTGTGGTTGGCATTTATTTTGCTAAAACTATTATAGCAGCAAGATGTTGAATCTTAATGTTCTGAGTGGCTGCTTTCAACATGTCGAATGAAGATGTTCCATGACTGCTCATAGGACATCGCACTGTGAAGTCAGTTCTAATGCAGATTCTATTACTATGATTTTTTACTGAATATTCTGTGAATATTTGGTTATCCTATGTGGCATCCAAAGCATTTTTGGATTGTGGTTATTTGTTGGTTTTCGGATTTGCTGTTGTTTCTAATTATGGAGACATAATAGGAAACTTTGGATTGAAGACCTATTTTGTTGGAGTTATTTTTGCAGATTTGTGAGCAGTCTAATTGCTGCGTTTTTGAAGCCCAATTCAGTCCAGATTAATAGCTATAAATAGACTGATGTAAACCTAGTTTTAGGTGTCGAACTTACATGTATTTTTAGGGTTGTGTGCTTGTATTTTGTGAGCCTAACTGGTATCTTATGATAACAGTATAAGGACTGTAGTGTAAGTTGTGTAAAGTTGCTCATAAGCTTTTAAGCATTGAGTGGATGTGTGTTAATTCTCATAAGTTGTGAAGTATTGAGAATTTGTGTTTCGACCATTGTTACTTGTCTTGTAAGGAACCAGTCACGGGTTGTGATTGAAGAGGGATTTGAGGAGGGCCTCATACCTAGGGGAGTCTTAGGTAGAAGTCATAGGAAGGGTAGTGATTAAGTTAGCTTATTGAACCGGGTGTGGTTATCAGTGAATTGATACTATCGAATATGGATTTAAACCCCTGCTTGGTAGCCCCCAGATGTAGGATAGTTAGATCCGAACTGGGTTAACAATTTCTGGTGTTCTTTACATTTTCTGCACACTATTGTATTGAACTTGTTCATTGTAGTCGTATATCAGTGTCTCGACATCTCGATAGGACATCTGATATATAGGCCAGAATTTCAATTGGTATCAGAGCTTGCACCCTTTTTGGTTCTGGGTGAGATTCAGGGAAGGTACTTTCTGGTACAATGGACAAGGATGGAGGATTTCTGAACAAACCACCTCTGCTTGATGGTTCCAACTATGACTATTGGAAACCAAGGATGATAGCTTTCATCAAATCCATGGATGATCAAGCATGGAAAGTTGTTATCAAAGGATGGGAGCCCCCTAAGGTTAAAGATGAAAAAGGTACCCCTACTGATGTGGTGAAAGAAGAGGAAGACTAGGATGATGCAGATTACAAAGGGTCCGTAGGGAATTCCAAAGCCATGAATGCATTGTTCAATGGTGTTAACAAGAATATCTTCAGGTTGATTGAACACTGCACCATTGCTAAAGAGGCATGGGAGGTCTTGAAGGTTGCTCATGAAGGGACTTCAAAGGTGAAGATGTCAAAGCTTCAGGTTCTCACTAGCAAGTTTGAGAGTTTGAAGATGAAAGAGGATGAGAGCATTCATGATTTTCATATGAATATCATTGAGATAGCAAATGCCTCAAGTGCTTTAGGAGAAAAGATGTCTGACAGCAAGCTGGTCAGGAAGATACTCAGGTCTCTACCTAAGAGATTTGATATGAAGGTCACTGCTATAGAGGAAGCTCAAGACATTGACAAGATGAAGGTGGTTGAGCTTATGGGATCACTCCAAACTTTTGAGTTAGGATTCAGTGAAAAAGCTGAAAAGAAGAAGAGTATAGCATTTGTGTCGAATGCTAATGACTCAGATGATGAAGGAAAACTGGTCAAAGATGAAGATGTGTCCAAAGAGCTATTGTTGCTTGGAAGACAATTTAATAAAGTGTTGAAAAGGATGGAGTGGAAGTCAAAAGAAAATTCTCAGAACAAGTCACTCGACGTCAGTAAGAACCAGGATGGAGGCAGAAGATCCAGAACTGAAGAAAACTCCAATCAAGGGAAGAGAGTTTAGTGCTTTGAATGTGAGGGATATGGGCACATAAAGACTGAGTGTCCCACGTATCTCAAAAGGCAGAAGAAGGGCCTATCTGTGTCTTGGTCAGAAGGAGAGTCTGAGAGTGATGTTGAAAAAGAATCAGCAAAATTGGTGACTGCTTTGACTGGATCTGTAAGGCTGATGGAGAAACTACTTGTGAATCTGACTCTGACAAAGAATCCTATGTTGGAGAACTCACTAAGGAAGAAGTATTCACAGGGTTTTCAGAATTATGTATCAAGAATGAAGAAAGGTGTCAGATAATATTGGAACAGAAGATTCTGATAGCTCAGCTAGAAGCTGAGAAGGAAGAACATCTATCAACCATTGCTGATCTGAAGGAAGAGGTTGAATGGCAAAAGTCAAAACTTGACAATATGACCAAATCTATAAGGATGTTGAACAATGGTACCACGTAGCTGGATGAGATCCATCAGAATGGGAAAGAAGCTGGGAATGTGCAAGGCCTTGGTTTTAACAATCAAGCAGAGACTTCCAAGAAGCCTGTATTGGAGTTTGTTCCTCAGAAAATAAAGCAAGAAGTGGGGATGTCAAATCACATGTTTCAACATCAGATGAAGCATCAGAAAAGCGTTTGTAGATCAAAGTATAAACCATGGAGATGCCATTACTGTGGAAAGATTGGTCACTTAAAGTCCTTTTGCTACAAGCTGCACGGTTATCCCAAAACTGCTCAGCAACAAAATAAAGGACAGGGTTGGGGTAAAGTGAAGAGAAGATGGATTCCTAGACAAATGATGGCTGGTCTCATAGCACATACCTCTCTTAGAGCATCTGTAAGAGAAGATTGGTACTTTGACAGTGGTTGTTCAAGACACATGACTGGTGTGAAGAAGTTCTTGTCAGATATCAGGCCTCACTCCACCAATTATGTCACCTTTGGGGATGGATCAAAGGGGGAATAAAAGGGGTTGGAAAGCTGGACTACACAGGACAACCAAATCTGGATCGTGTTCTATTTGTCAAAGGGCTGACCGCAAATTTAATCAGTATAAGCCAATTGTGTGATGTAGGCCTCAAAGTAAATTTCACCAAATCTGAATTTCTAGTAACCAATGAGAAAGATGAAGTTGTTATGAAGGGAACCAGGTCTAAGGATAACTGCTATCTGTGGAATCCTCAAGAACCTAAAAGTTTGTCTACGTGCTTGATGTCAAAGGAAGATGAAACCAAACTGTGGCATCAGAAATTGGGTCATTTACACCTGAAAGGGATGAAGAAAGTTATGTCAAGTGAAGCTGTTAGAGGTATTCCCAAGCTGAAGATTGATGAGGATAAAATATGTGGTGAATGTCAAGTTGGGAAGCAAACAAGGGTGTCACACAAGAGGCTTCAACATCTTACCACAACTTCTAGAGTTCTGGAACTTCTTCACATGGACTTAATGGGACCTATGCAGGTTGAAAGTCTTGGTGGGAAGAAGTATGCCTATGTTGTAGTAGATGATTACTCCAGGTTCACTTGGATAAGTTTCATCAGAGAAAGGTCTGAAGTATTTGCAGCCTTCAAAGAGTTGTGTCAAAGGATTCAACGGGAAAAGGATTGTGGTGTTGTTCGAATCAGAAGTGACCATGGGAAAGAGTTCGAAAATAGCAGGTTTGAAGAGTTTTGCTTATCTGAGGGAATCACTCATGAATTCTCATCACCAATCACTCCTCGGCAGAATGGTGTGGTGGAACGCAAGAACAGGACTATACAAGAGTGTGCAAGAGTCATGATTCATGCCAAAAAGCTTCCATATCATTTTTGGGCTGAAGCCATGAATATTGCTTGCTATATACACAATAGGGTGACTATCAGATCAGGTACTTCTGTCACTCTTTATGAGCTATGGAAAGGTAGAAAGCCAAATGTGAAGTATTTCCATGTGTTTGGGAGTAAGTGTTATATCTTGGCGGATCGTGAGCAGAGGCGAAAGATGGATCCTAAGAGTGAGGAAGGAATATTTTTGGGATACTCTACAATCAGTAAAGCATATAGGGTATTTAATTCCAGAACTAAGGTGAAGATGGAATCCATAAATGTGGTGGTTGATGACTCTGGCAAAGACGGAGATGTCCCAGATGATGTTGGAGCATGCCTTCCCATGAACAATGAAATCTCCCAAGACATTGAGTCTGTAGAAGATAATGCTCAAGAAACCGACACTAGACCTGAGAATGAAGAGGTAGAGGATGCTAACAGGGGACCCTCTATAAGGATTCAAAAGGATCACCCTAAGGAATTGATTATTGGAAATCTGAATGAAGGTGTAAGAACCAGAACGAGGGAGACTGTGTCAAATGCATGCTTTGTTTCAAATATTGAACCAAAGAATGTCAAAGAAGCATTGACAGATGAGTTCTGGATAAGTGTTATGCAAGATGAACTTTGTCAATTCAAAAGGAATGAAGTCTGGGAACTGGTACCACGACCCGCAGGAATAAATGTGATTGGAACAAAATGGGTTTATAAGAATAAGTCTAATGAACAAGGAGTTGTTACCAGGAACAAAGCCAGATTAGTTGCTCAAGGATACACATGGATTAAAGGAGTAGACTTCGATGAAACATTTGCTCCTGTGGCTCGATTGGAATCCATCAGATTGCTGCTAGGAGTGGCATGTTTGTTGAAATTCAGATTGTTTCAAATGGATGTCAAGAGTGCCTTTCTGAATGGCTATCTTAATGAGGAAGTCTATGTTGAGCAGCCTAAAGGGTTTGTGGATCCAAATTTTCCTGATCATGTTTTCAAGCTGAAGAAGGCTTTGTATGGCCTGAAACAAGCTCTACGAGCTTGGTATGAAAGACTGACTGAGTTCTTAGTCAACAATGGATACAGGAAGGGTGGCATTGATAAAACGCTTTTTGTCAAGGAAAAGGATGGGAAACTAATGATTGCTCAGATTTATGTAGATGATATTGTGTTTGGTGGGATGTCGGATGAAATGGTCCAACATTTTGTCAACCAAATGCAATCTGAATTTGAGATGAGCTTGGTAGGTGAATTGACCTACTTCCTTGGATTACAAGTCAAGCAGATGGAAGATTCCATTTTTATCTGTCAGAGCAAATATGCGAGGAACATTGTGAAGAAGTTTGGACTGGATAATGCCAAGCATAAGAGAACTCCCGCCTACTCACTTAAAGTTATCCAAAGATGAAAAGGGAGTGAATGTTGAACAAAGTATGTACAGAAGTATGATTGGCAGTCTGCTGTATCTTACAGCAAGTAGGGCAGACATAACATTTGTTGTTGGTGTGTGTGCAAGATATCAAGCAGAACCCAAGGTCAGTCACATCAATCAAGTTAAGAGAATTCTTAAGTATGTGAGTGGTACATGTGATTATGGGTTGTTGTACTCCCATGACTCAAGTCCCATTTTAGTAGGTTACTGTGATGTTGATTGGGCTGGAAGTCATGATGATAGAAACAGCACCTCTGGAGGATGTTTCTTTTTGGGAAATAATCTTATTTCATGGTTTAGTAAGAAGCAAAATTCTGTATCTCTTTCTACTGCTGAAGCTGAGTACATAGCAGCTGGTAGTAGTTGCGCTCAACTGGTATGGATGAAGCAGATGTTGTCTGAGTATAATGTCACACAAGATGTCATGACATTATTTTGTGACAACCTGAGCGCTATTAATATTTCCAAAAATCTCATTCAACATAGCAGGACTAAGAACATTGATATCAGGCATCACTTCATCAGAGAACTTGTGGAGGAGAAAGTCATGACTCTTGAGCATGTGAGCACAGAAAATCAGCTTGCTGACATATTTACCAAGGCTCTGGATGCAATTCAGTTTGAAAACCTGAGGAGCAGACTTGGGGTTTGCATTCATGAAGAACTATAGCAATTAATGTTCCTTCTGGCTGCCAGATTGGAAAGTTTAAAGGAGGTTCTGGTAGTGCAGTGTGTGAATGGAGGGAAAATGCTGAAGTTTGAGCATGACACTTGGTCATGTGATGTAGTGTGCATCTACTCTCTGATGCTGTTTATTCTGGTTTATGATTTGACCATTTCTCAAATATTAATAACTGTTCTACTTAACTTTGTCATATTTATGGCTAAAAAGGGGGAGTAGTATGTTTGTGTGTGGTGTGCTTGTGCTGCTGCAGTAGTTGAGCGGGAGATTGTGGAATGTTGCTGCAGTTGAGGGGGAGTTTTGCTATGCTGCTATGATGTGTTGTATGCTGTGCTGTGTGTTGTACGCAGTTGAAGGGGAGTGCTGTTATGCTGGATTTTTTTGCTGTTGGTAACTGTTGGTGTTTTCGCTGCTGTCTGATATGGATGTTTTTTTGTGCTTCTTTGCAAGTTTTTTTTTTGGTGTGTAGTTTTAGCCAAAATAAGCCAATGGGGGAGATTGTTATTTCTTTGATTCTGTGGTTGGCATTTATTTTGCTAAAACTATTCTAGCAGCAAGATGTTGAAACATGACGTTCTAATTTGCTGCATTCAACATGTCGAATGAAGATGTCCCATACCTGCTCATAGGACATCGCGTCTGGATTCAGTTTTTAAAGCAGATTCTGTTGCTGTGAATTGTTACTAAATATTCTGTGTGTTATTTCTGTGCTTTTGTGGTTGGCATTTATTTTGCTAAAACTATTATAGCAGCAAGATGTTGAATCTTAATGTTCTGAGTGGCTGCTTTCAACATGTCGAATGAAGATGTTCCATGACTGCTCATAGGACATCGCGCTGTGAAGTCAGTTCTAATGCAGATTCTATTACTATGATTTTTTACTGAATATTCTGTGAATATTTGGTTATCCTATGTGGCATCCAAAGCATTTTTGGATTGTGGTTATTTGTTGGTTTTCGGATTTGCTGCTGTTTCTAATTATGGAGACATAATAGGAAACTTTGGATTGAAGACCTATTTTGTTGGAGTTATTTTTGCAGATTTGTGAGCAGTCTAATTGCTGCGTTTTTGAAGCCCAATTCAGTCCAGATTAATAGCTATAAATAGACTGATGTAAACCTAGTTTTAGGTGTCGAACTTACATGTATTTTTAGGGTTGTGTGCTTGTATTTTGTGAGCCTAGCTGGTATCTTATGATAACAGTATAAGGACTGTAGTGTAAGTTGTGTAAGGTTGCTCATAAGCTTTTAAGCATTGAGTGGATGTGTGTTAATTCTCATAAGTTGTGAAGTATTGAGAATTTGTGTTTCGACCATTGTTACTTGTCTTGTAAGGAACCAGTCACGGGTTGTGATTGAAGAGGGATTTGAGGAGGGCCTCATACCTAGGGGAGTCTTAGGTAGAAGTCATAGGAAGGGTAGTGATTAAGTGAGCTTATTGAACTGGGTGTGGTTATCAGTGAATTGATACTATTGAATATGGATTTAAACCCCTGCTTGGTAGCCCCCAGATGTACGATAGTTAGATCCGAACTGGGTTAACAATTTCTGGTGTTCTTTACATTTTCTGCACACTATTGTATTGAACTTGTTCATTATAGTCGTATATCAGTGTCTCGACATCTCGATAGGACATCTGATATATAGGCCAGAATTTCAATTGGTATCAGAGCTTGCACCCTTTTTGGTTCTGGGTGAGATTCAGGGAAGGTACTTTCTGGTACAATGGACAAGGATGGAGGATTTCTGAACAAACCACCTCTGCTTGATGGTTCCAACTATGACTATTGGAAACCAAGGATGATAGCTTTCATCAAATCCATGGATGATCAAGCATGGAAAGTTGTTATCAAAGGATGGGAGCCCCCTAAGGTTAAAGATGAAAAAGGTACCCCTACTGATGTGGTGAAGCAAGAGGAAGACTGGGATGATGCAGATTACAAAGGGTCCTTAGGGAATTCCAAAGCCATGAATGCATTTTTCAATGGTGTTAACAAGAATATCTTCAGGTTGATTGAACACTGCACCATTGCTAAAGAGGCATGGGAGGTCTTGAAGGTTGCTCATGAAGGGACTTCAAAGGTGAAGACGTCAAAGCTTCAGCTTCTCACTAGCAAGTTTGAGAGTTTGAAGATGAAAGAGGATGAGAGCATTCATGATTTTCATATGAATATCATTGAGATAGAAAATGCCTCAAGTGCTTTAGGAGAAAAGATGTCTGACAGCAAGCTGGTCAGGAAGATTCTCAGGTCTCTACCTAAGAGATTTGATATGAAGGTCACTGCTATAGAGGAAGCTCAGGACATTGACAAGATGAAGGTGGATGAGCTTATGGGATCACTCGAAACTTTTTAGTTAGGATTCAGTGAAAAAGCTGAAAAGAAGAAGAGTATAGCATTTGTGTCGAATGCTGATGACTCAGATGATGAAGGAAAACTGGTCAAAGATGAAGATGTGTCCAAAGAGCTAGTGTTGCTTGGAAGACAATTTAATAAAGTGTTGAAAATGATGGACTGGAAGTCAAGAGAAAATGCTCAGAACAAGTCACTCGACGTCAGTAAGAACCAGGATGGAGGCAGAAATCCAGAACTGAAGAATACTCCAATCAAGGGAAGAGAGTTCAGTGCTTTGAATGTGAGGGATATGGGCACATAAAGACTGAGTGTCCCACGTATCTCAAAAGGCAGAAGAAGGTCATATCTATGTCTTGGTCAGAAGGAGAGTCTGAGAGTGATGTTGAAGAAGAATCAGCAAAATTGGTGACTGCTTTGACTGGAATTTGTAAGGCTGATGGAGAAACTACTTGTGAATCTGACTCTGACCAAGAATCCTATGTTGGAGAACTCACTAAGGAAGAAGTATTTACAGGGTTTTCAGAATTATGTATCAAGAATGAAGAAATGTGTCAGATAATATTGGAACAGAAGATTCTGATAGCTCAACTAGAAGCTGAGAAGGATGAACATCTATCAACCATTGCTGATCTGAAGGAAGAGGTTGAATGGAAAAAGTCAAAACTTGACAATATGACCAAATCTATAAGGATGCTGAACAATGGTACCACGCAGCTGGATGAGATCCTTCAGAATGGGAAAGAAACTGGGATTGTGCAAGGCCTTGGTTTTAACAATCAAGCAAAGACTTCCAAGAAGCCTGTATTGAAGTTTGTTCCTCAGAAAATAAAGCAAGAAGTGGGGATGTCAAATCACATGTTTCAACATCAGATGAAGCATCAGAAAAGCGTTTGTAGATCAAAGTATAAACCATGGAGGTGCCAATACTGTGGAAAGATTGGTCACTTAAAGTCCTTTTGCTACAAGCTGCACGGTTATCCCAAAACTGCTCAGCAACAAAATAAAGGACAGAGTTGGGGTAAAGTGAAGAGAAGATGGATTCCTAGACAAATGATGGCTGGTCTCATAGCACATACCTCTCTTAGAGCATCTGCAAGAGAAGATTGGTACTTTGACAGTGGTTGTTCAAGACACATGACTGGTGTGAAGAAGTTCTTGTCAGATATCAGGCCTCACTCCACCAATTATGTCACCTTTGGGGATGGATCAAAGGGGGGAATAAAAGGGGTTGGAAAGCTGGACTACACAGGACAACCAAATCTGGATCGTGTTCTATTTGTCAAAGGGCTGACCGCAAATTTAATCAGTATAAGCCAATTGTGTGATGTAGGCCTCAAAGTAAATTTCACCAAATCTGAATTTCTAGTAACCAATGAGAAAGATGAAGTTGTTATGAAGGGAACCAGGTCTAAGGATAACTGCTATCTGTGGAATCCTCAAGAACCTGAAAGTTTGTCTACGTGCTTGATGTCAAAGGAAGATGAAACCAAACTGTGGCATCAGAAATTGGGTCATTTACACCTGAAAGGGATGAAGAAAGTTATGTCAAGTGAAGCTGTTAGAGGTATTCCCAAGCTGAAGATTGATGAGGATAAAATATGTGGTGAATGTCAAGTTGGGAAGCAAACAAGGGTGTCACACAAGAGGCTTCAACATCTTACCACAACTTCTAGAGTTCTGGAACTTCTTCACATGGACTTAATGGGACCTATGCAGGTTGAAAGTCTTGGTGGGAAGAAGTATGCCTATGTTGTAGTAGATGATTACTCCATGTTCACTTGGATAAGTTTCATCAGAGAAAAGTCTGAAGTATTTGCAGCCTTCAAAGAGTTGTGTCAAAGGATTCAACGGGAAAAGGATTGTGGTGTTGTTCGAATCAGAAGTGACCATGGGAAAGAGTTCGAAAATAGCAGGTTTGAAGAGTTTTGCTTATCTGAGGGAATCACTCATGAATTCTCATCACCAATCACTCCTCGGCAGAATGGTGTGGTGGAACGCAAGAACAGGACTATACAAGAGTGTGCAAGAGTCATGATTCATGCCAAAAAGCTTCCATATCATTTTTGGGCTGAAGCCATGAATACTGCTTGCTATATACACAATAGGGTGACTATCAGATCAGGTACTTCTGTCACTCTTTATGAGTTATGGAAAGGTAGAAAGCCAAATGTGAAGTATTTCCATGTGTTTGGGAGTAAGTGTTATATCTTGGCGGATCGTGAGCAGAGGCGAAAGATGGATCCTAAGAGTGAGGAAGGAATATTTTTGGGATACTCTACAATCAGTAAAGCATATAGGGTATTTAATTCCAGAACTAAGGTGAAGATGGAATCCATAAATGTGGTGGTTGATGACTCTGGCAAAGACGAAGATGTCCCAGATGATGTTGGAGCATGCCTTCCCATGAACAATGAAATCTCCCAAGACATTGAGTCTGTAGAAGATAATGCTCAAGAAACCGACACTAGACCTGAGAATGAAGAGGTAGAGGATGCTAACAGGGGACCCTCTATAAGGATTCAAAAGGATCACCCTAAGGAATTGATTATTGGAAATCTGAATGAAGGTGTAAGAACCAGAACGAGGGAGACTGTGTCAAATGCATGCTTTGTTTCAAATATTGAACCAAAGAATGTCAAAGAAGCATTGACAGATGAGTTCTGGATAAGTGTTATGCAAGATGAACTTTGTCAATTCAAAAGGAATGAAGTCTGGGAACTGGTACCACGACCCGCAGGAACAAATGTGATTGGAACAAAATGGGTTTATAAGAATAAGTCTAATGAACAAGGAGTTGTTACCAGGAACAAAGCCAGATTAGTTGCTCAAGGATACACACGGATTAAAGGAGTAGACTTCGATGAAACATTTGCTCCTGTGGCTCGATTGGAATCCATCAGATTGCTGCTAGGAGTGGCATGTTTGTTGAAATTCAGATTGTTTCAAATGGATGTCAAGAGTGCCTTTCTGAATGGCTATCTTAATGAGGAAGTCTATGTTGAGCAACCTAAAGGGTTTGTGGATCCAAATTTTCCTGATCATGTTTTCAAGCTGAAGAAGGCTTTGTATGGCCTGAAACAAGCTCTACGAGCTTGGTATGAAAGACTGACTGAGTTCTTAGTCAACAATGGATACAGGAAGGGTGGCATTGATAAAACGCTTTTTGTCAAGGAAAAGGATGGGAAACTAATGATTGCTCAGATTTATGTAGATGATATTGTGTTTGGTGGGATGTCGGATGAAATGGTCCAACATTTTGTCAACCAAATGCAATCTGAATTTGAGATGAGCTTGGTAGGTGAATTGACCTACTTCCTTGGATTACAAGTCAAGCAGATGGAAGATTCCATTTTTATCTGTCAGAGCAAATATGCGAGGAACATTGTGAAGAAGTTTGGACTGGATAATGCCAAGCATAAGAGAACTCCCGCTCCTACTCACTTGAAGTTATCCAAAGATGAAAAGGGAGTGAATGTTGAACAAAGTCTGTACAGAAGTATGATTGGCAGTCTGCTGTATCTTACAGCAAGTAGGGCAGACATAACATTTGTTGTTGGTGTGTGTGCAAGATATCAAGCAGAACCCAAGGTCAGTCACATCAATCAAGTTAAGAGAATTCTTAAGTATGTGAGTGGTACATGTGATTATGGGTTGTTGTACTCCCATGACTCAAGTCCCATTTTAGTAGGTTACTGTGATGCTGATTGGGCTGGAAGTGCTGATGATAGAAAGAGCACCTCTGGAGGATGTTTCTTTTTGGGAAATAATCTTATTTCATGGTTTAGTAAGAAGCAAAATTCTGTATCTCTTTCTACTGCTGAAGCTGAGTACATAGCAGCTGGTAGTAGTTGCGCTCAACTGGTATGGATGAAGCAGATGTTGTCTGAGTATAATGTCACACAAGATGTCATGACATTATTTTGTGACAACCTGAGCGCTATTAATATTTCCAAAAATCTCATTCAACATAGCAGGACTAAGCACATTGATATCAGGCATCACTTCATCAGAGAACTTGTGGAGGACAAAGTCATGACTCTTGAGCATGTGAGCACAGAAAATCAGCTTGCTGACATATTTACCAAGGCTCTGGATGCAATTCAGTTTGAAAACCTGAGGAGCAGACTTGGGGTTTGCATTCATGAAGAACTATAGCAATTAATGTTCCTTCTGGCTGCCAGATTGGAAAGTTTAAAGGAGGTTCTGGTAGTGCAGTGTGTGAATGGAGGGAAAATGCTGAAGTTTGAGCATGACACTTGGTCATGTGATGTAGTGTGCATCTACTCTCTGATGTTGTTTATTCTGGTTTATGATTTGACCATTTCTCAAATATTAATAACTGTTCTACTTAACTTTGTCATATTTATGGCTAAAAAGGGGGAGTAGTATGTTTGTGTGTGGTGTGCTTGTGCTGCTGCAGTAGTTGAGCGGGAGATTGTCGAATGTTGCTGCAGTTGAGGGGGAGTTTTGCTATGCTGCTATGATGTGTTGTATGCTGTGCTGTGTGTTGTACGCAGTTGAAGGGGAGTGCTGTTATGCTGGATTTTTTTGCTGTTGGTAACTGTTGGTGTTTTCGCTGCTGTCTGATATGGATGTTTTTTTGTGCTTCTTTGCAAGTTTTTTTTTTGGTGTGTAGTTTTAGCCAAAATAAGCCAATGGGGGAGATTGTTATTTCTTTGATTCTGTGGTTGGCATTTATTTTGCTAAAACTATTCTAGCAGCAAGATGTTGAAACATGATGTTCTAATTTGCTGCATTCAACATGTCGAATGAAGATGTCCCATACCTGCTCATAGGACATCGCGTCTGGATTCAGTTTTTAAAGCAGATTCTGTTGCTGTGAATTGTTACTAAATATTCTGTGTGTTATTTCTGTGCTTTTGTGGTTGGCATTTATTTTGCTAAAACTATTATAGCAGCAAGATGTTGAATCTTAATGTTCTGAGTGGCTGCTTTCAACATGTCGAATGAAGATGTTCCATGACTGCTCATAGGACATCGCGCTGTGAAGTCAGTTCTAATGCAGATTCTATTACTATGATTTTTTACTGAATATTCTGTGAAAATTTGGTTATCCTATGTGGCATCCAAAGCATTTTTGGATTGTGGTTATTTGTTGGTTTTCGGATTTGCTGCTGTTTCTAATTATGGAGACATAATAGGAAACTTTGGATTGAAGACCTATTTTGTTGGAGTTATTTTTGCAGATTTGTGAGCAGTCTAATTGCTGCGTTTTTGAAGCCCAATTCAGTCCAGATTAATAGCTATAAATAGACTGATGTAAACCTAGTTTTAGGTGTCGAACTTACATGTATTTTTAGGGTTGTGTGCTTGTATTTTGTGAGCCTAGCTGGTATCTTATGATAACAGTATAAGGACTGTAGTGTAAGTTGTGTAAGGTTGCTCATAAGCTTTTAAGCATTGAGTGGATGTGTGTTAATTCTCATAAGATGTGAAGTATTGAGAATTTGTGTTTCGACCATTGTTACTTGTCTTGTAAGGAACCAGTCACGGGTTGTGATTGAAGAGGGATTTGAGGAGGGCCTCATACCTAGGGGAGTCTTAGGTAGAAGTCATAGGAAGGGTAGTGATTAAGTGAGCTTATTGAACCGGGTGTGGTTATCAGTGAATTGATACTATTGAATATGGATTTAAACCCCTGCTTGGTAGCCCCCAGATGTAGGATAGTTAGATCCGAACTGGGTTAACAATTTCTGGTGTTCTTTACATTTTCTGCACACTATTGTATTGAACTTGTTCATTATAGTCGTATAACAGTGTCTCGACATCTCGATAGGACATCTGATATATAGGCCAGAATTTCAATTGGTATCAGAGCTTGCACCCTTTTTGGTTCTGGGTGAGATTCAGGGAAGGTACTTTCTGGTACAATGGACAAGGATGGAGGATTTCTGAACAAACCACCTCTGCTTGATGGTTCCAACTATGACTATTGGAAACCAAGGATGATAGCTTTCATCAAATCCATGGATGATCAAGCATGGAAAGTTGTTATCAAAGGATGGGAGCCCCCTAAGGTTAAAGATGAAAAAGGTACCCCTACTGATGTGGTGAAGCAAGAGGAAGACTGGGATGATGCAGATTACAAAGGGTCCTTAGGGAATTCCAAAGCCACGAATGCATTTTTCAATGGTGTTAACAAGAATATCTTCAGGTTGATTGAACACTGCACCATTGCTAAAGAGGCATGGGAGGTCTTGAAGGTTGCTCATGAAGGGACTTCAAAGGTAAAGATGTCAAAGCTTCAGCTTCTCACTAGCAAGTTTGAGAGTTTGAAGATGAAAGAGGATGAGAGCATTCATGATTTTCATATGAATATCATTGAGATAGCAAATGCCTCAAGTGCTTTAGGAGAAAAGATGTCTGACAGCAAGCTGGTCAGGAAGATTCTCAGGTCTCTACCTAAGAGATTTGATATGAAGGTCACTGCTATAGAGGAAGCTCAGGACATTGACAAGATGAAGGTGGATGAGCTTATGGGATCACTCGAAACTTTTTAGTTAGGATTCAGTGAAAAAGCTGAAAAGAAGAAGAGTATAGCATTTGTGTCGAATGCTGATGACTCAGATGATGAAGGAAAACTGGTCAAAGATGAAGATGTGTCCAAAGAGCTAGTGTTGCTTGGAAGACAATTTAATAAAGTGTTGAAAATGATGGACTGGAAGTCAAGAGAAAATGTTCAGAACAAGTCACTCGACGTCAGTAAGAACCAGGATGGAGGCAGAAATCCAGAACTGAAGAATACTCCAATCAAGGGAAGAGAGTTCAGTGCTTTGAATGTGAGGGATATGGGCACATAAAGACTGAGTGTCCCACGTATCTCAAAAGGCAGAAGAAGGGCATATCTATGTCTTGGTCAGAAGGAGAGTCTGAGAGTGATGTTGAAGAAGAATCAGCAAAATTGGTGACTGCTTTGACTGGAATTTGTAAGGCTGATGGAGAAACTACTTGTGAATCTGACTCTGACCAAGAATCCTATGTTGGAGAACTCACTAAGGAAGAAGTATTTACAGGGTTTTCAGAATTATGTATCAAGAATGAAGAAATGTGTCAGATAATATTGGAACAGAAGATTCTGATAGCTCAACTAGAAGCTGAGAAGGATGAACATCTATCAACCATTGCTGATCTGAAGGAAGAGGTTGAATGGCAAAAGTCAAAACTTGACAATATGACCAAATCTATAAGGATGCTGAACAATGGTACCACGCAGCTGGATGAGATCCTTCAGAATGGGAAAGAAACTGGGATTGTGCAAGGCCTTGGTTTTAACAATCAAGCAGAGACTTCCAAGAAGCCTGTATTGAAGTTTGTTCCTCAGAAAATAAAGCAAGAAGTGGGGATGTCAAATCACATGTTTCAACATCAGATGAAGCATCAGAAAAGCGTTTGTAGATCAAAGTATAAACCATGGAGATGCCATTACTGTGGAAAGATTGGTCACTTAAAGTCCTTTTGCTACAAGCTGCACGGTTATCCCAAAACTGCTCAGCAACAAAATAAAGGACAGAGTTGGGGTAAAGTGAAGAGAAGATGGATTCCTAGACAAATGATGGCTGGTCTCATAGCACATACCTCTCTTAGAGCATCTGCAAGAGAAGATTGGTACTTTGACAGTGGTTGTTCAAGACACATGACTAGTGTGAAGAAGTTCTTGTCAGATATCAGGCCTCACTCCACCAATTATGTCACCTTTGGGGATGGATCAAAGGGGGGAGTAAAAGGGGTTGGAAAGCTGGACTACACAGGACAACCAAATCTGGATCGTGTTCTATTTGTCAAAGGGCTGACCGCAAATTTAATCAGTATAAGCCAATTGTGTGATGTAGGCCTTAAAGTAAATTTCACCAAATCTGAATTTCTAGTAACCAATGAGAAAGATGAAGTTGTTATGAAGGGAACCAGGTCTAAGGATAACTGCTATCTGTGGAATCCTCAAGAACCTGAAAGTTTGTCTACGTGCTTGATGTCAAAGGAAGATGAAACCAAACTGTGGCATCAGAAATTGGGTCATTTACACCTGAAAGGGATGAAGAAAGTTATGTCAAGTGAAGCTGTTAGAGGTATTCCCAAGCTGAAGATTGATGAGGATAAAATATGTGGTGAATGTCAAGTTAGGAAGCAAACAAGGGTGTCACACAAGAGGCTTCAACATCTTACCACAACTTCTAGAGTTCTGGAACTTCTTCACATGGACTTAATGGGACCTATGCAGGTTGAAAGTCTTGGTGGGAAGAAGTATGCCTATGTTGTAGTAGATTATTACTCCATGTTCACTTGGATAAGTTTCATCAGAGAAAAGTCTGAAGTATTTGCAGCCTTCAAAGAGTTGTGTCAAAGGATTCAACGGGAAAAGGATTGTGGTGTTGTTCGAATCAGAAGTGACCATGGGAAAGAGTTCGAAAATAGCAGGTTTGAAGAGTTTTGCTTATCTGAGGGAATCACTCATGAATTCTCATCACCAATCACTCCTCGGCGGAATGGTGTGGTGGAACGCAAGAACAGGACTATACAAGAGTGTGCAAGAGTCATGATTCATGCCAAAAAGCTTCCATATCATTTTTGGGCTGAAGCCATGAATACTGCTTGCTATATACACAATAGGGTGACTATCAGATCAGGTACTTCTGTCACTCTTTATGAGTTATGGAAAGGTAGAAAGCCAAATGTGAAGTATTTCCATGTGTTTGGGAGTAAGTGTTATATCTTGGCGGATCGTGAGCAGAGGCGAAAGATGGATCCTAAGAGTGAGGAAGGAATATTTTTGGGATACTCTACAATCAGTAAAGCATATAGGGTATTTAATTCCAGAACTAAGGTGAAGATGGAATCCATAAATGTGGTGGTTGATGACTCTGGCAAAGACGAAGATGTCCCAGATGATGTTGGAGCATGCCTTCCCATGAACAATGAAATCTCCCAAGACATTGAGTCTGTAGAAGATAATGCTCAAGAAACCGACACTAGACCTGAGAATGAAGAGGTAGAGGATGCTAACAGGGGACCCTCTATAAGGATTCAAAAGGATCACCCTAAGGAATTGATTATTGGAAATCTGAATGAAGGTGTAAGAACCAGAACGAGGGAGACTGTGTCAAATGCATGCTTTGTTTCAAATATTGAACCAAAGAATGTCAAAGAAGCATTGACAGATGAGTTCTGGATAAGTGTTATGCAAGATGAACTTTGTCAATTCAAAAGGAATGAAGTCTGGGAACTGGTACCACGACCCGCAGGAACAAATGTGATTGGAACAAAATGGGTTTATAAGAATAAGTCTAATGAACAAGGAGTTGTTACCAGGAACAAAGCCAGATTAGTTGCTCAAGGATACACACGGATTAAAGGAGTAGACTTCGATGAAACATTTGCTCCTGTGGCTCGATTGGAATCCATCAGATTGCTGCTAGGAGTGGCATGTTTGTTGAAATTCAGATTGTTTCAAATGGATGTCAAGAGTGCCTTTCTGAATGGCTATCTTAATGAGGAAGTCTATGTTGAGCAACCTAAAGGGTTTGTGGATCCAAATTTTCCTGATCATGTTTTCAAGCTGAAGAAGGCTTTGTATGGCCTGAAACAAGCTCTACGAGCTTGGTATGAAAGACTGACTGAGTTCTTAGTCAACAATGGATACAGGAAGGGTGGCATTGATAAAACGCTTTTTGTCAAGGAAAAGGATGGGAAACTAATGATTGCTCAGATTTATGTAGATGATATTGTGTTTGGTGGGATGTCGGATGAAATGGTCCAACATTTTGTCAACCAAATGCAATCTGAATTTGAGATGAGCTTGGTAGGTGAATTGACCTACTTCCTTGGATTACAAGTCAAGCAGATGGAAGATTCCATTTTTATCTGTCAGAGCAAATATGCGAGGAACATTGTGAAGAAGTTTGGACTGGATAATGCCAAGCATAAGAGAACTCCCGCTCCTACTCACTTGAAGTTATCCAAAGATGAAAAGGGAGTGAATGTTGAACAAAGTCTGTACAGAAGTATGATTGGCAGTCTGCTGTATCTTACAGCAAGTAGGGCAGACATAACATTTGTTGTTGGTGTGTGTGCAAGATATCAAGCAGAACCCAAGGTCAGTCACATCAATCAAGTTAAGAGAATTCTTAAGTATGTGAGTGGTACATGTGATTATGGGTTGTTGTACTCCCATGACTCAAGTCCCATTTTAGTAGGTTACTGTGATGCTGATTGGGCTGGAAGTGCTGATGATAGAAAGAGCACCTCTGGAGGATGTTTCTTTTTGGGAAATAATCTTATTTCATGGTTTAGTAAGAAGCAAAATTCTGTATCTCTTTCTACTGCTGAAGCTGAGTACATAGCAGCTGGTAGTAGTTGCGCTCAACTGGTATGGATGAAGCAGATGTTGTCTGAGTATAATGTCACACAAGATGTCATGACATTATTTTGTGACAACCTGAGCGCTATTAATATTTCCAAAAATCTCATTCAACATAGCAGGACTAAGCACATTGATATCAGGCATCACTTCATCAGAGAACTTGTGGAGGACAAAGTCATGACTCTTGAGCATGTGAGCACAGAAAATCAGCTTGCTGACATATTTACCAAGGCTCTGGATGCAATTCAGTTTGAAAACCTGAGGAGCAGACTTGGGGTTTGCATTCATGAAGAACTATAGCAATTAATGTTCCTTCTGGCTGCCAGATTGGAAAGTTTAAAGGAGGTTCTGGTAGTGCAGTGTGTGAATGGAGGGAAAATGCTGAAGTTTGAGCATGACACTTGGTCATGTGATGTAGTGTGCATCTACTCTCTGATGTTGTTTATTCTGGTTTATGATTTGACCATTTCTCAAATATTAATAACTGTTCTACTTAACTTTGTCATATTTATGGCTAAAAAGGGGGAGTAGTATGTTTGTGTGTGGTGTGCTTGTGCTGCTGCAGTAGTTGAGCGGGAGATTGTCGAATGTTGCTGCAGTTGAGGGGGAGTTTTGCTATGCTGCTATGATGTGTTGTATGCTGTGCTGTGTGTTGTACGCAGTTGAAGGGGAGTGCTGTTATGCTGGATTTTTTTGCTGTTGGTAACTGTTGGTGTTTTCGCTGCTGTCTGATATGGATGTTTTTTTGTGCTTCTTTGCAAGTTTTTTTTTTGGTGTGTAGTTTTAGCCAAAATAAGCCAATGGGGGAGATTGTTATTTCTTTGATTCTGTGGTTGGCATTTATTTTGCTAAAACTATTCTAGCAGCAAGATGTTGAAACATGATGTTCTAATTTGCTGCATTCAACATGTCGAATGAAGATGTCCCATACCTGCTCATAGGACATCGCGTCTGGATTCAGTTTTTAAAGCAGATTCTGTTGCTGTGAATTGTTACTAAATATTCTGTGTGTTATTTTTGTGCTTTTGTGGTTGGCATTTATTTTGCTAAAACTATTATAGCAGCAAGATGTTGAATCTTAATGTTCTGAGTGGCTGCTTTCAACATGTCGAATGAAGATGTTCCATGACTGCTCATAGGACATCGCGCTGTGAAGTCAGTTCTAATGCAGATTCTATTACTATGATTTTTTACTGAATATTCTGTGAATATTTGGTTATCCTATGTGGCATCCAAAGCATTTTTGGATTGTGGTTATTTGTTGGTTTTCGGATTTGCTGCTGTTTCTAATTATGGAGACATAATAGGAAACTTTGGATTGAAGACCTATTTTGTTGGAGTTATTTTTGCAGATTTGTGAGCAGTCTAATTGCTGCGTTTTTGAAGCCCAATTCAGTCCAGATTAATAGCTATAAATAGACTGATGTAAACCTAGTTTTAGGTGTCGAACTTACATGTATTTTTAGGGTTGTGTGCTTGTATTTTGTGAGCCTAGCTGGTATCTTATGATAACAGTATAAGGACTGTAGTGTAAGTTGTGTAAGGTTGCTCATAAGCTTTTAAGCATTGAGTGGATGTGTGTTAATTCTCATAAGCTGTGAAGTATTGAGAATTTGTGTTTCGACCATTGTTACTTGTCTTGTAAGGAACCAGTCACGGGTTGTGATTGAAGAGGGATTTGAGGAGGGCCTCATACCTAGGGGAGTCTTAGGTAGAAGTCATAGGAAGGGTAGTGATTAAGTGAGCTTATTGAACCGGGTGTGGTTATCAGTGAATTGATACTATTGAATATGGATTTAAACCCCTGCTTGGTAGCCCCCAGATGTAGGATAGTTAGATCCGAACTGGGTTAACAATTTCTGGTGTTCTTTACATTTTCTGCACACTATTGTATTGAACTTGTTCATTATAGTCGTATAACAGTGTCTCGACATCTCGATAGGACATCTGATATATAGGCCAGAATTTCAATTGGTATCAGAGCTTGCACCCTTTTTGGTTCTGGGTGAGATTCAGGGAAGGTACTTTCTGGTACAATGGACAAGGATGGAGGATTTCTGAACAAACCACCTCTGCTTGATGGTTCCAACTATGACTATTGGAAACCAAGGATGATAGCTTTCATCAAATCCATGGATGATCAAGCATGGAAAGTTGTTATCAAAGGATGGGAGCCCCCTAAGGTTAAAGATGAAAAAGGTACCCCTACTGATGTGGTGAAGCAAGAGGAAGACTGGGATGATGCAGATTACAAAGGGTCCTTAGGGAATTCCAAAGCCACGAATGCATTTTTCAATGGTGTTAACAAGAATATCTTCAGGTTGATTGAACACTGCACCATTGCTAAAGAGGCATGGGAGGTCTTGAAGGTTGCTCATGAAGGGACTTCAAAGGTAAAGATGTCAAAGCTTCAGCTTCTCACTAGCAAGTTTGAGAGTTTGAAGATGAAAGAGGATGAGAGCATTCATGATTTTCATATGAATATCATTGAGATAGCAAATGCCTCAAGTGCTTTAGGAGAAAAGATGTCTGACAGCAAGCTGGTCAGGAAGATTCTCAGGTCTCTACCTAAGAGATTTGATATGAAGGTCACTGCTATAGAGGAAGCTCAGGACATTGACAAGATGAAGGTGGATGAGCTTATGGGATCACTCGAAACTTTTTAGTTAGGATTCAGTGAAAAAGCTGAAAAGAAGAAGAGTATAGCATTTGTGTCGAATGCTGATGACTCAGATGATGAAGGAAAACTGGTCAAAGATGAAGATGTGTCCAAAGAGCTAGTGTTGCTTGGAAGACAATTTAATAAAGTGTTGAAAATGATGGACTGGAAGTCAAGAGAAAATGTTCAGAACAAGTCACTCGACGTCAGTAAGAACCAGGATGGAGGCAGAAATCCAGAACTGAAGAATACTCCAATCAAGGGAAGAGAGTTCAGTGCTTTGAATGTGAGGGATATGGGCACATAAAGACTGAGTGTCCCACGTATCTCAAAAGGCAGAAGAAGGGCATATCTATGTCTTGGTCAGAAGGAGAGTCTGAGAGTGATGTTGAAGAAGAATCAGCAAAATTGGTGACTGCTTTGACTGGAATTTGTAAGGCTGATGGAGAAACTACTTGTGAATCTGACTCTGACCAAGAATCCTATGTTGGAGAACTCACTAAGGAAGAAGTATTTACAGGGTTTTCAGAATTATGTATCAAGAATGAAGAAATGTGTCAGATAATATTGGAACAGAAGATTCTGATAGCTCAACTAGAAGCTGAGAAGGATGAACATCTATCAACCATTGCTGATCTGAAGGAAGAGGTTGAATGGCAAAAGTCAAAACTTGACAATATGACCAAATCTATAAGGATGCTGAACAATGGTACCACGCAGCTGGATGAGATCCTTCAGAATGGGAAAGAAACTGGGATTGTGCAAGGCCTTGGTTTTAACAATCAAGCAGAGACTTCCAAGAAGCCTGTATTGAAGTTTGTTCCTCAGAAAATAAAGCAAGAAGTGGGGATGTCAAATCACATGTTTCAACATCAGATGAAGCATCAGAAAAGCGTTTGTAGATCAAAGTATAAACCATGGAGATGCCATTACTGTGGAAAGATTGGTCACTTAAAGTCCTTTTGCTACAAGCTGCACGGTTATCCCAAAACTGCTCAGCAACAAAATAAAGGACAGAGTTGGGGTAAAGTGAAGAGAAGATGGATTCCTAGACAAATGATGGCTGGTCTCATAGCACATACCTCTCTTAGAGCATCTGCAAGAGAAGATTGGTACTTTGACAGTGGTTGTTCAAGACACATGACTAGTGTGAAGAAGTTCTTGTCAGATATCAGGCCTCACTCCACCAATTATGTCACCTTTGGGGATGGATCAAAGGGGGGAGTAAAAGGGGTTGGAAAGCTGGACTACACAGGACAACCAAATCTGGATCGTGTTCTATTTGTCAAAGGGCTGACCGCAAATTTAATCAGTATAAGCCAATTGTGTGATGTAGGCCTCAAAGTAAATTTCACCAAATCTGAATTTCTAGTAACCAATGAGAAAGATGAAGTTGTTATGAAGGGAACCAGGTCTAAGGATAACTGCTATCTGTGGAATCCTCAAGAACCTGAAAGTTTGTCTACGTGCTTGATGTCAAAGGAAGATGAAACCAAACTGTGGCATCAGAAATTGGGTCATTTACACCTGAAAGGGATGAAGAAAGTTATGTCAAGTGAAGCTGTTAGAGGTATTCCCAAGCTGAAGATTGATGAGGATAAAATATGTGGTGAATGTCAAGTTAGGAAGCAAACAAGGGTGTCACACAAGAGGCTTCAACATCTTACCACAACTTCTAGAGTTCTGGAACTTCTTCACATGGACTTAATGGGACCTATGCAGGTTGAAAGTCTTGGTGGGAAGAAGTATGCCTATGTTGTAGTAGATTATTACTCCATGTTCACTTGGATAAGTTTCATCAGAGAAAAGTCTGAAGTATTTGCAGCCTTCAAAGAGTTGTGTCAAAGGATTCAACGGGAAAAGGATTGTGGTGTTGTTCGAATCAGAAGTGACCATGGGAAAGAGTTCGAAAATAGCAGGTTTGAAGAGTTTTGCTTATCTGAGGGAATCACTCATGAATTCTCATCACCAATCACTCCTCGGCAGAATGGTGTGGTGGAACGCAAGAACAGGACTATACAAGAGTGTGCAAGAGTCATGATTCATGCCAAAAAGCTTCCATATCATTTTTGGGCTGAAGCCATGAATACTGCTTGCTATATACACAATAGGGTGACTATCAGATCAGGTACTTCTGTCACTCTTTATGAGTTATGGAAAGGTAGAAAGCCAAATGTGAAGTATTTCCATGTGTTTGGGAGTAAGTGTTATATCTTGGCGGATCGTGAGCAGAGGCGAAAGATGGATCCTAAGAGTGAGGAAGGAATATTTTTGGGATACTCTACAATCAGTAAAGCATATAGGGTATTTAATTCCAGAACTAAGGTGAAGATGGAATCCATAAATGTGGTGGTTGATGACTCTGGCAAAGACGAAGATGTCCCAGATGATGTTGGAGCATGCCTTCCCATGAACAATGAAATCTCCCAAGACATTGAGTCTGTAGAAGATAATGCTCAAGAAACCGACACTAGACCTGAGAATGAAGAGGTAGAGGATGCTAACAGGGGACCCTCTATAAGGATTCAAAAGGATCACCCTAAGGAATTGATTATTGGAAATCTGAATGAAGGTGTAAGAACCAGAACGAGGGAGACTGTGTCAAATGCATGCTTTGTTTCAAATATTGAACCAAAGAATGTCAAAGAAGCATTGACAGATGAGTTCTGGATAAGTGTTATGCAAGATGAACTTTGTCAATTCAAAAGGAATGAAGTCTGGGAACTGGTACCACGACCCGCAGGAACAAATGTGATTGGAACAAAATGGGTTTATAAGAATAAGTCTAATGAACAAGGAGTTGTTACCAGGAACAAAGCCAGATTAGTTGCTCAAGGATACACACGGATTAAAGGAGTAGACTTCGATGAAACATTTGCTCCTGTGGCTCGATTGGAATCCATCAGATTGCTGCTAGGAGTGGCATGTTTGTTGAAATTCAGATTGTTTCAAATGGATGTCAAGAGTGCCTTTCTGAATGGCTATCTTAATGAGGAAGTCTATGTTGAGCAACCTAAAGGGTTTGTGGATCCAAATTTTCCTGATCATGTTTTCAAGCTGAAGAAGGCTTTGTATGGCCTGAAACAAGCTCTACGAGCTTGGTATGAAAGACTGACTGAGTTCTTAGTCAACAATGGATACAGGAAGGGTGGCATTGATAAAACGCTTTTTGTCAAGGAAAAGGATGGGAAACTAATGATTGCTCAGATTTATGTAGATGATATTGTGTTTGGTGGGATGTCGGATGAAATGGTCCAACATTTTGTCAACCAAATGCAATCTGAATTTGAGATGAGCTTGGTAGGTGAATTGACCTACTTCCTTGGATTACAAGTCAAGCAGATGGAAGATTCCATTTTTATCTGTCAGAGCAAATATGCGAGGAACATTGTGAAGAAGTTTGGACTGGATAATGCCAAGCATAAGAGAACTCCCGCTCCTACTCACTTGAAGTTATCCAAAGATGAAAAGGGAGTGAATGTTGAACAAAGTCTGTACAGAAGTATGATTGGCAGTCTGCTGTATCTTACAGCAAGTAGGGCAGACATAACATTTGTTGTTGGTGTGTGTGCAAGATATCAAGCAGAACCCAAGGTCAGTCACATCAATCAAGTTAAGAGAATTCTTAAGTATGTGAGTGGTACATGTGATTATGGGTTGTTGTACTCCCATGACTCAAGTCCCATTTTAGTAGGTTACTGTGATGCTGATTGGGCTGGAAGTGCTGATGATAGAAAGAGCACCTCTGGAGGATGTTTCTTTTTGGGAAATAATCTTATTTCATGGTTTAGTAAGAAGCAAAATTCTGTATCTCTTTCTACTGCTGAAGCTGAGTACATAGCAGCTGGTAGTAGTTGCGCTCAACTGGTATGGATGAAGCAGATGTTGTCTGAGTATAATGTCACACAAGATGTCATGACATTATTTTGTGACAACCTGAGCGCTATTAATATTTCCAAAAATCTCATTCAACATAGCAGGACTAAGCACATTGATATCAGGCATCACTTCATCAGAGAACTTGTGGAGGACAAAGTCATGACTCTTGAGCATGTGAGCACAGAAAATCAGCTTGCTGACATATTTACCAAGGCTCTGGATGCAATTCAGTTTGAAAACCTGAGGAGCAGACTTGGGGTTTGCATTCATGAAGAACTATAGCAATTAATGTTCCTTCTGGCTGCCAGATTGGAAAGTTTAAAGGAGGTTCTGGTAGTGCAGTGTGTGAATGGAGGGAAAATGCTGAAGTTTGAGCATGACACTTGGTCATGTGATGTAGTGTGCATCTACTCTCTGATGTTGTTTATTCTGGTTTATGATTTGACCATTTCTCAAATATTAATAACTGTTCTACTTAACTTTGTCATATTTATGGCTAAAAAGGGGGAGTAGTATGTTTGTGTGTGGTGTGCTTGTGCTGCTGCAGTAGTTGAGCGGGAGATTGTGGAATGTTGCTGCAGTTGAGGGGGAGTTTTGCTATGCTGCTATGATGTGTTGTATGCTGTGCTGTGTGTTGTACGCAGTTGAAGGGGAGTGCTGTTATGCTGGATTTTTTTGCTGTTGGTAACTATTGGTGTTTTCGCTGCTGTCTGATATGGATGTTTTTTTGTGCTTCTTTGCAAGTTTTTTTTTTGGTGTGTAGTTTTAGCCAAAATAAGCCAATGGGGGAGATTGTTATTTCTTTGATTCTGTGGTTGGCATTTATTTTGCTAAAACTATTCTAGCAGCAAGATGTTGAAACATGATGTTCTAATTTGCTGCATTCAACATGTCGAATGAAGATGTCCCATACCTGCTCATAGGACATCGCGTCTGGATTCAGTTTTTAAAGCAGATTCTGTTGCTGTGAATTGTTACTAAATATTCTGTGTGTTATTTCTGTGCTTTTGTGGTTGGCATTTATTTTGCTAAAACTATTATAGCAGCAAGATGTTGAATCTTAATGTTCTGAGTGGCTGCTTTCAACATGTCGAATGAAGATGTTCCATGACTGCTCATAGGACATCGCGCTGTGAAGTCAGTTCTAATGCAGATTCTATTACTATGATTTTTTACTGAATATTCTGTGAATATTTGGGTATCCTATGTGGCATCCAAAGCATTTTTGGATTGTGGTTATTTGTTGGTTTTCGGATTTGCTGCTGTTTCTAATTATGGAGACATAATAGGAAACTTTGGATTGAAGACCTATTTTGTTGGAGTTATTTTTGCAGATTTGTGAGCAGTCTAATTGCTGCGTTTTTGAAGCCCAATTCAGTCCAGATTAATAGCTATAAATAGACTGATGTAAACCTAGTTTTAGGTGTCGAACTTACATGTATTTTTAGGGTTGTGTGCTTGTATTTTGTGAGCCTAGCTGGTATCTTATGATAACAGTATAAGGACTGTAGTGTAAGTTGTGTAAGGTTGCTCATAAGCTTTTAAGCATTGAGTGGATGTGTGTTAATTCTCATAAGCTGTGAAGTATTGAGAATTTGTGTTTCGACCATTGTTACTTGTCTTGTAAGGAACCAGTCACGGGTTGTGATTGAAGAGGGATTTGAGGAGGGCCTCATACCTAGGGGAGTCTTAGGTAGAAGTCATAGGAAGGGTAGTGATTAAGTGAGCTTATTGAACCGGGTGTGGTTATCAGTGAATTGATACTATTGAATATGGATTTAAACCCCTGCTTGGTAGCCCCCAGATGTAGGATAGTTAGATCCGAACTGGGTTAATAATTTCTGGTGTTCTTTACATTTTCTGCACACTATTGTATTGAACTTGTTCATTATAGTCGTATAACAGTGTCTCGACATCTCGATAGGACATCTGATATATAGGCCAGAATTTCAATTGGTATCAGAGCTTGCACCCTTTTTGGTTCTGGGTGAGATTCAGGGAAGGTACTTTCTGGTACAATGGACAAGGATGGAGGATTTCTGAACAAACCACCTCTGCTTGATGGTTCCAACTATGACTATTGGAAACCAAGGATGATAGCTTTCATCAAATCCATGGATGATCAAGCATGGAAAGTTGTTATCAAAGGATGGGAGCCCCCTAAGGTTAAAGATGAAAAAGGTACCCCTACTGATGTGGTGAAGCAAGAGGAAGACTGGGATGATGCAGATTACAAAGGGTCCTTAGGGAATTCCAAAGCCACGAATGCATTTTTCAATGGTGTTAACAAGAATATCTTCAGGTTGATTGAACACTGCACCATTGCTAAAGAGGCATGGGAGGTCTTGAAGGTTGCTCATGAAGGGACTTCAAAGGTAAAGATGTCAAAGCTTCAGCTTCTCACTAGCAAGTTTGAGAGTTTGAAGATGAAAGAGGATGAGAGCATTCATGATTTTCATATGAATATCATTGAGATAGCAAATGCCTCAAGTGCTTTAGGAGAAAAGATGTCTGACAGCAAGCTGGTCAGGAAGATTCTCAGGTCTCTACCTAAGAGATTTGATATGAAGGTCACTGCTATAGAGGAAGCTCAGGACATTGACAAGATGAAGGTGGATGAGCTTATGGGATCACTCGAAACTTTTTAGTTAGGATTCAGTGAAAAAGCTGAAAAGAAGAAGAGTATAGCATTTGTGTCGAATGCTGATGACTCAGATGATGAAGGAAAACTGGTCAAAGATGAAGATGTGTCCAAAGAGCTAGTGTTGCTTGGAAGACAATTTAATAAAGTGTTGAAAATGATGGACTGGAAGTCAAGAGAAAATGCTCAGAACAAGTCACTCGACGTCAGTAAGAACCAGGATGGAGGCAGAAATCCAGAACTGAAGAATACTCCAATCAAGGGAAGAGAGTTCAGTGCTTTGAATGTGAGGGATATGGGCACATAAAGACTGAGTGTCCCACGTATCTCAAAAGGCAGAAGAAGGTCATATCTATGTCTTGGTCAGAAGGAGAGTCTGAGAGTGATGTTGAAGAAGAATCAGCAAAATTGGTGACTGCTTTGACTGGAATTTGTAAGGCTGATGGAGAAACTACTTGTGAATCTGACTCTGACCAAGAATCCTATGTTGGAGAACTCACTAAGGAAGAAGTATTTACAGGGTTTTCAGAATTATGTATCAAGAATGAAGAAATGTGTCAGATAATATTGGAACAGAAGATTCTGATAGCTCAACTAGAAGCTGAGAAGGATGAACATCTATCAACCATTGCTGATCTGAAGGAAGAGGTTGAATGGAAAAAGTCAAAACTTGACAATATGACCAAATCTATAAGGATGCTGAACAATGGTACCACGCAGCTGGATGAGATCCTTCAGAATGGGAAAGAAACTGGGATTGTGCAAGGCCTTGGTTTTAACAATCAAGCAGAGACTTCCAAGAAGCCTGTATTGAAGTTTGTTCCTCAGAAAATAAAGCAAGAAGTGGGGATGTCAAATCACATGTTTCAACATCAGATGAAGCATCAGAAAAGCGTTTGTAGATCAAAGTATAAACCATGGAGATGCCATTACTGTGGAAAGATTGGTCACTTAAAGTCCTTTTGCTACAAGCTGCACGGTTATCCCAAAACTGCTCAGCAACAAAATAAAGGACAGAGTTGGGGTAAAGTGAAGAGAAGATGGATTCCTAGACAAATGATGGCTGGTCTCATAGCACATACCTCTCTTAGAGCATCTGCAAGAGAAGATTGGTACTTTGACAGTGGTTGTTCAAGACACATGACTGGTGTGAAGAAGTTCTTGTCAGATATCAAGCCTCACTCCACCAATTATGTCACCTTTGGGGATGGATCAAAGGGGGGAATAAAAGGGGTTGGAAAGCTGGACTACACAGGACAACCAAATCTGGATCGTGTTCTATTTGTCAAAGGGCTGACCGCAAATTTAATCAGTATAAGCCAATTGTGTGATGTAGGCCTCAAAGTAAATTTCACCAAATCTGAATTTCTAGTAACCAATGAGAAAGATGAAGTTGTTATGAAGGGAACCAGGTCTAAGGATAACTGCTATCTGTGGAATCCTCAAGAACCTGAAAGTTTGTCTACGTGCTTGATGTCAAAGGAAGATGAAACCAAACTGTGGCATCAGAAATTGGGTCATTTACACCTGAAAGGGATGAAGAAAGTTATGTCAAGTGAAGCTGTTAGAGGTATTCCCAAGCTGAAGATTGATAAGGATAAAATATGTGGTGAATGTCAAGTTGGGAAGCAAACAAGGGTGTCACACAAGAGGCTTCAACATCTTACCACAACTTCTAGAGTTCTGGAACTTCTTCACATGGACTTAATGGGACCTATGCAGGTTGAAAGTCTTGGTGGGAAGAAGTATGCCTATGTTGTAGTAGATGATTACTCCATGTTCACTTGGATAAGTTTCATCAGAGAAAAGTCTGAAGTATTTGCAGCCTTCAAAGAGTTGTGTCAAAGGATTCAACGGGAAAAGGATTGTGGTGTTGTTCGAATCAGAAGTGACCATGGGAAAGAGTTCGAAAATAGCAGGTTTGAAGAGTTTTGCTTATCTGAGGGAATCACTCATGAATTCTCATCACCAATCACTCCTCGGCAGAATGGTGTGGTGGAACGCAAGAACAGGACTATACAAGAGTGTGCAAGAGTCATGATTCATGCCAAAAAGCTTCCATATCATTTTTGGGCTGAAGCCATGAATACTGCTTGCTATATACACAATAGGGTGACTATCAGATCAGGTACTTCTGTCACTCTTTATGAGTTATGGAAAGGTAGAAAGCCAAATGTGAAGTATTTCCATGTGTTTGGGAGTAAGTGTTATATCTTGGCGGATCGTGAGCAGAGGCGAAAGATGGATCCTAAGAGTGAGGAAGGAATATTTTTGGGATACTCTACAATCAGTAAAGCATATAGGGTATTTAATTCCAGAACTAAGGTGAAGATGGAATCCATAAATGTGGTGGTTGATGACTCTGGCAAAGACGAAGATGTCCTAGATGATGTTGGAGCATGCCTTCCCATGAACAATGAAATCTCCCAAGACATTGAGTCTGTAGAAGATAATGCTCAAGAAACCGACACTAGACCTGAGAATGAAGAGGTAGAGGATGCTAACAGGGGACCCTCTATAAGGATTCAAAAGGATCACCCTAAGGAATTGATTATTGGAAATCTGAATGAAGGTGTAAGAACCAGAACGAGGGAGACTGTGTCAAATGCATGCTTTGTTTCAAATATTGAACCAAAGAATGTCAAAGAAGCATTGACAGATGAGTTCTGGATAAGTGTTATGCAAGATGAACTTTGTCAATTCAAAAGGAATGAAGTCTGGGAACTGGTACCACGACCCGCAGGAACAAATGTGATTGGAACAAAATGGGTTTATAAGAATAAGTCTAATGAACAAGGAGTTGTTACCAGGAACAAAGCCAGATTAGTTGCTCAAGGATACACACGGATTAAAGGAGTAGACTTCGATGAAACATTTGCTCCTGTGGCTCGATTGGAATCCATCAGATTGCTGCTAGGAGTGGCATGTTTGTTGAAATTCAGATTGTTTCAAATGGATGTCAAGAGTGCCTTTCTGAATGGCTATCTTAATGAGGAAGTCTATGTTGAGCAGCCTAAAGGGTTTGTGGATCCAAATTTTCCTGATCATGTTTTCAAGCTGAAGAAGGCTTTGTATGGCCTGAAACAAGCTCTACGAGCTTGGTATGAAAGACTGACTGAGTTCTTAGTCAACAATGGATACAGGAAGGGTGGCATTGATAAAACGCTTTTTGTCAAGGAAAAGGATGGGAAACTAATGATTGCTCAGATTTATGTAGATGATATTGTGTTTGGTGGGATGTCGGATGAAATGGTCCAACATTTTGTCAACCAAATGCAATCTGAATTTGAGATGAGCTTGGTAGGTGAATTGACCTACTTCCTTGGATTACAAGTCAAGCAGATGGAAGATTCCATTTTTATCTGTCAGAGCAAATATGCGAGGAACATTGTGAAGAAGTTTGGACTGGATAATGCCAAGCATAAGAGAACTCCCGCTCCTACTCACTTGAAGTTATCCAAAGATGAAAAGGGAGTGAATGTTGAACAAAGTCTGTACAGAAGTATGATTGGCAGTCTGCTGTATCTTACAGCAAGTAGGGCAGACATAACATTTGTTGTTGGTGTGTGTGCAAGATATCAAGCAGAACCCAAGGTCAGTCACATCAATCAAGTTAAGAGAATTCTTAAGTATGTGAGTGGTACATGTGATTATGGGTTGTTGTACTCCCATGACTCAAGTCCCATTTTAGTAGGTTACTGTGATGTTGATTGGGCTGGAAGTGCTGATGATAGAAAGAGCACCTCTGGAGGATGTTTCTTTTTGGGAAATAATCTTATTTCATGGTTTAGTAAGAAGCAAAATTTTGTATCTCTTTCTACTGCTGAAGCTGAGTACATAGCAGCTGGTAGTAGTTGCGCTCAACTGGTATGGATGAAGCAGATGTTGTCTGAGTATAATGTCACACAAGATGTCATGACATTATTTTGTGACAACCTGAGCGCTATTAATATTTCCAAAAATCTCATTCAACATAGCAGGACTAAGCACATTGATATCAGGCATCACTTCATCAGAGAACTTGTGGAGGACAAAGTCATGACTCTTGAGCATGTGAGCACAGAAAATCAGCTTGCTGACATATTTACCAAGGCTCTGGATGCAATTCAGTTTGAAAACCTGAGGAGCAGACTTGGGGTTTGCATTCATGAAGAACTATAGCAATTAATGTTCCTTCTGGATGCCAGATTGGAAAGTTTAAAGGAGGTTCTGGTAGTGCAGTGTGTGAATGGAGGGAAAATGCTGAAGTTTGAGCATGACACTTGGTCATGTGATGTAGTGTGCATCTACTCTCTGATGTTGTTTATTCTGGTTTATGATTTGACCATTTCTCAAATATTAATAACTGTTCTACTTAACTTTGTCATATTTATGGCTAAAAAGGGGGAGTAGTATGTTTGTGTGTGGTGTGCTTGTGCTGCTGCAGTAGTTGAGCGGGAGATTGTGGAATGTTGCTGCAGTTGAGGGGGAGTTTTGCTATGCTGCTATGATGTGTTGTATGATGTGCTGTGTGTTGTACGCAGTTGAAGGGGAGTGCTGTTATGCTGGATTTTTTTGCTGTTGGTAACTGTTGGTGTTTTCCCTGCTGTCTGATATGGATGTTTTTTTGTGCTTCTTTGCAAGTTTTTTTTTTGGTGTGTAGTTTTAGCCAAAATAAGCCAATGGGGGAGATTGTTATTTCTTTGATTCTGTGGTTGGCATTTATTTTGCTAAAACTATTCTAGCAGTAAGATGTTGAAACATGATGTTCTAATTTGCTGCATTCAACATGTCGAATGAAGATGTCCCATACCTGCTCATAGGACATCGCGTCTGGATTCAGTTTTTAAAGCAGATTCTGTTGCTGTGAATTGTTACTAAATATTCTGTTTGTTATTTCTGTGCTTTTGTGGTTGGCATTTATTTTGCTAAAACTATTATAGCAGCAAGATGTTGAATCTTAATGTTCTGAGTGGCTGCTTTCAACATGTCGAATGAAGATGTTCCACGACTGCTCATAGGACATCGCGCTGTGAAGTCAGTTCTAATGCAGATTCTATTACTATGATTTTTTACTGAATATTCTGTGAATATTTGGTTATCCTATGTGGCATCCAAAGCATTTTTGGATTGTGGTTATTTGTTGGTTTTCGGATTTGCTGCTGTTTCTAATTATGGAGACATAATAGGAAACTTTGGATTGAAGACCTATTTTGTTGGAGTTATTTTTGCAGATTTGTGAGCAGTCTAATTGCTGCGTTTTTGAAGCCCAATTCAGTCCAGATTAATAGCTATAAATAGACTGATGTAAACCTAGTTTTAAGTGTCGAACTTACATGTATTTTTAGGGTTGTGTGCTTGTATTTTGTGAGCCTAGCTGGTATCTTATGATAACAGTATAAGGACTGTAGTGTAAGTTGTGTAAGGTTGCTCATAAGCTTTTAAGCATTGAGTGGATGTGTGTTAATTCTCATAAGCTGTGAAGTATTGAGAATTTGTGTTTCGACCATTGTTACTTGTCTCGTAAGGAACCAGTCACGGGTTGTGATTGAAGAGGGATTTGAGGAGGGCCTCATACCTAAGGGAGTCTTAGGTAGAAGTCATAGGAAGGGTAGTGATTAAGTGAGCTTATTGAACCGGGTGTGGTTATCAGTGAATTGATACTATTGAATATGGATTTAAACCCCTGCTTGGTAGCCCCCAGATGTAGGATAGTTAGATCCAAACTGGGTTAACAATTTCTGGTGTTCTTTACATTTTATGCACACTATTGTATTGAACTTGTTCATTATAGTCGTATATCAGTGTCTCGACATCTCGATAGGACATCTGATATATAGGCCAGAATTTCAATTGGTATCAGAGCTTGCACCCTTTTTGGTTCTGGGTGAGATTTAGGGAAGGTACTTTCTGGTACAATGGACAAGGATGGAGGATTTCTGAACAAACCACCTCTGCTTGATGGTTCCAACTATGACTATTGGAAACCAAGGATGATAGCTTTCATCAAATCCATGGATGATCAAGCATGGAAAGTTGTTATCAAAGGATGGGAGCCCCCTAAGGTTAAAGATGAAAAAGGTACCCCTACTGATGTGGTGAAGCAAGAGGAAGACTGGGATGATGCAGATTACAAAGGGTCCTTAGGGAATTCCAAAGCCATGAATGCATTTTTCAATGGTGTTAACAAGAATATCTTCAGGTTGATTGAACACTGCACCATTGCTAAAGAGGCATGGGAGGTCTTGAAGGTTGCTCATGAAGGGACTTCAAAGGTGAAGATGTCAAAGCTTCAGCTTCTCACTAGCAAGTTTGAGAGTTTGAAGATGAAAGAGGATGAGAGCATTCATGATTTTCATATGAATATCATTGAGATAGCAAATGCCTCAAGTGCTTTAGGAGAAAAGATGTCTGACAGCAAGCTGGTCAGGAAGATTCTCAGGTCTCTACCTAAGAGATTTGATATGAAGATCACTGCTATAGAGGAAGCTCAGGACATTGACAAGATGAAGGTGGATGAGCTTATGGGATCACTCGAAACTTTTTAGTTAGAATTCAGTGAAAAAGCTGAAAAGAAGAAGAGTATAGCATTTGTGTCGAATGCTGATGACTCAGATGATGAAGGAAAACTGGTCAAAGATGAAGATGTGTCCAAAGAGCTAGTGTTGCTTGGAAGACAATTTAATAAAGTGTTGAAAATGATGGACTGGAAGTCAAGAGAAAATGTTCAGAACAAGTCACTCGACGTCAGTAAGAACCAGGATGGAGGCAGAAATCCAGAACTGAAGAATACTCCAATCAAGGGAAGAGAGTTCAGTGCTTTGAATGTGAGGGATATGGGCACATAAAGACTGAGTGTCCCACGTATCTCAAAAGGCAGAAGAAGGGCATATCTATGTCTTGGTCAGAAGGAGAGTCTGAGAGTGATGTTGAAGAAGAATCAGCAAAATTGGTGACTGCTTTGACTGGAATTTGTAAGGCTGATGGAGAAACTACTTGTGAATCTGACTCTGACCAAGAATCCTATGTTGGAGAACTCACTAAGGAAGAAGTATTTACAGGGTTTTCAGAATTATGTATCAAGAATGAAGAAATGTGTCAGATAATATTGGAACAGAAGATTCTGATAGCTCAACTAGAAGCTGAGAAGGATGAACATCTATCAACCATTGCTGATCTGAAGGAAGAGGTTGAATGGCAAAAGTCAAAACTTGACAATATGACCAAATCTATAAGGATGCTGAACAATGGTACCACGCAGCTGGATGAGATCCTTCAGAATGGGAAAGAAACTGGGATTGTGCAAGGCCTTGGTTTTAACAATCAAGCAGAGACTTCCAAGAAGCCTGTATTGAAGTTTGTTCCTCAGAAAATAAAGCAAGAAGTGGGGATGTCAAATCACATGTTTCAACATCAGATGAAGCATCAGAAAAGCGTTTGTAGATCAAAGTATAAACCATGGAGATGCCATTACTGTGGAAAGATTGGTCACTTAAAGTCCTTTTGCTACAAGCTGCACGGTTATCCCAAAACTGCTCAGCAACAAAATAAAGGACAGAGTTGGGGTAAAGTGAAGAGAAGATGGATTCCTAGACAAATGATGGCTGGTCTCATAGCACATACCTCTCTTAGAGCATCTGCAAGAGAAGATTGGTACTTTGACAGTGGTTGTTCAAGACACATGACTGGTGTGAAGAAGTTCTTGTCAGATATCAGGCCTCACTCCACCAATTATGTCACCTTTGGGGATGGATCAAAGGGGGGAATAAAAGGGGTTGGAAAGCTGGACTACACAGGACAACCAAATCTGGATCGTGTTCTATTTGTCAAAGGGCTGACCGCAAATTTAATCAGTATAAGCCAATTGTGTGATGTAGGCCTCAAAGTAAATTTCACCAAATCTGAATTTCTAGTAACCAATGAGAAAGATGAAGTTGTTATGAAGGGAACCAGGTCTAAGGATAACTGCTATCTGTGGAATCCTCAAGAACCTGAAAGTTTGTCTACGTGCTTGATGTCAAAGGAAGATGAAACCAAACTGTGGCATCAGAAATTGGGTCATTTACACCTGAAAGGGATGAAGAAAGTTATGTCAAGTGAAGCTGTTAGAGGTATTCCCAAGCTGAAGATTGATGAGGATAAAATATGTGGTGAATGTCAAGTTGGGAAGCAAACAAGGGTGTCACACAAGAGGCTTCAACATCTTACCACAACTTCTAGAGTTCTGGAACTTCTTCACATGGACTTAATGGGACCTATGCAGGTTGAAAGTCTTGGTGGGAAGAAGTATGCCTATGTTGTAGTAGATGATTACTCCAGGTTCACTTGGATAAGTTTCATCAGAGAAAAGTCTGAAGTATTTGCAGCCTTCAAAGAGTTGTGTCAAAGGATTCAACGGGAAAAGGATTGTGGTGTTGTTCGAATCAGAAGTGACCATGGGAAAGAGTTCGAAAATAGCAGGTTTGAAGAGTTTTGCTTATCTGAGGGAATCACTCATGAATTCTCATCACCAATCACTCCTCGGCAGAATGGTGTGGTGGAACGCAAGAACAGGACTATACAAGAGTGTGCAAGAGTCATGATTCATGCCAAAAAGCTTCCATATCATTTTTGGGCTGAAGCCATGAATACTGCTTGCTATATACACAATAGGGTGACTATCATTTCAGGTACTTCTGTCACTCTTTATGAGCTATGGAAAGGTAGAAAGCCAAATGTGAAGTATTTCTATGTGATTGGGAGTAAGTGCTATATCTTGGCGGATCGTGAGCAGAGGCGAAAGATGGATCCTAAGAGTGAGGAAGGAATATTTTTGGGATACTCTACAATCAGTAAAGCATATAGGGTATTTAATTCCAGAACTAAGGTGAAGATGGAATCCATAAATGTGGTGGTTGATGACTCTGGCAAAGACGAAGATGTCCCAGATGATGTTGGAGCATGCCTTCCCATGAACAATGAAATCTCCCAAGACATTGAGTCTGTAGAAGATAATGCTCAAGAAACCGACACTAGACCTGAGAATGAAGAGGTAGAGGATGCTAACAGGGGACCCTCTATAAGGATTCAAAAGGATCACCCTAAGGAATTGATTATTGGAAATCTGAATGAAGGTGTAAGAACCAGAACGAGGGAGACTGTGTCAAATGCATGCTTTGTTTCAAAGATTGAACCAAAGAATGTCAAAGAAGCATTGACAGGTGAGTTCTGGATAAGTGTTATGCAAGATGAACTTTGTCAATTCAAAAGGAATGAAGTCTGGGAACTGGTACCACGACCCGCAGGAACAAATGTGATTGGAACAAAATGGGTTTATAAGAATAAGTCTGATGAACAAGGAGTTGTTACCAGGAACAAAGCCAGATTAGTTGCTCAAGGATACACACGGATTAAAGGAGTAGACTTCGATGAAACATTTGCTCCTGTGGCTCGATTGGAATCCATCAGATTGCTGCTAGGAGTGGCATGTTTGTTGAAATTCAGATTGTTTCAAATGGATGTCAAGAGTGCCTTTCTGAATGGCTATCTTAATGAGGAAGTCTATGTTGAGCAGCCTAAAGGGTTTGTGGATCCAAATTTTCCTGATCATGTTTTCAAGCTGAAGAAGGCTTTGTATGGGCTAAAACAAGCTCTACGAGCTTGGTATGAAAGACTGACTGAGTTCTTAGTCAACAATGGATACAGGAAGGGTGGCATTGATAAAACGCTTTTTGTCAAGGAAAAGGATGGGAAACTAATGATTGCTCAGATTTATGTAGATGATATTGTGTTTGGTGGGATGTCGGATGAAATGGTCCAACATTTTGTCAACCAAATGCAATCTGAATTTGAGATGAGCTTGGTAGGTGAATTGACCTACTTCCTTGGATTACAAGTCAAGCAGATGGAAGATTCCATTTTTATCTGTCAGAGCAAATATGCGAGGAACATTGTGAAGAAGTTTAGACTGGATAATGCCAAGCATAAGAGAACTCCCGCTCCTACTCACTTGAAGTTATCCAAAGATGAAAAGGGAGTGAATGTTGAACAAAGTCTGTACAGAAGTATGATTGGCAGTCTCCTGTATCTTACAGCAAGTAGGGCAGACATAACATTTGTTGTTGGTGTGTGTGCAAGATATCAAGCAGAACCCAAGGTCAGTCACATCAATCAAGTTAAGAGAATTCTTAAGTATGTGAGTGGTACATGTGATTATGGGTTGTTGTACTCCCATGACTCAAGTCCCATTTTAGTAGGTTACTGTGATGCTGATTGGGCTGGAAGTGCTGATGATAGAAAGAGCTCCTCTGGAGGATGTTTCTTTTTGGGAAATAATCTTATTTCATGGTTTAGTAAGAAGCAAAATTCTGTATCTCTTTCTACTGCTGAAGCTGAGTACATAGCAGCTGGTAGTAGTTGCGCTCAACTGGTATGGATGAAGCAGATGTTATCTGAGTATAATGTCACACAAGATGTCATGACATTATTTTGTGACAACCTGAGCGCTATTAATATTTCCAAAAATCCCATTCAACATAGCAGGACTAAGCACATTGATATCAGGCATCACTTCATCAGAGAACTTGTGGAGGACAAAGTCATGACTCTTGAGCATGTGAGCACAGAAAATCAGCTTGCTGACATATTTACCAAGGCTCTGGATGCAGTTCAGTTTGAAAACCTGAGGAGCAGACTTGGGGTTTGCATTCATGAAGAACTATAGCAATTAATGTTCCTTCTGGCTGCCAGATTGGAATGTTTAAAGGAGGTTCTGGTAGTGCAGTGTGTGAATGGAGGGAAAATGCTGAAGTTTGAGCATGACACTTGGTCATGTGATGTAGGGTATATCTACTCTCTGATGCTGTTTATTCTGGTTTATGATTTGACCATTTCTCAAATATTAATAACTGTTCTACTTAACTTTGTCATATTTATGGCTAAAAAGGGGGAGTAGTATGTTTGTGTGTGGTGTGCTTGTGCTGCTGCAGTAGTTGAGGGGGAGATTGTGGAATGTTGCTGCAGTTGAGGGGGAGTTTTGCTATGCTGCTATGATGTGTTGTATGATGTGCTGTGTGTTGTACGCAGTTGAAGGGGAGTGCTGCTTTGCTGGATTTTTTTGCTGTTGGTAACTGTTGGTGTTTTCGCTGCTGTCTAATATGGATGTTTTTTTGTGCTTCTTTGCAAGTTTTTTTTTTGGTGTGTAGTTTTAGCCAAAATAAGCCAAAGGGGGAGATTGTTATTTCTTTGATTATGTGGTTGGCATTTATTTTGCTAAAACTATTCTAGCAGCAAGATGTTGAAACATGATGTTCTAATTTGCTGCATTCAACATGTCGAATGAAGATGTCCCATACCTGCTCATAGGACATCGCGTCTGGATTCAGTTTTTAAAGCAGATTCTGTTGCTGTGAATTGTTACTAAATATTTTGTGTGTTATTTCTGTGCTTTTGTGGTTGGCATTTATTTTGCTAAAACTATTATAGCAGCAAGATGTTGAATCTTAATGTTCTGAGTGGCTGCTTTCAACATGTCGAATGAAGATGTTCCATGACTGCTCATAGGACATCGCGCTGTGAAGTCAGTTCTAATGCAGATTCTGTTACTATGATTTGTAACTGAATATTCTGTGAATATTTGGTTATCCTATGTGGCATCCAAAGCATTTTTGGATTGTGGTTATTTGTTGGTTTTCGGATTTCCTGCTGTTTCTAATTATGGAGACATAATAGGAAACTTTGGATTGAAGACCTATTTTGTTGGAGTTATTTTTGCAGATTTGTGAGCAGTCTAATTGCTGCGTTTTTGAAGCCCAATTCAGTCCAGATTAATTGCTATAAATAGACTGATGTAAACCTAGTTTTAGGTGTCGAACTTACATGTATTTTTAGGGTTGTGTGCTTGTATTTTGTGAGCCTAACTGGTATCTTATGATAACAGTATAAGGACTGTAATGTAAGTTGTGTAAGGTTGCTCATAAGCTTTTAAGCATTGAGTGGTTGTGTGTTAATTCTCATAAGCTGTGAAGTATTGAGAATTTGTGTTTCGACCATTGTTACTTGTCATGTAAGGAACCAGTCACGGGTTGTGATTGAAGAGGGATTTGAGGAGGGCCTCATACCTAGGGGAGTCTTAGGTAGAAGTCATAGGAAGGGTAGTGATTAAGTGAGCTTATTGAACTGGGTGTGGTTATCAGTGAATTGATACTATCGAATATTGATTTCATCCCTGGCTTGGTAGCCCCCAGATGTAGGATAGTTAGATCCGAACTGGGTTAACAATTTCTGGTGTTCTTTACATTTTCTGCACACTATTGTATTGAACTTATTCATTGTAGTCGTATATCAGTGTCTCGACATCTCGATAGGACATCTGATATATAGGCCAGAATTTCAATTGGTATCAGAGCTTGCACCCTTTTTGGTTCTGGGTGAGATTCAGGGAAGGTACTTTTTGGTACAATGGACAAGGATGGAGGATTTCTGAACAAACCACCTCTGCTTGATGGTTCCAACTATGACTATTGGAAACCAAGGATGATAGGTTTCATCAAATCCATGGATGATCAAGCATGGAAAGTTGTTATCAAAGGATGGGAGCCCCCTAAGGTTAAAGATGAAAAAGGTACCCTTACTGATGTGGTGAAGCAAGAGGAAGACTGGGATGATGCAGATTACAAAGGGTCCGTAGGGAATTCCAAAGCCATGAATGCATTGTTCAATGGTGTTAACAAGAATATCTTCAGGTTGATTGAACACTGCACCATTGCTGAAGAGGCATGGGAGGTCTTGAAGGTTGCTCATGAAGGGACTTCAAAGGTGAAGATGTCAAAGCTTCAGCTTCTCACTAGCAAGTTTGAAAGTTTGAAGATGAAAGAGGATGAGAGCATTCATGATTTTCATATGAATATCATTGAGATAGCAAATGCCTCAAGTGCTTTAGGAGAAAAGATGTCTGACAGCAAGCTGGTCAGGAAGATTCTCAGGTCTCTACCTAAGAGATTTGATATGAAGGTCACTGCTATAGAGGAAGCTCAGGACATTGACAAGATGAAGGTGGATGAGCTTATGGGATCACTCGAAACTTTTGAGTTAGGATTCAGTGAAAAAGCTGAAAAGAAGAAGAGTATAGCATTTGTGTCGAATGATGATGACTCAAATGATGAAGGAAACCTGGTCAAAGATGAAGATGTATCCAAAGAGCTAGTGTTGCTTGGAAGACAATTTAATAAAGTGTTGAAAATGATGGACTGGAAGTCAAGAGAAAATGCTCAGAACAAGTCACCCGACGTCAGTAAGAACCAGGATGGAGGCAGAAGTCCAGAACTGAAGAATACTCCAATCAAGGGAAGAGAGTTCAGTTCTTTGAATGTCAGGGATATGGGCACATAAAGACTGAGTGTCCCACATATCTCAAAAGGTAGAAGAAGGGCATATCTATGTCTTGGTCAGAAGGAGAGTCTGAGAGTGATGTTGAAGAAGAATCAGCAAAATTGGTGACTGCTTTGACTGGAATCTGTAAGGCTGATGGAGAAACTACTTGTGAATCTGACTCTAACCAAGAATCCTATGTTGGAGAACTCACTAAGGAAGAAGTATTCACAGGGTTTTCAGAATTATGTATCAAGAATGAAGAAATGTGTCAGATAATATTGGAACAGAAGATTCTGATAGCTCAACTAGAAGCTGAGAAGGATGAACATCTATCAACCATTGCTGATCTGAAGGAAGAGGTTGAATGGCAAAAGTCAAAACTTGACAATATGACCAAATCTATAAGGATGCTGAACAATGGTACCACGCAGCTGGATGAGATCCTTCAGAATGGGAAAGAAACTGGGATTGTGCAAGGCCTTGGTTTTAACAATCAAGCAGAGACTTCCAAGAAGCCTGTATTGAAGTTTGTTCCTCAGAAAATAAAGCAAGAAGTGGGGATGTCAAATCACATGTTTCAACATCAGATGAAGCATCAGAAAAGCGTTTGTAGATCAAAGTATAAACCATGGAGATGCCATTACTGTGGAAAGATTGGTCACTTAAAGTCCTTTTGCTACAAGCTGCACGGTTATCCCAAAACTGCTCAGCAACAAAATAAAGGACAGAGTTGGGGTAAAGTGAAGAGAAGATGGATTCCTAGACAAATGATGGCTGGTCTCATAGCACATACCTCTCTTAGAGCATCTGCAAGAGAAGATTGGTACTTTGACAGTGGTTGTTCAAGACACATGACTGGTGTGAAGAAGTTCTTGTCAGATATCAGGCCTCACTACACCTATTATGTCACCATTGGGGATGGATCAAAGGGGGGAATAAAAGGGGTTGGAAAGCTGGACTACACAGGACAACCAAATCTGGATCGTGTTCTATTTGTCAAAGGGCTGACCGCAAATTTAATCAGTATAAGCCAACTGTGTGATGTAGGGTCAAAGGAAGATGAAACCAAACTATGGCATCAGAAATCGGGTCATTTACACCTGAAAGGGATGAAGAAAGTTATGTCAAGTGAAGCTGTTAGAGGTATTCCCAAGCTGGAGATTGATGAGGATAAAATATGTGGTGAATGTTAAGTCTTTGATTCTACTTTCTATGTAATGGATATTCGTCCTGCCTATTCCTGTTTGCTTGGATGCCCTTGGATACATGGGGCAGGCGCTGTGACTTCTACCTTACATCAGAAGTTGAAGTATCCCGCGAAAGGCAAGATTGTCACCATCTGTGGTGAAGAAGAGTACATGGTTAGTCATTTGAATACCTTCAAGTATGTTGAGATGGATGGAGAATTCCTCGAGACTCCTTGTCAAACATTTGAATTGGCTCCTCAGACTGTTCCTATTGCTAAACCAGTTCCTACTATTCCCAAGGTTACTAGAGTGCCTCCTACAATGGCTTCCCTAAAGGATGCTAGAGATGTGGTTGAAGAAGGTGGTTGTACCATTTGGGGTCAGCTTCCTGACATTCCTTACAAGTCTGACAAATTTGGTTTGGGCTTCACTTCAGAGGCTCAGAGGGTTGTACCTCGTGCTCGTGCTATTTGTATCACCAACAAAGGAGTTCATAAAGATCAGGTCAACACTGTGGAAGATGCTGATAGTGACAGTGACCTAGACAGTTGGATCTTTCCTACCATTGGCAGTGGGCTCAACAATTGGAAGACTGAAGACATTATTCCTATCTCCTTTAGTCAGGAGTAAATGCTATTTTCTGTTTTTCTTATTTTCAAAGTTTGGTTTTGTAATTTGAACAATAAAACTTTTAAGCCTTATGCCTTGCCCAGGGCACAGTGGCCCATTTGTTAGGGTTGTCATTTCATCGCATATTTTCATTCAATAAATCAATGGACGTTTTGCATTCAAATTTTGCGCTCTTTGTCTTTTCTTTTACTTTATCTTCATCAAAATAGCTATGTGTTCTTACACACACCCACGCGACAAACTGCAGATCCACATCCACTCTGGATCCCATTGATAACGGTTCTGCTATTATCAATTATGACTTCGAAAATCCGATCTACCAAGCCGAGGACAAAGGTGAGGAAGATTGTGAAATGCCTAGAGAGCTTGCTAGACTATTAGAGCAAGAAGAAAAGACCATACAACCGCACGAAGAGCCAGTCGAGGTCGTAAATCTAGGTACTGAGGAGGATAAGAAAGAAATTAAGATAGATGTCGGATTAGAAGACCGTGTCAAGAAAAGACTGATTCAGATGCTACGTGATTATGCTGAGATTTTCGCTTGGTCTTATGAAGATATGCCAGGACTTGATACCGATATCGTGGTTCACCGTTTACCGATGAAGGAAGGTTATCCTCTGATAAAGCAGAAGGTTCGTCGTATGCGCCCTGAGATATCTGAAAAGATCAAAGCCGAGGTTATGAAGCAGTTCAATGCAGGTTTTCTAGCTATCACATCATATCCTCAGTGGGTTGCAAATGTGGTACCAGTGCCTAAGAAGGATGGTAAAGTTCGTATGTGTGTGGACTACAGGGATCTGAACAGGGCAAGCCCCAAAGATGACTTTCCTCTCCCACATATTGATGTTCTGGTAGACAACACTGCTCAGCACAAGGTATTCTCATTCATGGATGGTTTCTCAGGTTATAATCAAATCAAGATGGCACCTGAAGACATGGAGAAGACTACGTTCGTTACACAGTGGGGCACCTTTTGTTACAAGGTAATGCCATTTGGTTTGAAGAACGCAGGGGCAACATACCAGCACGCTACGGTTGCTTTATTCCATGATATGATCCATCACGAGATAGAGGTATACGTTGATGATATGATAGCCAAGTCTCAGAATGAAGAAGAGCACCTTGACCACCTGCACAAGCTGTTTGAGAGGTTGAAGAAGTACAAGTTGAGATTGAATCCAAACAAATGCACCTTTGGGGTTAGATCCGGTAAACTTTTGGGTTTCGTCGTCAGTGGTAAAGGTATTGAAGTCGACCCTGCAAAGGTAAAAGCTATACAAGATATGCCCATTCCCCGTACTGAGAGAGAAGTCAAAGGTTTCTTGGGACGTTTGAACTATATTGCCAGATTTATCTCCCATTTGACCGCTACTTGTGAGCCAATCTTCAAATTACTGAGGAAAGATCAAGTAGTGAAGTGGAACGACGAATGTCAGATAGATTTTGATAAGATCAAGGAGTATCTCCAAGAACCTCCGATTCTGATGCCACCAGTTGAAGGAAGACCTTTAATGATGTACTTAACAGTGCTAGAGAATTCAATGGGGTGTGTGTTGGAGCAACATGACGAGTCTGGTCAAAAAGAGCATGCAATATACTACCTTAGCAAAAAGTTTACCGACTGTGAAACAAGATATTCACTGCTTGAGAAAACTTGCTACGCTTTGGCATGGGTTGCTCGCCGACTAAGACAGTATATGTTGACTCATACCACTTTATTGATTTTTAAGATGGATCATATCAAATACATATTTGAGAAACCTGCTCTCTCTGGACGAATAGCAAGATGGCAGATGGTCTTGACAAAATACGACATCCAGTACACCACGCAGAAAGCAATCAAAGGAAGTGTACTAGCTGATCATTTAGCTCATCAAGCGGTGGATGACTATCAGTCTATGAATTTTGAGTTCCCAGATGAGAATATTATGCTTGTTACTGATTATGAAGAACCTGGACCATATGAAGGTCCTGAACTGGGATCCCGATGGACTATGGTTTTTGATGGAGCTTCTAACGCACTTGGCAATGGTATTGGTGTTGTAATTATCTCTCCTAAGGGTTGCCATACGCCGTTTACTGCTAGACTTTGCTTTGACTGTACCAACAATATGGCTGAATATGAAGCATGCATCATGGGTATCAAAGCTGCCATTGATATGAGGATAAAATTCTTGAATGTATATGGGGACTCAGCCCTAGTGATCAGTCAGATTAAAGGAGAATGGGACACGAAGCATCCAAATCTCATTCCTTACCGAGAACATGTGTTGACTTTGATTCCATACTTTGAAGAAATCACTTTTGAGCATATTCCACGAGAAGAGAATCAGTTGGCAGACGCGTTAGCCACCATGTCATCTATGTTCAAAGTCAGATGGGACAACGAGGCTCCTAGGATTACTATTGACAGACTAGATGAGCTGGTATACTGTTATGAAGTTGATATTGATGGGGTAGAAGAGAAACCTTGGTTCCACGAAGTGAAAAGATATCTCGAAACTCAGGAATATCCTGAAGGGGCATCTATCAATGACAAGAAGTTTCTAAGGAGGTTCTCTGCCAAGTTCTTTCTGAGTAACGGAATTTTGTACAAACGCAACCACGATTCAACCTTGCTTCGCTGTGTAGACAAGAAGGAAGCAGAAAAGATTATGGACGAAATGCATGACGGAATCTTTGGCACCCACTCCAGTGGGTGTACAATGGCAAAGAAGATTTTGAGAGCAGGTTACTACTGGTCTACCATGGAAACTGATTGCCATCATCACTCCAGAACTTGTCATAAGTGCCAGATCTATGCTGACAAAGTACATGTACCTCCGGTTCCATTGAATGTTCTAACTGCTCCTTGGCCTTTTGCAATGTGGGTCATTGATATGATAGGAGAGATTAAACCTACCGCTTCCAATGGACATCGTTTTATCCTTGTTGCTGTCGATTACTTTACGAAGTGGGTGGAAGCAGCCTCGTTCGCTTCTGTTACCAAGAATGTTATAGCTCGGTTCATCAAGCATAATCTTATCTGTCGGTATGGCATCCCTGAAAGGATTATCACAGACAATGGTACTAATCTGAACAACACTATGATCACTGAACTCTGCATGCAGTTCAAGATTAAGCATCACAATTCTTCTCCATATCAACCAAAGATGAATGGCGCAGTGGAAGCCGCCAACAAGAATATTAAGAAGGTCATGCAAAAGATGACGGTGACATACAAAGATTGGCATGAGATGTTACCATTTGCTCTTCATGGTTATCGCACCTCAGTACGTACCTCAACAGGGGCAACCCCTTTCTCTTTAGTCTATGGTATGGAGGCAGTTTTACCTGCTGAAGTTCAGATTCCTTCCCTAAGGATTATGAAAGATGCAGACTTAGACGAAGACGAATGGGTTCAGACTCGACTTGATCAGATAAATTTGATTGATGAGAAGAGGCTCGCGGATGTCTGTCATGGCCAGATGTATCAGAAGCGTATAATCAAGGCCTTTAACAAGAAAGTCAAGCACCAAGTGTACCAGGCCGGTGATTTGGTAATAAAGCGATCATACTACCACAGGGTGATCCCAGGGGAATGTGGACTCCCACATATGAAGGTCCATTAGTAATCAAGAAAATATTTTCTGGCGGCGCTATGATGCTTACTACTATGGACGGTGAAGATTTCCCGCACCCTGTGAACGCGGACATAGTCAAAAGATACTACGCATAAAAAGAGACCTGCTAGGTTGACTGGCCTAGGCAAAAATAAGGGCATCCCGGCGAACCAAAAGGGTTCGGGCAAAAATTAGGGATATATATACAAAAGAACTGTACACCCGGCAAGTCGAAAACCTGAAAAGGCAGCTTGGGCAAAAAAGGGTATCCCGGTGGACTGAAAATCTGAAAAGGCGGTCCAGGCAAAAGTTAGGGATTAAAGCGTACGTCTATGTCCTGTTGGATCACTTATCTACTTCCAGCTTAGTTTTGTTATCAATATCAAGTTCGAACGGCGCAGATCAATCCATCCATCTTTCGTTTGACAGCAAGGGATGAGATGCTTGAAGATATAGTGGCAATAGCAGAGTTGAAACTCAATGGGATCATTTCCACATAAGTTGTTTTTCTTTGTTTATCACTTTGTACCTTTTCAATTTTTACGACAATTTCCTCTTACTAGGATTTCTGTCTCCTTGTACAAAAATGTCTGTTTATAGGCCAATTTCAAAATCAATACAAGTCTATTTTCAAATTCAAAATTGTTTTTACTTGCCCTGTTTTGTTTGCGTAAACGTCCAATGGGTACTTTGAATGAACATATGCACTTGAATATGATTGAAATTTACCAAAAATATACGTGAAAATAGGAATGGCATTTACTAAGGACTCTAGGAGTTGGGATAATGTTTAAGATGTCCACGAACCCCCATAGAGCCAGTTTCATGAAAATATCCCCACAGAGCAATCTCCATGGAACTATCTCTATAGAGCTATCTTCACAAGCTCATCCCCAACAGAGATATATTCCCCGACAGAATTAGTATGCCCTCAGACAGAAATTGGGGCATCTTCCAGCGGTTCACTTCCATATATTTGATGGACAGCTTGGCATGATCATCTTCCCTAATGGGCCCCCTAGCAGATAAGGAAGTTGATTATTTCCCCAGCATACAGCAGAAATTTCCTCAGCGCAGCCTATGAATTTCTAATCCCCATTAGAGTTTATTCCCTCTTTGTAGTATACAGAATTCAGTTCCCCAGCTGAGTTTATTCCTCTAACACTATAAATTCTCCAACAGAATTCTCTCCCCCAGCATAGTTGATGCTCATATCTGGAACCTGGGCAGATATTGCATCGGAGGATTATCCATCTCGTTTATCCCCAGTCAGGGTACATGCAGCCAAACTCTCCTTGAACGCTTTTATCCCTAAGCAGAAGACTAAGATCCCCAGCTGAGTATTCCCAAACAAAAAAGTGGGAATTCCCAGTACAGTCGTTCCAAACAAAAGATGAAGAGTGATATTCTTCATTCCCAGCAACAGACAGGGATTTATTTGCCCCAGCCAGACGTTACTATTCAAAGCCATCGCTATCGTCAGCAACATTGACATCCATGCATCATGTAAAGAATATCATAGCATATACATACAAAACATATAACATTCTCATTTATCTTGAGAGCATCATTACGCAATGCATTACATACATCATGACATTGCATAAAATTAAGTTTGCCTTTTTCAGGTGAGTTCACAATCAGACAAACATTATCATCTTCTAGATACGGTGCAGAGATAATCGAGACAACGATTTAATTCTGACACTGATTCAAAGACAGATTTAATTCTGATACTTCAACAGTTCAGAAATAATCAAGACAGATGATTTAATTCTGATACTTCAACAGTTCAGAGATAATCAAGACAGATGATTTAATTCTGACACTTAAATAATTCAGAGATAATCAACCCAGAGATTTAATTCTGATACTTAAACAGTTCAGAGATAATCAACCCATAGATTTAATTCTGATACTTCAACAGCTCAGAGATAATCAACCCAGAGATTTAATTCTAATACTCCAACAGTTCAGAGATAATCATGACAGAGATTTAATTCTGACACTTATCCCAGAAGATTTTCCAAAAAAAATGGTTCAGAGATGATCGAGACGAAGATTTAATTCTGATACTTATTCCAAAATATGTTCCAGATTCAGTTCAGAGATGGTCAAGTATATTTTCCAGATACGGTTCAGATACGATCTAGATATAGATTTCATTCTGATACTCATTCCAATACATCCTCCGATATAATCAAGGCGTAGATTCATTCTGACATTCCCCAGCACATCTGCTAGATACAGTTGGACACTGACTCATTCTAGTATACTCCTCAGATACAGTCAAACCTAGACTCCTTCTGATGCTCCTGTCAACAGTTACTTTGGATGGCATTTATAAGCCCATCTCCATCCTGTCATCTTTCCGAATGGCAACTTTAAGCCCATTTAAGCAATACAATCAACCAATAGCGTTACTTCGTGCACCCGTGAGTGCAAATTTCTGGGCACTTAAGTGTTTAATCCTCTTCCACCTTCAAATCACGAATGGCGGATGCGCCAATCTAACTCTTCAGGTTTAAGAAAATTGAACAGGGGCAGCTGTTGCACCCCAAAATTTTCCCTCGCATCTTTGAGACAAATTGATTCAAGAAGCTTCCTCACACTCCTAGGAGTCTCAAAAGCTCAAGACTACTCAAGGATTGACCATACAAGCTCTCCTCCTAAACAATCAACCAACAACTAGGGTTTTATTTTTTCTCAAAAGGAATTGAGCTCTCAATACCTCAGATGGACTTCATGGTTCTCTATGTGCTCTAGGGTATCCTCATGTCAAGTCTCAAGCCTTGCTTCATAAGTTTGCTCAGTCAATTGCTCAAATGATCAACAGTCAATTGTATTGGACCAAAAGTCAACTTTGACCAATTTATAGTCAAACGTCATCATTTCTTGCCAACATCAAGATTTTGAAGTCCCATTCATCATTTGATCAAGGGTTGATCATGATTCCTCAAGAAAATCAAGATTTACTCAAAAGTCAAAATTGCCAAATTAGGGTTTTCTTAAGGAAAAGTCAATTGAACTTTGACCACGCACAACTTTCACATACTTCATCAAAAATTCCTCAACCAAAGCTCATTTTGAAGGAAATTCAATTCTCTACAACTTTGTCTCTCTAAGCTCAAGGCCAAAATGCCTTGTTTGAGAGATATGGACCAAAACTTTACAGGTCATTTTGAAAGTCAACAAAAAGACATTTTTTTCGTCAAAGCAATTTACACAAAAATAAATATTTCAAATGAAAAAGTGATCAACACGAAAGTTGTAGGGGACATCTTGAGGGTTCCAAAAAGTCCAAGATCACCTTCATATGACAAAAATTGAGAGAGTTACGATTGGTGCAAGTTGAGCAAAATTTGAGAAACGCATGAAACCTACATTGAACATTTTTTAGCTTTTGGACCAATGAGCCTATCTTTTAAGGTTGAATCATGTTTATGACATATTCAAGGACCTCAAAGTTCACTTTGGTATTATTTTGATTTTGATTTTATTTTATTTTGATTTTATTCAAAGAAATAAACAAAATTAAATAAAACAAAATAAATCAAATAATGGTGGGCACATGGATCCTTTTAATGGAGTTTCTAGAAGATTAAAACATGTCATTCAAGGCCATCAAAAACCAAATGAACCTTGGGAGAGAGTGAAGGAAACATGGTTTTCAAAAAATTAAAATGTTTGGAAACATGTTCCTTGATCCTAGCTCTTCAATGATTCTTTGTCTACCATGTTTCTCCTATAAATACAAGGCTCAAACACAAGAGAAAAAAGGCAAGAGGCTTCAAAAAAGGCTTCCAAATCACAAAATTCTTGAAAAAAAAAAGGTGAAAATTCAAAACTCCATTTCCAATCATTCTCAATCCAAACCAAGGATTAAATACTCATCCTGAAGGTTCGATTTCCACCTCATGCAATTTCCTTTTAACCATTTTGTAATAGTGTAGTTTACATTTCTCGCACGATTATATTATGTAACTGTCCATAAGCCTTGTAATAGTCTATGTTACATTCTCGCACGATTATATCATGTAACTGCCCATAAGCCATGTAATAGTGTAGGTATTTATTTTTCGCACTTATATTTTATTTGCTAGATAAATAGGCATGTATGGCAAGATCTAAAATCAAACGTTAGAATAACCTATGACTCAAGATAATATAATTGAATCAACGCACATTGCACATATTCACCTCTAGGGTAGCCTCTCTCTGTTGCCTTACGATTAAAACGCTCATGTCCCTCGAAAGTAGGGGTACTTTAGCAAAAGACGCTTACGAATAATATTATCATAGTCCCTCCGATATAAAGATCATAGTCCCTCGATGACCCTTCGAGCTGCCTACAAAAAAATGATCTTGTCCCTCGACGACCCTATGGAAAAATGATGATAGTCCCTTCGCATTGCTAAGGTATCCTTACATGTTGCCTTCTATGACCATTCGATGACCCTTCGTTGTCCCTCAACATCCAATAGACAGTACTACCTACCCATTAATGGTATGGATAGTACTATCTCTCAAGGAAAATGATAAGTACAAGAAAGACCTTACAAATTAGGGGTAAGTAACTTTAAAATGCTTGCTCACAACTCAATAACAAATACTTTTCATATTTCACTTTTCCAAAAATATTTTCAAAAAAAAAAACAAACACTTTGTATACATTCTTACACGAATTATTACAAAGTCAAACTTTTACAAAATATTTTCAAAAAAACGTTCACACACATTCAAAAAGTAAGTAAAAAAAGTGAGCTAAGCATTTAAGAGCCCATGGATAACCATGGATACGAAGGGTGCTAATACCTTCCCTTTGTATAACTTACCCCCCGAACTCAAAATCTATCAAGGTCTTTCCTGTTCTTTTCAGCCTTTCCTTATTGGATAAAAGGAAAGTCGGTGGCGACTCTTGCTAACCGCAACATGTTTTGCGAAAACAAAACAAAAAAAAATCTAGTTCTCCCACCGTGTTACAGGATAACTCCTCCAGTTCCAAAGAAGTGTGGGACACCCTAGGACAAGCAAGTGGCAAATACGACTTCATGGTCAAGTACACCGCTCCTGAAAGCTCTCGTATTAGGCTCGAAGACATCCACCTGACTGGATGGGGAGATCCACCTGAGAATGAAAACGTTGTGCAAGATACTACTGAAGATCCTTCTACGACAACTCTGCCTGGGAGACAGATTCCAACGATCCTGCTCCACCAGAAATCAGCGTCATTTCTGAAGACAAATCAAGAAGGAAGGTACCAGACTTTGTGATTCACCGAGGAGTTCACTGCCAATGGGTCGCTGTCGATGTCTCGAAAGTTGTTCATAAGTCTAAGTAATTGTCGTCTTTATTTTAACCTTTCACCTTGCCCAGGTGAAACGGATGTTTTGATAGGGCATCACTTTCTGTAAATGTACCTCTTCGCTTTGCCCAAAGAGACAGAGTTTTGTTTTATAGGGCTGTAGTTTCAAGAATCGACAAAATCATAAATAAAATAACGTCGTTATGTAATTTCCACATTTTATTGTTGTTTTCTCTTTTTGTTTTTTCAGAAAATGGTAATCCTAAAAACAACTCAAATAATAAAAACAAGCATTTTTCAAATTTTACACTGCACACACTCTTGCATTCTCTCTATCTCTTCTAAAACAATTCATCACATCATGCAGATTACTTATTTTAAACCCCATTGAAACATATGATCCAATGCCTTCTCCCAACTTTGAATTCCCGGTATTTGAGGCTGAAGAAGAAAATGACGAAGAAATTCCATAGGAGATCTCCCGATTACTCAGACAAGAGGAAAGGTCCATTGAACCTCACAAAGAGTCGTTGGAAACGGTCAACTTGGGTTCAGAAGAAGATAGAAAAGAAGTCAAGATTGGGGCACTGCTAAGTCCAACTGTAAAAGAAAATTTGATAAAGCTTCTTAAAGAGTTTCTCGATGTATTTGCTTGGTCCTATCAGGACATGCCAGGGTTAGATACCAGCGTCGTGGAACATCACCTATCGTTGAGATCAAAATGTCTGCCAGTAAAACAAAGACTAAGACTGACTTATCCAGACATGGCCATCAAAATCAAAGAGGAAGTACAGAAATAGATTGACGCGGGTTTCCTCGCTACATTAGAATATCCCCAATGGATAGCCAACATAGTACCAGTTCCGAGAAAGGACGGAAAGGTTAGAATGTGTGTAGACTACAGGGATCTGAACAAGGCCAGTTCAAAGGATGACTTTCCCCTACCGCACATAGGCATGCTGGTAGACAGTACAGCAAAGTTCAAAGTCTTCTCCTTCATGGATGGATTCTCATGCTATAATCAAATCAAAATGGCGCCGGAAGACATGGAGAAAACTTCGGTCATCACCCCATGGGGCACCTTTTGTTATAAGGTAATTTCGTTCGGTTTGAAGAACGCTGGGGCAACCTATCAAATGGCCATGACAACTCTGTTCCACGACATGATACACAAAGAAATAGAGGTGTATGTCGATGATATGATTGCCAAATCTAAGACAGAAAAGGAACATGTGACCCACCTGTCAAAGCTATTCGAGCGTCTGAGAAAGTACAAACTCCGCTTGAATACCAACAAGTGCACATTCAGTGTCCGTTCGGGGAAACTTTTAGGGTTCATCGTCATCCAGAAAGGAATTGAGGTTGATCCTGACAAAGTCAAGGCCATTCAAGAAATTCCTTCTCCAAAGACTGAAAAACAAGTCAGGGGATTCCTGGGACGTCTGAACTACATTTCTAGATTTATATTCCTCATGACCGCGACATGTACGCCAATCTTTAAATTACTCAAAAAAATTGGACAGAAGACTGCCAAACTGCCTTCGACAGTATCAAGGAATACCTGTTGAATCCACAGATTCTATCACCTCCAGTGGAAGAAAGACCACTGATCATATACCTAACAGTCTTGGAAGACTCAATGGGTTGTGTACTCGGCCAGCAGGACGAAACCAAAAGGAAAGAGTCTGCCATCTACTATTTAAGCAAGAAATTCACCGACTGCGAGACTCGGTATACTATGCTTGAGAAAACTTACTGTGCTTTGGCTTAGGCAGCCAAACGTCTCTACCAGTATATGATTTTTCACACTACTTGGTTAATCTCTGAAATGGATCCAATCAAGTACGTCTTTGAAAAGCCTGCTCTCACAGGAAGGATAGCCCGTTGGCAGATGTTGTTATCAGAATATGACATCAAGTACCATGCTCAAGAAGTCGTCAAAGGAAGTATTTTAGCCAATCATTTAGCTCATCAACCGATTGACGATCAAGAATCAGTCGGATTTGATTTCCCGGACGAAGATGTCATGTATTTGAAAATGAAAGATTACGATGAACCCCTACCCAGCGAAGGGCCAGAACCAGGTTCCCAATGGGGACTAATCTTTGACGGAGCTGTCATTCATTATGGAAACGGAATTGGGGCAATCATTATAACACCTCAGGGTACCCACATTCCTTTCACCGCCCGACTGACATTCAAGTGTACAAACAACGAGGCCGGATACGAAGCTTGTATCATGGGTCTCGAAGAAGCGATCGACTTAAGGATCAAGAACTTGGATGTATCTGGCGACTCAGCCCTGGTTATCAATCAGATCAAAGGAGATTGGAACACATATCAATCAAGATTGATTCCTTACAGAGATTATGCAAGAAGGTTGTTACCCTTCTTCAACAGAGTCGAGTTTCACCATATCCCTCGTGAAGAGAATCACATGGCTGCTGCATTAGCCACTCTCTCTTCCATGATTAGTATAGGTCAATGGAACGACATACCTAAGATTGACATAATGCACCTTGAAAGGCCCGCCCACATCTTCACGATTGAAGCAGTCATAAACGACAAACCTTGGTATCACGATATCCAATGCTTCCTTCACAAAAAGAATACCCACCAAGGGCATCCAGAAAAGACACAAAGACCCTCAGAAGGCTAGCAGGCAGTTTCTTCCTGAGCGGTGACACACTCTATAAGAGAAACTTTGACATGGTCTTGCTCCGATGCGTAGACAGACCAGAAGCAAATATGCTGATAAAAGAGATTCACGAAGGATCCTTTGGCACTCATGCCAACGGACACACGATGGCGAGAAAAATTCTGAGAGCAGGGTACTATTGGTTGACCATGGAATTCGACTGCTACAAGTATATGAGAAGGTGTCACAAGTGTCAGATATACTCAGACAAAATCCATGTACCGCCAACACATCTCAGAGTTCTCTCTTCCCCGTGGCCTTTTTCCATATGGGGGATCGGCATGATTGGCATGATTGAACCCAAAGTTTCAAACGGACATCGGTTCATCCTGGTCTCCATTGACGACTTCACCAAGTGGGTCAAAGCAGCGTCATACACCAATGTAACCCGACAAGTGGTGGTCCGATTTATCAAAAATAATCTCATCTGTCGTTATGGTGTTCCAAACCAGATCATTACTGATAATGGGTCCAACTTGAATAACAAGATGATGAAGGAGTTGTGTGTTGAGTTCAAGATCGAACACCATAACTCATCTCCCTACCGACCTAAGATGAACGGAGCGGTAGAGGCGGCTAATAAGAATATCAAGAAGATCGTTCAAAAGATGGTTGTAACCTATAAAGACTAGCATGAGATGCTACCAGTTGCTCTTCACGGTTATCGCACATATGTCCGCACTTCAACAGGGGCAACCCCTTTCTCTCTAGTATATGGCATGGAGGCAGTGCTTCCCGTAGAAGTAGAGATCCCATCAATTCGGGTATTGATGGAAGCTAAGTTAACAGAGGCTGAATGGTGTCAACGTCAGCACGACGAACTGAATCTGATTGAAGATAAGCAAATAACGGCTATGTGTCACGGTCAGTTGTATCAGTAACGAATGAAGAAGGCGTTTGACAAAAAGGTCCGACCTCGCGTCTTCAGGAAAGGAGACCTTATGCTCAAGAAGATACAATCTTTCTTCAATGATTCTCGGGGGAAATGGACTCTGAATTATGACGGCCCCTATGTGGTCAAGAAAGCGTTCTCAGGCGGCACCTTGAGACTCGCAACCATGGATGGAGAAGAATTTGCCTACCCCACAAATGTTGACGTAGTCAAGAAATACTTCGCCTAAATAAAAAAAACGTCTCGGTGGATTGAAAACCCAAAAGGGCGGTCCAGGCAAAAATTAGAGACATAATAAAAAATCATCCCGATGGATTGGAAAGCTCAAAATACAATCCAGGAAAAATTTAGGGATTCATGGAAAGTCACTACGTCCAACAAAGGGGCAAATCCCCCAGCAGCGTTCATGCCATTCATCAGGAAAACTCCAGTCAAGGTCATCTTCGACGGAAGCTCAGGATGCCCAGAATTCAAAGTTGGTAGAATGATAGCGGTCGTTGCATTTCAATGTAGCCCTTTTTCCTTTAAATTACCATCTTTTAACTTTGTAAATACTTTATGGAATCACAAGCTTTGCTGATTTCCAGCCTATCAATAAAATTTGAGCCTAAGTGCTTTTGTTTGCAATTCTTATTTGTTTTAGTTTTACAGAATGATGTTTTTAATATGATCAATGATTCTTGAAATAAAACAAAAATGAATTTGCTTGTCAAACTTTTTCTGCTTTTAAAATAAAGATGGAAATTTCTTTTGACTATACATCATGCATTATTGATTTGCATTCATAGTCATATTGCATCACTATCACTTTAGTCAGTCTTATCCCCTAGTGATAAAAGTCCTCTCAATCGAGTTCCCAGTTCTATCCTCGTCGGGAAGCGAATCATCTAAGCAATCTCTCCCCAGTTTATTTCTGGATTAGAGACGGTCCTCGACCACTTTGATAACTTGAACCTATGAAAGGCAAGAAGGCATTCTACAAACGTTACTCTTCACCATTGAAGATGATATCTTCGCTTTCCTGGATTAAGGAAAATCCCCAAAGAAAGCCTCTCAACCAAAGACTCTTAGCAACACATTGATTTTTCTCCCCAAGAGAGTAAATGTTAATGAAGTCATCAGCATCTCAAAATTGGATTGCATCATATGGCATTTCCCGGAGAAGATCTCGAGGAAAAGCATGATGTAATATCCCCAAGCAGGAAGCAGTCTCTCAAGAGACTCATTTTCCCCAGTAGAGTCGACAAATGGCGTCTCCAACAGAGAAGTTTGAACACCTCTACAACTCAAACGAATGGGTTTCCCAGCAAGTTTGACATTAAAACTTTTTCCCATCAAATGGCATCTCCCCAGGAAAATTCGGCGAGAAGTTTAAGGAAAACCGCTAAAGAATATCGTCCCTTGTCAAGAAAGTTTATTGACAAAAGAAACTAAGACCAGTTCCTTGGCTGAAGACCAGGATCGAGGGGAAGTTTATATCATAAATTGAGACCAGTTCCTTGGCTGAAGACCAGGATCGAGGGGAAGTTTATATCAGAAACTGAGACCAGTTCCTTGGCTGAAGACCAGGATCGAGGGGAAGTTTATGTCAGAGACTAAGACCAGTTCCTTGGCTGAAGACCAGGATCGAGGGGAAGTTTTTACCTTTCTTAAGCATCATTGCTTAGCAAAGAAGATGGATGAGCAAGCAGCCATTCATAAGTATTCCGATATTTAATCCTCTTGCACCCCGAATGCCCGAATACCTTCGCCATTCACACCTTCGGGTCTGAGAAGATTAAATAGGGGCATTTGTCATACCCCAAATTTTGACCACAAAGTTTTCCCATCACTGTGCAAATCATTACCAAAATATGGATGTACTTACATGCCTCATCAATCTCCTCAAAAATAGTTGAGCATTCACCACAATCAAGAAGTAGGGTTTTGAGCCCTCTCAGAGCACTTAGACAAAGGATCAATCAAGAAATGACATGATATTCAACTTTTCTAGCCTCTCAAACACCTATAAAGGATCAAGAGGACTCCCACATCAAGAATCAAGCACAAGGTTACAACATTCCAAGTGGATCAAGCCTCAAGATCGCCAGTGTCACCAAATTAGGGTTTGGTCGACCAAGGCCTCCAGATAGAAATTTTCCTCTGGGAATAAGCCAATGCATCAAAACACAACCTAAGATACTCCCAGGTACCTCATGGACCCAATCATCAAGTCAATTTAACCTCAGGGGATGCATTTACCCAAAAATCAGGAATTTGGGTTTCTTGACCTAATCAACCCCTAAGTTCACTTTTGGGACAAAACATGAGCCAAGACCTAAAGACATGATTTGAGGGTCTCCAATACACTACATTGATCCATTTGCAACAATGGATTGATCCAAGAAGCTTGATCCACAAGTTTCAATTTCATCAAGACCACAATTAGGGTTTCGAGGAAAAAGTCAACTGTACCTTTGACTTTTCACCAAGACATGATCCCAAACCTTGGGACATGATTCAATACACCCTACAACACCTATGGAATATATCCATTAGGTTTGATTTAGGTCAAGGACTTGATTTCACGAAGGATCGCGCAGTTTGGATTTCATCCGATAAAAAGTCAACTGTGCACAAAATCAAGTTTGACTTTTTGGAATTTTTCACAATTATGGTTCCTTGACCCTAAAACAATGTTAATATGTGATTTGAATCTTCATTCATCAAGAAAAATCAAAGAAAGTGAGTTAACTTGTAAAAGGGTTAACCATAAAAAAACTTAGAATTTTTTTAAGTTATGGAACAAAGTGGCTAGGGTACCAACTTCCAAGGACCATAACTTGAGATCCAAGCAACCATTTTGGATTATCCAAAGCTGGATTTTTAGCTCTCATTACACTATACAAAAGCTTCGACTACAGCTCATTCCAATTCCTCATGGATTTTAAGTTATGGAGTGATCAAAATGGCTGAAAACATGAAATTGATACTTTTTCAACACTTAGTGAAATTTTCACTAAGTCAAAATCTGCTTTATTTTTTCCAAAATGTAGGGGTAGTTTTCACCTTGATCCAATTCAAACCAGGTCTAGGGGTGGACATCAAAGTTAAAGTATGCCATAAGGGCTTTCCAACAAGTACCAGATCATCTCCAAATTCCATTTGAGCAAGGAGATACAACCCTTGGAACATGGCATCCTGAACTGGTCTTTACAAGGCAGATTTGTGCACATTTGCTCGATTTGTCCAAATCTGATCAATCCAAGCCTTGTCATCAATTTGGACACGTCTGAGGATAAAACAAGAAGGGAATGATCTGATCCCCAAGCCTCCAAAGTCCAAGAATCTACAATAGCCATGTCAAACCTAAAAAGAGCTAAAAAGTGCCAAGACTCCAATTTTGTTTCCAAGAATTCAATGGATGCACCAAGGTGGCATGAACTGAGCCTATTCCAACTGAATTCAGTCCAAGCTTATCTCTGAACCAAAGCTACAAAGCCTATGCCCTAATCTCAAGTCAATGGCTAGAGGAGACTTGAGATTCCTTTTGTATAACATTGGCCAAAGGCCTGCTACAGCCTCCATTCACTATTGATGCCAAAACAAACTTGACACACTACAAATAGACATCAATTGTGATCAGTTTGAGTACACCAAAGCACCCAAACTGATGCTTTCCTCAAAATCCCTCTCTTTAGGCCAAAATGCCTTCTTTTGCAAGGTATCTCTGAGTTTTTGAGTTAGAGAGCAATTCCATCACAGCACATGATCCAAACACCTCTAATATGTTGTATCTAAGTTGTCCAAACACTAGCATATGACCTGTAACACCAAAATCCCAAAGTCCACCTCCAAAACCTCAAAATTGGACTTTTTGCATTTTTCAAGCCATGTCTTGATTCAGTCACTTTCAAAACCAAATAAAACCTCAAACACACTTCAAATATCATCCTTGAACTGTCCCAAATGGTTCCCCTCATCTGGAACACCATTTGAGAGAGTTGCCCTATTGGTCACTTTTACCCCTTTTGTAAGAAAGAGCTCAAACTTATTCCTGAGGATTCCAGCTGGTTCTAACCATTCTAAAAGCTTATAAGGGATCAATTGAGAGGGTCTAAAGTATCAAACTACTTCTGGCACAAGAAACTTGGCAGATAGCACAAAAAGCTCCCAAAGAGGTAAGCATCACAACTTGAACTCGGTGAATTAAGCATTGCTTTGAAGTCCACTGATCACAAAACATCTCATACATGTTGTATATGTTGTGTTTGAACCAATTCATCATGTAATTCTTGTGTAACATGAGGTAACATAGAAAATGCAAATCATGGCCTATTTCAAAACCACCATCGGGTTTTAAAATGGAGACCTCATCTGAAAAAACCAAGGGCACCATTGGATTCTTTATGAAATTCTAGGCATGATAGACCTAAATTTTGTCCCAAGCCATGGAGAAATGAGAAAGTTACAGCCTTTACGTTTTTGGCTCAAGAACTTGCTTTGCCTTGCCTTGCCTTGCCTTGCCCAGGCCTAAAACAAGGCACCCCTTATGTATTTGTGGGGTGGTTTTGATACACGAAGGTATCACCACCCCAGTGGTAGAAGGCGCGCGCTGCAACTTGGAGGTCTGGGGTTCGAATCCCCCTCGCCCCAGACCCTTTTTTACCACTTTTTTCCTTTTTTTAATATTTGTCATATTATTTTAAGTGATTTGGAAAATTAATTTCTCTCTCATTATTTTTTATTGGTTCTTTTTGCAAAAAATCACAAAAATGTTAAAATATTTTATTTCACAAAAAAATCAAATTTATATTATTTATTTAATATAGTTGATATTTTTGTAAATAAATTCATTTTTATTGTTTTTAAACATTTCAAAAATAAATATTCATCTTGAAAATCAACATCAAATGAGTCCTAAATCATCTTGTGATTAAAACCTCATTTTTCAAACCTTAATCAAAAATCACAAGTAGTTTATTTAGACTTATTTGGTATTTTTGTCATTTTTATTCATTTTATTAAAAGGATTACTTTTAAAAGAAAATGAAATTAGGGTTTCTTTGGTTCTTGATCTTTATCAAACCTTTCAAAACATCTTTGGGCCTCTAATAGAGTGTAAGACCCAACCATTGTTGCACAGGAATAATCTTTGGGCCTCATTCATTGTATAAGTCCCACTGTGTTTTAGAAAATCTCGGCGCGATCGCCATTTCAAAATAAAATTAACAGGGCCTCCCCTCGTGTTGTAAGTCCCATCTTTCTTTTTCAAAACACTTTTGGGCCTCTCCTTGAGTTGTAAGACCCATACCTTTGTACAGAAAATCCTTTTTGGGCCTCAGTCATTGTATAAGTCTCGATACGATCTTCAAAACAATAGTGCGATCACTGTTAAACCCTGGGCCTCTCCTTAAGTATAAGCCCCAACAATATTTTCAAAACAACTTCTCTTTTGATTTAGATTCAAATATACATGTTGTTATCAAAACTTTATTTAATTTCTTTGAACAACTAACAATACAGCATGGAAGCTTGCTCACCTGTAAGTTTTAACAGCTTTCATTTACTCGCTTTCATATGTATATAACTGTATTGTGGGAAGCTGCTCCTCTGTAAGTCTTCTTTCATATCCTTTTAAATACTTGTCATATATCAACTATATATATACTAGTATAGCTATTTAGAGTTTTCCCCGGCAACTAGGTCTAGAACTAGGTAAAGCCATGTTGGTCACTCTTGAATGCAGTCAAAACTAGATCCCCATAGGATTTCCAGATACAGTCTTGCCTTCTCTTGGGCTTAAAAAATATGGAACAAAGAGAAAGGCGGTATTCTTCGTGAACCTTTTCTCAGACTATCACTATTAGAAATCGTCAAATAAATTCTACTCCCCAGAGTTGATCTATTATTAGTGAATAACATCTCTTGAGTTTCTTCAAACCTCAGGACTTTCACTAAATGATCTATTCTCGGTGAATAGAATTTCTTGAACTTTTCTTGGTGTGGAACCCACGGGCTTCCTAAAAGCATCCCCGCCTCCTCTTGGGCTTTGTACAAGGACCCTTCAGCTTCTTAGAAGTTCTCATGCCTTCTCTTGGGCTTAATACAAGGACCCTGACGACCTCTTAAAAGTGTAAGATAGAACTTAGTCATCCTTTGCTAGAGCAGTCTTCCCAATATCAAATCACAGACCAATTTAGGGTTGATTCTCATCCCTTAATACACTTGCCTCCTCTTGGGCATCATACAAAAGATAAAACTCTTCCACACCATTAGACTTGGACAGTCTAACCTTGAGTCTCAAAGACATTCTCAGGTTCCTTACAAACATAGGAGAAACCCAGGTTACTCTGGATAAATCTCCAGCAGAGCTAAAACCCAGTCTCTCTTCAAACCAGGGTCAGTTTATCATCAGTATAACACTATCTCAAATCAGAACCTCAAGGTCTCTGATACCACAACTCTTCTGTAAACCTCAGCAAGAGTTGATTCCCGACTTGGACCTGCCTCGGGATCTCAATTATCCCCGACAGAAAGATAGCCTCCTCTTAGGCTTTGTATAATGATTTTTTCTCAGCAAAGTTAGCCTCCTCTTGGGCTTTGTACAAATTATTCTCCCCAGCGGAGCTAACCTTTTCAGACTCTCTTGTTGAGTCAATCACCTTGTCAGACTCTCTTATTGAGTCCATCAACTTTTCAAGACTCTCTTGTTGAGTCAATCACCTTTTAGCACTCTCTTGTTGAGTCAACCCTTTTAGCCTCAATCTTGGGCTTTGTACAAGACAGATAAAGTCACTCTTTTATTGAGTCAATCTTTTCCAGTCTCCTCGTAGGCCTGGTATAAGGGTTTCCCCTAGCAGAAATCAGATTCCTTTTAGGTATGATGATTTCTCCAGCTTGTTCAGCCACAATCCTGGGCTTCGTACAGGATAGATAAAAGCACTCTCTTGTTGAGTCAAAAAAAGCACTCTCTTGTTGAGTCAAAACCTTTTTGCCTCAATCTTGGGCTTTATACAAGACGTGAATCTTCATCTCTTAAACTGGGGACAAATATATTCCCCAGCAGAGTCATTTCCTCCCAGCCTTCGTTTAGGCTTTGAGGAATGATTTCCCAAGCAGAGTCAAACTCATTTTAGCCTCAATCTTGGGGTTTGTACAAGACACATAAAAATATCCTCACCAGAGTCGGGTAAATTTCCCGTTTCAGCCTTAATCTTGGGCTTTGTACAAGACACATACAAACCTCCCCGGCGGAGTCAAAATCCCTTTTTTAGCCTCAATCTTGGGCTTTATACAAGACAAATAGAACATTTTCCCCGGAAAAGTCAAAATTATAGCCTCCTCTTAGGCTTTGTATAATGATATCCCCAAAGAGTCAGTATCTTTTTTTCCTCAATCTTGGGCTTTGTACAAGACATAAAAACACTCTCTTGTTGAGTCAATCGTTTCCAGCCTCCTCTTAGGCTTTGTATAAGGACTTCCCTAGTGGAGTCAACCAATCTCTTAGCTTCAACCTTGAGCTTTGATCAAGGCACACAAAAATCAACAAATCCCCTTAGAGGAAGTCCATTCCCTCTTTAGAGATAACAAATTCTCTCTCAGTCAAACCTTTTAGCTTCAATCTTGGGCTTTGAACAAGACACAAATAAACCTTTTTAGCTTCAATCTTGGGCTATGAACAAGACACCAAAACATCATTTTCCTCCCTTAGAATAGGAGGAACTACGATTGCTCTGATTTCCCTGTTTCATTTAAACGGGAATACAAAGGCATAAGATTTCGAAATCTTAGCGAGCATACTAATCAAAAACTCTAGGTCCAGTACCTTCATATCAATCAAAACTTAGGTCCAGTACCTTACCAAAAACACCCGAACATAAACAAAAACTCACTCACTCACTCATATTTCCCAAGCAACTTTCCCAACCCATTAACGGATAAACACTATCAAGTACAAAGCGAAACCTAAAGCTAATATCCTGTGGATAACCACATATAGGATGGGTAATTGACAACTCCCCATTGTATAACCTGACCCCCGAACTCCCCGAATCTCTTTAAAGCATTTGTTCAGTTAAACATTCGCGTGCAAGGTTAGTTTTAGATAACCTCCCTTTCCCTTCCAGCTTCACGGGATAAATAAGAAATCAGAAAGTAGCACCCCCTCCTACCTTTGCGGTGAGGAAAAACCAGCGATAAGGTGGTCGCGTCACCGACAAATATCGCTCGCTACAGTTTCGACACCAATTCTTTTGGCATCCCCGGCGGATCTTTCTCTACCTCTTTTGCTTCTGGTTTTGACACCACTTTCCTTTCTTTGTTTGGTTTTCCGTCTTAGTTCCCTGAACTATGGAAGCTCTGAGTCTGCATTCATCCGAATGTATGATACGTAGGCACGAGATCGCGACGATCTTGGCGAGCACACTTCCACCCTTCCTTCTTCCCTTCTTTCCTCTTTTCTTTTCCTTGGTTCCTCTGAACTACGGCGCTCTGATTTCCTCATTGCACTATGAGGGTACGTAGGCACGAGGGCCCTAATCCTCCGCGAGCACTCTTCTTCCTTTCTTTCTTCTTCTTTTTTCTCTTTTTCTCTCCTTTTCTTTTAGCTAGAAGCCTTTAGATAGATAACCCATCCAAGCCTAGAAGCAAGCGAAATGGTTCCCGTCGAGTACGACTGATGCGTAAGGTGCTAGTACCTTCCTTTCGCATAACCGACCCCAGTTCTCGTTTCTCCTCCCCTTAGGTTTTATCGATATTTTCCCTGTTCTTTGGGACTAAATAAAGTTCGGTGGCGACTCTGTGTTATCTTTGAGTGTGCGATTCACTCAGGTATAAACCAGCCATCTTCAGTTGGCGACTCTGCTAGGGAGTTCTTGCGTTCGCAGGATGGGGTCTCGCCTAGTTTTGTTTGTTTTCTTGCTTGCTTGGGTGTTTATCTTTCGCGCTTTACTTGCTTTATCTTTATGCTTTAGCTTTATTTTTTTTACTGCATTTCTTTACTGCTTTGAATATTCATATGCTGCATATTCTGGATATCTGCTTTTTTTGTTGTTATTGGGATAGGTAGATGTTATTGGAGAGAAAAGTCCTAACACCGGGCTTAGCATACACATAGGCTAGAACTTGGATAGTCGTGAGGCCTGCCTTTCGCGCGTTGGGTTACCACGAGAGCCACATCCCAGATCGTGATTCGCTTGAGAATACTTCCGTCTTGTGAGAATTCACTACTGCGGGGGGTTTTCACTCTGAGTCATATGGTTTGGGCGACCTTTCTAGGGACCACCTTGTTGTGTCTAGATCACACCTGTGAGGGGGATGGGTTTTTGCAGGAAAACAAGCCACTTCATACCCTTGTTCTCTCACACACGCCAAATTTTGCACCGACACATCAAACTATGTGGCACTGACACAGAATTATATACAGATATCCGGATTGTTCATATTTGATTGTTCAGACAGTGTTGGCTTCCTGTTACTTGTGTTGCATATCATTTCATCATGTAAATTAATTTTTCCATGTACATTTCCAGGTTTTTGAGGACTTATTCTTTGTTGACATTATCATAGAGATGAGTATTGGTTGCCGAGGCATTTTCAGCTACAAGTTTGTGGAGCCTAAGCTGGGTATTTTGAGAGGTCTAGCATCCCGTGTGGTTGAAGATAACAGAGGTGTTTTTAGGGATACCTATGATAATCTGTTATCCATCCTCAATACTAAAGTGAACATCACCGCCATTCATACTCTGGTTCAGTTCCATGATCTGCCATATAGGTGGTTTACATTTCAGGATTATCAGCTAACACCTACACTCGAGGAGTACGCTTATATTCTGGGGATTGAGATCAAGAAGCAGGTCCTTTATGTCTACACCAGTGGTTGTCCGAAGTTTCCTCTTATTGCTGATGCCCTTTGCATTAGTAAGAAGGATGTAGAGGATAATCTCAAAACCAAAGGGAAGGGTATTCGAGGGTTTGCTTTGAAGTTCTTGGTTGACAAGGCCACTTCTTTTGCTAAGGATGGAAACTGGAAGGCTTTCAATGCCGTTCTTGCTTTGCTGATATATGGGATTATCTTGTTTCCGAACATGGAGGATTTCGTAGATCAAGCTGCCATCAGTATCTTCTTGTCCAAGAACCCTGTTCCGACACTTCTTGCTGATACCTACCATTCTATTCATTCGAGGAATGAAAAGAAGAAGGGAACCATTGTCAGTTGTGCTCCTCTACTATACCGATGGTTCATGTCTCACCTTCCACAGAAAGGTCCCTTTGTTGAGAATAAGGGTAATCTCAAATGGTCTCAACGAATCATGTCTCTTACTGCTGATGACATTTCTTGGTATTCTCGAGTCTTCGACGATATTAAGATTATTCTTCATTGTGGGAAATTCTCCAATGTGCCTCTCCTGGGTACAAAGGGTGGAATTAGCTACAATCCGAGACTTGCTTTCCAACAGTTGGGATATCCTATGGTTGCCAAGACTGATCCTGAGGTAGTGGAAGAGTTCATCTTTCATGAAGGGGTTGATGACATGGGTTTGCTGAAGAGGTTTAGTGTCGCGTAGACTCAGATTTACTCCGAAGGAAGAGTCGATTTGGGTAAGAAGAATTGTGTAGCCAAGGAAGCTTACACACTTTGGGTCAAAGAGTGCGTCAAAGAGATCTTGTTGCCATTTTCTCCTGAGCCTTCCATGAATGCCAAGCCTCCTGAATTGCCATTGTTCCTCCATCTGAAGTCGATCAAATCAAGATGATTAATGAGAAGTTGAGGAAGGAGAATGATGATCTTCGTCTCAACCTTGATAGAGTCACTTCTGAGAAGGATAACCTACAGATTGAGCTCCGCCGAAAGCGCGAACGCATGCTCAAAGAGGTGGAAGTTGAACAGAACAAGCATAGGAAGATGGGTGATGCTTTGAAGAGCACCTATGAGGGGCTTGCTTCAAAGAAGATGCAACTCGCCGATATCCAGTATCAAGCCTACAAAGATGAGTTGAGCTACAAAAAGCAACTTGAAGAGCTTTGAGGGAAGTTATTCGAGTTCAAGATAAAGTGGTAAAGTGAGCAAGACCGTGCTAATCAGTTAGCAAAGGAATTTTCTCAATGTCAATCCTAGCTAGACAAAGTCTTCGGTGAGATTCAGAAGCTGCAGGATCAAGCAAATCAGAGCCGAGAGCAGATTAGTCAGCTCAACACAGAGAGCGCTCATTAGGAGCATCAAATCCGTCATCTGCAAAACCTCCTGGATATGCTTCAGGGACCTAACCATTATTTGCTGTGTAACCTCATGAAGGATGCGAAGTGTTAGAGTGAGAGGCATGGTCGTCTAGCCAGATTTGTTGAGCATGCATTGGAGGACCTACCGAGTTGTTGAGGGATGCATATGATGATGTATTGCCACACCAGCTTCCTTGGGTTATTTTCCACTTCTTGTCTGTTTGTAGGGTGGTATTTGATAGAATCCATGCAGATTTTGTTGTAGCCCAAAAGGAAGATATTTGATGTGTATTTGACTTGTACTTCTTTCCTTTATTGTTGGATGAATGAATGAAGTTGCTTGCCAATTTTATCTTTCGCACCTTTACTTGTATGCTTTATGATTATTGTCAACAAAGACAAGTTTAAGAATACCTGGAATTTAAAACTTTATTTTTTGCATGGATAGCATACATTCATTTGCACACATATGCACGTCCCTTCATCCGAAATCGTTGCTCATCCTTGTCTGCCTTCTTTGTAGCAAGACGACGACTCGACATCGGTATTTTACTCGCTCAAACAAATCCAGAATCATGGCTGACTTCGAAGCTGAGGACACTGCTTATAAGGAAACTCTGTCTCAATTCCAAGGTCGGATTGATCAGTTTCAGACGAACATGGATGTCATTATGGAACTCCATCGTGCTCAGAGGGATGTCGCTGCTACTGCCACTGTTGTTGCAACTGCTACTGGCGTAACTGTTGTCACTCCTATTGTGACTACTTCTCCTGTTGTTACAACTACTCCTGTTGTTATTCCTTCTCCTATTATTGTTGAAGTGCCAGTTAACCCTGTGAATCAGTCTGTTGTTCATCCGACAAATTATCAATCCGGTTTGAACAAGATGCCGCTGGTTTTCCTTAGGGTATGCCTCCGAATTACACTCCTCAGATTGCAAACAATGGTAGTGCCTTCATACCATATCAGCCTTTTGTTGCGCCCATGCCTAATGGGAATGCTGTTGCATATCCATGGGGCATACCTACTCCAATTCCACCTCCAGTGGTGAATGATGATCCTGAGAATCTTCAGGTTCAGACTCATCAAACTTCTGGATTGGCTGACATCGAAACCCCTGATGAAGAAGAGCATGTGTATAGGGGTCCTCCTATTCGTGTTCCGGTCTCATCTCAAGCTGCTCAAATTATTGTGCAGAATGTTCATCCTGGAATGTTCTATCCTGGGTCATCTTCCTCAGCTGTTGTGATACCTCCTCCGATTTATCCGTTTAGTGTTCAGATGGGTCAGAATGCTGGTCAGATGGTTAATCCGAGTTTGGTGTATCCGTCTCAGTTTGCTACTCCGCAAGTGAATGCTCCCGCCGCATCTCATCTGCCAAATCCTCAGATTCGTAGCCGGCCACTAGAAAATCTCAGAATAGTCAGTCCAAGAAAAAGGAAGGTGAAGCCAACGCTGTGACAGCTCAAGTTTTTCCTCAGTATCAAGCTCCCATGGCACCTATGCCATATTATCCATATTCGTACATTGCTGCTGCACAATATCAACAACCTCCATATCAGTATCATCTGCAACAACCAGTTCAGAATGCTCATAATCGGCAACAGAATCAATAGAACAACAAAAGTCAGCAGAATCAAAACTGTCAGAGCAATAACAATCAAGGAAACCATAAGCGTCCAAATTTCGACAGAATTTCGGTGTCATACACTGAATTGTTTCCTTACTTGGTTCACCAAGGGGCAATTGTTCCCAAGCAGATCGCACCTGCAATTCCTCCATTTGGCCCGAAGCATAATCCAAATGTGTCCTGTGCTTATCATACTGGATACATAGGACATACGACAAAGTACTGTTTTGTTTTCAAAACCAAAGTTCAGGAACTCATCGATAAAAAGATTCTGACTTTCACTGAGGAAGGACCTAACATTCAGAATAATCCATTGCCAGATCACGGTGGACCTGTGGTTAGCATGATTGAGGATAATTCAGAGGTTGAATTGATCATGGATGTTGACGAGGTAAAGACCCCGATGACTGTGGTTTTTAAGAAATTGAATGAACATGGGCTGTTGAAAGGATTGCATGGTAAGTGTCAGATTTGTGACAATAATCCTAACTAGTGTCGAAGGCTGAAGGGTCGTGTCCAGATTTTGATAAACCGTGGTGAAGTTCAATTTGCCAAGTCTAAACCTGTTGAGGAAGTTGTTGTTATCGATCCGTTCACCATCGTCTATAGGAAGGTTCCTGTTGAATCCCCTAAACAGAAGATGATGCAACCCATCGTTGTTTGTCCGCCAAAGTCATTTCCGTATCAGATTTCTAAAGAGGTACCTTTGAGGTATGGGTCTACTGTTTTTTCTGGGTGTCAAGAGATAAGGTTTACTGAGTCTGAGATAGTAAATGTCACAGCCATTGGAGGTATGACTCGTAGTGGACGAGTGTTCGCTCCGAAGGTCACTACAAAACCTGTTCAAGTTCCAACTATTGTTCCTCCTGAGGAAATGCCTGTATCTGCAACCCCTAGTATTCAACAAGGGGCATCTGCTACAATTCCAGTGCCGACTATCCCGTCTGGAGATGTTTCAAAGAGCAAAGAGACACTTGATGACCAAGAGTTCCTTAATTTGATCAAGAAAAGTGACTTTAAGATTGTGGATCAGCTGGGGCAAACACCCTCAAGGATCTCAATCTTGTCCTTACTCATGAGTTCACCCGCGCACAGATCAGCTTTGTTGAAGGTCTTGAACACTGCCCATGTCATGCAAGATATATTCGTCATCGAGTTCGATGATGTAGTGGCCAATATAACTACAAGTCGGTATTTGGGTTTTAATGAATCAGAATTACCTCCTGAGGGAAATGCCCACAACAAAGCACTGCACATATCCGTAACCTGTACAGATATCCTCTTATCTCGTGTTCTTGTGGACACCGATTTTTCCCTCAATGTGATTCCTAAGGATACATTGAGTCAATTGCTGGTGGAAGGAAGCGAGATGAGGCCGAGCGCCTTAGTTGTCAGAACTTTTGATGGTTCTCGAAAGCATGTCATAGGAGAAGTGGATTTACCCATCAAAGTTGGGCTGCATTTGTTTACCATTACCTTCCAAGTGATGGATATTAATCCAGGATACAGTTGCTTATTGGGTCGTTTGTGGATCCATGCCGCAGGGGCAGTTACATCCACCTTACATCAGAAGTTGAAATTCATGTTTGACGATCAGATGGTCATCATCTGTGGTGAAGAGGATCTGATTGTGAGCGGGTTATCATCTTTTCGATACGTCGAGACCGAAGAAGGCATAGCTGAGGTGCCATTGCAGTGTCTCGAGTTTGAAGACGTCAGCTCCGCTTCCACTAGTCAAAGTAGATTACCACAAATGACCTTAGCATCTGCTAAGAGTGCTAAAGATACCATCGAGAAAGGTTCCTTGCCAGGCTAGGGGCATGTGATTGATGTGGTTGAGAAGCATAATCGTTTTGGATTGGGCTATCGTCCTGGTCGACAATTTAATTCACATGGGTCAAAGCAATGCAACTTGATCAAGTTCAGTAGCGCGGGTTTTCAGATGGGTGACATCGTGGCGGCCCTTGATGACGCTGGTCCTAGGAATCAGATTCCAAACTTTGTGCGCAAGTGCTCGCCGGGTTTCAAGCTCAACAACTGGACATCTACCTTGATTCCTGTGGTTTTTCCATATAACATGTAATGCATTTTGCTTTCTCATTCCCTCGTCCTCTCCCGAGACGAGTGGATAGCTTGTAAAGGGCCTCACGCTTTTGCAATATTATGTGATCAATAAATAAAAGTTTTTTCCATTCAAAATCATGCTCTATTTTCTTTCTTTATTTTACCTTTTTACAAACAAATGGCAAAAGTTTCTTTTCTTTTCACCTTTCAAAATAGCTCATTCTAAACATATTCATAAACATGCAGAACTAATAAAAGCATTGATAACAACATGGCAAACATCCATTGTAATTCTGGGATTCCAATTAACTAAGTCGGAGAAGATGGTGAAGAAGATTGTTAATTACCAGCTGAACTAGCAAGGCTCCTTGAGCACGAGCATAAAGAGATTCAGCCACACAAAGAGCCCGTATCAGTGGTCAATCTTGGTACTGATGAGGTCAGAAGAGAAGTCAAGGTTGGCGCGTCCCTCACTAAGCATGTACACTCCGAGTTGGTCAAGTTATTGAAAGAGTATGTTGATATCTTTGTCTGGTCCTATCAAGATATGCCTGGGTTGGATACCAATATTGTTGAACATCACTTGCCACTCAAGCCCGAATGTCCTCCTGTCAAGCATAAGCTCAGGAAGACTATACCCGACATGGCACTCAAAATCAGAGAAGAGGTAAAGAAACAGTTTGATGCTGGATTCCTTGCCACTTCCGAATATCCTGAATGGATTGCCAACATTGTCCCAGTTCCCAAGAAAGACAGGAAAGTCAAAATGTGTGTGGATTATTGAGATCTCAACGAGGCAAGCCCGAACGATGATTTCCCCTTGCCTCATATTGATGTGTTGGTAGACAACACAACGCAGTTCTCTATCTTTTCGTTCACGAATGGGTTTTCAGGATATAATCAGATCAAAATGTCCCCAGCTGATATAGAGAAGACTACTTTCATCACACTATGGGGTACATATTGTTACAAAGTCATGCCATTCGGTCTGAAGAATATAGGAGCAATATACCAACGTGCCATGACAACCCTCTTTCACGATATGATTCATAAAGAGATTGAGGTTTACGTTGACGATATGATTGCCAAGTCCAAAACTGAAGATAATCACCTAGTTCATCTGAAGAAACTGTTTGACAGACTCCAGAAGTTTAGATTGCAGTTGAATCCTGCAAAGTGCACCTTCGGAGTTCGATCTGGTAAACTGTTAGGATTTATTGTGAGTCAGAAAGGCATTGAAGTTGATCCTGACAAGGTTAGGGCAATTCAAAACATGCCGCCTCCCAAAACAGAAAAAGAAATCTATGGCTTTCTGGGCAGACTTAATTACATCTCAAGGTTCATTTCCCACTTGACGGCTACCTGTGAACCAATGTTCAAATTACTAAGGAAAAATCAATCGGTTGAATGGAACAATGATTGCCAAGAAGCATTTGACAAAATAAAACAATACTTGCAAGAACCACCGATCTTAGTACCGCCGGTTCCTGGTAGGCCTTTAATCATGTATCTCACCGTTCTCGATGAATCATTGGGATGTGTATTGGGTCAACATGACGACACTGGCAGAAAAGAACATGCAATATACTATCTGAGAAAGAAGTTCACTGCTGTCTGTGGAAGGATTGCTCGGTGGCAGATGCTATTAACTGAGTATGATATCCAACATGTTACCCAGAAAGCAATAAAAGGGAGCGTCTTGTCTGACTACCTTGCTCATCAACCTGTAGAGGGTTATCAACAGATGAAGTTTGACTTTCCTGATGAGGATGTTTTGTTTATCAGAGATTATGAGACTCTAGACCCTGACATAGGACCCGAACCAGGGGCACGATGGACGATTGTGTTCGATGGTGCCTCCAATTCTAGAGGTCGTGGAATCGGTGCTATCCTCATCTCTCCAACAGGTTTTCACCTTCTCTTCACTACCAGATTATGCTTTACATGCACCAACAATATGGCTGAATACGAAGCATGTATCTACGGTATTGAAGTGGCTATTTGTCATACCCCAAATTTTGACCACTAAGATGTCCCATCATTGTGCAAATCATCATCACAATATGGGGGAACCATCATACTTCATCAGTCTCCCCAAAGATGGGTGAGCATCCACTACCATCAAAATTAGGGTTTTAAGCCCTATCTGAGTGCTTAGACAAGGGATCAATCAAGGAATGACGTGATCTTCAACTTGTATAACCTCTCAAGCATCCACAAAGGATCAAAAGGACTCCCACTTCAAGGATTAAGCACAAGGCTACTCCCTTTTAGGTGGATTAAGTCTCAAGATAGACAGTGTCACCAAATTAGGGTTTTGGTCGACCAGGGCCTCCAGATGGAAATTTTTCATCTGGGCACAAGCCAATGATCCAAAACATAACCTAATATACTCCATGGAACCTCATGGACCCAAGCATCAAGTCAATTTGACCTCAGGGGATGCATACATCAAAAATCAGGAATTAGGGCTTCTTGACCTAATTCACCCCTAAGTTGACTTTTAGGGCAAATCATGAGCCAAGACCTCAAGAGAGAGTTTTAGGGTCTCTAATGAACTATATTGATCCATTTGGAACAATGGATTAATCCAAGAAGCTTGAGCAACAAGTCTCAATTTCATCTACACCACCATTAGGGTTTCACGAGGAAAGTCAACTGTAACTTTGACTTTTGACCAGGACATGCTCCCAAACCCTAGGACATGCCTCAATACACCCTATGACACCCATGGAACATGTCCATCAAGTTTGATTTAGGTCAAGGACATGATTTCCTGAAGAATTGCACAGTTTGGAATTCATCTGATAAAAAGTCAACTGTGCACAAAAGTCAACTTTGACTTTTTGAGATTTTTCACCAAAATGGATTTTTAACCCTAAAATGATGTTAATGTATGATTTGAGTCATCATTCATCAAGAAAAACCAAAGAAAGTGGGATAACTTGTAAAAGGGGTAACCATAAAACTTAGAAATTTTTCTAAGTTATGGAAAAAGTACCACTAATACACTAACTTTGGAGGGTCATAACTCCTAAACCACATGGCCATTTTTTCTCATCCAAAGATGGATTTGTAGCCCTCATTACCCTCTACAAAAACTTCAACTAGACCTAAGTCCAATTCATTAAGGATTTTGAGTTATGGAGTCATCAAAATCAAGAAATCACACTTTGTTAAAACACTTAGTGAAAATTTCACTAAGTCAGATTTGACCTCACTTTTTGCCAAATGTAGAGGGATTTTTCACTTGGAATCAAAAGAGATCAAAACCAAACTTGTTCAAACAGTTGTTGTATCGTGTAAGGGCTTTCCAAAATGGCCAAGAACATTGCCAAATTCAACTTACACCATGAGATATGACATTGGCAAGTTGCCTTGCTGAAATCTGTCAAAGGCAAGGCAGAATTTGCAACTTTGCTCGATTTGCCAAAATCAGCCAAATTCAAATGCTCCTATCCACTTGGACACCTCAGAGGATTGAATCTAAAGGGGACAATCACTGAGCCAAGCCTCCAAAGTCCATGGAACAAGAAATAGCATGTTGAACCTAGAATGGCCAAAATAGGGACAAGACTCCAAATTTGGATTGAAGCATTCAATGGAAGCATCAAGGTGGCATGGACTGAGCCATTCTCATCTGAAATCAGTCAAGACTTATCAAAGACCAAGGGAACCAAAGCTCTGTGCCCTAACCTCTAGTCAATGGCTAGAGGAGACTTGGATTTTCATTTGCCAACATTGGCCAAACCTACTTACCAGCTGTCATTCATTATTCCTTGCAAAACAAACTTGCTCTACTATAAATAGAGCTCAATTATGATCAGTTTGAGTACACCAAAGCCATCTAACAGATGCTTTCCTCAAAATATCTTTCTCTTGGCAAAAATGCCTTTCTTAGCAAGGTAGCTATCGGGTTTTGAGTTTGAGAGCAATTCCAATCAAACCAATCACTCACACACCTCACATACATCATATAGAAGTGATCCAAACACTTAGATCACTTCTGAAACACCAATTCCACAAAATCACCAGCTGGTTGCTCAAAATTTCAAACAAGTTGCAGCTGAGGTACCACAAAGTGACCCAGCCAATTTCAATCAAGTCCAAGCATTCAAACACAATCCATAGGGTGTAGGGAAGATGTCCAGATCATCACCACTCATCTGTAACACCTCCAAATCAAAAATCACTTTGCACTTGCTGTCACGGCTTGGAGGTAAGCACATACTTGGTCATCTCTCAATCTATGCATATTTCCTCGCACAATAATTTGGCCATATGTTCATAATCATGTATGGAATGTTTTCCCTCAATTAATTGCTTTGTTTGAATCGTGTATCAAAAATCCTAGCCTTCATGCAAAAATTAGGGTTCTTGAGGATTTTTCGTGATTACTTGTTGTATGTTTAATTTAAATGAAATTAATGGACATAGACATGATCGTGAGGTTGAGACGAGCATAATGATATGTGGATTGCATGATATGATTAAGTATTCAGTGAGATTGGAGAGAAAATGCAAATCTGAGAATCCAAGAACACGCGTGTGTTCTTCAGCTTGTTCTTGACGCCTTTTTTCCAAATTCAAATATTTGAATTTTGTGATTTTGTTTAATTGATTCAAAAATTAATTTCTCTCTGAGTTTTAATGATTTTGAGTTGATTCTTTTTTTGATAATTCATAAAAATGTTAAAATATTTTATTTTATCAAAAAATCCCAAAAATATTATTTATTTCATATAATTGATATTTTTGCAAAGAATTAATATTTTAATTGTTTTTGACATTTTAAATATTTTTTCTACATTGATTTTGCAACTTTTAATGCTTTCTAATTATTTTGTAGGTCAATACTTAATTTTTGAAGCATTAATCCAAAATCACAATTTGTTTTTCACATGTTAAACAATTTTGATCATTTTAATTAAATTTTTATTCAATTAAATACATTTTTGAAAACAAATTAGGGTTTTTGGATTAATTCAACCCTCATAAATCATTTTCAAAACACTTTTGGGCCTCTAATAGAGTGTAAGACCCAATCCTTTCTTGACCAAATCATTTTTGGGCCTCAGTGTATTGTATAAGTCCCGATACCGTCAAAAAACGAACGGCGCGATCGTCGCCCTTTTTGAAAAATAACCTTGGGCCTCTCCTTGAGCTATAAGACCCATTTAAAACCTTTTTTGGGCCTCTAATAGAGTGTAAGACCCAACCCCCTTTTAACCAAAAACATTTTGGGCCTCACTTATTGTATAAGTCCCTCTGCGTTAAAAGAAAACCTCGACGCGATCGCCATTTTTAAGCGAAAAGACAACTGGGCCTACCCTCGTGTTATAAGCCCCACTCTTCTTTCTTTAAAATTTTTTGGGCCTCTTGAGAGAGTGTAAGACCCATCCTTTTGTACAGAAAAACATTTTGGGCCTCAGTCACTTGTATAAGTCCCTCTGTACAAATTCAAATAGTGCGCTCACTGATAAAACCCTGGGCCTCTCCTTGAGCTGTAAGCCCCAAATCTTCCTTTTTCAAAGCACTTTCTCCTTTGATTTTGAATATACTGTTGTTTTCAATCTTTCTTTGTTGAACAACTAACCAAACAGCATGGAAGCTCTACAACCGAGTAAGTGGTTATTGCTTTCATTTACCACTTTCATATATATATAACTGTATTGTGGGGCTGTTTCGCTGTAAGTCTCCTTTCATAAACTCATATCAACTGTGTAATAATAGTATAGATATTTCAAGTTTCCCTGGCAACTACGTTTAGCACTAGGTAAAGCCCTAATGATCACTCTGAACTTACAGTCAAAACTAGATCCACATAGGATTACCAGACACAGTCTTCCCTCCTCTTGGGGTTAAACAATATGGAGATGTGAAAGGCAGATTCTTTTTGAACCCTTTCTCAGACTGTCACTCTTAGAAATAGACTGAACTAGATCCCCAATAGGATTACCAGATACAGTCTTCTCTTCGGCTGTCCTCATTAGGAATTGTCAAGAAATTCTATTCCCCAGAGATGAATTATTCTCGGTGAAACTTCTCTTGAATTTCTTCAAACCTCAGAACTGTTCACTAAATGAATTATTCTCGGTGAAACTTTTCTTGAACGTTTCTTTGGTTTGGGACCCACGGGCTTCTTAAAAGCATCGGCCTCCTCTTGGACATCGTACAAGGACCCACAGGCTTCCTAAAAGCAACCCCGCCTCCTCTTGGGCTTAGTACAAGGACCCTACGGCTTCTTAGAAGTAATCACAGCCTCCTCTTAGGCTTCGTATAATGACCTCTTCCTCCGGGAATGATAGCCTTCTCTTGGGCTTCGTACAAGGACCCGTCGGCTTCTTAAAAAATTCCAGCCTCCTCTTGGGCTTCATACAAATTGTCCCGACGACCTCCTAGAGGTATAGGAACAGAACTTAATCATCTTCATAGAACAGTCCTTTCATAGAGTCTACTACTGTTTCTCAAAGCATGGTACAAAAGATGGAACTCTAGACTTGGACAGTCTTATCTCCTTGAGTATCAAAGACATTCTCAAGCACCCCTTCGTTAAATAAGAAGGAAACCTGTAGACTCGGACGGTCTCAATACCCTTCGGATTTCCCGCTTCCTTAAAGAACAGGAATAACCCGGATCCTTGAATCAATTCCATGAGTACAGTGTTGCTCATATAAGAACTGATTTTCTCTGTAAAAATCAGTATACTGGACCTGTCACTTAACTGAACAGTCACCATAGCCTCCTCTTAGGCTTTGTATAATGATCCTTCTCTAGGGAAGTTAGCCTCTCTCCTGGGCTTTGTACAATGATTCTCCCCAGCGGAGTCAAACAACTTTTAGCCTCTCTCTCGGGCTTTGTACGAGACACATAAAAGACTCCCTCGTTGAGTCAATCACCCCTTTCGCCTCCATCTCGGGCTTTATACGAGATACAAAAAGGTTCTTATTAAGCCAAACAAACCTTCAGCCTCCATCTCGGGCTTCGTGCGAGATACAAAAAACTCTCCTGTTGAGTCAAACAGCCTCCATCTCGGGCTTTATACGAGATACCAAATGACTCCATCGTCGGGTCAAAACCTTTTAGCCTCTCTCTCGGGCTTTATACGAGACATATATTAGCCTCCTCTTAGGCTTTGTATAAGAAAACCACTGGTTGATCCAATCAACCTTTTAGCATCAAAGTTGTGCCTCGTTCACAGTACCCAAACACAGTATACTCCTTCCCCTTCATCTAATTGCTGTAAGCGGCAAGCCTCTGGATCATCTACATCCATGCCACTGTCCCTCTTTTAGTATGAGAAATTCCTAAGGAAAGATGGCATTGCTCTACACTGAGTTAAAGTCTTCTCCTTCAGGATAAAACCCCTTCTTAGGAAATGATGGCATTGCTAGGATCCGTGTATCCCGGTTAAAGTAATTCTCCTTTAATCCTTCTTTAGAGATGACAAATTCTCTCTAAAGTCGAGACCTTTCAGCTTCACATCTTGGGCTTTGAACAAGATACAAACCACCTTTCGCTTCACGTCTTGGGCTTTGAACAAGACACCAAAACACCCATTTCCTCCCATAGAATAAGAGGAACTACGAACGCTCTGATTTCCCTGTTTCGGTAAACGGGAATACGTAGGCATAAGATCGAAAGAAAAGATCTTAGCGAGCACACTAAACAAAAAAAACCAAATCCCATTTCTCCATCGATCAAAAGCAGTAATTCAAAAGCATCAGTCCTAACATCCTAATCCTTGTTCCCCGCCAGAAACCTTCTGTCTAGATAAAAAGAAAGAAATTGTATTGACGAAAATACAAATAACCAATACAAAGGTCCCCCCACATTGATAGCATCCGTAACCTAACAGACCGCTGTTTAAACTCGGTATGCAAGCAGGGTTAATTGGAGACATCTATTTCCCTTCCTTATTCAGCTCACAATAGGATAAAAAATGAATCGACCTGTAGTTCAAGCTCAAACCGCAGAGAGCGACCAACGCTTAAGAACCGCGTCCAAAATCGCTCGCTACACTATTGACATGAGAATCAAGATTCTTGAGGTCTATGAAGATTCTGCCTTGGTCATCGGTCAAGTCAGAGGGAACTTTGTGACTCGAGATTCCAAGCTGGTTCCGTACCAACAACACATTGCAAAGTTGATTCCTTACTTTGATGAGATTTCTTTTCATCATATCCCCAGAGAGGAGAATCAACTAGCTGATGCACTTACCACTTTAGCATCCATGTTCAAGGTCAAGTGGAAGAATGAAGCTCCTCATATCCACATTGATCACTTGAATAAGCCAGAACACTGTTTAGCAATCGAGAATGAGTCTGATGACAAGCCTTGGTTCTACAACATTAAGAGATATCTGGAAAAACAGGAATATCCCGAAGGTATTAATATCACTGACAAGAAAGCTCTTAGGCGGCTTTGCGCCAAGTTCTTCTTAAGTGGTGGTGTACTGTACAAGAGGAATTATGATTCTGTGTTGCTCAGATGCGTGGATAGACACGAAGCAAACACGGTCATATGGTCCATACATGAGGGCTGCGAGGGTGTACATGCTAAAGGTCCCGCTATGGCCAAGAAGATCCTTCGGGCTGGATATTACTGGACAACAATGGAGGTAGATTGTAACAACTTTGCCAAAAGATGTCACAAGTGCCAAATCTACGGAGACAAGATCCATGTGCCTCCAACTCCATTGAATGTTTTGACTTCACCTTGGCTATTCTCTATGTGGGGTATAGATATGATTGGAATGATCGAGTCGAAGGCTTCTAACTGTCATCGATTCATTCTAGTTGCTATCGACTACTTCACCAAGTGGGTTGAAGCTGCTTCTTATGCAAACGTTACATGACAAGTGGTTTCCAAATTTATCAAGAAAGAGATAATCTGTCGTTATGGCATTCCTAGCAACATTATCACAGACAATGCAAGCAACCTGAACAACAAGATGATGAAGGAGTTGTGTCAAGAATTTAAGATCGAGCACCACAACTCTTCACCATATCGGCCCAAGATGAACGACACCGTTGAAGCAGCGAATAAAAACATCAAGAGAATTGTCCAGAAAATGGTCAAGACTTACAAGGATTGGCATGAAATGCTTCCCTTTGCACTACATGGCTACCTAACTTTAGTTTGCACTTCTACTGGGGCAACTCTGTATTCGCTTGTGTATGAAATAGAGGCAGTTCTACCCATTGAAGTCGAAATTCCTTCGCTCAGAGTCATCATGGAAGTAGGTCTTGATGAAGCTGAATGGGTCCAAGCCAGATATGACCAGTTGAATCTCATCGAAGAGAAGCGCCTTACAGCCGTTTGTCATGGTCAATTATATCAGAGACGCCTCAAGCGAGCTTTTGACAAGAAAGTTCTCCCTCGAACGTTTTGTGAAGGCGAACTCGTGCTCAAAATATATTCACCTATTCACTCGGATCCACGAGGCAAATGGACTCCTAACTATGAAGGACCCTTTGTTGTCAAGAAGGCCTTCTCAGGCGGAGCCCTGATCCTCACCACCATGGATGGGGAGGAGTTGCCATCGCCCGTGAATTCTGATACAGTCAAAAAATATTATGCCTGGAAAAAAAAGGATAAGAGTCCGCTAGATTGACTTTCGCAAGGATAATCTAGGCAAAAATGGACGTCCCGATGGACCAAAAAAAGAAATTTCCATGCAAAAATTAGGGACAATGAGAAAAAAAACAATAATAGCCCGCAAAGTTGAAAACCCGAAAGGGCAACTTAGGCAAAAATGGGTATTCCGATGGACGAAAAAAAATGAAAACATGTCCAGGAAAAAATTAGGGATAAAGGCATTGACTGTGAACCCTTGAGCCTCTTTTCGTCATAGCTAGACCTCAGACGGTAACAGAGCAGTCAAATCATCATCAACTAGTGCAAGGCGTTGGAACCTAGACTTACAGTGGATGGTGGCCAATGTAGTAATCAATGCAAAACATGATTTCCCTTTGCCATTTACACTTGTTTTTCTATTTTATTGCAAATTTCCTCATCAAGGATTTTTTACATCCTTGTACACATCTTATGTACAAAATTTTCACATTCAATAAAATGCATCATTTGTTATCTCAATTGTTTTCATTCCAGTATTTTGTTTGCAAAATAAATAATTATTTGTGATCACATAATACTATAAAACGTTGAGAACAATAAAAAGCTAAATCAATCAAGAAAGCATTATGCATTGCATATTTTATTGGTAATTCCTGCAGGATAATCAGTAATATCCATTGGTAAGCCTAACGCCCAGCCGGCAATGTGATGGTTCTTTGAAGATGTTGTTGTTTCCTCAGCAGTTCCTCAGCAGAGTCATCAGTTCCCCAGTAATCACCATTATGGTTCTCCGAAAAGTTTGATTACCTTCCACTTCCCCAACAGATCCATAATGTCTCCAGCAAACTTGTCATGATGTACCCTGAGAAGAGACGAGTTTTTTCTTTTACCCAGCACGGGTCGTGCATCATCCGCAGCATGTCAGTTTGTCATGCACCCGCAGCTGTACGATTTGGTTCCTCGTCTTCTCCAAGCAGAGAAGATCCTCCGAGCCTTGTGAATTCCTTGCGACAGAGTCAGTGGCAGCTTAGAAATAGGTGTTTTCTGATTTCATTCCACAGACACTGTAACTCGTGATGGAAAGGTTGGCCTGATCCTCTTATCCCCTACAGTGTTGATGGTGAGCCTTCTCAGTTTCTTTCCCGGCGGAGTCTCCGCCATTTTTTGGGTTTTTCCGCAGCAGAGTTATCACCCTTTGGGGGCCCTTCCCCAACAGATTTTGTCTTCATCTGTGAGTTTTCTCCCCAACCGAAGATGTCGAGGTCGTTTTGCTACATTCTTTGTCTAATTCATCGTACATTACCTTAACCCGCACCTTTGCATTACATGATATCAAGCATCATGTAGAACGCATACATAGCATATGCATCGAGCATACTCCCTTTCCTTTGGCCTGATTCATCCCTCAGCAGATATTCAGCCAAACTTCGCACTTATTAACCCTCAAAACAAAACTCTTCTTTTGTCGCCGTCGGCCAAATTTTTTAGCTACTCTTTTATTTAATCCCCTTTTACCTCAAATCATCGAAAAGCTAGTGCAATTCGTACATTCAGGTCCAAGTGGATTAAATAAGGGTAGTTGTCGTAACCCGAAATTTGACCTCCCTCTTTTGCCTTTTGCATAAGCACGAACATTCGCATCGCTGGCATATGCATCCGCACTTTTCTCTATGTGTTTCTTGTTGCAAGATTTTTCAGGTTTTTTTTGCCCAATTAATCGCATCCTCACGAAGTCATTACATCATCAAATCAAGCTCAAAATAAAGGTTTCCATGTTTACTCATCAAAACAAGAGGTGGAAAATCGAAATTGGGACTTCAGTATCATTTCCCAAGCAAATTTGGGCAAAATTGGCTGAAGTAACCGGTTACCCTGTGGTGAGTAACCGGTTACTCTGTACAAAGTTGCAGTTCCTGCTGCATTTTTTGGGACAGCAGCTGTGTATACTCTTTGGTCTTTGGTTCTACAATGTTCTAGCAGCATGTGGAATATTCTAGACATCTCTAGACATTTCAAGACTATCTAAGACATTCCAAGTGCATTTATTCCAATGCTTCACTCTAAATTAAGTGCACCATGTTCCTTGATTTCCAAGTATGTGGACCTTTGGATATTGGACCTCACATTGAGATTGTTACCGAGTTGGTTCTAAATAACCGAGTTAACCGCTTGACTCAGTTAGTCAAACCTAACTAACTCCTAGCCTAGTTCCAAACCACCCAAAGCTAAGTCCAAACCAAATTCCAAACCTCTCACACTCCAAACCAAAAATCTATATAAACACACCCTCACTCACTTTTCAAAGATCAACCATTTTCACACAACTCCCTCAAACTTCACTCTCAATTCTCTCACATTCTCTCTGATTTTTTTCAGCTACATCTTCATCTTCATCTCAATTCTCTTCCAAAACCTCACAAAAGCTCAATTTCTACATTAAAGGATAATCACTTTTACATCAAAAGTGATTATTTCTTGAGCTTAACCATCATCACATTGTAATTTATACTTGAGTTTCTGGAATTCTATTGACTTTTGGATTCATCTCAAGTGATTACTTCAAGTTTCTTCGGTGATAATTCTCATTTCGGAGTTTCGTCGCAATTTGCTCGGTTTCGGTGTGTTTCGTCAAAAAATTGAAGACTCTTTTGGTATTCTTTGATTTTCTGCATCAAGAATCCTTTGCAACAATTACCAAGGCACATCTCAGCCTTGTAGGTTGGTGGTTCTCACTTTACTCATTGTTTCGATCGTTTTTGCGCGTTTATGATTTAATTTCGATTGTTTTTTCAGTTGGATTTGCCATGCAATTGCTTGATCTTTGATCTCCATGATTTGTGTTTAATTGCTCTTACATGATGTAATTCTCGTGCACAAATTCATACCCTAGCATGTGGTGGTTGGTATAAGTGATTAAGTGCTGAAAATCACTTTTAAAAAGTTGTTTTTGCTGTTATTTTTGCCACTGTCACAGTGGTAACCGGTTACCATGTGGTGAGTAACCGGTTACTCAGTGTATTTTTCACCAAAAAATGCAGTTTTCAAGCAAGTAACTAGTTACCCTATGGTGAGTAACCGGTTACCACTGTACAGAATGGCCATTTTTTAGTTTTTTCAAGCTTGTTTGACATCCTTTCTTCCTCTAACTTCCATGGATCGATATTCTTGATATTTGTGGATGTTTTAAGTGTTGTTTAACTTCTGTTTGAAGCATGCTTGTCAAATTTCGATACTCGATTTTTCATTTATTGATTATTTGCAACTTTGGCAATGTTTGTTCATGAACATCTTGCATTCCATTTGATCACTTGTTAACATGTTTTGCAATGCATACTAATTATCATTTGGTACTATTTTTGCATTTCATTTCTTGCTTTGCATTAAGTTTGTTCTTGATTGAGCAAATTTAATTTTGTATAATCAATAATTCACACCTTTTTGCTTTAATGATTTTTCATTCTCTTTGGAAAATTGTTAGCATAGCATTTCCCTTTGATTAATTAATCGAAACCATGTTTCGATTAGTTGATCTTCCCCTTCTCTCTCTTTAGGATCTCCTTAGAACTTCTCTTTTTGGATCCCCCGCGGAGTTGGAGTTTCGCACTACGCACTTCATTGGAGCATTGTACAAACTGAAGTTGTTACGCTATCCATTTCGCAACACACGGGAGCACTGTACAACTTGGAGCTGTTGTGTTGTCCGTTTCAACTTCTACACTACACCCTGTGTGTTAGAGAAGGAATGAGAAGGGAGAATTCCTACTCTCATTCTGATTACTTCAGGTAGGGGACGAATGACCCTGTGCTTGGCTTCGTCACCTCTATATCCAGGCGGTAGTGTACCTTCTTCCCCAGTCGAGTCGATTCTTAATCACTCCTATTTCTTTCAATCTCTCTCTCTCTCTTGATCAATCACCCTTCTTCTTGGTTAAGATCATTACCCCTTTGGGTAGTAAACTCTCTTTGTTTCAATACCCTATTCTCTTCTTGCGGTCAATCATTGCTTTTTGATTCCCCAGAAGAGTCTCAATTCCTTTTCCTTCAGTTAAACACAATGTTCCTGTTACAACAGTATCCCCTTCTCCCTTTGTTTGATTAACCACTGCCTGTCAGTTAAAACACCAATTTGCGCGTCTTCTCAGTTAACCACAGTCTGCCTGTTAAAATACTGAGCCTTTCGGGTTAATCACCTTTTCTTGGTTAATCACCCATTTTTTCAGTTAACCACAGCCTGTCTGTTAAAATACTGAGCCTTTTGAGTTAATCACCTTCTCTTGGTTAATCACTTATTTCTTTCTCGGTTAATCACAGTTCTTCTGTTAAAACCTAATCCCCAGCAGTTAGCAACATTTTCTTGGTTCGAATACTTGCTCCCTTGTGTTAGTAACCTTCTTGTGGTTCCAATCCCCTTTTCGTTGGTCAAGTACTGTTTGTTCGGTCAGTACCAACATCCCCGGTGGGTCACAACCTTCATTCGGTTCTACACCCATTCTTTTGGTTGATCACAGTCTATCTGTTAAAACCTTTTCCCCACGGAGTCCTACCCTCTCTCTTCGGTTAACCACTATCAGTCAGTTGCTACATCGAACCCCTTTTCTTTTGGTTTCAACACCGTCACCTTTGTTTGTTCCCCAGTAGGGTCACTACCTTCTGGTCCCCGGCACAGTCCTTTGTTCTCTTACCTCCTCAATGGAGTCTCTTTTATTTCCTTTTTCTCTTTTACCTTCTTGGTTTCAACATCATTCTTGCACGTTATCCTCAGCATAGTTAATGTTTTTTCCTCTACATTCCTTTCTTGGTTTCGACACCAATTCTTTTGGAATCCCCAGCGGATCTTTCTCTACCTCTTTTGCTTCTGGTTTTGACACCACTTTCCTTTCTTTGTTTGGTTTTCCGTCTTAGTTCCCCGAACTACGGAAGCTCTGATTCTGCATTTGTTCGAATGTAGGATACGTAGGCACGAGATTGCGACGATCTTGGCGAGCACACTTCCACCCTTCCTTCTCCCCTTCTTTCCTCTTTTCTTTTCCTTGGTTCCTCTGAACTACGGCGCTCTGATTTCCTCATTGCACTATGAGGGTACATAGGCACGAGGGCCCTAAAATCCTCCGCGAGCACTCTTCTTCCTTTCTTTCTTCTTCTCTTTTCTCTTTTTCTCTCCTTTTCTTTTAGCTAGAAGCCATTACATAGATAACCCATCCAAGCCTAGAAGCAAGTGAAATGGTTCCCGTCGAGTATGACGGATGCGTAAGGTGCTAGTACCTTCCTTTCGCATAACTGACCCCCGTTCCCGTTTCTCCTCCCCTTGGGTTTTATCGATATTTTCCCTGTCCTTTGGGACTAAATAAAGTTCGGTGGCGACTCTATGTTATCTTTGAGTTGCGATTAACTCAGGTATAAACCAACCATCTTCAGGGTTTTGAGAGTCATTGGCTCTCTAGGTTGTAAGTATCCCTTTGTATCAGTTGATGCATTGTGGCAGATATAGGTGTCGCACAGATCCATAAGCCTTGAGGTATTGGATTGTGTATTGTTCTTGGATGAAGCTTTTAAGCAAATCCGAGTTAGCTTGTTTGTCAAGTATGCTTGACAGAATTCTGTATTGACAGGGAAGATGTAGAAATCACGGTTGGTGATTAAGGGAAGTGAGTGGGGCATCTCGTATCAAAGAGGTTATTCTTTGATAAAGTCTTCATTGGGTAGATATTAGGATATAAAGTTGTAAACGGGGGAGTTTAGCTTTGTAATAATTCTACAGGTAGTGGAGTCTTCTTCTTGGATTGGTATCCCCTAGATGTAGGTGAATTGCACCGAACTGGGTTAACAATTGTTGTGTTCTTTATCATTCTGCAGATTTACTTTTCTGTTAGGGTTCATGATAAACATGTTGGAAAAGATGTCGTAACATCTGTGTTGTTGCAGTTCTGATATTCAAGGTTGTAATACCCCAAAATTTGCTCTCCTTCTTTGTCATCATAGCATGGCATTATCATTTATCATATCATATCCACCTCATTAACATTACATTGCATTTAACATAGAAAAATGAAGCATGGCATCCTTCTTACCATCAGGGCATGTGATCAGGTGGAAGGTGGACAATCAAGAGATCATTCAAAGCACAAAAAGGTCAGTCAAGTTGCCTCAAGGCAAGCCAAGAAGCCTTTCATGTCTCATACTATCTCAATTGATCATCCACAACCTCAAGGATAAGAGATACAATAGGAGATTGAGGCATTACATCCTACACTATGCAAGAAGTCCAAAAATTGAAGGAAAATCCTCAAAAGAGATAGCTCATTGATTCAAAATCATCCTCAAGTGGCATTTCTCATCATCCTTTAAGAGGATACACAACATACTCTGAGGAATTTGGATTTGAAGACTGCACATTTTTCTCCTAGGAGGTGGGCACCAAAACTAGGGTTTCCCATTAAATCAGGGAATCTTTGATTTTTTGGACAAAACTTGATGTCATGGTATTCTACATGTTCTTAAGTGTATGTGTATGGAGAATTGCCCCTCAATTGGTTTTGGAGGTGTTTCAATTGGAAGAAAGATAAAAAATCAGGAAATTTGGGGCCAAGTCAAATAATCAGGGGAAAAAGTCAACTCTTGACTTTTTGAGCCCAAAATCATGAAATTCATGTTACATATGTCCAATGTACAAAATTTGATCAAGAAACTCCAAAGGAATCATGAAAAAATCAAGATGTAAAAAGTTGCCATTTTTGGATGAAGTAGGGTTGCTAAAAATAGCAAGTTTTGGCCATTTTGCATCAGAGTTTGAACCAAGGCCATTTAAATTTGGAGCACCAAATGAAAATTCCACTCTGCCTCAATGAAAGGCCTTGCTTTAAGCTTCAAATCCATGTGTGGAACATCTCCATTGGATAAAAATTGAGTGAGATATGATTGATCAAAGTTTGAGCAAAGTAGGTTCAAAATTAGGTCATGACCAAGATTTTCAAGGCACGCGCGCAGTCATTTTCACAAACACATGGTGGGCCAAATGTATTGATCAATTACTCATGGTTAGAGGCCTCAAATGAAAAATCTTTCAACATGAAAGTTGTTCCTCTATGTGAGATCTTCAAAAGTGGTGTTTATGATTTTTTCATTTGATCAAAGGACAAGGAGTTATGATAGCTCAAAGATTGGTCAACACAACTGAAAATCCATGCCATGCACACCTTGCCAACCAACCTCATTTCCCCGCCCATAACCAGTTTCCAAACCTTATTGTTCTAAGTCATTTTTCAACCTGTTCCAAACCTCATTTCACTTCAATTTTCACATCAACATTGTGCTCCAATGTGTCCTCTTTCCAAAGACTCCAAAATCTCATCAAATTGTTCAATGGTTAGAAAGTATTTCACCTGCAAACAGCCCTATGTTGGCACTGATGCTTTGACAGCTTGGTGCACGATTTTGGTTCACACACACCACAAACACTTCATAACATCTGCTTTCCACATTAAACCAAGCATACTTGATACAAATATCATACACCAGCACGTGCCATGCATGAAAATGGAAAGGGCAAACTTATGAAGCAAGTTTCTGCCACAACAGCTTTGTTGTTTTACCCTCACTTCCACCATAGCACACCATGAATCACCATCACCACATCATAGCCAACCTCACTCGCCCCTAACTAACTTAACTCAGTTAGTTAGGGTGCACTCAGTTAACCAAGCATTGACTCACTTAACTGACTCACTAAACCATGGTTAACTCACATTATAAATAGAAATCTCACCTCTAATTTTAGTCTCAGCTTCATTTTTCTCATTCTTCACACTGAATCTCTCTCACATTCTCTCCACTTTTCTTCTGCTTGCACACGGGTTTAACCATTTGTTTCTACATTTCATCTCCATCTTCATCATTATTCTGCTTTGGAGATCAAGAACAAGAGTGCATAGGTTCAGTTAAAGAAGCTCAGCATCAAATTCCAATTGATTTTCTGCACGAATTCAAGCTCTCAAGCCTTTATTTGGCCAAGTGAAACTCAAGGAAGAGGCATCTATTTCTGGTATTCTTGTGCTTTCCAAGTTTCATCACCTTCAGGTTTGAACTCTTGAGATTATATTGCACGATCTCTGGTTATTTTTACTTGTTTTTGGTGTTTTATGCTTGATAGAAGCTCTGCTCCAACCGGCTAGTTGATAGGCCTTTTACAGGCTTAGTTGCAAATCTTAGGGCGTGATTTGATCTCCTCTGTTCGTGCTATGTGTATGTGTTTTATGATTTTTATGAGCATATCCATGATGTACATAAGCTTGGCTTTCGATTGGTATACATTTTGTGTATTTTGGTGAGGTTTGAAGATTGCAGACGGTGGTGATTGGCCGGAGAAGGTGACCGGAGGTCTCTCTCCGGCCGGCAGCTTTGATTGCTAGGGTTTTGTTACGTTTTAATCTCGGCCGTCCATTTTCTATGATCGGGTGGCTTGTATGATGACAGCACATTAAAATTCATGTGCTCCTCACGTGCGTGTTTTCTGATTTCACTTAAGCATTTTGTGGTGTGGTGCATGGTATGTTGGGTGGTCATTCATGTATGCGCGTTGGATGTAATTACCTTGACTTGTTTCTTGACTTGACTTAATCTGATGGTTATTATTACTTTGACTATTGTTGACTGAAGTGCATGGTTGTTAGTGTGTTCTGCGCGCTTAGTGGACTTAGCCAGAATGCTATTCGCACCTCACTGTTTTAAGGCCCAAATGATTTTGAACTGTCCAATTGCTATGTTCATACCCCCCTGCATTTTGCATTTATTTTTCATTTTTATTTCTTTCTACACGTTTGATTTCTAATTTTTAAAAATACCAAAACATATTGGAAAATTCTACAAAAATTCATGTGTATTCTTAAAACATTTAGGAAATTTTTCATGATTTTATTTTCTGATTTTATGACCTTTTTGCCCCTGTTCCATAATTTTCTTTGAATTTCCACTTAGATGCATTCTAAGCATGATACATGAATTTGTTTAATTTTGTTCTTGCTCATTACCAACTATTTTGACATGATTCTTTTTGCATTGATTCACTAATACATTGAAGCATGTTAGATGATTTTTGTTTGATTTTTTAGGTCACTTTATCATATGTCTTGATGCCTATATTGGCTCCACTTTGCATGATGTTTCAATTTGACCTAATTGTTTTGTTTGAAGTCATTTTGCTCTGAATTTTTACATGCTATCTTGATGTATGATGCATTTCTGACCTAGGCATTCCAATGATATGTTGGCATAATTTTCATGAATCCATTTGGTCTTTGTTTGATGCATCACATTGGATGTATAATCCATGGCATGTCATTACAACTTTAGTGCATGTTTACATGAATTCTTTTGTGCACATTTGTATGAGCATTTGCATATGTTATGAGCCATTCATATGATATTATAGGTCATTGTTGCACATTATAGGTCATCTTCACATGTTCATTTCAATTTGAACTTTGTGCATCATTAACATGTATTGTTTGCACTTTCTTTTTGAGTTTTCATCTCACTTCTTCTTATATTACTTCTTGAATGTCTTGATGGTTGATTCATGGATACTTTTGAGATGTTCATAAACTATTTTCCATTTAGTTTCAATTCTGGTTGTTGATTTACATGTGCCATTTATGCATGTCCTCTTCATTTCTTTCCATCTTTCATCTACCCCTTCTTCTTGTAACATGTTTAAATGCTAATGGGTGATGATTATTGCTTATTCACTTGCACTTGTATGATGATAACCATTGGTTTCCATATGATGTACATCCTGATTGTGGCTCTAGGATTTGGTTTCTCCTTTAATTCTTTTGAGTTTTATGATGCATTACATGTTCTTTTACTTCTTATACTTCTTATACATGTTTACTAACCATGTAGGGGCTTTGGTAAGTTTCAATTGAGTGTGGATAAGGAATCCACATTCAACTTCTATCCTTTCTTTTTTACAATTCCATTTTGTGTTTTGTTAAGCACTTATGTGCTTTCTTTTAATAACTCATTACTTTCCCTTTTTGAATTACAATTCATCTTCTACTTTAGAAGTGAATTGTTTAATTCATTCTTTCTTTAGACTTTAGGTTGAAACCTCACAAACTTTAGGATCACTCCCTTAACTAATCAATTAGGATTGAGTCTTAGTCCATATAGGTTTTTACCTTTACCCTCTCTTGAGTCTTTCATCTTCTCATCTCAAAGAAAATTCAAAACATATAATAAAGGTAGGCATTTATTGCATTTAGGCCTTTCATATAAAGAAAAGATTATAAGGGGTCTTCTCTTGTAATCTTAGAATGTGTAGCATATAGCCCATCTTGGGTCAATGTGTTAAACATTTGATCTTGTATGAGGGACTTAAATGCAATACTTGTTGAAGGTGCAAATAATAAAAAACACTTCTTCATTTCTTAATCAACAAAAACACTTAATAAATACAAGTATGCTAGTGTGTTTGAACCTTGACAATTGGAACTAAGTGTGGGGGTCTTCTTCACCCTTAGTGTGCTTTCTTACTCATTCCATCTTGGAATGTGAGAATGTACACATTCCAATGACTAAGATTCAGATACACTGTCATATGCAAATAAATGGAAAAAACTTCTAAAAGACAAAAACAAACAATAACGTCTTTCCTTCGGGAATTCTTTTCTCATCTCATTCATTCTCAACGCACGAACGCGCTTCTACTCGTTCTCTTGCAAGATGGTAACGCACTCGGACCAGCGAGCCTGCAACACCTGAGCTAGAACGTAAGCCGTTCTCTAAAAAACAATTCATCCCTAGTGAGGGGAACTACGTCGCTCTGATTCTCATGCTCCCGATGAGATACGTAGGCAGTGGGGTAGGGCCCATGCGAGCACTTCTTTTATTTTCCCTACATTTGTTTCCCGTTCCTTTTCTTTTCTTTCTCCTTTCTTTCTTTCAGTTCCTTTTCCGGTATCCTTTCTTTACACCCTTTGATCGAGACAAGCAAGCGTGGATCCCATCGGGTACGATGGACGCGTGGGGGTGCTAATACCTTCCCCGCGCGTAACCGACTCCCGAACCCAGTTCTATTGGTCGTAAGACCATGCTTTTCCTTTCTCTCAGGTTTACGCGGTGTTTCCTTTCCCTCTCTTGGGATAAATACACATTGCTGGCGACTCTGTTTGGTGCCACTTTCGCGTTTGTACTAGGATGAAAATCCCGGGAGCGACAAAGGTATCCGTCTGTTGTTTCTGTTCCTTGTTTAAATGTTTATGCAGAACAATGTCTTGACATGTGTTAGGACATCTGATGTCTGCATTGCCAGCATTTCAATTGGTATCAGAGCAGTCATCCTGTCTGTTTCTGGATGAGATCTTTGGGAGATAATTTCTGGCGTTTAAATAAGGAGGAGTTTTCATACTCAAGGGTATTAATGGATGGGATGGATGTTCTGGATCGAAGGTAACAACCCAGTGGTTGTTCATGTTGCTGAGGAGGTTCTACAACAACTGCAGGAGAAGTGGCTAGTTCTCTTGTTGGGGTGTCTTATAAGATGTTTTGACATCTTATTAGGGCAAGTTGAATTTGTTCCTTGGTGGTTCCGCTGCATATGTTTCTGATGGAAGAGCTCTAGAATTATGGGATTCTGGAGTTGTTACTGAAGAGAGATGGTGGAAGGTCTCAATCGTCGGCCTCTATATGTGAAGATATTTGCATTTTTTTATTCTAAAGTTGGGAGCGATGTAATGAATGGAGTTGTTGGAAGATGTCTGTTATGGTGACTTGGTACTTGGAATCTTAGTTCCATGGTACAGTTTGAAGTCAGTTGAAGAAGAGAGGAGTTGAGTTTAAGTTTATCAAGTTCTTGCTCTGAGGGTTTGATAAATTACTGATCGCCTAAGTTGTCAAAGCTACTTGAGAATTCTCTCAAGTCCACTCATAAAGGCGTCTCAGTCGTGCATCTGGAGTCTTCTAGTTATTCTTCTGACTAGAAGGTGTTTCTATGAAACCCAACCTAAAGAAAGTGGAGGTGATTTATTTTCACTCTCCAAAATAGTAAGGAAAGATTCATCTCTCTTAACCCTAAGGGTGGATCCAATCTGATTGGAGTTCTCAGAATCATTGAGGTCAATAGGATTTGTTCATAGAGAATCTTAGTTACTTGAGTCAAGGATGGCAGCCTTGGCATCTCAACTATTTATGTCAAAGAAGATACTTGATAAGTGTTCATGAAGTGATCTGGTGGAGCTTAGCTACAACAGTGAAACATGGTTATTGGACAAGGATTTAAGATCAATTGCTATTTGTGGGATTCACAAGTATTTAATTGATTATCCTTGAAAGTCAAGATTGCTGATGTTCAACAAGATGTTGGAACATCTCATCATCAGAGTTTGTGCAGAATCATGGGAGGGGTACTGCATACACTTTAGCATCTATATTGGTCTTAGGTGTTAACCTAAGAATCTGCTTCAGTCTGGTGTGACAGAAGCATGTGATCTCTGGAGAGTTTCCTGGCAAGAAACTGGTCTGGACATTGATGCTGTTGAAGATGAAGATGAAGACATCATAATCTTGATGGTTATTTCTTGGATCGGTTTATTTCTGATCTAGGTAATTAGGAGCATATGATCTTGCTCAGTTTGAAGGTCAAGATTAAGTTACGTCTGACTTTCTACAGAAGGCTCTACTAAGGAAAGTTGTATTCTTAGGTATGGTTATGGTGTAGTCTAGGACTACTTTATCTTCTGAAGATTCAGACGTGGTAGGTGTGGAGTCTTTGGAGTTTCAAAGCAGGATGGAGGTTGTCTACTCAAACTTGGTTGTTGAATCAAGTCTATGAGAGCATGGAACTCTTGTTCTGTAATAGGGAGGAGGTTCTTCTAAGTGGCAGAAGGTGGAGCTGAATTCAGCAGTTGGATGTTAAATCAGAATGTTTTGACATCTAGCTTAACATCAGGATCTCAGCTGGTGATGTGGAACATCAGCTTAAGATAAGGTGATCTACATGAGAATGGAAGTAATGGATGCTTCAAAAAGGTATATCTCATGCAGTTTGCGGGAGCAGTGGTTTGAGAATATGTTACATGTCTAGAGGCTTGGTGGATCTAAGATAACTTACTGTGGGGCAAGTAGTTCATGTGACTTGAAGATCAGATTTCATTGGTGGATCAGTGTATCTTGTGGGAGTTCTGAAGAAGAGTTAAGATTAATCAAACAGTGGCATTTGGTTGATCTTTATTGTGCATTCAAGCTGGGTGCTTGGAACTAATTACTCTTGGGCAAAAGGGTAGTTGGTTGAAAATGTAAGAAAGTTCTGGTTCTGGTCTATCTTGGAGCTTGTGGTAGACGTTCTAGGTTGATGATAGAATTATACCTTCTTTTGGTAGATGAGAGTTTATTCCTCTCTAGGTTTTTGAAGTTCTCTTTGTTCAAGCTGCTGGCGCAGTGATGTTTAAAGATCTTCAGTTGGATTACTATGCAGATAGTAAGTCCAGTGGTGAAGCATATCAAGAACCATGGTGTGTGGTGTCTATGATGTGTGAAGGATGTCCTAACTAATGTTAGAACATTTTCTGGGTTGGTTATCCTTGGAGGAGGATTTTTAAGTTTTGGTCTAGGAACTTGTTGCCTACATCGTGTCTAAGGAGTATCTATCTTGTCATACGGGAGAATGATGGAGCAGAAGAACTTCCTTGGAAGGATGGTGTAGAGAAGACTGAAGTGGATCATGTGTTGATTGCATGGAAGTCTGAATATGGATATTCACCAGTTGATCAGAAGTATTCCAGGTTATCATACAGGAGAATGATGAAGGAATGACTGTCTTGGATTGTTGGGTGTCTATCTATTGATTGGCCTTGCTAAGGTCAGATGAAAAGTTTGTGGAGGGGATAACGCCCCTATTGGCAAGTCATGCTAAAGGGAAGTTGATCAGTTTGGCAACTGTGAAGTTCTAAAGCATGTATACGGTATCTGACACCGTTGGAAGAAAACAAACTAAGAGGTATGGTATCTCTTTGAGGAATGTGGATCATTCCAGATCAATTGGATTTTATCTCAGGGAACAAGGAGATCTATACATGAGAATTCAAGAGGAATTCGTTTGGTGTATGGATAGTTTCTAGAAGAGGGGGATCAATGGAGCTTTGATCTTAATCCAAGAGTTTGTTAATTTAGGATGGTGATCCTAATGAGTCCTCACGGGAAGCATGATGGTGTTCATGTGTGAGTGATTATTGGTTCTTGTCAGAAGAAGCAATAAGTGTAGTTGATGATTATGCTCAGCAGGTAGGTTGGACAGAGGGTGCTCTCTTGAAGACATGAAGATGCCTCTTATGTTTTCTTTTCATCAACATAAGTGTTCATTGGAGGAACACTGGTTATCTTAGATAGGGGGAGTTACTCCTTGATCTAAGATATATTACTACAGGGGAGCAGTTCTGAATCCAGTTTGCTTGGAGGTCAAGCTAACTGTGATTATTTTGAAGATAAGATGTCAAGAAGGATGTCTTGACACTTTTCTGTTGTTACAGACTGTGGGAGTATTGATCAATACATAAGTCTTGGGTAGACAATGTCTGACATGATGTCAGGACATGTGATAAAAGTAACTGGTCTTGTGGTTGGTGGAAAACATGCGCGTTTATTGTAACTTGTATTACTTCTGGACGGTTTTCTTCAAAGAAGAAACAGTCAAAGCACCGTTGGTCAGTGCGCATTGGTTTCTAGTGAAGTTAGAATCTTGAATTAATGACCTCATTGAATTGACTACTGTTATTGTCAATGGTTCGTTATATTCGAAGGAAATGTCTTGGGTATTTAAGGGAGTTCTTGGATGAGTTTGTCTTAGACAGTGTTTTCTTGGTGGTGTGTTCAAAATGTCTTTTGTTCAAGTCTGGATTAGTATTGGTTGGGTATGGGAATGTCTTGGCTACCTTTGCCAACTTTTAGTTAAAAAGGGGGAGTGAGTCTCGAGTACAGGGGATGTGTGTGTTGTTCTTGCAGTTGTTTTGCAAGAACATTGAACAAGGTGTTGGCTTTATCATCTTGTCTTTGTTTCTCCTCTTCTGTCTTGTGACTTGAGTTAAAGATCAAGTTGTGTCTTGTGACCTGAGTTACATGCTTTATGTATTCAGATTCACGAAGTCTACAACTAATCTCTGGAGAGGGAGTGTGTTTCTTTGTGTTTCTTTAAGAGTCTCAACTTCTGGACCTTTTTCAACTTCACTTACCCTGGAAAGAGGAAGGTTGTGTTATCTTCCTCCTCATGTACACCAACATGAACTCGGTGTGCTCAGTATTCCAATCATAACCGCCAGTCAAAATAAAAGGAGTTTTAGCCAAAATTTGTCAAAAGGGGGAGATTGAAAGTTCCTCTGGTTTGACAAAATTTTGGTAAAACATATTGATGATAAAGATGAATAAATCTGGACATGAACAAAGATGTCAAAGAAGATGTCCCAACCTGAAGATACGACATCTTGGACTGATATACTGATTTAGCAGGTTTTAGATCAGTAACAAATCTGCCAAGATTTAATGCGCATGGATCAAGGACCAAAAATATGAAGCCCAAGACTGTTGAAGCCTATAAAAGAAGACTTAGGCCTAGGATTTTATATGCCTTTTGTAACCTAGTTCTCTTGTGTAAAAATAAGGGTTTAGGGTTTTGAGAGTCGTTGTCTCTCTAGGTTGTAAGTCTCCTTTTGTATCAGTTGATGCATTATGGCAGATATAGGCGTCGCACAGATCCATAAGCCTTGAGGTATTGGATTGTGTATTGTTCTTGGATGAAGCTTTTAAGCAAATCTGAGTTAGCTTGTTTGTCAAGTATGCTTGATAGAATTCTGTATTGACAGGGATGATGTAGAAATCACAGTTGGTGATTAAGGGAAGTGAGTGGGGTATCTCGTATCAAAGAGGTTGTTCTTTGATAAACTCTTCATTGGGTAGATATTAGGATATAAAGTTATAAACGGGGGAGTTTAGCTTTGTAACAATTCTACAGGTAGTGGAGTCTTCTTCCTGGATTGGTATCCCCCAGATGTAGGTGAATTGCACCAAACTGGTTTAACAATTGTTGTGTTCTTTATCATTCTGTAGTTTTACTTTTCTGTTAGGGTTCATGATAAACATGTTGGAACAAATGTCGTAACATATGTGTTGTTGCAGTTCTGATATTCAAGGTATCAGTCTGCTGTTTCTGTTCCTTGTTTAAATGTTTATGCAGAACAATGTCTTGACATGTGTTAGGACATCTGTTGTCTGCATTGCCAGAATTTTATACCTCTTAAGAAGGATGATGATATCCCTGTTAACAAGCCAATTGTGTTTGAGACACTTGTGGTACAATCTGAATCTGGATTAATAACTGGGCAATCTAGTGGTACAATCCAAGATGTTGATGATGAGGTATTGAAATTGATTAAGAAGAAGGAGTATAAAATAGTGGATCAGTTATTGCAAACTCCCTCCAAAATTTTTGTATTATCGTTGTTGATGAATTCTGAGGTTTATAGGGAAGCCCTGAGGAAAGTACTAGACAGGCTTATGTAGATGATGATGTGACCGTTGATCAATTCAATGGTATTGTTGGTAACATAACTGATGAGTCCAAGCTTTTGGGGTTGGCATCAATTTTGGTAAAACTAACTTGATAACAAGATGTTGGACAAGATGTCCTAACTTGAAGAACTAACTGAAGAACAAGATGTTGGACAAGATGTCCTATCATGATGACTCGACATCTTTGTCTGTTACTTTTCAATTTTTAATACTACTAGTTTATTTCCAGATTTGAGATTACTCTGGGATTATTTGTTTTTCCTAGGTGGCGTCCAAGATTGAGGAATTCGAGATTCTGATTATAATTCGAAGATGCTGTTTTCTAAATGTGGAGGCATTTTAGGAAACTTTGGATTGAAGAAACTACTCTTGAGGAGAATTAGTTACAGATTATGTGTAACAGAATTGTTGCATTTTTGAAGCCCAAATCCAGTCTAGTTTATGGTTATAAATAGGATGGATTTAACCTAAGAAGGGTGTGGAAAATACATTGTTGCTTAGTAAGCTTTAGGGTTTGTATTTGTGAGCCTCAATTGTGTTGTGTTGATACTAGAGTTGGATTGTTTGCATTGAGTTGTAATTTCTGGCACTGCTGTGATTGAAAGGGAATTGAGATGGGTCTCATACCTAGGAAGAGTCTTAGGTAGAAATTAAGCATGGGTAGTTATTAAGTGATAAGTTGTAAACTGGATGTTGTTTAGCTTAGAATTAATACTATCTAGTGGATTTCATTCCTTGCTTAGTAGCCCCCAGACGTAGGTGTTGTTGTTCACCGAACTGGGTTAACAATTACTGTGTGTTTGTTTACTTTCTGCAATTTGTATTCTGGTCCTTATTGTCATTGTGTTTGAAGCAGAGATCAAGTGTCTAGACATCTCTCAAGACATCTGAGATCTGCTACCAGAATTTCAATTGGTATCAGAGCAGGCATCATGCTCTGCATCTGGGTGAGATTTAGGGAAGTTACTTTCTGGTGTAATGGACAAAGAAGGAGGAATATTGAACAGACCATTAATTCTTGATGGATTCAATTATGAATATTGGAAAGCGCGTGTGGTGGCCTTTATCAAGTCTATGGATGATAAACCTTGGAAGTCTGTGGTCAAGGGTGGGATCCACCAAGGGCTAAAGATCAGGAAGGGAAGATTACTGATGTGTTAAAGCCTGAGGAAGACTGGGATGATGAAGATGACAAGCTTGCTCAAGGTAATTCTAAAGCATTAAATGCCTTATTCAATGGTGTAGATAAGAATATCTTCAGACTGATCAAGAATTGTACTGTTGCCAAAGATGCTTGGGAGATTTTGAAGACTGCGCATGAAGGAACTTCTAGGGTGAAATCATCAAGACTTCAACTTCTCACTACCAAGTTTGAGAACTTGAAGATGAAGGAGGATGAAAGTATTAAAGACTTTCATCTGAACATCGTTGATATTGCCAATACTTCAAGTGATCTAGGAGATAAGATTCCAGAAGCCAAGTTGATTCAAAAAATTATAAGATCTCTTCCAAAGAAATTTGATATAAAGGTGACTACTACTGAAGAAACCCAAGATATAAACACCATGAAGGTGGATGAGCTCATGGGATCACTTCAGACTTTTGAACTGGCAATCAGTGAGAAATTTGAGAAGAAGAAAAGTATAGCCTTGGTGTCTAATCAAGATGAATGTGACCCTAATTTCAATCAGGAATTGTCCAAGGTTGTGGTGCTTCTTGAAAAACAGTATAACCAACTATTAAAAAAATTGGACAAGAAGTCAAGATCTAATGTTAAGACTCAGTCATCCGACATCAACTCAGTCATATCTTTTTTTTTCAAATTAAACTAAGACGATGATTGCAAATATCAGAGAGAAAGATTGCGTTATGGATTTCGGTAGAAGAAAAACGCACAAGTACACCTTCAAGGTTCCAAAATTAGAGGATTTGAGAGGGTTGGCAAGGATGATCACCAACCCTGATGCTTTCAGAGCTAAGTACGGAGGACTGCTGTCTCTGTTAAGGGTTCATGTAGTTGAAGGAATCCTGTCTACGCTAATTCAATTTTATGGTCTGGTTTATCACTGTTTCACATTCCCAGATTATCAACTAGCACCAACACTGGAGAAGTACTCTCACCTGATTGATTTACCCATCATTGACCAAGCTCCCTTTTCTGGACTGGAAGAAATTCTAAAGGATCAAACCATTGCAAGAGCGATCTATTTGGACGAGTCAGAAGTCAGGACTCACATGACCGCTAAAGATGGAACCCAAGGTTTACCGACCAAGTTTTTGATAGAGAATAGGGAACGTTACTGCTTTCGAGGATATCTTTGTTCTACTCACATATGGGTTATTGCTTTTTCCCAACATTGATAACTTCATTGATATCAATGCCATTAAGATATTTTTGATTGGAAACCATGTACCGACCCTGCTTGCAGACACCTATCATTCTGTAAACTTAAGGAATTTGTATAGCGGAGGAATGATCACATGCTGTGTACCCCTGCTATACAAATGGTTCACTTCCCATTTACCTAAGTTTGCCGCTTTTTGGGATCATAAGAGTACTCTGCGTTGGTCACAGAGAATCTTGTCTCTTACCAACTCTGACATAGACTGGTACAATCGAATCTATGACGGGATAATGATCATTGACAAGTGTGGAAATTTCCCTAATGTAACCCTCATAGGAACTAAAGGAGGAATCAACTATCATCCAGTTTTAGTTCGCCGTCAACTCGGATACCCGATGAGACATATCCCGCGTAATGTTCATCTAGAAGGTCTTTTCTTCAAGGAAGGAGAAAACGACAGGGCACTAAAGACAGAAATAGTGCATGCCTGGGAACTTGTTCACAGGAAAGGAAGAAAGTCTCTAGGAAAACCGGACTGTGTCTCTGTGGAACCTTATCTCCACTGGGTACAAACTAGAGCTCTCAAGCTAAGGATACCTTACCCTCGTCAAGAAGTTCTTTCGTTAAAGGAATCTGTCCTTTATTTTATGTCTGATACGGAAAAACTCCAGGTCACTCTCAACAAAGTTCAACGGGAAAAGAAATCTTGGAAGAACAAGTACCGCATTCTCAATGTGTAGTGTACCAAAATTCAGCAACTGTTAAAAGAAAATGACGCTCTGATTAGGATATTAGAGCAACATGTTGTAGAAAGTCAAGAAGACCGAAGAAATTTGCTCGCTCCTTTCACTTGGCAAAGGACTGACAACCCGACAACGACTCAAGAGCCCTGGTGAAAGAAAAGGAAAATACCAGAACCAGCACCTGAGCTCTCCTCAGAGAGGACTCGGGATCCATAAGCTTAGACATTTCCTTTTACAGTAATTTGTAAAATATTATATTTCCATTTCCGCAATCTTTGAATTCAATAAAATGGGGTCTCCCTACTGTATGATATTTGCAATCCAATTATTGAAGTTTCTTCAGCAGACTCGTCCTCAGTACAACAATAACAACCATACAACGTGACCACCAGGTTTTGACCCTATACCGATGTTGTACGCAGAACTGTTTCCACTACTATTGGTCAAGGGGCACGTCCAAACCAGGTCTCCTCTTACAGTATTAGAAAATCCGCCTTTTTGGTTCAAAGAGGACCAAACTTGCCCTTACCATCAAGGAGGACCGGGGCATACTGTCTCAGCTTCAAGTATGATGTGCAGAAGCTTGTTAGGAATGGGGTCTTATCCTTCAAGGATACAAATCCAAATGTTCAGACGAACCCGTTGCCTCAACACGATAAAGCTGCAGTAAATTTGATAGAGGAAGAGTCTAACCACAGCTATCAAATTCACGATGTACTCCAATTGGGAACCAACCTGATCAAGATGCATTGCAGACAGAGCGGATACGGTCATGTACCATCTCATAACTATCACCAGTGTGATATCTGGTCAAAGAATAATTAAGGATGTTCCGTAGTGCAATGAACTCTACAAGAACAGGTGGATCTCGGATGGATCCAAGATCACCGAATCTGTGAGGTCAACATGACTTATACAAATTCCAACATCATTCAAAACCACGACATCCATGCGATGAATGTCAACTTGGTGGCAATGCACTCAAGGAAAAGCCAACATCATGATCTGCCACGGCACGATTACGATTCCTGTCCGATCTGCTCGATAAGCAATCAGGGATGCTCTTTTGTAGAAGAGGCCCTCCAGCATCAGATGGATCTCGGATGGATCCAGGATTACCGTGATAGAAGTCACTATCAAGTCAACATGATTCAAACCTTTGATATTCGCTTGATGAATACCAGTCTGGTGGAATTACACGCTAAGCAGGTCCGGCTCGGTTTTCTGACTTCACATGATTATCAGAACTGTAAAGTGTATCGTGGAGATGACCAAGGATGTGCACTTGTCCAAAAAACGCTTCAACACTTGTTGAACCACTTGTGACTTCTGATCTATCTAGATGAAGACAAGCAATAAGTCAATATGACTGACGGGAATCCTACTAGGCATCAAAGTCATGATGTTCGATCAATGGAAACGGATCTAGTGAGGTTGCACTGCATACAAAGCGGACGTGGTCGGGTGCCACCACACAACTATGAGCGCTGTAGAGTTTGCTCAGAGAACAATCAAGGACGCTACCTTATGCAAACGGCCCTTCAAAATCAGTTGGACCACAAAGAGATTCGACCATGTTCAAGCTCTGGTTCGATTAACGTAATGCAAGACTATCTTCCCAATCAAGGCAAAGACGTTGTCTTAATCCCTAGGCGAGAAATGGCCAAAGACGTATGCGCCATAATCCCTCTACTCCATGAATCAAGAGTTCCTCTTAATAATGGAAAAATTCTTAACCTCTAACCAATTGAGGCCGGCTACGATGGTCAAAAAAATCGAAAGGCTCTTGTAGTTATCTATCTGCTGGGACCAGTATCGTACAAGTTCGATAAGGCTATCCCTTACAAATACGGTGCAACAACAATTGAGAATGGAAAGGAAACTCCATTACCCTCCATCGTGAATATTGCCGATATCAGTCGAGTAACACGGAGCGGTCGGATCTTCAACAAAGGAGTTGGAGAACCCACCAGAGAAAAGGAACCTCAAACAGAAGTTCCAAATCAACCAGTCGGTCAATCCAGTAATCCTGACCTTTCAAAGAACAATGATGAGATGTTGAAGCTCATCCAAAAGAGCGAGTACAACATTGTAGACCAACTATTGCAAACTCCTTCAAGAATCTCTGTGCTATCTCTTTTACTCAGTTCCGAAGCTCACATGGAAGCTCTACAGAAAGTCTTAGAGCAAACCTTTGTGGAACAAGATGTGATAATAAGACAATTTACAGCATCATCTCCAACATCACTTCCTGCAACAATTTGGGATTCAGTGATGAAGAACTGCCGGAAGAAGGCAAAAACCACAACATAGCGCTTAACATTACAATCAACTGTCAGGACGATGCTTTAGCCAGCATACTGGTAGATACAGGATCAGCTCTAAATGTTATACCAAAATCTACTCTGATGCGACTATCATTTCAAAGATCTCCGATGAGAGGCAGTGAGGTCATTGTCAAAGCCTTTGACGAATCCAGAAAAATAGTTATCGGCGAAGTCGACCTTCCCATAACTATCGGTCCTCATACTTTCCAAGTCACTTTCCAGGTCATGGACATCCGGGCAGCATACAGCTGTTTATTAGGAAGACCTTGGATACACGAGGTTTGGGCAGTCGCTTAGACACTTCACCAGAAGCTGAAGTTCGTCAAGAATGACCAGCTAGTCACATTCTGTGGGGAGCAAGCCTTAATCGTGAGCAACTTATCATCATCGTCCTGTGTAGAACCGAAAGAGGTCATTGGGATTCAATTCCAAGCACTCTCGGTGAGTAGTGAGGATCGATCAGAAAAAGGAACGTCGATTTCCTCGTACAAAGATGCTCTCGAAGTGATCAAAATTAACAATGCAAAAGGATGGGGACAACTTGTCATTCCTACTGACAACAAGACAAAGAAAGGCCTTGGTTTTTCCTCAACCTGTACCTGGACTGCTACTAGCGATGAAAGTTTTCATCCCATTCAAAACTTCTTCCACAGTGGAGGTTTCCTTCACCCAGTGTCTCAAGAAGTACATACCATCAATGAGGGAGACTCCTCCGATACATATGAAAAGTGAAAGTCTTATCTCAACAAGGACGGTTATATGTCTCGGGAGAGGTGCATACGCCATTTTGCTATCCCACGCAGAGTCTGAGATATATACCAGGATCAGACGTCAGGATGATGTACATAGATTATGATCCGGAAGGATGTCGGGCTCCACCAAACTCATTAGAAAAGGACACTCTGATGAAAGATAACTTTGACTATGACTATTATGACCCAATGGATGACCTGCATATCTGGCAGCCATGCCCAGAAGACTTGGGGCAAAAGAGTCATCCCAACGATGCATATCAACTGAGCATCATTGATAAGAATACCTGCGTCCCCACCAAATCATAGGATCATTACTCGGGGCATTCATAAAATATCAAGTACAACAATGAATCTGGAAAGATTGCAGGATAAGTGTTCATCAACTACGCTTTTCCTGAGGTCAACGTCATCGAAAGGGATGACTCCTCCAGTTCCACAAAAGTATGGGACACCTTAGGACAACCGAGTGGCAAATACGACTTCTTGGTCAAGTACACCGCTCCTGAAAGCTCTTGTATCAGGCTCGAAGACATCCAGCCAACTGGATGGGAAGATCCATGTGAAAATGAAAACACTGCGTGAAATACAACATAAGAGTTCGTCTACGACAATTCTGCATGGGAGATAGACTCCAACAATCCCGCTCCACCAGAAATCAGTGTTATTTCTGAAGACAAACCAAGAAGGAAGGTACCAGACTTTGTGATTCACCGAGGAGTTCGCCGCCAATGGGTTACTGTCGATGTCTCGAAAGTCGTCCATAAGTCTAAGTAATTGCCATCTTAGTTTTGACCTTTCACCCTGCCCAGGTGAAACGAATGTTTTGATAGGGCTCACTTTCTGTAAATGTCCCTCTTCGCTTCGCCCAAAGCGACAGAGTCTTATTTTGTAGGGCTGTAGTTCCAAGAATCGACAAAATCATAAATAAATAAATAAATAAATGTCGTTCTGTAATTTTCGCATTTATTGCTGTTTTCGCTTTTCGCTTTTCTAGAAAATGGTAATCCTAAAAATGACTCATAATAAAAACAAGCGTTTTTCAAAAAAAATACACTGCACACACTATTGCATTCTCTTTATCTCTTCTAAAAATAAATCATCACGTCATGCAGATTGCTTGTTTTAAACCCCATTGAAACATACGATCCAATGCCTTCTCCCAACTTTGAATTCCCAGTATTTGAGGCTGAAGAAGAAAATGACGAAGAAATTCCATAAGAGATCTCCCGATTACTCAGACAAGAGGAAAGGTCCATTGAACCTCACAAAGAGCCGTTGGAAACAGTAAACTTGGGTTCAGAAGAAGAGAGAAAAGAGGTCAAGATTGGGGCACTGCTCAGTCCAACTGTCAAAGAAGACTTAATAAAACTTCTCAAAGAGTTTCCCGATGTATTTGCTTGGTCCTATCAGGACATGCCAGGGTTGGATACCAGCATCGTGGAACATCATCTACCATTAAGATCAGAATGTCCGCCAGTGAAACAAAGACTGAGAAGAACTCATCCAGACATGGCCATCAAAATTAAAGAGGAAGTGCAGAACAGATTGACGCGGGTTTCCTCGCCACATCAGAATATCCTCAATGGCTAGCCAACATAGTACCAGTTCCGAAAAAGGGTGGAAAAGTCAGAATGTGTGTAGATTACAGGGATCTGAACAAAGCTAGTCCAAAGGATGACTTTCCCCTACCACACATAGACATGCCGGTAGACAGTACAGCAAAGTTCAAAGTCTTCTCCTTCATGGATGGATTCTCGGGCTATAATAAAATCAAAATGGCACCGGAAGACATGGAGAAAACTTCGTTCATCACCCAATGGGGCACCTTTTGTTACAAGGTAATGTTGTTCGGTTTGAAGAATGTCGGGGCAACCTATCAAAGGGCCATGACTACTCTGTTTCATGACATGATGCACAAAGAGATAGAGGTATATGTCAATGATATGATTGCCAAATCTAAGACAGAAGAGGAGCATGTGACCCACCTGTCAAAACTATTCGAGCATCTGAGGAAGTACAAACTCCGCTTGAATCCCAATAAGTGCACGTTCGGTGTTCGCTCAGGAAAACTGCTAGGGTTCATCGTCAGCCAGAAAGGAATTGACGTTGATCCCGACAAAGTCAAGGCCATTCAAGAAATGCCTTCTCCAAAGACTGAAAAATAAGTCAGAGGATTCCTGGGATGTTTGAATTACATTTCCAGATTTATATTCCTCATGACCGCGACATACGCGCCAATCTTCAAATTACTCAAAAAGAATCAGGACTGTGTATGGACAAAAGACTGCCAAACCGCCTTCGACAGTATCAAGGAATACCTGTTGAACCCATATATCTTGTCACCTCCAGTGGAGGAAAGACCATTGATCATCTATTTAACAGTCTTGGAAGACTCCATGGGTTGTGTGCTTGGTCAACAAGATGAAACAAAAAGAAAAGAGTCTGTCATCTACTACTTGAGCAAGAAATTCACCGACTGCGAATCTCGGTACACTATGCTTAAGAAAACTTGTTGTGCTCTGGCTTGGGCAGCCAAACGTCTTCGCCAGTACATGATTTGTCACACTACTTGGTTAATCTCCGAAATGGATTTGATCAAGTATGTCTTTGAAAAGCCTGCTCTCACGGGAAGGATTGTCCGTTGGCAGATGTTGTTATTAGAATACGACATCGAGTACCATGCTCAGAAAGCCATCAAAGGAAGTATTCTAGTCGATCATTTGGCTCATCAACCGATTGGCGATCAAGAATCAGTTTGATTTGACTTCCCAGATGAAGATGTCATGTACTTAAAAATGAAAGATTGTGATGAACCGCTTCCCAGTGAAGGGCCTGAACCAGGTTCCCAATGGGGACTAATCTTTGACGGAGCTGTCAATCATTATGGAAACGGAATTGGGGCAATCATCAAAACACCTCAAGGTACCCACATTCCTTTCACCACCCGACTGACGTTCAAGTGTACAAACAATGAGGCCAAATACGAAGCTTGTATCATGGGTCTCGAAGAAGCAATTGACTTAAGGATTAAGAACTTAGATGTGTATGGAGACTCAGCCCTGGTTATCAATCAGATCAAAGGAGATTGGAACACATACCAATCAGGACTAATTCCTTACAAAGAGAATCAGCCACTCTCTCGTGAAGAGAATCACATGATTAGTGCATCAGCCATGTGATTCTCTTCACTCTCTCTTCCATGATTAGTGCAAGTCAATGGGACGACGTACCTAAGATCGACATAATGCGCCTAGAAATGCCAGCCTACATCTTCGCGATTGAAGCAGTCATAAATGACAAACCTTGGCATCACGATATCAAATGCTTCCTTCAGAAACAAAAGTACCCACCTGGGGCATCTAGAAAAGACAAGAAGACCCTCAGAAGGTTGGCTGGATGTTTTTTCCTGAGCGGTGATACACTCTATAAGAGAAACTTTGACATGGTCTTACTTCGATGTGTAGATAGACCAGAAGCAAACATGTTGATGAAAGAGATTCGTGAAGGATCCTTTGGCACTCATGCCAACGGACACACAATGGCGAGAAAAATTCTGAGAGCAGGGTACTATTGGTTGACCATGGAATCCGATTACAACAAGTACATAAGGAAGTGTCGTAAGTGTCAGATATACTCAGACAGAATCCATGTACCGCCAACACATCTCAAAGTTCTCTCTTCCCCATGGCCTTTTTCCATATGGGGAATCGACATGATTGGCATGATTGAACCAAAAGCTTCAAACGGACATCGGTTCATCCTGGTAGCCATTGACTACTTCACCAAGTGGGTCGAAGCAGTGTCATACACCAATGTAACCCGACAAGTCGTGGTCCGCTTTATCAAAAATAATCTCATCTGCTGTTATGGTGTTCCAAGCCAGATCATTACTAATAATGGAATTAACTTGAACAACAAGATGATGAAAGAGTTGTGCGTTAAGTTCAAGATCGAACACCATAACTTATCTCCCTACCGACCTAAGATGAACGGAGCGTTAGAAACGGCTAACAAGAACATCAAGAAGATTGTTCAAAAGATGGTTGTAACCTACAAAGACTAGCATGAAATGCTGCCTTTTGCTCTTTACGGTTATCACACATCTGTCTGCACTTCAACAGGGGCAACCCCTTTCTCTTTAGTATATGGCATGGAAGCAGTGCTTCCCATAGAAGTAGAGATCCCATTGATCCGGGTATTGATGAAAGCTAAGCTAACAGAGGCTGAATGGTGTCAAAATCGGCACGATGAACTGAATCTGATCGAAGAAAAGCGAATAACGACTCTATGCCACGGTCAGTTGTATCAACAAAGAATGAAGAAGGCGTTCGACAAAAAGGTTCGACCCTGTGTCTTCAGGAAAGAAGACCTTGTGCTAAAAAAGATACAATCATTTCTCACTGATTCCCGGGGCAAATGGACTCCGAATTACGACGGCCCCTATATGGTCAAGAAAGCCTTCTCAGGCGGCGCCTTAAGACTCGCAACCATGGATGGAGAAGAGTTTGTCTACCCCACGAATGTTGATGTAGTCAAGAAATACTTCGCCTAAATAAATAAATAAATAAATAAATAAATAACGTCTCGGTGGATTGAAAACCCAAAAGGACAATCCAAGCAAAAATTAGAGGCATAAGCAAAAAAAATCATCCTGATGGATTGGAAACCTCAAAGTACAATTCAGGAAAAAGTTAGGGATTCATGGCAAGTAACTACGTCCGACGAAGTTAAAATCCCCAGCAGTAATACTATTCGTCGACAAACTCCCAGTCAAGGTCATCTTCGACAGAAGCTCTAGATGTCCAGAATTCAAAGTTGGTAGAAGGATAACGATCGTTATGTTTCAATGTAGCCCTTTTCCCTTAAATTACCATTTTCTAACTTTGTAAATACTCTATGGGATCACGCGCTTGACTGACTTCCATTCTATCAATAAAATTTGAGCCCTAGTGCTTTTGTTTGCAATTCTTATTTGTTTTAGCTTTACAGGATGACATTTTAACAATGATCAACGATTCTTGAAATAAAACAAAAATGAATTTACTTGTCAAAAATTTTCTGTTTTTTAAAAATAAAGATGGCAATTCTTTTGACTGTTGAACATCGAAAGAACATCGATCGTTTCTGCGAAGATGGTTGAACCTTAAAGTGTAGAATCAAAGTACTCCTTCTAAACCAGTACGCCTAAATGAAGGATCAACCGTGTCAGATACCATGTTTCATCTGACATCCCCTGCAAAGTTCGTATCTCTTAAGACCAATTAAACATTTCTTTCTCCCCACGGGGACCGTCTCTCTTAAGCAAGGCAGAATTGCTATCTTGAACCAGTGATACTTTTCATCCCCAGCAGTGGCCGAGTATCCAATCGTGTTCATTCACTAGTCTGTATGTCATGTTAGTTTTGTCAACATAAACATGCATACATCATGCATTAATTGATTCATATTGCAGTACTATCACTCTAGTCGGTCTTATCCCCTAGTGATAAATGTCCTTTCATCAATCGAGTTGTCAGTTCTGTCCTTGTCAGGAAATGTTGCGTCTGAACAATTTCTCCCCAGTTTATTTCTGGATTGGAGCTAGTCCTCGGCCACTTTGATAACTTGAACCTCTGAAAGACAAGGAGACATTTGATAAACATCACTCTTCACCATTGAAGATGATATCTTCGCTTTCCCGGATTAAAGAAAATCCCCAAAGAAAGCCTCGCAACCGAAGACTCTCAGCAACATATAGGATTTTCTCTCCAGAAAGTCAATGTTAATGAAGTCATCAGCACCTCAAAATTAGATTACATCACATGGCGTTTCTCCGAGAAGATCTCGAAGAAAAGTATGATGTAATATCCCCAAGCAGGAAACATTCTCTCAAGAGACTCGTTTTCCCCAGTAGAGTCAACAAATGGCATCTCCAACAGAGAAGTTTGCACACCTCTACAACTCAGACGAATGGGTTTCCACAGCAAGTCTGACATCAAAACTTTTTCCCATCAAATGGCATCTCCCCAGTAAACCCGGCGAGAAGTTTGATGAAAACCGCTACAAATAGTGTCCCTTGTCAAGAAAGTTCATTAACAAAAGAAACTGAGACCAGTTCCGTGGCTAAAGACCAGGATCGAGGGGAAGTTTATTGACAAAAGAAACTAAGACCAGTTCCATGGATGAAGACCCGGATCGAGGGGAAGCTTATATCAGAAACTGGGACCAGTTCTATGGCTGAAAACCAAGATCGAGGGGAAGTTTGTTTCGAAAAACCGAGACCAGTTCCTTGGCTGAAGACCAGGACCGAGGGGAAGTTTTTACCTTTTCTAAGCATCATTGCTTAGCAAAAGAAGATGGATGAGCAAACTTTCATTCATAACCACCATCAAAATTTTGGGTATTCTGATATTTAATCCTCTTGCACCCCGAATGCCCGAATACCTTCGCCATTCACACCTTCGGGTCCAAGAAAATTAAATAGGGGCATCTGTCATACCCCAAATTTTGACCATCAATATTTCCCATCATTGTGCAAATCATCATCACAATATGGATGTACTTTCATGCCTCATCAGTCTCCTCAAAGATGATTAAGCATTCACTACAATCAAGAAGTAGGATTTTGAGCCCTCTCAGAGCACTTAGACAAATGATCAATCAAGAAATGACATGATCTTCAACTTATCTAGATTCTCAAACATCCATGAAGGATCAAGGGGTCTCCCATACCAAGAATCATGCATAAGTATGCAACATTCCAAGAGGATCAAGCCTCAGGATTGCCTGTGTCACCAAATTAGGGTTTGGTCGACCAGGGCCCCCAGATGAAAATTTCCATCTGAGCATGGGCGAATGCCTCAATGTATGGTCCAATAAGCTCAAAAGGATCTCAAGAGCCCATCCACAGAGTGATGTAGCTTCAAGTGAATATACTCTTTATGGTGGAGTGTGATAGTTCTTTTGAACTATGATTGTTAGGGAAGACAATGAAAACTTATGTATTATTTTTAATCAAGATCGGGATTGTTTGGGTAGGTTAAAAATATACATGTTGAAGAAGTCTCACATCGCTTAATTTTGTAATTGAAAAGGGAGTCCAAGGCTATATAAAAGATTCAAGTTCTTCATTACAAAATGCATTAGTCAGTAGCACTTTAAGGTTTTATTTGACTTTTTTTTGTTCTTTTATACTCTTATGTTAGAGTGTTGTGTGATGTAGTTAAATATTTGATTTGGGATGTATGGGTATTTTGCGACTTGAGAGTGGTTAAGGGTAAATTATGTGTTTTAAAATTTTTCACGTAGTGTTATTCTTTAGTTATCATTTGACAACGGCCATAGTTTTTTCTTCAGTTTGGGAGTTTACACGTTATGTCCTAGTGTTGTGATTATGTTCTTAAGGCATTAGGGGTATGGGCTCTCTTGGATCCTGAACGTTTAACCCTTTGACACTTTCGGCACTTCCTGGACTCCCTAAAAAGTGGTATCAGAGCCCTGGTTATGATCAGCGGTTGAGTTTCACATCGACTAAAAATGGAGGAAATGTTGGATATATAAGAGAAATGACTCATACCCTATATTGCTTTCAATTCTGATATTACTTACTCTGTCCCACAATAAATTATACAGTTGATCATTTCACACATATTAAGAAAAATGTATAAATAAAATAGGGAGAATATATAATGTTTTTACCAAAGTACCTATTATATCAAGTATTGAAAGTGATAAAAATTGTAATGATTAAAGGATAAAATTGAAAAACAAAATTTGCATTGTAAATTAAAATAGATCATTCATTTTGTGATACTTTTATTTTGTAAATGAATCACTTATTATGAGACAGGGGCATAACTAAAATGTAGAGCTTTGATTCCTCCATATCCAAAGCCTAAACTTCCTTCTAGTCACTGATCCAACTAGGATGCGGTTTGAGATTGGTCATAAACTAGGTATTTATATCCCTAAAAATGAAACGGGAATTTTACTCAACTCTTAGAATTTGATTCCATATATCATTTCTTATTAGGGCAGTCCCTCAATATATGTGGCCAGTTATACTCCCAGCAACCATAATGGCTTCATCATGGCTCCCCTAAGCTCCGTTTTGCAATTAAGGAATTTGTTAGGAGTAGTTGATGCATAGCTTGTCAAATGAAGACTCTTATTCTTTATCTGATATGTAGCTTCTACACCATACGTCATTTGGTTTCACCATGTAGATATGCATGTTCTTGGAGCCAGGCATATGCACTTGTCATAAAGAAGTTTTCGCCAATGTCACTTGGCCACAATTTGGTGTCACTCCCATTTGCTACATTCGGAGGCAGTTGTTGGAGTGAAAATATAGTAGTAGAATTCGTGCCAATAAAAATCACAAAGTGTTTTAGTGAATATAATAACTTATTTATAGGTACCGTGAATGGAAAAGGAAAAAAATAGAACAAATCTTCGTCTAAAGAAAAGTAAAGAGAACGAAGAGAAAGAAAATAATAAAGAAAAAAATAGAAAATTGGACCTCATGAAAAGAAGGGGAAAAACTAATTTTTCTTTTTTAAATTCTAATTAGGTTTAAGCCCTTAGAATATACAATCATAAACATGTGGCATCCTTACAACCAAAAAACTCTTTTGAAATTACTTGTATTTTCATATGAGATGTAGTGGAGAATTTGGTTCATGATTAAGCTTATAGATAGAAAATTTGATCTCATGAAAAGAAGGGAAAAAAACTCATTTCTCTTGTTTAAATTCTAGGATTAATAGTTTGCCTCATGTCATATGGGCAAATTTTGAAAGAAAAAAAACTCCGTAAAAAAAGTTTAGATTCTCCCTAACATTTGAAGATTTCACTATTTTGACACCTCTTAAAATTTAGTCAGCAGAATTTTTGACGTGACAATATTTTTTATTTTTTTATTATAATTTTTAATTATGTAAATGGCTTAGTTGACATTTTTTTATTATTTTAAATGATACGTTGGCATTTTATTTATTATTATTTTAAGTTTGAAAATTACAAAAGATGTAAAACTCCAAAATAATGAGAAAGGATGGAGTTAAACACATGACCTCTTTGTCACATGGATGGGACGTTACCACTAGGCTAGCTTGTTTCTTTTGATATATTCTTCTACTGAAATGTATATATTGTATAATTATATTTATATTTCATATTTCCATTATATTTTTTGTTTAAACTATTATATATTTAATATTCTAATTCAAATTCAATACTAAATATACCATGAATATTTCAGTTTTATATTAATAATTTACTGTAAATATTATTTATTTATTTATATTAATAATTTACAGTTTTATATTAATATTATATATTTATTTAGTTAATAATACATAATTTATGAAATAAATTTATAATATTAAATATTCTATAATATATTAACTAAATAAATAAATAATATTAAATATTAAATATTAAATATTTATTAATTGTAAACATTAATCTATAAACTTGATAAGTTGATTGGATCTCTATTAACTTTTGAAATAAAATAAAAGTTGATACGTTTATTTCGTAATGTGAATAAAAGTCAGAGCCATTGAAGAAGCTCAAATGTGAATAAAATAAAAGTTGATAAGTTGATTGAATCTTTATTAACTTTTGAAATGGCGATTAATGAGAATTTTAAGAAAAAGAGCAAGAATGTGGCATTCAAAGCTGGTGTTGAAAAAGATGATGACAAGTTAGAAAGTGATAATTATGAAAACGAAACTGAATCCATATTGTCCTTCTATCCAAAATATTTGCCAAGGTAGTGAAAAGACTAGATAAGAGAACGAGGAACAATGCCATTAACATTGTCAAAGATAATCACCCTCATAACTCCAGAGGTTTTAATCCTAAGCGCAAAGAATATATAGGGACAAACAAAAAAGGGTATGGGATTCCAATTTCACAAATGTGAAGGCTTTTGGCACATTTAGGACGAATGCACCGACTATGATGAGTTAGATGAGAAAAGTGAAACTGAGCAAGCCAGTCGTGTGATTGCTTTCACAACTTGCATAAGGTCAAAATCAAATGTGCATAATGATGGTGGCACAAGTGACGATGAAATGTCTGATGATGCACCTGTGGAAGCCTATAATATTTTGTATTTCAAATTGAATGATGAATGCAAAGCTAATGGAAAAAAGATAAGATTAAAGTTATACCTTAAGACAACGCACGCCTCATAGCTACCATTTATGACTTATAGGAAGAAGTTTATCATTTAAACTCCAAACTTGAAGGCATGACTAAATTTGTTCATAAGCTAAGTTTTGGATTTGAAACTCTTTATGAAATTATATAGGTGGGCAAGATGGTAAGATATATGAATTGGGTGGGATTCAATTATGATTCATTAAGCTCTAAGACAAAGTTTATTCATCTTGTCAAGAAAACCGAATTGATCATGTCAAACCACAATCGTCAACATGCTTTTATACATCACAATCACTAGTGTAATTCTTATGCTAGAATGTCTTGGGTATGTCACTACTGTGGTTAGCAAGTTTATATATGACCTTTTTGCTACAAATTATATGTTAGACTTTCTACCATTATCATCCTCATTCTACCTAGAATGCTACAAAAGATGCGTGCCCTTAGCAAGTGTGGAAATCTAAGGATGAAACTCTAAGTCATATTGCCTATACGTCCTTAAGAGTTTCTTCACGCGAAGACTAGTATTTTGATATTGGTTGCTCTAAACATATGGCAGACAAAAAGAAGTAGTTGAAGGACTTAAATTCTTACGCCAATGGCTATATAACTTTTAGTGATGGAGCCAATTAAAAAATCATTGAGATATGGAAGTTTGATTTTCCAAGGATCCCAAGTCTTGATGATGTGCTTCTTGTTGAAGGTCTCGTTGCCAATATCATCAGCGTCATTCAACTATCCGATCAATATATGTGTGTAAATTCAATCATTTTGAATGAAATGTCACTAACAAACATCAAGTTCAACTAATGAAATGATCCAGATCAACAGACAATTGTTACACGTTGTGTCCTGAAGAAAAGAATCAACCTTAATCATGCATGATCTCCAAACTTGATAAAACTAAGATATGGCAGAGAAAATTTGGTCATTTAAATCTCATAAGTATGAGAAATATTGTCTCGTAGAGGGCCATTATTGGTCTTCCTAATATCAAGATTAAAGAAGGAAAAATTTATGGAAAATGTCATATAGGAAAGCAGACCAAGATGACACACAAGAAGGTCCAACATCTTACCACCTCTAAAGTTCTTGACTATTTCACATGAATCTCATTGGACCCTTACAGGTTGAAAGTCTAGGAGATAGTAGATATGTTTTAGTGTGTGTTAATGATTTCTCAAGGTACACATGGGTTGAATTTCTACGTGAAAAAATACATTCACTATCTTTGAAAGTTTGTGTCATCGTTTGCAACATGAGAAGAGAGAAGAAACTTGTAAGCTTTATACAATTTGTAGTGATCATGGAAGAGAATTTGAGAACTCAAGCTTCTTAGAATTATGTGCGTCAGAAGGTATATCCCATGAGTTTTTAGCCCGCATTACACTTCAATAAAATGGGGTTTGTAGTGTTATATTTGTGAGGGGCCTAAACATGGAAACTGTGAAATTTTCGTCGTGTTTTTTATCGGTTATTTCGATATTTTAATGCTTTTCAATTTATTATTTATCGTAATTATTTCCTCATTGAATTTCTCATTACACACATAAAAATATTGATTTTTCATGCATTTATGAAAACACTTATGGTGGTTACCTCCTCCTCCATTGAGAGTACCATCCCCTCCTTTCAACAATTCATCCACATGCTCTCACCAAAACAAACTCACTATTCGATTACCCCTTTTCTCCACTTCAAACCACCATCAACCCTCTCTTCCCGTATCTACGGTTGCCACCATTGCCAACACCACCACCACGAAATTGAGAGTTTGCAATGGTAACTTTTCATATCTCAAGCTTAACAACAATGAATATACCTCTCTTCTGTGTAGCTGCTATTTCACCTCCATTGTCGGCAACCATTTGTCCACCTCCAAAGTCGCCATGGATACTTTACACCTTGCAGCCTCTTTCAGATTTGTCTAATCTTGTTTATATTTATGTGGTTTTTATTTTGTGTCTTTGTATTTTTAGGCCTAAATTTCACTCAAGGTGTTTGACAAAAAGCCTCAAAAGTGTTTTGTGTCCAGGAGCAGCGCCAACATTTTCTCTATTCATCCATTAATTTTTTAACATTCGATAAAATTGGACAATATTGAGACTACAGATAGTCGAAATGCGCAAACACAAGTCAGAGAAATCATTTGTAATTAGAATTGGAAAAAGAATGTGTATTTTATTTTCTATCTTGCCAGTGATCGTGTTCGTGCGAGATGATAAGTTGTTGCTTTTGCTTTTGGTTTGTTTTTGTCTTATTAGCTTGTGAATATTTTATTGTAACGTGTTTTATAATTATATAGATTTTTGTTCTGATTTGACTCTCTAAACTATGAACTATGAATGACGTATGTCACATTCCAAATATCTTATGATATTTGTATGTCTTATGAGATTTGTATGGTTTGTGTTATCTTAATCTAATGAATTTACCTTTTAAAAAAAAAAATTAATTCTATTTTATTCGGTTTATAAATAAGGAATTATATGAAATCATAAAATAAAAAATGAAAACATTCAATTAGGTTAGATTTCACCATTTAAATATTTTAGTGCACATATAAGACATGAATGTTAGGTTCCCAACTACTTGTGTTTTGACTGATAGATAGATTGTTAAAAGATGAGAGGTTATTCCTCTACAAATACCTGTTTTTTCATTCACCAATTATATTTTCATTTCCATAAGTTGTTAAAGCTTCATCCACTGAAAAAAAGAGAGAAAGCTAAATTGCAAGAAACATGCACAATCCACCTCCACCCGGACCAGGAGGTCCCGGTCCTCATCACCACCCTGGACCCCCGGATCCTCATCCGCCACCACCACATGTTCATCCACCTCCTCCAGGACCAGCACCTGGTCCTGGACCACATGGCCACCCTCCACACCATCACCACCACTGATTATATGAATATGTGATTAATTAAGATGCCGCTAAGCTTTTACTATATATTGAATAATAACTTAGCTTGGTCTTATGGGGTGTTGTATTGTAGTGTTGAATTCATTCAACTACTTATGTTTACCATGTACACCGTGTGGTTATTGTATTATGCTTTTTGTGGCATGTGTGTAAATTGCTAGAACAACGAATAAAAAGAGAAGTGTGTTTTATGTTACATAATCCATATATATATTCTTGGAGTATGAACTTTGTGGCTTTAACGTCAGAAAGCTTACGTTCGAAAATTGCATAAACGAAATTATGGAATTATTATGTTTTTTTTATTCATTTATGAAAATGAATTCGAATTTATAACTATATAACTTTCACTTATAAAAAATTTAAAAAAAAAAAAAAAAACTTGTTCTGCGTTTGCAGCATCAACGCACATATTCTTCACATAATCAAGGTTTCGGTCGATTTTAACATGTCTTACATTATTTAAATTGTACAATTATATAGTAATGAAAAAACATGAATGTTTAAGATTTAAGATCCACAATTTGAGTAGCTCATATATTTTATTTTATTCTATTTAGACAATAACTTTACTAAAAACATATAATTATAAAGATGAAATTAATATTGATCCTTCAGGTATTTTTAAAAAAAGTGACTTTTTTTATATATTTTTATATAAATTTATACATAATCATAAAAGTTAAATTATAGGAAATTTATTTTCACGTTGGCCCACGCCACGCTATTTTAATATAAATTTATACATAATCATAAAAATATAATGAAAAGTAATGTTTTTTTTATATACTAAAACTACAAAGAATAATATTACAATAATAACTAGGGGTGTTCGCGGTGCGATTTGGGCGGTTTTGACGCTAAAAATCATCCGAACCGCAAGAGAAAAAGGCATGCGGTTCGGTTTGGTTCGGTTGGCTTTTAAAAAAAATTCGAACCAAACCAAACCAAACCAATGCGGTTTGGGTTGGTTCGGTTGGTTCGGTTTTTTACAAAAAATTTATTGAGTTATATATACATATATAGAGAACAACATAACTTTGTGTTTAGTCATTCATACATTAGCAAATAACAACAAAACTCATCATATTTAGACAAAAACTTCTCATTCAATATACAAAAATCAATTTAAACAAAAGTGGAAAAAAATAGTAGCATAAAACAATATCAAAAATATTATAATAAAATAGAAAAAATAGGGGAGAAGGGAGATTAGAGAAGATGAAAAAGAAAAAACATAAGAGATGAGAGATTGGAGAAGAAAGGCGCGATACAAACATAATTAGAAGAGAAAATAGTAACATAAAAATGAGAAGATGAAAAAGAAAGAACTTGTGAGATGAGAGAGTAGTGTAGAAGAGGTGAGACGTACATGGCAAAGAAGATGAGAAGAATGCACAATACTATTAGGAGAGATTTGTGAAGATTAAAACTGGAAAGCTAAGTGTGATTAAGAGAAAATATTTCGTAATTATAAGGTTAGGGCATAATGGGTTTGAGTTTTTGGTTAGATGTGAGATAAGTGAAGTTTGAGTTGTAACATAATGCGGTTTGGTTTGGTTTAGTTCGGTTTTCAAAATACAAACCGCAAACCAAACCAAACCGTGCGGTTTTGTCAAAAGATGACCCAAACAAATCCGAACCAAATGCGGTTTTTTGCGGTTTCGGTTTGGTTTGGTTTGGTTTATGATTTTTTATTGGGTTGGTTCGGTTTTGAACACCCCTAATAATAACTAATACTTTTAAGTGAATAAAAACTAATAGTATTTATCTTTATTAGGAAAATGGTACTAGAGGCTTAGATCACATCAAGTGTTGATGCATAAATATGATAGTGAAAAAAGTGAGGTGCAAGACAGTGGAAGAAAGGTGTTAGGTGGTGAAAAGATTTGACTTTTATCAAGGAAGAAATGAGTGTGTCCAGATATAAGTGGTTTGAAGAGTCTCTTTTTTTTGGAAGGTGTGGAGTCGCAAAAGTACTTCTTTCATGACCCTTGGACGGATGGAACATTGTTAATTGATAGATAAATTTAACAGATTGTGTAATGGGCCTCCAAGAAGACCCAGTAAAAGAGGCATAAGAGCGAATATTATTGAGGATCACGCGTAAGAAAGGAGGACCTCCGTTCTCTTAAGCACAGACAATCTCAGCCTCTAATTCATCACACACACCATCTAGATCAATCGGACGGTCCCCAGAATGACATGTTGCATTCCATGCAAAGCGGTTATAACTGCTTATAACTGCCTTTACTATATAAAGGAGGGGCATGCCATTGTACAAGTAATTTAATTCAATTTCCATACATTACTCACGATTTCTCATTCTCTCACTGACTTGGTTGTTCGAGTTCTAACATTGCAGATACATCCCACGCCTTTGTACTTGAAAGCTCAGTGCACTGTTGTTTACTGGGAAAATTAGTAAACAACCTCTGGTCTATCAATTTTGTATAAAATTGAGTAACTTGCAGGATCGACCACACTAAATCCTAGGACATGTGCTAAATCGGTTTCTTGTGTAGTTTCTGGAAAATGTTAAGAATACTTCGACAACGTAAGAAAGTGAAAAAGAACTTCTTCAAGGAATATAAAATAACTGAAAAGTAAAAAGGCTTTAAAAAGGAATTTAAATCGAGAAGGCTGGTAAATTTAAGAAGTTTAACTTGCATGAAATGAAAAGAGACTTTAATGAAAAAAACTTAGTACATTGCATTGAATTGTAAAAATGGTGTTACAACATACATTCTCACACGCTCTTTTCTCTACGCTGGTACTTTGAGCACACTGAGTTTTTTGTATATAATTGAACACACCCAAATCTGTTCCTAAGACTTACTATTTATAATGGCTTAAAATAACTACCCACTAACGGGCTACTAATCAGGGCGAAACACATGGCGTCGTGCATGTCTTGGCCTCTTGAATGAACGCCACATGTCCCACTTCAGAATCGGATAGAAATAATTGTTCTCTCCTATTTTTGAATTTAAAATCTTTGCGTCGAACGGTACTCCTTATTCCTCTGTCGAAGAAACCTTCCAAACTCTTAGAAATATTTCTAAGTCTTTTAAATCTTCTCTTCTCTGCAGAAGGATAGCCTTCGACTAGGTTTTCTTATAGCCATGTTTCTGTCGAAGCTTCATAGAACTTTGGAAATTCTATCTCTTAGGAAAAACTTTTAACCCAACATCAGGCGTAGAAATTAGGAGCTAACAAATTGCCCCCCAAAAATGTCTTTTTCGACGTCATTGAAGAAAAGGGCATTTTTTGACAATGGCATTCGACGCTTTATTTCCACCTTACGTGGGTGTTGATACAACTAGAACTCCCACGTTCTAACTGTTCAGTTTCTTCTGAACCACGACGTGACGTCATGGTCATCATGACAATCTCTGAAAAATCTCCTCAAACCGCACCAAATCCACTAGCCATCATCATACCTCCTGAAAACCTAGGAGATAATGGGGTATAGGCAGTAACTGCCACCGTCCCATCTATTACTCCTAGCGAGACACGTGTCCCACTACAACACTAGCCATTTAATGCTGATTTGAGGTCTGTTGATATTCCGTAGCATTTAAATAGTTTCTCTCTAAACCATTTTTCCTTTTTACGCTTCCAAACTCTTTGCTCTCTTTCCAGCTTCTCAACTTCTTAGAAAAACAAAACCCAAATCCCTTGTTCTTCAACAATGGCATCTTCAACCTCCAACATCAAAGACTCCAGGAAAATCCAAAAACCAAAAGACCCAAGGACTCAATCTCAACTTCCTCTTTTTGCTACGCTTGCTGGGCTAAAGATAGTGAAGAATCTGCAATGCATCCCAGAACCGCTTGAGAAAGAGAAAAGACGTATCTACGAATCTCATGTATTAATCCCTGTTCTTGTTTCCGGTAAACCTTATGCTTTATCTGGCCCTTTGCCTGCTCTAGATACAGATTATGAGAAGCTTAGCGAGTATTTCCCTTCCTATCATAAGACCAAACCCATAGGACAGGCCAATAAATCTAAGGTAGAAACCAATACTCCTGATGTTGTAGCCCTCAATAACATAAATTTACGCTACATGAACGACAGATCTAGGATATTTAGGGAAACTCCATCCTTCAAAGATTCTGATCTTTATCTGAACTGGCTGACCAAGGTAGAGAAGGTTAAAGCCCAAACCTGGAAAGATTTAGGGATTTATGACCTTATCATGCTATCGAAAACAGGGTCTGCATACTGTTCGATCATGCTAGTTTCCTCTCTTTACTTTTGGGATAGCACCCACTATACTTTTCATCTCCCCTGTGGGATGATGACCCCCACACTATTCGATGTAGCTGCTATCACAGGGCTAAAACCAACTGGGAAGCCTTATGACCCAGAACTGGACTCTGAGGACCAAATAGGCTTTACATATGCCAAACCTACTTATACGAACTTTATCAAACACTATTATGACCCCAAAACCACTGATGTCACTGACCAATAGTACATAGCTTTTCTAACTGTTTGGATGTCGCACTGCGTGTTCTGCTCAAGATCCTTGCAAGTAGCCAAAAAATTCCTCACACTTGTCACGCAACTCCACAATGGTCGAGACGTTTGTTTGAGCGAAATGATTTTGGGACACCTCTATGAGTCCCTGAGTGAAGGTGTCGCTCAACTCAAAGAGCTAGTTGTAGGTGGAAAACTGTTACTATCGGGACCTTTCTGGCTGCTTCAACTCTGGTTAAATGCCTCCTTTGAAGCCAGCCTTCCAAACAAAGGAACCGTCGAAGAAAATGCCAAAGAAATCAAAGACCGACGAGTCGAAGGGACCCGCTTAGTGCATCTGACTCCTAACAAAGAGGGCCAATTACTCAGATCTGCATTTCTTAGCTTCATCAAGATGTTCGCCAAGCGCCATAAGTTTACTTCAAGCATGGCCCCTTTCGCTGGAAGGAAGTATGGCCCTGAGTGGTTTACTAGGCCTTTCCCTACCTCAAACAGAGCCCAAGAAGAGGAATCAAAGTTTATCTGGGAGGCTTTTCTAATACCAAGACTTTTGGCCCTTCGACTCAATCTGGGAAGAGTTCAAGTTTCTTTAATTGCTTATCAACCCCATCTGGTTGCTCGCCAGTTTGGTTTGGTTCAAACCCTCCCAAGATGCATATATGAGAAGAAAGGACATCTCCTTCTCCATCACACTAGCTATACTGAAGAGATGGCCTCGACACAGATGGCTCGCCATGCATACAAAGTGTTCCTTTCTCCGGTTAACTTTGAGCCTAGTTGCCTCTGCACTCCAGAATTTCACCAGTGGTGGTCGAAGTACTACACCTAGAAGTTCTTTGATGTTTCTTCCTTCACTCAGCTGATTGATGAAGATTTTCTCTCTGTGCATGAGAAAACTAAGAAAGGTAATTCTATGCCCATCAAGGAAATCCAGTCATTCCAAAAGTTCTTTGAAACTATTTATCGCCCAGATGATTTTAGTCAAACCGTCCGCGAGGCTGCTATCACTCTGAATGAATTTTTTTTAAAGAAAATGGAGAGTTTGAAACTCCCTTCGTGTGTGCCGCCTGAGCGACGCTACGAAATGGCTATTGAATTATTTCCTCTCAAGTTTCCTCGACTGCCATCTGCTGATTTTGGAGTGGCCCTTGCCCCTCCATTTCCAGACTGGTTCGTCTGTGGGGATTCTATAAAGGTCCTTCGTCAGCAGTCGAAACCAAAGGCTCAGCGGGTGGTTCCGACTAAGTACACCCTAGATAGTTTCAAAGGACCACTTCATATCGATATCGAAGATGTTCGCATCGAATCCAAAATTTATGAAGGTGTGGAATAAAGATTTTTGAATTTTATATTTCCCTTACTTGACTATTCTTACTGACTTGTAACTATTTTATTTATTTGCAGCTATCAAACCGAAGAAACCTGCAGCCAAAAGACCAGTAGAAGAAGAGAACGAACCAGCCACAAGGGTAACTTTTGCTTGCTAAATTTTCCTGTGCTGTGTATAATTATGCCTTCTAATACTTTGACTTTTCTCAGAGTTCTCGACGACCACCTCCTACTCCCCAAAAGAAGAAATCCAAAAGGGATACTGCCCAAATTGTGCTCAAATCGGACGACGATGATCACTCTCCATCTAAGGATCAAAAAACTAAGAAGAGGAAGAAACAACTTAGGATCACTGAGACTTCAAGTCAGCCTAAGGTAAAGGTAGCAAAAGCTTCTCAAGCGTCGACTACTCGAAGTAACTTGGAGTCTTCTCCTCAGGGTACGTCGAAGGTGACTCCGGTTCAGCTCGAAAGTGACAACTCCAGCCCTGAAGTCGAAGAGCTTAAGGTAATTGTAATCTCCCTTAACTATCTACCTTACTGGTCTTCTTTTGTTTCAACCTAATCTTATTTACTTGTCATTTCAGGACGGTACAGGTACTTCGACCCAACCAACAACCAAATCTCCTTCTCCCATTACTCTCCTTGACCCAATCAACAATCCTGCTATGACAGAAATTCTGACTTCATCTGCACAGACCACCACTCAACAACCTCAGACAAGTGGCTCTGAGCATGAAGAAGATCATGACCAAAGCATTCTTGAAGAGGTAAAATCAGCATTTATGGACGAAGGCACTACCCTGGTTGAGAAATCTTCTGAAAATGACTCCCTAGTGGTCGAACTCTCAGGCAACAAAGACCCAAATGATGCTAATCCGGACGCTGTTGTCCAAGATGATGAAATGGAAGAAGAAGAAGAAGAAAAAGAAGATGACCAGTCAATGTTCCATCCTGAAACTGGTGGAAATGATGATGGCGATGGAGGTGATGATAATGATAATGATGATGATGAAGATGACAAAGATGATGATGATGATGATGATGGTAAGGATGATGATGATGAAGACGGTAAGGATGACGAAGATAAAGCTGAAAGTGAATCTGCCAAAGAACAGGTCCAAAGAGAACACATTGCTGCTCCCAAGGTTGACGTAACTGCTGAGAGTACGAAACCTTCGACCGGGACAACTTTTTCTTTTTCTAAAGAAGAACTTAATCGCCTCAAGGCGACCAACCCTCCTGAATATGTGAAATTTGTCTTTAGCAAATGAGGTAGTTCTTCTGAAAGTAGCTTAAGTGCTTCGACAGCTTCTGGAGATCAACTTTCAAGCAAACCTACAAATGAGGCACATCTGAAGATAAAAGAAAAAGTCATCAAAGGTAACCTCTTCAGACTTCTGGAGTCGAATGTCACTGCCTCTCTTCAATTGAAGACTCTTCTCAAACAGGTTGATCTTCAATTCGTCTCCCCTGAAATCGCAACCATCATCATGGAGCTTGGCACCATAATCGACCAAGTCACCGCCGATCTTAAACAACTACCTCAGATCAATGATGGACTTGAGACCAAATTTAGAAGTGAGGCTGCTGCATGGACGGCTGCTTCTGAACCAGAAGCTAGAGTGGGAGAATTGGAAAACATGAAAGAGCAGCACAACTTGGAGGTCAAAAATAATAAAGCCAATATTGCCAACTGGAGGAAATAAATCGAGAAGCTGCAAGCCAATATCTTTAAGGATGAGCAACGAAATGCTGAACTGCTAGCCTCTGATGAATCTGAAGTGGTCAGAGAATTAAAACTGGCATTGGAGTTCCTTGACAAAGCTCGACGGCTAGAAGCAGAGGTTGCAATGCTAAAACTTGACAAAATCTCATGCGAGAAACATCTTGAGCTTCACAGGTCAAAATATATCAAGATGAAGAGCAACCTTCCTTTTTAATTTGCATTTTCTTTACCAATTTTGTCATATACTTGTTTTTAGTACAACATTTCTCAGCCCTTCGAGGCTTTTTATGTAATGAATTGAGCCATTCTGGCAGTTATATACCAAGTTGGCTTCGACCAATTTTTCTGCAATTACTTATAAACAATTTTCAATTCTTGAAGTACAGGTTTATATTTTTTCAAATACTTACCATTTACTTTCAAGATTCTTTTATCCTTATCTACCTCCTCAATCTCATAGGCACCGTTTGAAAAAACTTGTATGATTTGAAAAGGACCCTCCCACTTAGGAGACCATTTTCCCAAAGACCTATCCTTTCGATCCATAGGCAAAATTATTTTCCAAACCAATTCTCTAGGAGAAAAAGTCTTCACTTTAACCTTCCTATTGTAAGACTTTTCTACCCTTTTCTTTTGCTTTTTTAACAACTCCAATGCATTAAATCTTTCCTCATCTAAATCTACTAACTCATCTAACATCATATTCCAATAGGATTCAGAAGGGATCTCATGATGCCTTTGGGTCCTTGTTGATTGCAAGTAGATTTCTACAAGTAAAACTGCATCGCGACCAAAAGTCAAATGAAAAGGAGTAGTGTTAGTTGCGTCTTTGGGAGAAGTTCGACATGCCCAGAGAACCTGGTATAATGTCTTGTGCCAATTCCTCGGCTTTTTTCCCACATGTTTCTTGATCAACCCTATCACTACCTTATTCGCTGCTTCCACTTGGCCGTTAGCTTGAGCATAGTAAGGTGTAGAGGTTAACAGCTTGAAACCCATCTCTTTAGCGAATTCCTGCATCTTTCGACCAGTAAAAATAGATCCTTGATCCGTTGTAATAGTTTATGGGATTCCAAATCTGTAGATGATGTATTTCTTAATGAATTCGATCACATCATCTTGGCCAACATTTGGTAAAGGTATAGCTTCGATCCACTTTGTAAAGTAATCAATACCTACCAAAATTTACCTTTGATTCTTAGATGATGTTGGTCGAATCTCACCAACCAAATCCAAAGCCCAACCCCTAAAGGGCCATGGTTTGACTATGGAATGCAGTTTGCTCGCAGCAACATGTTGTATACCTGCATGTACTTGGCACTCTTGACATCCCTTTGCGAATTCGATACAGTCTTTCAACATAGTAGGCCAGTACATGCCTTGTCGAAACAAGAGCTACTTCATTTTGTGGCCTACCTGATGTGCCCCACATGCCCAACCATGGACAGTCAAAAGGGCTAAGTATGCCTCTGATTCACTAAGGCATTTAAGTAAGACTCCTTCAGGGGTCTTTTTAAATAATTCATTACCCAAAAGAACGTAGCTCAAAGCACGATACCTGGTTTTTCGCTCTGTGGATGCTGTTGGATTTTGCAAATATTCTACTATTGGCTTCCTCTAATCTTCGTCTGTCAAACTATCCACGGCTAAAATTTCAAAATTTTCCTTATCAGCGTACCCTAGCTTTGTAGCTTCCAAATCTGATGGGGATAATCTGGTCGACACAACTCTGCCTCTGACTTCGATTGCGTCTTGCAACTTTTCTTTCAAAATTTTGTACCCATAAGCAATTTGAGCCAAGTCATTGGCTACATGATTTTCTAGTCGAGGTATGTGTCGAACACTCACCATCTCGAACTTTTTCAGTAATCTATTGACTATTACAAAGTACATGATGAGATTCTCTTTCACACACTTGTATTCCCTTGTAATCTGTTTGATGACTAACTCTGAATCTCCCATTATTTCGACTCGAGTTTCCCCCAATTCCAACAAATTTTCAAGTCCGGCTATTAAGGCTTCATATTCAGCCTCATTATTCGAGCAAATACCTCCGACTTTGTATTTGAATTTTGTTGGGATTTTATTAGGAGAAATAATCAAGACTCCTACGCTTGTGTCGTCTTTATGACTTAAGCCGTCAAAATATAATTTCCATGGTTCAAGCTCAAGATAATTTGACACGTTCTCGCTTATAGAGTGGTCGACAATAAAGTCTGCCACCACTTGTCCCTTAACAGCCTTTAAAGGTCTATACGTTAGGGAGTATTCAGTTAATGCCAATGCCCACTTACCAATTTGACTATGCAAAATAGGTTTAGATAACATATGCTTAATAATGTTGAAATGAGACGAAACATAAACATCAACTGGCTTTATATATTGCTTTAATTTTGTACAAGAGAAATACAAGCATAAACATAATTTCTCAACCATGTTATACCTAGTTTCTGCATCATTCAGAACCCTACTAAGGTAATAAATGGCTCTTTTGACGCCATTTTCATCCTCTTGAGCCAACATGCTCCCTAAGGTTTTGTCTGACGCGGATATGTACAATCTCATACTCCTACTTCTACAAGGCGGTGCTAGGATTGGAGGATGACTCAAATATTCTTTGATTCTGTCGAAATCCTCATGTTCAGCTTGCCCTCATTCAAAGCCTTCCTTGTTCAATCGGATTAGAGGAGAAAAGGCTTGAGTCTTTCCGCTGAGATTTGAGATAAATCTTCTCAAGAAATTGATCTTTCCCAACAGCGACTGCAGTTCCTTTTTTGTCGATGGCGCTTTCGCATCCATGATGGCCTTGGTCTTATTTTGGTTGATTTCGATTCCTTTTTTGTGGACCACAAAGCCTAAGAAGTCTCCCGCCTGCACACAAAAAGCGCATTTGAGAGGGTTTATTTTGAGACCATGTCTTCGCATCCTTTCGAATGACTGTCGACGATGGTCAATATGACTCTTCCCTGAAACAGATTTCACAATAATATCATCAATATAAATTTGCATGAAAGTTTCTATAAAATCATGGAAGAGTGTATTCATTTCTCTTTGATATGTTGCCCCAGCATTTTTAGGCCAAAAGGCATAACTACCCATTCGTAAGTGCCTAAGGCCCTAGGGCATCGAAACGTCGTCTTAGGGACATCATCTTCAGCAATAAATATTTGGTTATACCCAGAATACCCATCGAGTATGCTAAGGCATTAATGGCCAGCGGCAGAGTCAACTAACATTTCCGTCACAGGCATTGAGTATTCGTCCTTTGGGGTCGCAGCATTCAGATCTCTGAAGTCCATGCAAACCCTCAAAGTCCCATTCTTTTTTATAACAGGCACAATGTTTGCAAGCCATTCGACATACCTGGCCATTCGAATAAATCTGCAACGAAGAAGCCTTTCAACTTCCTCTTTGATCTTCGAGAGGATTGCTGATGCAAACCGTCTGGGATTTTGCTTGACCGGCTTCTTTCCAGAGTTGATTGGTAGCTTTAGTTCGACCAACTCTCTGCTCAAACCAGGCATCTCATCATAATCCCACGCGAAACAGTCTTTAAACTCTCTCAGCAACTGGATTACTTCGACTCTGAGTTGTGGAGTAATGTTGGCGCTGATGTAAGTAGGCCTTTTCACTGCCCCTTCTCCCAAGTCGATTTCTTCAAGTGGATCTTGCGCTAGAATTTTGATATTGGTTGCCAACGGATCTTTCTCGAAACCCAAAGGCTCATCATCATAAATAGCGTCGAGCCTTTGTTCTTTATCCCGAACCTGATCAGGTTTTTCTGGATCAAAGTCCTTACTAATACCTCCTTTATGTGAATCTTCATTGGCTTTGTCAGCCATGTTTTTAACTTCAGCCTCTAAGGCCGCTTGCAATTTGTTCTCGGCTATATAAGCCGAAATCTTTCTCATCACTTCGAGTTCAGACATCATCACTGAACTCACTTCCCCAGCCTGTCGGGGTTATTCCAGGTACAGGCGCAGGATATGTGAAATCATCCTCACTTACCACCTCTCTATCCCATATAAATCCATTAACGGGATGCAAATGCAATGAGCAGAATGCTTCATCATCTGGGGTAAAAGCAAAATCATCCAGATTGCATAGAGCAATATTGGCTAAATGCTTATCGAACTGGCGCCTGTCGAGGTGGTTGATTGGGGCCTTGAAATACCCTTGATCGGCCTCAATATTCTCAACGATGATGTCTGGCCTCCATATTGTGATCCTCTGGTGCATGGAAGATGGTACAGCCCCAATTCCATGTATCCATTCTCATCCCAACAGCAAATTATAGTTTGCCTTTGTTTCGACCACCATAAAAACTGTAGGCCTTGTAACCGTTCCAACTGTTAGGTCAACCTGTCTAACACCAAGAGTGGTGCCAATTTTTCCTTCATAATTCGACAGAACCATGTTATGTGGTTTAGTGTTCGTGCGAATTTTCCAATTTTTCTCAGCAAAAAGTGCGGCATCAAATTCACTGTAGCGCCACAGTCGACCAAGATTTTATTCACTGGAACATTTTCAACTTTCCCAGTGATGAATAGAGGCTTCAGATGGCTCTTCATTGCCTCATCTGGCCGTTCAAAGAAGGCATTATGCTCTTCGACACAACCATTATTCATTATATAGTAGCACACTGGTTTGTGCGCCGCCATTTCAGCTTCTGAATAGGCATCAACCTCTTCGACCTTCGTGATCTGGTCGAACTCCCTGGGTAATACTGATACCACATTCACGATGATGTCCAACGAGCCCTCTGAATCAGAATCAAAGTTATCCGTCATCATCTCATCTTCTGCTATAGCTTGATCACGTTTTTCTCTGGCCTCCTCGTCTTGTGTCTTAAACAATTTTCGCCCTATGGGCAACTTCTCGACAATCTTTCCCTTTCCGTTGCTTTCGGCAAGTATGTTCGTACTTGATTCAGCCTTATCTTTCAATTCAGCCTTATCTTTCAATTCAGCCTCCCTTTGGGCTTTCCTCCTTCGCTGCTCCCTCCTCCACTACGACCTCGACATAGGATTTTTACCTTTGTAGTTTTCAAAAATATGGGCCAATTTGTTGGAGGATTGAAATTCCTTGCGATAGGTAACTGAAGAGCCCCTGTTGACGTTGAAATCTTTCCACTTCTGTTGGCCTTTCTGCCTATTCTCATTTGGTTTTACCCACTTGCCATTAGAGATTTCAGCAAATGGTTTAAACGTAGCAGATCTTGCCCCTGGAACTCTAGCCTTTGGTTATTCCTGGTTCGACGCAGACCTCATAGGGTCAAAACTCCGCGGGCCATGATGGGTTTTCTCCCACATTTTCTTGGCATTTCGTACTCCTTCGAGATTTTGCGCTGCTTTTGTGTCGAATATAGCGCTACACCTGGGGCAGAGCATGACTTTAGATCCCTTCCTTTGACACCTGTGCATAAAGTCAATAAAATTTTCTTCTTCTTTTGGGAAAGCCAGCTTGTTGTACTCTTCCTGTCGGCGTTCATCATCGACTTCCATTGGTGCCTCCTCAGAGATTTCCACTATATTAACTTCCATTTTGACATCCTCAGCGATGCCAAGCTTGCTCAATTCCATCTGTAGGCCCTCAGCAGCCTTATCCATCTGCACGAAACTGTCAGCGGTTTCTTTTGTTACAAACATCCGCTGGGAATCCTCAGTAACTCCCTTGTCGGTTCCTACAATGACCTCAACACCATCAGTAGCGTTGTTGGTGAAACTTTCGAAAGACCCGGTAGGAAAACTCCTTATGAATTCTTGGTCAAGATTTTCAGTAACCCTGACCATGACTGCCTTGTTGTTGAAATCATCAGCGATTTTGATCATATTGACATCATTATTGAGGCCTTCAGCAACCTCAACCATATAGACCTCTGTTGGCTCAGTATAATGAGCATCAGCTACTGGTAGGGGGTCTGAATCGATCTTCATCTGATTTTTGGACTTGTCTCCGAACTTCAGCCTTCCTTCTTGGATTGCATTTTGAAAATGATCCCTGAAAAGAAAACATTGAGAAGTCTTATGGCCCAAGAAATTATGATATTTACAAAACCCTATTTGTTCCTTTGTTCTAAAGGAGACATTTTAGCACCAGGTGGCACTATCATTTGCCCGTCCTTAACTAACAAATCGAAAATTTCGTCACATTTAGTAACGTCGAAAGTATAAGTTTTCTTGGGGAATTTGTCATTTTTCTCAGGTTTGACAGAATTTTTCCCACTCGAAAGGGCCAACAACTTACAAGAGTAAGGTGGGCCTTGTTTCAATTCAGCAAGATCTATCTCGCCTTCGTCAAAACTTACTGGCTCATCATAATATTTTTCATCTTCGTCGTTAACTTCGACGTAAGTCACCCTTTTGTTTTTATTCGCCCTAGCATTTTCCTCTTTTAGGCGTTCTAGCTGTCGAACTCTATCAGCTAATTGGGCCATATCTCTTAGATATTGCGTATCTAATTTCTTTCTAATAGAAGAATCAAGGCCTCCAGCGGCCATTTCGACTAACTCATGCTCTGGTACCTGTGTAAAGCATCTAGCTTTGAGCAGTCAGAATCTATTTAAGTAGTCATCTATTGGCTCAGTGAATTTACATTTTATACTAGCCAACTCTTTCAGACTAATATTTGTTTGTCCCATATAGAACTGCTCATGAAGCAGCCGTTCTAACTGGGTCCAATTGTGTATCGAATTAGGTGGCAAAGTTGTAAACCACGTGAAGGCATTCTTCGTTAGAGAACTTGGGAAATATTTTATCCTAAGGTTCTCATTATTCGTGATTTCTCCAGCCTCTATCACATATATAGCCTCGTGTTCGACAGTGGACTCGGTGGTGTCCCCAGAGAACTTAGTGAACTTAGGGACCTTCGTTCTGGGGGGTAATTCCGACTGAAGAATGTATTCTGACAATGGAGATGTATAATTTGGCCTTCGCAGGCCAAAGTTTACCCCATTTTGGACCATAATCCTTTCGACCATGGCTGCCAGATTGTTGTCTGCTGCCATATTAGTCCGTCGAACTTGTTGTACGACGTGGTCAGCATCTTGATTTCTATTTACCAAAACCACTCTTAGTTATTCCCCTACAGGGATTTGTGGTTGAATCCTAAGGGGTTCGACTACTCCCTGATTTGGTACATTCGCCTGAGGTATATTTCCTGGATTTTCTTGGTTTTGGTTAGTAGTGCGGTCCTCTTCGAATACCACCCCTTGGTTTCCTGCGATATACTCTCTCTGAGGGTGTCGAGGAGGGTTAGGCACACCAAAGAAATCTGCAAGGCGCGTCATCTGCGCAGCCATTTGCTGATTAGTCTGGGTAGTATTTTGGATTAAGGGCTGGAAGATTTCCCCCATGGTTTGGGACATCATTTGGACCATTTGGTGGTTAATTTCGTCCATTTGCTGTCTTAAATAGGCTGTAGTAGTATTCGTCAATCCTGGCATTTGGGTTGAATATCTTATCCCTACAGATTGGTTATTTTGACCTATATTAATCCCAGATCCTGGCCCTTGTAAAGGTGATGTCATTACGGGTTCTGAATAAACAGGGGGGCGTTTTGCCAATTTACAATAAACGAAGTTGGCATCCCATAAGGTTGTTCTTGACCGTTTAAAGGCATCGAAAAACTAGGTGGTGGAAAATGTCGATAAGCAGACGTTCCTATTGGTGGGGAGTCATTGGGGGTCCCCTTGGCCCGATATAAGTTAAAACTGGTTCAGTATGGGAAATCGAATGTGTTGGCGTGGAACTTGCCATAGATGGCATAGTTTCTGATACAGAAGCAGGAACCGTGGGTCCTCCAGTCGAAGACCCTGAAACTGGTTCTGCATTGACGTCTGACATAGTTTGAGGATTCGAACTATTTGGCTGATTAGTACTTACCATTTTCCTCGTATACTTTCTTTTTGGTATCTCTTCGTTTGCGGTGGCTACTTTTCCACTTCTTAATAACATGCAACGAAGTACTCGACACAAAAAAGATAATAAAAAACACAGAGTTATACGTTTCGCAAGAAATTCGTTTAAAACGAAGGTCCCACCGGGTGTGCCGATTTGTTTACTTGGAAAAATAGTAAACAACCTCTGGTCTATCAATTTTGTATAAAATTGAGTAACTTGCAGGATGGACCACACTAAATCCTAGGACATGTGTTAAATCGGTTTCTTGTGTAGTTTCTGGAAAATGTTAAGAATACTTCGACAGCGTAAGAAAGTGAAAAAGAACTTCTTCATGGAATATAAAATAACTGAAAAGTAAAAAGGCTTTAAAAAGGAATTTAAATCGAGAAGGCTGGTAAATTTAAGAATTTTAACTTGCATGAAATGAAAAGAGACTTTAATGAAAGAAACTTAGTAAATTACATTGAATTGTAAAAATGGTTTTACAATATACATTCTCACACGCTCTTTTCTCCTACTTTGAGCACATTGAGTTTTTTGTATACAATTGAACACACTCAAATCGGTTTCTAAGACTTACTATTTATAATCATTTAAAATAACTAACGGGCTACTAATCAGGGCGAAACACATGGCATCGTGCATGTCTTGGACTCTTGAATGAATGCCATATGTCCCACTTCAGAATCAGATAGAAATAATTGTTCCCTCTTATTTTTGAATTTAAAATCTTTGCGTCGAACTGTACTCCTTAGTCCTCTGTCGAAGAAACCTTCCAAACTCTTAGAAATATTTCTAAGTCTTTTAAAAATTCACTTCTCTGCAGAAGGATAGCCTTCGACTAGGTTTTCTTATAGCCGTGTTTCTGTCAAAGCTTCATAGAACTTTGGAAATTCTATCTCTTAGGAAAAACTCTTAACCCAACATCAGGCATCGAAATTAGGAGCTAACAACCGTATCAAAAGTCCAATCACATAGATCCATCTAACGTTTATGGTTCCCTCGTGGGATAGTGGTGGTGTTTGTTGGAATCGACTTTTGATTCCTACGAACTTCGACAAGAAACCTTAATTCTTAAGTCAAAGATTCAGATCTCAAATCTTCCATCGTCGAGCTAATGATCTCTTTACCTGAATTTCGAAATTCGTCAGCTTTTACTATGGTTAATTCCAAGTCCACTAGATTTGTCAAAGCTGTAACCATCGCTGCAACGACACAAGCAAATAAGAATCCTCTTAATCGTCCCCCTCCAGGATCAAATAATCTAGTGTTAATAACTTCGCCATCAGATCCAGTTGACTAAAACAAGATTCCTCCAAGAGTCGTTCAAGGAATATCTCAACCTATCCAATTTTCCAACCTAGTAAATCGCCTTGTCTAGCCAAACCACCTAATCAACCTCCACCTCATCCTTTTATGACTACATCGTGGATGTTTCCTGTTCTCCAACTGTTGCAAGCAAACTTAGGCATACAACGAGAAGTCGATATGGTGAATATCATGTACAATATGTTGAAACATGAAATTCTTAACTCTTAACTGAAAGAATTATGAGATTAGAGGAAAATATACAGCTCGCTCCTCCCTAGGGAAGCACAGTACGCGAGGCGGCTTTACGAGGTTGTCATATAGTCATTCCATATATAAACCTGTATGGATCTATGTGCTGTAACTATAAATTCTACAACAATCTATTAGTTTAGTTTTGATTTTTACAACGTACTTAAGAGAAGTCTTCACCAATTTTCTTGTTCAAGGCCTGGTTGGTTTTGATGATATCATCTAATATGTTAATAAAGTGATTGTGCTTGAAGATTAAAATATGGTTCCATGTGCTTGTAGTTATCTCTAATGATGTTGCTCATCTTGAAGCCATCTTAAGCCTCGTATGAGAAAAGATTCAAGATTCCATGAAGTGCTAAAGTCAAAGATAATGTAACAAGGACCTTGAAGCTTCAAAGTTGTGAAAGAGAGAAAGTGTGAAAGCTCTCCTGTTCGGTCGTGAGCTTAACGTAATGTCTGTGTGACTAGAGTATTGTAATATGGTAGAGTAACTCATAAGTTACAAAGGATACTCTCACACAACCACAAAGTATTTTACAGGCCTCTCTCTCTCTTTGATAAAATCACCAAAAAAATTGTTTTTTTCACATATAGTTAATTGATTACTGTAGCGCGGTTTTTGTGGTTTCGAATCACTATGGCTTTTGTACTACAGTTCGATTCATTTTTTATCCTGTTGAGCTGATTAAGGAAGGAAAATAGATGTCTCCAATTAACCCTGCTCGCAAACTGAGGTTAAACAGTCAAAACTGTTGGTTTACAGATGCTATCAAAATAGGGGGTTCTCCTTTAAGGTTATTTTCTTAAAAATAGTGTCTAGACTAAGGGGTATGATTCTGGTAAGGTCTGATGCTTTTGATGGATATATGAAGGTACTGAATTTTGGGTTTTTGATTAGTATGCTCGCTAAGATTTTTGCAATCTTATGTCTACGTATTCCGAAACAGGGAAATCAGAGCGATCGTAGTTTCTCCTATTCTACGGGAGGAAAAAGGTGTTGTTTTGGTGTCTTGTTCAAAGCCCAAGACATGAAGCTAAAGGGTGGTTTGTATCTTGTTCAAAGCCCAAGATGTGAAGTTAAGGGGCTTGGATGAGAGAGTTTGTCATCTCTAAAGAGGAGTTGTTGATGTTTGAATGCTGTGAGCAAGGCACAACTTTGATGCTAAAAGGTTGATTGACTCAATCGGGGTTTTGACTCCGTTGGGGAGAATGTATCTTGTATAAAGCCCAAGATGGAGGCTGAAAGGGTTTGACTCAACATGAGAGTACTTTTATCTGTCCTGTATAAAGCCCAAGACGAAGGCTAAAAAGGTTGACTCAACAAGAGAGTCTTGAATGGTTGATTGACTCAACAAGAGAGTCTGAAGGTTGTTTGACTCAACGAGAGAGTCTTTTATACTCGATAAGAGAGTGTTTTGTTCTCTCGTACGAGGCCCGAGATAGAGGCTAAAAAAGGAGATCGACTCAATAAGAGAGTCTTTTATACTCAACAAGAGAGTGTTTTACTGTCTCGTACAAAGCCCGAGATAGAGGCTAAAAGGAGATCGACTCAACAAGAGACTCTTTCATACTCAACAAGAGAGTGTTTTATATGTGTCTTGTATGAAGCCCAAGACGGAGGCTAAAGGTTGATTGACTCAACTAGAGAGTCTTTTATACTCAACAAGAGAGTGTTTTTATATGTCTTGTACCAAGCCCAAGACGGAGGCTAAAAGCTGACTCAACAAGAGAATCTTTTATACTCAATAAGAGAGTGTTTTTATGTGTCTTGTATGAAGCCCAAGATGGAAGCTAGAAGGGATTTGACTCAACAAGAGAGTCTTTTATACTCAACAAGAGAGTGGGTTTTTTATATGTCTTGTACAAAGCCCAAGACGGAGGTTAAAAGAGTTTGGCTCAACAAGAGAATCTGAAAAGGTTAGCTCCGCTAGCGAGAATCATTTGTACAAAACCCAAGAGGAGGCTATCTTACTGCTGAGGATTAGATCCTTAGGCAGGCCCAAGGGTGGGGAACTCTCATGAGAGAGACCGATTTTCAGAGTGATCGGTGTTTCTTCCTATGTTTGAAAGGAACTTGAGAATGTATTTGAGACTCAAGGGGGTTTAGACTGTCCAAGTCTAGAGTTTTATCTTTTGTACCATGCCCAAGAGGAGGCACGGGCATTAAGGGATGAGTATCAACCCTAAAATGGTCGGAGTTTTAACGCTGGAAAGACTGCTCTAGCAAAGGATGACTAAGTTCTGTCTTATACCTTTAAGAGGTTGTCTGGGTCCTTGTATTAAGACCAAGAGAAGGCATGAGAACTTCTAAGAAGTCGAAGGGTCCTTGTACAATGCCCAAGAGGAGGCGGGATGCTTTTAGGAAGCCTATGGGTCCCCAAACCAAGAGAAGTTCAAGAAATGCAATTCACAGAGAAGAGATCATTCCAGGAAAGTTCGAGAATTTGGAAGAAACTCAAGAGATGCTATTCACAGAGAATAGATCAACTCTGGGGAGTAGAGTTCCTTTGACAATTTCTAAGGGTGACAGTCTGAGAAAAGGTTCACCGAGAATACTTCCTTTCTCTTTGTTCCATATTGTTTATCCCCAAGAGAAGGGAAGACTGTATCTAGAATCCTACGGGGGATCTAGTTTTGACTGTATTTAAGAGTGACCAACAAGGCTTTACCTAGTGCTAGACGTAGTTGCCGGGGAAACTATAAATAACTATAATAGTATTACACAGTTGATATTTTACAAGCATATAAAAGGATGTGAATGAAGACTTACAGTGAAGCACCCCCACAATACAGTTATATACATATGAAAGCGATAAATGAAAGCGGATAAACACTTACCCGTTGTAGAGCTTCCATGATGTTTTGTTAGTTGTTCAATAAAGAAAGTTTTGATAACAACAGATATTTAAAATCAAAGGAGAAAGTGCTTTGAAAAGATTGTTGGGGCTTACAACTCAAGGAGAGGCCCAAGTTTTGACGATGATTGCACCATTGTTTTGAAAACTGTACAGAGGGACTTATACGATATGTGAGGCCCAAAAAGTTTTTATGTACAAGGGGATGGGTCTTACACTCTATTAGAGGCCCAAAGATTTACTTTTGTACAAGTGATAGGGCTTACAGCTCAAGGAGAGGCCTAGAGATAAGACAATGATCGCACCGTCATTTTGGGAATTGTACTGGGGCTTATACAATGACTGAGGCCCAAATTATTTTTGTACAAAGGGGGTTGGATCTTACACTCTATTATAGGCCGATGAGTGTTTCAAAGAAAATAAATGGGACTTATAACACGAGGGTAGGCCCAAATGATTTTATTTTTAACTGGCGATCGCGCCGAGATTTTTGAAAGTACCATGGGTCTTATACAATGACTGAGGCCCAACTATTTTGGTTTTCAAAGAGGGATTGGGTCTTACACTCTATTGGAGGGCCATGAGTGTTTGAAAATGATTTGTTTAGGGTGATTAAGATCAAAACCCTAAATTAATTTCAAAATGTATTTTAATTAAATAAAAATTTAATTAAAATTATCAAAATTATCAAACATGTGTGAAAAACAAGTTGTGATCTGGGATTAATGTTTGAAAAATCATGTTTATATCCACAAAATGATTGGAAACCAATTAAATTTGGAAAATCAAGGAGGAAAAAATATTTTAAATGTAAAAAACAAATAAAAGATTAATTCTTTGCAAAAATATCAAGTATATGAAATAAATAATATTTTTGGGAAATTTTGGCAAAATAAAATATTTTAACATTTTTGTGAATTATTAAAAAAAGAATCAACTCAAAATCATTAAAGCTCAGAGAGAAATTAATTTTTGAATCAATTAAATAAAATCACAAAATTCAAATTTTCAAATTTTCAAAAATGGCGCCAAGAACATGCCAAGAACACGCGCCATCCCTCTGTTCCTGCAGATTTGCATTTTCTCATCAATCTCACTGAATACTTGATGAAATCATGCAATCCACATATCAATCTACTCATTTTCACCTCATTATCATGTCTATGGTCTTTAATTTCATTTATTTTAAGCATGGAACAAGAAATCAAGACAAAACCTCAAGAACCCTAAAATTTGCATGAAGGCGGAGAATTTTGATACACGATTCAAATAAAGCAATAAATTGAGGGGAAACATTCTATGCATGATTATGAACATATGGCAAAATTATTGTGCGAGGAAATATGCATGAATCATGAGATGTCCAAGTTGAGGCTTACCTCTTGCAGCTGGTGATAGTGTTTTGTGTTAGAGGTGTTACAGCTAGGTTCCAATGATGTGGATAGTTTCCCTAGGTGCAAAGTGATGTGCCTGAATGCTTGGAGTGGTTTGAAACAAGCTGGAACTGAAGATGGTACCCCAACTGCAAGTCTGCTAAAATCTTGAGCAGTTGGATGGTGATTTTGAGAAATCAGTGTTCCAAATGTTGTTTAAGTGCTTGGATCACTTCTATATGATGTTTATGAGGTGTGTGTGTGTGTGTGTGTGTGATTGGTTTGGTTGGAATAGCTCTCAAACTCAAAACCCGATAGTGACTTGCCTTAGAAGGCAAAATTGGAAGTGAGAAGGAGATTTTGAGGAAAGCATCAGTTTGATGGCTTTGGTGTACTTAAACTGAGCACAAATGAGCTCTATTTATAGTAGAGCAAGTTTGTTTTGTAAGCAATAGTGAATGGCAACTGCAGCAGAGGTTTGGCCAATGGTTGCATTTTGGAATCTCAAGTCTCCTCTAGCCATTGACTAGAGGTTAGAGCACAGGCTGCTGGTTCCCTAGTTCAGAGATCATCCTTGACTCATTCAGTTGGAAATGGCTCAGTTCATGCCACCTTGGTGTATCCATTGAAGGCTCCAAAACAAAATTGGAGTCTTGTCCCCTCTTTAGGGATTTTTAGGTTTGGCATGCTATTTTTAGTTCCAAAGACTTGGGATGTTTATGGATCAGTGTTTATCCCTCCTTGGTCTCCCCATGAGGTGTTCAGATGGATAAACTTGTTTGTCATTTGCAAAATTTGCTCAAATCGAGCAAAATGCACAAAGCTGCCTTGCCATGACAGTTTGCAGCAAGGCACATTGCCATTGTCATATCTCATGGCTCAAATGGAATTTGATGGAGTTCTTGGCCATTTTGGAAAGCTCTTATATGATACAACACATGTATGATCATAGTTTGGCTTGATACTTTTGGGATCCAAGTGAAAAATCCCCCTACTTTTGGAAAAAAAGCAAGACAGATTTTGACTTAGTGAAAATTTCACTAAGTGTTGGAAAAAGTGACATTTCATGTTTTCAGCCATTTTGATCATTCCATAACTTAAAATCCATGAGGAATTGGAATTAGGTATAGTTGACACTTTTAAAGTATGCCATGAGAGCTACAAATCCATCTTTGGATCAGCCAAAATGGTTGCTTGGATCTCAAGTTATGATCCTTGGAAGTTGGCACCCTAGCCACTTTGTTCCATAACTTAGAAATTTTCTAAGTTTTTTATGGTTACCCCTTTTATAAGTTATTCCACTTTTCTTGATTTTTCTTGATGAATGTTGCTTCAAATCACACATTAACATCATTTTAGGGTTAGGGGGCCATAATTGATTAAAAAATCAAAAGTCAAACTTTGACTTTTGGGCACAGTTGACTTTTTATCAGATGAATTCCAAACTGTGCGATCCTCTATGAAATCAAGTCCTTGACCTAAATCAAACTTGATGGATTGATTTCATAGGTGTTATAGGGTGTATTGAATCATGACCTAGGGTTTGGGAGCATGTCATGGTCAAAAGTCAAAGGCATAGTTGACTTTTTCCGCGAAACCCTAACTGTGGTTCTGATGAACTTGAAACTTGTGAATCAAGCTTCTTGGATCAATACATTGTTGCAAATGGATCAATGTAGTGTGTTAGAGACCCTCAAACCATGTCTTGAGGTATTGGCTCATGATTTGTCCCAAAAGTCAATTTAGGGGTGAATTAGGTCAAGAAACCCTAATTCTTGATTTTTTGTGAATGCATCCCCTGAGGATAAATTGACTTGATGGTTGGGTTCATGAGGTCCCATAGAGTATCTAGGGTTATGCTTTGAAGCATTGGCCCATTCCCAAAGGCAAATTCCATCTGGAGGCCCTGGTCGACCAAAACCCTAATTTGGTGACACTGGCGATCTTGAGGCTTGATCCACCTGGAATGCTGCAACATTGTGCTTGATTCTTGCTGTGGGAGTCCTCTTCATCCATTGTGGATGTTTGATAGGTTTAGACAAGTTGAAGATCCTGTAATTCCTTGATTGATCCTTTGTCTAAGAGCTCTGAGAGGGCTTGAAACCCTAATTATGATTGTAGTGGATGTTCACCCATCTTTGGGGAGACTAATGAGGTATGATGGCCCATCCATATTGTGATGATGATTTGCACAATGATGAGAAATCTTAGCGGTCAAAATTTGGGGTATGACAGATGTCCCTATTTAATCTTCTTGGACCCGAAGGTGTGAATGGCGAAGGTATTCGGGCATTCGGGGTGCAAGAGGATTAAATATCGGAATACCTGAAATTTTGATGGTGGTTATGAATGGCAGTTTGCGCATCCTTCTTCTTTTGCTAAGCAATGATGCTTAGAAAAGGTAAACTTCCACTCGATCCTGGTTTCCTACCAAGGAACTGGTCTAAGTTTCTGACATAAACTTCCCCTCGATCTTGGTTTCCTACCAAGGAACTGGTCTAAGTTTCTGAAATAAACTTCCCCTCGATCCTGGTTTCCTACCAAGGAACTGGTCTCAGTTTCTTTTGAAATAAACTTCCCCTCGATCCTGGTTTCCTACCAAGGAACTGGTCTAAGTTTCTGATGTAAACTTCCCCTCGATCCTGGTTTCCTACCAAGGAACGGGTCTAAGTTTCTAAAATAAACTTCCCCTCGATCCTGGTTTCCTACCAAAGGAACTGGTCTAAGTTTCTTTTGAAATAAACTTCCCCTCGATCCTGGTTTCCTACCAAGGAACTGGTCTAAGTTTCTTTTGTCAATAAACTTTCTTGATAAGGGACGCTATATGTAGCGGTTTTTCCTCAAACTTCTCGTCGAATTTTCCTGGGGAGATGCCATTTGATAGAAAAAATTTTGATGTCAGAGTTGCTGGGGAACCCAGTCGTCTGAGTTATAGAGGTGTACAAACTTCTCTGTTTGAAGACGCCATTTGTCGACTCTATCGGGGAAAACGAGTTTCTTGAGAGACTGTTTCCGCTTGGGGTTTTACTTCATACTTTTCTCGGGATCTTCTCCGAGAAATGCCATATGATGTGATCCAATTTTGAGGTGCTGATGACCTTTTCGTTAGCGGATTTTTCGGAGAAAAACTGCTGTATTACCGAATCTCTGATTAAGAGGCTTTCTCTGGGGATTTTCCTTACTCCGGGAAACCGAAGATATCATCTTCAATGGCGAAGATTGATGTTTGTCGCATGTCTTCTTGTTTTTCAGAGGTTCAAGTTATCAAAGTGGTCAAGGGACCAACTTGTATCTAAGAATAAACTGGAGGAGAGATCGTTTAGATGGTTCACTTCCTGACGAGGAAAGAAATGACAACTCGATTGAGAGGACTTTTATCACTTGGGGATAAGACTGACCAGAGTGATAGTGATGCAATATGAATGCGAATGTAAATTAATAATGCATGAAGTATGTATGTTTATGCTTACAAAACTAACGGGACATACAGACTAGTAGATGAACACGACTGGATACTCGGCCATAGCGGGAGATGAAAAGTATCACTGGTTCATGATAGCAATTCTGCCTTGCTTAGGAGAGATAGTCCCTGCGGGGAAAAACGTTGGTTGGGCTTAGGAGGTAAGAACTCTGTCAGGGAAGTCAGATAGAGTATTCGCATCTGACATAACTGATCCTTCATTCAGGCGCACTGGTTTAGAAGAAGTACTTTGATTCTGCACTTTGAAGCCCGAACACCTCTGGAGAAGTGATCGATGTTCTTTCGATGTTCAACAGTCGAAAGAAATTGCCGTCTTTATTTTAGAAGCAGAAAAGTTTGACAAGTAAATTCATTTATGTTTTATTTCAAGAATCGTTAATCATGTTAAAACGTCATTCTGTAAAGCTAAAACAAATAAGAATTGCAAACAAAAGCACAAGGGCTCAAATTGTATTGATAGGATGGAAATCAGCCAAACGCGTGATTCCATAAAGTATTTACAAAGTTTAGAAAATGGTAAGTTAAGGGAACAGGGCTACATTAAAACATAGTGACCGTTATCCTTCTACCAACTTTGAATTTCGGGCATCCTGAGCTTCTGTCAAAGATGACCCTGACTGGGGTTTTCTGATGGATGGCATCACTGCTGGTGGGGGATTTTCCCCTTTGCTGGACGTAGTTACTTGCCATTATCCCCAACTTTTGCCTGGACTGTAGTTTGAGATTTCCAATCCATCGGGATGATTTTTTATCATGTCTCTAATTTTTTCTGGACCGCCCATCTGGGTTTTCAATCCAACGAGACGTTTTTTTTTTAGTTTAGGCGAAGTATTTCTTGACTATGTCAACATCCATGGGATAAGCAAATTCCTCTCCATCCATGGTTGTGAGTCTCAAGGCACCGCCTGAGAAAGCTTTCTTGACCACATAGGGGCCGTCATAATTCGGAGTCCATTTGCCCTGAGAATTAGTGAGGAATGATTGTATCTTTTTTAGCACAAGGTCTCCTTTTCTGAAGACGCGAGGTCAAACCTTTTTGTCAAACGCCTTCTTCATCCTTTGTTGATACAACTGACCATGGCATAAAGCCGTTATTCATTTTTCTTCGATCAGATTCAGTTCATCGTGTCGACTTTGACACCATTCAGCTTCTGTTAGCTTAGCTTCCATCAATACCCGAATTGATGGGATCTCGACTTCTATGGGGAGCACTGTCTCCATGCCATATACTAGAGAGAAAGGGGTTGCCCCTGTTGAAGTGCAGACAGATGTCCGATAATCGTGAAGAGCAAAGGGTAGCATCTTGTGCCAGTCATTGTAGGTTACAACCATCTTCTGAACAATTTCCTTAATGTTCTTGTAGCCGCTTCTACCGCTCCGTTCATCTTAGGCCGATAGGGAGATGAGTTATGGTGTTCGATCTTGAACTCTGCGCACAATTCTTTTATCATCTTGTTGTTCAAGTTAGATCCATTATCAGTAATGATCTGGCTAGGAATACCATAACGGCAAATGATATTGTTTTTGATAAATCGGACCACCACTTATCGGGTTACATTAGCGTACGATGCTGCTTCGACCCACTTGGTGAAGTAATCAATGGCTACCAGAATGAACCGATGTCCGTTTGAAGCTTTGGGCTCAATCATGCCAATCATGTCGATTCCCCATATGGAAAAAGGCCATGGGGAAGAAAGAACTTTGAGATGCGTTGGCGGTACATGGATTTTGTCAGAGTATATTTGACACTTGTGACACTTCCTCATGTACTTGTAGCAGTCGGATTCCATGGTCAACCAATAGTACCCTGCTCTTAGAATTTTTCTCGCCATTGTGTGTCCGTTGGCATGAGTGCCAAAGGATTCTTCATGAATTTCTTTCATCAGCATGTTTGCTTCTGGTCTGTCTACGCATCGGAGCAAGACCATGTCAAAGTTTCTCTTATAGAGTGTATCACCGCTCAGGAAGAAGCTACATGCTAGCCTTCTGAGGGTTTTTCTGTCCTTTCTGGATACCCCATGTGGGTACTCCTATTTTCGAAGGAAGCATTTGATATCGTGATACCAAGGTTTGTCGTATATGACTGCTTCAATCATGAAGATGTAAGCAGGCCACTCAAGGCGCATTATGTCAATCTTAGGTAGGTCGTTCCATTGACCTACACTAATCATAGAAGATAGAGTGGCTAATGCATCAACCATGTGATTCTCGTCACGCGGGATATGATGAAACTCGATTCTGTTGAAGAAGGGTAACAACCTTCTCGCATAGTCTTTGTAAGGGATCAACCCTGATTGGTATGTGTTCCAGTCTCCTTTGATCTGATTGATAACCAGGGCTGAGTCGCCATATGCATCCAAGTTCTTGATCCTTAAATCGATCGCTTCCTTGAGACCCATGATACAAGCTTTGTATTCAGCCTCGTTGTTTGTGCACTTGAATATCAGTCGTACGGTGAAAGGAATATGGGTACCCTGTGGGGTTATGATGATTGCCCCAATTCCTTTTCCATAATGATTGACAGCTCCGTCAAAGATAAGTCCTCATCGGGAACCTGGTTCTGGCCCTTCACTGGGTAGTGATTCATCGCAATCTTTCATTTTCAAGTACATGACATCTTCGTCTGGGAAGTCAAACCCGATTGATTCTTGATCGTCAATCGATTGATGAGCCAAATGATCGGCTAAAATACTTCCTTTAACGGATTTTTGAGCATGGTACTCTATGTCATATTCTGATAACAACATCTGCCAACGAGCAATTCTTCCCGTGAGAGCAGGTTTTTCAAAGATATACTTGATTGGATCCATTTCGGAGATTAACCAAGTAGTGTGACGAATCATATAATGGCGAAGACGTTTGGCTGCCCAAGCCAGAGCACAGCAAGTTTTCTAAAGCATCGTGTACCGAGTCTCACATTCGGTGAACTTCTTGCTCAGATAGTAGATGGCTGACTCTTTTCTTTTTGTTTCGTCTTGTTGGCCAAGTACACACCCCATTGAGTCTTCCAAGACTGTGAGGTAGATGATCAGTGGTCTTCCTTCCACTGGAGGTGACAGAATCGGTTGGTTCAACAGATCTTTCTTGATATTGTCGAAGGCGGTTTGGCAATCTTCTGTCCAAATGCAGTCCTGATTCTTTTTGAGTAATTTGAAGATTGGTGCGCATGTCGCGGTCATGAGGAATATGAATCTGGAAATATAATTCAAACGTCCCAAGAATCCCCTGGCTTGTTTCTCAGTCTTTAGAGAAGGCATTTCTTAAATGGCCTTGACCTTGTCAGGATCAACCTCAATTCCTTTATGGCTGACGATGAACCCTAAGAGTTTCCCTGAACGGACACCAAATGTGCACTTGTTGGGATTCAAGCGGAGTTTGTATTTTCTCAGACACTCGAATAGTTTTGACATGTGGATCACATGCTCCTCTTCTGTCTTAGATTTGGCAATCATGTCATCGACATATACCTCGATTTCCTTGTGTATCATGTCATGAAAAAGAGTAGTCATGGTCTTTTGACAGGTTGCCCCGACGTTCTTCAAACCGAACGGCATCACCTTGTAACAAAAGGTACCCCATGGGGTAATGAACGAAGTTTTCTCCATGTCTTTCGGCGCCATTTTGATTTGATTATAGCCCGAGAATCCATCCATGAAGGAGAAGACTTTGAATTTCGCTGTACTGTCTACCAGCATGTCAATGTGTGGTAAAGGAAAGTCGTCCTTTGGACTAGCCTTGTTTAGATCTCTCTAATCTACACACATTCTGACATTTCCGTCCTTTTTTGGAACGGGTACTATGTTGGCTAACCATTGAGGATATTCTAATGTGGCGAGGAAACTCGCGTCAATCTATTTATGTACTTCCTCTTTGATTTTGATGGCCATGTCCGGATGAGTCCATCTCAACCTTTATTTTATGGCGGACATTCTGATCTTAACGGTAAATGGTGTTCCACGATGCTGGTATCCAACCCTGGCATGTCCTGATAGGACCAAGCGAATACATCGGGAAACTCTTTGAGAAGCTTTGTCAAACTCTCTTTGGCAGTTGGACTGAGTAGTGCCTCAATCCTGACCTCTTTTCTTTCCTCCTCTGAGCCCAAGTTGACCGTTTCCAACGGCTCTTTGTGAGGTTCAATGGATCTTTCCTCTTGTCTGAGTAATCTGGAGATCTCTTCTGGAATTTCGTCATCACCTTCTTCTTTGGCCCCAAATACCGGGAATTCAAAGTTGGGAGAAGGCATCGGATCGTATGTTTCAACGGGGTTTAAAACAAGCAATCTGCATGACGTGATGATTGTTTTTAGAAGAGATAGAGAGAATGCAAGAGTGTGTGCAGTGTAAATTTTTTGAAAGATGCTTGTTTTTATTATTTGAATTGTTTTTTAGGATTACCATTTTCTGAAAAAGCGAAAAGAGAAAACAGCAATAAATGCAGAAATTACAGAATGACGTTATTTTATTTATGAACTTGTCGATTCTTGAAACTACTGCCCTATAAAATAAAACTTTGTCGCTTTGGGCGAAGCGAAGAGGGATATTTACAGAAAGTGAGCCCTATCAAAACATCTGTTTCACCTGGGCAGGGTGAAAGGTTAAAGACGGCAATTACATTGACTTATGAACAATCTTCGGAACATCGACAGCAACCCATTGGCGGCGAACTCCTCGGTGAATCACAAAGTCTGGTACCTTCCTTGATTTATCTTTAGAAATAATGCTGATTTCTGGTGGAGCAGGATCGTTGGAATTTGTTTCCCAGGCAGAGTTGTCGTAGGAGGATTCCTCTGTTGTATTTTGCATAGTATTTGTGCTCTCAGGTAAATCTCCCCATCCAGTCGGCTGGATGTCCTCGAGCCTGATACGAGAGCTCTCAGGAGCAGTGTATTTGACCAAGTAGTCGAATTTACCACTCGGTTATCCTAAGGTGTCCCACACATCTTTGGAGCTGGGGGGTCATCCCTTTCGATGACGTTGACCTCAGGGAAATCATAGTTGATGAATTCTAGTCCTACAAACTTTGCGAATTCATCGTCGTGCTGGATATTTTCTGAATGACCTGAGTGTAAATCCCATGACATAGTGGGGACACATGTATTCTGTTCAATGATGCTCAGCTGATTTTCATTGTTCGACTAATTTTCTTGCCCCAAGTTTCCTCGGTACGGCTGCTAGATAGGCAGGCCATGCATTGGGCCATAATAGTCGTGGTCAAAGTTGTCTTTCATCAGAGTGTCTTCCTCTAATGAATTTGGTGGAGCACGACATCCTTCCGGATCACAATCTCCGTATATCATTTCGACATCTGACCTGGGTATAAATCTCGGACCCTGTGCGGGATAGCAAAATTGCGTAGGCACCTCTTTCTGAGATATATAACCGTCCTCATTAAGATAGGACTTCCATTCTTCATCTGTATCGGAGGAATCTCCCTCGTTGATGATATGTACTTCTTGAGACACTGGGTGAAGGAAACCTCCACTATGGAAGAAGTCCTGAATGGGATGAAGACTTTCATCGTTAGCAGCTGTCTGGGTACAGGTTGAGGAAAAACCAAGACCCTTCTTTGTTTTGTTATCAGTAGGAATGACAAGTTGTCCCCATCCCTTGGTATTGTTACTTTTAATCACTTCGAGAGCATCTTTGTATGAGGAAATCGACGTTTCTTTTTCTGACTGATTTTCATTGCTCACCGACAGTGCTTGGAACTGAGTTCCGACAACCTCCTCGGGTTCTACACAAGTAGATAATGAAAGGTTACTCACGAGTAATGCTTGCTCTCCACAGACCGTGACGAGTTTATCGTTCTTGACAAACTTCAGTTTCTGGTGCAGTGTCGAAGTGACTGCCCCAGCCTGGTGTATCCAAGGTTTTCCCAACAAACAACAGTATATTGCTCAGATGTCCATGATCTGGAAAGTGAATTGGAAAGTGTGAGGACCGATAGTTATGGGAAGGTCGACTTCGCCGATAACTTCCTTTCGAGACCGTCGAATGCTTTGACGACGACCTCACTGCCCCTCATCAGGGATCCTTTGAATGATAGTCGCATTAAAGTGGACTTCGGCATAACGTTGAGAGCTGATCTGATATCTACCAGTACCCTGGCTAAGGTGTTGTCTTGGCAGTTGACTGTGATATTGAGCGCCATGTTGTGACTTTTGCCTTCTTTTGGAAATTCCTCATCACTGAACCCTAAGTTGATGCAGGAAGTGATGTTAGAGACGATGATATCGAACTGTCGTATTGACACATCATATTCCATAAAGGCCTGCTCTAAGACTTTCTGTAGAGCTTCCCTGAGAGCCTTAGAACTGAGTAAAAGAGATAACACAGAGATCTTTGAAGGAGTTTGTAACAGCTGATCAACAATGTTGTATTCACTCCTTTGGATGAGCTTCAACATCTCATCGTTGTTCTTTGAAAGGTCGGGATCACTTGATTGACCGACTGGTGGATCAGGAACTTCTGTTTGTGGTTTCTTTTCTCTGTTAGGTTCTCCAACTCCTCGGTTGAAGATTCGACCACTCCGTGTTACTCGACTGATGTCTGCAATATTCACGACGGAGGATAATGGAATTTCCTTTCCATTCTCAATTATTGTTGCACCGTATTTGTAAGGGATCGCCTTATCCGACTTGTACGACATTGGTCCCGGCAGATAGATAACTACATGAGCCTTCTGATTTCTCTGATTATCGTAAGTAACTTCAATCAGTTCCTGGCTAAGAACCTTTGATTTGTCCAGTAGAGGGATGATGGCACAAACATCCTTGGTCCTCTCAGGATCAGAGATTACAACAACATCTTTGATCTGGTCAATGAAATAGTCTGGAGTCCAGTTGATGGACCCCAAAACTGAATATTGTTGAATCTATTTGGGGTCCAACAGACTCTGAAGGGCCGCCCGCACGAGGTAACATCCCTGATTATTTTCCGAGCAGACCCTATAGCACTTGTAGTTATGTGGTGGCACCTGGCCACGTCCGCTTTGAATGCAGTGTAACCTCACTAGGTCTTTTTCCATGGATCGAACATCCTGACTTTGATGCCTAGTAGGGTTCCCATTAACCACACCGACTTGTTGCGTGTCTTCGTCCATATAGATCGGAAGCCACCAGTGGTTTAACAAGTGTTGCAAAGTTCTTTAAACGAGAGCACATCCCTGGTCACCCTCACAACATCCTTTAGAGTTCTGATAATTATGCGAAGTCAGAAAACCGAGCTGGACTTGTGTAGCGTGTAACTCCACCAAGCTGGTTTTCATTAAGCGAATATCAAAGATTTGAATCATATTCACTTAATACTGATTTCTATCATGGTAGTTCTGGATCCATCTAAGATCCATCTGACACTGGAGGGCCTCTTGTATAAAAGAGCATCCCTGATTGTTTACCGAGCAAATCAGACAAGAATTGTAATCGTGCCGCGGCAGATTATGATACTGGCTTTGCCTTGAGTGCATTGCCACTAGGTTGGCATTCATCGCACGGATGTCGTGGCTCTGAATGATGTTGGAATTCATATAAGTCATGTTAACTCCACGAACTCGATGCTCTTGGATCCATCCGAGATCCAATTGTTCCTGTAGAGCTGCTTGCACCACAGAACATCCCTGAATGTCTTTAGAGAAGATATCACACTGGTGATAATTGTGAGGTGGTATATGGCCATATCCGCTCTGTATGCGATGCATCTTGACCATATTGGTCCTTGTTAGTTCTCTTGGTTTAGGATTGGCTCAATTTAGGTAAAACAAATAATAGCAGCAATATTGTAATAGAGAATAGGAAGTTTAAAACTTGATAAGAAGAACAGGTACAACTAGATGTCCTTTTGAAATGCCAGAACATGTTGTGTTGAAGTTATTCAACAACTGGAACAACATGTCAAAGAAGATGTCTTATGAGGAAGCATTCGACATCGCGCCTGCTGAGCTGGATTAATAAGATTCAGCTAGGTTTTGAATTGTGCAGAATTTTGAGAGAAATTTATGCATTCTATGTGGCGCTTTTTTAAAGGTCTAGAAGATTCAATCAGATATCAAGACTTTCTAAATATGGAGACATTTTAGGAAATATAATATTGTATGCCTACTTTCTTGGAGTATATTTTGCAGCTTTGTAACAGCTATTGAAGCTGTGTTTGAAGGCCCAAATCCAGTTGGGTACAGGGTATAAATAGAAGGGTTTGTAACCCTGGAGGGTGGCGAGCTCAACATGTAGAAGACTAGGGTTCGTCTAGGTAAACCTCCCGACCTGTGGGAAGGTTACCCGTATTCCTCAAAACCTGTAGGTAAGAGGCAGTACGTTGTGTTACTTAGAGGAAGCTATTAAGCAACTCTAAGTTGTGTCTTGAAAAGTGTCGTTCTTGTTGAACTGGTGTATAGGTGAAGGGCTGTTGATGCAGTGGCGGATAGTCAACTGCTAGACATCATTGCGATGATTGGGAGTGAGAAGGGTTTCTCATATCTAGAGAGGATCTAGGTAGAAGGGTCATTGGGTAGTGATTAAGTGAAAAGTTGTAAACGGGTAGTTTAGCTTTGAATTGATACTACTGATAGTGGACTTCATCCCTGGCTTGGTAGCCCCCAGAGTAGGTGTGTTCGACCGAACTGGGTTAACAATTCTGTGTGTCTCGCTCTTATCTTTTCAGTACCATGATTTGTGTAATATACCTTACCCTTTGTGATCATGTCAGACCAGATGTCGAATAGCATGTTCTAGGACATCTGAATTCTGCACATGCACCAGAATTTTAATTGGTATCAGAGCCGATCATTCTGTTCTGTATCTGGATGAGATCCCAAGGAAGATACTTTCTGGTTCATGGTCAAGGTAGAAGCTTTCTACTGAAAAGATGTTTGAACTTGGAGTAGTTCATATAGGTGTGAGAATGGTCCCTAGAAGTGGAGGATGGACTGTTCGTGGCATGTACTGAAGGATTGGAGGAATGATTGAAAAGCTGCTGTGTTGGGGTTTGATTTATTTTCAAACCTGTGGTATAGTGATGTCACCTGAAGTATATTGCTAGGGCTGATATGTGACACCTGAAGGCCTTAAGGAGTTTGTATCTTGATCCGCTGCAAATCTATCTGAAAACTCCTAAGGTTGTAACTGAGAAGGTTGTTCCTCTCTGAATGTATATCCTATGGTGATGGGATTTATGCAAGACTGCTTCAACTTACAGTGTCAACGATACTTAAAGATTATTGTTCAAGTCCACTCATAAAGGCATTGATAAGTGAAGGTGTGAGGAAGAGAAGTAATTTACTTTTGCTTCTACTCCTAAGAGGACTAATCTCCAGTCTTTGATCTCTTGTTGTGTTCATTGGAATGATGTCCTATCTTGTGTTAGAACATCACGCCAGAATTGTGCTGAATTCTGTTGTCTAAAGGAATGGCACAGCAGATGCTCTGGGTGCTAAACTAATGTGGTTTGATCACATGAGTTTGGAGCCTACTCCTGATCTGGAAGAGGAGGCATCTGGGTGGTATGTCTAAGAAGGTTTTGGCCCTGGAACTTATCTTAGTTATGTGAGTTGGTCAAGGTGTGATCAACATACTCCTGAGGTCAGTTTATTTCTGGTTCTTGCTGCAGGAGTAGAAAACCTGAGTTTCAAGGAGTATTATCTCTAGCAGACTTCTTGGACATGAAGGTCAAAGATCAAAAGGTCATGTTTTTACTCTGTTACTTGGAAGCATGTTTTGAATGATCTTGTGAAGCTAGATAATTATTGACTGTGTGTGCTTAGGATTGATATGATCTAATCACAGTCTGTGCTATTATTAAAGGGGAGAATGTATGATTCTCTGAAGTGTTCTTGGCAGATTCTGACCTGATGCATTAAGAATTTATTGTCTCAAGCCGTCTGAGTGATGAGAGTTGGATGAGAGAATACCACTCTCATGCTTCTGTGATGTGATAAGTTATGGTCCCAAGGCTTAAAAAGGGAAGTTTGGAGAATTTGTTTTGAAATGGGGTGTCTGTTTTCTTAGTTCAGCTGGATACTTTTCATGATGTCAAGACTGATGTCTTAACATCTGTTGACAGAACATTCTATTCAGAATGTTATGGTGCTTGTCTCCTGAGATCACAAGTCTCTACTTGATTCAAGTAATGTTATGAGGGTCAAGCAGTAGGTGAATGTGTTCAGTAGGTGTGTTGAACAAAGAGTGTTCTCTTGAAAACATGAAGATGAGTCTCATGTTCTCCATTCATTTAAGGCATTATTCTTGCAAAGGAGTACAGGTAGTCTTATATAGAGAAAAGTTGATCAGATTGAGATCATGTGAGTGTTGGTACAAGTGATGATTGTGGTTAACTTGTGAGTTAAACAAAGAGTGAGCTCTTGAAAACATGAAGATGAGTCTTGTGTTTTCCATTCTTCAATGTACTAAGAAGCACATGATAGGGGGAGAGTGTTACAATTCTATGCAGCTGGACGTGTGATGTTAAGGGGGAGATTGATAAATATGTTAGCACGTAGTTTGTAGCAGATTAAGAATTTGCAGACATAAGGATTTAGTATGGAACAGAATTAAAACATAATTTTATTACATATTTTCTGAATGCATACAAGATTTGTGAAAACACCATACAAAGGGTCTAAAGGTTATCCCAACCCCCCGAATCAAGAAAAGCCTTCCCATCTTCGTCCCATTCGTCATCAGAAGCTTGAAGTTGCACTTGAGTTTTCTTGATGGTCTTCATCCTTGTTTCTGATGCCTTTCGTGTTCGTGTTGCTCCTGAAGATGCTCCAGCTGTGGACAGTGTTGTGTCCCTCAACTTCTGAGGATCTGGCTTCTTGTCCTCCTGCATGTGTCTCTTTCCTGCACTCTTGTTAGACTGACTCATGCTTCCTTCCTTGGTGTACTGGTAGGAGCAAGGAGGCTTGGTATTTATAATGGATGAAGAGACCTTGGTTGTATCGCCTGACCGGTCAAAGCTGCCTTTGGCATGGGAATTTGTTTTCTTGAGAACCTGGTTTTTTTTTGGCACATTGGATACCAGAACTTCGTGTCTGGTGCCTTGGTAGAGGCTGCCCTAGTAGGATGAGCCTAGGTCTTGTCTGGCTGTCTGCTGGTTGCGGGTTGCTGGTTGTGATCAAGTGGTGTGGTCTTTGGTCTCGTGCTGATGTCCTACATTTTGTTACAACATTTTAGTTTGTTGTGTACCCTACTTATGGAGTTGGAAGAAGCAGCATTATCGTCTGAAGTGGCAGTTCTGACATAATGTGGATTAGAATGGACAGATTCTAATCTTGATGGCAAGTAGCTCTGGAAAACATGGCTACTTTCATGTTGAAGACCCTATCAGGGTGTTATAAGGAGGTTTTTTCTAATACAAGTAAAAGGTGGTGGCAATCCTTATCTTGTGTTGAAAGACATTTGTTTAGAATGTGTGAGAAATCTCAAATCAAGTGGGCTTGTGTTTATTGGACTTGGCAGACCATGTATCCAAAATCAACATGGTGAGGCCTTGCTCAACATTTACCAGAATGTGGCATTATTGGGGTAAGATCATAAAAGGCATTGAATGTTAAGGTTGTAGTCTATAGCCTATTGCAGCTTGTGTGCTGGTCAAGTTTGTGCTGTTTAATGTCAAACATCATGATGGGATATATCATAGCTGTGTGAAGTTAGTGCCTATACTTTTTCTCTGCTGTTTTTGAAGGAATCCAAGAAAATATGCTTGGAATGTATAAGTTTCTGAGGAAACTTGGGTTGATAAATGTGTAAACAAGCAGACAAACTTATTTTGGTAAGAAGTCAGAACAGCACTCCAGACATGTTTCCCTGAGCCAAACAAAGGAATATTCTAGACTATGCATCTCAGCCACGCGCAAGAAGGGAGCCTAGTAAGTGCTGATTGGTCATGTAAGACTGGTCTAAGAGCTATTAAAGGCGTTCAAAGTCAGTTTGGACGGTGCACCTTGAATTAAGCTACAGTTTTTCCATGCTCCATTAACATTTTATTTGACTAAGAATTAAAGATCATTAATATCTAAGAAACTGGTCAGCTATTTATAGAGGCTTCTCCTATCCTCTACCATCAGGTAAGGGTTGTTCTCATAAAGACTATGGGTTTTGTTCGGGTCTGGGTTAGTTGTGCCTGGGTCTGGTTTTGTGATGGCCTCCTTTGTCAATTTTTGGCCAAAAAGGGGGAGAAAGGGATTGTTGCTCAGAGGTTTAGACAGGAGTCTGTGGTTGCATATGTTGCATGTGTTGTCCAAACATGTCATAGCAAATGTCTATCATGTGTCTTTTTGGATATCTTTTTGTGACCTGTGATCTGAGTTATGAACACGGTTGTGACCTGTGTTCTGAGTTACCAGGAGTGGTGGAGGGTTTGGTCTTAAGTTTCCTCTTATGCCCTGCAAAGAGCAATTAAGAGTTCTCTTATTCCACCATTGGTCTTCAAATTTAGAAGAGGTTCCTGGTTTGAGGGGGAGTACTAGCTGGCTTCTGCTATCTTCTTCCTCGTGTGCATCAACAAACTTCAGGACCTTCCTTCCTTTTATCCTGAAGATTATTGTTCGTTGGTGATGATACATGCAATGGATTTCTTCAGAAGGTTGCAAAGAAGATGTCAAATAAAGATGTTGAGACATTATCTTTAAACTGAAGATCTGTTGCTGTGTGCTGTAGAATCTTAACTCTACAGCTATTGTATTTTTGCTGTAAACTCCTGGATTATAATTATTTGTAGATTATTTGTTTTAGCCAAAATTTGCCAAAGGGGGAGATTGTTAGTTCTCTTGGTTTAGGATTGGCTCAATTTAGGTAAAACAAACAATAGCAACAATATTGTAATAGAGAATAGGAAGTTTAAAACTTGATAAGAAGAACAGGTACAACTAGATGTCCTTTTGAAATGCCAGAACATGTTGTGTTGAAGTTATTCAACAACTAGAACAACATGTCGAAGAAGATGTCTTATGAGGAAGCATTCAAAATCGCGCCTGCTGAGCTGGATTAATAAGATTCAGCTAGGTTTTGAATTGTGCAGAATTTTGAGAGAAATTTATGCATTCTATGTGGCGCTTTTTTAAAGGTCTAGAAGATTCATTCAGATATCAAGACTTTCTAAATATGGAGACATTTTAGGAAATATAATATTGTATGCCTACTTTCTTGGAGTATATTTTGCAGCTTTGTAACAGCTATTGAAGCTGTGTTTGAAGGCCCAAATCCAGTTGGGTACAGGGTATAAATAGAAGGGTTTGTAACCCTGGAGGGTGGCGAGCTCAACATGTAGAAGACTAGGGTTCGTCTAGGTAAACCTCCCGACCTGTGGGAAGGTTACCCGTATTCCTCAAAACCTGTAGGTAAGAGGCAGTACGTTGTGTTACTTAGAGGAAGCTATTAAGCAACTCTAAGTTGTGTCTTGAAAAGTGTCGTTCTTGTTGAACTGGTGTATAGGTGAAGGGTTGTTGATGCAATGGCGGATTGTCAACTGCTAGACATCATTGCGATGATTGGGAGTGAGAAGGGTTTCTCATATCTAGAGAGGATCTAGGTAGAAGGGTCATTGGGTAGTGATTAAGTGAAAAGTTGTAAACGGGTAGTTTAGCTTTGAATTGATACTACTGATAGTGGACTTCATCCCTGGCTTGGTAGCCCCCAGAGTAGGTGTGTTTGACCGAACTGGGTTAACAATTCTGTGTGTCTCGCTCTTATCTTTTCAGTACCATGATTTGTGTAATATACCTTGCCCTTTGTGATCATGTCAGACCAGATGTCTAATAGCATGTTCTAGGACATCTGAATTCTGCACATGCACCAGAATTTCAGTCCTCAATAAGAGTACATCATGAATTTGATAGCTGTTATTGGACTCTCCCTCTATCAAATTTACTGCAGCTTTCTCGTGTTGAGGCAACGGGTTCGTGAGAACATTCAGATTCATATCTTTGAAAGATAAGACCCCGCTCCTAATAAGCTTTTGTACGTCGGATTTGAAACTGAGATAGTTCTCTATGTTATGCCCTAGTCCTCCTTGATGGTATGGACAAGTCTGATCCGCCTTGAACCAAAAAGGCAGATTTTCCGGTACTGTAAGAGGAGACCTGGTTTGGACATGCCCCTTGACCAGTAATAATGGAAATAGTTCTGCGTACAACATTGGTATAGGTTTGAACCCTTGTGGTCGCGTTATACGGTTGTTGTTGTACGGAGGACGAGCCTGCTGAAGAGGCTGTTGTGTCCTTTGCTGATATTGATGTTGATTCGGTTGGCTTTATGCAACCTGAGGTTGATACGTAGGAACAGGCACAGGGTTGATAGCAAGAGTTACAGCTGCTACTAGTTGGTAACATCGCCTTTACTTTCCGAGAGAGATATTCCCAATATCCTGCTCTTTTTTCTTAGGGAGAGCACTACCGTATCTTTTTGTATTACTTGATGATCCAACGTCTTTAATTAAACGTCCTTCTCGGACGGCTTCCTCAAGACGAACTCCCATGCCCACCATCTCGGTGAAGTCACTGGGTGCACTGGCAACCATTGTGTCGTAGTAAAATGAGCTTAAGATTTTCAAGAAAATCTTTGTCATCTCTTTTTCCTCAAGAGGTGGACAAATCTGGGCGGCAATTTCACGTCATCTCTGAGCGTACTCCTTTGTCGTTATGAGGCCTTCTCAGATCTTTTTTCAGAGTGTCGATCTCTTCCCTCAACTCTCTATTCTCTTCCTCGAGATCATCCATCTTTTTTTGTCGATTGGCCCGAGTATTGTACGAATGAGACAGTTTGACTCTAGAATCGAGACACAAATGTGAGATTCGTAGGTAAGAAGAATGCGTTGCGTGAGAATGATGAATGATATGCAATGATTATTTTAATTAACTTTTATTTAATCAAAATAAACTTTGACAATTAGATTGCAAATATCAAACAGTTGGGAAACCCCATTTTATTGAATTTAAAGATTGCGGAAGTGGAAATACAGTAGATTACAAAGTGCTGAAAAAGGAAATCTAAACTTATGGGTCCTGAGTCCTCTCTGAAGAGAGCTCAGGTGCTGGTTTTGGTGCTTTCCTTTTCTTTGACCGGGGCTCTGGAGTCGTTGTCGGGTTGTCATTCCTTTGCCAAGTGAAAGGAGCGAGCAAATTCCTTTGGTCATCCTGATTTTCCACAACATGTTGCTCTAAAATCTCAATCAGAGCGTCTTTTTCTCTCAATAGTTGCTCTATTTTCTTACACTCCACATTGAGAATGCGGTACTTGTTCCTCCAAGACCTCTTCTCCTGCTGAACTTTGTTAAGAGTAACCTAAAGTTTTTCCGTCTCAGACATAAAATAAAGGATAGAGTCCCTTAACGGCAGAACTTCCTGACGAGGGTAAGGCATCCTCAGCTTGAGAGCTCTAGTTTGTACCTAGTGGAGTAAGGCTCCACCGAGACGCAGTCTGGTTTTCCTAGAGACTCTCTTCCTTTCCTATGAACGTGTTTCCAGGCATGCACTATTTATGTCTTTAGTTCCCTGTCATTTTCTCCTTCCTTGAAGAAAAGACCTTCCAGATGAGCATTACGCAGGACATGCCTCATCGGGTATCCGAATTGACGACGAACCAAAACCGGATGATAATCGATTCCTCCTTTAGTTCCTATAAGGGGTACATTTGGGAAATTTCCACAACGGTCAATGATCCTGATCCCGTCATAGATTCGATTGTACTAATTGATGTCAGAGTTGGTAAGAGACATGATTCTCTACGACCAATGTAAAGTATTCTTTTGATCCCAAAATGCAGCAGAATTGGGCAAGTGGGAAATAAACCATTTGTACAGCAGGGGTACACAACATGTGATCATTCCTCCACTGTATCAATTCCTTAAGTGTACAGAATGATACGCATCTACGAGTAAGGTTGGTACGGGATTTCCAATCAGAAAAATCTTAATGGCGTTGATATCTACAAAGTTATCGATGTTGGGAAACAAAAATAACCCGTAGGTAAGCAAAACAAAGATGCTTTCGAAAGCGGACATGTTCCCTATACTAGCAAAGTACAGAGCTTTTTTGATTAAGAACTGGGCTGGTAAACCTTGGATACCACCCTTAGTGGTCATGTGAGTCCTGACTTCTAACTCGTCCAAATAGATTGCTCTTGCAATGGTTTGATCTTTTAGAATTTCTTCCAGTCCAGAAAAGGGAGCTTGATCAGTGATATGTAGATCAGTCAGGTGAGAGTACTCCTCCAGTGTTGGTGCAAGCTGATAATCCGGGAATGTGAAATAATGATAGACCGGATCGTAAAACTGGATTAGTGTAGACAGGATTCTTTTAATTACATGGACCCTTAATAGGGACAGCAGTCCTCCATACTTGGCTCTGAAAGCCTCAGGGTTGGTTATCATCCCATCCAACCCTCTTAAATCCTCTAACTTTGGAACCTTGAAGGTATACTTGTGAGTTTTTCTTCTACCGAAATCCATAACGCAATCTCTCTCTCTGACATTTGCAAACATTGTCTTAGTTTAATTTTAAAAAAGAGAGACTAGAAGAGAAAATTTTTCTTAGTTTCAATGTTTTTTTTAAATGAATGTATGAATGCAGCACACAAAAACATAGAAAAAACATGGGGTCAAAGGGTCGGTGTCATGAAGCCAAGGCTCTACCCATCCCCAAAGGCTTATACTGGTGATTTTTTGTACCTGTCCGCAAAATCATTGACCCCTCTTGGGATAACAATAGCAAGCAGATCGCCAGTGAGCTTATGTATCTTAGAGTGATCTCAAATGAGGGTAGTATCGCGTGACAACTATTCCCGATAGCTTCCGTACTACAAAATGGTTTTAGTCTACTAAAAACCTTAGCTTCTCAGATAACCCAGTCGACCACACTACTTTCAAGAACCGAAGTCGTATAGGAAATGTATCTGCAAAGGGAGTCTCCACTGAGTTTGATGGTTGATCTGGGACTCTTAACTAGGATTCACTCCCCGTAAGATTACCCCTATAATGTCATCCCTTATCTTAGGTGTATACTCAATATTTCCATATACAGCATCACACGCATTCCCATTAGAAGAAAAATAAACACGGATATCAATTAGGAAAAACAGTATATATATTTGTCATAATCATCCTAGACCTCTAGTCTTATGATCCTATATACACAATGACTCCCCAGCAGAGTCGCCATTTCCGTGACACTTTGTGAATTTAAGGGTTTTCTCCCTCGGGGATGCAAAAAAGAATGCCTCCCACTGTGGTCGCCATTCTTCTGTAGCGTGGTTTCTGTGGTTTCGAATCACTATCGCTTTGGTACTACAGTTTGATTCATTTTTTATCCTGTTGAGCTGATTAAGGAAGGGAAATAGATGTCTCCAATTAACCCTGTTCGCAAACTGAGGTTAAACAGTCAAAACTGTTGGTTTACAGATGCTATTAAAATAGGGGGTTCTCCTTTAAGGTTATTTTCTTAAAAACAGTGTCTAGACTAGAGGGTAGGATTCTGGTAAGGTCTGATGCTTTTGATGGATATATGAAGGTACTAAATTTTGGGTTTTTGATTAGTATGCTCGCTAAGATTTTTGCAATCTTATGCCTACGTATTCCCGAAATAGGGAAATCAGAGCGATCGTAGTTCCTCCTATTCTACGGGAGGAAAAAGGTGTTGTTTTGGTGTCTTGTTCAAAGCCCAAGACATGAAGCTAAAGGGTGGTTTGTATCTTGTTCAAAGCCCAAGATGTGAAGCTAAGGGGTTTGGATGAGAGAGTTTGTCATCTCTAAAGAGGAGTTGTTGATGTTTGTATGTTGTGAGCAAGGCACAACTTTGATGCTAAAAGGTTGATTGACTCAACCGGGGTTTTGACTCTGTTGGGGAGAATGTATCTTGTATAAAGCCCAAGATGGAGGCTGAAAGGGTTTGACTCAACATGAAAGTACTTTTATCTGTCCTGTATAAAGCCCAAGACGGAGGCTAAAAAGGTTGACTCAACAAGAGAGTCTTGAACGGGTGATTGACTCAACAATAGAGTCTGAAGGTTGTTTGACTCAACGAGAGAGTCTTTTATACTCAACAAGAGAGTGTTTTGTTGTCTCGTACAAGGCCCGAGATAGAGGCTAAAAAAGGAGATCGACTCAACAAGAGAGTCTTTTATACTTAACAAGAGAGTGTTTTACTGTCTCGTACGAAGCCCGAGATAAAGGCTAAAAGGAGATCGACTCAACAAGAGAGTCTTTCATACTCAACAAGAGAGTGTTTTATATGTGTCATGTATGAAGCCCAAGACGGAGGCTAAAGGTTGATCGACTCAACTAGAGAGTCTTTTATACTCAACAAGAGAGTGTTTTTATATGTCTTGTACCAAGCCCAAGACGGAGGCTAAAAGCTGACTGAACAAGAGAATCTTTTATACTCAACAAGAGAGTGTTTTTATGTGTCTTGTATGAAGCCCAAGATGGAGGCTAGAAGGGATTTGACTCAACAAGAGAGTCTTTTATACTCAACAAGAGAGTGGGTTTTTATATGTCTTGTACAAAGCCCAAGACGGAGGTTAAAAGATTTTGGCTCAACAAGAGAGTCTGAAAAGGTTAGCTTCGATAGGGAGAATCATTTGTACAAAGCCCAAGAGGAGGCTATCTTACTGCTGAGGATTAGATCCATAGGCAGGCCCAAGGGTGGGGAACTCTCATGAGAGAGACCGATTTTCAGAGTGATCAGTGTTTCTTCCTATGTTTAAAAGGAACTTGAGAATGTCTTTGAGACTCAAGGGGGTTTAAACTGTCCAAGTCTAGAGTTTTATCTTTTGTACCATGCCCAAGAGGAGGCACGGGCATTAAGGGATGAGTATCAACCCTAAAATGGCCGGAGTTTTGACGCTGGAAAGACTGCTCTAGCAAAGGATGACTAAGTTCTGTCTTATACCTTTAAGAGGTCGTCTGGGTCCTTGTATTAAGACCAAGAGAAGGCATGAGAACTTCTAGGAAGCCGAAGGGTCCTTGTACAACGCCCAAGAGGAGGCGGGATGCTTTTAGGAAGCCTATGGGTCCCCAAACCAAGAGAAGTTCAAGAAATGCAATTCACAGAGAAGAGATCATTCCAGGAAAGTTCGAGAATGTGGAAGAAACTCAAGAGATGCTATTCACAGATAATAGATCAACTCTGGGGAGTAGAGTTCCTTTGATAATTTCTAAGGGTGACAGTCTGAGAAAAGGTTCACCGAGAATACTTCCTTTCTCTTTGTTCCATAGTGTTTAACCCCAAGAGAAGGGAAGACTGTATCTGGAATCCTATTGGGGATCTAGTTTTGACTGTATTTAAGAGTGACCAACAGGGCTTTACCTAGGGCTAGACGTAGTTGCCGGGGAAACTATAAATAACTATAATAGTATTACACAGTTGATATTTGACAAGTACATAAAAGGATGTGAATGAAGACTTACAGTGAAGCACCCCCACAATACAGTTATATACATATGAAAGCGATAAATGAAAGTGGATAAACACTTACCCGTTGTAGAGCTTCCATGCTGTTTTGTTAGTTATTCAACAAAGAAAGTTTTGATAACAACAGATATTTAAAATCAAAGGAGAAAGGGCTTTGAAAAGATTGTTGGGCTTACAGCTCAAGGAGAGGCCCAAGTTTTGATGATGATCGCACCGTTGTTTTGAAAACTGTACAGAGGGACTTATACGATATGTGAGGCCCAAAAAGTTTTTATGTACAAGGGGATGGGTCTTGTCACGGTGAGAATTGGATACCATGGTTATTGATTAACTAGGTTCACATTTCTTTTATTTCACCACCGTCTTTGATTTATCCAAGGGAAGGGAGAAAGATCGAATTACCCACAATGCAATGCAAATGCAAACTAAGATTCTAAAGTTCGGGGGTTGGTTATACCTAGGGAAGGTGTTAGCACCCTAGATATCTGTAGTACTCTACAGGAACCTCTTGTTTATTTATGTTATTTGTCTTTGTTTTTGTTTGCTAAGGGTTAAAGGTTAGGAGAGAAAATGAGTCACCATCTTAAGAAAACCACCACAGTTTTTTTGAAATTGTTTGTATTTTGTGGGGTATGGGATTGTATGTCCCTTCTTTGAGATGATTCACATCTAATTCTCTTGTATGGAGAATTAGGTGAGCTAAAGATGTTTGATTGATTTTAAGGGGGACTAACTTAGGAAGTATATCTTAAAGTTGTCTATGAACTTATCCTAAAGGGTGTGAACCTATGGAGGTATGAAATGCAAATGGTTATGCACCATGCACGATAATTGATTACCATGCATGGGGTTTTCCCTTGGATATTACGCGATTAATTGTAAGATTTAACGAGAGTGCTGGCAAAGTGGTGCTAGTCTTGTGTCTAGTGACCAAAGGTTGATGGCGATGCTCGAAAGCAATTGACTTACATGGGTAGAAAATGGCTCGACGTTGGATCGAGAGTCTTATTATTTTGAAAGATTTAGCACGCAAAAGCAAGCATACATCACATATAATGATAAACAAAAAAACATAAACAAGTCATGATATCAAACAAGACTAAACTACTTCACACAAACGTACGACTAAGCGCGAGGGATTCTAACTAGAGAACGGTTTATTAAGAAAAAGCTGGTAACTTACAGGGGTATTGATGAAAGATTACTATTATTTTTGAGAATTTTATGTTAAAGATAAATTTAAAAAAGGTTAGAGGTTTTCTTATTAATAAAGAAAGGTTTTAATTATTTTAAAAATATTATTTTTTAGTTTTAAAATTATAAAAAGAAAAGAAAAAAAAAAGTTATTAAAAGAGTTTTTCTTATTAACTAGAAAAGATTCTAATTTTAGTAATTTGATAAATAAAAGTTTTTTTTATTATAAAAGTTTGAAAAAGTTTAACAAAAATTTAATTTATTAATAAATTTTTTAGTAAAAAAAAAATTAAATTTAATTTCAAGAGAATTATATTCTGACGAAAGGTTACTTAAGAAAAGTTCTACATTTTTATTGTTTTGAGTTAAAAAACAAATTTAAAATGATTATTATAAAAAAGAAAATGAGATTGAATTAAAGGGATTAATGGAAACGGAGGGATCCCACGCGCTAAAGGGAAGAGGGTCCATCGCAGACCCTTAGATCACAACCACATGATCTGGATGAAACATGATCTTATTGAAGTGATGCAGTGTGCATGGAATGTAGCGTGTGTGTGCACGTGCAGGATCAAGCAACAAACAAAGAAGAAAAAAGCAAAGGAGCCACACACACGCGGACTCACTCTTCACACTCATCTTTCTCGTTCTCTCTACATCTCAAAATTAGGGTTCTTGTAATCCTACTTCTCGTCGTCGCTACTCTCTCGTCTTCTCCGTTCTCTCTCGATCGATTAAACAATGGCCCTAACTACCCTAAATCCCACAAAGTCCCAACCCCAATTTCATTAATATATCACGATTTACATGTTACAGATGCGATGATTTAAAGCAAAAACAAAAAGAAAGGATGGTCGGCGATGATGGCGATGCGGTGGGAGAGACAAGGCGATTCCCGACAATAGCATTGATTAGTGGAGAGATTTCACGACAGCGGTGCAGCGTTGACTTCGTGAGGGTGGCGGCTCTGCGTATCCTGTTCTGGCGGTGTAGTGACGACGCTTGGTGTGAGTTCGAAGCTGACGACGATGGCTGCACGATGGCTTTGCAATCGAAGAGGATAGGTCACGATGTCGGCGACATCTTAGGTACAACTTCTCTTCCAATTCTATGTCATGTTGCTGTGAATTTCTGATGACGTCTGCTTGTTTTGCTGGTGTGCATTTCTAATTTATGTATGCTGTGTGAAATTGTTCATGGTGTGAATTGGTATGAACTCCTGATGTGAATACTGCTCTGTATTTTGCAAGTTTTGTGCGTGTGAATTGAGGTGAATGGTTTTCTGTTGTTTTTGGTGTAAAAGCTACCTCGTGGTGTGAATGAGTTTCTGAGTCTCTGAGTCCGGCTTTTATAGACTTAGGGGATTAAATTTCTCGATCTCAACATTGAATACGAGATTCCTTGTAATTCTGCACTTGATTGCTTTGTACGATTCCATGCTGATTTTATATGATTGTGTGATTAAAACCTTCCATTTTCGTATGATTTGGTTGAAATCATTAGTACTTTTGATGTTGTGATTGTGAAGATACTTTCTGACTTTACTTTGCCAAATTAATGCTTGAGAATTTCGATTTGGAATGACATGATGGTGATGATTTATTTTTGATTTAATTTGAACATTTATGTTGAACTTTGTTATGGAAATCGAAACCTGCCGTCTTCTAAATTTGAAACTTGCTATACTTGATAATGGGTGGCATAAATTCTCGATTTCCTGCTAAAAACCCTTTTGTTCATATTGATGACGCGGATCCCTAGCGTGATTTGGGTGTTAACCGTATTTGGAATGCTTGATTTTTCTTGTGGATTATTCATCTTCCCATCAGATGCAATTTATTTTTTCTTTTTGTACAGGCATACAACTTTCTTCGGTGTTCGAAAAGCTAACATGCTTCAACATCATTCAGGTTTCTTCGGTGTTTCTTCTTTTTTTTTTAAATGAGTCAGCCCTTAAGAAGCTACACATGGCTGCCACGGTAATTCAAGAAGCATGGAGATTTATGAAAACATCTGCTCGTAGCATGGAAAGGGTGAAGGCTTAGGTCGTACTTCTCTTGTTGTTACACAAACCATCTGGGCCTTTGTAATTTTCAACTCCTTAAACTTTGTAGTGTTTTTGTGCTATGAGGTTTTCTTTGTCATTTTGTAACATGAGTCCTTTTGTACGTTGAACTTTTATTAGGATTAGACTTTTCAAATTGATGAATAAATTCCTTCTACCATCCCATAATTCATATGTTAAATGAAACATAAAGGGTCAAGAGAAAGCCAGGCCTGAACAAGACTCGGCTGGCTATTTAGCCATGGGTGATACGAACACTTGCACAGCATGTAACTTAGAGGTTCTTGATAGAAATAGTCCACGAAGAAACCTGAATCAACCCGTATTGTTACTATGCCTCCCTTTTTGTAAAAAAATGCCATACTACCACAACTTTGTAACTGCTCTTAAACACTTGTGATGAATCTTTGGATGGAATCAATTCATGTACTTTGAATCTTGGAATCAAATTAAACTTGTGAACTTTCAAATTTGAATCCTTGAATGTGGGTCGTACAAACAACTTGCGAAAATCTTGAATTAAACTTGACTTGTAGAGCAACTTTGAACACTTTGAATTATATTTAGCTTCGCCCCTTTGCATCTTTTTATGAAAAGAAATTGATCTCAAGGTTAAAGCTTGAATAAGTGTAAGAACTTGACATGAACTTCATACTTTGACTTTATAATGAATCTTGAAATCATGAGTCTTAATCACATGAACTTGTAACTTTGACATGGAACTTGAAATAAACATGGAACCTTGAGTTTGGATTTGAACGTTATGAATCAACTTGACCTTTTTTGTAAAAGGAAACGATCTTAAACTTCAATTTAAGAATTTCCTTAATTCAAGATCTTTATCCAAGCTTTACCACTTCAAAGTGTACGGCTCACTACCAACAAGAAAATCCACATACTTTCTCTTAATAATCAAAGGAACTTAAACCATTGTCTAATCTTCAAGAAGAAGGCCTTGCTTGACATTTATCACCCACTCAATCATAAATGAACTTGGCACAAGAAAGCACGCCCTGAAGAATCCCCAGATATAATTTGTAACACAATTTGCCACACAACCATGACTAGTTTTTAACTGACCCCGTGCCACATCAATGGATAGAAAACCCCGATCCTCCTTAGAGAAACCTTGAGAATAAAAGACCTTGTATTGACTAAGGGGACATAATAATGAGGGTATATTCTTCCTCCATCTTCACAAGAACTCAACACAACTCGCAAGGACCAGAATCTCCATGAGCACACACATAACTCCCATGTCCTTTGAATCTTCTGCAGCAGCCCTGATTTCACAAAGGAAAACAAACAAACACAAGTCTGGTAAATTGGTTAGCTATGCATGGATGATTAACCTAGGAATGATGTGATATGTTATGCAGACGATGCAAAATGAAAACAGAATCTTAGGGTCAAAAATTAGGGTATGACAGATGCCCCTATTTAAGTTTCTTCTATCCAGAGATATGGAGATTGAGATCTTCATCTCGACAAGATAGGAGAGACTTAAATACAAACATGCACAATTTTTGGCCCTAAGATGTCACAAGTGACTATGATATGACATGAAATGATATGAATGTAAGACAGAGATCCTGTGGGGAATGATGCCACAGGGGATAACTGTATACAGAAATGTGGCTGACGCACAGTTAAATAATGAAAGACCCGACGAGAAACAACTTAGCAAAGCAAGACTCCACGAGGAAAGATCCAACTACGCTGGGGATGCTCGACTCCGTTGGGGAAGAGACTACTAACTCACAATCACACATGGTATCTCCAAATAGAACAAAGATGTGTATTTCCTACAATAGGCAACAAACTTGAAAGAAAGGATAATCCTACTACCAACAAACGGTAGCCTAAGCAAAGGTATCCAGTTGAAATGAAATGACATATATTACCTACTATCAAGACATGGTAGCCTAAGCAGAGGTAATAACATGAAAGGAAATAGCACATACTACCAAACACGGTAGCCTAAGTGCAGGTGTCTGGACCAAAATAAAGGTGTGCTACCTACTATCAAACATATGATAGCCTAAGCAAAGATAAACACAAAAGGAAAGATGACCTACTACCAAACCTGGTAGCCTAAGCAAAGACATCTGACCCAAAAGATAGACATATTACCTACTATCAAACATATGATAGCCTAAGCAAAGGTAATAGACTTGAAAGGAGAGATCACCTACTACCAAACACGGTAGCCTAAGCATAGGTGTCCGACCAACAAATAATGTGTATTACCTACTATCCGCATGTGATAACCTTAGCAAAGGTAAGCACAAAAGGAAAGATGACCTACTACCAAACAGGGTAGCCTAAGCAAAGGTATCTGACCATAAGGATAGACATATTACCTGCTATCAAACATGTGATAGCCTGAGCAAAGGTAATAGACTTGGAAAGAAGGATCACCTACTGCCAACTTGTGGCAGCCTAAGCAAAGGTGTTCGACCAAAAATAATGTGTATTACCTACTATCAAACATGATAGTCTAAGCAAAGGTAAATACAAAAGGAAAGACGACCTACTACCAAACTTGGTAGCCTAAGCAAAGGTATCTGACAAAAAAGATACGGTATATTACCTACTATCAAACATATGATAGCCTGAGCAAAGGTAATAACCTGAAAGGAAAAAGTCACCTACTACCTAACACGGTAGCCTAAGCAAAGGTGTCTGACCAAGAAGATACAGTATATTACCTACTATCAAACATAGGATAGCCTAAGCAAGGGTAATAGACTTGAAAATAAGGATCACCTACTGCCAACTTGTGGCAGCCTAAGCAAAGGCATCCGACCAAAATAATGTGTATTACCTACTATCAAACATGATAGCCTAAGCAAAGGTAAACACAAAAGGAAATGTGACCTACTACTAAACATGGTAGCCTAAGCAAAGGTATCTGACAAAAAAGATACGGTATATTACCTACTATCAAACATATGATAGCCTAAGCAGAGGTAATAGACTTGAAAGGAGAGATCACCTACTACTAACTTGTGGCAGCCTAAGCAGAGGTGTCTGACTCAAAAGAAAAGATTACTTACTACCAAAATGGTAGCCTAAGCAGAGGTAACTGACCAAAAATAAGCTTTCATGATCAAAATTGATTTAACTTCTTCTTTAACTAAATGATTCATTTAGAAAGGGTAAATAAACCTCCCCACGCCTCAAGGTTGTGTGCCACGAGCAGGTTTTCAAATAGAATGCTGCCAGGTTGTATGCCACGAGCAAGTCCTGAAATAAACGCTTCGAGGTTGTATGCCACAAGCCAAGTCTGAAAATAAACGCTTCGAGGCTGTATGCCACGAGTAAAGTCTTGAAATAAAAGGCTACGAGGTTGTTTGCCTCGAGCAAAGGTCTTGAATTTCTCCCGGAAAGGCTAATACTTGTTGGAAAGTAACTTCACAGGGGATTAGAATTTCACTAGAGATTGAAGACTTTAGCGGGAATCCGTAATTCATTGAAGATTAGGAAAATTCACCGGGGATCTTCAGAAGGAGATGCAGACTAACTGACTTGCAAAATAATGTCTTCTCAAATAAAGAGAAAGATCATCTGAATCTTCACCAAACTTCTCGAAGAGATGCCATTTGATGGAACTAAATTGAATAGTGAGATCACTGGGAGAATATCACTGAGGAGCAGTATTGCTATAGTTTGAAATAAAATCATTGTAACTGGAATTCTTAAATAAAGAGAAAACCTGTAAAGTCTTCAATAAACTTCTCTGACGGATTTTCGGAGAGATGCCATTTGATGGAGAACAAAGTTGATGATCTTGATAACTTCTGGGGATAGACAAACTGTCTTGAAAAGAGACTGTCATTTGCCATCCAAATAGAAAATCTGAAAACCAAAACAAGCTGCTCAAATAAAGAGGCTGCCATTTGTTGTCTGGGTATAAATTCTGGAAAACACTGCTTAGAGAAATATTTTGTCTTCAATGGTGATCTTCAAATAGATTCTTCCAGGGGAGACAAAGTGCAAAATAAATAAACACTCGATTTAGGTTTAACAACCTAGAGAGATTTAAAAATTGTGATTGTCAGGGACCAAAGTTCAATTCAGGAAATAATTGAAAAGAAACGGTCAACCAAGACTCTATCCAGTGAGGAATGAACTCAACTGGGGTTTATCTTTATCCAAAAATGGAAAAGAAAACTAAAGCAACCATCTCCCACGAGGATCGAACTCAATGGGGAATTAGAAAGGATATGCTCTTTCTGCTTAGGGCTGACGACTCTACTTGGAGGGAGAGGACAAACCCAGTTCACTTGGGGATAAATACAACCAAAGTGAAAGATCAAACGAACATCACAAAAATGCAAAATGCATAGATGCCATGTATCTATATGAATGAATGTATGTTATGCTTATGCTTATGCTGACAAAACAGCCAAAGAGAAGTAAGATGGAGATGAAATAAACATCTCAACATGGATACTCAGCCAAACTTCACAAGATAGATCATCACGGGGATGAATGGAAAGCCACATATGGAAACAAAGTCTTGCTTCAAGGCTTCAAACTTCTCTGAGGAAAAGAGATCACTCCACTTGGGGATGCACATCATGACTTCACTTAGGGAATTGTCAAGATGAATCCGGTCACTCTGTTGAGAATGAGAAAGATCCACTAGGAAAGGATCTAACTCATGAATGGAGAGACTTCATGGGGGATAAAATAAATATCCAACACGAATTGAAGTAGTCTGGATGAAAGTTGTAACTGGAATGCCAGAGATGAGGCCATACAGGGGATAAAATAAATATCCACTTCATTGGGGAAGCTCAGATCAACGTTGCAAGCTGAAGACGTCAGAGTTGGGACTCCATAGGGATGAAATAAACATCTACTTCGCTGGGGAAGATCGAAAACCAAAGAAATTCACTGGGGATTCTTAGGCTGCCAACTGGGGAAATCTTGCATCAAACATGCCATAACTGCTCGAAGTAGAGATTCATCGGGGAATAGTTATGACCGCTGAAATAGAGCTTACTGGGGACATGGGTGAAGAATGTTGTGAGGACAATGTAAATCTGCACTGATGAACTGCATGGTAGTCGCCATTTTGAACAATAGTTGTTGTGGATGGATAAAATAATCTTCAATTCTCAAGTGCCCCAGATTACATGGTTTAAGAGAAGAAGTCATCCCAAGAGGATTTTACAAAAAAAATTGACATCCAACTGTCCCAATATTTTCAAACTCTCAGAGAGATTTGTAGAATCTCAACGTAAGTGCCCTAAATTGATGGTGTTCTGTATAACTAAGCCATCGAATTTGGATAGATTTATCTAATCTTGACGTAATTGCCCCAGATCAACTGTATTATGTGGAAGTCATTCCAAGAGGATTTTACAGAAAAATTGGCATCCCAAAATGTTCCAATGTCTTCAAACTCTTGAGAGATTTGTAGAATCTCGACATAATTGTCCCAGATTAACTGTATTCTGTGCAACTGATTCTTCAAACTTGCCCCTTTAGGGATGGTCAGACGGTGAAAGCAGCAACTGAGAATAACTTGCCCCTGTTCAACAGATTCTTCAGGCAACATGCCCCTGGATATGGTCATCTTTTTGAAATAATTCGCCATTTACTCATCAGATTTCCAAGTCTTAAAAGATTAACTCATCACTGATGTTCATATGCAAGTTTCTATGATGTCAAGCAACGTTAGCATGCAGAAAAATGTTAATTCTGAAACTGTTGATGCAACACACATGTTTGTCTTGAAATTTTTTATTGAAAAGATATCGCAATAACTCGTGACCAAATAACTAGTTAGGAAATGAATTAATTTTACAAAGCCAACACCAATTTTGAGCATAGCTCATAGGAGTCAGGAAACGTTATCTCATTGAGTATGCTTTCGAAATAAACCTTGCTTCAATTAGGTCTTTTGAGGGTTATATCGTGGCTTGGTTCACGGTTTAAGAAACAAAGGATAAAGGCTCAAAGTTCATTTGTACCCACCTATTCTTCGTGATGTCCTCCAATCCTATGTTCAACTAACTGACGTGAGTACTCATCTCTCAAGAGTAGTTTTGATATGGTTGATAAACCACTGAGGCTTTGGACATGACAGTCACTCTCCTATTTGCTTTTAGTGTTCGATCACACGACTTTGTTATTTATTGAGGATTTTTCTTTATAATCCTTTGTTTTTGCTGTTTGTGCTTTTGTTTTTTCATTCCCTAACTTTTGCCTGGACTAAGTCTTTTGGATTTGAATTTGAAGTCCAGCGGGATGCCCCAATTTTGCCTAAGTCACCTTCATAGGTTTTAACTTAGCGGGCTTTTTCTTTTTTCTTTTTGATTTATGAACAAGTCGTGTGACTCTAAGTCATTTTGACCCTTTTGAAAGGATTGTGACCACCTCATTCTTTAGATAGTCAAGGGAAAATCATTGCGGATTTCCAGCCTCCTAATGTGTGAGATAAAGTGGATTCTTGGATGTTCACTCCTCTTTTTTGAAAGTCTGGGCGCTCGATCAGCATAACTGAAAATTACCCTGCCCCAGGTTAAAATTGAGGGTTTTTTTTATTTAGAAAAGAAGACTCCTACTTCAAGGCTCAAAGGGGTTAAAGAGGTTTTATCTCCCTTATATCTCTGGTGTTTGGGATTTGAAACAATGCCTTACATCCTCAGCAGAGTCTTATTCAAAAGCATACAACAAGAGATCTTGTGTTTTTGATTCGTCATCCTCCCTCCAATTCTCTGCCTAAACAAGAGATCGGGTAGCATTGGCATTTTAACAGAAAAAGCATTTAAAATGAGTGAAACGAATGGATTTCTTCAAGATAAACATTATTCATTGCATTAATTATTCAAAATAACAAGTCCTCACACGCAAAACAAGTGCATTAACGAACGCATAAAATTACATATGAAAACAGCAAATAAGCTTAAAATATGGCGAGACATAGCCTAGAGAAAATTGTTCTCTGTATCAATCCACCATGTGCAAGGAGAGGATTACTTCTTGTTCAAGTAAGAGATGGATCTCAACTTGGGGTTCACACAATTTGAAAGACAAGACTCCCTTTTGAATCATCTCTTTCACTTTCTCCTTCAAGACATAACATTCCTCGATATCATAGCCATGCGCCTCTTGATGGAAGGCACAGAGGGCATCAACTGTGAAGTAGCTCCTATGGGCCACTGGGATGGCTAGTGGAGTTTCCTTCTTGATCAAACCGTATTGTAAGAGGATATGGAATAGCTCGGCGTAGAGCAAGGGATGTCCCTAGAATCACCACTTTTCTCAGCTGGCCGGTTGGTGGGGGAGGAGGAGAAACTATCATGGTGTTGGGATATGACCAAATCTTTGACCCAATTCATCGGGCTCCTCTTGGTAGCCTCAAGTTTGCAACTTTGTCACGAAGTTTTTGATTCTCCAACTCTTAGGTTTCCATCAGATTCTTCATCGTGGTAGAAAAAGTTTCCATGTTAGCTTTCAAAGCGGCAATCTTTGCTCGAAGTGTGTGGTTTTCTTGTTCCAAATGATCCATCTTCTTGGCTTGAGTGTCGTGCTTATGATGACTTGGCTGTGGTAGAAGAAACAAAAGTGAGGACTTGGAATGCAAAGGATGCGATGCAAATGATGTATGCAAATGCAGAATGCAAGGAACTCAAAGGTTATGTTACAAACACCATAAAGTGGATAAAACTTTTGAGTGACTGAAAAGGTCTCATTTCATTGAATTTCTCTTCTTTTTTTAAGGATTACAAAATGGAGTACAATTTCCAAAATCTACGGTAAAACCTATGATGTTTGTAAGACAACTCTAAATTCCTTGAAGAGGGTTAGAAAAATGGTGCATGATTGCATGGATGCATGAATGCACAAACATAAGTATACACATATTCACAAACACACTGACAAAGGTCCTAGGTTCAAAGGTCGCGATCGTGGAGCCAAGGTCTACCCATCCCAATAGGTGTGCACTATAGTTTCAAATGTACCTGCCGAACGGGTTCTACAAAGTTCCCAGAGTCTACGATCCATCTTTCGGATATTATCGATTTTCCAAATCACTTGGTAGTCAATAATATTCTCAAGAGAATCTCGTCTGAGTGTAGTATCGCATAGCGACTATTGCAGAAATAGACTCCCGTATAGTCCCCGCACTACATCCTAATAGGCCAAGTTGGGTTAAAGGTAACTACGGTCCCCAGTCTCGATGGCCTTTAGTTCGAAGTAATATCGTCTTCACGAATGGACTCGTTGAACAATATTAAATTCGAGAGGGCCTAGACTGAGTGGTGAAGTCTCAATTCAACTTCTTCAGGAATCGACTCCCTCAAAGTATCCTTGAATTCTCACCATTTCTATCATAATTTTCACTCTAGTCTGGGTGTAGGACTTTGTCTCACCACTCAAAGTGACAACCCAAGCAAAAAAATACGAATATATAACAAAAAACATAATTAATCAAGTTAGGGGGAACCCTCTTATGAGATGTCCCCAGTGAAGTCGCCATTTCTGTCGCGGTGAGAATTGGATACCATAGTTATTGATTAACTAGGATCACATTTCTTTTATTTCACCACCGTCTTTGATTTATCCAAGGGAAGGGAGAAAGATCGAATTACCCACAATGCAATGCAAATGCAAACTAAGATTCTAAAGTTCGGGGGTTGGTTATACCTAGGGAAGGTGTTAGCACCCTAGATATCTATAGTACTCTATAGGAACCTCTTGTTTATTTATGTTATTTGTCTTTGTTTTTGTTTGCTAAGGGTTAAAGGGTAGGAGAGAAGATGAGTCACCATCTTAAGAAAACCGCCACAGTTTTTTTGAAATTGTTTGTATTTTGTGGGGTATGGGATTGTATGTCCCTTCTTAGAGATGATTCACATCTAATTCTGTTGTATGGAGAATTAGGTGAGCTAAAGATGTTTGATTGATTTTAAGGGGGACTAACTTAGGAAGTCTATCCTAAAGTTGTCTATGAACTTATCCTAAAGGGTGTGAACCTATGGAGGTATGAAATGCAAATGGTTATGCACCATGCACGATAATTGATTACCATGCATGGGGTTTTCCTTTGGATTTTACGCGATTAATTGTAAGATTTAACGAGAGTGCTAGCAAAGTGGTGCTAGTCTTGTGTCTAGTGACCAAAGGTTGATGGCGATGCTCGAAAGCAATCGACTTACATGGGTAGAAAATGGCTCGACGTTGGATCGAGAGTCTTATTATTTTGAAAGGTTTAGCACGCAAAAGCAAGCATACATCACATATAGTGATAAACAAAAAAAACATAAACAAGGCATGATATCAAACAAGACTAAACTACTCCACACAAACGTACGACTAAGCGCGAGGGATTCTAACTAGAGAACGGTTTATTAAGAAAAAGCTGGTAACTTACAGGGGTATTGATGAAAGATTACTATTATTTTTGAGAATTTTATGTTAAAGATAAATTTAAAAAAGGTTAGAGGTTTTCTTATTAATAAAGAAAGGTTTTAATTATTTTAAAAATATTATTTTTTAGTTTTAAAATTATAAAAAGAAAAGAAAAAAAAAGTTATTAAAAGAGTTTTTCTTATTAACTAGAAAAGATTCGAATTTTAGTAATTTGATAAATAAAAGTTTTTTTTATTATAAAAGCTTGAAAAAGTTTAACAAAAATTTAATTTATTAATAAATTTTTTAGTAAAAAAAAAATTAAATTTCATTTCAAGAGAATTATATTCTGAGGAAAGGTTACTTAAGAAAAGTTCTACATTTTTATTATTTTGAGTTAAAAAGCAAATTTAAAATTATTATTATAAAAAAGAAAATGAGATTGAATTAAAGGGATTAATGGAAACAGAGGGATCCCACGCGCTAAAGGGAAGAGGGTCCATCGCGGACCCTCAGATCACAACCACATGATCTGGATGAAACATGATCTGATTGAAGTGATGCAGGGTGCATGGAATGTAGCGTGTGTGTGCACGTGCAGGATCAAGCAACAAACAAAGAAGAAAAAAGAAAAGGAGCCACACACACGCGGACTCACTCCTCACACTCATCTCTCTCGTTCTCTCTACATCTCAAAATTAGGGTTCTTGAAATCCTACTTCTCGCCGCCGCTACTCTCTCGTCTTCTCCGTTCTCTCTCAATCGATTAAACAATGGCCCTAACTACCCTAAATCCCATAAAGTCCCAACCCCAATTTCATTAATATTTCACGATTTACATGTTACAGATGCGATGATTTAAAGCAAAAACAAAAAGAAAGGATGGTCGGCGATGATGGCGATACGGTGGGAGAGACAAGGCGATTCCCGGCAATAGCATTGATTAGTGGAGAGATTTCATGATAGCGGTGCAGCGTTGACTTCGTGAGGGTGGCGGCTCTACGTCTCCTGTTCTGGCGGTGTAGTGACGATGCTTGGTGTGAGTTCGAAGCTGACGATGATGGCTGCACGGTGGCTTTGCAATCGAAGAGGATAGATCACGATGTCGGCGACGTCGAAAGTACAACTTCTCTTCCAATTCTATGTCATGTTGCTGTGAATTTCTGATGACGTCTGCTTGTTTTGCTGGTGTGCATTTCTGATTTATGTATGCTATGTGAAATTGTTCATGGTGTGAATTGGTATGAACTCCTGATGTGAATACTGCTCTGTATTTTGCAAGTTTTGTGCGTGTGAATTGAGGTGAATGGTTTTGTACTGTTTTTGGTGTAAAAGCTGCCTCGTGGTGTGAATGAGTTTCTGAGTCTCTGAGTCCTGCTTTTATAGACTTAGGGGATTAAATTTCTCAATCTCAACATTGAATATGAGATTCCTTGTAATTCTGCACTTGATTACTTTGTACGATTCCATGCTGATTTTATATGATTGTGTGATTAAAACCTTCCATTTTCGTATGATTTGGTTGAAATCATTAGTACTTTTGATGTTGTGATTGTGAAGATACTTTCTGACTTTACTTTGCCAAATTAATGCTTGAGAATTTCGATTTGGAATGACATAATGGTGATGATTTATTTCTGATTTAATTTGAACATTTATGTTGAACTTTGTTATGGAAATCGAAACCTGCCGTCTTCTAAATCTGAAACTTGCTATACTTGATAATGGGTGGCATAAATTCTCGATTTCCTACTAAAAACCCTTTTGTTCATATTGATGACGCGGATCCCTAGCGTGATTTAGGTGTTAACCGTATTTGGAATGCTTGATTTTTCTTGTGGATTATTCATCTTTCCATCAGATGCAATTTATTTTTTCTTTTTGTATAGGCATACAACTTTCTTCGGTGTTCGAAAAGCTAACATGCTTCAACATCATTCAGGTTTCTTCGGTGTTTCTTCTTTTTTTTTAAAATGAGTCAGCCGTTAAGAAGCTACACATGGCTGCCACGGTAATTCAAGAAGCACGGAGATTTATGAAAACATCTGCTCGTAGCATGGAAAGGGTGAAGGCTTAAGTCGTACCTCTCTTGTTGTTACACGAACCATCTGGGCCTTTGTAATTTTCAACTCCTTAAACTTTGTAGTGTCTTTGTGCTATGAGGTTTTCTTTGTCATTTTGTAACATGATTCCTTTTGTACGTTGAACTTTTATTAGGATTAGACTTTTCAAATTGATGAATAAATTCCTTCTACCATCCCATAATTCATATGTTAAATGAAACATAAAGGGTCAAGAGAAAGTCAGGCGTGAACAAGACTCGGCTGGCTATTTAGCCATGGGTGATACGAACACTTGCACAACATGTAACTTAGAGGTTCTTGATAGAAATAGTCCATGAAGAAACCTGAATCAACCTGTATTATTACTATGCCTCCCTTTTTGTAAAAAAATGCCATACTACCACAACTTTGTAACTGCTCTTAAACACTTGTGATGAATCTTTGGATGGAATCAATTCATGTACTTTGAATCTTGGAATCAAATTAAACTTGTGAACTTTCAAATTTGAATCCTTGAATGTGGGTCGTACAAACAACTTGCGAAAATCTTGAATTAAACTTGACTTGTAGAGCAACTTTGAACACTTTGAATTATATTTAGCTTCGCCCCTTTGCATCTTTTTATGAAAAGAAATTGATCTCAAGGTTAAAGCTTGAATAAGTGTAAGAACTTGACATGAACTTCATACTTTGACTTTATAATGAATCTTGAAATCATGAGTCTTAATCACATGAACTTGTAACTTTGACATGGAACTTGAAATAAACATGGAACCTTGAGTTTGGATTTGAACGTTATGAATCAACTTGACCTTTTTTGTAAAAGGAAACGATCTTAAACTTCACTTTAAGAATTTCCTTAATTCAAGATCTTTATCCAAGCTTTACCACTTCAAAGTGTACGGCTCACTACCAACAAGAAAATCCACATACTTTCTCTTAATAATCAAAGGAACTTAAACCATTGTCTAATCTTCAAGAAGAAGGCCTTGCTTGACATTTATCACCCACTCAATCATAAATGAACTTGGCACAAGAAAGCACGCCCTGAAGAATCCCCAGATATAATTTGTAACACAATTTGCCACACAACCATGACTAGTTTTTAACTGACCCCGTGCCACATCAATGGATAGAAAACCCTGATCCTCCTTAGAGAAACCTTGAGAATAAAAGACCTTGTATTGACTAAGGGGCCATAATAATGAGGGTATATTCTTCCTCCATCTTCACAAGAATTCAACACAACTCGCAAGGACCAGAATCTCCATGAGCACACACATAACTCCCATGTCCTTTGAATCTTCTGCAGCATCCCTGATTTCACAAAGGAAAACAAACAAACACAAGTCTGGTAAATTGGTTAGCTATGCATGGATGATTGACCTAGGAATGATGTGATATGCTATGCAGACGATGCAAAATGAAAACAGATTCTTAGGGTCAAAAATTAGGGTATGACAGATGTCCCTATTTAAGTTTCTTCTATCTGGAGATATGGCGATTGAGATCTTCATCTCGACGAGATAGGAGAGACTTAAATACAAACATGCTCAATTTTTGGCCCTTTAGTTTCCACTGTGGCTGCATTATGACTTGGCCCAACTTTAGGCATGACAGGAATATCCTGCAACAACATCCAAAGATTAGCATAGAGACTATGTATGTAAGACGGCCCAATAAATGAAGTCTTACTTGCTTAGTAGAATGAATTTCCTTTTTCTCAGCAAATTGATTGGATGTGGAGGATAGTTATGATAATACTAAAAGGCGAAAGAGAATATGTTCCATTATAAAAACAAAATTAAAAAAATTACATGCATACCAACATATCATATGTGTTCATTGACATTAAGGTGTTACAGGAGGTGAAGAAGAGACATGTGACTCAAGGTGTTATGGTCATTGTAGTCCATAACAAAGAAAGAAGCCACATACTACTACACATAAATAATCTAATCAAGCTTCTGACTTAAGGTGTAATGGTCATTGTAGTCCCTCGAGACTTATTAATGGTCTCAACTTTTAATGTTCATGAACTTAGGATAAAGTCATATATGTGTGAACTACAGTTATGTGACAATGGCCTACACTTTGAAGTAAAGTATACTTCAATGGAAAGCTTTCTATTTCAGTGGAAAGCATATGTCGCAATCTAGTTTTTTAACATACTTATCAATAATAGAGCTTTTGTTCACTTGTTTTAATAAGTTGAGAATTGATTATAATAAGGAAATAAGCATGAAAGATACCTGTAGGATGAGGTTGCAATTGGAATCAGAAATGGATTTCTAAAGGTACCTGTATAAATCAAGAGAGAAAGCAATGAATTAGCATTCGTGTATGGAGACTGATCAATTCATGACTAACATTAGTAATTCATTAAAACAAATTACATAAATTATATTCAGTGAAACATGCTATATCATATGAGAAAAGAATGTCACAGAATTACAACATGCCAACTATGAGATGTACAGTAACAGAAATGACCTTTCATCAAATAGAGCAGTGCCTTGATATTTAACAATGGTTGTTGAAGTTGTCTGCCTAGCAGAGGTCAATGCTTCAGACAAGACTGTATCAGAATTGTTTTGTTAATCATTGCACCAACATATTAAATTTGTTATCAGAACTTATGTTGTTAGAATTATATTGACATGGTCTCAAGTGGTTGCTAGTTTAGTGGAAATGTTCATATGTCTAAAAATGTTTGAAACTATAAACTGATGGTTTACCACTGCATTAAATAATTAGTATGAGTTTTTATGCATCAACTCCCACCTTTAGTGAATATAATAACAACAGCAGCAGCAACAGAAGTGTTGCTGATACCTGATTGTACGCGAGTGCCATTGAAACAGGACCTTTCATAAGACCAGCCGTCCACCAAATGATCACCTAAAATGAGCAGGAAAAAGAAGCAAGTCATAATAATAAAGGAAGATACAGATCTCAGCAACAAAACGACGGTGTAGCAAAAGAATGCCATAAGAGAGAGCATGTTTTACCTTATACCTGGTTAATTGATCACATGTTGTATCAGACTTATAAAGCATGGATCTTTAAAGTAATTGAAAGTAACCGAAAAATACGTGTAGCAGACTTATTTTTACCGAAGCAGTCTCTGTTGAAGTCTTGATCAGCCATGAATCTTTAAATTCTGTAAGCAGTAGCAATCGTAACATGACAATAACATTGCAACAGTAACATGGCATCAATTATGGCATCAATAACATGTTGTAACAACTTGAAAACATTGCTACAACATTCGTTCAACAATAATAAATTAGCAAAAATCTGATTCATGTATAATTCACAATGAGCCTCAATAGTCATAATCAAACATTCAAGATGCATTTCAGTGAATTTAAAGACTAAAACGCGATGAATAGTTAATGATAGATACCAGTGGAACAAAATACTTGAATTCACATGGAGCTTTGACTGCAATTCTTTGTAATATTAAGGATAACAACTCTCACACATATCTTAATTAAAATATTTGGTACTTGTATATAAGCACTGTTGTTCATAATTCCAGTAAAAAACCATTATCTTCAACAGCCACAAACCAATATTGTATAATAAACTCACACGCTTACACACTCACATCCTCTAGAATAGAATGGCAGCCTTGAAAAATGCATTCAAGTTGCACTTGACTGCAGTAGAATGCATTTTTATAAATAGACATTATGGTCACAAACTCAGTTACTTTTCAGAATGAGCATCAAGGGGTTAAAAAGTAAAGCATTCACATCTCATTGTTCATACCCTTTATAAGAACCAAACCAGCTGGTCCTATGAAATTTGAAATTGATGGTACTCCAAGAGCATAACAAAATGTTCCTTATATAAGATAATTAAATGCATACCCCAATACCATTTGAAATTTATAAGCTAGTGGTTTTGTTTGATAAGGAAAAATTAGAAGACTGGAGTTACCTGCTGCAGCTGCTTGTTGATTGCTTTGCCTTTGTAGCTAACATGAAACTTTGCCTTAGCCAAGAGCCCCTAGGTTCAAACAAAGCTTTTTCAAATGTCTGGTATAAATAAATTCCCTTATTTGTTTGGAGCTCAATAATTACATTTATTGCTAGAACAACAAATGTGGTTCTAAAGTAAGAAGATAAACACACAAGAATACAATGATTGATCCCATAATTCGGTTGTGCCTATGACTCTGATAGCAGAGTAGTTATTTTAATTTTCTATTATTCAACAAATTAGGTTACAAAATAATTGTAATTGTAATTGTAACCTGGCATATCCAAACTCCACATTTTCTCTTGTTTTGATTTAGATTTTGAGATTCATAAATTGACTAAATTAGAATACCTGTGGCTGCTCCAGCAGTAAGAGTCATAATATCTCCGTTAGTTTTTGCGTTAATAGTCGAGTCGACTGCGGTTACGATGTGGTCCTGTTCAGCTCCCATATCTTCTGCAATCTCAATGCAGTAAGAAGCTACTAAAGAAGCTGCATAAGCAACTACAGCATAAGCCATGGCATTAGGCTTTTCGGACGATGCTATTGAATCCGCAACTGCTGTAACAGTGGCAGCAACACCAATACCGCGGCGTGCAGCTGAGCATTATGAGTCCTAATTTCTTGCCTTTTCCTCTTCTTCTGATCTTTCAACCATCTACCTGTTGTCTTCCCTCTCATTAAGCTCCTATACAGCTGATCAATTAAAAAAATGAATGAAAAAAAGTTCCAAGTTAGATAGTAACAGAATCAGCTAGTATCTGATTATATAATTGATGGGTTGGATATAATCACAAGTTGAGTGCAAAATACCTCGTTTCTCATCAAGTTTTGACTCGAAATGAACTCCGTAGAAAGTTCTTGATGAAAACCACATAACTAAACTCATTCAAAGGATGAATAATACACAAAACCATTAAAATTAGAAATACAAAGGATACAAACACTCACCTTGAATATAAAACCCTAGCCGTCACAAGATCTACTTTCCTTACCCATTGTATCATCTGTGTTTTGGTGTCTTTCATAGATCTGTCGTGTTCTTCTTTCGAACTACTCAGCCATAATACATATTCTCACACAGTAAATCTTTCGTGAGTCTTCATATACCCAACGTCAGAGATCAATATTGAAAAAAAATAGCTGATATCTAGTAGGGGAAGAAGAAACGGAGACGAGGGAGAATGGGGGGCGGCGGCGGTGTAGGGTTTTACGGAAAAGAGAAATAAGAGAAAATGGGAGAGAGAAAGAGAGAGGGAAAAGTATGGGAAAGCGAGAGAGAGAGAGAGAGAGAGAGAGAGAGAGACAAACGTGTGAGTAGGAATTTGGAGGGAGTAGGAATTTTTTAATTCCGGACCAATGGGAAGTAAGCACATGGCAATGTCTTGTGAGAAAGAAGCATTGAGTTTTGGGTATTTTACTAGTTACGAAAATAACCTTTTAGTAGGGGAAAAAAATTCTTGTGTAAGGGCATTATTGGCAATGAAAGGAACTTATTTGTATTTGGTAGATAGTAGATTTGTTTCTATACATTTGGAAAAAGCCAAACATTGCATGCAGGTGGCGCCAGTCTGCCCTTATTTCATGGATTTGTACATTTTTTTCTTACTAATAAAAAAAGAAAGAGAATATTCTCTTGAAACAGAGAGTTTCACAGCAACAACTCACCAAGCACTCCATGCCCACAAAAGACGATACTACTTATTCCATCTCCCATGCAGTAACGATACACAAACTCCTGCAACCTTCACATTTAGTTTGGATCCATTACTACTTCTACCATGTAACACCATATATCAATCCATCATTTTTCCATTCTTGTGTTACTGTAATGTTAACTAAGCAAATACACTTCACTATAACTATACCACTTCATACTCACCTTTAAACAATTTTAACCCACCATTATCTTCATCAATATCACCTCATTATGCATCACCCTTATGCTCACCATTGAAAGTCACACAACACCTTAGATCTATTCACTTTCATAGACTCCATATTATACACCAACCGACTTAAAAATCCCACTCATGTAATATTGTACCACCTCCAACCTTTACTTCACAATAAATCTCTACACCACTTCACCACCATGTGAGTACCTTTTTCACATGCTAACAGTACCACGCCATGTAAATAAACCTCTCTTCAACCAAGGTACCCTCTCAGCAACAACACTCTGTCGTCCTCCGGTCCACGACACATTAACCATCTGCAACTCACGCTGACAACAACAACTGTAACACCCTTCTACCCCAAAGAATATTCACGATAATTATAAACAATTATATCAGAGTATATCACCACAAGGGTGCCACATTTCGTCATAAAATCACAATAACATCTTACTCCGTAACACGGGTTTTATTCATCATAATTTCAATCAATTACTACGCAGCGGAAAGAATCAAAATCTACAGCATAATTTGTAATTCAAAAAGTTTTAAAAATAAGAACTCATAACTTCATGATTGTCAACAACAAAAGAACACAACGGTTCGACTCAAACGCCCCGACCCAATGTTACATATCAGAGCAAGACCCTCTACTCAACAGAAATAACCAAAATACTTCAATTCAATTCTTCACGCACCAAGGGAGCTAATCCTGATCATCTGCATGTTACCCACGTGGATGCAACATTCAAACAGACAGGGTGAGTAATCATAAATTATTATACAAGATATAAAGATAAGATATATTAAGATAGCATTCATCATACAAAAACAACATCATCATGAAACTCATGCATCATCATTCACCAAGTATTATACTCGCACCATCATATCATAGTAACATATATACATATTCGTTCATAAAGTCATCAAATTAATAATTCATCAGAAAATCATCACTTAAGTCACAACATCATCAAACAATTCACGTATATGAAATGCCACATAGCATGGAATGCAACAACATAGACTCATGCATATGGTACCAAATTTCGTGAACATTCAGGTTCACCGTTCTGATCCCCACCTCCTAGGATCAGAACCACTCACTAATTCATCACCTCCGAATCAGCTACCAGCCCCAATCCACACAATGGGATTTTAGGCTCATCAACAACGGACCATCTGTCCACAAGTGTATGTAATGCAACTATTTATGCATACAACAACAACAACATCATCATCGTGTGCAATCACCCACCACCATGGTTATTATACACTGCCCAAATTGGTCATCAAGCATAAAAACGTATTTCATACAGTATAGACATACATGTATATATTATGCACTCATAATAACATCATCAAACATGCTCAATTACATTAATAGTGTAACGCCCGTTTATTTAATTAAGTATTTAATTAAATATAATTGTAGTATGTTGTGTTGATTCGCGTTGATTTGAGTATTTGTGTCGATTTGCATTGGTTTGTGATATTTGTGTTGATTTAAGTTGATTCCGGAATATCGGAATATTATGTTGATGTTTCTAAGTTGGTTCGAGTTGAATTGATTTAATAAGTTAATTTAAGTTGTGGAAATAATATTGAATATTTTCTGTCTATGGTTAAATGTGTTGATTTGGTGGTTTGGACGATTTATTTGATAGTCGAGTAATTAGTCGGTTTAATCGGAGAAATAATATTAGAAATAATATTATTATAATGGACTATTATTTAATTAAATTGGATTTGGTTGTTGGATGATATATAGCAATTTGGAGGTGTATGAAGGAAAGCCCAAATAGATTAAATAATACCATTATTATTATTATTATTATTATTATTATTATTATTATTATTGGATTATTTTGGAAAATAAAAAGAAAAGTGGAGGAGGCAGTAAAGGGAGTTAGAGAAAAATAAGGAGAAGAAGTTGGGGGTATCAGTAAAGAGAAAGAGGAAAACGTGAGAAGTTGAGAACGAGAAAAAGTTGGAGAAAGAGGGATACGAGAAGTTATCGTCGGAAAGCCAAGTCGGAAAAGTCGGTCGGAGATTCGAGCGGCCATCAATTAAGGTAAGGGTGGGGTTCAAATTTTATAACCGGGAATAAGATGATTAATACTTGGGATTGAGATTGTATAATTTTCTACTGTGTTGATTTTATGACGAATTGTGTTTGTTTTACGTGTTGAACTATATGGATGAATTTTGGTGATTTTCTCCTAGTTTTTATTTTAGGTTGAAATGGTAGGAATGAATAGAAATCGATGTTTCACGGACAAAAATCGAAATAGATTGCGTAGTTGTGTCGAGTAATGTTAGGTCGTGATCGAGTATGCTTGTTTTATCGAATTTGGTTGATTTTGTAAGTTTTTGCATTTCTGAAGATTTGAGGGTTTAAGATTCGGATTGAAATCGAAAGTCGTAGAATTCACGTTTGATGGTTCCAAATCACTATTATATGTTTGGTATGAATGAGTATGTGTTTGTTTCGAAGAAAATAATTGAATCGGTCAGATTTTTGGACGAAAATGCAAAATCCCGTAGGGCTGTTATGCAGAAAAATTCTGGTTTCGGAAAGTTTGGAAAATTCATATCTTTTGGTCCGTAAGTCAGTTTTGACCCCCGTTCGAAGCATTGGAAAGCTAACAAGATGTTCTTTCTAGGAAAAATGGTTTTAAGTTCTGTATCTGGTTCAATTATAGCAGAAAATTGAAACCGTATTGTTGTGTTGATTTTTACCGTCGTGAATGTGTGCGATTGAGGTGTTATCGTGCAATATGCCTCAACAATGTTAACGATTAATGATGCAAAGGAATAGCAATAATGTGGGGAATTAGAAATGTTAGTAGCAGGTTTTATTTTAGTACAGGAATCAATTAGCGAATGACAGACCAAAGGAGTTAGCAGAGTATAAAAATAGTACCGAATAGTAATATTAGTAGTTTTAACCGGTATAATTGTTTAACCGAAACAAGTTGAAATTTTGCAGAAATAATTCGTAAGTGGTTGTAGTTATTTTTGGTTGGTTGATGTATGGAATTAGTCGAATAAGTATAATTAAGCGGTAAGGTTAGTTGTCCGGTATTCGTTGAAAATTGTCGGAGTAAGTCGTGCATACGAGTAGGTATTCTTGGTTGGATTATTTTGTTGAAATTATGTAGAATAAGTTGATTTGCAAGTACAGTTGAATAAGTTGAATTGTCCCGGTTTATGGGCACTGTTAAGTTGTAGGTCTTATGACCAATGTTTTATGTTGATGTTGAATACGTTGTTGATGTGGTGATGTTGGTGATGTGATGTTGAATATGTTGTTGATTAAGTTGTAGGTCGAACGACCAATGTTGGATTAAGTTGATGCAAGTGGTGCATGTTTAAGTTGTTGTCCTCGTTGTTGTTATTGCGTTGTTGTTATTGTGACGTTGTGGTTATTGTTGCATGCATACATTTGCATTGATTAAGTTGGCCTTGATGGCACCTGTTTAAGTTGGCCTTGATGGCATCCGATTAAGTTGAAAATGCCTTGATAACCTGGCATATGTTTAAGTTAGGAGTTTACTCCAAATGGTACCACATGCATTTGCATAGTTTGAGTCACATTCGGTTTGTATGTTTAAGACGTTGTTGTCGTTGTTGTTGTTGTTGCTGAAGTTATAAGTTGTTGCTGTGGTGCTATAAGTTGTTATTGTTATAAGTGATGTTGTTATAAGTTGCTTTTGTGATTAAGTTGGTGTTGGTTATTATGTTGTTAGTTGGTTTAATATTTGTTGCTGTTAACAGGTTGTGCTGATTTGAGTTGTTGTTGGTTATAAGTTATGGTTACTATTAAGTTGTTTATTAATAGTTGTCGTATGATAGTTGTACGAAGCGGTGAAATTTATATGATTCTAATCTAGTATATTAATTATCATACTTTTGTTTATATTATTCGATATCTCACCCCTTCTGCTGATATTTCCCCTACCATGGGAAATGGGCAGGTACTCAAGGATAGCTGTGGAAGTTGAAGTGATTATTATGAAGTCTTTAGTGGTTGTTAGTTCGGGTTGGTGTCATGCTCTGATACGTAGCACTCGGGGGGATGTTTAGTTTATGTTGTTGTTATTATAAGTTGATGAATAGTTGTTATTTCATGTTGTGGAAATTATTTCTAAGTTGTTGCCATTACGATAATGGTTGAACAATCATGGTTTAAAAAGTTGTAATGACTGAATAAAGTATCGAATGAATTATAAGTTGTATTCCGAATGCTATGTATCAATTGCTAAATGAAATCCAGATTTTGTGGTTTAAGTTGAAAATGTGACATCTCATTTGTTTCATGTTTGAAAATTTTAGCACTCTGATTTTAATATAAATGTTGGGTAGAAAATGGGGTGTTACATAGTGGTATCAGAGCAGGTCGGTCCGTCCAGCCAATGTTGTCTAATGTCGTTTATCCCTTAGTACTCGACATGTGTGTGAAACACTGTTGGTGCTTGTTTGTTAGTTTCTGGTCGCTATCTGCAGGTGTTGGTTTGGATTAAGTGGGGGAGAAGCTTGTCTTCCGGACGTGTTATTCGTATGTAGAAGTTGGTTCAAGGTGATGTTGATTGCAAGAGTGCAAATGTTGTTGAAGCGATGTTGTTGCGGACCGGCGAGAGTTTAGACTCATGAATTCGTATCGGTCAAGTTTGAGAAGTGTGTGGGATATGGATGAGGAATTGATTGAGAATAAGGAAGTATTCCAATGGAAATGATAAGTTGATGGATCAAGTCGGTAGATTAATATGCCTTGAGTATAGTCGGATTAAAGTCGAGTGATTTTAGAGTTGGATGAAAAGAAAGGATTGTTGGTAGATTTTGGAGCAAGCGGGAGAGAGATGGAACTTATGTTCATCAATCTCAAATTCTGATTTTTGCAATTTTGGAGCAGCTATCGGTAAAAGAGGCATAACGTTTTACTCGTGATTCCGATTGAAGCGGTTCTGGACTTTTTAGAAAGCTTACGAAATTACCTACAGTTTGCATATACGATTTATCTTCAGGAAGTTTGTGAAGAGGGAGAAAAGTGCATTTTAATATTTGGGTCTGATGCTGATTTTTGGAAAATTCTGCGTACGGAAATTCTGAACCAGTCCCGTTGTAAGGATGATATCTTTTTACTCGTAACTCGGATTCAAGCGATTCTTGAAGTTCTGGAATCTTTACGAAATTTTCTTCATTCTGGAATATGATTTTGTGATTGAGAGGTCTGTATCGAAAGAGATATCTGTGGTTGAAGTTAAGCGACTACTGCTGAAAAATTTGGAAAGATGACGCCGAGTGTGAAATTTTGATAAGAATAATATGTTGGTAATTATAAGGATGTGACGGTATCTGAGAAAGCATCGAGATGCAATTTATGTTGAATAAGGAGAAATAAGTGATGATGTCATGTGATAGTAATGTTGAGAAGAAGACGGATGGTTGATTTGCAACGTTAAAAATTTTAACTTGGATAAGAGTTGTAATTGGAGCGAGCCGAGTTGGATAGTACTTGAAGTAGTAGCGATTCTGGTGTTGGAAAGATATTTAATAAGTGTGTTGTGCTACGAGCATGTATAAGGGATTATGTATTGGATTTTGGACGTTTTGGTATAATTGACGAAGTTGAAATTAAGGAAACTAAGAAGACGTTGATAAGCCTCAGAGAGTTGGCGGAGCATTGTGCTTACGGACTTTGGGCACAAGTTGCAGTACGCTATTGTGTTGGGTAATGATGATTTATGCCACTGTTATGGTTGCCGGCTGTTTATTGACAAATTGAGGAACTGATCACCCTTAATCTCTTGTTGATAGTAGACGGAATCATAATTGATGGATAGATGTGTCGTGCCAACTAGTATAATATGTACGTTGAATTGGTTGAAGTCAAGCCAAGTGCTTGTGGATTGTTTATTTTGCCGATGTAGATTCATATATGAGCATATTAGTTGAATTTAAGGATGATGGAGTGGGGTTGCGATTTAATTGATGAGTAGTATGGAAATTCGCAGTTGAGTTCTAAGTAATTTGAGAATTGAGTTGCAAGTAGAAAAAGAAGTGAAGTTATGAGTTGAATTGTAAAAGTGGAACTTTTGGTTGGTAAAGATGAGTTACTTGGTTGTGTTAGTTCGGATAAGAATTTATGAAGAATTGTGTCAGTATGAGTAAAAGTCGATAATTTGGTTTGTTGGATTAGTTGGAAAGGAAAAGATGATTTATCTGGTTGAAGTTAATTGTACACCGGTACCCTATGTTGTTGTAATGATGTTGCGTGTTTAGGATGATTTTCGAGGAACGTGTAAATAAGAGATGGTAAAGTTGTAGTCATGTTTTATGATAATTATGAAGTAGTCGCCATTGTAATTATGTTGAACGTTCAGAGGTGTTGTCTTACGGATCTAAGTTCGAAGTATTCGGTAACTACAAAAGTGTAGAATACCTGTTGGGATGGAATCCCGAAGAGTTAAGTCGAAAGTCTTTTGTTATGTCGGTTTTGGCGATTGAGAAGTTGGGAATAAAATGGGTAGACTTGATACTTTGCAAGTAATCAGAGTGCGCAGCGAACACGTGGTGTTGTACAGTTGTTCATGCGTGAGCAACAACGATGTTGGTAGTTTGGTTGTATTGATGTCGTGTTTAAGTTGTGTGATCGTATGTTGTTGCGTTCTAGTTCTTAAATTGGCGAATTCTTAAGTTGGTTACTCCTTATGTTATGATGTTAAATTGTAAAGTGTATTGCATGAGTAGTATTCGGGTTGTTTTCGCCGTTGATGTTATGAATTATTTGTATTATACGTGGGCTGCCTTCGGAGATGAGAGTTGATTAGTCGGATGGAATCACATAGTTGGAGTTGTTGTATCGGATGAATTTTCGAGGACGAAAATGTTCTAAGTGGGGGAGAGTTGTAACGCCCGTTTATTTAATTAAGTATTTAATTAAATATAATTGTAGTATGTTGTGTTGATTCGCGTTGATTTGAGTATTTGTGTCGATTTGCGTTGGTTTGTGATATTTGTGTTGATTTAAGTTGATTCCGGAATATCGGAATATTATGTTGATGTTTCTAAGTTGGTTCGAGTTGAATTGATTTAATAAGTTGATTTAAGTTGTGAAAATAATATTGAATATTTTTTGTCTATGGTTAAATGTGTTGATTTGGTGGTTTGGACGATTTATTTGATAGTCGAGTAATTAGTTGGTTTAATCGGAGAAATAATATTAGAAATAATATTATTATAATGGACTATTATTTAATTAAATTGGATTTGGTTGTTGGGTGATATATAGCAATTTGGAGGTGTATGAAGGGAAGCCCAAATAGATTAAATAATACCATTATTATTATTATTATTATTATTATTATTATTATTATTATTATTATTATTGGATTATTTTGGAAAATAAAAAGAAAAGTGGAGGAGGCAGTAAAGGGAGTTAGAGAAAAATAAGGAGAAGAAGTTGGGGGTATCAGTAAAGAGAAAGAGGAAAACGTGAGAAGTTGAGAACGAGAAAAAGTTGGAGAAAGAGGGATACGAGAAGTTGTCGTCGGAAAGCCAAGTCGGAAAAGTCGGTCGGAGATTCGAGCGGCCATCAATTAAGGTAAGGGTGGGGTTCGAATTTTATAACCGGGAATAAGATGATTAATACTTGGGATTGGGATTGTATAATTTTCTACTGTGTTGATTTTATGACGAATTGTGTTGGTTTTACGTGTTGAACTATATGGATGAATTTTGGTGATTTTCTCCTAGTTTTCATTTTAGGTTGAAATGGTAGGAATGAATAGAAATCGATGTTTCACGGACAAAAGTCGAAATAGATTGCGTAGTTGTGTCGAGTAATGTTAGGTCGTGATCGAGTATGCTTGTTTTATCGAATTTGGTTGATTTTGTAAGTTTTTGCATTTTTGGAGATTTGAGGGTTTAAGATTCGGATTGAAATCGAAAGTCGTAGAATTCACGTTTGATGGTTCCAAATCACTATTATATGTTTGGTATGAATGAGCATGTGTTTGTTTCGAAGAAAATAATTGAATCGGTCGAATTTTTGGACGAAAATGCAAAATCCCGTAGGGCTGTTATGCAGAAAAATTCTGGTTTCGGAAAGTTTGGAAAATTCATATCTTTTGATCCGTACGTCAGTTTTGACCCCCGTTCGAAGCGTTGGAAAGCTAACGAGATGTTCTTTCTAGGAAAAATGGTTTTGAGTTCTGTATCTGGTTCAATTATAGCAAAAAATTGAAACCGTATCGTTGTGTTGATTTTTACCGTCGTGAATGTGTGCGATTGAGGTGTTATCGTGCAATATGCCTCAACAATGTTAACGATTAATGATGCAGAGGAATAGCAATAATGTGGGGAATTTGAAATGTTAGTAGCAGGTTTTATTTTAGTACAGGAATCAATTAGCGAATGACAGACCAAATGAGTTAGCAGAGTATTAAAATAGTACCGAATAGTAATATTAGTAGTTTTAACCGGTATAATTATTTAACCAAAACAAGTTGAAATTTTGCATAAATAATTCGTAAGTGGTTGTAGTTATTTTTGGTTGGTTGATGTATGGAATTAGTCGAATAAGTGTAATTAAGCGGTAAGGTTAGTTGTCTGGTATTCGTTGAAAATTGTCAGAGTAAGTCGTGCATACGAGTAGGTATTCTTGGTTGGATTATTTTGTTGAAATTATGTAGAATAAGTTGATTTGCAGGTACAGTTGAATAGGTTGAATTGTCCCGGTTTATGGGCACTGTTAAGTTGTAGGTCTTATGACCAATGTTTTATGTTGATGTTGAATACGTTGTTGATGTGGTGATGTTGGTGATGTGATGTTGAATATGTTGTTGATTAAGTTGTAGGTCGAACGACCAATGTTGGATTAAGTTGATGCAAGTGGTGCATGTTTAAGTTGTTGTCCTCGTTGTTGTTATTGCGTTGTTGTTGTTGTGACGTTGTGGTTATTGTTGCATGCATACATTTGCATTGATTAAGTTGGCCTTGATGGCACCTGTTTAAGTTGGCCTTGATGGCATCCGATTAAGTTGAAAATGTCTCGATAACCTGGCATATGTTTAAGTTGGGAGTTTACTCCAAATGGTACCACATGCATTTGCATAGTTTGAGTCACATTCGGTTTGTATGTTTAAGACGTTGTTGTCGTTGTTGTTGTTGTTGCTGAAGTTATAAGTTGTTGTTGTGGTGCTATAAGTTGTTATTGTTATAAGTGATGTTGTTATAAGTTGCTTTTGTGATTAAGTTGGTGTTCGTTATTATGTTGTTAGTTGGTTTAATATTTGTTGTTGTTAACAGGTTGTGCTGATTTGAGTTGTTGTTGGTTATAAGTTATGGTTGCTATTAAGTTGTTTATTAATAGTTGTCGTATGATAGTTGTACGAAGCGGTGAAATTTATATGATTCTAATCTAGTATATTAATTATCATACTTTTGTTTATATTATTCGATATCACACCCCTTCTGCTGATATTTCCCCTACCATGGGAAATGGGCAGGTACTCAAGGATAGCTGTGGAAGTTGAAGTGATTATTATGAAGTCTTTAGTGGCTGTTAGTTCGGGTTGGTGTCATGCTCTGATACGTAGCACTCGGGGGTGTTTAGTTTATGTTGTTGTTATTATAAGTTGATGAATAGTTGTTATTTCTTGTTGTGGAAATTATTTCTAAGTTGTTGCCATTACGATAATGGTTGAACAATCATGGTTTAAAAAGTTGTAATGACTGAATAAAGTATCGAATGAATTATAAGTTGTATTCCGAATGCTATGTATCAATTGCTAAATGAAATCCAGATTTTGTGGTTTAAGTTGAAAATGTGACATCTCATTTGTTTTATGTTTGAAAATTTTAGCACTCTGATTTTAATATAAATGTTGGGTAGAAAATGGGGTGTTACAAATAGTATCACAACAACCTCTTTATAACAACATTCATGTTTCACCACTTACAACGGGATTTATTTACATGCACAACAAGTAATAGTCATAATATTCAACATATTAGACATAAAAATATTATAAAAATGACTCATCTAATTATACCATGTTAAAGTTCAGCTCATTATCTTTCCAATGCTTCGAACGGTTCGTCATTTGGATTAACAGTTAAAAAGTTATGACCGAAACCATTTCTGGTGTTTTTCTGCCTATGAGTCGACTCAGAGGTCGACGCACAGAGTAGTTAGGTCGACCCAAAACCTATGAGTCGGCGCATACTGTTAAAATTTCCACAATTTTGCATTCGGGTGGCTATGAGTCGACCCAGGGTACCTATGAGTCGGCGCATACTGTTCCAAACCCCAAAAATCACTTTTTTTAAAAGCACTTTCACCCCAGAATTTCACACCAAAGCCTATACCACTAACTCGTATCACCATAGACCCAATTTTATACCAAAATAACAGCCTAAACCTCAATTATGCATTGTTTTACTCATGGATTAACAACAATTCATCATAATTTCATTCTTCCGACTCGAAACTCCAAAACTAAACAATGGAGGAATTTTTAACAATTTCCAAAACAGAATTTCTACACACATACATGTACAGAACTCGTCTCATATCAGTTAGAAAACATCATTTATCACACAATCAAATAACAATTTCATCATTGATCAAGTATTCATAGTAATCACCACATAGAACAACATTTCACCCATAAGACAAAACCTAACTTCTACCCACCGTTCAACATGTTAACCCTTATAGGATCAGAACCCCACCCTTACGAATCCAGTACTAAACAGTCCAAAATTACTCATAAATCACAATGCAATTAACACAATAACAACAACACATCATACTAGGTTTCATACATATCACCTCATACAACTCAAAACCCCAATTTCATCATAATCTCACCATTCTCAAAAACCCCAAAACTAACTACCTACATCTACACTCTATATTCATTACAATGAAAAATAATACTCCCCATACCTTAGATAATTCGATTCTGATTCCTCCTCTTGAGTTCTTCTGAAATTGCTCTGAGCCCTAGATTCCTCTTCTCCTTTCCTCAGAGCTCTTTCCAACTTTCGCGATCGTACCAAAAATGACTTCTCCGCTCTCTTTTTTTTCTTTATGTCACTCTTACCCCTTGGACCCTTAATATGATCTCCCAACTTTATCCTCACTTATTTCACCCAACTTTACCATCATGCCCTTAGTGTTCCAATTATTCATTTAAAATAATAATAATAAGATATTCACATATTCCACTATTATTATTATTATCAAAATAATTCTAATAAAACATACACTTCTAATTACTCTCATTACCCTCTTAATATCATCAATACCCTACAACACAAATCATAAGGCATCAAATATTTCACCTAAATTCACCGAAAAATACAAATATTTATAATAAATCAATTAAATAAATATTCTAATTATTTTGGGGTGTTACAACAACAACTTCAGCACACCATCTAAACAACAACGACAACATCGACGACTTCGCCGGTTTCGACACCCGCTGTTAGTATTTTTTTTTCATTTTTCGTTTTCCATCTTTCATTGCTCTTTCTTTTTCTGTTTGGCGTTGTACTTTGGATAAATATTTTTTTTTCTTTTGATTTTTGTGTTTAGCTTAAAGCATAGTATTTTTTTTGTGTTGTTAGTGTTGTGTTGTGTTTCTAGAAAAGCATGAGCTATAGTTTACTTTGTGTAAATTGTTGTTGAGAGAGGGAAGAGTTTCAAAGAGAGTTCCCAGGTTCTGCAAATTATTTTTTACTTTCTTCATGCACCCATCATGTTTCATTTTCATGTGTTTGTTGTTTCGTTTGTTTTTCATGAACACGACAGGAGAGAATACGACAAGAGCATGACGAGAGAGAGATTGAGAGTAGTTTCATGTTATATTTTTCTGCACTTGTTTTGGCTGTTACGTGAAATAGAAAGAGAGAAAAGAGTTTTGTTTGCTTCATTTTTCCTTGATTATTTCCTTGCCACATGTTAAGCATTTATGGGTGACTTTGTAAAATTTGAAAATTTCTCTTCTCTCTCTGTCCAAAACTTCCGCCCTTCCCCCTTTTTCTTATGCTACTATCATTTTTTTAATTTGTTTTATTTTTATTGATTTATTATGATATTTATTAGTTTTTTGAACTTATTTGGTTGTTGGGCCATTACATTTTTTTATCTCTAAGCCTGTAGTATTTCTTACATCCTCATGTCCTTTTTGCACCTCTTCTTGTGTTGTTGTTTTTTATTTTAATTTTGTTTTCTTTTGATTTGATTTATCCTATTGACATTCTTATTACATCTCTTTTATTTGGTTAATTATTCTAATTTAGTAGTTAATTGATGATTTTTTTTCTAACTAAAGTACATGATTATTTGTTAATTATTTTTAATATGTTTGATCATTTTAATTAGGTAATTTCTTTCAATATTTATACCCTTATATGTAAATGATCGCACTCAATTCACTAATCTCACTAACATTCCACTACCGATCAAATAACTTCAAGTTATTTTCAAAATAATTTTCAATTAACTTCAAACATTAATCAAATCATGATTTTACACAATCAAAACCATTTTCTAAATCAAACACGTTATCAATTTTTTTATAGTAAAACACGAAAGAAGAGGACTGTTGGAATCTAGCATTCTATCATAACCCTCGAATGATCGGTCCTGAGCCTCGCGCATTGGGATAACCGTTCATTCTTTTCTTTCGTCCTTAAAACACTTTAATTAACTTGGACAAATCAAGGTCGTTGAGATCTAGTATTTGGCGTAACTCTTTGAACAATTGATTCTTATCAAGCGTTCGTTGTCCATCAAACAATTTTCATAAGAACTTGAATAAAAAAAGGGTTGTTGGGATCTAGCATTCTGGCGTAACTCTTTGAACTTTGATTCTCATCAAACGTTCTTCTTTCGCCTAAAATACATCCAACCAATCAAACTATTTTTTTTCTCGCCGACGTGCGACCCTAAAAACTTCTTCAAAAATGAAAGACATCTCGTCTTAAGATGATGCTAAGCAATGCTTCATCCACAACCGTTGAATTGAGATTAGTGGCGTGAATGTGATTTGTAAATCCATTCAATGTGGTGTAAATGTCCGCTCCTCACCTGTTTTGGGTAAAACAATGTTTTTCGTCGATTAACACAAGATAACTTTCTCTAAAATCGACCAACAAACAAACTTTTTTTTACCCAAAACTATGTGTGCCATGATTTCTCTATTGAGATACGTAGGAGCAGGATTGCAAAATCTTGTCAGGCCCCCTAATAATAAAAATCTTTTTAGGTCCTTTCTCTTTAATAAAAATCTAAAAACATTTTTGTTTTCCCTTTTTTCCCACTCAAAAAGTAGAAGATTAGAAATTAACATAAGCTAGCATTCTTTCAACCTTAACTAAAAGGTTCCTGTTGAGTACAATGGACGTGAGGGGTGTTAATATCTTCCCCCTGCGTAACCGACTCCCGAACCCTGATTTGGTTGCGATGACCATATCATTATCTTTAATTTAGGGGTTTTATTCGATATTTTCCCTTTCCTTTTATGGGAATAAATAAAGATCGGTGGTGACTCTATGAAGTCCATCCCGCGAGTGTGCGATTGCGCTCGCGATGTCGTTCTCATTTTTCGAGGTACAACATGTTATATTCAATTTCACATCATACGAGTGCTAAAGGTATTTGGGACGCTCTCCAAACTCTCTATGAGGGAATAAATGACATCAAAAATTTTAAAATCAATATGTTTACAGAAGAGTTTGAACTATTACGTATGGAGCCCAGAGAAACTGTGTATTCCATGCAAACTAGATTCCTCTATTTAATCAACAAACTACGCAATTTGGGCAAACCCTTTTCCAACAAAGATTGTACTAACAAAATATTGAGATCTATGTGCAGGGAGTGGCAACCAAAGGTCATTACTATAAAAGAATCAAACGGTCTTAGTACCTTGGATATTACAAAACTATTTGGAAAGCTAGCTGAATATGAAAATGAGTTGAAATGACTCGCTGATAGCTAAGTAAAGTCGAAAAAGAAAGAGAAACGAGATATTTCTTTGAAAGCTTCGTCTTCTAAAGGGAAAAAGTCAAAGGAAAAAAGTGACAACTGTGACAAAGAAGTTTCTAAAAAGGGACAAATAGGTTTATTTGTCAGATGCTACAATAGATATTTAAAGACAAAACAAGCTCAAGTATACCGATAAAGGTCTAGTGACTTTCAGAAATACTCATCTACCCAAGAAAGATCACAAGAAAGGTGATGATGATATCACATTTTAAGAATGTGGAAAATTGGGACACTATAGAACCATTTTTCCAAGTCTCACCAAACATCATTAAAGTAAAGACAAGGATTTCTACATGACGAAGAAAAAGAGTTCCAAAGGTCGTAGATTCCACACCGCGTGGGAAGAAGAAGATGAAAGTTTCTCCTCCGATTCTTGCTCGAGTTCAGATGACGAGCGTGCCAACTTTTGTTTGATGGCACGTAAGAAAGGTGAAACTTCAATGGTATATATTTCTAATATTGATGATGAGTATTCTTATAGTGAATTGTCAAATGCATTAAATGACATGTATGCGGATTCTATAAAAGCGTTTAAGAAAATTTCTCTCCAAAAAGAAATGATTTTAAAACTTGAAGAAGAGATAAGTCATCTTAATTGTGCTTTAAAATCTCTTAAGGAAACACACACATCTCTAATGGATGAGCGTTGTAACGTTTCAGATACTTTAGTTGAAAAGATGGAAGTTGTGGAATATTTTGAGTGTCCAATTTTAAAACTTGAAATCGAAACTCTTAAGGGACAACTAACACGTGGTACTTCACTATCTTATACTTGTTCTAGTTCTTCGAGTGAAAGTGGGACAGTTGTAAAGAAAAACCCTCATGTCACTAAAAGAAATAGAATAAGCATTTCATCTAAAGTTATTTGTCATTATTATGGAGATAAGGGTCACATTAGGTCTCTTTGTCATGTTAGGAACGTTCAAGTTCCCAATGGTAAAATGGCATGGATTCCTAAATGTAACTCAATTAATCCTAAAAGACTCACTAGTTGGTGACCAAAATTACCTATTTGAATTAAAGCAAGAAAGTCTTGCCTCTGTAAAAATATTATAGTTTCTAGATAGTGGATGTTCAAGACACATGACGGAATATACTTCCATATTCATAGAGTTCGATGAGAAGGAAAGTGGCCATGTCATGTACGGATACAACACAAAATGTGAAATTCTTGGTAAAGGTATTGTGGGAAATCCCTTCATAATTACCATTAAAAATGTGCTTTTAGTCAAATGGCTTAAACAAAACTTACTTAGTATTAACCAATTATGTGACAAAGGGCATTATGTAGTTTTTGATACTCTTATTTATGTAATTGAGCATAAGACTGGTAATGACCTTGTGTTTAAGGGTTCTAGAATTGAAAATGTTTATATGTTTAATCTAGATGATTTGTTGATGCATGTAACTAAGTGTTTGGTAGCTAAGAGTGAAGATTCTTGGTTATGGGATAGACGTTTACGTCACATGCATTTTGACTTATTAAATAAAATAGCATCCAAAAATCTAGTAGTTAGTCTTCCTAAAATAAATTACGACGAAAGTTCCAAAGAGGATCCTACTCCTTCAAACATCACATTACGAGGATGAAAAACAAGATAACTTGAACCAGCTGCCTCAAGATTGGATAACTGCAAAGAATCATCTGTTAAATCAAATCCTGAAAGACATCAAAAGGGGAGCAAGTACTATGTCACAGGTTAATAGTCTTTGTAAGTACTCTGCTTTCATTTCTCATATTGAACCAAAATTGTTATTTGATGCTTTACTTGATGAGGGATGGTTACTTTCTATGCAAGAAGAACTAATCTAATTTAAACGTAACAACGTTTGGGACCTTGTTCTACGTCCAGTTGACAAAACCGTCATTTGCACAAGATAGGTATTTAGGAACAAAATGGATGAAAATGGTGTAATTACTATAAATAAAGCAAGATTAGTGGCACAAGGATATAGTCAACCTGAAGGAATAGACTACGAGGAGTGTAACACCCTTCTACCCCACATACAATTTAGGAAAATATTTCATTTTTATCAGAGTTAAAAACAACAAGAAAGGTGCCACATATATTCAAAACATCATTTATTAATCATTGTCCTGTCCCGTAACACGGTTTACACATTCTTAATAATAAAATCAACTACTACACAGCGGAAATCAACTTTTGTTTTAATTCCATATAATACTTCATAATAAAATATATCCAATCAAGTCATCACCCACAATGTATAAATTCAACATAAAACAAAAGAACGCGAGGTTCACAACAATTCCCAACCCGATGTTACATGACACAGAGCAGGACACCTCTAAACTAAATAGCGATAAAGACACACTTCAAGGCTACAACCTCCATCGCCGCGAGTCTACTCTTGGTTATCTGCAAGTTACCCACATAAGAGGCAACATTTCCAAGCAGGCAGGGTGAGAAATCACAATTCATTATAGTAATATAAGTACATGGAAAGTGAACAGGAAGGCAACGACAACATCATAGCATAATCGACCACATCATCATAACATAATCAATTAACATCATCATAGCATAATCAACAACAAATCATAATACAATCAACTGTAACAACATAGTATCATCAACAACAACAACATAGTATCATCAACAACAACAACATAGCGTCATCAACAACAACAACAGGGTATCATCAACAACAACAACAACCTGATATAATCAACAACAACGTCAATATATAATCAACAACAACATCCCGATAAAATCAACAATACATATCATAACATCATTAACAACAACCTCATAGCATCATTAACAACAACATCATAGCATCAGTAACAACAACATCATAGCATCATTAACAACAACATCATAGCATCATTAACAACAACATCATATCATCATTAACAACTACATCATCATATGCAATGTCAACCATAATGAAATGCAAAGGATGCATGTGGTACCAGTTCAACGTGGATGGACACTTGGCCATCAACCCTCCAAATAGAGCACATCGTAATCAACGTATCACTTCAATCCGCACAGTGGGGTTGAAGCTACCAATGGACCGAAGTCCCAACATAAAATGTTATGAAATGCAATGATGCTAAAACTTCGCAATTCATCGAACATCAACGTGCGCATCATTCATTTCATATACAACAAGCATTCATCATACAGTCATGTTTTATCATCGTACATCAACATCACTCAACAACAAAAGATCATCACGAGAAAACATCATGAAACCATCAAGAAAACAATAAAACAACACAAACAACTGGCTGACACGGCCTCCCGTGTCCTGGGACACGGCCCGTGTCAGGAAACCTGCACCCAAAACGTGAAACAGACAAAATACAGCAAACACAGAGGTCTGACACGGCCGCCCGTGTCCTGTGACACGGCCCGTGTCAGAAGACCTGGGACACAATTCCAAAACATCAAAAAAAGTAGCAAGTCAGCAGCCTGACACGGCCACCCGTGTCCTGTGACACGGCCCGTGTCAGAAGCCCTGGGACACAATTCCAAAACATCAAAAAAAGTAGCAAGTCAGCAGCCTGACACGGCCACCCATGTCCTGTGACACGGCCCGTGTCAGAAGCCCTGGGACCAATTTCCAAAAAAATCAATTTTTCATTCATGACCAGCAAGCTGACACGGCCACCCGTGTCCTGTGACACTGCCCATGTCAGGAACTCTGCAACACACAAATTTATTTTTCTCAACCAGTAGGCTGACATGGGTGCCCGTGTTGTGTGACACGGCCCGTGTCAGAATGCGACAAAACCCAAATTTTCCCGAAAAGTGTTTTTCTGCGTTTTTAACTTCGATTACCCCAAAAATCAGTATTCTACACGAAAATTGCTCAAAAACACTTACAAAACACACATATAGTAATATGCATCAATCAAATTCATCATACTTTCATCAATTTACTCATTCTACATCAACAATCATATAAATCAACACAACTCCCACAATCCCTAATCTATTCATCTCCAATTCCTATAAAACTATAATAAACAATGATAACTCCCCATACCTTAGAGTAATCCGAAGCCCTTCCTTTCTTTCTTCAAGATTCCTCTAGAAATCCTCAAGCCCTAACCTTCTTCTCTTCTTCTCTTCAGAGTTCTTCACAAAAATACGATAATGAGAAAATGTGATCGTGTTTCTCCTTTCTCTTGGATAACTAATCCCAACTTATGAACTTCCCATCCTATCCTTTCTTACTTTCCAATAAGACCACCTTGCCCTTTCTCATTTTATTTTAAATAATAATAATAATATAAATAACACACGCTCATTTAGTTTATTAAAATTATTCAAAAATATCCCTTTTTCTCCAAAATCGTCAAAACCTCTTAATCCTTCCTAAATTAAATAAATAAATGATTAATTTAGATTTTCGGGTCGTTACAACTCTCCCCCACTTCAAGAATTTTCGTCCTCGAAAATTTTACTCAATGCAGACCACTCCAGATACGTTATCACCTCCGACTAATCAACTCTCATGTCGCGTGTGGCAATACCACGAATAATGCAATACAACAATACACCTCATCAATGCCAGCGACAACAAAATGAAATGTTCACGCGGTGTACTCAACGACCAACTCAAAACATCGAGGATAATCAGGGTAGGAACACACAGGTTCACTACGAACCAGAATACAACATGATTGTTACCATCGCCATGGGCAACCCTCTCCTAACTCCCCATCATAGGAACTAGTTACTCGCACTCGAACCATCACCATAAGCAACGAGGCAACAACAAAGATAAGAACATAAAAGTCATAACACAACATCAACGAAATCAACCACCAACATCGTTGTTACTCCCCATAAGAACCAACTGCGCTACCCACGTTTTCGCTGCGCACTCTGAGTACTCGCAACTATCTAATCTACCAAGTTTGCATTAACTTCCGACCATCAAAGCAGACATAAGAAAAGACCTTTCAACTTAACTCATTGGAAATTCCATCCAAACAGGCATTCTATACTCTTGTGATTACTGAATACTTCGAACTCAGATCCGTAAACAATACCTCCGACTATCCAACACAACTACAACTGCAGCAAATTCCCGATCTTGAATAGGATAGATACTTTCAAGAATTCCTAATTATCGTCAGCATAAGCTACAACTTCACCGCCTTATATTAACACATCATTAAAATTCATCTCAACGCATAACAATCTCACTACAGCATAAGGATACCTGTGTCCAATTAATCTCCACAAGAAAAATTAATTTTCCAAACAGAGCTTAACACCCAATAGCCATAGACTTAGCCCCAATAATCTACACTTAACATGGCATATTAACCAAACCAATCAAACAACTAATTCCTCAAGTCCTACCCATATTATCACAATTCTCCAAAATCCCTCATCTGAATTAACACAACCACTCCACTTCATCCTTACAAATCATAATTCACACCTTGCTAGCTCAGCATATAGCTTCACTTCTTTCAATACTTGCAACTCAACTCCCAAATACTCCACGCACTCTCCTTCTGATTTTATAAACCTCAGAATATCTACAACGAACACCGTTATAACTTATCCAAACAAGTATGAAAAACACCATTCATATCTTCATATATACACTTTAAGGCATACCAGCCACGACCCTTTTCAATCCGACATCCTTGGTTAAATCATAGTCTTACATTACCATTTACTTCCTATTTGGTTTATCTCTACAGTTCTTCAAGTTTCATGTTAGTCGAATTCTCGATCCACCATAAACTAAAACCCAAGTTATCCAGAACACACTGTGAGCTTCCAAACTACTCACTGATCAACTCGCAACCTCATACTAACATCCTCAAGTCCGCCTCATTTCCCTATATAGGAACCCGCATCAACAACTCAAACAGTTCATAAGCATCTGACTCAACTCCAAACAATTCACTGCGCATACTATTCTAGTTGGCAAGACGCGTCTACTCCATCAAACATGATTCCGTCGACTATCAACAAGAGATTAAGGGTGATCAGTTCCTCAATTTGTTAATAGACAGCCGGCAACCATAATGGTGGCATAAATCATCATTATCCAACTAAGATAGCGTCTTCTTCCTCGTACTCAAAGTTATCCAAGCATACTGCTCTACCATTCCTCTAAGGCTTACAAACGTTTTTCTTAATTTCCTTATTTCCAAGAATGCACAAAATCCAACATATACATTCTTATACACACTTGTCGTACAACCTAATTATCGAATATCCTCCTGATACCGGAAACGTTACCACATCACGTATAATTTCCAATCGACTCACTTCAGTCGAAACATTTATCTAAGTTCAAACTTTCGACGACCCTAACCAATCCTTCATCTTCCTTTTCAATCTCACAACTTCGATGATTCGTATAATTTCACACTTGATCATCATCCCAATCACAATCTCCACAATACCATCTCATCATCTGGTTGGTGATATAGCTTCCAAAATTTCTGACTCATGTCGACACATCTCGCCAACAACACCCAATCCACTTTACCACTTAACATCCCTCAAAGATTTCTATACCTTAATCATTCTCAAATATCATGCGTCGCACTTCCATGTGCTCCTCCGATATTCTTCTTCTCATTACCAAACATTTCATATTGGACTTCATCTTACTATTTCCCAACAAGAATTGTCTAACTTCAAACACGATTACATTCTTCAACACAGACCTCTCAGACACAAAATTATATTCCAAGATGAAGGGAATTTAGTGTAGATTCCATAACTTCAAGAATCTCTCAAATCCGAATTACGAGTAAAAAGTTATCGTCCTTGCAACGGGACTGGTCAAGAAATCTCGTATACAAACTTCCACCAAACAAAATCAGCATCAGACCCAACTATTCAAACGCGTCTTTCTCACTGCTCAAAAACATGCCGAAGATAAGATCTGTATGCAAACTGTAGGGAATTTCGTAAGCTTTCCAAAAACTCCAGGATCGCTCCCATTGGATCTACGACCGAAAAGTTATGCCCCCTTTTCTGAAGGTTGTTCTATAACTGCGAAAATAGAAACCGAAATTGATAAACATGAGTTCTACCTCTCTCTTGTTTCTGAGATCCTCAAACTATTCTCGCTTGCCATCCGATTCCGAAAATAATCACCTTATTTTCAATCATCTCCTTAACCCGCCGTCATTAATCCCCTCACATCTTATAAAACCGTCATCACACACATACACTCATATAACCTTCACTCTCTAAGAGTCATCTTCCTCATTTATCCGATAAAACACCATTTCTCCACTGTCTCCAACTCTAATCTACACTCCAGAGGCAAATCGTAATTATACTTCGCTCGCATATCACTATTCGTCACATTGCCCTATCTTCCCCGAGAAGCAAACATCAATCATACGGATTCGTCCTCCTTCAATTGTCTCAACTGGACCGACAGATAAAATCACGAGTCCCTGCTCTCGTCGATTCACAACAACACCGTTCTGACAACACTTGCACAAAATCAAATCAACTCCAACAACACTTGTACTCTTACTCTTAATATCACCTTGAGTTAACTCCTCACACCAGAATAATCTTCGGGGAGCAAACTTCTCCCCCACTTGTTTCAAACCAACACCGGAAGCCAACGGTCAGAAAACAAACAAGTACCGACAGTGTTCCACACACTTGTCGCGTACCAAGGGATAAACGGCATTCGACACTTGGCCGGACAGACCGACCTGCTCTGATACCACTAATGTAACACCCTTCTACCCCACATACAATTTAGGAAAATATTTCATTTTTATCAGAGTTAAAAACAACAAGAAAGGTGCCACATATATTCAAAATATCATTTATTAATCATTGTCCTGTCCCGTAACACGGTTTACACATTCTTAATAATAAAATCAACTACTACACAGCGGAAATCAACTTTTGTTTTAATTCCATATAATACTTCATAATAAAATATATCCAATCAAGTCATCACCCACAATGTATAAATTCAACATAAAACAAAAGAACGCGAGGTTCACAACAATTCCCAACCCGATGTTACATGACACAGAGCAGGACACCTCTAAATTAAATAGCGATAAAGACACACTTCAAGGCTACAACCTCCATCGCCGCGAGTCTACTCTTGGTTATCTGCAAGTTACCCACATAAGAGGCAACATTTCCAAGCAGGCAGGGTGAGAAATCACAATTCATTATAGTAATATAAGTACATGGAAAGTGAACAGGAAGGCAACGACAACATCATAGCATAATCGACCATATCATCATAACATAATCAATTAACATCATCATAGCATAATCAACAACAAATCATAATACAATCAACTGTAACAACATAGTATCATCAACAACAACAACATAGTATCATCAACAACAACAACATAGCGTCATCAACAACAACAACAGGGTATCATCAACAACAACAACAACCTGATATAATCAACAACAATGTCAATATATAATCAACAACAACATCCCGATAAAATGAACAATACATATCATAACATCATTAACAACAACCTCATAGCATCATTAACAACAACATCATAGCATCAGTAACAACAACATCATAGCATCATTAACAACAACATCATAGCATCATTAACAACAACATCATATCATCATTAACAACTACATCATCATATGCAATGTCAACCATAATGAAATGCAAAGGATGCATGTGGTACCGGTTCAACGTGGATGGACACTTGGCCATCAACCCTCCAAATAGAGCACATCGTAATCAACGTATCACTTCAATCCGCACAGTGGGGTTGAAGCTACCAATGGACCGAAGTCCCAACATAAAATGTTATGAAATGCAATGATGCTAAAACTTCGCAATTCATCGGACATCAACGTGCTCATCATTTATTTCATATACAACAAGCATTCATCATACAGTCATGTTTTATCATCGTACATCAACATCACTCAACAACAAAAGATCATCACGAGAAAACGTCATGAAACCATCAAGAAAACAATAAAACAACTCAAACAACTGGCTGACACGGCCTCCCGTGTCCTGGGATACGGCCCGTGTCAGGAAACCTGCACCCAAAACGCGAAACAGACAAAATACAGCAAACACAGAGGTCTGACACGGCCGCCCGTGTCCTGTGACACGGCTCGTGTCAGAAGACCTGGGACACAATTCCAAAACATCAAAAAAAGTAGCAAGTCAGCAGCCTGACACGACCACCCGTGTCCTGTGACACGGCCCGTGTCAGAAGCCCTGGGACACAATTCCAAAACATCAAAAAAAGTAGCAAGTCAGCAGCCTGACACGGCCACCCGTGTCCTGTGACATGGCCCGTGTCAGAAGCCCTGGGACCAATTTCCAAAAAAATCAATTTTTCATTCATGACCAGCAAGCTGACACGGCCACCCGTGTCCTGTGACACTGCCCGTGTCAGGAACTCTGCAACACACAAATTTATTTTTCTCAACCAGTAGGCTGACACGGGAGCCCGTGTTGTGTGACACGGCCCGTGTCAGAATGCGACAAAACCCAAATTTTCCCGAAAAGTGTTTTTCTGCGTTTTTAACTTCGATTACCCCAAAAATCAGTATTCTACACAAAAATTGCTCAAAAACACTTACAAAACACACATATAGTAATATGCATCAATCAAATTCATCATACTTTCATCAATTTACTCATTCTACATCAACAATCATATAAATCAACACAACTCCCACAATCCCTAATCTATTCATCTCCAATTCCTATAAAACTATAATAAACAATGATAACTCCCCATACCTTAGAGTAATCCGAAGCCCTTCCTTTCTTTCTTCAAGATTCCTCTAGAAATCCTCAAGCCCTAACCTTCTTCTCTTCTTCTCTTCAGAGTTCTTCACAAAAATACGATAATGAGAAAATGTGATCGTGTTTCTCCTTTCTCTTGGATAACTAATCCCAACTTATGAACTTCCCATCCTATCCTTTCTTACTTTCCAATAAGACCACCTTGCCCTTTCTCATTTTATTTTAAATAATAATAATAATATAAATAACACACGCTCATTTAGTTTATTAAAATTATTCAAAAATACCCCTTTTTCTCCAAAATTCTCCAAAATCGTCAAAACCTCTTAATCCTTCCTAAATTAAATAAATAAATAAATAAATGATTAATTTAGATTTTCGGGTCGTTACAAGGAGACTTACACTCATGTATCCCGTCTAGAAGCTTTTAGACTCCTTTTGGCATTCGCTTGCTGCCTAGACTTTAAGCTTTACCAAATGGACGTTAAATCTATTTTTCTTAATGGCCATATAAACGAAGAGGTGTATGTCTCACAACCACCGGGTTTTGAGGATCACAATAATACTAATAATGTTTATAAATTGAAAAGAGCCTTATATGGTCTCAAACAAGATCCTAAAGCTTAGTATGATCGATTGCGTGATTTTGATCTAATAAGGATTTAATCGTGGGAAAGTTGACACCACTTTGTTTATAAGACATAAGGAAAAACATATTCTCTTAGTTAAAATTTATGTAGATGATATTATTTTCGGGTTTACTAATGAATCTCTTTGTCGAGAATTTTTAAGTTTGATGCAAAGAGATTTTGAGATGTCGCATATGGGAGAACTAACATACTTCTTAGGATTGCAAATCAAGCAAGCCTGAGAAGGGACTCTCATAAGTCAAATGAAATATTGCTTAGAGCTTCTCAAGAAGTTCGATATGAAAGATTCAAAGAATATCTCAACACCAATGGATTCAAATGTGCTTATTGACAAAATGAAAGATGAGTGGATTTTGATAGTATAAAAGTATACTCATATCCTTACTCTATTTAACTGCAAGTATGACAAATATCATGTTTAGAGTGTGCATGTGTGCTAGATATCAAGCATCACCTGAGGATTCCCACTTTAAGATCATAAAATGTATTTTGAGGTATATTAACGGAACCTCCCATCACGGTCTTTGGTATCCTAAAGATATTGCTTGTATCTTAGTAGGTTATTCTGATTCTGATTTTAGGGGGTGCAAGTTGGATTGGAAAAGTACTAGTGGTACCTGTCACTTATTTGGAAGTTGTTTAGTTTCTTGGCACAGTAAGAAGTAGTATAATGTTGCTCTTTCTATCGCTGAGGCTGAATATGTAGCTGTTGGTAGTTGTAGTGCACAAGTCTTATGGCTAAAGCAATAATTATTAGACTATAATTTGAAACTTGGTTGCGTTTCGATTAAATGCGATAGTACTAGTGCAATAAGCCTCACTAAGATTCCAATACTTCATTCATGGACCAAAAACATTGAGATTCAACACCATTTCCTTATAGATCATGTGGAAAAAAATGATGTTGTTTTTGAATACGTTGACACTAAAAGTCAGCTTGCTGGCATTTTTAAAAAACCATTGTCATCAAATTCCTTTCATGAGATTTGTAGGGATTTGGGAGTCTTAGACTCTTCATGCCTTAAATAGAATGAGGGTTTTGTTTAGTTTCATTCGCTATATATTTTGTTTTCACTAACCCTATTTTGTAGCAAGTCATAGATTTTATAGAACAACAATGGTATGTCTACATAACCCTTGTATCTTGTTTACATCATTCTACATGTTTGTTCTAGAATTGTGTGTTGCTTTGCTTATATCCTCCTTATCTTATTCATTCATCTCTAGCTTATGTCTTTGACTGTACTTATTCTCATTTAATTCTTTTTAAACGCATGTTGCTATTAATGAGCATTTGAGTTTTTTTTTATACTTGTTCATGCATTATTTATGAGCATTAATACATTCCTTGACATATAAATTTTGATCACTTAATTGTTAGCTTTTGAATGTTCGTGTTAGATGTCTATTTATTTTTTGTTGCTTGTAACATGTCCATCTTTGTGTTCTGTATTCGACCTTTGTTATTATATATGCTTCTTAGCTGTTTAGCTTATATGTTCATTGGAATTATTTGTTGGTGGTTATTTACTTGGTTTTAGACGCATTTCGATCTATCTCTTTTTGATGTTGTCAAAGGGAGAGAAGTTTTAATAAGTCTAGAATTATTCACGTGTTTTTATAATGTGGTTTGTGTGCAATGTTTTAGGGGGAGCATAAGCGGTTTTCGCGTTAAACTCAAGATCAACTCAATTCCAAGTGTCTGCTTGCCAAGCATCAAAAAGGGGAGAATTTAGTTGCATGTCTCTAATTCATTCAGGGAGAGCACCCCAAATCCATTTTTTGCTTGTCTTATCACTTTCATCTTTGATTTACTTTCATTTATTGAGTCTCCATCATGATTGTACTTCTCGGAACAAGTTTGAAATGATTTATTTTTAGCATGCATAAACCATTGGTTAAATTTGATCTTGATCATGATGTTTTTGGTCAATTGCATAAGTAAGTGGAATAAAAACCTTTTATGTTTTTTATTTGAGATTGACACAAAGAAAAATCTCAAAGTGCTTTTTAAAACTATGAAAATTCGAGATTTTATTTGTTTGATTCGAATCATGGAAATCAAACACATATTGTGGTTTGAATCAAATTGGACAGAGCCAAAAATGATATTTTTTTAACCATTTGATCTGAATAATTTTTTACACATGATTTGAATCAACTTCTCACTGGTCACCTCTGCTTGATTTGATTTGAATCAAATATTGTACATGATTCAAATCAAATAGTTTTTCAGTATTTTCCAATTGGCCATGTTGCATTTGATCAGAATAAATTTTTGCACATGACTCGAATCACGAGGTCCTTGATTTGAATCACACTAACCTCTGATTCAAATCAACTGAAAAAAAATGTTTAAAACTCTGTTTTTCTATTATTCCACTTCACTTGTTCATTTGATTCAAATCATGAATTGATCTTGATTCGAATCTAACTGGATTTTTCAAGCATTTTCAATGCTTAATCTCAAGCACATATAAAACCTTTCAGTCATCATTTTTTCATATAACATCTTATCATAGTCAACAATGTGATTTAGTGAAAAATCAATTTCCTTTGTTTTGAAAGTTCAAGGTCTTGCAACGAAACTCTTTCATTTTCAACTTCAATTTGATTCAGATATTGATAACGAGAAATTTATAATTGATTGAAAGGGAAGCGTTCTTGAATTTTAATCATTCTTAAATATTTGGTTGAGATTTTCAGGTTGTTTCCTAGATTGAGGTGATTGTCAATGCTGATGACAAATTCCATTGAAAAGAAGTAGGTTCTTCTCTCTAGAATTGCCTTTGTAGTGACTGTGTGGAAGGATACGGATAAGGCAGGGTTCTTCTCAAATCTTTGGACAATTCATCGCCTAAGGAATCACTAGGATCAATGGGTTGATTGCTACACACGAAGGCTTGAAGAAGATTGGCGATATTGGAAGATTCATGAAACGTTAATCGACTAAAGATTACACAGAAGAGTTTAGCATTACGCTATATACAAGTCAAGATCCATATAGGGGATTTTATTTTCTCAATTGTATTGTGGATTGGTGATTGTATGAACTCTTGGAAATATTTGTCAAATATAAAGGAACTATGCATATTCCAGAGGGAAACCATTTAAGAGTGCACATAGGCAAAGCAAATACGAACACTGAAGCACTATAAATCTCTCTCTCTCTCTTTCTTTCTCTCTCCCTCATCTCTCTCTCTCTCTCTCTCTCTCTCTCTCTCTCTCTCTCTCTCTCTTGTATTTAATTTCGTAGTATTTGCATGCTTAGGTATTTCAATTCAATCGTAATTTATCTTTGATTCAATTGATAATGATTTATTATGTAAGCATCAGGTTTTGTTGGAATTGTATACCGTGTTGAGTTGAATTGGTGATTAATATTTCTAATAAACAATTGAAATTAGAAATATTTAGATTGAATCATTATGTAAACACACCTTGTGGATTACATAATAGAATCAATTGAATACCTACTGTTTCATCATATTCATCTTTGGTGTTTGTGAAAGGATTTAGTGTTAATGTGATTGAAATTTCAAATAATATAATTTTCATATTTCGCATCAAACTTTCGCTCGCAATTTTTGAAAACACTATGGTGACCTTTTTTAAAACAACTATTGAATTTTATGTGTCTATTCACCCCCTATAGGTCGTTTTTCTACTCTCATATTCACACTTAACACTTTTGTGAAGTTTTAGTTGTATTAGTGTTCAACTATTTTATTAAGAGTACAATTTTCTTGAAGTATCTCTTGGCTTATTATGGAGGTTATCCTATAAAACCTCTATTTACTTTCCGAGATTATTCAGTCAAAATCTCGTTCTTGGTTCATGAGCTTAGCATGTGAAAAACTCCACTTTTGGTTTGGGGGTTCAGCCATTGTAAAATCTCTCATTCCAATGTAATAAGGTTCGTAGGCATAACCTAGTAACAACTCAACAAATATTATTAGTGGAACTTTCTAGTATTTTGTTTATGAGGGGGGATTAAACTAAGAGATTGGTCAAACCTTTATAAATCCTATTGCAATCTCTCCAAACTCTTTCTCCGTTACTTTCTGTTGCATTCATTTCCTTCCATTTTCTGCTTCTATATTGATTTTTAACTATACTAACACATCTTGCACTTTTGAGTAATTAATCTTAAAATAATCACAGATTTTTAATAGCACAATTCACCCCCTCTTGTGCTTTGAGTCACTTGTCAACAAGTGGCATCAGAGCCTAATTCCTGTTAAAGAGTAATCATCCCAAGAGGAAGGAAATGACTTCATGTGATTCATTAGACACACATTCTTTAATGTATAAAGGTATGGCTTATGTAAAAAGAATATGATAATATTCATTGAAGGGAGAGGTCGTGGTATTTGGAAGGTTGTGAAATAAGACCCATTTGTTTCCACACATGAAGTTAATGGTGTTCTGGTAAACAAAGACAATGAAGATGATTGGACCAAAGATGGGAAATAAAAGGTGCAATGCAGTTTGAAAGCAAAAACAATTATCAATACCACTCTCAGCCTTAATGAGTTCTTGCGTGTTTCTCACTAAAAACTACTAAAGAAATGAAGGATACTCTCCTAGTTACCCATGAAGGTACTATTGAGGTAAAGAGGTCAAGTTTGAACACATTGGCCCATGAGTATGAACTCTCCAGAATGAAACCTGAAGAGAACATTGTGATATAAAAAAAATGTTTCATTCATATCTGAGTCACGTGAGAACTCTTAGGAATACCTTTCAAAAGGAGGACTTGATTATAAAAATTCATAAAGTAAATTAAATATTTGAATCTAGGTATATATGTCAACGATGGACATAACAATTATGTTCAGTAAATTGCAAGAACACAAGATGGAACTAAAAAGACTTGTTGACGATGAAGACAAAGACAACAAGAAGAAAAGTTTGGCTCTCAAAGTTGGAGAAGCGAATGACTCTAGTAGTTATGAAGAAATGTCACTAATGGTGAATAACTTCAAAAGTTCGTGAAGTGAGAAAAACAACAAGATGGACAAAGCAAAAGCAAAGAAAAATTAACATTCACTCCCATATGCTTTTAATGTGGGAAGAATTGGCATATAAGACCAAAATGCCCCCAAAATAAAAAAGAATATTAAAATAAAAAAGGGAAATAAACCTCATAAGGAAGAAAAGAAAGCTTATATCTCCTATAATTACAATGATATTGAATCATCCAACAAAGAAACCAACATATTTCTCATGGCAGACCACAAAGATAATAAGGCAACTTCCCATTTTTCTTATCATGACTTATTTCGGATTTGCAAGAAGTTAAATAAATAAACAAGTAAGTTTAAACAAATTGTCTCTAACTCCAAATAGACCATATCCTTCCTTGTGATTTAAAATCAAAACCTTGTGAAGGAAGTGGAAACTCTTAGAGAATAACAAAGTGTTCCAACTCAAGTTTCTTCCTCTTCCCGTGAAATCTTAGTTGAATCAGACAAGTGTAAAAATTAAATGTTTGAAAAGTGAAAATAAATATTTACAAAACATGCTTGAAAGATTCCCTAAAAGAATAGACAACTTGAATCTTCTTATTGGAAATCAAAGAGTATTTTACAATAAGGTTTGTCGTACCCCAAATTTTGACCACCCATCTGTTAATTTTTCACTTTTTTGTTTATAAAAAAAATAATAAGTAAATTATATTTTTTTAAAAAAACTAATTTTTAATTTTTCTTTTTTTAAATTAAACATTTTTTCTTTATGCACTTATAAAAAGTTAAGAAAAGGAGAAACAAAATATGGCACTAATATCATTTGTAAAAGGGCTTAAAATGGAAGTCAAGTTTTGATCAACATATTATTCTTTTGGCTCCATTTTATTTTGAATGAATATAATAGCACACATGGTAAGAGAGCTTGTCAAAGAGTTACAAGGAGAGTGCATGAGTTCAAATCTCCACTTCCTACAAATTTTAGAAATTTTTTCCTTTTAACTTCCCTTGCATTATTCTAAATTAAAAAATTAGTATTATATTTAATTTACAACTATTATATTTTAAATCTAAAAAAAAAAATCAAAAGTTGTTTTTTCATATTTTTGAATTTTTAATTTAGAATTGTATTTGTTTTCTGATTTTTTTAGTTATACTTATATTATTTATTAATATATTTTTAATCCATAAATGAAAATAATTAAGATAGGATCAGGAAGAACAAAATAAAAATTTAGGATCATTAGTGTTGAGCATCCCCAAGTCATTTTATTTTTGCTAAGTAATTATCATTTAGTATTTTTATTTTTTAGTATCATGAATTATTGGCATTAGTAGCAAATATTCGCCTACATGTAGTCACTGGAACTTATTCAATTTTTACGATTAATTAGCAAAATTACCTTTTTATCACTTTTGGTTATTTTTTTTAGTGTAATTATTACTACCATAACTATTAGCAATTATACTGTCAGGTTGAAATTGTTAACATGGTTCATCTTTGTGCTATTATTAATATTTGTGTCATTTTCTAGTCTTTCTTTTTATAATTTTGTCAAGCTTGTTTTTGGTCATCACCATTTTCTTACCATTTGTAGATTTAGTAAATAATTATTAGACATGATTTTCCTTATTATTATTAAACCCAAATTAAGCCATGAAGAAAATATGAGGAAAGTTTGCTGAACAAATCGGAAGAAAGAGGAAAGGAGATCGCAGTATCTCTCTCGGCAAAAATCATCATCAATATCATATCCTTTCAGTTCCAAATTGAGAAAGGAAATCAAGATTTCCCAAATCATCATTAATATAAAAAAAAACATTTTAAATTAATATAAATCAGTACATCAGATCTTCCCATTCCAAAACAAGAACAAACCGAAATCGGTAATACAAGACTGTTCCAATCAGATCAGATCTCTAAAAGTTGAACAAAATCGCTCACCATAAACTAAATCAAATTTCGTGATTAAACGCATTAAACCTTGAATCTGATGTTCAACTACAAAAAGGCCGTAAATAGGAATCAAGGAAAAAAAAAGGAAAAAGGCAAAAAAAACCATAGAACAAATTCCGAACCTTTTACGAAAAAGCTCTAAAAAAAAACCCGACAAAAGTTTCTCACTGAAATTCTTGTTGGTTGAGCAAAAGCCGCCATATTTACAACCTTACAGACTATAACAACAAGGAAAGACGAAGAACTTGTCGACGAAACCGAAACAGAAGTAGAACGGTAGATCGAAATGGAAATCGCCGGAAGAGCTCCGACAGCGACCTCACTCCGTCTGCTGCCGTCGAGTCAGCTCCAACCGCTCTTACCGATCGTAGTGGAGAGGAGGGGGGAGGTCTTCGTCACTTTTGGAAAAGAGAGACGATCGTATAGAGAGAGAAGAAATTGATCTGGTAAAAAAACAGATTATTGTTTCTTTTCTTTGAATATTTATTGTTTGGTATTTTTACTATTACTCAAAAAAAAATAATGTAAAATATGAGTTGTTTTGTAAACAGCATCACATGTCCGCCTCTTTTTTAGGAAAAAGTGTTTTTTTAGAAAAAAGTATCATATGACTTGTTCAAACTATGTAAAAAAAGGAGAGTAATTAGTTTCATTTTGTTAAATAGGAATAGGCGGAGGGGACGATTACCACCCTCTTGGTTTGTTATTTTATTTAATTAATTTTAGGTTATTAACAATTAAATTATTGTTCTTAACTTAAATAGTTAATATAGGGTTTTAGTTTTTTACAATTAAATTAATGCCTTAATTTAAATTGTAAAAATGGGTTTTAGTTTTTTAGTTTTAACAATTAAATTAATTCCTTAATTTAAGTTGTTAAGATAGTTTTTTTATTTAAATTGTAAAATAGGTTTTTAGTTTTTAACAATTAAATTAATTCCTTAATTTAAGTTGTTAAAATAGGTTTTTAACTTAAATTGTAAAATAGGTTTTTAGATTTTAACAATTAAATTAATTCCTTAATTTAAGTTGTTAAAATAGGTTTTTAACTTAAATTGTAAAATAGGTTTTTAGTTTTTAACAATTAAATTAATTCCTTAATTTAAGTTGTTAAAATAGGTTTTTAACTTAAATTGTAAAAATAGGTTTTCTAGCCTTTAACAATTAAATTAATTCCTTAATTTAATTTGTTAAAATAGGGTTTTGGGTTTTTTTATTCAATTTGATTTATTAATTAATTTTCGCTTAGAATTTTCGTTTGTCAAATAATTTAAGTTAATTGTTGAATTAATCATTTTATTAAGGTTTAGGGAATGGGCTTTTAAGGACTTTGTGTGATAAAACGAATAATTAATTCCTTTTATATTTTCTTAATAAAGAATTTATTTTTAGGTTTTTTTATTTCAAGGAAACTATTTTTGAAAAGGATGAATGTTGTGTTTTTGGGAGAAAAGAATAAATTTAATTTCATTTTTTGAAGGATAAAAAAATACTTTTAATTTGTTTAGGGATTATTTTGGAAATTTGGAAATTATTGGGTTATAAACCTTTGTTTTTTAGCCTAACTGTTTTTTTTTTTTGGACTTTTATTTCCTTTTTCTGTAAAAAAAAATTAGAACCTTATTTTCTAAAAAGATATCTAAAGGTTTCAGGGATTTTAATAAGGGATAAAACTCTTGGTCCGAGAGCCTAAATAAGGGATAGGGGATAAGGATTTAGGGATAGCACTCTTGATATCCGAGAGTATAAATAAAAGGATCAGAGGATAAAACTCTTCCTCCGAGAGTATAAACAATGGACAAAGGGATTTAGGGATAGGATTTGGGATTTAGGAATAGGATTAGGGGGTAGGAATAGGGGAGGTGAACTACGGTTACTCTGATCCTTCATTTTGAGGGTACGTAGGCATAGGGTTGCAAACCAACCCTAGCGAGTATAATTAGGAAAAAACTTAGGTTTTCTTTTCATTTAGACAAACAAACATGCCCTAAACTCAAAGGTGGATCCCATTGAGTACAATGGAAGTAAGGGGTGCCTAACACCTTCCCTTTACTTAAATGACTCCCGAATCGTAGGAATCTCTACCTTAGGATAAGGATATTTAGGTTTATCATTATTTTCCTTTAAAAAATATGGTGGCGACTCGAAAATTTTTGCCGGCCACGACAGCTGGCGACTCTGCTGGGGATTCCTTCCTAGCGAGAGTCAATCCTAGCCTTAGGATTTAAGGTTTTGTTTGTCTTGGTTGTTTTTTGGTTTTTTATTTTATTGTTATTTATTTATTTCATATATTTATTTATTTAACATTTTGTTTTATTTTGTTATCATGCAAGGGATTGGGGCAATAAAAAAAAGGAGTGAAGCAAAAACCCAAAGTTTGGAGGATAACCCTAGAACCAAAGTGGAACGAAAATGTTTTTGCGGGGGACGCAACGTCCCCTAAAATGCATTGATGCCACACTCAGAGTAGATCCTTCCAAAGTCGTCCTCACGAAAGGGCTAGCCCCTCTCGTAGTGGAATGATTTGGATGTGGTCCGAGACTCTGAGAACCTTAACCTACCCCACACCAATCATGGACCTTATGTATTCAACCCTCAAGGGTTGTTACTAGGGTCCTATCCCAAATGAGGCTTATCCCGAAGAATTACCGTAGGAAGGCTTGCTCCTTCTCATGGTAAAACGAGGGTATAGTCTAAACATTTTGGGGTCGTTATGCTGGCCAAATTTAGGTAACCTACCTGTGAGGGGATTGGGTAGTCTTAACTTAGATCCAGCTTGTTCTAGGGATGCCCACCTTACTAAGGGCATGCTTACACATTACCTTTACCCTAATCAAGATATCATTTGCATTCATCATCCTCATATTTTCTTTTTTTGCATTCACGGGAATCTTAAAACTATTCAATAAAAAGGGATTAAATCAAGGGACAATGGAATTTGGGAAAAAGAAAACTCTCCCAATTAAAGTAAGGACATCATACATAAAGGGCCTAAAGACTTATGCTTCTGAGTTACCTAAGGAAAGAAGGAAGCCTATAATTCGTAGGTATGGAGATATACTGGATCTTGTTCTCATTCCTATGCAAGAGGAGGGCCTAACTGCCTTGGCCCAATTTTATGATCCTGAGTTAAGGTGCTTCCAATTCAAGGACTTCCAAATAGCTCCCACCCTGGATGAGGTTCGAAGGATACTTGACCTCCCTAAAAGCAATAAAGGTCCATTCAAAGCATTGGGTGTAACACCCCAAAATTTGCCTTGTTGTTTTTAGCTAACTGGCTTATGTTTCTTTTCATTTCTTACATTTTTGCATTGTGCATAGCATTTGGTTCTTAGCACGGGATCAAGGTACTTGGTCCATATTCTCAAGTCTCAAGCTTCAAGGTGGTTCAGAGGGTTCGTCATATCTTCATAAGATCAAGATTGGTAAAGGATTTCAAGTGATCCATTCCCTCCTGATCAGGGGGGCCAATTAGGGTTTTTAAGATCAAGAGGACTTCTTGGAAGGCTTGATGTGTTCAAGCATGTTCTTGTGGTGTTCTTCATGCTCACCAGTGCTCATGGATGAGGGTTTGGTTATTGATTCATTGAGGAGGATGTTCAGTGGATCAGTTGCTTGTGAACTAAGCAAAAAGTCAACTGTGAAGCAAAAAGTCAACTGTAAAGGAGAAAGTCAACTGTGGAATTTTGAGGTTCTTTTCATGGTTTTCAAGGTCTCACGTTCTCATATGGCCTCCAATTGTCAAGATTTGTTCCATTTATCAAGAATCAAGAGGTTGTACAAAGGTTACTAAATTTGGAAAATGACCCATAATTGAAACTTTCCATTTTTGGCAATTTTTCTTCTACATTCAACTTGACTTTTCATCATCAAGGAAGCTCCAAATGAATTTTCCTCCAACATGGAAGTTGAAGATCTTTCTCTCCCATTTCCAAAAAGTACTAGACCATTTCCATACCATTTGTGGAACTCTAGTTATGGCCAAAACAATGCAAGGTGCTTTTCATGGATTCCTTATATGTCAAATTTTCCACTTTTTGCATTTTTGCACCAATGGACTTGTAATGTTCCCAATTGCTTCATAATATCAAAACACAAGTCAAGAAGATCATTTGTGGCCTTTGAATCAATTCATGCCATGCCATTTTTCTCATTATTCTCACAAAGTGCAAAAATGCCAAATTAATTCAAAGCTTGCAAACCAAGAAAGTGCAAGGCCCAAAATCAATCCAGAAGTGGTATGGGAGTAAATTGGAGGTGAATTATGCTGAGAACAAGGGCTTCCCACGTGCAAATTAGTGGTGGTGGTGTAAAATGCATTTTTGCAATTTCACTCAAATCTCATTAACAAGAGCTCTAATCACTTCCTAATCTCAATCAGTGAACTAATGAGGAGTATATATGCTTACTCATGCTCTCACAGCTAGGGTAGAAGCTCTCATTTGCACACTTGTGTTTTTTTTGCTCTCACACTTCCTCTCATTGAATCTCATTCTTCTTGGAGCTTCTCTGAGTTTTCTCTTCACATTCTTGATCAGTGAAGAGAATAGAGCACGAATCCACCGTTGTTTTTGAGCTCATACTGAAGATTTCATCAAGTGCCATTCAAGAGGGATCATCTTCAAACTTCAAGATCTAGCCAGATTCAAGCCTCTATTTGCATTTATTTTGCAAATAGATATCAAAAGGAGTTGATCTGCAGCATTTGGAAGGATTTCTTGGTGTATTTCGTGTTCTTCAAGGTTCAGGTTGGTGAATTTTTCATACTCACAGAACTTGAATATTTGGTATGCAAAATGATCTATGATGTGCACTGATTATGCTGAGCTATTTTATTTGAAGTTTGGACGTGTGGTTTGTGCATAATGTGGATTTAAAGTTTTAGATCTAAACTTGTTTCTCTTCGATTTGCATTATTGGTTGGTTATTTGTGAAAAATAATTGCATATTTGAGATCCTCTCGTTTTTCTGATCAAAATGGAGTACCTACTTGCATTTTTTGGAAAATTTCACACAGCAGCTCACCGGAGAGGGTGACCAGAGCCCTAGCTCCGGCGGCTGCCGGAGAACCAGTCCGGCGGAGGAAAACAAGTGGAGAAGACGCAATCTGACCGTCCGTTTCCAGATCCTACGCACCTCCATGCGCCACGTGTCCTTTTAGTTTCTGTTTTAATTTAATAATTGTGTGCTTGCTCTTCCATGAATGCTACCGTGTGACTCACATCATGGTTGCTGTTTCTAATTACCAATTGACTTCATGATCTAATCTAAAGCGTTTATTTAATCGTATGGCTGTTAGTGCGACAACGAATTAATGAAGGGGCGTGCAAGGCACATGGGGGAGTATGGTGCTACCGTTTGATTATGTGTGCGTATGACCATGTGAAGTATGGTGTGCCATTTGATCTGAATCGTTGGTTTTAATTAATCTTAATCGTGTGGTGGTGGTTGATTTTGTTCTCACGCATTGGATCGTTTGTGTGGCTGGGTTTTATGCTGACTTTTGACCTCTTACCATGCTCCTTTGACTCCGCTGATGGGCTCTTTCCCATTGGGCCTTTTCTATTTGCACCCTCCCCATAAGCCCTTGCTTGGTTTTTCAACGTGATGTTATTGCTGTTTGCACCCCCATTGTTATTTCATTTTCTTTTCTTACTATTATTATTTGTTGTGCATTCTTAATTTCTAAAATTACTTTTATGCATTCAAAAATCATACAAAAAATCATAAGACTTATTTTTAGTTTATCAAATTTTTCTATATTTTTATTTTCTCATTTTATTTTTATTTTGGCATCTGTTTTAATTAATTTCTTTATTTTCTTTTCTTAATTGTTTCACTTGCACACTCCAACTTGTGAAATTTCTTTCTCATCATCTATAGCACATTTTTAATCCATTCTTTTTGCATATATTAGGTGACATATTAAACTGCATAAAAACATTTTTTTTAATTTTAAAAATTTTCCATATTGCATTTTTGGTCCCTTTCTTTTGCATGTTGAATCATTGTTCTTATGTGATATTTACCCAATTGTTTGAGATACTTAGTTTGTGATTTTTGGTTTGATCTTTTTGTACATGTTACTTGACTGAGTTAGCTTCTGTTTGGATATTTTTTGGGATTTTATTAATCCACTTTACTATTTTTGGTTGAGTGTTGTTTGTGATGCAAGTTTGGTTGAGGTATACTTTGGTACTTGATCTAGTTTGGATGCATTTGCTCACTTGTGATTGATTGATGCTTGAAATGTTTTTATGGTATGATCATGTTCTATTTGAGCTTACTTTTGGCTTTGGAATCATCCTCATTTGATCATTTTCCAATTTGTTCTTGATTTTCCAAGTTGATGTTTTTTTACTTGAGTTTTGTGGATGTTTTGATTAACTTTGATGCATGTTTTGAATGTGTTGCTTAAGGATTCATCTTGTATGACTTGAGTTTGTCTTTGGTATGTTGTTAATGAATATTCTACTTCCCCTTGAGTTCATTGCTTGGTTTCCATCTCACTTGATCATCATGGTTTGGTTTGTATGATGCATATCATTATCAATTGTTTGTTGCTTCTTTGGCTCATAATGCATCATGATATGAAATAATTTTGTATGCTTGAGTTGATTGATCATGAGATGTCTTAAGTTCTGACTTGGATTCACTTTCATCTTACCTTGCTTATGTTACTTTGGTGTGGTGCTCATTGGTGTTTATCTGCACTTTTTATGCAAGTTTACTTGCATCATTTCTTGTGTACTTTCACTTGTATACTTGAGATGTATTTGTATGATCCTTGAAGCATGTTTTATGTTATGATTTGGATGTGATGATTATGATGTACTTGTTGCCCCATCTTGCTTCTCATCTTATCCTTCTCTTTCTTTTTCTTCTCCTTCACTCTTTTCATCCCTCGAGTCTCAAGACTTGTTTAAGTCTTGGACTCTCTCCTTTTAGAGCTACCTAGTCCAACTTAATTTTCGATTAAGCTTGGAGTAGGATTAGCATTAGGTTCGGTAGTCGTCTCTCCTAAACCTCACTAACCATAGGACATCCATGCATGATAACATTAGGACTCTTAGTTCCCCTTTAGAGTTTCCTTTGTGTTGTCTCTCTTCTCATCTCAAAACTCTTTCAAGACACGTAATAAAAGTTAACGTATATCGCGTTTGAGCCTTCTATGTGGGAAGTGGGGATTGAGGGGCTTCCTCTCATTCTTCTAGGATACCTAGTGTACGTCCTGTTGGGGACGATGCACGAAGTATTCGTTCCTATATTCAAGACTTGGGTTCAATGCAAGTTACGAAACAAATTAAAAGACACTTCTGTCTAAAAAACACCAAACCAATTCAAATCATTTTATCCTTCGGGATTGTTGGGTTTCAAACTTCTTTTTCAGAAAGGAGCTCGTCGCTCACGTAAAAAACACTTACCCACCCGTGGTCGTACCCACGAACTACGTCAGCTCTGATTCCTCTCTCTCGTCCGATTGAGGATACGTAGGCACAAGACAGCGATTGTCTTGGCGAGCAACCTTCCCCCACAGTTCCCGTCCGAACTACGTTGACTCTGACTTTCCCATTGCACTGAGGGAGTACGTAGGCCTAGGACAACGATACCGTCCTATCGAGTCACTTCCTTTTCTTTTCTTCTTCGTTTCTCCGTTCTTTTTCGTTCTCGTTTTCTTCTCCGGTCTAGTAGCAGTGGAGTTCCAGATGACGACACCCTTTGATGCAGACAGCAAGCGTGGATCCCATCGAGTACGATGGACGCGTGGGGTGCTAGCACCTTCCCTTCGCGTAACCGACTCCCGTACCCGTTCTCTTGGTCGCGAGACCATGTTCTTTCCTTTCTTTCAGGTTTATGCAGTGTTTCCTTTCCCTCTCTTGGGATAAATACACTTTGCTGGCGACTCTGTGTTCTTTTGCACCACTCTCGCGCTTGTACCGTTGGATGCGAATCTTTTCGGGAGCGACAGCTGGCGACTCTGCTGGGGATCGAACCCAGAATCTCTGGTTGACCTACTGCTGGTCCTTCCCCTTTAGCGAGTCAATCCTAGCGCTTGTCTGTTTGTTTTTGTTGGATGTTTCTATGGTGCTTTGTTGTGTTGTATATTACTGTATTGTTGTTTACCGTATTTTCGCTTTACTGCTTTACTGTTTTTACAGCTTTTATCGCATTGCATTTTATATTGTCATACTGGATATACTGCGCTGTGCTGGCTGTTGTTCTGTTTGGCGGGTTGGGATGTTCTGAGAGATGAGCTCAATACACAGGCTCGAGTATACACTTAGGCTTTAGCGTGGGCAGGCGTGACGCTCCCATGGTGTTGGCCACGTGCGGGTGATCACGATCCCTACAATCAGACGAGGTTCTATCCGGAGCTTTCTGCTACTGTATGCTGATACAGGCCAGTAGTTATTCTCTGGAGGAATCGTCGACTCTGATGACCATTCCCGAGGACTCAGTTGCGGCACTCCTCCCGGGATGTGACAGTGGCAGCCCACTTTCTGTGGCAAACCCATTGCACACTCTCGATCCGAGGACCTAATGCTGGGGACTTGCCATAGGATCCTTCTTTTTGAAAGAGAATCAGCAGACGACCTCTTTGATTGGCGGTAGCATTGTATCCTTCGGGCTGAATGTGCTATTGCTTCTCAAACCTCTGAAGCTGAGGATCTTTCATTTTTGGAGAATCAGTTGAGGCCTCCTCGATTGATGATGATGCCAAACCAAAAATGGTGAACGTATCATCACTTCTCGACCTGAGAGCCCGGGATACTGAACATCCTAGCACCCACATGTGAGAGGGACGGTTTGTTTACAGGTTTGCAGGTAACCGTGACCATCAACCGACCTGGTTTTCTGTTGTTATCACTATGGTTGTTGTTGATTCTGAGTTTTGGTACAGAGCCTTGATTTGTTCAGTCAGCACAGTGCAGCCAGTTTATGTGGATACCTTGATCCCGTGCTCTGCATTGCATTCCATTTATCTGACATTCATGTTTGTGCATTTTCAGGTAGTATCTAGTCTTTGATTCCAATCAGAGGGCGTTCTTAGGGATGGACACTAAGAGGGGTAAGAAGAATATCATCATCTACAAGTTTCCGAATATCACTCTTGGTCCTTTGAGCAGTTTACAGAGTATAGCTGGTCCGGAAGTTTTGGGAGCCTTTGAAGAGAAGTATGGTTGGATACTGTCCCTGGTTCGGAGTCTCAGTAAATATGAATATAATGGGCTACACACCTTGATGCAGTTTTATGATCCTTCCCTGAGGTGCTTCGTGATGCCAGATTATGTGTTGGTTCCTACCCTGGAGGAATACTCCAACATCTTGCGGATTCCTATCAAAGAAGGTGTTCCTTTCTATGGTTCCCAAGGAGAGTGTGATTTCCAGGCAGTGTCTGAGGCTCTTTATTTGAGCAGATCTACAGTGGAGAATGATTTTTCTAAGAAAGGAAAATCCCGAGGGTATCATTTGGAGTACTTGGTAAAGAGGGCTCGAGAGGAAGCTAAGGAGAATAGGTGGAGAGCTTTTAATGCTATATTAGCTCTGTGTATATATGGCATTGTGTTATTCCCTAATGAGTCTGACTTCGTCGATACGGATGCTATTCAGATATTTACAGCTCAGAATCCGGTACCGACTTTGTTAGGTGATCTCCATTACGCTCTATATAACAGGAATGAGAAAAAGCGAGGTGGTGTGGTTTGTTGTTGCGCACCTCTCTTCTACAAGTGGTTTGCCAAACGTTTACCCCAATCCGGTGCTTTTGTGGATTCGAAGACTTCTCTAGAGTGGAGTAAGCGTCTGATGGGATTAGCTGCTAAAGACATTCTCTGGGTGGATAAGGGTTTGTTGGGGACTGATATTCTACATAGCTGTGGCAGGTATCCTAATGTACCGTTGATCGGAAGAAAGGGAGGTATTAACTACAACCCATCTTTGGCTCTCAGGCAGTTTGCGTACGCCCTAAGAGATCCTCCAGCTGAGAAAAATTTGGAAGAATCCTTGTATTTTCATATGATTGATGGTGTAGCTATTGCACAAGAAGCTTCTCAAGCCTGGCTCAACAGACAGAAGATAGGTAAAACTGTTTTGGGGAAACCCAATAACCAAGCTTTCGCTCCGTATGTTGAATGGGTGAAAAAGAGGGTAGAAGAGTTCTATTTACCTTTTGATCTGGCGTCTCCCTTGTATCCAGAAAGTGTAGAGGAAAGACTTACTGTGCCTATTGAAGAGTTCAACAAGCAACAGAAGTTGGTGCAAGAATTGAGAGCAGAGAATTCCGGTATGAGTAGTCAGCTGCAAGGAGCTTTGCATGACAATTTGGAGCTGAAGTGGCAGGTCAAAGAGTCGACTGAGCGTCTGAAGAAGACAGAAAATGATCTGAATAGCAGAATTCAGCATTTCAAGAAGATCAGCATGCCAGCAGAGACTTCAAGCCAGACCACCAGGACAACTAAGAAGCTTTTGGCTAAGACTGAAACCAAGCTTGATGTTTATCAAGAGATGTGGAGTGAGGTTCAAGTCGAAAACGAGGTACTAAACAAAGAGCTGCAAAAGGCGAAAGAAAAGGGGAAGCATTTCTTCAACAAGTGGAAAGAATCCCAAAAGGAGATTGAAGAGCTCAAATTACAAGTTGGAATCAAGAAGGTAAGACATGAAAGTAGCAACGCTGAAGAACAGATTGCAACGCTGAACCAAGAGATTGCAAAGAGAAACAGGTTAATCAAAGGGCTAATCTCGCGACCGGCACATCCTGACACTTTGAATCTTCTGGAAGAAGTTGAGGCTAGCCTGTTTGGGGTAGAATTGTAGTTTATTGTGTATCTGTCTTTATGTGGTTACCATCAGGATTGTTGATGGAATCACTGTTGGTTACGATTGACTTTGTTTGTATGAATTCTTCCATCTTGATAATAGAATGTTTGATTCAGATATTTTTGCCTTGGTAGTTTTCTATTTTTGTGATTGGTTTCCAGTGGTTGGATCCGGTGGTATTTCTGGGTCGGATTTATTTTCCGATATTGCGTCTAATCCCTGGCCCGGTTGTTTGGAATGGAATCAAAGCGGATATACCTTGGAAATGTTCAAATATGTTTGTTGCATTTGCATTTGGCATAATCATATTCATTCTTTGCATTGCAGGTTTTCTTGGGTTTCTCTGGTTTTCTTATGTTCTCTCTTTCTTTCAGTCAGGATTGATCAACCAACTCATCGTTATTCTACTCGGCTCAATCAAAACAGAGTGATGGACAAAGTTCAAGCAGATATGGCCGCTATGCAAGCTCGCATCGACCAGTTCATGGAAATGATGCAGGGTGTGGTGCAAAGTCAGAACGAGTTCAGAACTCTGGTTCAGCCGTTAGTGGCACAGGTCGACGAAAATGGTATCCTACACGGTGGTCTTATTAACCGTAATATCCCTCCGGGCGGAGTTGGTGCTGGTGGACAGGGCAGAATTCCTACAGTGGTTGGAGAGGGAAGTACTGTTCGGGCTATCCATGGCCATCATTTTGATGATCAACAGGGCGATGTGTTCTCGGTCAGGAGTTTAGATGCTGCCCTTCCTGTGGTCAGTGATGAAAGAATCCGTTTAATCGAAGCTCAGTTGAAAGGAGTGGTGAAGCAGGATGATTTAGGGATTGATTTGGATGACCTAGGGTTGGTCCCTGGTATTGTTATTCCACACAAGATTCAGATTCCTACGCTAGAAAAATACAATGGTTCTACCTGCCCAAGGACGCATGTGAAGGCCTATACCAGGAAGATGGCTGCTCACGCTAAGGATGAAAAGTTAATGATGCACTTCTTCCAAGACAGCCTGTCTGGCGCGTCTTTGGAATGGTACATGGGGCTAGAAAGCAGAGATGTTCGTACCTGGAGAGAGCTAGCTGCAGCTTTCATCAAGCATTATCAATACAACACGGACATGGCTCCCAACAGAACTCAGTTGTTGAGCATGTCCCAGAAGAATGATGAGAGTTTCAAAGAATACGTGCAAAGGTGGCGTGAATTGGCGGCTAGGGTGCAGCCACCAATGCTAGAGAAAGAGATGCTAGATATGTTCATGGACACACTGCCGAAGCACTACTATGAGAAGCTTTTGCCTTGTTCTCTAGGCAAGTTTGCAGATGTGATTGCTATTGGGCAGAAGATAGAGGTCGGAATTAAGGCTGGGAAGGTTTCTAGCGGTGATGGATCGTCTTCCGGACAGGGAAAAAAGCCGTTTGATAATTATAAGAAGAAAGGAGAGACCAACGCTGTATCATCCCACAGGGGAAAAGGGAAACAGCGTCAGTTTAACAATCAACAGGTAGCATCAGTAACCATTCCAGCAACATTACCTTCACCACAACAGCAAAGGGGTAATGCTAATCAGAATAGGCAGTAGGGTCAGTATCAGAACAGACAGAGGAATGCAGAGAGGCATTTTGATCAACCCCCAATGTCATATGCACAGTTGTTGCAACACTTGCTGCAGTTGCGTCTAGTTGAGCTTCGTACCCTGGCGCCACCAACAGGGGAACTCCCACGAGGCTACGATGCTAACGCACACTGCGATTTTCATTCTGGTGCCCCTGGGCACACGATGGAGAAGTGCAGGGCGTTTCAGCACAAGGTGCAGGACCTTGTGGACTCTAAAGCCATCAATTTCTCGAATGACGGACCCAATGTTATTCAGAACCCGATGCCTAATCACAACGGGCCAAGGGTGAATGCTATAATTGAGGACTGTGAAACTTTGAATTTGATCATGGATGTGGAGGAACTGAAGACTCCATTGGTGGTGGTTAAACATAGGTTATTGAAAGGTGATGTCTATCCGGGCTGTGGTGAGAACTGCTCAGATTGTTTGATAAAGGCTAATGGTTGTGATTCGTTGAAGAGGGGTATTCAGAATCTGATTGATGAGGGTTGTTTACAGTTTGACAGAGGTAATCAGCTAGAAGAGGTTGTTAGTGAGAAGGTTGCCACTATCACTATTCCGTTCAAAACAATTACTATTTCTGGTCCAGCAAGGCCACCTCCAGTCATTATCACAAGGGCTGGACCCATTCCGTACGAGAGTTCTAAGGCTATTCCGTGGAATTATGGTGCAGAGGTGTTTTTCAATGGGCAAAAGCAAGAGCTAATGAATACTTCACCAGTGGGTTCTAGTTCAGGGGTTAAAGTTGAGACTGATGCTATAACCAGAAGTGGTAGAGTGATCCCTCCTGTTAATGATCAACCCAGTACCTCTAGGCAGGATAGAGGAAAACAGGCGATGGATGGTTCTGTGCAGACCCCAGTGATTGTGGAATCTACAGTGAAGCCGGTTGATGATGCTTTTTCAGAAAATGTAGAGGAATTTATGAGGCTTATCCGAAAAAGTGATTATAAGATTGTGGACCAATTACATCAGACCCCGTCCAAGATCTCTATTCTGTCTCTGCTCTTGTGTTCTGAGGCTCACAGGAATGCTCTTTTGAAGGTTTTGAATGCAGCATACGTTCCTCAAGAGATTTCTGTTAATCAACTGGAAGGGGTTGTAGCGCACGTGAATGCGGGTAACAGCCTGGGTTTTACAGATCTTGACTTGACTTCTGCTGGCAGGAATCATAACAATGCCCTGCATATTTCGATCGAATGCCGTGGCTCGTTGATGTCACATGTCTTGGTTGATACTGGTTCGTCGTTGAATGTATTGCCCAAGAAAGTGTTAATGAAGTTGGATACTCGAGGACTTATTTGTACACCAAGCGACTTGGTGGTGCGAGCTTTTGATGGCTCGAAGAGATCTGTTTTTGGCGAGATTGTGCTTCCCATCAAGGTTGGACCGGAAATCTTTAATGCAACGTTTTACATTATGGATATTCAGCCAGCGTACAGCTGTTTATTGGGTCGTCCTTGGATCCATGGGGCAGGTGCTGTAACTTCCACTTTGCATCAAAAGCTGAAGTATATGGTTGATGGTCACATAGTGACAGTGTGCGGAGAAGAAGACATAATGATCAGTCAGCTGTCAACCTTCAAATACGTGGAAGTGGATGGGGAAATCCACGAGACGTTGTGCCAAGGATTTGAGAAGGTGAAAGTTTCTGAAGAAGTTGTTCAGTCTGAAGCTGTAGTGCAGCCCGTAGTGGCAAATCAACCTGAGGGTTCTATGTCTTCGTTGAGAGACGCCAAAGCTGTGGTTGAAGCTGGTGGTTCACAGAGGTGGGGCCGGGTGGTTGAAGTCCAGAAAAAGAAGGATACTTATGGATTGGGATATAAGCCATCCAGGAGAGATGAGGATCCCCCAAGATTCTATGGCCCTGTCCGGTTCACTAGCGCTGGAGTTTTCTTCAACAGAGTTAATGCTATTGATGAAGAAGGAGACAGTGATTGCGACATGGATAGCTGGATCCGTCCTTGTGTCCCAGGGGAAAGTCTGCACAACTGGTCTTCCGAGAAAGTCATTCAAGTGACAGGCTTCGAGTAATTGCTTTGTTTTCCTATTTTGTTAATCCTACGTTCTGCCCAAGACGTAGTGATTCTGTTTGTAGGGCTTTTAACTGTCGCATGTTTTGCTTTATCATCAATAAAGGACTTTTCACACTCAAATATTTTGATCTCTGTCTTTCTGTTTTTATTTTTATGCATTAAAAAACCCACATCAAAATGGCAATGTGTTTCTTTTGTTGCATCATAATAAAACATACCTCATAAATCATTGCAGGTCTTTTTGTTCAGATGACACCGATCATGACTCAGCTATAGCTCGGTATGACTTTGACAATCCAATCTATCAGGCTGAAGAAGAGGCTGATGAAGATTGTGAATTGCCCGAAGAGTTGGCCAGACTGTTGAAGCAAGAGGAGAGAGTCATCCAACCTCATCAGGAGGAAATTGAGATTATAAATCTGGGAACCGAGGACGCTAGAAAGGAAGTAAGAGTAGGGGCTGCATTGGAAGATAGTGTCAAGGGAAGATTGATTGAAATGCTCCGAGAGTATGTTGACATCTTGGCCTGGTCTTACCAAGACATGCCTGGGCTCGATACTGATATCGTCGTACACCGGCTACCACTTAAAGAAGGTTGTGCTCCGGTCAAGCAAAAGTTGAGAAGAACTAAACCGGAGATGTCTGTCAAGATCAAGGAAGAGGTTCAGAAACAGCTAGATGCCGGATTTCTTGTCGTAACAAATTATCCTCCATGGGTTTCTAACATTGTGCATGTACCTAAGAAGGATGGGAAGGTCAGGATGTGTGTTGATTACAGGGATTTGAATAGAGCCAGCCCAAAGGATGATTTCCCGCTCCCTCACATTGACGTGTTAGTTGACAATACTGCTCAGTATTCTGTGTTTTCCTTCATGGATGGCTTCTCTGGGTATAACCAAATCAAAATGGCCCCAGAGGACATGGAGAAGACTACATTCATAACACCATGGGGAACTTTCTGCTACAAAGTGATGCCCTTTGGATTGAAAAATGCAGGGGCAACTTACCAGCGGGCGATGGTGACTCTCTTTCATGATATGATTCACAAAGAGATTGAGGTCTATGTTGATGACATGATTGCGAAGTCACAGACGGAAGAAGAACATCTGGTGAATCTTCAGAAGTTATTTGAAAGGTTAAGGAAATTCAGACTGAGGTTGAATCCAAACAAATGCACCTTCGGGGTGAGATCGGGAAAATTGCTGGGGTTTATTGTTAGTGAAAAAGGTATTGAGGTTGATCCTGCAAAGGTAAAAGCCATACAAGAAATGCCTGTGCCGAAAACAGAAAAAGAGGTTCGTGGTTTCTTGGGGAGATTGAATTACATTGCTAGGTTCATCTCGCATCTCACAGCCACGTGTGAACCAATCTTCAAGTTGCTAAGAAAAGATCAAGCGGTCAGGTGGAATGAAAATTGTCAAAAGGCGTTTGAAAAGATTAAAGAATACTTGCAGGAACCCCCGGTCCTTATGCCGCCAGTGCCAGGAAGACCTTTGATTATGTATCTCACGGTTCTTGAGAATTCAATGGGTTGTGTGCTCGGTCAACAAGACGAGTCAGGTAAAAAAGAGCACGCCATCTATTACCTGAGTAAGAAGTTTACTGATTGCGAGTCAAGATACTCGATGCTGGAGAAAACATGTTGTGCACTCGCTTGGGCCGCTAAGCGTTTGAGGCAGTATATGTTAAACCATACAACCCTTTTGATTTCGAAGATGGATCCAATCAAGTATGTGTTTGAGAAGCAAGCACTTTCTGGTAGGATAGCCCGTTGGCAGATGGTTCTGACAGAATATGATATTCAGTATGTTTCCCAAAAGGCCATTAAGGGAAGTGTTTTGTCAGAATATCTCGCTGAACAGCCAATTGAGGATTATCAACTGATGAAGTTCGAATTTCCAGATGAATATATCATGTATCTGAAGATGAAGGATTGTGAAGAGCCTTTGCCTGATGAAGGACCTGAGATTGGATCTCAATGGAAGATGGTTTTTGATGGGGCTGTTAATTCGTATGGCAACGGAATCGGGGCAATCATTACGACTCCACAGGGTTCTCATATACCCTTTACTGCCCGATTAGCGTTCATATGCACCAACAATGAAGCGGAGTATGAAGCATGCATCATGGGGTTAGAAGAAGCAATTGATTTGAGAATCAAGAACCTCGATGTTTATGGTGATTCTGCGTTGGTGGTGAATCAGATTACAGGAGAATGGGAGACTCGTCAAGTAAATCTCGTTCCATATAACAATTATGCCAGAAGATTGTTACCTTTCTTTGACAGAGTAGACTTCCATCACATTCCCCGGATAGAGAATCAGATGGCTGATGCGTTGGCAACTTTGTCATCAATGTATAAAGTGAATCTTTGGAATGAAGCTCCCTCAATCAGAATCATGCGCTTGGATAGACCTGCTTTTGTATTTGCAGTTGAAGGGGTATCAGATGGCAAGCCTTGGTATCATGACATTAAATTCTTCTTGAAGAGTCAGGAATACCCAGCTGGGGCATCTTCCAAAGATAAAAAGACATTGAGGAGGTTATCAGGAAACTTCTTTTTGAACAAGGATGATGTGTTGTACAAGAGAAACTTTGACATGGTCTTGCTACGTTGTGTTGATGAACACGAGGCAGGCTTGTTAATGGAAGAGGTTCACGAAGGTTCCTTCGGTACTCATGCCAATGGGCATACTATGGCCAGAAAATTGTTGAGAGCGGGGTATTATTGGATGACTATGGAGTCTGACTGTTTTAAATACGCCCGGAAATGTCATAAATGCCAGATTTATGCTGACATGGTGCACGTACCGCCTACTCCTCTGAATGTTTTGTCGTCACCTTGGCCTTTTGCTATGTGGGGCATTGACATGATTGGGAAGATCGAGCCAACTGCGTCAAATGGACATCGTTTTATCCTGGTGGCTATTGATTATTTCACGAAGTGGGTGGAAGCGGCATCGTATGCCAATGTCACCAAACAAGTGGTAGCCCGGTTTATTAAGAAGGACATCATCTGCCGGTATGGAGTCCCGGAGAGAATCATTACTGATAATGGTTCAAATCTGAATAACAAGATGATGAAGGAGCTATGCCAGAGCTTTAAAATCGAACATCACAATTCTTCTCCCTATCGTCCGAAGATGAATGGAGCTGTTGAAGCGGCTAATAAGAACATAAAGAAGATTGTGCAGAAGATGGTAGTGACATACAAAGACTGGCATGAGATGTTGCCTTACGCTTTGCATGGGTATCGTACTTCGGTACGCACCTCGACTGGGGCAACTCCTTTCTCACTGGTGTATGGCATGGAAGCAGTCTTGCCATTAGAAGTTGAGATTCCTTCTTTGAGAATTCTGACAGATGTGAAGCTGGATGAAGCTGAATGGGTGCGTTCCCGGCTAAATGAACTGAACCTCATTGAAGAGAAGAGATTGAAAGCCATTGCGCATGGCCGGTTGTATCAGAGTAGGATGAAGAAAGCCTTTGATCAGAAGGTGCGTCCTCGGTGTTTTCAAGCTGGTGAATTAGTTCTGAAAAGGATCACTCCTCCTCAAACAGATCATAGGGGCAAGTGGACTCCGAATTATGAAGGGCCATATGTAGTAAGACAGGTTTTCTCTGGTGGAGCCTTATTACTCTCAACTATGGATGGCGAAGATTTTACGTCCCCTGTGAACGCGGATGTAGTCAAAAAATACTTTGCATAAAAGAGACCCGCTGAACATAAAAAGAAGGTTCAGGCAAAAATGGGGCATCCTGGCGAACCATAAAAAGAAAAGGTTCGGGCAAAAATTAGGGATAAAAAGAAAAAGAATAAACCCGCAAGGTTGAAAACCTGAAAAGGAAACCTTGGCAAAAATGGGTATCCCGGTGGATTGAAAACCCGAAAAGGGCGATCCAGGCAAAAGTTAGGGATTTTAAAGCAAAGACTACGATCCGCGTTCGATCTGTGATCAATGTTCGCACTTGGAAAATTCTGAGGAAAGGAATCAGTTCAGTTAGTCATCTTCGAAGGCCAAAGTATCTGCGGATGAACAAGTCATATGGGTTATAGCTGAGTCGAGTCATGGTGGATGTCTGTTCCCCACATTGCCGACATTTGTATTTTCTTTTGCTTTTTGCGCAATTACCTCTTTTCAGGAATTGTTTCCAGATGTAAATACCTATTTACAGGCCAATTTATTCAATAAAGTTTGCATTTCAGTTAAAGAGCTTTTGTTTTCTGTTTTACCTGTTTTGTTTGTGAAAATGTCCGATATTTTTGATAAAAACATTACATGCTAAAACGTTGAGCTTTATGACACAAGTTGGAAAACAGTGGCAATTGCTTAGGCGACAGTCACTATGTTGATGATCAATGTAATCATCTCTGCGCATAGACCTTTCTGTTGGTTTTGTAGGATGACAGATGTACTCCCCCAGTAGAGTTGCTCCCTTCATTTGTGAAGTCTGATCGTTCTCAGCAACTTGTTTGTTTTCCCCAGTAGAGTAGAGCTCTCCCCTACTTTGAAGTCTGATCGTCCTCAGCAGGTTATTACTCTTCCCCATCAGAGTATCGAGGGTCGTCCTCCTCAACCAGAGTATAAAGAAGTAATTCCCTAAGCGGAGTCGTTAAGGATCGTCCTCCCTAGCAGGATATAAAAGGTTTTTCCCGGCCAGAGTTGTGATTTGGCTCATCTTTCTTCAGCAAGTGATGTCTCCCCACGGAGCAGGGGGCAGTTATTTGTTCCCCAGCTAGTCAGGAAACATGTGTTATCCCTTAGCAGGGTGGATGTTGACAATTACTTTCTCTCCCAAGCGGAGTCGTTGAGGATCGTCTTCCTCAGCAAAGTACAGAGGATTATATACCCAGCCGAAGTCGTGTTTGGAATGCTATTTCCCATCAAGTACTCAGAAGTTGATTTCTTTAAGGTGAGTGTTGTCGTGCCTCCAGCAGGAAGTTTGTGGACGAAGATGTTATTATCCCCACAGGGTCCTGGTGTCTACTTTCCTCGGTTGGTCAGAAAGTATAGTCTCGACGACAATGGTTTGATCTAGTACCCAGCAGGGTGAGGGTAAAGTTACTTCCCTAGCAGCAGATTAAGCTCATTTCCCCAATCAGAGTCTGGTGGTGAGTGGTATCCCCAGCAGGTCTTAAGGTCAATCGTTTTTGGCAGGCGCCGAAGCCAAGTTCTGAAATAGTAGGTCGTCCCCAGCGGTGGAATTTCCATCTTCAGTATTCATATCCCTCCCCAGCTGAGTGGGTATTCTCTCGGAGCTTCGTCCATCTCCAGCAGAGTTGTTGATCTTGATATTCCTCAACAGAGTGGATATCCTCTTGGAGTTTCGTCCATCTCCGACAGAATTGGTGATTGTGATATTCCCTAGCAGGGAGAAGTTTTCCTCAACAAGTTTTCCTTTGTTTCAGTGGCAATTTAGTTTGCCGTCCCTAGCGGAGTTGCTTCTGGTCTTCAGCATTTATTTTGCTGGGACGTCTCTTTTGCATTGCATAAGCATTTGTTTTGCATAGCATCCTCCCAAATGCGTAGCATTTCCACTTCATGTGGGGCATTACGGCAAAATTCAAACATATGCATCCGAAGCGTAAGCCAGGTTTGAGTTTTCCTTCGTCAGGAAAAGCTGGATTTCAGAGGTGTTGGGTTAAACAATATTTGATAGTTCCCCGGCAGAACGTTTTGGCCAGGATTGTTTATCCTTGATTTTGTTTGTACCCCTTCGTCCAGGTGGTCCTTTGGTTTATTCCCTCGAAATTTTTACCGTCAGACACTCGTCTGTGTTTCCTTCGGCACTCGTCCGTGTTCGAACCTTTTAAGCCAATGCCCGTTCGTATTGACTTTTGACACCCGTCCGTGTTCTTTCAGCACCCGTCCGTGTTTGAACCCTGTTTCAATGCCCGTCCGCATTGACATTTGGCACTCGTCTGTGTTTCCGTCAGCACCCGTCCGTGTTTGAACCTTTGATTTCAATACCCGTCCGTATTGACCTTTTGATGACACTCGTCCGTGTTGCCTTCCATTCCCCCAGCGAGTTTAATTCCCGATAAAGTTGCTTTACACCCTTTTCAGTACCCGTCCGTATTGAAACCTTTTACACCCGTCCGTGTACCTTTTCAGTACCCGTCCGTATTGACTTTTTACACCCGTCCGTGTACCTCTTTGATGCCCGTCCGTATTGAACTTCCGACACTCATCCATGTTGCATTTCAATCCCCAGAGAGGTCGCCTTGACTTTTTTTTTTTTTTTTTTTTTTTACACCCGTCCGTGTACCTTTTTTCAATACCCGTCCGTATTGAAATCTCTTACACCCGTCCGTGTACCTTTTTCAATACCCGTCTGTATTGAATCCCTTTGGCACCCGTCCGTGTTCTTTCGGCACCCGCCTGTGTTTGAACTTTTGTTTCAATGCCCGTCTGCATTGACATATGGCAACCATTCGTGTACCCCTTTTTTCAGTACCCGTCCGTATTGAACCTCTTTACAACCGTCCGTGTACCTTTTCAGTACCCGTCCGTATTGAAATCTTTGGCACCCGTCCGTGTACCATTTTCAACACCCGTCTGTGTTTGAACTTTTATTTCAATGCCCGTCCGCATTGACATTTTACACCCGTCCGTGTATCTTCTCAATACCCGTCCGTATTTGATATCCTGGATTCTTTGACACTCGTCCGTGTTTATCCCCGGCGTAGCTAACACTCGTTTGTGTTTATCTCAAGACTTTTCAATACAGTTTTGGTTTCCAACACTCGTATGTGTTGTGACAGTGCAACATTTTTGTTTGTTCCCCAGCGGAGTCGCCCCTCCTTTGAGGATTGCAAATTTCAGGTTTCTTATGGTATTCAATCTCCGTGAATCCTTGGAACGCATAATAGCCGTCACTATCATACCTTCAGGATCAAGTTGATTAAATAGGGGCAGCTGTAACACCCCAAAATTTGCCTTGTTGTTTTTAGCTAACTGGCTTATGTTTCTTTTCATTTCTTACATTTTTGCATTGTGCATAGCATTTGGTTCTTAGCACGGGATCAAGGTACTTGGTCCATATTCTCAAGTCTCAAGCTTCAAGGTGGTTCAGAGGGTTCGTCATATCTTCATAAGATCAAGATTGGCAAAGGATTTCAAGTGATCCATTCCCTCCTGATCAGGGGGCCAATTAGGGTTTTTAAGATCAAGAGGACTTCTTGGAAGGCTTGATGTGTTCAAGCATGTTCTTGTGGTGTTCTTCATGCTCACCAGTGCTCATGGATGAGGGTTTGGTTATTGATTCATTGAGGAGGATGTTCAGTGGATCAGTTGCTTGTGAACTAAGCAAAAAGTCAACTGTGAAGCAAAAAGTCAACTGTAAATGAGAAAGTCAACTGTGGAATTTTGAGGTTCTTTTCATGATTTTCAAGGTCTCACGTTCTCATATGGCCTCCAATTGTCAAGATTTGTTCCATTTATCAAGAATCAAGAGGTTGTACAAAGGTTACTAAATTTGGAAAATGACCCATAATTGAAACTTTCCATTTTTGGCAATTTTTCTTCTACATTCAACTTGACTTTTCATCATCAAGGAAGCTCCAAATGAATTTTCCTCCAACATGGAAGTTGAAGATCTTTCTCTCCCATTTCCAAAAAGTACTAGACCATTTCCATACCATTTGTGGAACTCTAGTTATGGCCAAAACAATGCAAGGTGCTTTTCATGGATTCCTTATATGTCAAATTTTCCACTTTTTGCATTTTTGCACCAATGGACTTGTAATGTTCCCAATTGCTTCATAATATCAAAACACAAGTCAAGAAGATCATTTGTGGCCTTTGAATCAATTCATGCCATGCCATTTTTCTCATTATTCTCACAAAGTGCAAAAATGCCAAATTAATTCAAAGCTTGCAAACCAAGAAAGTGCAAGGCCCAAAATCAATCCAGAAGTGGTATGGGAGTAAATTGGAGGTGAATTATGCTGAGAACAAGGGCTTCCCACGTGCAAATTAGTGGTGGTGGTGTAAAATGCATTTTTGCAATTTCACTCAAATCTCATTAACAAGAGCTCTAATCACTTCCTAATCTCAATCAGTGAACTAATGAGGAGTATATATGCTTACTCATGCTCTCACAGCTAGGGTAGAAGCTCTCATTTGCACACTTGTGGTTTTTTTGCTCTCACACTTCCTCTCATTGAATCTCATTCTTCTTGGAGCTTCTCTGAGTTTTCTCTTCACATTCTTGATCAGTGAAGAGAATAGAGCACGAATCCACCGTTGTTTTTGAGCTCATACTGAAGATTTCATCAAGTGCCATTCAAGAGGGATCATCTTCAAACTTCAAGATCTAGCCAGATTCAAGCCTCTATTTGCATTTATTTTGCAAATAGATATCAAAAGGAGTTGATCTGCAGCATTTGGAAGGATTTCTTGGTGTATTTCGTGTTCTTCAAGGTTCAGGTTGGTGAATTTTTCATACTCACAGAACTTGAATATTTGGTATGCAAAATGATCTATGATGTGCACTAATTATGCTGAGCTATTTTATTTGAAGTTTGGACGTGTGGTTTGTGCATAATGTGGATTTAAAGTTTTAGATCTAAACTTGTTTCTCTTCGATTTGCATTATTGGTTGGTTATTTGTGAAAAATAATTGCATATTTGAGATCCTCTCGTTTTTCTGATCAAAATGGAGTACCTACTTGCATTTTTTGGAAAATTTCACACAGCAGCTCACCGGAGAGGGTGACCGGAGCCCTAGCTCCGGCGGCTGCCGGAGAACCAGTCCGGCGGAGGAAAACAAGTGGAGAAGACGCAATCTGACCGTCCGTTTCCAGATCCTACGCACCTCCATGCGCCACGTGTCCTTTTAGTTTCTGTTTTAATTTAATAATTGTGTGCTTGCTCTTCCATGAATGCTACCGTGTGACTCACATCATGGTTGCTGTTTCTAATTACCAATTGACTTCATGATCTAATCTAAAGCGTTTATTTAATCGTATGGCTGTTAGCGCGACAACGAATTAATGAAGGGGCGTGCAAGGCACATGGGGGAGTATGGTGCTACCGTTTGATTATGTGTGCGTATGACCATGTGAAGTATGGTGTGCCATTTGATCTGAATCGTTGGTTTTAATTAATCTTAATCGTGTGGTGGTGGTTGATTTTGTTCTCACGCATTGGATCGTTTGTGTGGCTGGGTTTTATGCTGACTTTTGACCTCTTACCATGCTCCTTTGACTCCGCTGATGGGCTCTTTCCCATTGGGCCTTTTCTATTTGCACCCTCCCCATAAGCCCTTGCTTGGTTTTTCAACGTGATGTTATTGCTGTTTGCACCCCCATTGTTATTTCATTTTCTTTTCTTACTATTATTATTTGTTGTGCATTCTTAATTTCTAAAATTACTTTTATGCATTCAAAAATCATACAAAAAATCATAAGACTTATTTTTAGTTTATCAAATTTTTCCATATTTTTATTTTCTCATTTTATTTTTATTTTGGCATCTGTTTTAATTAATTTCTTTATTTTCTTTTCTTAATTGTTTCACTTGCACACTCCAACTTGTGAAATTTCTTTCTCATCATCTATAGCACATTTTTAATCCATTCTTTTTGTATATATTAGGTGACATATTAAACTGCATAAAAACATTTTTTTTTAATTTTAAAAACTTTTCCATATTGCATTTTTGGTCCCTTTCTTTTGCATGTTGAATCATTGTTCTTATGTGATATTTACCCAATTGTTTGAGATACTTAGTTTGTGATTTTTGGTTTGATCTTTTTGTACATGTTACTTGACTGAGTTAGCTTCTGTTTGGATATTTTTTGGGATTTTATTAATCCACTTTACTATTTTTGGTTGAGTGTTGTTTGTGATGCAAGTTTGGTTGAGGTATACTTTGGTACTTGATCTAGTTTGGATGCATTTGCTCACTTGTGATTGATTGATGCTTGAAATGTTTTTATGGTATGATCATGTTCTATTTGAGCTTACTTTTGGCTTTGGAATCATCCTCATTTGATCATTTTCCAATTTGTTCTTGATTTTCCAAGTTGATGTTTTTTTACTTGAGTTTTGTGGATGTTTTGATTAACTTTGATGCATGTTTTGAATGTGTTGCTTAAGGATTCATCTTGTATGACTTGAGTTTGTCTTTGGTATGTTGTTAATGAATATTCTACTTCCCCTTGAGTTCATTGCTTGGTTTCCATCTCACTTGATCATCATGGTTTGGTTTGTATGATGCATATCATTATCAATTGTTTGTTGCTTCTTTGGCTCATAATGCATCATGATATGAAATACTTTTGTATGCTTGAGTTGATTGATCATGAGATGTCTTAAGTTCTGACTTGGATTCACTTTCATCTTACCTTGCTTATGTTACTTTGGTGTGGTGCTCATTGGTGTTTATCTGCACTTTTTATGCAAGTTTACTTGCATCATTTCTTGTGTACTTTCACTTGTATACTTGAGATGTATTTGTATGATCCTTGAAGCATGTTTTATGTTATGATTTGGATGTGATGATTATGATGTACTTGCTGCCCCATCTTGCTTCTCATCTTATCCTTCTCTTTCTTTTTCTTCTCCTTCACTCTTTTCATCCCTCGAGTCTCAAGACTTGTTTAAGTCTTGGACTCTCTCCTTTTAGAGCTACCTAGTCCAACTTAATTTTCGATTAAGCTTGGAGTAGGATTAGCATTAGGTTAGGTAGTCGTCTCTCCTAAACCTCACTAACCATAGGACATCCATGCATGATAACATTAGGACTCTTAGTTCCCCTTTAGAGTTTCCTTTGTGTTGTCTCTCTTCTCATCTCAAAACTCTTTCAAGACACGTAATAAAAGTTAACGTATATCGCGTTTGAGCCTTCTATGTGGGAAGTGGGGATTGAGGGGCTTCCTCTCATTCTTCTAGGATACCTAGTGTACGTCATGTTGGGGACGATGCGCGAAGTATTCGTTCCTATATTCAAGACTTGGGTTCAATGCAAGTTACGAAACAAATTAAAAGACACTTCTGTCTAAAAAACACCAAACCAATTCAAATCATTTTATCCTTCGGGATTGTTGGGTTTCAAACTTCTTTTTCAGAAAGGAGCTCGTCGCTCACGTAAAAAACACTTACCCACCCGTGGTCGTACCCACGAACTACGTCAGCTCTGATTCCTCTCTCTCGTCCGATTGAGGATACGTAGGCACAAGACAGCGATTGTCTTGGCGAGCAACCTTCCCCCACAGTTCCCGTCCGAACTACGTTGACTCTGACTTTCCCATTGCACTGAGGGAGTACGTAGGCCTAGGACAACGATACCGTCCTATCGAGTCACTTCCTTTTCTTTTCTTCTTCGTTTCTCCGTTCTTTTTCGTTCTCGTTTTCTTCTCCGGTCTAGTAGCAGTGGAGTTCCAGATGACGACACCCTTTGATGCAGACAGCAAGCGTGGATCCCATTGAGTACGATGGACGCGTGGGGTGCTAGCACCTTCCCTTCGCGTAACCGACTCCCGTACCCGTTCTCTTGGTCGCGAGACTATGTTCTTTCCTTTCTTTCAGGTTTATGCAGTGTTTCCTTTCCCTCTCATGGGATAAATACACTTTGCTGGCGACTCTGTGTTCTTTTGCGCCACTCTCGCGCTTGTACCGTTGGATGCGAATCTTTTCGGGAGCGACATTGGGGTATAGTCCTTCATTAAAAGAAATGGCAAGTGGTCTTTATATTCAAGAAGAAGACCTACAAGCTCATCTGAAAACTAAAGATGGCTTCGAAGGTTTCCTAAATGGTTCTTAGAAAATAAAGCTAGTCACTTCGCGACTCGCAAAAATTGGGTAGCCCTAGACGCCATCATGGTATTACTTATCTTTGGGTTGGTCCTATTCCCAAGTGTTCCAAACTTCGTAGATATCGCCGCTGTCAATCTATTTATGGTTGTGACACTTGGAGAAGAAGACTCATCAACGGCTCTCCTTGCGGATATATACTTTACTCTTCATTGCAAATTTGAGAAGAAGGGAGGGACTATGCTATGTTGCCCCCAATTACTGTACAAATGGTTATGCTCCCATCTAGTGAGGGACATAGGGGATATGAGACAAATGAAAGCTAATGATTGGTCCCAATATCTGGTATCCCTCGTTGGTAATGACATCCTATGGTTCCCTCAAATACTCCAAAGGGATGATGTGATCTTAAGTTGTGGAGACTTTCCAAATGTACCCTTGATTGGTTCAAGAGGGTGCATAAGTTATAATTATATTTTGGCAATGAGGCAGCTAGGACACCCTTTGTCCTACAAGCCAGAAGACAAGTTGCTAAAAGGCTTCGTCCTACAAGGTGTGAAAGGAGATCATCCTGATGTCCTAAGAATTTTTGAAGCATAGAAGCAAAGTATAAAAGGGAAAAGTAGTCTGAAAAGGCCAAGAGAGGAATCAAGGGTCCCATATTCACAATGGATGGAGGAAAGGATAAGGAAGGTAAAGCTTCCCTTTACTTTAGATGGTCCCGTTAATCCCATGGTTCCTCCACCTACCGCAATCTCCATGGAAGAAAGTGAAAAGCTTAAGGAGACCATTGCCAGATTGACAAAAGAGAAAGATGAATGGGAGGCTAAATTCTACCATGCTACTGGAGAAAGTAGCCAACTGAGGTTGAGCCTTAAGGAAACCATGGAACAATCGAAGGTCAGTGAAGGATTAGCTCGAATGGAGGAGGAAAAGAAGGAGCGTGCCCATGCTGATCTTCAAGCTTTGAGCTCATGCATTCAAACTCAACAAGCGGACCTAGATAGGGCTTGGAGGCAAAGGGACGAATGGAGAAACTTATGGATGTCCTCAACACAAGGGAGGTCAGAGAAGGGTATGATAGGCGAATCTTTGACTTAGAATCTGAGGTTCAAAGCTTGGCAGATGCTCTCCTCAGTAGTAAAAGGCAAGCGTTGGATGCAATCGTGCGGTTGAGAACGACTGAAGAACTTCTTGCCCAACGACCTGAAGGGTGGTTACAAGCTCAAGAGGAAAACCAGGCACTTAAAAGAGCCTATGAGGAATTGGAAGCATCATATGAAGAGCTTAGAGAGTGGGGCCACTATGCTGAAGTCTACAATAGCCAATTAGAGCACACTGTTGCAGAAGACTTGGAGATCATGGATAATCTACAAAGGGAAAAGGCATACTTTGAAGACATATATGATAAGTTGGTCTTTCTGACCAATGACCTTATACATGAGATCCCTCGGAAATTAAGGGAAGCGGAGGAAATAGCCATTATTTTCAAGCCAACAAAGGAGATTTCTGATTTCCTTACACTTTGTCATGAGATGGTGGAAGACTTCAGAGCTAGAATTAGGAGAAGGATTTAGGCTTTTTATATTTGGTTTCTTACTTTTTGGGATTTTGTTATGAATATTTTAAGGGTTATCCCCAATTTGGTTTTGCTTATGTAATAAATAGGGCTTCGACCCTAAGTACTCTCTTTCATTAATAAAAATGTTTGAATTTCCATTATCTTTGGTTTGACTCTTAATTGGTTGAAAATTTAAGATTCCTGAAAAAAAACATTTTGCATACTCATACATTCATTCATGCATAACATATAAAAGAAAGGGCATTAAACGGAAATCATTTTGTTTCTCATAATCTTCGCAACAATCTAACTTCTCGACCCAACACCCGTGCTCACCAAAGGAAAGCTATGGAACAAATGGAACAGAATCACGTTGCTCTAAAGGGAGATGTGGATATTGTCAAGGGAAATGTGGAGGAGATGAAGGACAAAATCGACCAGCTGACTCGAGCTATCCAGAATATGATAGCAAGAGACATCGAGGCTAGTAACCGTAGGAATGCTCCTACCCCTCCGCCCCAGTATGAAGACAATAATCCTCTTTTGGGATTTACGGCTGACTTGGAACGTGAAGCGTTAGAGGCTAGTAAAGGGAAGACTAACACTCAACCTCCTGTAGGGTACATTCCTCCACCCGAGTACAATGGAGAATCACGACCCATACAGATACCTGTCACTCGTGAGGTCTCTAATGACTGGCACCTCCAATATGGAGAAGAAGACTCAAGTCAAGTAGTTCGTGAAACCAAACCAGCTGCCGTGGAAGGAAGAAAGGAGGATGAAAAGTATAAGATAATTGAGGAACGGTTAAGGGCTGTGGAAGGATCCAAGATCTTTGGGATTGATGCCTTGGAAACGTGCTTAGTACCCGACGTGGTCGTGCCTCCTAAGTTTAAGGCGCCTACCTTCGAGATGTACAGAGGGGTTAGTTGTCCCAAAAGCCACATTCGGATGTTTTCCCGAAAGATGGGGGCACACGCTAAGGACGAAAAGTTGATGATGCATGTTTTCCAAGACAGCCTTAGTGGGGCATCCTTGGACTGGTACATGCAGCTGAAAAAGACCTACATCAAGAACTGGGATGATTTGGCAAGTGCCTTCATAAGGCAATACCAATATAATGTAGACATGGCCCCTAATCGCTTGCAATTGCAAAACATGTCTCAGAAAAGGGATGAATCTTTTAAGGAGTATGCCTAAAGATGGAGGGAGCTAGCATCTCGTGTGCAACCTCCATTGCGGGAAAACAAACTAGTGGATACATTCATGGGAACTCTGCAAGGATTGTACTATGAGAAGATGATTTGATCAGTCTCAACAGGATTTGCGGATTTGGTTATCATTGGGGAAAGGATCGAGAATGGATTAAAAAGTGGAAAGATTGGAACACTGTCTTCCAATCAACATAACGACAAAAGGTACTCCGGAAACCGTTCAAAGAAGGAGGCCAGCGCCATTTCAGCTGCACCTTATGTGGCTGTCATGGCTCCCAATCAAGCAACTCCTACACTACAAGTGCAACAACCAAGGGCCCCACCTCCGCAAAATCAACAACAACAAAGGTATCCCCGAAGGGAACAGAATAGACCATGGAAGGACTTTGACCCTATACCTTCCACGTATACTCAGGTTTTGCCTATGTTAATTCAAAGGGGATTGGTGGAGATCAAACCGTTAGGGCCTCCTCCTACGCCTCTCCCTAAAGGATATGATGCTAACGCCAGATGTGAGTATCATGCTGGATCACCAGGACATACAACTGAAAAATGCTTGGCTCTCAAGTTTAGGGTGCAGGATTTGTTGGATCAAAAGGTCATCAGTTTCACTTACGATACTCCAAACGTAGGTGATAATCCTTTCCCCGGACATGCTGGGGCAAATGTCAATTCCATTAAAGGGCTGGAGGAAAATGTTTTGATCAAGAGTGCGGGACAGGTGAATACCTCTTTGACTAAGGTAAGGGAGATGTTGATTGGGTATGAAGAGTTTGAGGAACTACATGGCAATTGCAAGGTCTGCTCCTCTGATCCTGACAGTTGTGAAAAGATGAAGAGGACTCTCCAACAGTTGATGGATCAAGGGATGGTGCAAATTGGGTATTCAAGGGGAGTAAATGAGGTGGATACCTTAGAATATCAGGGGCATGTACCTTCTGAGACTCACTACCAAGGAAGGGAGAACATGTCTCCTATTCAGATACCAGTTCCAAGGCAGGCACCCATTCCAAATTTGATTCCGAGGCAGGCGCCTATTCCGATACCAGTTCCAAGACAGGCGACCATTTAAATTCAGGTCCCAAGACCTACACATGCACCTGTCCAGCTACCAGTTCTAGGATCTGCACGAACTCCAATTCAGATACCTGTTCCTGCACCTATCAAGATCCCAATACCTGCAAGATCTGAAGGCCCAATTGTCTTCCATGTTCCAGCACCATTTCCTTACGAAAGTACTAAGACTGTACCATGGAAATATGACCTCACTGCATCTGTGGGAGGAAAAACTATAGCACCAACGCCAGCCCTTACTAATATAGCTGGTATTGGAGGGATGACCCGTAGTGGAAGAGTATACTCATCTGAACTACCTAAGAAGGATACTCCTGAAAGCTCAAAAAGGAAAGAGACCACCAACACAAAAGAAGGATCTTCCAAAAAGAACATATCTCTAGAAGACGCTGAGGAGTTTTTAAGGATTATAAAGAGGAGTGATTATAGGGTGGTGGACCAACTAAATCAAACACCATCCAAGATCTCTATTTTGTCCCTGTTATTAAGCTCAGAAGCACACAGGGAATCCTTGCTGAGGGTCTTAAATGAGGCCCATGTGACTAAAGATATCTCAGTGATACAGTTTGACGAGGTGGTCTCCAATATCTCTGCCAGTACTTGTCTGGGATTTAGTAGTGAGGAATTACCTCCTGAGGGGCAAAAGCATAATAAGGCCTTACACATATCAATTAAATGCCACGACACTGTCCTTTCAAGAGTGTTGGTGGATACAGGGTCTGCTCTGAATGTCATGCCTAAGGATACCCTAATGAAGTTAACATCGATGAGAACTTTTATGAAGACTAGTTCTTTGGTTGTCAGGGCTTTCGACAGTTCAAAGAGAATGGTAATTGGAGAGGTGGATATACCTACAGTGATAAGATCTCATACCTTCATGATCACTTTCCAAGTCATGGACATCAATCCTTCTTATACTTGTCTTTTAGGACGACCTTGGATTCATGCTGCGGGCGCAGTCACTTCAACACTTCATCAGAAGTTGAAGTTCATATCAGGAGATAGCTTAATAATTGTTGATGGAGAGAAGGACATGTTCGTCAGTCATCTCGCATCTTTCAGATACACAGAAGTGGATGGAGAAACATTTGAAATACCGTTCCAAGCTTTGGAGGTTGCGACGGTCAGTCGTAAACAGGTCGTTCGACAGAAAAGAAGGCCGAAAAGGATCACAGACTTGATTCAGAATGGGGATACTAGGGGCTGGGGCAATGTGATAGAGATACATGAAAAGAAGGATCAATTCGGGCTGGGTTACAAACCGGCTAAAAATGAAGAGCACAAGACTGGTCCAATGATATTTCCTCTACTTGAAGAAACTTTCCATAGTGCTGGGTTCAAAGACGAAGACCAAGTGACCGCAATTGAAGAGGAAGATAAAGGGATACCAGGTTGGATATGCCAGTGCTCTCCAGATACGGTTCTCAACAACTGGAGAGCCGTCGAGATTCCCGAGATGATTTCTGTTTCAAAGTAATTTACTTTTTCTAAAAAAAATAATAATAATAATAAGTCCTTTGCTATGCCCAAGGCAAATGGACAAGCTTTGTAAGGCCACCTTTTGTTTCTTCGAATTATTTAATAATAAAGTTGCATTTTCTTTTCAATTAAGATCCTTTTTGTTTCTTTCTTAGTTATTCTTTTTTCAAATGGCAATACACTTTTTTTTCTTTCCAAGTACTTTCATTTTTCTCAAAGTCAAAAAATAATAAGCATAAAAATATTCCTCATGCAGATTTAAAAATGAACATATTGAAAATGACACTGTTATAATCCCGTACAACTTCGAGTTCCCAATTTACCAAGCGGAAGAGGGTGATGAGAATGATTGTGAACTTCCTGAAGAGCTAGCCAGAATGTTAAAGCAAGAGGATAAAGTGATACAACCTCATCAGGAACTAGTGGATGTGATCAATCTGGGGACTGGTGAGGATAAAAAGGAAGTCAAAGTGGGTGCTTCTTTGGACGAGGATCTAAAGGAGAGGTTGATCAAGTTGCTACGTGAATATGTGGATGTGTTTGCTTGGTCCTACCAAGATATGCCCGGTTTGGACACAGATATTGCTGAACATAAGCTACTGCTTAAACCCGAATGTCCTCCGGTCAAACAAAAATTAAGGCGCACTAGACCAGATATGACTCTCAAGATCAAGGAAGAGGTTAAAAAGCAGTTCGACGCGGGGTTCTTAGCCGCAGTAAAGTGTCCAGAGTGGGTAGCCAATATCGTGCCTGTACCGAAGAAAGATGGGAAGGTCAGGATGTGCGTAGATTACCAAGATCTCAATAGAGCAAGTCCTAAAGACGATTTCCCGTTACCTCACATTGATGTATTGGTGGATAACACGGCTCAGTTTTCGGTATTCTCATTTATGGATGGGTTTTCCGGATATAATCAGATCAAGATGGCTCCCTCCGACATGGAAAAGACTACCTTTATTACTCCTTGGGGCACCTTATGTTACAAGGTGATGCCTTTCGGATTAAAGAACGCAGGGGCAACTTACCAAAGGGCAATGGTCACCCTCTTTCATGACATGATGCACAAGGAAATTGAGGTTTATGTGGATGATATGATCGCTAAGTCACAAACCGCGGAAGAGCACATAGTCAATCTGCAAAAGCTGTTTGAACGATTGAGAAAGTTTAAGCTACGGTTAAATCCTGCGAAGTGTACCTTCGGAGTCAGATCTGGGAAATTATTGGGGTTCATCATCAGTCAAAGAGGTATAGAGGTTGACCCTGATAAAGTGAAGGCCATTCAAGAAATGTCAGCGCCGAGGACTGAAAAAGAGGTACGAGGGTTCTTAGGGAGGCTAAATTACATTGCTAGGTTCATCTCACATCTTACTGCTACTTGTGAGCCGATCTTCAAGTTATTGAGGAAAGGCCAAAGCCTTGAATGGGATGAACATTGTCAAAAGGCCTTCGATCGAATCAAAGGGTATTTACAAGAGCCACCCATATTGGTACCACCTGTACCTGGAAGACCACTTATAATGTATCTGACGGTGCTCAACAATTCGATGGGTTGTGTACTTGGACAACAAGACGAAACAGGGAGAAAGGAGCATGCAATTTATTAGTTGAGTAAGAAATTTACGGATTGCGAATCCAGATACTCACTCTTGGAGAAGACCTGTTGTGCTCTTGTATGGGCTGCCCGGCGATTAAGACAATACATGGTGTGCCATACTACTTTACTAATATCAAGGATGGACCCTATCAAGTATATATTTGAGAAGCCTGGAGTGACTGGGAGAGTGGCTCGGTGTCAGATGTTACTTACTGAATATGACATCCAGTACGTTACCCAGAAGGCCATAAAAGGAAATGTGTTAGCCGATCACCTTGCTCATCAACCGTTGGATGATTATCAGCCTATGTAATTTGACTTTCCAGGTGAGGATGTAATGGCTGTAAGAGATGATGATATCCCAAGTTCTTACGAAGGACCTGAACCCGGATCTCGGTGGAAGCTTATATTTGATGGAGCCTCAAATGCAGAAGGACATGGTGTGGGGGTTGTCATAACTTCTCCCACAGGATTTCACATACCTTTTACCGCCAGGATATGCTTTTCATGTACTAACAATATGGCGGAATATGAGGCGTGTATCTTAGGAATTAATAAAGCCATCAAGCTGGGAATCAAGATCTTAGAGGTATATGGAGATTCAGCTCTCGTCATCAATCAAGTCAAAGGGGAATGTAGGACACTTAATACCAAATTAACTCGGTATCGAGATTGTGTCTGGAGAAGGATAGTGTACTTTGATGAGATCACCTTCCATCATATTCCTAGAGATCAGAATCAACTGGCAGACGCCTTGGCAACTTTGGCGTCCATGTTCAAGGTCAAATGGTATAATGAAGCACCAGCCATCAGAATTGATCGCCTTGATGAACCATCTTATTGCGGGGCAGTAGAGGCAGAAGTGGATGATAAGCCGTGGTTTTAAGATATCAAACAGTTCCTCCAGAAACAAGAATATCCTGCAAATGCTTCTAGTGTAGATAAGAAAACACTCAGAAAACTGGCTGCTCAGTTTTTCCTAGATGGAGAGGTACTTTACAAAAGAAATCACGACATGGTGTTGCTCCGGTGTTTGGATGGACATGAACAGGACATGAACAGGACATGCTTATCAAGGAAATACATGAAGGATCCTTTGGAACCCACGCAAATGGGCATGCAATGGCTAAGAAGATTCTCCGAGTAGGGTATTACTAGTTGACAATGGAATATGACTGTTTCAAATATGTCAAGAAGTGCCATAAATGTCAGATTTATGCGGATAAAATCCATGTGCCACCAACCCCTTTGAATGTCTTAACTGCTCCTTGGCCTTTCTCTATGTGGGGAATAGACATAATCGGGATGATCGAGCCTAAGGCATCAAATGGACACCGGTTCATTCTAGTTGCTATTGACTACTTCACCAAATAGGTCGAAGCTGCTTCCTACACCAATGTGACAAGGCAAGTGATTGCGCGATTCATCAAGAAAGAGATAATTTGTCGCTATGGGGTTCCAAACAAGATCATTACAGACAATGGGCTCAATTTGAATAACAAAGTGATGGATGAGTTATGTGAGAGTTTCAAAATCGATCACCATAATTCATCACCTTATCGCCCTAAGATGAATGGCGCAATTGAAGCGGCTAATAAGAACATCAAGAAGATCATCCAGAAAATGGTGAAGACTTACAAAGATTGGCATAAAATGCTCCTTTTCGCACTACATGGCTACAGAACCTCAGTTCGAACTTTGACAGGAGCTACTCCTTTTTCCTTGGTATATGGCACAAAAGCAGTCCTCCTGGTTGAAGTAGAAATTCCTTCACTAAGGGTCATAATGGAGGCTAAGCTGGATGAAGCAGAGTGGGTACAGAATAGACTTGATCAACTGAATCTCATAGAGGAAAAGCGCATGGTTGCTGTATGTCATGGCCAACTGTATCAGCGGAGACTCAAGAAAGCATTCGATAAGAAAGTTCGTCCTCGCCTATTTGAAGAAGGATACCTGGTGTTAAGGAAAGTGCTACCTATCCATAAAGATCCTTGTGGCAAATGGACTCCAAATTATGAAGGACCATATGTCGTAAAAAGCGCATTTTCAGGAGGAGCTTTAATATTGACTACTATGGATGGAGTGGATTTACCACGACTGGTAAATTCCGATTCAGTCAAAAAATACTATGCCTAGAAAAAAAGGATAAAAGCCCGCTAAGTCTAAAACCTTAAAAGGCGACTTAGGCAAAAGTTAGGGCATCCCGGTGAATTGAAAACTCGAAAGAGCAATTCAGGCAAAATTAGGGACTTAGAAAAATGATACCCAACAAGTCGAAAACCCTAAAGGGCGGCTTAGTAGAAAAAAAATGGTATAGCATCCTGGTGGACTAGGATTCTAAAAGAACGGTCCAGGCAAAATTAAGGATATCCAAAAGGTATAGGACTGATAGCACTAATAGAATTCAGAAAGGAATGATCGATCCAGTCGTCATCTTCAAAAGCGAAGCGTCAGGGCCTCGGAGATTTAGGGATATTAGCTGGTGTTTGAATTTAATAGGGACATAGATAAATTTGTTTTTCATATTGCCATTTCCTTTCATTTTTTTGTAGTACTTCCTCCTTATGAGGATTGCTTTCCTTATGTACTATTGCCTGTTCATGGGCCTACTTTTCAATAAAGTTTTATTGCTTTTCAATTATTCCGCTTGATTACAAAATGCCGATTTTACTTATAGAATAATGCATTGAAACATTGGGCATAATAAAAGCTTTAAAAAAAAAAGAAAAAGGAAAAGGTATTTTATCTTGATTCAGAAATAGTAAAAGGATCATATTTCCTCCAAGGAAAAAGGGTTTATAAACTGACGGTCAACGTTCAATCACTATGGGAGTTTCTCTACGCGTCTCCAGATGTCAAGGGCAAGATGACTTATTACGCTCGTCAGAGGAGTCAAGGGTTCAGGGGTTGGGAAGGCAGGATATTACAAAAGGATTTGGTTTCCGTAAATACATGCATTGCATATCATAAAAGAGGCGTTAGCCCAAATAATGTGTCATGCATAAAAGCATACATACCCTTAAACATGCATACATGGCATAGGGATTATAGCTTACGCTTAGGGATAAAGGGGTTCAATCGGGTATTTTGCCAAGGGCTCATTACCAGGGATATTATACACAGGGATATTAAGATACTAACGGAGCATCTGGAATCGTCCCGCACGGACGCTGAACCTATCAACTCCGCGGTCAAAATTAGGGTTCCTTTATATTTAATCATCTCCTCCTCGCGAAGATGAGGACTCATCGTCATCATCATCCTAGGCTGAAGCTGATTAAATAGGGGCAGCTGTCGTACCCCAAATTTTGACCACCCATCTGTTAATTTTTCACTTTTTTGTTTATAAAAAAAATAATAAGTAAATTATATTTAAAAAAAAAACTAATTTTTAATTTTTCTTTTTTTAAATTAAACATTTTTTCTTTATGCACTTATAAAAAGTCAAGAAAAGGAGAAACAAAATATGGCACTAATATCATTTGTAAAAAGGCTTAAAATGGAAGTCAAGTTTTGATCAACATATTATTCTTTTGGCTCCATTTTATTTTGAATGAATATAATAGCACACATGGTAAGAGAGCTTGTCCAAGAGTTACAAGGAGAGTGCATGAGTTCAAATCTCCACTTCCTACAAATTTTAGAAATTTTTTCCTTTTAACTTCCCTTGCATTATTCTAAATTAAAAAATTAGTATTATATTTAATTTACAACTATTATATTTTAAATCTAAAAAAAAATCAAAAGTTGTTTTTTCATATTTTTGAATTTTTAATTTAGAATTGTATTTGTTTTCTGATTTTTTTAGTTATACTTATATTATTTATTAATATATTTTTAATCCATAAATGAAAATAATTAAGATAGGATCAAGAAGAACAAAATAAAAATTTAGGATCATTAGTGTTGAGCATCCTCAAGTCATTTTATTTTTGCTAAGTAATTATCATTTAGTATTTTTATTTTTTAGTATCATGAATTATTGGCATTAGTAGCAAATATTCGCCTACATGTAGTCACTGGAACTTATTCAATTTTAACGATTAATTAGCAAAATTACCTTTTTATCACTTTTGGTTTTTTTTTTAGTGTAATTATTACTACCATAACTATTAGTAATTATAGTGTCAGGTTGAAATTGTTAACATGGTTCATCTTTGTGCTATTATTAGTATTTGTGTCATTTTCTAGTCTTTCTTTTTATAATTTTGTCAAGCTTGTTTTTGGTCATCACCATTTTCTTACCATTTGTAGATTTAGTAAATAATTATTAGACATGATTTTCCTTATTATTATTAAACCCAAATTAAGCCATGAAGAAAATATGAGGAAAGTTTGCTGAACAAATCGGAAGAAAGAGGAAAGGAGATCGTAGTATCTCTCTCGGCAAAAATCATCATCAATATCATATCCTTTCAGTTCCAAATTGAGAAAGGGAATCAGGATTTCCCAAATCATCATTAATATAAAAAAAAACATTTTAAATTAATATAAATCAGTACATCAGATCTTCCCATTCCAAAACAAGAACAAACCGAAATCGGTAATACAAGACTGTTCCAATCAGATCAGATCTCTAAAAGTTGAACAAAATCACTCACCATAAACTAAATCAAATTTCGTGATTAAACGCATTAAACCTTGAATCTGATGTTCAACTACAAAAAGACCGTAAATAGGAATCAAGAAAAAAAAAGGAAAAAGGCAAAAAAACCAAAGAACAAATTCCGAACCTTTTACGAAAAAGCTCTAAAAAAAACTCGACAAAAGTTTCTCACTGAAACTCTTGTTGGTTGAGCAAAAGCCGCCATATTTACAACCTTACAGACTATAACAACAAGGAAAGACGAAGAACTTGCCGACGAAACCGAAACAGAAGTAGAACGGTAGATCGAAACAGAAATCGCCGGAAGAGCTCCGACAGCGACCTCACTCAGTCTGCTGCCGTCGAGTCAGCTCCAACCGCTCTTGCCGATCGTAGTGGAGAGGAGGGAGGAGGTCTTCGTCACTTTTGGAAAAGAGAGACGATCGTATAGAGAGAGAAGAAATTAATCTGGTAAAAAAACAGATTATTGTTTCTTTTCTTTGAATATTTATTGTTTGGTATTTTTACTATTACTCAAAAAAAAATAATGTAAAATATGAGTTGTTTTGAAAACAGCATCACGTGTCCGCCTCTTTTTTTTAGGAAAAAGTGTTTTTTTAGAAAAAAGTATCATATGACTTGTTCAAACTATGTAAAAAAAGGAGAGTAATTAGTTTCATTTTGTTAAATAGGAATAGGCGGAGGGGACAATGAATTTATTAATTAATTTTCGCTTAGAATTTTCGTTTGTCAAATAATTTAAGTTAATTGTTGAATTAATCATTTTATTAAGGTTTAGGGAATGGGCTTTTAAGGACTTTGTGTGATAAAACGAATAGTTAATTCCTTTTATATTTTCTTAATAAAGAATTTATTTTTAGGTTTTTCTTATTTCAAGGAAACTATTTTTGAAAAGGATGAATGTTGTGTTTTTGGGAGAAAAGAATAAATTTAATTTCATTTTTTGAAGGATAAAAAAATACTTTTAATTTGTTTAGGGATTATTTTGGAAATTTGGAAATTATTGGGATATAAACCTTTGTTTTTTAGCCTAACTGTTTTTTTTTTTGGACTTTTATTTCCTTTTTCTGTAAAAAAAATTAGAACTTTATTTTCTAAAAAGATATCTAAAGGTTTCAGGGATTTTAATAAGGGATAAATCTCTTGGTCCGAGAGCCTAAATAAGGGATATGGGATAAGGATTTAGGGATAACATTCTTGATATCCGAGAGTATAAATAAAAGGATCAAAGGATAAAACTCTTCCTCCGAGAGTATAAACAATGGACAAAGGGATTTAGGGATAGGATTTGGGATTTAGGAATAGGATTAGGGGGTAGGAATAGGGGAGTTGAACTACGGTTACTCTGATCCTTCATTTTGAGGGTACGTAGGCATAGGGTTGCAAACCAACCCTAGCGAGTATAATTAGAAAAAAACTTAGGTTTTCTTTTCATTTAGACAAACAAACATGCCCTAAACTCAAAGGTGGATCCCATTGAGTACAATGGAAGTAAGGGGTGCCTAACACCATCCCTTTACTTAAATGACTCCCGACCCGTAGAAATCTCTACCTTAGGATAAGGATATTTAGGTTTATCATTATTTTCCTTTAAAAAATATGGTGGCGACTCAAAATTTTTTGCCGGCCGCGACAAGGTTGACTTAGGTTATGAACCTGCCAACAATATTAAAAAGTTTGATAAAATTTTCCATGATCATAAAACTTCTAAATGTAAAACTCTTAAAAGTAATTATTGCAAGAGAAATGGAGACATTACTCTTTTTTTCTTCATCAACAAGAGTCATGGAAGTTAAGATGGCCATCATCTCTCATACCTTTACGAAAAGCATCAAAAACTTAAAATGAAAAGCATCAAACTAACATTAAAGGATTCAAAAAGACATGAGAACCTAAAGTTAAAATCTGAGTTCTTGTGCAGGAATGTTTTACAATATCTAACACCAAGTGGTGCCTCGATACTAGTTGTTTAAAGCACATGATCATGGAGAAAACTATGTTCTCCTCTTTCTCTCACAGGAGATGAAGGTTTGTCTCCAATGGTGATAACACCAAAGGTAGAATCATTGGTATTGGTACCATCAGTAAGTTCCCCAATCCAACAATTGGGGAGGTTCTTTTATTTGATGACTTAAGACAGAAATTACAAAGTATTAGTCAATTATACGACAAAGGTAACAATGTAACATTTGATTCTTCTGGATGTAGGGTTATCAAATTTAAATTAGATCAAACTACTTTCACCATCTCTAAAAGTGGAAACACTTACACAATGAATCTAAATAAGATCCCTTCAAATGATGTTTGTCTTCTTAGTAATGAGGACATATATTGGCTATGGAATATGAGAATAACCCATATTCTTATGAACCACTTAAACAATTTGGTCTACAAGGATATAATGATTGGCTTGCTAAACATTCGCTTTGAGAAAAGTCAATTATGTGATGCATTCCAAAAGGGAAACAAACAAGGGATTCTTTTAAATCTAAAAATATTGTTTCTACAAATTGACCCATACAACTTTTACACATGGATCTTTTAGGCTCATTCAGAACCAAAAGTTTTGGTTGCAATCTTTATGTCCTCGTAATTGTGGATGACTATTCTCACTATACATGGACATTATTCCTATTCAGAAAAAAGACATATTTGCTGCCTTTCAAAAAATTTCCAGGATTATCTGTAACTAGAAAGGGTTAAACATTGCATCGATTTGTAGTGATCATGGTTTTGAATTCCAAAATGAGGATTTCAAAAGATACTATAATGAGCATGGTATTTAGCATACTTTATCCACTCCATGAACTCCCCAACAAAACGAGGTAGTAAAGAGGAAAAACAAATCTTTATAAGAGCTAGTGAGGACGATGCTCAACGAGACTAATCTTTCTAAATACTTTTGGGTCAATGCTACAAGCATTGTTTGCTATGTAATAAACCATGTATTGATAAGACTAACTCTAACGAAAACATCCTATGTGTAGTATAAAATAAGGAAACCTGATATCTATCACTTACATGTCTTCAAATGCAAATGTTTCATCTTTAACAATGAAAAGGATAACCTCGGGAAATTTGACGTTATAGTTTATGAAGGCGTATTCCTAGGATATTCAACTTATAGAAAAGCTCGTAGAGTTTTTAACAAAAGAACCCTGGTGATATGAGCGTCGTTTCATGTTACCTTTGATGAGTCTAACCCTTCTTTTGTAGGGGTACATGTCGTTGATTGTGCAAGTATTCTTGAGAAAACATCCATGGAAGATGATGACCGGAGTAAAGACAAAGATCAACTGTGAGAATCAAAGTCTGCCCAAAGAATGGAGGTATGCAATCATATGGCATTTATTTTCCAAATAAGGCCAAAAGAAATTGATGAGACTATCATCAATGAACATTGGTATCTTGCTATACAAGAAGAGTTAAATCAATTTGAAAGAAACAACATTTGGGACCTCATTTCCCAAAGCTTTAGTTAATCAAGTGATTGGGAATGAAAGTGATGAAATAAAGGGAAAATGTTGTTACTTATAAGACATGTTCCGATTATAAAATCTGAATGTCCAAAAACACACCTTAGATTCTAGAATTCAAACAATGTATTGTTTTAAAATGTCGGGGTTACTCATTGCACCCCATGTGTTACTCACACCCAGACAAAATTCTAAAAATACCACCAAACTCTGAATTTTAAAAGTCAGACGCGTGTGAAATACATAACACACCCTGGACACTCCAAAGATAATGTTAAAAACAAATTTGGATTTTAAAATTCAAATTCTTCCTTGATACTACTACTTAAACACACCGCAAACTCATTTAGGAGTATTCAAGGATTTTGAAATCCGAAATATCCTGTTATGAGAAATAACTCCAGACACTAACACTAACACAATATTTATAATTTACAAAACATAAACATATATTCCCCAATTCCATAAATTCATTTAAAACTTATTCCTTTTTTGCATTCTTTTCTTCTTATGAGGTTTTCAATATCAATGCTCTAGACCCTTTTTCTCTCTTATGTACCTCTCTGGGAGTGTGTTGTGTATTCTTCTTCAGTTTTTACTTTGTGATTTCTACTTATAATTGGATTCTCTTTCTTTTGCTTATGCTTGTCCTGGCCAATCATGGTGGTAAGTTTGCTTATTTTATTTTATTTTATTGTTTTACTATTGCTTTATTTTTGGCAAAAATATTGTTTTAGTCCTTTAAGTTATTTTAAAATATCAAGTTAGTTCTTTAAGTATTTTTTGTAACGCTTTGGTCCTTTATGTTAAGTAACGTTTGCGGTTGACCTTTTTAAAAATCTCTGTTACAATAAATTGCAAACTCATATACCATTTGAAATGGTTTTTCGCGCTGATCACGAATATGTAATTAGTTTTGCGTTTGATTGTATATTTTGGTCGGATCGAACAATTTTCCATTATGTATTTGTCCATTTTTGTCCTGATTCACATGAACCGTAACTTGTTTGATAAATTTGATTGCATATTTGTGATCTGCGCGAAAAACTAGTTCAAATAGTATATAAGTTTGCAATTTATTGTAACAGAGATTTTTTAAAAGGTCAATGACGCAAACGTTTCTTAACATAAAGGACCAAAGCGTTACAAAAAAAAACTTAAAGGACTAACTTGATATTTTAAAATAACTTAAAGGACCTAGACAGTATTTTTGCCTTTATTTTTTTTTTTGTTATTTTAAACATGTATTGTTGATTGAGTCTAAAAGATGTCTTTATAAACAAAGAAGCTGTTTCTTTTTCTAGAATGACATTTCAAAAATTGGAAAACTGGATTGTGTCCGGAGAGAATTTTGGACCAATTTTTGACACAAATAGGGTGTCTTAGTTAAGGGTGTATGTGGGCCGGTTTAGGTTGTGTTTGGCCAAACCTAATACCCAATCCATATAGGAAACTCTAGTTTGGTTGAGGTAAAATAACCACCTGTTACACCAACGGATCGGTTTGCGCAAATTCACTAATTTTTGGGTTGGGTTGGGTTGGGTAGTGGGTTGCCCAAATAATTTTTCTGTTTTATTAATATTAAATAATTAAATGATGAGTCATCGTATTTTTTTGATAAAAATTACTCAACATTTTTATCTTCTTAAAAAAAATTAGATAACTTATTGTTTTTTACTATTTTTTAGCATCATAAAATAATAAATTATATCATCAATCAATAAAAATTATCATAAAATACTAGCAACAAACTAAAGTTGCATGGCATAAAATTGTATTAGCATCTAAATGACTAAAGAGTAAAACATTCAAAATTAGTTAAAGTCACAATTCACTAAAATAGTATGTTAAGAGACAAAAATTGCAACAACTAAGTTAATATTCATCAAAACTATTAAAATTGTAATAATAAATATTTGATTAGTGGGGTAATGTATTTTTTGGGGTTGGGTCCGTTTTTACCCGAAACTCATTTTTTTAATGGATTTTTTTAGTTTTTAAAAGCATATCCATTCAATTACCCGACCCAACATATTTTAATGGATTTTTTTGGTGGGTTTGATAGGGTTTTGTGGTTGACCCAATCCATGTACACCTTCAGTCTCAGTTATGAGGTAATTTTTTTTAGAATGAATGCGTTCGGATTTTAAAATCCATAGTATAGGAAATGCATTTAACACTTTCTATAGGATATGTGATCACTATATTGGTGTAGTAAACAACACCCTAAAATGCGAAGGGTGTGCAAGAAGATAGATTTGAGAGATTTTTACCTGGCACCCCCACTCATACCTAGAACTCCCACAATTTTTCATAATACCCAAAATACCTTTGTTAAAATTTTACCAAAAAAGAGCGCACAAAAATTCTGGTAGTACTAGTTAAGAAATTAATATGAATAGAAAAATCTGGTAGTGTATTCTAAAAAGCCGATATGCATTTTTACCGGTTTAAAAAAACCCAGTGGGTGGAAAAACATACCAGTTTTTAAAAAAACACAATAGTTTACTGAATTTTTCCCAAAACCTTAAATAATGTGGTAGTATAAAACCACCGCTTTTTTAAAAAGCTTATGCATTTATCGGACTTTTAGTTGGGCTTCAAGATATCCGGTAGTGTAATTTTCAACGGTTGAGATTTGGCCGATAGTTTTGTATGACTATGATTGCACCGACAATTGTGTGTGGTCCATAATAAATTCAAATTTGTATAAATAGGGATCATGTGTTGTTAAAAAAATCTTAGAATGTGTCAATATTTATTTACGGTAGTTATGTCATTCAATAGTGTCAAACCTCTTGTTGATTTTAGGCTACCCGGGGACACCAATAGTCTCAATGTTCTAAGATCCTCGTTGGAAAATATGTTACCCCACACCGAGAATAGAAAGGTGGGTAAGATCGAGTTTCATGCACCATTGGCAAACAAAAGGACTGATCGAGTTTGAAGTGACAATTGCTAGATCTGTCGATGATATAATCAATATGTTGAAATGTTCAGAATCATCTAGTAGTGTCTAAGTTTTATTATTTGTTATTGTTTTATTAAGTTATGTAATTGTCTTGTTAAGTTATGTTAATTGTCATGTGTTAAGTTATGTTAATCATGCAATAATGAAAACGATAAAGTATTATCCAATAAACTGTACGATGCAAATGTCTGAGTAATAATACAAATAATATATAAATAATACAAAAATAATAATAATAATGTCTACACAGGTCGCCCGCGGGCTAAGTGTGTTACCTGCGATGCCAAAGTATAAACCTTGACATTTGATTTTACCAAACCCATGAGGTTATCCATAATGACTGCTATCATCTACAGACATTGCTGGTCAGCCACACAAGTGGAGGCAGTGACACGTCATCAGAAGGTCCATCATCATTTACATGCTCAACTGGTGGAATGATGCGAGCGTGTGGTACAATAAGATACCACTATAAGTAACCATCCACACACTAGGTAGAAAACTGAACCTCCACTGCATGATTTGCAATGGCAAGGGAAAAACAGACAACGTTACCCATAAACTATCTATTAATGCCCTCAGCTGGCATGTGAGGGACTGGTCGTGGGATGTCCTGGACATACCCTAACTGGTGTAGAAACCTCTCAAGTTAGTGTTTAGCCATTAAGGTCTGCCATCACATAGTCCACCAGTGAAAGGATAATGCAATCATCCACAATCTCCTTGACCTCCATAGACAGGGACATCGAAGAACTTCTTCATTTTCATCCAGTGGGTGGGCATCTTCAGCGGCAAATGGTTTTGTAACAAACAAAGTAAAAAGCATCAATTATTTTCAACGTATGAATAATAAATAAAAACAAGTTCAACATATATATATATATATATATATATATATATATATCTCCCGTCCCATAATCTCATTGCCACATGATCGATATATTCGGTGAACACGGAACGATCACTGGGCCCTCCAAAAAACCCTTCATCCATGTGTACAAACGACTCTGTCGAAGACGGAACAGTCACCTCAATATCAGCTGAAGGAGTAACCTTTACATCACCTATAGCAGGCGCCTTCGCATCTGCCAGATTAGTAGCCTTGGTATCCGTTGAAGGAGTCACCTATGTATCAACCATAAAAGTCATCTCCATATCATCCATGGACTCTGTCTCAATATGATAGGCCACCTCTGTCTCGTCTACCATATGTTTATCATCCCGACCCTACACATCCTTGGTTGTTGTCAATCATCAATAACCCCAACATCAGACTCATCAACAAGATCTCTGGTCTATCCATCAACTATATCTCATTTACGTAGGATAATGCGGGGTGCGTGAGCCTGCTCAGCCATCCGTCTCTTGTGAGAACTGGTCAGAGTTACTCTTCCCGTTCAGACATGCGAATCCCCGACGTCATTGCCCCTCGAGTGAGCCCTCATTGCACCTCTATCGCGCTGTCTAGAGGCAATCGTCCCGTTTGTTCCCATGGCCCTCATTGCAAAAAAGTGATGAAATATGAACTACCGCATTTTTTTAAAATTTGAAAATCAACCCGGTTTTCCCTCATGTTTTGAAATATCCTATTAACCATTTCAAAACTTTTTCTACCAGTTTTTTTGAAAAAATTCGATATTCCTTAGATTTTTCAAAATATTAAATAAAACAAATGCAATTTTACCGAAAATTTTAAAATATATGATATAAATGCATGAGAAGCATGAGTTTTTACCAGACATTTTAAAAATGCAAGTGAAAATGCATTTTTTTTACAAAAAAATATGATAAAAAAATAAAAAAATGCTGGTAAAATTGTATGCTTACTCGTGAAAATTCGATAGTTGACTAAAAAAATTCACTAAGAATGAAAGTTTTTAATAAAATTCGAAATTTTACAAATAAATAAAAAATAAGTTTTTAACATGCAGAGGTAATAGAGGTAATATAGTAAAAGCGCATTGAGGATGCTAGGCAGGAGTGGGTTGGGAGAATTTTACCTGCCACCCCCCCAATTAAACTTGGCACCCCCCATAACAAGTGAAAAGACATAAGTGACCCTAAAAAAAACATTCTTACATTTCCAAAATACCGGTAGGCACACAGATTTTTCAAATTCGCAGAAGATACCGGGAATTTCACTTACCTACCGGATATTTCAATTTTACAAGTAAGATTTCCCGGTTTTTTTGAAATTACCGGTAATATTCACCGGTAATTTCATAAATCCCGGTATTTGCTTACTAGGAATTTCAGAATTACTGGTACCGGTTATTTCAAAAAGCCCGGTAGTTTTGTTTTTTTGGTTTTTCCGGGAATTTCAAATTTCTGGTAGTTATGCAATATTTGTTTTATTTTTTATCTTATTTTTTATTTATTTTTCAGTGAAAACCAGAGGCCGTGATGGTAGCATCGCTGGAAGGGTGCTTGATTTGGCAGGATGTGGTAAGGGTAGGGCTACAGCTGCTCCTGATGCTGAGTCTGCGCATGTACGGGCTGGACGGGTGGTTTCAACCGGTTCACACCAGAGGCGGATGGCCGAGCAGCGGGGGTGTTTCCAAGCACCTCGCTCCGTTAGGCGACGTGGAGGTATTTCCTCAGTGCGGGCCACAGATGCGGACGTCCCTGTTATTCAGCCGGAGGAGGCTATAGTTGGAGATGTTTCGGTGGAGACTGCTATTAGGGATGTGGTAGAGGAGACTAATGTTAGAGTGACAGTTGAGGTTGAGGGTGAGGAGGTGGGTGATGCTGAGGCTGCTGGTACAGTAGAGGCTGCTGGTATAGGAGGGGTCGAGGAGACCATTGAGACCGATGTCACGGTCCCTTCGACCGAGCCATCGGTACATACTGAGGCAGGATTCCCTGGTGTGCCCATAGATACGTCTGTGCTTACAGAGCACAGTGAACATGTAGCATTGCGATTATGGCAGGGCCAGGTATATGGGTTTTACGTTTAATTTTAAGTTTTGTTTATTTATACATAACTTGTTTATGTATTAACAAAGTTGTTTAATGGTTGGTGTCACAGGTACAACCTGTACTGAGGGTCCATTCACACGGAGCGAAGATGAAGAACTTCCCGAGTATTCCCTTCCCCGTTGCTGTGAAGAAGATCGTGGAGGAGTTTGACCTGCTACATTTTGGGAACTGCTCCCTGACCATGTTGGATGCAGATCTGCTGAGTGCCTTCGTCGAGAGGTGGCACAAGGAGACGTCATCATTTCATCTCCTATTCGGAGAGATGACTGTGACTTTAGATGATGTCGCCTCCTTGTTTTATCTCCCTATCAGCGGTAGATTCTGGACAGCCCCTATCATGAGTGTGTCTCAGGCACATGCGATGGTTGTTCGCGATCTGTGTCTGCCTGAGGCAGTGGTGTATCAGGAGTTCACCGATACACGAGGTGCTCACTTACGCATGCGGTGGCTCCGTGATAGGTACGACGAGCTTGTTGCTGCTGGTAGGTATCAGGCTGCCGCTAGGGCGTACATGCTGCATGTAGTAGCATGTACTCTCTTTGCGAACAAGGATGGTACGTATGTGGATGCTCGCTATCTGTGTCTCTTCAGCGATCTGGAGACGCACAACTGGGCTTGGGGTTATGCAGCTCTGACTCGGTTATATCATGCGCTCGGGGAGGCGACCCAGTTTGAGACGAGGTAACTTGCTGGGTATCTTAGTTTGTTACAGGTATATCTTAATTCATGTTCTTACTTGTCCTTCTATTTTTTTAAATCATACTATTTCTAATTTATTGTTTATTGTGATCTCAGTGCTGGATCTATGAGCATTTCCCTATGATATGCGATAAGAGGTTCCAGCCATATACTTCGACCGAGCCACGGGCGAAGAGGTGGAGGGCGAGGCAGAAACACCTGGGAGGCATAGTTGAGTACAAGAGGAGACTGGATGAGCTGACCGTAGAGGATGTCATATGGACACCCTACGATGATCACAGAGCCGTCCGTGAGTTCGAGGAGTCGTCATTATACTCCGGTTATATGAGGTGGGAGACTCTGGTTGCCAGGCACCTGCCAGAGAGATGTTTGCGCCAGTATGGATACATTCAGACGCGACCACCACCAGTTCCAGATACACCCTCTGAAGGTATTGATCGGTGGTTTCAGACGCACTTCCTCAGTTCCGGTCGTGCCATCGTAGCTCGATCTGCACCTGTTCAGTATCCCTCGCAGTGTGAGGATGGCTACTTGGAGTGGTATCTCACCGTATTACATCCATGCATCACTCCACCGCCGGCTGAGGATGCACCTTCTGGGGATGTACCTTTTGGTGGCCAGGAGCCTGTTGATGACGCACCTCCTCTTCCTCCTCCTCCTCCAACACATCACCCTGATGACACATCGCTTTCAGATGATAGCAGTAGTGGCTGATGAGCTCATGGGCTTGGTAGACCCTGATGGCAGTGTTTCTGCTGGATTAGCTAGGATTACACATTTAGCCCGTGGGTGGCCTATTTAGTATTATATGTATATTTTTGTATTATATGTATATTATGACAGAACAATATATTATTATCATACCTTCATTTAAACTCTTACATTGCAGTGATCTTGAGTAAACAACTTAAACAAATAAAAACCTAACATTACAACATAATTAATCAATATGAAAAACCTAAACATTACCAGATGCTTCAGGGCGTTTCAGCATCTCCATTATTTCATCAACTGATCTTGAAAGCTGCACATCTAACTCCATCGGACCCCTTGTTAGCCTACGGCGAAATGATCTCCATATTTTGATGACGTCTTCATCGTTCTTCAGCTTAATTAGGTTGTATTTCACACTACCATCCCCCCAATCCTCCTGAAACTCGATCTTCAACACCTTTCTATTGTCACCATCAGGCAACAATTCCTTCAACTTCGAAGTTAGGCCGACAAAGAAGGTTGTGTCGTCGGGAAGCATGAATTCGACAGGTCAGGAACCTCTCTTGAAGTAAACTTTTGCCTTAATAAAAAATGCTGGAGTAGCCATTTTTTTCAGATTTGTTTTACCACAAGACCTAACCCCTATTTATACAAACGTGCATCAATTCTAGGCTGCACAAAGTGTCGGTGCAATCACAACCATACAAAACTGTCGGTAAAATCTCGACCTTTAAAAAAAACCCTAAAATTATACCTACCGGGAATTTCAATTGATGTGAAATTCCCGGTACCAAACTGCACTTTTCAGCAATAATCAGATTTTTTAGTACATACCAGGAATTTGAAATTATCGGTATACCGATAATTTTAAATGAACTATCGGGAATTTTATCCATACCGAAATTTTTTTAAAACTACCAGAAATTTGTTTCGGAAATTGCTTGTAAAAACATTAAGGAACATTTTCGCCATTAATAAAATATGGAGGGTGCCAGGTTTAATTAGGGGGTGACAGGTAGAATTCTCGTGGATTGGCACGTAAAAATTTCTGAATTTGGCCGTATTAACAAAATTGGGCCTAGCCCGTTCATTCTAAATCTCGTCTTCCCTTTTCATTTCCCTCTCTCATGTTCTCGTTTCTTACCCTAAAACCCTCCACCGCTCAAAACCTCTCCTCTCCGTTGATACTCACACTCCATCTCTCCATCTCTTCCCACTTTTCAACATGGATGACAGCTTATACGACGAGTTCGGTAACTACATCGGACCCGAAATCGAGTCCGACCAAGACTCCGACAGGGAGGAAGACGACGACCGCGACGAACCCGAAGAATCCGACAGAGCCGCCGAATCCGACGGCGAAGGTCCTTCAAACGGATGGCTGACAACCGGCGCCTCCACTGACGTAGACATGCTCGAAAATCAAGTAGTCTTAGCTGAGGACAAAAAGTACTATCCAACCGCCGAAGAAGTTTACGGCGAAGATGTTGAAACCCTAGTTATGGACGAAGATGACCAGCCACTAGAACAACCTATTATTAAGCCAGTGAAGAACAAGAAATTCGAAGTAGGTGTTAAGGATTCTACAACTTACGTTTCGTCGCAGTTTATGCTAGGGTTAATGTCGAATCCTTCTTTGGCGAGGAATGTGGCGTTGGTGGGTCATTTGCAGCATGGGAAGACGGTTTTCATGGATATGCTTGTGGAGCAGACTCATCATATGTCAACTTTTGATTCTCAGAGTGAGAAGCATGTGAGGTATACGGATACTAGGGTTGATGAACAAGAGAGGAAGATATCTATTAAAGCTGTTCCTATGTCGCTTGTGTTGGAAGATAGTAATTCAAAGTCTTATTTGTGTAATATTATGGATGCGCCTGGGCATGTTAACTTTTCGGATGAAATGACTGCTGCATTGAGGCTTGCTGATGGTGCTGTTTTGGTTGTTGATGCTGGTGAAGGTGTCATGGTAACTATCTTTTTGTTTATACTATTTCTTTGGTGATTACTGATTAGTATCTCTTGTTGATGTTTAGGCGTTTGGGCATAGGTCAATTCTGATTGATTAGTTGATAGTAGTTATGAACTATGTAGCATTGATTTTCCACATTAAAGCCGTGTCCAATGTTCGACAAATGTTAGTATCTAGGTTGTCAATATCAAGCTATAGTGGTGTAGTGTAGTGGCACGACCCTCGCCCCCTCACCGCAATGGCATTGGCCTGCGAAGTGCTATCGTCAATGATGGTCATTGCGGCCGCAAATAACGGTGTCGTAGCGGCGCAATAGCAGTGCTATTAGCGGTTTATGAGCCGCCATTCTCATTTTATGGGCAAATTAGTGAACCCAAATATTTTATGGGTATATTGCTCATTTCAATTCCTTCTTCAGTTCCTGTTCTCCACTATTCTTCTCCATTCTTCACCGTTCTTTGTGTGCACAGCCGTACTCCCCTTCCTTCTCCCCTGCCTTTTCCACTGTTCTCCCTTGCCTTCTCCTCTGTTCTGTTTGTGACTTTGTGTTGATCTGTTTCAATTTTAATAAGAACCACACCATCATCATCCTATGCCTCTGTAAGTGTAACACCAACTTCCAACAACAAAAGTTATTGTTAACCTACTGGTGACAACCTTGATATTGATTGGTAGTGGAACTCTTATAAAGACCAGAGCAAGAAAACAATTGTTTGTGATTTTTGTGTGCACCTTTCTACGGGAGGAATAACCTTTATAATTTGATTTTTATGGGATATGTATGCAGATGGAATTTTATTATATATGCTGTTGCAATTTATATTTTTATTAATGTATGCTTGTAGAATTTTTATTTCCTATATACATTGTTTAAGTCTTCACAATAGCCGTTATCTGCCATGCTGCTATAGCATTTTAATTGTTCGGCACGACGCGCTGCTATCCGAGATTTACAACCTAGGTTAGTTTCATACACCTGACAAGACACTAACTTACATGTGTACATGTAATTACTTCCATTTTCTTAAATTATCACTACTATACACATGTAATTACTTCCATTTTCTTAAATTATCACTACTATCCACATGTCAGGGTTTGTCCGTGTATATGTCTGTGTTTCATAGGTGTTATGATATGTTTGCTCTTTTCATTTCTCAAAGCTAAAATTATAACTTATCGGTTTGACGTTGATGGTAGATACTGCAATATAACTAGCTGTATGACAATATTGAGTTTTTAGTTTCTTGCAATTCGTAGGTAAACACGGAGAGGGCAATACGTCATGCAATTCAGGAGCGATTGCCTATTGTTGTTGTAATGAATAAGGTAAACAGAATTGTTGTCAATATGAATGGTGGCTATGTCTTACTCTTTTATCTTATTCCCCTCTTCTATTCTCAGTTCACTGTTTTTGTTTTTAGGTTGACAGGCTCATAACTGAACTTAAACTACCTCCGAAAGATGCTTACCATAAATTGAGGCATACTTTGGAAGTCATTAATAACCACATATCTGCTGCTTCCTCAGTTGCTGGTGATGTCCAAGTTATAGATCCAGTTGCAGGAAATGTTTGTTTCGCAAGTGGCACTGCTGGATGGTCATTTACGTTGCAATCATTTGCTAAACTGTATGGGAAGCTACATGGAGTTCCCTTGGAAGCTAATAAATTTGCTTCTCGCCTTTGGGGTGACTACTATTACCATCCCGATACCAGAACATTCAAAAAGAAACCCCCTGTGGGTGGTGGAGAACGATCTTTTGTTGAGTTTGTGTTGGAGCCACTTTACAAGATATATAGCCAAGTCATTGGGGAACATAAAAAGAGTGTGGAGACAACCCTTGCCGAACTTGGTGTTACCCTTAGTAATGCTGCCTATAGATTGAATGTTAGACCTTTACTAAGGCTGGCCTGTAGCTCTGTTTTTGGTTCAGCTTCAGGTTTCACTGATATGCTTGTTCAGCACATTCCTTCACCAAGAGATGCTGCAGTTAGAAAAGTTGATCATATATATACTGGACCTAAAGACTCATCCATTTACAAAGCCATGACACAATGTGATTCTTCTGGCCCACTAATGGTTAATATAACAAAGTTGTATCCAAAATCTGATTGTAGTGTGTTTGATGCTTTTGGTAGAGTTTATAGCGGCAAGATACAGACAGGACAGGCCGTTCGTGTTCTCGGAGAGGGATACTCACCAGATGATGAGGAGGACATGACTGTAAAAGAAGTAACGAAGTTGTGGGTTTATCAAGCTCGCGACAGGATGCCAATAGCTGAGGCTCTTCCAGGTTCTTGGGTTTTAATTGAAGGTGTGGATGCTTCAATAATGAAAACCGCAACTCTTTGTAATGTGGATTTTGATGAGGATGTATACATATTCAGGCCCCTTCTATTCAATACCCTGTCAGTGGTAAAAACAGCCACTGAGCCATTAAATCCAAGCGAGTTGCCAAAAATGGTGGAGGGTCTAAGGAAAATTAGCAAGAGTTATCCTTTAGCAGTTACTAAAGTTGAGGAGTCTGGGGAACACACTATATTAGGGACTGGTGAGCTGTACTTGGATTCAATCATGAAGGACCTGAGAGAGCTATATTCTGAAGTAGAAGTCAAGGTCATATATTGCTTTCCATTTCCCTTTTCAACTTTTGATTCTCAGTTTTTGGGTTGGACGTTGACTTAAAGCTGTTCCTTTGTTGAAGATGGTCCTTTCCTGTGCTTTTGCAGGTAGCAGATCCTGTTGTCTCATTTTGTGAAACAGTAGTTGAGTCTTCATCAATGAAATGTTTTGCTGAAACACCAAACAAGAAGAATAAAATAACAATGGTAGGTATCATATAGGCTTCATCAGTGTTCATTTCTTAGTTCACGATGCATTTTTCTCAGGCTGGGTTATTTTCACTTCACTAATAAAACTCTTGGTCATTCTTTAGATTGCTGAGCCACTAGAAAGAGGTTTGGCTGAAGACATAGAGAATGGTGTTGTTAGCACTGATTGGAACAGAAAGAAACTAGGTGAATTTTTCCAGACTAAATATGACTGGGATCTTCTTGCTGCTCGGTCAATCTGGGCATTTGGCCCTGATAAGCAGGTAAATCACTATATGTATCTATTTGCCCAACTGTCTCCTGAAACTTATGTGTAACATATTCTAGTTCCAATGCAGGGCCCTAACATTCTTTTAGATGATACCCTTCCTACTGAAGTTGACAAGAACCTCCTCAATGCTGTAAAGGATTCCATTGTTCAGGGGTAAGCATACAATACAGTGATTTATTCAGCCATTCATTGATTAATTGATTTCACTTTGATAATATTATGTCATTTAACAGATTTCAGTGGGGTGCACGGGAAGGACCGTTGTGTGATGAACCCATTAGAAATGTTAAATTTAAGATTGTTGATGCAAGGATTGCCCCTGAGCCACTTCATCGTGGATCTGGCCAGATCATTCCAACAGCACGGCGAGTGGCTTATTCAGCTTTCCTTATGGCCACTCCCCGCCTTATGGAACCAGTATATTACGTTGAGGTATGTATATACTTGCTATTTTATGCTTCCGTATTGGCTGCATAAAAGTAAACTCAATTCTAATCATTCCATAGTTCACAAACTAATTGATGATTATATCTTTTGAGAAAGATCTGCATACAAGCTAACAAGCAGAATATATCCATCCTTTATATTTAAAAATGATGGTCTAAGCAGAATGTCCTTTTTGTATGTGGCTGGAGTGATGTAATTTTACGGAAGCTAGCAAAATAGTTATTGTATTTACTTGCACTTATTTCATATAGTAACTCGTTAACATCAATTTTACCTTTTCACTCATGCTTGCTCTAATAGTATTGTTCTTTTTGCCTTTGAGTCAGATTCAAACACCAATAGATTGTGTGTCTGCTATCTACACTGTGTTGTCTCGTAGGCGTGGACATGTTACTGCTGATGTTCCTCAACCAGGCACCCCGGCTTATCTTGTTAAGGTCATTGACTAACTTTTCCCTCAAAATTTATTTAATGCATTGTGGTTTGCTTCTGTGTACACCATGGTTTAAACTTATTATAAGTCTACTGACCCTGTTCTCTACATCTCAGGCATTTTTGCCCGTGATAGAATCTTTTGGTTTTGAGACAGACTTGAGATACCATACGCAAGGTCAAGCGTTTTGCCAATCAGTTTTTGATCACTGGGCTATTGTTCCAGGAGATCCTCTGGACAAAAGCATTGTTTTGCGCCCACTTGAACCAGCACCAATCCAGCATCTTGCCCGTGAGTTTATGGTAAAAACAAGGCGCAGGAAGGTATGGCTTTTTTCTGTTTTTTTCCCCTCAAGAGTTGATAACTATTATTTAAATGTACTGTTTTTACTGGGAGGTCTCATGATGATACTCATTCTACATTTATGTCTAATGACTTGCTTTATCCTTCTTGAGAAATAAAGGGAATAAAAAAGAAAATGTGTACATAAAACTAGAAGATAGGGTCATGCAAACTTAGAGGAGTGTTAGGGCGCATAAACTATTATAATTTATAACTGGTTCCTGCAAAAGGATTTATTGTGTGTTTTTCTTGCAGGGAATGAGTGAAGATGTAAGTATAGGTAAGTTCTTTGATGAGGCTATGATGGTGGAACTTGCACAGCAGGCGGCAGATCTTCATCAACAAATGATATGATTCTTCACAATTTTTCCTGCCTGGTTTGATGTTCATTTTGGACTTAGTTTGAAATTTTGGCCCTTATGACTCTGAAACTGGGAGCAAATGGTATGCGATACAGCAAGCAAATAATGAGTTATTTGCTTGCGAAGTTGCCATGTATTTGACACAGCTCTTTACCATACTGCTGCTAGCTATTATGGCATTCATTCAACTAGAAGTCAACTACGGGGTCTCATGGAACTGGAAAAGCTTTTAATTGCCGGTTGGGGCATATTGTCTCTAATTCTGTTATGTTATGAAATATTTTGTACTAGTAGCATTAGGACTGTTCATGGTATAGTTCTATAAGAAAACTGAACCGAACTGAACCATTATATAAGATCATTCGAACCGAACCGAACCGAACCGTTTTTTTTTCAGAACTGAACTGAACCAAAATTTTTGGTTTGGCATAACGGTTCGGAACTCCGAACTGTACCAAACCATTAGAAGACAAATTTTTTCAAAACGATCCATTTGTTAAAAAACCGAACCGTTATATATTACTCTATGATGAGAATTTATGTGTTTGTAATTTTCTTTTCAATTGATCCACAAATTGCATTAGGTATTCTGTTTTTGTAAATTTCTTTGTTAATTGATATGAGTTTTAACTTTCAATTTCTTTATTCTTTTTCTTTTTCGGATGTAACAATTAGTTCTTATGATGATTTTTATATTTTAGTCTTCATCAGTCGGTTTACTGGACTGTGTGACGGCAGTAATTGAAATTCCATATTATATGTTAAAGTCCTCTTATTTTTCCATGATTAGAATGTCATTAAAATTTCAAAAGAAAAGTAATGCATCAATGTTCTGACCAAGAGATTACTCTGGAAATAAATAAATATGTGGTTTCAAAGAATAATATCTGAGAGATTCTCAACTTATCACAAGTCAATTAGCCAGTGTAGGTAAAATCAAAAAAGCGTATGATATCTGACAAGCAACTTTAACTTCTTTTAACCTTTCTTTTAACCTCGAGATGAGAATTCAAGAGCAGGAATATCATCCTAGCTGATCCACACAAAAAATATAGAAATAGCGAAATTGTGGTCTAGGAAATCACCTCATCTTTGGAGTTTGTAAGTTCACTGTAGGAATGCTAATAACTTAATGGTTCACTTTTAGTTAGTGTTTGGTTAATTTTAATTTGGTTTGGTTCTTGAACCGTTAGTAAAATAACGGTTCGGTTCACTAATTAAATATAACAGTTCAGTTATTTTAACTTCAGTTCGGTTTGGTTTGATAATTCCGTTATTTTAACTTCAGTTCGGTTCGGTTTGGCAGTTCAGTTCGTAGTTTTTTTTGAACAGTCCTAAGTAGCATATCCCCAAAAATTTAACCTAGGGGTGGACAATCGGTCGGTTATGGTCGGTTTCAGGTCCAAAACTTAAATCCGATGTAAACCATGGTTTCATTTTTATGATCCAATTTCGACTGATAAAATTCCGGTTTTCGTCGGATTCGGTTAAATCGGTTTGGCGGTTAAGTCGGATCGGTTTAGTCGGTTTAATATTTATTAGAAAAAATTTATAAAAATAATTTTTTTAATTTTTAAATAAAAATTATTATTACGGAATAATATTTTTAATATTATTTGACATTAATTTTGATCATTATCATACTTTAACCAATAAACTAAATAATATATAAAATTTTATATTATATATCTTGTATTTTTGGGAGTATACAATGCAATAATCAATTTATAAAAATGATAATATCCTGCAACATTATAAATCTCATTTTTATAGTGAGTCATTCATATAGTAATAAAAATAATTAAAAAATATATTAATTAAGTTCGGTCGGTTTCGGTTTTCGTCGGATCCAAAATTAGCATCCGAGCCCGACCGAAGCAACCCTATAATATCCAAATTAAGCAACCGAATCAACCCGACAACCGACCCGATCCGATCTATTTGCAAAAAAAAGACAACGGATCGGTCGGTTCAAATTTGTCCACCCCTAATTTAACCATTGAAATTGTATGAAAAAGTTTGTATTTATGGCTGCAGACTGACATTTATCAACAAAGTCCCATTTAAGATAAGGTTACTGTACGAGAACTGTGACATGGGTCAAGACAAAAAACTAGATAATGCAGGACACACTCACTTTCACTTGATTATTTTGTCTGGCCATTGGTTATGTAGTTTTACAATTTGTACATCCCTTTCACATGTTTTTTTAAGCTGATTGTGAAAACCAATGTATTCAATGCATGATTCCTTTTCATTGGCTACCATATCATCATAATCCTCATCAGTCACCTCTATTATTGTTTACTAATTCACTTGAATAAAACCAAACCATTAAGCGCAAAAGCACATGAATAAGATAACAATTAAATTTAAAGAAAACTATCAGTGTGGAGTTCATTTACATTGATGTTCTTGTCTCCTGAATGAAGTTTAATAAACTATATCATAAGCACATTGCTAAAATATGTCTCTTTCCCATTAACAATGGGAAAAACAATCATTCAATAGTATAATTTTATTGGAATTTGAATTTAGCCCCTTAGTGCATAATTTTCTCTACCCAACCAGCGATCACACAAGATGAATTTATGTACATAATAATTTCAACTCACCAAAAAAAGGTTTTGCTGAGAACAATAATCTATCCTTCAAGCAGGCATTTAAGATTCTGAAGTCCTTCGGCAGATATACTTCTCCTAAATCTACTAGGCTTTTCAATAATCATAGGTGGTGGTGGATCTGAATGAAAACACACCATCACAACAGTTAAATTATCTGTTGCTCCTCTCTTTATTGCTTCACCTATTATTTCCTTGCAACATTGTTTAACATCATTATGCTGTTGAAGTCTCCTCCTAGCAAAATCGACCGCATTTTGGCTACGAAAAAATTCCCATATCCCATCGCTTCCGATTATCAAAAACTCGTCATCTTTTGTCAATGTCATCAATTTAAGTTCGGGCTCAGCACTCAATGGTCCTCCTCTTCCACTCATTTCCTTCATTCCTTCAAGATGCCAGTTGCCTAGAGCACGTGTCACGCCTAACTGTCCGTTCAAGTAACCTTCATCAACAAATCCGCCGAGCGACTCGATCCTCATCCTTTCTTTCATGCATAATGGATTGTGATCTTTGGACATTTCTATAGCCCCTCCCGCCCGGGACAAAACAGCGCGGCAGTCTCCAGCATTAGCCACGAGTAAAGACCTTCCAAATATAATTGCAGTCAATGCAGTTGTACCAGAAGAAAGGGAGGATTCAGCAGAGCATGTTTTCGCAAACTCCGAATCAGTCTCCAAAAACGATCTCGTGACCACCTTCTCGAGTTCAAGAGGGAAGTCAGCATCCTCAACAATCACCCTCGGCAGATGATCGCGAACAAATTGGGCAGCACTCTTTCCTCCATGTCCATCAAATACCTACACAAAATACCATTCACATTCAATGTTAAATCCTGATTAAGATTGGTTGCTCACCGTCTTAAGCAGTACGACTAAAAGATGTTTTTTCCGATTTTGTTATGAAATCAATTTTATGACAATAGACACTTAACAAAATCAGTTAGACAGCTTACACCATAAAAGGAAACAGCTTTGTCGCAGACATCATTATAACCGAATTTCTTCGCCAAGTCTCCAATGCATATGTGAGTATCCTCCATGTAAGGCCGACCTCCAATATCAGACCACTCTCCGGACCGAAGCTTAGGGACAAAATTTATCAGGTTCTGATTTTTCTCTGTAATCACTGCATCTTCACAAATACTTTCCAGCTAAAATGTAAACAAAAATTATAATAATAAACATTAGCTATAGCCTTTGATAATCATTTCTAAAATAATTTCAAGGTCAAACAACCCTTAAAAATCATAATTTCTTCAGTCTCTCTTCAACCAAAGTAACAAAACAAAAGATAAAATAAAGTCAAGCATCTTTCATAAGTTGTTCTAAAAATCTCATGGAAAGAAGCTAAAAACAAAATCATCTCATGAAAAATCACAAGTTGTTTTCAGAAATTCTCTCAAACAGATGCAAATAGATAAGCTCAAATAATTCAATTAAAAAAAAAGCTTCAATTATAATTAAAATCTAAGAAGCCAGATTGAAAAAAACATGTTAAAAAATCAAAAGCCAGCTTATAATAGAAAGGAAGAAAAGAAGGAATAAAAGACTAACAGGAAATGAATTCACAACACTGATCTGGCCATTGGGAACTCCAAAAGAAGAATCTTTTTCTGAATTATCCATCTGGGCATGCAATAGATCACAATGCAAAGGCCATGAAATTCTTCTGTTATCAAGAATTTTCTCCATGTTATCATTATCTTGATCAACTTGTTCATCCTCTTGGACACACATGTTGACAACAGTAACAAACCAGTTGTTGTTAACAAGTGGAACTTTTGCAGCTGCAGCTGTTGTAGGTTTGGAAATCAGAAAGTAATTACAGAAAGTCACTGACAACAACAATAAAAGACTTGATAGAGTTTTATAGCTTATAATAAAAGAGAGAGAGAAAGAGAAGATTCTTAGAATATGTTGAGGAAATTGATGTGTTTTTCCTTTCTGTTTGTTTATAGTAATATTTTTTAGTGGTTTTTTCACCACGAAGATTCGATCCACTTAATCGATTAATCTAATTCGAGATTAATTCGAATGTTATTTCTGACATCAAATGATTTCAATTTTTTTCTAATCTTTGTTGCAAAAAATCGAACAATAATTCTTCTTACCAAGTCCAACGTCAATCCCCCTTAAACCAACCTATTTTTGATGCTTTTAGTGTGTTAATAAAATGATAATAATATATTAGTGTGAAAAGAGAGAAAATAGAATCTTTAAGTTCTAGATTTTTCTATGAAAAGTGTGGCCTAAAATTGTTGGTTGGATTTATTAGGTGACTCTTTGATATTATAATGCTTAATGTTATTATAGATAATGTCATTTTCTATGCTTACTTATCATATTGCAATCCCACTCTTTTTAAAATTATTATAGTATTATTATTTTTCTCTTTTTCGACCTTTATGCCCTTTCACATCATACCATGTGAAAAATATTTTGTTATATTAATAGCTAAACTTTATGCATTTTTTTAACCCTCTCTGTCTGATTCCTTTCATTGGTTTTCTTGTATCAATAATTTATATTGACAAGTAGTATAATGGCTTGATCAAAGCTCAACAACAAAGGATAATTTTTCATTCCAATCAAGGAACTGCCGTGGAAATTTAGAATACATCTTTTATAAATTTTGACATCAACCGTCAAATATATATAGTCTGGATAAAATAATATAAATGTGTCAAATTTGATAATATAACACATTCGATAACACTTTATCATGGATATCTGTATAATAAAATTTTTTGTTGGATTTAAAACTATTATTACATATATCATATCTATAAAATTTAACATCAATAGAAAATTATTTGATATGTTAAAGAAAATCATCAAAATTAACAATTTTGTTAAAATTTTGTAAGACCTTAATTTTTATGCATCTTATTGACATATCAAATTGTTTTCAATTGATGTTAAATTTTATAGACATGTCAATATGATAATAATTTTCAATCTAACGGTGTATTTCGTTATACGGATATGCGGTAAAGAGTTATCAGAGGTGTCATGCTGCTAAGTTTGACGACGTATTGCTATAGTTGAATTTAACCTTAATGATGGTCCAATTTACTTTAACTGCCATCCTAATTACTCTATGAGTTTAACTGATGATTTCACTAAAAACTCATTAGTCATATATGTTCATGGCCTAAGTGACACATTTAATCCTGGAGTTGCCAACATAGACGTTATTAGTAGAATTATCTACAAAGTTTTCAATGTTAATTACAATTTTAAATCTCTTAAAATTACTCAAAGAAATGAAACATGTATTATTGAAGTTAATCTTAGTAGATCTAATGTTATGACCCTGAAGATTCTTACTGCTTCTAATATTATTGACAAATTCCCTTAAGAATGGATTTTGCAAGATGTGGTTAAATCTGAAAAGATTGAAGCCAATCCTATTAGAGATGTTATTCAGGATATTGATGGATCAACCATCATTTGAATGAATAAGAGCCAATCCTTTCGTTATAATCAGTCTAGTAGCATTGAATCGACATCCAGCGCTAGACATTCTGTTGATTCAACCATTAGGGTTAACCTCGCAGGAGTAAACTTTTACTCCTACAATTCCCCGACTAATTTACTCAGAGAGGACTTCTAGGTCACCGTCTCCAACCGAGTCTCAAATCTTAGGAGTTATTACCAAAGAAGAAGCATTTGTCATTGACAAATCTTGGATCAGAGTCGATTTTGGGGCTGAGTATATTTCAGAGAAGAGAAATTGGTATTTCTCATCTTTCTCTAAAAATCATGCTTAAATGTTTTTACAAAAGTTTTACAAATTTTTAGAAAATCATGAGATTAATGTTTATTTCTTTACATGGTTTGAATTACTTTGCTTAGAATAAGGGATAAAGAATCCTTTTACTGTTAAGATGTACTTAGATGCTAATGTAAGAATTGGTACTAAACGAAAGATTGTTAAAAAATATATAATCGAATCCATCCATCCACCTTTAGAAGCCATAAAAATTACCCTTCCAAAGAAAACATAGAAATAAAGGCTTCTCCCTTTAAATCAATTACCAATTCTATAGAACATAGAAAAGACATAAATAATCTGCATAGTCAGATGAATTACTCAAACCAAATACTTCACATTATTTTCCAACAATTAGACAGAATAGAAAATTTTGTCCCTCAACCTAAGGATGCTAAAAACTTTAAAATAGACCCTACCCTACCCATATATCATTACCATACTCCTTCTACCAAATAGATAAAGGGTATGAGTTTAGGCCGTGATGCTAATCATAAGATAGAAGAATTAGTTGAAAAATTAAGGACCTTAAACATGAGAAATTCTTCAGGAGAGATAAATACTTTATCTTAGGAAGAAGAATTTGATAATGTGGTGAGTAAATTAGGTGGAAGAGCCCCAAGGCCTAAAACCTAAAACTACTATCCTAGACCATCATTTGCTGATGTGCAATTTGAAGAAAGAAGTAGTTTTGTTTAAAATAGTTATTCAGATGAATCCATTGTAGAATGGAACATCGATGGTGCTTCTCAACAACAAGTGTTAGATAACGTACAAAATATGACTATGGTTGCTACAACCTTTAAACTCAAAGGAAACACAGACAAGCATACCAGAGATATATTAGTTATGGGGTTTACATGGTAGTTAAAATGATGGTGGGATAATCTCCTTAGTCCTGAAGACAAAACCCAAATTAACTTAGCTGTTAAAATAGTATCCAATGAATTTATTTGTGTTATAACTCTCTTGTATGCTACTACCTCCGGTCCTTTTTATAAGGAACATTTTACCTTTTTAGATTCATTAAATAATTAATGTATCTGGTCTATAATGCAGATCAGATACATTAATTATTTAATAAATCTAAAAAGGTGAAATGTTCCTTATAAAAAAGGACCGGAGGGAGTATTACCAAATTTTTTGTAGGAGATCCTCTAAAGCTCCAACAAAGAGCAACAGACCAATTATTAAATCTTTACTGTCCAACCATATCTAATTATAGGTGGTATATAGATATGTTTCTTTCTACACTCTGCTTTAGGTCATATTCTAACTTTGATGAATGTTTAGGAATATACTTTTGTAATTGTAATAGTTGTAATAAAAGAATTAATGTTCTCATTAACCATCAAGTTAATACTCTAATAGGAATATTAGATAAGATGGAAGAATCTGAAAGTAAGAATGCTTTCATAAGGCAAATCAAAAACATTATTAACGAAAACGATATTTATAAAAAGCATGTTAACAAAGTAGAATTTAAAGATGTTATGAACTTATTTAAAAAATCAGTTGAGAAAACTGTTTCTATTAATGACTTACAAGATGAAATCAAGAGTTTAAAAAATAAAATTCAAACTCTAAAAATCCAGGATGATGAGATAGAACTTAAACTTTTAGAATTACAAGGTCACATGATTATTCAAAATCAACACATGTTAACTTCTTCTAGTAAAAAACACGAGGAAACTAATGAAGAAATTATTGTTTCAACCAATGAAGATTCCTATATCAATAAAATAGAAAAGATGGTATTTCACAAAGGGTATAGTAAAATAAATCTCATTATTAAAGATACAATTTTTGAACTAGTTGCTTTAATAGACTCAGGGGCATATTTAAACTGCATTCAAGAAGGGTTAATCACAACCCAATATTACGAGAAAACCAAAGAATCCTTACGAGGAGCCAATGGTAACAGATTACACGTGTCTTATAAACTATCTAACGTTAAGATATGTAAAAATCAAATATGTTATAAAACATTTTTTCTTCTAGTTAAAAACATTCAAGAAGCTATTATTCTAGGAATCCCTTTCCTAGCTTTACTTCATCCTTTTATCGTTGATAACCTAACTATAACTACTAATGCTTTAGGACGTGAAGTTAAGTTTGAATTTTTAGACCAATCTAAGATTAGAGATCTTAACTCTATCCAGAGTAAAAATATATCTTTTATTAATCTTATTAATAATAAGAGAAAACAGATTAATTTCATAAATAAAGAAATACATTTTAAAAGAATAGAAGAACACTTGCAGTCCTTCTGTGTTCAAGAAAAAAATTAAAATTATGCAAAATAAGTTTACTAAAAATCTTTGCTCAGAACCGCCTAATGCCTTATGGAAAAGAAAAATACACACTGTTTATTTGCCTTATGAGCCTGACTTTAAAGAAAAAGATATTCCGACTAAAGCCAGACCTATACAGATGAATAAGAAACATTTAGATTATTGTAAAAAAGAAATACAAGATTATTTAGAAAAAAGTTTTAATTAGACCGAGTAAGTCTCCTTGGAGATGCTCTACATTTTATGTTGTTAATGTTGCTGAATTAGAAAGAGGTAGTCCCTGATTATTAATAAATTATAAACCTTTAAACAAAGTTTTACAATGGAATATGTATCCTATACCTAATCAAAAAAGATTTAATTAACAAATTACACAATAAAAGTATATTTTTTAAATTTGACCTTAAATCTGGATATTATCAAATTCAATTAGAAGAAACCGATAAATATAAGACCGCTTTTGAAGTACCCTTTGGGCACTATGAATGGAATGTTTTGCCCTTAGGGCTTAAAATGTTTTCTCAAAATTTCAAAATATAATGAATTCTATTTTTAATGATTACTCTCATTTTACTATAGTCTACTTATATGATATTTTAGTCTTCTCAAATTCCATTAATCAACATTTACAACACCTTAATCAGTTCTATGAAACAATTAAAGATAATGGTTTATTTTTATACAAAAAGAAATTAAACTTATTTCAAAGTAAAGTCAGATTTTAGGGTTTTGATATTAGCCCGGGCATGTACACCCCTATTAGTAAGTCCTTATAATTTGTTTATAAATTCTTCGACGAATCAAAAGAGAAAACTCAGTTATAAAAGTTTTTAGGTTGTCTTAATTATGTGTTAGACTTTACTCCTAATCTTAGAACTATTTGTCTTCCTTTATTTAAGAGACTTAGAAAGGATCCCCCACCTTGGGATGATTCCATGACTAAAAGTGTCACCCAATTAAAACAAATATTTAAGAGATTACCTTGCCTAAGAATCTTTGATCCAAAAGCTAATCTTATTGTTGAAACAGATGCCTCATACCTAGGGTTTGGTGGTATATTAAAACAATTACTTACGGGCATGAATAACGAACAAGTTGTTAGATATTATTCTGGAACTTGGTCTCCAGCCCAATTAAATTATAGTAGTATTAAAAAAGAGATTTAACCATTGTTTTATGCATTACCAAATTTTAAGATGATTTATTTTCAAAATCATTTTTATTAAAAACAAATTGTAAAGTTGCTAAGAGTGTTTTAAAGAAAGATGTTAAAAATTTGGTTTCAAAACATATTTTTGCTAGATGGCAATCTTTGTTATCATATTTTGATTTTGAAATAGAACATATTGAAGGAATTAAAAGAAAAGAAAAGAGTAAAATCACTTGACAAAGTCAAGGTTTGTTTATGAAAGAGGTGATAGTTTGAAATCAAGAAGGTTTTTGAAAAAGAGAGAGAGGTTTAAAAATTGAAGAATGGGGTGGAGAAGAAGTGACTATCCTAAAGCATAAAGTAAAAGCTAAGGATAAGAAAGATCTAACCACAAATATAGTTGTTTTCACCATAAACCATGCAAAAACACAAGTCTTCAAAGTCTTTGAACCATAATTCCAAAGCAAAGGGAAAAGGTCCTAGTTCTAAGTCCAAGGTTCCAAGAATTGCATTGGATGTCCAAGTTCTAAGTCCAAGGATTCAAGAATAGCATTGAAGTCCAAGGTCTAGGTGCAAAACTCCATGTCCATTGCAAAGGATAGTAACCATAGTCCAAGATTAGAAACACAAGTTTTTTAGAGGTTTTGGCCTTTATTAATGTTTTTGGTCCAAGTGGACAAAGAGAAAAAGGCATAAGCATAAACATGTGTCCAACGGACAAAGGAAAAATTGCGGAAGCATAACATATGTGTCCAACGGACAAAGGAAAAATTGTGAAAGCATAAACATGTGTCCAACGGACAAAGGAAAAATTGCATAAAAGTAAAAGAGAGATAGGGAGCGAGAAGGAATTGTAAAGGTAAAAGTTAGTAATTAGTTGTTAGTTATTAGAGTAAGTGATCAATAATGATTGAATAGTGTACTTAGGTCAAGGTTAATGAAGACTTGTTAAAAGATTGATAGAATCAAAGCCTCTACAACAACAAGCTTCATAGATTTTAAACCTAATACAAAAGATCAATCAACATTGAGTTGTTTTTCGATGCGGGACATAATGTTGCGCTATGTTAAGCAATTGCCGAGTAATTTACCGAGTAATTACCCTACAATGAGGCCGGTCAATAGCTCTTTGTGCTAATGCATGCTAGATGAATGATATGTAGATCGTCATCCGAAAGCAATACCGCACGAAAAGAAAAGAAGGTAGCGATCTAGTCTTGATCAAAATTCAACAAAGAAATTCTATGATCCATAAGAATTTCATCGATCAAAATAAAAGAGAAATAGATGAAGAGAAAGCCAAATTAAACCACACAATTATGTGATCTAAGGCTAAGAACAAAAGGAAAGGGAAGAAAATGGAAAAAGAACCAAAACAGTCCCAAAATTAGGTGAAAACACCATTTTGCCTCTGTGCAGTCGATTGCACAAAAGGTGCAGTCGATTGCACACTGACAGATTTGCAAAAACAAGGCAAAAAACAACACTGTGCAGCCTACTGCACGAAAATGCAAATCGATTGCACCCTGCTGTGACAGCAAAAATTCAGCAAAATTCAACATGATCATGATCTAAAACTTTCTTCAAACACCTCATGATCATGGAATCAAAAGTGCACGAAAATGCAAGGCAAATAACAACCAATACAGTAATTAAACACAAATTGCAAGATCCAAAGATCAAGTAAACAAGATCAACAAAGATCTACATTGTGGATGATGAAATTGAAGCTTCAACAATGGTGAGAGATGAATTACCACTTCAGATCTAAAAATTTCTTCAAATTACTCCAAGATCCAAACTCTAAAGCCTTGATCTACAAGAATTGATGAAGAAAACAAGTTTGGATGAAGGTTTAGCTCAAAGTTGAACACGATTCAATGTGAATTCTTGTTAACTTTCAAGAGAAGAAAAATGAGCTTTAGTGAATTTTGGTGGTTGGGAAGAGAATTTCCAAGAGGTTTGTTGGCTATCAAGAGCTTCAAGAGAAATTTTAGCAAGGTGAATTTGGCTCTCAAAAGCTTGAAGAATGAATGAAATGAGGGTTCTATTTATAGAGTTTAGGCTTGGAAAAATTGGGTGGATTGGAATTTGGTTTGGAAATGAAAATTAGGCTTGGAATTCAAATTTGGAGGGAAATCACAAGAGTGGTGATTAGTGATGGTACTTGGTGGGGAATGATCAAAATGATGTAGGGGAATTAAAATGAGGTGATCTAGAATATTCCATATGTGATCAATGGTCAAGATTGGTGCCAAATGCTTCAAAACTTGAAAAATGTTGACTTTGGCCAATTCTGTCCTTGTTCAGTCGATTGCACTGTAGCGCGAATAGACTGCACTACTGAAAACTTCAAAATCTAGGCAAAAAATGACTGGTGCAATCGATTGCACAGTTGAAAAACTTGAAAAATGGCCTGTTGGATGGATTGTTCTGGCTCTGGCTCGATTTTCTTGATTTGTCAAAGAAGGCATGGAAATAAACACATGATCCTTAGAGTTTCTTGAATAATAATCCATTAAATCTTGGAAACTCTTGATCAGATAAATTTGACATGATTGCAGATCAACTTTGACTTTTCTCAGATAAAATTCATTCGAGCTGTGGGACTGTTATTTTGGCATTTTTGACCTGTTCTTCCCCTGAAAATGTTATTGAAAGAAAAGCAAAAAATATTTTTGGATTTTGGTTAAAGGTTAGTAAACATAAGCAAATAAAGGCAAATAAGAAATACACAGATGCTCAGTGATCTCTGCAAGGCATAAACCCAAAGAAGAGAGGGATAAAGGAATCAAAGCATGATCTTGTTTGTGGTATAAGATGCAAAAATGAGATGTGAATGATATGTGGAATCTTAGGGGGTTAAAAATTAGGGTCTTACAGTATGTGAATGGAATACCTTGTGTGTTCTTCTTCCTTCACCTCTTCAAATGTCTTCGTGACTCGGCATCCCAAACTAGGGGTAGTAGATTACTCTGCCTCAAGCCAACTATTCATGGGTTGTAACCTCTCTCGGAGCTCCCGCCCATTGAAGATTGGTTCTTTATGGTAGCCCCAGTCAATTCTGAAGCTCGTGCTGTAATTCGTGACATCGGTAATAGAGTGGAAGGCATCTATGTCGACCTGTTCTCTAAGTATTAGGCCAAGGGTCACTTTCTATCGTGGAATAACTTTTTCATATATACTGAAAAGGATCTCTCTGAAGAGGCTTAGTATAAAAAAGGTTGGTTGATGAAATTTATCAATAATTTGGGATATTTAGGGGTTACCCCAGTGATGGAGGTTGATAAGAAATGTTTAAAGTATCTTATTGACGTCCATTTGTTGATAAAAGCCCACTCTCGAGAAGAGAGAAAAACTATTTTTAGTAAGCTTCAAATTTTGAGTTTTACGGTATTCTTAACCTCTGTGCCTCTGTTGTATATGTTTTACTCGTTAGTGTGTAGAATGCATAGGTAATGAAGAACAATTCTAGCGTCTAAGGTGGGGAGTATGGCTTGTCTGAAATAATTTCGCTGCAGAGAACCTGCTGACTTCATCAAATGTCCTATGTTAGACTCCTCTCCCTTTACTGATGGGATCTGGATATCGCTTTACCGAAGGTCGTCAACCCCCTCATTTGTATAAGGACTCTAGTTACTTGGCTAATATCTCTGGGCCCGTTCTGGTGGAAGAAATGGGTAATATGGTCAGGTATACTCAGTGCTCTTCGGCTGCTCTAGCCCTTGGTGCAACCGTTCACTAATAGGATTTCTAGTCCAACTGGCATCGTGCTGAAAAACAATGAATGGAGAACAACATCCACGACCTAAAGCTTCAGTGGGATAAGTACCTGCATGAAGTGAAGGAAGCTTTTACCTCTCTCTCTCTGGGGTGAATAATGTGTTATTTCCCTTGAAGCTCACTGGTTCTCTTCCCGACCAAGTGGCTCAGCTGGTGAGGACTGTGGCAATGAAAGACCAAACTTTGTATGTTCTTCAAAGTAGTGGGGATGAGGCTGCTCATAAGGAATTAAATATATTGTACTCTCGGAATTTTTTGTCAACCCAACAAATAGCTGACTGAGGAGGGCTATTTTGTAGAGCATTAGAACCTTTTTGGCCTTGGAACCCAAGAGGTCCATCTGCTAGTTGAGGAGAGTTATTTTTTGGAGGAAAATTTTGGATGGTTTCACCATACAGGATAATAAGTGTTTGAGTCAGGATTTCCTCTCTGGTTGTTAACGTAGTTAATATTTTCTTGGTTGGTTCCACCAACTAAAATTATTTGGAATTTTGTATGAGTATGGCCAACAACTCAAAAAAATCTCACAGGTTAGGGCATCAGAGGTAATAATGCTTACACTCATTTTGTCAAAATTTTAAAATAATGCATCAACTTTAGAATTAAGGTAGTCAAAGGCATCTACTTCATATCTGCTTCCTTTTTGAGGTTCTCTCTCAATAGAGCTATGATTTCTTCCCCACTGATAATGGTTCTTCATCATATCCTCTATAAGGGGATATGTTTCATCTATATTCTTATTCATGTGAGCTCCGCCCACATATGTGCATTTTCATTCTTGTGATGTACAATAACCATTATAAAAGGTGTGTACTATAAACCATCTTTCAATTCCATGGTGGGGACCTAAATTGCTCTCATGCTTCATAGAGAGATTCTCCATACTTTTGAGTAAAACGGTTCTTTGGTTTCTAAGTTGGGTTGTTTTACTCAGAGGAAAATATCTAGCTAAGAAAGCAATTTTCAACTGATCTCATGTCGTAATGGAACAAAAAGTAAGGAATGTAACCATGCTTTATCTATGTCCCTTATCATGAAGGAGAAAAGTCTTAGTCGGATCGCATCGTTGGTCACTCTGTTCATTTTTAGAATTTCACAATATTCTGTAAAGATGCATAGATACAGGTTTAGGTGATCAGTCAGCGAACCAAAAATTAGGTTCTGTTGTACCATGGACAACAAAGACAATTTAAGTTTGAAATTATTTCCATCCACCTTAGTATGCACAATTTTGGAATGGGGTTTTGTATTGTTTGGGAGCACATAATATTTCAATGTGGGATTTTCATCCATTTCTTGTTATTGTTCTTATTATTGCCTACGTCTCCAATGTTGAAATCATTCAATCTCAGGAATTAGTTGAATAAGATTCCCAATACTACGGGTTCTTTGAATTCAACCAAAAACAAGAAATTTTTACCGAAAAATAAATAACAGAAAATAAATGTCTAATAGATGAAATAAAAAAATCAATATCTAAAATAGTCCCCAACAATGGCGACAAAAACTTGATAGACCGCAAGTGCGCGATTATATTAACGTAGTACAATATTGTTCTATAGATGACCATATGGATTACCGATTTATGTGGATTAAATGATTAGCTAAAACGATGGAAAATTGATTTGAAATATCTTGATTTATTAAGAACTTTATAAAGAATAGCCTTAGAATTGTGATTACATATTTGTGACTCACTCATGTAAAACCTTGTTTTTGCTCTGTTATGAGAGTCCTAGTTTTGCCGATATAAAGTAGATAAATATAACCATATCTCCTTTCAGAGCATATGATTGTGTCTTGAGTCGATGAATTACCTATTTTCATAGATTTAATTCATTCATTCAAGATCTTCCAAGAAACTCTAACTTTAAAAGAATTTTCCGATTCACTATGACACACCTCCATGCCTTATTGACCATCTCACCTCTTTAGCTCGAATATCTATTATCACCTTTCAATGATCGACTGATGTCTCTGCTTCATAAATATATATGTGATAAACCCTAAAAGGTAAACAAAAATTATAATTTCTCATAACAGAATAAATGCTAAGAATCTACATGAGGTTTATCGTTTAAATAGTCCTTTCAATCCTAAGCCTATGATGAAACTACACGCTCATGGTTTTAGGAAACATAAATACAATTATAATTATACGCATATGCATAAAGTAAATAAATAGTAAAGATATGAATAAAAAATAATTATTAGAACCTTTTATTAAGAAAGCAGAGAACTAAAAAAATAGTCAAACTTGTTCTTCATATTACAAGAGAATAAAATTGCAGAGAAATAACGGAAATTTTTTAAAAGTTATCAAATATAGAATGTAAAATAGTCCCTAAACTCATGTTTATATATGCTTTTATAGTATTAAACTCATTATGATGAGATATAATTCTAAATTAGACATGGGCTTATCAATGCGTAACAAACTAAAACTAGATAAGCCAAATAACGAAATAGTAAAAAAGCAAAATCCAATAACCACTAAGGACATTACGACCGTAATGCCTATTACGGGCTGGCATTAATGGCCACTGGATCTTGAAAAATTTGATTTTTAAGAAAGTTAAAAAATCATGAAATCATTACGGTCATAATGTTCATTACAGGCTGGCCATAACTCCCTATGTCATTCTTATCATTAGACCAGGTGAAGAAAATACTCATGGTTTGCAGATGGATAAGGTTGTTAGACTCACTTGAGTAATGAAACTCTTCTATGAGAGCATTAGTTAGAGTATGGGAGCCCTATATTCATGAGCACTGATGAGTCATCATTTTTGCTATCTTTATCATTACTTTAATAGTAAAATCTTATGAGTTATTTGCACTTGCATAAAATTGAGTGGTTTATATGTCGTTTACACGTATGTAGTAGTTGTCACTGTCAGGAGTATTTCTTGTGTCATATGATCTTTTGGGAAATGATTAAAGTGTTTTGTAGGTTGGAGGAAGTCAAAGAAATGACCGAAAAAGGAACGCGACGAATTTTCAGAAGGATTCACAAAGTCTATTTTTCAACATGTTTTACATAATGATAGACGTGTAGTATTTTGATAATATCTAGAGCATAGTAACTCGGAAAGACGCGGGACCGGTGGAAAATGAAATCTAACATCAAGGGCTACAACTCTTATGAATACAATGACAGCTAATTCGGCGTGTTTCAACTCTTATAGAAGCTGTAAAAATCTGATTTTCTGTCGATACGCGTACCCATACGCGTATGGCAATATGGGACACGTACCCATACATGTTTTAACTCTTAAAAGTTCCTTGAAAACAAGCAACAAGCTAAGTTTGGGGTTGATATGAGTTATTATTTTTGATATCTTTATCATTACTTTAACAGTAAAATCTTATGAGTTATTTGAACTTACATGCAATTTTGAGTGGTGTAGATGTTGTTTACATGTATATAGTAGTTGTCACCGTCAAGAGTGTTTCTTGTGTCATTTGATATTTTAGGAAAGTATTAACGTGTTTTGTAGGTTGGAGGAAGTCAGAGAAATGGTCTGAAAAGGAACACAACAAATTTTCAGAAGGATTCACAAAATCTATTTTTCAGTATGTTTTACATCATTATAAACATGTGGTATTTTTATCATATCTAGAGCGACGTAACTTAGAATAACGTGGGACCAAGGGAAAATGAAAGTTAACATCAAAGATTTCAACTCTCATGAAGACACCAAAGGCTAATTTGACGTTTTCCTCTCTGGCCATACGCGTATAGAAGCTGGAAAAATCTAATTTTCTGCCCATACACGTATGGCGGCATGGAACATGTATCAATATACGTATGGACGACCAGAATCACCCAAAAAAGCTCAAAATACGTGTTTAATGGTGGAAACCTAATTTTCTTGATCTATCTTGCATTTGGACGGACAAAGATCGTCTTGGAGTATGGAAAACATGATAAGAACAACGAGAATCACCAAATTCAACAAATTCCTCTATTGAAGTTTCCTTCTTTGTGATTATTGTGTAATGTTTATCACTTTTATCATGTATTTTCTTGCTATTATGAGTAGTTAAACCCTCCAATGCTCGGGATGGGTCACTGTTCTTGAACTAGTTTATTTTTCTGAATTAATCTTTGTAATGACTATTGTTTTAATCTCTACATGTTTTATTTCTTTCTGATTTTAATGCTTTCTCTTTTTGACAATTTGAGAATGATCTATGTAACACTCCAAAATTTGATTAATCTATTTAATCAAATAAATCATGTTTTTATTTAATTATTTAGTATGTGGTGTATTTTAATTAAATATATTGTGAGTTGTATGTGTATGTGATGCATGGTGGGTGTAGTAAGAGTTTTGGTGGGTGGAATGAACAATTAAAATAATTAGAAACAATTAGAATTAATAATTGTTTTTAATTAATTAAAATAAAAATAAAAATAGATGTTTTGGTTAACAAATATGAACTAAGGAGAAATAAGGGAAGTGGTGAGAAAAATAAGAAAAAGTTGGGCCTTCGTGTAATTATTAAGAGATGAAATTAGGTTTTTAGAGATAAAAAGGGGTTAGTGGAGCCTTGAGGAAAATAATACGTAAAGTGAGAGCTTTTGGAGAAAAATGAGGCTAGGGTTTAAAGAGGGAAGAACACAAACCACCAACCTTCATTATTCTGAATTTTGGCTGGAATCTGAGGTTGGGGGGGGGGGGGGGGGGGGGCTTCTATATGGGTATGTGGCATGAAAGGGTAGAGAAGTGAGACCTTTACTCTACTTAGGGATTGTGTGAAATATTTTGTGAATCGTTTTTGTTATGTGTTTATTTGAAAATTAATGATTGAATGTGTGATTATCAAATTTTCGTGATTGCATTCGTGTGTGTATTGTTCTGTTTCTGAGTATATGCTTCTATGCCATTGTTGAAATTCTGAAGCTTTGAACATAAAGGTGAATTTTATGAAAGTGATGAATAAATTGTGTGTCCAATTGTTATGATTCATAATTTAATCAGTGCGCTATAACATGTTTAAGTGTGATGAGATTGTTATATACAGTTAAATTTATTATATGATGTGTTTGGATGTTACAATGAGAATTGGGTTGATGTACGAGGGATAAGGAATGGGGAAAATGAAGTTAATGTTTGAAAACTGGGATTTTTGGAATTTGGGGTGATGTCAATTGATTGACATCTTGTGTAAATCGATTGCACGCGTGAAAAATTAGAAAAAGATATGAAAAATTAAACCATGTCAATCGATTAATTCCCTGAATCAATTGATTACTCTCAGCCAAAATGTGAAAAATTTGAAAGACAGAATGTAACCGGGATTAATGTCAATCGATTTCCCCCATATGTCAATCGATTGATGCTAGTTAAATTTTGAAAAATTACTGAGCTGAATCATATTATTTTATTCGATTGTTTTTGCCAAAACTTTAGTTTCGTAAATCCAAATGAGGTGCGGTTTGAAGCGTTGGAAAGCTAACGTGCATGGCTATCCCATTATAATGTAATAAGAGGCTAGTTGACTGCTGAAATTTATGAAAATTAATAGTTTTACTTGTTACACACTAGTTAAAGATAACAAATAAATGGTTAATTGATGCAAACGAATAAATTAATGTTAAGATGATTTAACACAATTGAGTGATGTGTGAATGTGTATTCGATGTGGTTATGCTATTTGGTGATGCTATATGATGTGAATATGACTCATATTGTTATGAAATGCATGATTATATGGTGATTACGTATTGATGGTGAAGATTGTTGTTATTATTGGTGGATAGTAATTTAGAAGGGGGAATTACTATTGTGTGTCAATGCATGTTGTTTATGGTTAGAAGGGGGACCGCAATCATTATTATTGTTGTCGCATTGATTTGTATGGACATGCATCATTGTGTCGTGTCGTTGAAAAAGGCATATTCGCTAGTTCAGATGGGGTGACTAGTGGCTTGTCCCAAGCTCAAAAAGGGGGCTTGGAGCTCAGAAGCTGAATTATTTGTTTTAAAGTTGAATACTTTATTTACGAAGTTTAAAATGAAGTTGTTATGATATGAATTTCCGTTGCGTGTTGTCACGTGTTTTTGATGAGTTTTTAGTGTTGATCGTTGGTGACACCTTAAATTGTCGATTAAACCTTTTCATATAAGTTTCGGGGTTTAGGATGTTACAATCTAAAGTTACCATTAGGAAGGACTTTCAACGATTACCGTTTAAGGTGTTATATTGATTATTAAATGCTAAGTTTCATTTGTAGTTTACTATGGACATAAGAATTAATTTGAATGTTTAAAGGTTTATTCAATAAGGACTTAGGAATGTACACCCTTAAAAACAAGTAATTTGTAGAGATAAAATAAGTCGTTACAAAGTCACTTTAGATAGTTAACGAATTCATGTACAAACCCTAATTATATTATTTTCCACTCTTTTAATTTTGCTCATATTTACTTTTTCACAACAAAAACAAACTCAAAACCCCTAATTGCTTTTGTTTAACTAAATTGAAATTCAAACACAGTAATATAATGCAATTCTTGAGTTAAGATCAATACTTTGAAATGTTCTAATATTACTACCTTGCCAAATTAATATACTTGCTAATTTTCTGATCAAACACCCATTATAAATATTAGACAAAGTTAAATTCACTCCAATCATCTAAACAACACTGGATACCTTGACAAAGTTTGCCAAAAAAAGCTTCTTTTAATTTAATTTTGGAAACATGCACATCAGAGAATCCAAATTTGTTGTCACCCTCGTTCGAAATGATGTCTTTTGTTTAATAGTTTAATGACTGAAATTTTAACTCTTAAAAATAAATAAATAAAATGTTGTGGATTTGAAGAAACGTCTTTGATGTTTTTGTATAACTATCAACCAAACTAATTTAACTAAATAAAATACAATATTGTTGTTGATTATCAACAAATTTGATATTCAGATCAAAATGCATATAGGATAGAGACCATATATTAGGCTACGGGTGAAATCTATTCTTCATTGGGAAAATTTAGAGCTTAAGTCTTCTAAGTTAAATTTTTTAAAATGCTTCAAATGAAAAATTGATTTAAATAATTTTTTATAAAAAAAATATATTATTATTTATGACAAAATTTCAAAAAATAAAAATACACGAAAAATAATTTTCTGTAATTTCTGTTAAAATCAATTTTTATTTATTTAAAAAGTCTATAATTTTTATTATTTTAAAATATCTTACAATATATATAATTTTAATTACTAAATATTAAATTACACTTTTAATTTATAACAAAAAAATTAAAAATACTTTCTATTACTTCATTAAAATTATTTTAAAAACTATGAATGTACAATTACATTTTTTGTAATGTATAATAACGGAAATCTTTTGTGAAATGAAAAAGATCAACTATACCGTTACGGAAATAATTAATCTGACTTTTGATCCAAGAGAAAAATACTTAAGATATTTATTTTAGTAAAAGAAACGTGGCAATAATTAATTCAATTGAATTACTAAAAGTCAAATTTTTTATTAGTTGTCGGTGACAGTACCCCTTAATTAAATATTTTTCTTAAGAGTTTGGTAGAAAGAGATTCAGGGGTCCAATTTCAATTTCAAGATTATAATGAATTATAAAAGTTTCGTTTAAAAAATTTTAATACAATTTATTTATCTAAAATTGAGTTGTAACTCAAAATATCTAATAATATACTACCTCCATCCCTAGTATAATTTATAAGTTTTGATATATATTATATTTATTTGTTTTTGTTTTCTTTTATATATATATATATATATATATATATATATATATATATATATATATATAAATAATCAAAGAAATATATTGATAGAAACCAAAATAATATAAGCAGTCGCGTTCCTCAAGATTCAGTCAACTAAAAAATAAAAGGCAAAACTACTAAGGTAAGGCATTAGTAAATGGGCTATGTGATGCCTTAACTTAGGTTTGGTCCATACTCTATTTACAATAATATTCACAACTTGATCTCTTATAGTATGACTTCTATATTTATTACCAAAACAAAAAGAATTTCTATAACTCCAATACTCATAGACTACTTTAGTAAAGGCACATTTTAGGGTGTGAGCTCTCCACCCTTTGCCATTACAATTTCTCACTATCCATTGAAGCTCTTCGCGCCAGCCGTCTAGAGTGTGTTAAATGTGCAACCAATTGAGGACATGTTTCCAAATGGCTTTAATCTTCTCGCAATCAAACATTAAATGCAACAAGTTTTCAAGCTTATCACAGAAACAACAGGTATTAGTTTGAATAATATTGAATCTCTTCAGCCTTTCCTTGGTGCCCAATCTATCTTGGCATGTCATCCAAAGGACAAACATCGCTCTAGGTCTGAGACTGTTTCCATACATGAGTCTTCGCCAAGGGACTACTTGCTTAGTCCCTTTTATTCCATGATACACCAATTTAGTCTTGTAGGAAGTAGCCTGCTGCAATTATTCCATATGTTGTCAGTTTGCATCAATTGTCTTTGGTTAAGAATAGATTTCAACAGCCAAGAACACGAGCTTCTAATAGGAACCGTCCAAATATCACCCTCCTTCATATAATAGGTGCGAACCCATTTAATCCAAAGGCTATCCCTATACCACTGAGATTCCATAACAGCTTGATCATGCAAACTTGGTTCCACTCCTTAATGGAAATGACATTTTGATCACCTTAATTCTTATGAGAGCATATAATATTCCAAGTAATAAGTGATTTTCTGCAAATAGTTTCCCCTCTCGTCCACAAAAAGGACTTGCAAACAACTTCAATGTTTTGGATGATTTTCTGCAAATAGTTTCCCCTCTCGTCCACAAAAAGGACCTGCAAACAACTTCAATGTCTTGGATGATTTTCTTTGGCAATGGGATGCATTGCATCCAAAAATTTATGACAGCAAACAAAACACTCTTTATTAGTTGAATTCTCCCAGCAAAACTGAGAAGTCTCGCACTCCAATGTCTAATCCTAACAACTATTTTATCAACAAGAATGAGACATTGATGAGTGGAGAGCTTCTTACTCGAAAGGGGAATACCTAGACATTTGAAGGGACAATGACCTTTAGAGAACTTGGTCATCTCTTGGATGCTTTGCTTGGTCTGCTAATCAACATTGCCAAAGTAGGCCATGCACTTGTAAGGATTCACAGCTAAACCAGTGGACTCAGAGAACTCTTCAAAGGCCTCAAAGAAAATATTTATGTAGATGGTATCACCATTGGCAAATAGCAGTAGGTCATCTGCAAAACTCAGATTAGTGATGTTTAGCTTTTCACATTTGGAGTGAAAATTGAAGTTTGGCACATGCTTTAGCCTTTGCAAAATTCTTTTGAGATACTCCATAATTATGGCAAAAATCAAAGGGGAGAGGGGGTCCCATTGCCTTAGGCCCCTCTTAGCCTTGATGATGTTGATGTAATGGCCATGAACTTTGAACCTATAAGAGACAGTGGAAACATTCGACATGATCCACTTTACGAATTGATTGGGGAAGTTAAGCTCTTTCAATATGGACTCCAAAGTAGCCCATTCAAAAGTGACATATGCTTTCTAAAGGTTCATTTGGAACATACATCTTGTAACACTTCCTTTTGTTGAGTAGGCCTTGATGAGCTCATAAGTAAGCAAGATGTGATCATGAATATTATGACCAGGCACAAACGCAACTTGGCCCTGGTGTATGATACTATTCAGACTTTCCCTAGTCTGGAAGCAATAACTTTAGCAATAAGGTCATTGATGAATTTGGTGAGAATTCATCTAGCTTTGAAGAATTTGGCTCCATAGCCATCAATCCCAGGAGCAGTGAGGTCATTGGTGCTACTCAAAGCTTGGAAAATCTCCTATTCTTTCAGAGGGACTATGAGAGTTTGTCTTTGCTCCATTGACAATTGGCTACCATGTCTCATAGCTACGATGTTAATACTTTTAATCCTAGTAACAGTAGAGCCCACCAAGCCACCATAGAACTTGAGAATTTCTTCCTCAATGTTAGTTTGGGTAGATAAATTCCTGCCATTAATTTCCTTGAGAGTATACATTTGGGCTTGCTTGTTCTTGCCTTTAAGGGTGGCTTGAGAAAAAGGCTTTGCTTCCACCCCCAATTCAAGCCAATCCAATTAGATATTTGCTTGAGCACATGTTGTCATACCCTAAATTTTACCCTGGGTTTTTCACTTGCATCAGAATAGCGTAATCATTTCATTTTATCGTGCATTACATCAGTCAAATGCATTCATCAGGGGTTTAGATGAAAAGTCAGGAGTTTGGGCATTTTATATAGTCTTGATGACATTCATTTAGTCATGTGTTGATTAAAAAGTCAAAAGACTTGATTTCCTAGTCTCAATGCATCGTCCATTCTGTTACATCATGTTTAAGAGGTCCAGATGGCGACAGTCAAGAGTACTATCGTCATTTGACTCTTTGTCGGGTCATGATTGTGTTTGAGAATTAGAAGAAAATGGTCCAACATTGATTCATTTTCATATGGTTATCTATTCACAATTTCTCGATCAGTAAATCAATGCATTCACCAGACATCTGCATTATTTACTCATCACAACATGCATTTTATTTCGCTTAACGCTTAAAATGTCAATCAGAATAAATTTTTAGATCTACAGACAGACCGGCTCAATTGACTTTGAGTTGAAGTTTTAATTGGAAGATCAACCACACATAAGCCTCCACTTGTCATGTTTTAATTTGAAATTTGGCTAGAATTTTGACCAATGGAGAAGAGACACATGACCTTGCTTTGAGATCCTTTTCTTTCTCTTATTTCCTCCCCCCCCCCCCCCCCCCCCACACACACACACACACATATATATATATATATATATATATATATCTTTCCCTTCTTTCCTTTCTCTACACAACAACAAGAACACACTTTTTTTCTCTTTTGCTCATCACTCTCAAACACAATGCACCAACACATACAACATAATACTCTCTTTGTCCTTATTCACTCTTCATCAATATAAAAGCATAACAACAACAAAAAAACACTTTATTTCCACTTATCCTTATTCACTATCCATTTTCCTCCTCACCATCTTACCGCATCAAAACAACAACTCCAAACACATAACTCTCTTCATCCCTCAACACCATAACTCTCGTCCTCCAACAACACAAACCTTACAATAACATATCACCTCACCAGAATCATCTCCTCGCTTCCGCTCACCTCTCTCGTTGACCACCTTATTGATCACCCTTCAACCACCATATTTTCACTTTTAACACAACACTGCCACTTCCACAAATGAACTTGCATCACCCAACAACCATTTATTCACCTTGATGTTCATCCCTCACCTTTAACTCCATTGGCTCACACACATACAACCTCACAATACAACTATCACCATACAATACTCATCATCATCTTTATTCACATAATCATCCTACAACTTACAATCAAACACAAACCTTCTTCAAGTTAGCCTTCACGTTTTCGCAACAACATAACACCAACCACCATGACAACAAATTAATCTGGAAAGTAGCAAAATAGATCTGTGACCTCTTCCAGCTACACACTAAATCACTTTGGTAATCTTCTTTGTTGTTTTCATAAGGTTTGATAACCTTTGAAGTTTTGTTTTTCTTTGAAAATGGTTTGTTTATGATCTTGTTTTATTGAGGAAAAGAGAGAAGGGAGACCCAAGTGAGAGAGAGAAAGAGAGAGAGAGAGAGAGAGAGAGAGAGAGAGACAAGGAGTAAAAAGGAAAGAGATAGAGGGGACGTCGTCGCTGCCGGTGTGCTGGTCGGCCGCTCCCCAACATGAACGGACGCGGGAGAGAGAGGAACTCATGAGAGGCATGAGAGTTTTTCTTTCTCCCTCTGTTTTTGTCTGAATCGTGTTTAGGAAGAAGAATAAATTTTGAGTTGGTGAATTCTTATCTACCCACTTCAAAAAGTTGGGTAGAGTTACCCATAGAGTAAATTAGGCTACCTTGCATTGTAAATCTACAAAATTTAAATAATTAAATAAATAATTAAGTATAATAAAATGATATGGCATTAGTGGATTGGTTGAAGGTAGACTACCCAACTTTTTGTGATGGGTAACGAAGTTGTCCCCTTTTGAGTTTGTTACTTACTCCTCCCCCTGCCACGTGTCGGGCAGGGAGTGGAAGAGAAAAATTTTGAAAAAAAAAATATCTCTCTCTTTTCATCATCAGTCGCGCTTCTTTCTCTCTTTTTTATTTTATTTTATGTTTTATTATTATTATTATTAGTATTATTATTATTATTATTATTTATTATGTTTATTATTATTATTATATATTATTATTATTATTATTATTATTATTATTATTATTATTATTATTATTATTGGTTTAATTAGGTTTTGGATTGAGCTTAGGCCCATATTTTCCTTTTACACCCTTCTATTATTTTTACACCCTTGTGTAGTGTTCTATTTTATTTCTTTTAGTAATTATAATTAATGTTTTTAATTTATTAATTGTTTAGTTTAATTGATTAATGTTTTTAAACGGTTAAATAGTTTATTTGATCAATTATTTCATCAGTTCCAGTGCGTCACGATTTCGAAGCTTAAAATTCAATTTAACTTTTGAAACCGCTTAGACGCATAAATTTTGTTGATCGGCTTCTTATAGAGTGATTCCTACATGAATTCACTTTAAGTTAGCTTAACTTAGCGCTAAGTTCATTAGTTTAATTTTTGGTTTATTTTACCTTTGTAAATATTTGTTTAATTTATCGAATTGTTGTTATTTGGTCAATTGTGTCGCGATTTCGAAGCTTAAATTCAATTTAGCTTTCAGAAAACGCTTAGACGCATAAATTTTGTTGATCGGCTTCTTGTAGAGTGATTACTACATGAATTCACTTTAAGTTAGCTTAACATAGCGCTAAATTTATTAGTTTAATTATCACTTTATTTTACCTTTGAAAATGTCGTTTAATTTATCAAGTTGTTGGACTTTCCTAGTGCATTGCAATTTCGAAGCTTAAATTTAATTTAGCTTTCAGACACCGCTTAGACAGATAGATTTTGTTGATCAGCTTCTTATAGAGTGATTCCTAAATGAATTCACTTTAAGTTAGCTTAACATAGCGCTAAATTCATTACCTTAGACTCTGATTTATTTTTTATTCCTTATTTTTATCTCGAGTATTTTACATTGATTTTCTTGTTGTTCACATTTGATGTTGATTTTTGTTTAATGATTTAGTATTGTTAATTGTTGTATTGTATCCTCATTCGACAAATCGTACACCCATTTTCGTAACGTGTAATATTTTACCGCTTTCCTTTTTTTTATTGTTATTGTGTTAGTTGATTGTTAACTTAAAGATTAAAATCAACCACTTTCAGAAAATAACAAAAATAAATACTCAATCCAACGTCGAGCCTTTTTCCAAAATCAAAATTCAAAACTAAATGCAACGCGAGTGCTTGATCCAATGTCAAGTATCTCTCCAGATCAATTGAAACTTTTTTCATAAGTCAACTTGCAACACTTGATCCAACGTCAATTCGTTCCTTTTTTAAAGCTTTTTCACAATAAAAATGGAAGAATTTAATTAGGTTTATACTTTCTCTTTCTCGAATGTTTGGATAGTGATGTAGAGCTTCGTGTTTGAACATCCATATTCTATATTAAAATACAATAATTAACTGAATTAGGTCGGTTCTCCTATAGAAGAAAATGGATCAATTGAATATCGACCTTCTCCTTTCCGATTATTTAGACATTACTATAGAGCTCACTGTGTGAATAATCGTCTTCTGTTAATGAACTTTGACTTAATTCACCATACATTTTTATAAATAACTCTTGGGTGAAAAGAGAGTTATTCGGCTTAGGCCTCTTTCTTTTCGGGAATTTGAATACTGTTGTAAAGCTCCCTGTTTAGGTGATTGTCTCCACTTAAAGGAAATTTAACCAATCAAACTTGTTTTCCACCCTTGCGCAACTTTGAAAACATTTTCAGAAATGAGTATGCTTTATCCATATCTATGTGAAACAAACAAAGACTTCCGCCTCCAAAAGCGAGCAGCAAGTAAAGGTTTAGTCACTCGATATGTCTAAAGGTTCACTCCTTAAAAGCAATAAATCTAGTAGTTCTTTGTTACATTATAATATGTAGCCTTGAGTTCTCCATAGCACCTGGAGTACGTAGGAACGGGATTTTGAAATCTTGTCAGGCAATTAATGTTAAAAACCCTAAGTCTTTCCTTTCTTTCTTTCTCTTTTCTCACTCGATAAGTAGAAGATTACAAGCTAATATCATGCTAACACTCAGTAACGAAACTAGCTGAATGGGTCCCGTTGAGTACAACGGATGTGAGGGGTGCTAATACTTTCCCCTTGCATAACCGATTCTCGAACCCGACCTGGTTGCGACGACCAGTTTCTTTTTGTTTTTCGAGGGTTATACCGATATTTTCCCTTTACCTTTTCGGGAATAAATAAATTTTGGTGGCAACTCTGGTTTGTTTATATTTCGAACGTTCCTTATGCTCAAGTACTTTTCGAATCGCGACACTTGTTTTTCAATGTTACTACACTTTAAAACCTCCTCACTACAACTCTTAACTCTAACGACTTTCTCATGATTCATTATGTTTTGGGTTAGAGCATGTTGGGCCTTGCTCAAGTCAGTTCTGGCTTTGTTTAACTGGTAGTTGGCTCTACCTATAGCCTTGTCTAAACCCCTTATAGTAGGTTGCAGTCTGTAGAGCTTATTCCAAATATTAACCATAGCACGACCTTGGATATGTTTATTCCAGTTAGAAGCAACTTCCTCTTGGAATACATCCACAGTGGTGATGACATTCAAAATTTTGAAATGCTTTCTGATAGGGACTCTTTGATCTTGACTGCTCAAACAAAGTATAGCATGGTCAGAGACACTTTGTTCCAAGACTTTTAAAATAGTGTCAGCTTTTTGTTGTTGCCAAATCACATTGCCTAACACTCTGTCTATCCTAGAGTAGATAATGTTATTGACCTGCTTATTAGACCAAGTATAATATTCACCAATACTTTCCTTCTCAAAAAGACCTATTATATCCATCATAGTTGACAAGTCTCTATACTCAGCTTCCTGCACCTCATTGCCTTCCAGTCCATCTTGAGGCCTGAGGATATTATTAAAGCCATCCAAAAGGAATCAGACGAATCCTTGAGATTTATTACCATAAATTCGTTAAGCGTATTCCATATATAGTGGATTTCTGATAACCATTGACCATATTTGGTGGGAAGGATTTGGTGCATTCCTTTGAGTGGAGGTTTGGTTTCCATTGATCATATCTGATGGGGAATGTAACCCATGCATTGGAGGTCTGGTTTCCATTGACCATATTTGATGGGGAATGTGATCTACATAGTGGAGGTCTGTGTTACATCGACAATATCCGGTGGATGGTGAAATCCATGCGGTGGATGTCTGGTACTATTGAAAACATTTGGCAAATACCATATTTTGTGTAGTAGAGGTCTGGTATTTCCATCGACCATATCTGATGGATGGATTTGTAAATCTTTATGATCGATTTTGGGTTAGTCCTACTTGTGTTACAATTTGCATTTTGGAATAGTGATTCATTCAGTTATGAGAACTTATGTTGTGTGTTTCCATATGAAGCGTAAAATCCCTTAGATGCTTAAGTCCTTGTTCTATTGTGTAAGTGTGCACAAGTAGGACGAAGTTTAATGGCTTAAGTTAAGAATCAATATGAGACCCCTTTAGTGTTGAGTGGACCCATAAGATAGGGGGACTCACCAAGATTATTATCTCACCCCATTATAAATATTGACTTCAAGTAACTCAGGGCAGGTTAAAGGCAAGGGTGAAATCGTGTGAAGATGTTTGAAGATATTGGTGTTTCAAGATAGTTTCATTGTGTTTTATCTTAGTATTTTGTTAGGCACTTTTGTATACTATATGCCATTGCATGTATTTTGAGTATTTTAGACATGTATATAAATGATGTCGTTAGGAAGTTATGTTGTATCAATACCAATTAACACTTGTATGATATTATTCTAGATTTATGTTATATGGGGTGTTACACAGAACCTGGTTTGAGTAAGAGATCAGCTCCTTATTTCGAAATTCCCTACGGTGGTGGGTGTCTTGGCGCAAAAAATGACCATGGGCACTCACACGATCGAGATGATAAGAGAATCGCCACCGAAATTTATTCATTCTAAAAGGAAAGGGAAAATATCGATAAACCCCTTAAAAGAAAAAGAAAATGGTCGTTGCAACCAAATTCAGGTTCAGGAGCCGATTATGCGAGGGGAATGTATTAACACCCCTCACATCCGTTGTACTCAATGGGAACCATTTAGTTAGATTTGCGAATAAAATGCTAGCTTACGTTATTTATTTCATTCGAGTGATTAAAAGTTCAAAAGGAAAAGAAAAGGGTCGCTAAAAGGTTTTTTATTAGGGTGTCTGACGAGACTTTGAATCTCGCTCCTACGTATCTCCAGGTGCGATGGAGAACTCAAGGCTATGTAGTTCTGGGTAACAATTGTTTGTGGGTTTGTTAATTTAAGAGAAGGATGCTTAGCTTGCACTCGAGCTGAAAACATTGCTTGCTACCCAGTCATGAAAGTAAGGAACATTGTGAGTTGCACCAGAATGGACAACATAACTTAGTTCCTTTGCAGAATATTGGGATATCATCTGCATATAGAGTGTGAGAAGGGAAACTTTAATTCTTAACTCCCATCATATGCTTGATTTCTCCAGTAGAGACCAAATTAGAGATCCCTCTACTGGGAATTTCAATAGCCAAACAGAGAAAAAGAGGTGGCAGGGGATCTCCTTGCCTAACTCCCCTATCACATTTAAAATAAACTAGGCTTAATACCATTTTTAGTCCCTTACCTATACCCTTGGGTCCATTTTGGTCCTCTTTATTTTAAAAGTTTCAATTTGGTCCTTTACGTTGTCAAATAGAATCAAACAAGTCCTTTCCGTCAAATATTGATAAACGACGTTAGAAGTTAGGGACGTGGCAGTTGAGGTGGCGACAGACAGGACGTGGCAGCTGAGCTGGCAGAATGATTTTTTATTATTACATTTAATAATTAATTTTCACACACTTAAATATAAAATAATTGGGCTAAATCCCATGTTCTTTAAAGTAGTAGCCCAATTAACAAGATTTACAATTATAGTGTTAAAAAGTGTTTTATAAACACTTGATATTATTACTACAAATTCGATGTGGGACTTCAATAAAAAATGTAGTTGCCAATTACTACAACACTTATATTAAAGGAAGGGTTAAGCTTACATTGTTCATTCTCATAAATGTAAATCTTGCAAATCTCTATCATTTTCAGCAGCAGATATTCTATGTCTACTATTAAAAACACTTATTGCATACAAGAACAAAAAATAATTACCAACTAAAGTATTGCAAAATTTAAGAACTTGGTTTCAAAGTGTTTCCAATGTCAATCACAAATCGATACTTGTTATCTGCTTTGAGAAGTCTCTCCATTGCAGTGTTAACATAATCCACAGGAATGACTTCGATTTCAGGTTTTATATCATGTTTAACAGAAAAATCAATCATCTCCTGAGTCTCTTTCAACTCTCCAATTGCACTTCCATCAACGAACTTTCTCCCTGCCAATCAATGTTATCATCATCAAAATGTTATCGATTCTAATCAAACAAGAGATCAATAAAAATATTTCTCATATATATGATAATTGCCTACCTTGAAGTAAAGGAAAGACTAGAAGCTCCAAAGGCTTCTTTGGTGCACCAACAATTACAAGTTTTCCATGAGACTTCAGTAATCCAATTAGAGATACAATTGGATGATTTGCCTAAACCATATCAATGATACCATCTAAATACCTACTGCAGCCTATAAAATTCTTAACCTTATTAGTTAACAGTTCATTACAATTGAAAATTTTTTAGAATCATAATTTGAATTTATATATAATATACCTGCATTGTAACGTATAATGTTGTTATCCTTATATAATATACCTGCATTCTTAACCTTATTAGTTAATAGTTCATTTCAATTAAAATTATGGTTATTTTACGGTATGAATAGAAGCTTATTTATGGTATGAATATTCTATAAAATTATGGTTTGGTTTTTGCAATGTTATTCAGATGAAAATGAATGGCAACATTCATTTATTCATATAATATGGTGTTTGTTAGGATATAAAAAGTTTTGTTTGATTTGCTATCCAAAAAGCAAGAACAAATTTCCATTCAAGTCAGTTTGCCATTCTTATTTTGTTTAGAAATAATCAATAACATTAGTTCTCTGACCATGCTCTTTGTTTTTATGCTGGTAGAGAATAGGAGATCTCATAACTGCACTTCTTTCTGGTAATATATATAAAATGTTACATATAATTTCATAGTGGATAAGTAGCTTAGATGGTTGGTAATTTGTCCTTTATTCTCATTGACATGAGTTCAATCCTTGCTTGTAGCAATTTTTTTCTTGAAATTTTAGTAATTATTTAATATTAAAATAAATATAAAAGAAAAGAAAATATTACGTGGAATGCCATGTCATTAAAATAAATAAAAAAGAAAATAAAATATTATGTGGAATGCCACGTCGGATGCCACGCATGCAAACATTGAAGCCGTTTGTGAGAATTTAATGGAAATGACTTGTTTGATTCTGTTAGACAACGTAAGGGACCAACTTGAAACTTTTAAAAGAAAGAGGATCAAAATGGACCCCGAGACATAGGTACGGGACCAAAAAGGGTATTAAGCCAAATAAACCTAAAGAGAACCATTAACTGTCATTGACATAAGGGCAGAAGAGATAATGGTAGACACCCAGTCAGTAAACATTGAAGAAAATCTAAAACAATTCAAAAAATTTATAAGAATCTCCAATTTAAGGTGTTAGATGCTTTGATTACATTAACTTTTATCGCCACATTTGTTAGACGAATGCGACTTATCTAGAGAGGAGTGAATCGATCCCAAGTAAAAAAAATTGCCATACAAAACTGTTTTAAAAAATAATGGCTAGCAGAAGTGACTCGGACTAATTCATATAAACCGAACCGCTTTCAAAAAGCTCGGATATGCGTATATGAAAACCAGTCAATGATAATGATAATAAAATCAATCAATATGATTTAATCATAATTCCTTGAAAGCTACTCAACAAGTAACACTATTCCCAATGATAAATCACACAAAAATACTATTGAGATAAATTATCGAACACCTTGTGTGCAATCAATTTTGTTTGGAAATTTGTATAGTTTTGTTGATCTTGAAATCCAACCACAATATAAAGGATTTTGATCAACTCAACAAAACGTTTTTAAATTATTTTTTTCAAAATAATTTACCAAATGTATTGATCGCATGAACTCAACAATTTGCAAATGAAGTCTAAAAGAGATAGAGAGAGAGCACACAAGGATTTGTTTAAGAAATTCCTCAATCAGCCTCGTAATGGGTACGTCTTCCCTTAATTCGAACTGGACTTGAGATAGTCAAATTAACCTTACTTTACAAATGTAGTTTACAAGAGAAATGTAGCAATGCAACCCTACAAACCCTATGTTTGACATTGATTCTAACACTTTCTCGTCCCTTGATCTGAGCTTGATCAAGTCACCCAACAATGACAATTTGATTCACTGTCTCACGCTACTCCTTTTCAAGAACCACCGTTCTTCAAAGCCTTCACTCTATCAATTCCAAATTGTGAATTGTTGTAACCCAAGATTTACCAATTTGATTCACTGACTCACGCTACTCCTATGCAAGAACCCTCCGTTCTTCAAAGTCTTCACTTGAACAAACCCAAATTGTGTAATCTTGTCCAAAACCTTAAAATCTCTAATTGATCTTGAAGGAAAACCCCACCTTGGTTTTCGTATTTGAAACCCTTAAAGATCTTCACCCAATTTACAATTCACTAACTTAAATTGGACACTATCAACACTAAATCTAGATGACACCCAAACAATGAATGATTATGTGTACTTTGTTTGTGTGTATGCATAGAATGAAGGTTGAAAATGATGAAAACTCTTTGGAACCCGGTTTCATTTATGATTTTCTCAAAATTATTCAAAAAATGTTGCATGTATGAAGTATATATATGTGTGCAAGTTAGAAGCAAAAAGGAATGCAATAGGTTTATAAAACAATGGAAATTTTCAAGATTTTTGATGCATATGTCAGCCTATGTAAGTCATAGGTCGGCCAATTTGATGCATGAGTCGACCTGTAAAAGTCATGTGCCAACCTATGCAGTCAGCACATCAAATAGAGGCTACAGGCTTGAAAAATGAGGTACATGTGCCGACCTGAAAATCGTATGTGTTGACCTGTAGATAAAATTTTCTTCTATGTGTCGACTCATAAGGGAAGCACATCAAACAGAAGCTGCAAGCTTTAAAAATGGACCACATGTGTCGACCTATGGCATGTATGTGTCGACACATAGAGTTGTTTTTCACAACAAAAAAAAACTTGTTTTTAATGAATGACACATTTTCCAAATCATTTCCAAATGCATGAACCTTTTCTAAATGATTTCCAAGAAGTTTTTATGCTTCCTAATGCTAAGATGCACATTAAGACTCAGAGGATACTGCCGAATATACTTAAACGCTAAAGTATCATAGTTTTGACATCATACAAAACTATTATAACAGAAATTTGCACAACATTTCCTCCAAATTCAGCAGGCTAAAAGCCTTTGAAGCCAAGAAAATACACTGTTGAATATTCCTTCATTTTATGAAATATTTTCGCTCACTGAATAGAAGGCGAGGCGTGATGGAAGTCATCGGTCTACCAGAATCTTGGTAATGATCTTAAACTTAAAATTCGAGAAGGTTATTAGTTAGAACTTGTCCAATGTGTCTGCTTCTTTAACTTTAGGAATAAGGACAATTGCACTAACATTGAAGTTTTACATAATCCATCCCTAATTGTAGAATTGAAGAACTGCTTTGGTCGCATCATGTTTCACAATATCCCTGTTAGTTCTGTATTGGCAGCAATTTTGCTAAAACAAAGTGGTTCATCAAGATGTCATACTTGGTGCTTTGACATGTTGTTTCTAACATTCTACAGATGGTGTTTCTTAGTATTACAGGACTTTGTGCATGATGTCAAACACGATTTCCTAACATCTGTTAACAAAACATTCTGTTGAGAATGTTATGATTTATTTGCTGCGCTCTTTTTACAATCTGTTGTGCTTTTATGCAGTAATTGCGTGCGAAAATCTTGGAGTATCTTTAAATTGAAGCAAGCAATTTATGTGATATTTTGAAGAATAGGTTGTTGCTATTTTCTTGCAAAAAGATATGGAGAATAATTAGCTTTTATTATTAATTGAATCAAATATCTGCTAATGCCCAAGCCCAAGGAGTTTATTACTATTTAAAGATGTTCAACCCTAATTGCTGAGCAGAGAGAACAAGTTATTGAAAGTTGCGTTCAAGTTTTAGGGTTTAAGCATTGTATTGTTTTTGTGAGCCATTCATTCATCTGTTATATGCTTGAATTGGACTGATTAGTTAAGTTGTAATTTGTCCACTCTAAGCTTTTAAGTACGAGTGCTTTGTTCTTGATTGAAGCTTTTAAGCAAGATCAAGTTTTGTATTTGAAGTGTGTTCTTCTCTTTAGTATTGTTCTGTAGTTATCACTGCATGTGATTGAGGGGGAGTGAGAGGTGTCTCGTGTCTAAGTGTCTTAGATAGAAATCTCACAGGTAGAGATTAGGTGAGAAGATTGTAAACTGGAGTGTGTTTACTGAGAGTCTTCAAACTAATTATGTTTAGTGGATTTCCTTCGTGGCTTGGTAGCCCTCAGACGTAGGTGTGATTGCACCGAACTGGGTTAACAATTGCTTGTGTCTCTTTGCTATTGTTTAATGTTTTTATATCATTCTTATAGTGATCATTGTTCAGATATTAGTGTCGTGACATCTATTTCGACATCTCATATCTGATACCAGAATTTCAATCCCAATATGTTTGGTAGAAGAAGCCACCAAAACCACCAGGACCTGGGGAGCTGTCTTTACTCAACCTGAAAAACTACAACATTAATCTTTTTCATAGAGGGACAGGAAGTGAACATTTTGTTTATTTGCTCATTCTTAAGGCAAGGAATGATTCCTTCCATATCATAGAAGTCTTGACATGCATCTGCAACACCAAATAAGTTAGAAAAATAAGTAGTGACATGATTGGAAATTCTTTGAGGATCTTGCAAGAGGGTGTTACCATTCTTTATATGTGTTATGGCATTCCTTGAACTTTTGATGTTATCCATTCTATGGAAGAAAGAAGTATTTATATCTCCATCTGTGTGCCAATTTGATCTAGATTTTTCCCTCCAAAAAACTTCCTCAACTTATAAAGCCTTTTCAATAGCCCCAAGAGCTTTTTTTCTCCTAGGATATAAAGTCTTTACAGGCTCCTCATTTTGAATAAAATTTTTAATTTAAATTAAAAGATCAGAAGTTATTATGACTTGCTTGTGAACATCACAAAAAAAAAACTCTTTGTTCTAGACTCTAAGTTTATCTTTAAGCAATTGTAACTTCTTACTCAAAATGAACAATGGGCATCCCACATGATGAGAGTTCTGGCAATCTTGGATCAGGGTTAAACAAGAATCATTAGTAGCCCACATTTTATGAAATTTAAACTGGGTGACAGTTCAGACTACACTAAACTAAAGTAAAAAAGAATTAGGTAATGATCTGACTTCATTCTATGAGACAGATTATTTGGCATAATCAGAAAACCAAGCATTGTTACAATTAACTCTGTCTAATTTCTTTTCCACTAATTCTGATCCCACTCTAACATTATTCCAAGTAAAATAATCTTCATTAGTATCCAAATCTACCAGTTGGTTGTTATCAATCTAGAGTGTGTTTACTGAGAGTCTTCAAACTAATTCTGTTTAGTGGATTTCCTTCCTGGCTTGGTAGCCCCCAGACGTAGGTGTGATTGCACCGAACTGGGTTAACAATTGCTTGTGTCTCTTTGCTATTGTTTAATGTTTTTATATCATTCTTATATTGATCATTGTTCAGATATTAGTGTCGTGACATCTATTTCGACATCTCATATCTGATACCAGAATTTCAATTGGCATCAGAGCAGGCACCTTGTTCTGTTTTTGGGTGAGATCTAGGGACGCAATTTTCTGGTACTATGGATAAGGAGGAAGGATTTGTGAATAGACCACCCATCTTGGATGGATCTAACTATGATTATTGGAAACCACGCATGGTGGCCTTCTTGAAATCATTGGATAGTAAGGCCTGGAAAGCTGTCTTAAAAGGATGGAAACATCCTGTCATTATTGGGAAATATGGAAAAGAAACATCTGATCTGAAACCTAAGGAAGAATGGACTAAGGAGGAGGATAAACTGGCTCTTGGAAACTCTAAAGCATTGAATACTTTGTTCAATGGAATTGATAAAAACATATTCAGATTGGTGAACACTTGTGAGATAGCTAAAGATGCTTGGGACATACTCAAAACTACTCATGAAGGTACTTCTAAAGTAAAGATGTCAAGACTTCAACTGCTGACTACCAAGTTTGAAAACTTAAAGATGAAGGAAGATGAGAGCATACATGACTTCCACATGAATGTTCTTGAAATAGCCAATGCCTCAAGTGCCCTAGGTGAAAGGATGTCTGACGAAAAGCTGGTAAGAAAAATTCTCAGATCTCTTCCCAAGAGATTTGACATGAAAGTGACTACCATAGAAGAAGCTCAAGATATCAGCAAGATGAGGGTTGATGAACTTGTTGGATCTCTTCAAACATTTGAACTAGGAATAAGTGACAGATCTGAAAAGAAAGCCAAGAGCATAGCATTTGTGTCCAATACTGAAGATGAAGAGGATGAGAGTACCCTGGATGGTGATGAAAGCCTATCTAATGCTATAGTTCTGCTAGGAAGACAGTTTAACAAGGTGATGAAGAGAATAGACATAAAGTCAAGATCAAATGTCAAGAACAACTCATCTGATATCAGCAGGTCCAATGATGGTGGAAGGAGAACAAGGTCTGAAGAAAAATCCACTCAAGGAAAGGAATTCAGTGCCATGGTTGTGAGGGATTTGGTCACATTAGAGCTGAATGTCCTACTTACCTTAGAGCTGAATGTCCTACTTACCTCAAGAAACAAAAGAAAAGCCTAGTTGTCTCCTGGTCTGATGAGGACTCTGAAAGTGAAATTGAAGAAGAATCTGTTAAACATGTAACTGCCTTGACTGGAATATATGTCTCTGATGGAGATTCTAGTGATGATGAATTGACCTTTGAAGAACTTGCAGCTTCCTACAAAAAGCTGTGTCTCAGAAGTGAAGAAGTATGTCTTGAAGGGGAGAAACAGAAGAAACTTATTATTCAACTGAATGCTGAAAAAGTTGAGCTAGAGAATGAAGTCATGTTGTTGAACTCCAAACTTGATCAAATGACCAAGTCTGTTAGAATGCTGAACAGTGGAACTGACACGTTGGATGAAATCCTTCAGAGTGGAAAAATGGCAGGTGATCTTACTGGGTTGGGATTTGAGGGAGAGAAGAAAACATCTTCAGATGATAGTCCTTCTGGACCTAAACGTAACATGTCACATCAGATGTCTCAACATCATGGGAGAAAACATGTATCTGAACCTAAATATAATATGCCTCAACATCATAGGAGTGGTCATCCCAACCACTTAAGAGGAAGATTCCAAAGATGGAGATGCCATTACTGTGGGCGTTTTGGTTACATAAAACCTTTTTGCTTCAGACTCTATGGATATCCTAAACCTGCTCCTCAACCTAGATCAAATGCAAACATCTCTACTAAGGGAAGACAATGGGTTCCCAATACTGTTGCTACCAGCCTGATAGCTCACATGTCTCTCAGAGTCTCAGCTAAGGAGGATTGGTATTTTGATAGTGGTTGTTCTAGACATATGACAGGGATTAAGAATTTGTTGGTTAACATCAAATCGCACTCCACAAGCTATGTGACTTTTGGTGATGGAGCCAAGGGTGAAATCAAGGGAGTTGGAAAGTTGAACTGCTCAGGAGTTCCAGACCTTGATAATGTGCTGCTGGTAAAAGGGTTAACTGCTAATTTGATCAACATCAGTCAATTGTGTGATCAAGGATTCAATGTCAACTTCACCAAATCTAAATGTTTGGTTACAAATGAAAGGAATGAAGTGATCATGAAGGGAGTCAGATCTAAGGATAACTGCTACTTATGGATTCCTCTAGATTCTATTTACTCATCCATTTGTGCTCTTGCTAAAGATGATGAAGTGAAGCTGTGGCACCAAAAACTTGGTCATCTACATCTAAAAGGTATGAAAAGAATCATCTCCATGGAAGCTGTTAGAGGAATACCTAAGCTGAAGATTGAAGAAGGAAGGGTATGTGGTGAATGTCAAATTGGAAAGCAAACCAAGATGTCACATCAGAAGATTAAACATCTCACTACTTCAAAAGTGTTGGAACTACTTCACATGGATTTGATGGGGCCTATGCAAGTGGAAAGTCTTGGTGGGAAGAAGTATGCCTATGTGGTTGTTGATGATTTCTCCAGATATACTTGGGTGAGTTTTATTAGAGAAAAATCTGAAGTGTTTGATGTGTTCAGAGATCTTTGCCAAAGACTCCAAAGAGAAAAGGAGAGTAATATTGTGAGAATCAGAAGTGATCATGGGAAGGAATTTGAAAATCACAAATTTACTGAATTCTGTTCCTCTGAAGGGAATGGCCATGAATTCTCTTCTCCCATTACTCCACAACAAAATGGAGTTGTGGAACGAAAGAATAGAACTATCCAGGAATCAGCTAGAGCTATGATTCATGCCAAGAAACTGCCTTACCATTTTTGGGCTGAAGCTATGAACACTGCTTGCTATGTTCATAATAGAGTGACCCTATGAACAGGAACCACTACTACCCTGTATGAGATATGGAAGGGAAGAAAACCTACTGCTAAATACTTCCATGTGTTTGGTAGCAAATGCTATATCTTGGCAGATCCTGAACAAAGAAGAAAGATGGATCCAAAAAGTGATGAAGGAATATTCTTGGGCTACTCTACTAACAGCAGAGCCTATAGAGTGTTCAACTCCAGAACTAAGGTTATGATGGAGTCCATAAATGTTGTTGTTGATGATTTTCATAAGGAGGTTGATGTTCTAGATGATGTTGGAACATTCCTTGATACATCTGCAGAAATTTTAGACAAAAATGTTGATCCCAATCCTACTGTTGCAGAACCTGATTCTGAGCCAGTAAACAAAGGACCTTCCATCAGAATTCAGAAGGATCATCCTAGAGACCTTATCATAAGTGATCCAAATGAGGGAGTCACTACCAGATCAAGAGAAGTCATCACAAGTTCTTGTTTTGTGTCAAAAATTGAACCCAAAAATATCAAGGATGCTTTAACTGATGAATTTTGGATTAATACCATGCAAGAAGAGCTAGGGCAATTCAAAAGAAATGAAGTATGAGAGTTGGTTCCAAGACCTGAAGGAACAAATGTGATTGGAACAAAATGGGTTTACAAGAACAAGTCAGATGAAAAAGGTGTGGTCACAAGAAATAAAGCTAGACTGGTTGCTTAGGGATATGCTCAAATTGAATGGGTTGACTTTGATGAAACTTTTGCTCCTGTTGCTCGTCTTGAATCTATCACATTGCTATTAGGAGTTGCTTGCATCTTGAGGTTCAAGCTGTTTCAGATGGATGTCAAGAGTGCCTTTTTAAATGGTTATCTGAGTGAGGAAGTATATGTGGAACAACCTAAGGGATTAATTGATCCAACCTATCCTGCACATGTTTATAGGTTGAAGAAAGCTCTATATGGTTTGAAACAAGCTCCAAGAGCGTGGTATGAGAGACTTACTGAATTTCTTGTCGAGCATGGATACAGAAAAGGTGGCATAGATAAGACTCTTTTTGTCAAAGATGAAGGAGGGAAACTCATGGTTACTCAAATTTATGTTGATGATATTGTGTTTGGTGGGATGTCAGATAAGTTGGTTAAACATTTTGTTCAACAAATACAGTCTGAATTTCAGATGAGTCTTGTTGGTGAGTTAACTTATTTTCTTGGGTTGCAAGTTAGGCAGATAGAAGACTCTACATTTCTATCTCAGAGTAAACATGCCAAGAACATAGTTAAGAAGTTTGGGATGGAGAATGCCAGTCACAAAAGAACACCTGCTCCTACTCATCTGAAGTTGTCTAGAGATGAAAATGATGTTAATGTGGACCAAAGTTTATATAGGAGTATGATAGGAAGCCTACTTTATCTTACAGCTAGCAGGCCTGACATTGCTTTTGCTGTAGGTGTTTGTGCTAGATATCAAGCTAAACCCAAAGTGAGTCATATTAATCAAGTCAAGAGAATTATGAAATATGTAAATGGAACATGTGATTATGGTATGCTATACACACATGGATCTGGCTACACTCTATCTGGATATTGTGATGTTGATTGGGCTGGAAGTGCTGATGATAGGAAAAGCACTTCAGGAGGTTGCTTCTTCTTGGGGAACAATCTTATATCATGGTTTAGCAAGAAGCAAAATTGTGTCTCTCTATCTACTGCTGAAGCAGAGTATATAGCAGCTGGAAGTAGTTGTTCTCAACTAGTGTGGATGAAACAAATGCTCACTGAATATAATGTCACACAGGATGTCATGACATTGTATTGTGATAATTTGAGTGCTATAAACATATCCAAGAACCCTATTCAACATAGCAGGACCAAACACATTGATATCCGTCATCATTTTATAAGGGAACTTGTAGAAGACAAGGTTATTGCTTTGGAACATGTTTCCACAGAGGAGCAGTTAGCTGACATTTTCACTAAGGCTTTGGATGCAAGTCAATTTGAAACCTTAAGAAGAAAATTAGGCATTTGTATTTATGAAGATCTGTAGCAATTAAAGGCGTGTGGGCAACCTTCCTTAAATTTAAAAAATTTAAAAAATCATTTACTATTGTGTGGAAATATCATTTACTACTTTTTAAGTTTCCAACAAAAGCAGCCCCCTACCATAGGCAATCAATTCATCTCATTGCTCCCACACGCTACATCCTTCTTTCTCCATACCTGCTTCAGCCTTTCACCTTCCCTCTCAGAAAAAGAAGTCTTTCTACTCCAAGTTCAAGCATTTGCAAGAAGTTTACGATGTCTCAACAACATTCTTCTCCGTCCAAGAACTCTCTTCTGCTAAAAATCCTACCCATTCGAAATCTAGGGTTTCTTCGGAATGTATCTCTCCTGAACCTGTTCTTGACGTTGCTCCATTGTCCATGATTCCCCATTCTAAAACTGAAATGACAAGGCCCAGCAAACTGCATGTAAGAAGTTCCAAACGTACACCTGCATGTAACTCCTCTAAAACCACTGTTGAGTCTTCTTGTGATCATAGGGAAGATAGTAAGTATGTGGATAGAACCATTACAAGTATTGTCACTGGTCTGTTGTATGGAGATCGTAGGGTTCCTGGGATTAATATCCCTCTGTCTAAAATTGATGTTGTTCCTACTTTGGATGCACATCAAAGTGAGGAAAGAAATGTTGACTCTTCAAATTCTGAGGAAGATACTGAGACTGCAAATTTGCACAAATTGGCTAATTATGTGCTTAAGGAAGAAAGAAGTGAGGGTGTTACTGAGGACTCTAGTTCAGGGAAGAAGAGTGTTGGTGCTGATCAGAGTAAGGAAAATATTGTTAACTCTGATGATGTTGTTGTGAATCTTGTTGATGTTCCCTCTGACAACGAGTTAATTGCAAATGTGTATCCTGGTATTGCTAAAAGGTTGAAGACAAGAAAAGGGAAATCTATGGATACCTCTCTTAAAGTGAAAGTTGTTAGTGGTAAGAAAAAGACTACTGTTGTAGGTCCCCTAAAATCCTGGAGCAAAGTGTCCACTTCCTCCAAAAAGAGGAAGATTAGGGCTGAATCTGATTCTGACTTTGATGTTAAGGATGATGTCCAGGACATCACTCCTGTGAAAAAGACTGTGTTAAAAAGGATTTCTGAAAAAGTCCCTAATGTTCCTTTGGATAACATCTTTTTCCACTATGTTGACAGTGTTCAAAGGTGGAAGTATGTTTATCAAAGGAGGCTGGCCCTTGAGAGAGAGTTAGGGAAGGATGCTCTGGACTGTAAGGAGGTTATGGAGCTTATTAATTTTGCTGGTTTGAGGAAAATTGTGACCAAGTTTACAAAATGTTATGAGGTGCTGGTAAAGGAATTCATTGTGAATATTCCTGAAGACTGTGGTAATCACAAGAGTAAGGATTTTATGAAAGTTTATGTTAGAGGCAAGTGTGTTGAGTTTTCTTCCATCATCATTAACAGATTTCTGGGCAGAAGTGTGGAAGAACATGGTGAGCTAGAGGTAACGGATAATCAAGTCTGCAAGGAGATTACTGCTAACCAAGTGAATGCTTGGCCCTTGAAGCCTAGCAAACTATCAGCTGGTAGACTTAGTGTCAAGTATGCTATTCTTCACAGGATTGGAGCTGCCAACTGGGTTCCTACCAATCATACACCCACTATCTCTGTTGGTTTGGGAAGGTTTATATATGTTGTTGGGACTAAGAAGAGTTTTGATTATGGTTCCTTTATATTTGATCAGACTATGAAGCAAGCTGGCATTTTTGCTTTGAAGATGCCCATTGCCTTCCCTTCCCTTATCTGTGGCATTATTTTAAATTAGTACCCTGGTATCCTATCTCATTCTGATGTTGTTTTCAAAAGGGGGTCTGCCTTGTCCCTTCACTATAAATTTTTTGAAGGTCAACATGTCCCTGACATTGTCATGACATCTGCCTCTACTTCACACAGCCCACAAACAAGTCCGGGGTCATTTCTAAGTTGGTAGAAGCCTGCAAGGAACTGGATGAGGTTATTAGAGTCAGTACTGAAAGAAAACTGAAGTTTGAAAGAATGATCATGACTCTTAGAATGGCTGAAGGTGATACTGTTGAGGATGTAAATGAGAATGAAGGTTCTGAGGAGGGTGGTTCTGGTGAGTATGATGGCAATGCAGAGGGTGATGAAGACAAGTATGAGAGTGAGGACTCTGCTGGTTCTGGAGATGCTTGAGTGATCTGTTCATGAAGTTTTTTTGTTGTTATTTTGGTTCTTTTTCTGGATTTCTTTTGGCACCCTTGTGTGCTTGAATTCTGTTCTGGTTTTCTGATGGCACCCTTGTGTGCATAATCTTTTTTTGAAGATGTTTGTACTGCTCTTATGATGACAGATTCTATATGATAATTTTAGCTATGTTTGTTTTGGAATTTTCTGTCTGTTGTTTGTCTAATTATGGCTAAAAAGGGGGAGAGTAGCTTAGTAGTTTTGTTCTATGTGTGCAGCTGGTTTTCTTGGTTTTCTTTGCTGGTTTTCTCGGCTTCTTGGCTTGAGGGGAGTTTCTGGTTAGCTTGGAATGTTAGATGTGTTTGTGTGTTGCTTCTGCTGCAGGGATCTCTATTCAATGTTGGTGCTATAGTGTTTTAGCCAAAATTTGCCAAAGGGGGAGTTTGTTAGTTCTGTATTGGCAGCAATTTTGCTAAAACAAAGTGGTTCATCAAGATGTCTTACTTGATGCCTTGACATGTTGTTTCTAACATTCTGCAGATGGTGTTTCTTAGTATTACAGGACTTTGTGCATGATGTCAAACACGATTTCCTAACATCTGTTGACAGAATATTCTGTTGAGAATGTTACGATTTATTTGCTGCGCTCTTTTTACAATCTGTTATGCTTTTATTCAGTAGTTGCGTGCGAAAATCTTGGAGTATCTTTAAATTGAAGCAAGCAATTTCTGTGATATTTTGAAGAATAGGTTGTTGCTATTTTCTTGCAAAAAGATATGGAGAATAATTAGCTTTTATTATTAATTGAATCAAAGATCTGCTAATGCCCAAGCCCAAGGAGTTTATTACTATTTAAAGATGTTCAACCCTAATTGCTAAGCAGAGAGATCAAGTTATTGAAAGTTGCGTTCAAGTTTTAAGGTTTAAGCATTGTATTGTTTTTGTGAGCCATTCATTCATCTGTTAGATGCTTGAATTGGACTGATTAGTTGAGTTGTAATTTGTCCACTCTAAGCTTTTAAGTACGAGTGCTTTGTTCTTGATTGAAGCTTTTAAGCAAGATCAAGTTTTGTATTTGAAGTGTGTTCTTCTCTTTAGTATTGTTTTGTAGTTATCACTGCATGTGATTGAGGGGGAGTGAGAGGTGTCTCGTGTCCAAGTGTCTTAGATAGAAATCTCACAGGTAGAGATTAGGTGAGAAGATTGTAAACTGGAGTGTGTTTACTGAGAGTCTTCAAACTAATTCTGTTTAGTGGATTTCCTTCCTGGCTTGGTAGCCCCCAGAAGTAGGTGTGATTGTACCGAACTGGGTTAACAATTGCTTGTGTCTCTTTGCTATTGTTTAATGTTTTTATATCATTCTTATAGTGATCATTGTTCAGATATTAGTGTCGTTACATCTATTTCGACATCTCATATCTGATACCAGAATTTCAATCCCAATATGTTTGGTAGAAGAAGCCACCAAAACCATCAGGACCTGGGGAGCTGTCTTTACTCAACCTGAAAAACTACAACATTAATCTTTTTCATAGAGGGACAGGAAGTGAACATTTTGTTTATTTGCTCATTCTTAAGGCAAGGAATGATTCCTTCCATATCATAGAAGTCTTGACATGCATCTGCAACACCAAATAAGTTAGAAAAATAAGTAGTGACATGATTGGAAATGCTTTGAGGATTTTGCAAGAGGGTGTTACCATTCTTTATATGTGTTATGGCATTCCTTGAACTTTTGATGTTATCCATTCTATGGAAGAAAGAAGTATTTATATCTCCATCTGTGTGCCAATTTGATCTAGATTTTTCCCTCCAAAAAACTCCCTCAACTTATAAAGCCTTTTCAATAGCCCCATGAGCTTTTTTTCTCCTAGGATATAAAGTCTTTACAGGCTCCTCATTTTGAATCAAATTTTGAATTTGAAGTAAAAGATCAGAAGTTATTATGACTTGCTTGTGAACATCACAAAAAAAAAACTCTTTGTTCTAGACTCTAAGTTTATCTTTAAGCAATTGTAACTTCTTACTCAAAATGAACATTGGGCATCCCACATGATGAGAGTTCTAGCAATCTTGGATCAGGGTTAAACAAGAATCACTAGTAGCCCACATTCTATGAAATTTAAACTGGGTGACAGTTCAGACTACACTAAACTAAAGTAAAAAAGAATTAGGTAATGATCTGACTTCATTCTATGAGACAGATCATTTGGCATAATCAAAAAACCAAGCATTGTTACAAATAACTCTGTCTAATCTTTTTTCCACTAACTCTGATCCCACTCTACCATTATTCCAAGTAAAATAATCTTCATTAGTATCCAAATCTACCAGTTGGTTGTTATCAATCTAGTTGTTAAAATTAAGCATAGTACTCCCAGAAGGAGAAACCTTACCTTTGTGCTCATGGGAACCCAAAATAGTATTAAAGTCACTAATTAACTTCCAAGGATGGGGGTTAGACTGAAACAAATAAGAGAGGTCCTCCCAAATTTGTCTTCTATAACCTGGTTTGTTGATGCATATATCACTGTTGTACAGTAGCTATTAGAAATCATGTCTATCTTGAAAGTCACCATTTGGTCAGAGATCTTCAAAATGAAAAGGGTTAAGAGACTTTTCACAAAGACACCAAAGATTAGGATTCAAATTTCCTCTAGAGTTGAGAGAAAATAGATTTAAACATAAACCATCAAAGAATCTCGGAGAGAGATTGGAAAAAAGCATCCAAGGCTCAAACAAAAACAAAAATCAGGCTTATGCTTTTTAATGTCAGATTTTAGGACCAATCTAGTTGCGGCATTGGCCAAACCCCTAGCATTCCAATAAAGACTTTTCATAAAGAAGGTTTAGAAGTACCAACTTTGGATTTGGTTGAGTATCTAGTCCTAATTTTTTATTTGATTTTCTTCTTTTGGGATTTGGTAAAAACTATTTGAAATGTAGGGTCCAATTGTTGTTGATTTTTTTCTATATCATCAGTTTCTAGCTATCCTTCAAGGGTTGCCCAAGATTTGGCTAGAAATTCCTTATTTTTCAAAATATCAACATCCAAAATAGGTTCCACCACTTCAAGAGTGGCATCAACAAAAGACCCTTCTGAAATGGAAGAACAACTAGTCTCAAGAGTAGATTCAAAGTTGTGAACTAGGATATAGTCTCTAAAGGGAAGAGTGTCTGAGGGAGACTTTGTGAGGGAAGATTCTCTCTATGTACTTTATTTTTAATGATGTCAAAACCTTCATGATTAGAACATAGTGGTTTATATGAAAAACTCAAGTAGTTAAGTATTGCACATATGTTTGATTATGATTAGAAATGATCTAGGTTCATTAGAGATGTCCCAACACTTTAGGAATCTCAAAATCCTGATTTTTGCATGTTTCTAGGGCATGCGTCGACTCATCACCCTGCATAGGTTGACCTATGCAGTCTGCGTTTGATAGAATTGAAAACTGGGAGGTATGCGTCGACGCACTCCTTGTTCCGATCGACGCACAGTATGCATTTTTGCGTAGTTGTGTGCGCGGGCTTGAACAGGTCGCCTATACCTTCTGTATAGGTCGACCGCTCGCTGATTCCTACCAATTTTCTTACTTGTATTTTCATCTCAAAATTCTGTTATTTCCATATTATTACAAAGCATGATATATATATATATATATCTAGTTAGTTCATTTTTTAACATAGAACAAGAAACGTGAAAGATTTTTATGCCATTTCTCTCATTAAATTTCATCTTCTTCCTTGAGCATTCAAACAACTACACATAACCAATTTTTGTTTGTTGTGTTCATTGATTTGAAGTGATAAGGTTCAGATTTCAGGAAGTGTTATCTTCATCTCTGAGTTGAGATTTGTGGTAGGTGTTTCTTGAATAAAACCTTAGGGTTTTCTCCTCCAAGAATCTAAGGGATTTTGGGGGTTTTTGCACAAGCCGATTCGTTCTACAAGGATTCAGCTGGGCGAAGGTAACCGAAGAGATCGGTTTAGTAGCTGTAATCAGAGGATCGTAGAAGAGTGGTTTGGGTTCGAATCTTTGGTAGATTGTAATTGATCGAGTGAAGGTAATCGAAGAACGGTGTTTTCTTTCGGTTTAGTAGCGCGGGACGATAATTGAATCAACCATATTCGAAGCACTTGATTCATCTTGAATCAAGGGAAGAGAAGGCTCTACATCAACAATTCGAAGACGTTCGAAGATTTGTTTGCTCAGAAATTTTCTCTTGTATAAACTCTCAATTACAACGATAATATATATATCTCAATTCCATGTTCGGAATTGGGGGCAGATGTACCCATAGTGAGGACGATTGGGGAACTGCCTAATCAAATCACGTTCGTTCTCTTTCTCCTTTAACTCTTTACATTTTTTTTGCATTGTTTGAATTTGCCAAGTTTTCAAGTTGTCTAAATTTCTGAGGTGTCGTAATCTAAAGCTGAAAAATCGTTTTGGTTAAAGTGATACAATTCGTTGAATTGTTTCTAAGAGCAGCTTGAAATTACTAACCATAGAAATTTTGCACTTAGTGTGTGTGTACACACCAAGTGTTTGATAATTTGTCGCAAAGCAAATCCAAACACCGTTAGTGTTTCATTGTTTGCCTCATTGGTTTGGATTATACATAAACACGCTATAATTTATTGATTGCGTTTGTTCACATTAATAAAACTGAATTTTTCTCTTCCATACTCTTTCGCAATATATATTCGCGCATATCCGATCCCTTTGGTAGTAGGTTCGTTGTAGACTTTTAATCCAGTGGCAGCTTCCATTTAAACAATTTTTTAAAACAGAATTTTGTAGTCCGTTTGCGTGTAAAACTCGAAGGATCTATTCAACCCCCCTTCTAGATCCATAGCCATAGTCTAACAAGTGGTATCACGAGCTCCGGTTTATTCTGGTGCTTCGGTAAAACTTCTTGGATCATGGCGAACGAACCTAAGGGGGCTTATAATAGAGCTCCAGTTTTTACAGGTGAAAACTACAGCTACTGGAAGGATTGTATGCGCGTTCATATTAACTCCTTAGATCGGAAGGTTTGGAACGTTATTTTAAACGGTCCCATGGCAATTACTATGACTAACGCGGAAGGCGTTGTCGTTCCTAAACCCGAAGACCAATGGACTGAGGAGGACGAGAAAAAGTACAGTTATGATTGGAAGGCTCGTAATATGATCATTTCCTCTTTGGGAGTTGATGAGTATTATCGAGTCTCCCATTGTGAAACAGCCAAAGCTATGTGGGATGCCTTACAAGTATCCCACGAAGGCACTAATGACGTTAAATTGGCTCGTATTAATACTCTAACGTAAGAGTTTGATTTGTTTTACATGAAGCAAGGGGAAACCATTGCGGATATGCAAAAATGATTCACTCACATTATCAACAAATTGTATGTCCTTGGTAAACCAATTCCAAATGAGGTTTCTACTAATAAAATTCTGAGGTGTCTTAGCAGGGAATGGCAACCAAAGGTTACCGCTATCAAGGAGGCCAATGATCTTGCTACATTAGACCTCACAACACTCTTTGGTAAACTCGATGAGCATGAGCAAGTGCTCATTAGCTTGGATAAGTATGAAAAGAGTATAAAGAAAGAGAAGGCAAAAGATACGGAAAAGAAGTCGATAGCTCTTAAGGCTTCTTGTTCAAAGTCCACACATCAAGAGCAAAGTGATGATGAAGCCAAAGATGACAAGGATGAAGAATCCGGTGATGATATGAGCTTATTTGTGAAGAGATACAATAGATACATTCGCAAGAATGATACTCAGCACTCGGACAGAAATCTTGTCAATTTCCGGAAGCAATATAGAAGTGAAGGACATAAAAATGGCAAAGTAAAGGGGACGTGCTACAATTGTGGAAAATCCGGGCACTACAAGCCGGATTGTCCATCCCTAAAGAAAGACAAAGATAAGGACAAAGACAAAAGTCGCTCAAACAAAAAGTCCAACAAGTCTCGACGAGCATACATCGCTTGGGAAAGCGATAGATAGTCGGAGAAAGATGACTCATCAAGTGACGAAAGTGAATCCGTCAACCTTTGTCTCATGGCACGTCACAACAAAGGAAAAGAGATAAAACACTCTAAATATGAAAACTGTCAAAATATGTCTCATGCTGAATTGAAAAGAGCTTTTGACACATTACACCACGAAGCTAAGGAAGCATTTCAACGCTTAGCTTCGAATAAAAAGATTTTTTCCTATTTGGAGAAAAAGGTCTCCGATTCCCAAAAGGAATTGGAAGATCTCAAAAACTCTATGGTGAATGTATCAAAAACTAATATCAATAAGGATGAATATACATGGTTTGACCTTGGGGGTTGTGGTACTTGTCACATTTGGCAAAGAGAGGTGAGAACCCTCAAAGCCAAGTTAGACAAGGCTCTCAAGCCTAAGATTACGTTTGCTATTGATCGATCACATTATCGTGAAACAATGAATAATCCGTATCAAAAATACACGTATGTGATTCGAGATAGTGATAGCAAAGGTAAACTCCAAACAAATCGTGATTGCTTATATTGTTGTAAGCCCGGTCATACTATTGCTAAGTGCCGCTTTCGGAGATATCTTGTTCCAAAGGGCATTTATCAATGGCTGCCCAAGGGCAATATTGGTTTCACTTACCATAAAGGACCCAATGAGAATTGGGTACCTACTCTCCCTTGATTATTTTTGTAGGTACAAAGTCTTGAGACCACCGAAAGAAGATGGGTTCTAGATAGTGGCTGCTCAAGACATATGACCGGAGACATATCTCTTTTCATCGACTTTGTGGCGAAGAAAAAGGGGTCTGTCACTTACGGAGATAACAACAAGGGACAGATTCTCGGTAAAGGTAGTATAGGTAATCCCTCATCTACTACTATCTCTGATGTACTTCTTGTGGAGGGCCTTAGACACAACCTTTTGAGCATTAGTCAACTATGCGACAAAAATTACAAAGTCTCTTTTTCAAAGGATTGTTGCGTAGTTGAAGATTGCGACAAGAAGAATGTGTTTAAGGGCTTGAGGGTGAATAACGTCTATATGCTAGACTTAAACGAGGTATCATTGGATGGAGACAAGTGTTTAGTCGCTATGAATGAAGATTCATGGTTGTGGCATAGACGCTTGGCTCATATCAATTTTGATTTGCTTAATAAAATTGTCTCTAAAGACCTAGTCATCGGTTTGCCCAAAATTAAATTTACAAAGGATCATCTTTGCGATGCATGCCAAATGGGGAAGCAAACAAGGATCTCCTTTAAATCTAAAAAAATTGTTTCAACTATGAGACCTCTTGAGCTCCTCCATATGGATCTCTTTGGACCATCTAGGGTTAAAAGCCTAGGTGGTAACTACTATGGGTTTGTTATAATCGATGATTTTTCTAGGTTTTGCTGGACAATTTTCTTGGCAAATAAGAGTGATAATTTTTCAGCCTTTGAACGATTTGCTAAGTTATCTCAAAACAAGTTAAACACAAACATTGGTTCAATCAGAAGTGATCATGGGGGCGAGTTTGAAAATCATCTATTTGAAGCATTTTGTGATTCCAACGGAATTGATCATAATTTTTCCGCACCACGTACTCCTCAACAAAATGGGGTAGTGGAATGTAAAAATAGAGTTTTGGAAGAACTTGTACCAAAATACTTTTGGGCAAATGCCATAAGTACGGCTTGTTACGTTTTGAATAGGGTGCTCATCCGGCCTATTCTAAACAAGACACCGTATGAGCTTTTAAAAGGGCATAAGCCAAACATCTCTCACCTTCATGTATTTGGTTGCAAATGCTTTGTGTTGAATAACGGAAAAGAGACTCTCGGCAAATTTGATGCCAAGGCTGATGAGGGTATTTTTCTTGGATACTCTCAGTCAAGTAAAGCTTATAGAATCTATAATAAAAGGTTGCGTGTAGTTGAAGAGTCAGTTCATGTTACTTTTGACGAGTCTTATCCGAGAAATGTCGGAGAAGGTAGTTCTTTTCATGGTGCAGGTGTACCCACTGAAGACATACTCAAGGACACTGATAAGGGAATTGATCAGCCTGAAGCAGTGCGTATTGAGGAGGAAAAGGATCACCAACCAGTGAAAAGTAAGGATAATCATCATGCTAAGGAAGATGAACTTCCTCCAGCTTGGAAGTCTTCTAAAGACCACCCAATTGACAACATTCTCGGTGATATTTCTAAGGGAGTAACTACTCGCTCTAAACTTAGTAACTTTTTTTATTTCTCTGCTTTTGTTTCCCAAGTTGAACCTAAAAACTCTAAGGAAGCGTTACTCGATGAGCATTGGTATCTATCAATGCAAGATGAACTAAATCAATTCGGGAGAAATGAGGTTTGGGACATTGTCCCCCCTCCGCGAGATCATCGAGTAATAGGAACTCGATGGGTGTTTAGGAATAAACTTGATGAAAATGGAGTAATAATGCGTAACAAAGCTAGGCTTGTAGGGCAAGGCTATAACCAAGAGGAAGGAATCGACTATGAGGAAACTTATGCACTGGTTGCTCGACTGGAGGCCATACGTCTTCTACTTGCCTACGCTTGTACAAAGAACTTTAAGCTATTCCAAATGGATGTCAAAAGTGCATTCCTTAACAGATATATAAATGAAGAGGTTTATGTAGCCCAACCTCCAGGTTTTGAATCACACGAATATCCTGATCATGTCTATAAACTTAAGCGAGCTTTATACGGACTTAAACAAGCCCCTAGGGCTTGGTATGAACGTCTAAGCAAATTTCTACTTGATCAAGGGTATTCAAGAGGAAAGGTTGACACGACCCTCTTTATTAAACGTCAAGGAAAACACTTAATTTTGGTACAAATTTATGTTGACGATATTATATTTGGGTCTACTAACATGACCTTGGTCAAGGAGTTTTCTAGTTTGATGCAGAGGGAGTTTGAGATGAGCATGATGGGGGAACTTAACTATTTCCTCGGATTGCAAATCAAACAACTTGAAGAGGGCACATTCGTGAGTCAAACGAAATATTGTCTTGAGCTACTAAAACGTTTTGATATGCTGAACTGCAAAGCTATAGATACTCCTATGCCTACAAGTGTTAATCTTGATCGTGATGAAAAAGGTAAGGATGTTGAAGTAAAGAGGTATCGAGGTATGATAGGGTCTCTTCTTTATCTTACCGTATCACGTCCCGATATAATGTTTAGTGTATGCATGTGTGCGAGGTATCAAGCACATCCAAAGGAATCCCACCTAAAAGCTGTTAAACGCATACTTAGGTATCTCTCTGGTACCCCAAAGTATGGTCTGTGGTATTCAAAAGGTAGTGCTTGTTCCTTAGTTGGCTATTCCGATTCCGACTTTGCCGGGTACAAGTTGGATAGGAAAAGTACTAGTGGCACATGTCATCTTTTCGCAAATTCCTTGGTGAGTTGGCATAGCAAGAAACAGGTTTCTGTTGCTTTGTCAACTGCCGAGGCTGAATACGTTGCCGCAGGTAGTTGTTGTGCTCAAGTCCTATGGCTTAAACAATAATTGCTTGATTTTAATTTAAAGCTTGAGCGTATTCCAATTTTGTGCGATAACACTAGTGCAATAAATCTAACTAAGAACCCTGTATTACATTCACGCACCAAACATATCGAAATACGTCATCACTTCCTTAGGGATCATGTTGAGAAAGGTGATGTGATTTTTGAGCATGTTGATTCAAAAAATCAACTTGCTAACATTTTCACAAAACCTTTAGCCACTGAGCCTTTCTTTCATATCCGTAGGGAACTTGGCATTCTCGACATTTCGGATCGTGTTTGATCTTATTATAAAGTATAATGACCTTACCTTATCTATATGTACATCTATACTTTTGTCACTAACAATTTCAAAAGCTATTACCACATGTGTAAGGTCTTGCATCATCAAAAACGATCAAGGTAATATCGTTCTCTTTCATTAGATATTAAGTGTACCATAATTGAGTGATATTGTTGTTGTTTATTGCCTATAGTATGCTCACTTTCTTCATTTGTATGTTTGGTGTGCATGTTAACTTTCTATTTAGACAACACTACAGTTTAAATGTTACAAACTTTAATTTTTTTCAGCAAATTCATGTTTTGCGTCGACTCATACAGTCTGTAGGTCGACCCATGGTTGATGCAGTATTTCACTAGTAAGCGCAGGTCTGAACAGGTCGACTAAGTAGGTCGACGCATAGCTGTAACTTTTAAAATTACACATTTTTCTTCAGTATGCGTCGACGCATAAGGGTCTTAGGTCGACCGTTCGCTCAACTTCTGCTATAAATACTTGTTTTTTTTTATTTTTGCTGATAAAACATTCTAGGTTTTCTTTGCATCATTACTTCATTGTATCATCTCCTCCTCTTCCCTAATCCTATCTCCGCCAAAAACCCTAAATTCATAAATTGCACCCACAACGCTTGGGCTCCACAACTATCTTGGGAAATTCTTCATTACTCATCCTCTTTCAACATCAAGCATCAAATGGCTACACGGAGAGTCACCCGCAAAAGGGTCTCAAGAGAAACCCTTATTCAAGCCGGTACTTCTCAACATCCACAAAATTCGTCGATAACTCTTCCCTCTCTACTTTCTCCTGAAAATCTTGACTTGTTTAAGAGTATGAAGAAAAGAACTGTGATTAAACAATATGTGTATTATCGGCTTACGGTTCAACGCATGCACTTGGACGAAATCATAGAGTTATTAGATTTTTAGAATTTAAATGGTTTTTTGGAATGTGATGTCAAATATAATGAGGATTTGGTAAGGCTTTTCTATACGGGTCTCGTTGGAAAATTTGATGATTTCATGTTCAACTGCAACTTAGGAAATAAGGTTCTTACTGTCCAAAACACCACATGGGAAGATTTATTCAATTTGTCTGTAGCTAATGAGAGCCCTGTACAGCACATAACTGATACTGTGCATGTAAATGGTTATGAGTATAAGAAGGCTTTAAATTCTATGCTCAGGAGATCATACACTGATGAAGTTGTGGCAAGTAATCTTTTCCCTAAGGCAGTAACAACAGGAAAACTGGCTCCTATCCCTAGAATTCTACAGTGGATTGTTGCTCATATTCTTAGACCCAAGCAGGGCGGTTATTCTAGGGTAGATCAACCTGAAATTCAGTTAATCTACATTCTGATGAATAAGATAAAAATCAGTTGGCCTTATTACTTTTCAAGTAGGATGTATGCTCTTCGCGATTCCGGTAGAGGGACTGCACTTGGGTATGCATCCGTGATTCAGAAGTTTTTCAATAATGCAACAATAGTTGTTCCTGGTATTGTCTATAAGTCCATCACTTCAAATCAAGAGTTCTGTCAGAAAACTATGACTATGATGGGCCATATGTGGGATGCTGTAGAGAGAAAATATAAGTATATTGTGAAAGCCAACAAGGCTGTTCTGGAAGATTCTAGTGAAGAAGATGACGAAGACGAAGAAGAAGAAAGGGAAAATGAAGGAGAGAATGAAGGAGAGAATGAATAGAATGATGATGACATGAATCAAAATGACAATGCTCAATGGCACCAAATGAATACGGGGGCTGATGCTAATACTGCATGGATGTATCAAGGATCTGAAGAAAATCAAGGATGGAAATCTCCAATGGAAACTGAGGTTGACCAAGGATGGGGTCAATGGCAATATAATTATTGGACCCATCTTGGTTCCAATTATAGGCCACCAACACAAGAGCTGAATTACCAAGAGTCATATTACACTCCTCCTTCACCTCCACGTCCTCAACAAAACAATGAAGACATTCTTGAACTTATGAGGACGATGCAACTTGATCAACAGCGGTTTGCCACAGCTCAAGAAGAACGGTTCAAGTCTTTGCAAGAAGAAGGTCGTACTCATGCCAACAACTTTGAATCTTTTGCCACTAAGGCAATGGAAAGATTGAACACAATGGCCGAAACTTCTGCAAATCAACACCGGGCTCTTACAAATAGCTTCAACATTCTGAATCATACAGTGTTAGAGATGACCGAGCAGTTGGATGTGCAACCTCCACCACCTCATCATCCTCAACCGTTTCGCGGCAGAGGCCATTCATTTAGGGGGAGGAGGCCATAAGAAACAACACTACATCTTGCATCATGTCATTTTGCGTTTCACTTGCTAGCTCATGTTTTATTTATGATTCAAATTGACTTTAGCCTGTTATGTTTTTTTTGTTTTTGTGACAGTGTTTCAGTTATAACTATGGGCTGTTATGTTGCATGTTTTGGATATCCGTTAACTTGTTTTTACTTTTATATGTGAATGCGTGTTAATGCTTATCGTTGTAATTTGTTAAAAACATGTCCTTTCAGTTGATATTTTCTAGTCATGTTATTCTCTCTCTCTTTTTGATGTTGTCAAAGGGGGAGAACATTGGTAAGAATAACAGGTATTGAGATAATCAAACTAGTGGATGCATAAAGTCAGGGGGAGGATACCATCTCACATCGAATGTTTTGCCATCATCAAAAAGGGGGAGTATGTGAGGGAAGATTCTCTCTATGTAATTTATTTTTAATGATGTCAAAACCTTCATGATTAGAACATAGTGGTTTATATGAAAAACTCAAGTAGTTAAGTATTGCACATATGTTTGATTATGATTAGAAATGATCTAGGTTCATTAGAGATGTCCCAACACCTTAGGAATCTCAAAATCCTGATTTTTGCATGTTTCTAGGGCATGCGTCGACTCATCACCCTGCATAGGTCGACCTATGCAGTCTGCGTTTGATAGAATTGAAAACTGGGAGGTATGCGTCGACGCACTCCCTGTTCCGATCGACGCACAATATGCATTTTTGCGTAGTTGTGTGCGCGGGCTTGAACAGGTCGCCTATACCTTCTGTATAGGTCGACTGCTCGCTGATTCCTACCAATTTTCTCACTTGTATTTTCATCTCAAAATTCTGTTATTTCCATATTATTACAAAGCATGATATATATATATATATATCTAGTTAGTTCATTTTTTAACATAGAACAAGAAACGTGAAAGATTGTTATGCCATTTCTCTCGTCAAATTTCATCTTCTTCCTTGAGCATTCAAACAACTACACATAACCAATTTTTGTTTGTTGTGTTCATTGATTTGAAGTGATAAGGTTCAGATTTCAGGAAGTGTTATCTTCATCTCTGAGTTGAGATTTGTGGTAGGTGTTTCTTGAATAAAACCTTAGGGTTTTCTCCTCCAAGAATCTAAGGGATTTTGGGGGTTTTTGCACAAGCCGATTCGTTCTACAAGGATTCAGCTGGGCGAAGGTAACCGAAGAGATCGGTTTAGTAGTTGTAATCAGAGGATCGTAGAAGAGTGGTTTGGGTTCGAATCTTTGGTAGATTGCAATTGATCGAGTGAAGGTAATCGAAGAACGGTGTTTTCTTTCGGTTTAGTAGCGCGGGACGATAATTGAATCAACCATATTCGAAGCACTTGATTCATCTTGAATCAAGGGAAGAGAATGCTCTACATCAATAATTCGAAGACGTTCGAAGATTTGTTTGCTCAGAAGTTTTCTCTTGTATAAACTCTCAATTACAACGATAATATATATATCTCAATTCCATGTTCGGAATTGGGGGCAGATGTACCCATAGCGAGGACGATTGGGGAACTGCCTAATCAAATCGCGTTCGTTCTCTTTCTCCTTTAACTCTTTACATTTTTTTTGCATTGTTTGAATTTGCCAAGTTTTCAAGTTGTCTAAATTTCTGAGGTGTCGTAATCTAAAGCTGAAAAATCGTTTTGGTTAAAGTGATACAATTCGTTGAATTGTTTCTAAGAGCAGCTTGAAATTACTAACCATAGAAATTTTGCACTTAGTGTGTGTGTACACACCAAGTGTTTGATAATTTGTCGCAAAGCAAATCCAAACACCGTTAGTGTTTCATTGTTTGCCTCATTGGTTTGGATTATACATAAACACGCTATAATTTGTTGATTGCGTTTGATCACATTAATAGAACTTAATTTTTCTCTTCCATACTCTTTCGCAATATATATTCGCGCATATCCGATCCTTTTGGTAGTAGGTTCGTTATAGACTTTTAATCCAGTGGCAGCTTCCATTTAAACAATTTTTTAAAACAGAATTTTGTAGTCCGTTTGCGTGTAAAACTCGAAGGATCTATTCAACCCCCCTTCTAGATCCATAGTCATAGTCTAACAGACTTCACAATATCATCATGAGAATCCTTTCTAGATATTTGAGGAGGTAAACACATTATGGTGGATTCTGGGACTTCCGTGAGTTTCTTACCTTGGCTACATCTTCTTTTAGGATCTACCTTTGGGGAAGGAGAATCCTCTGAGTCATTCAAAAGACTTTCCACTTGCTTCTTTTGTTTGGGTTTTGGAACAAAGTTTATTTTATTATGAGTTTTGGGCTTCTCGGATGGTTTGGATTGTTCATTATTTGCAAACTTGCACATATCAATTGAATGTCCAGTTTTATTGCAATAAGTGCAAAAGGGAGATTTTCATATTTTAGTTCTATGAAGAAGGCAAATCCTTGCCTCTCTACAAGAATTTTATACCTAATTTATCTAGAAATATCCATGTCCACTAAAACCCTAACAAATGACCAAATGTTATGTCTATATCATAGGTTTTGTAGAGGCAATATCGGAGCAGATATAGGTTCCTATTCTACTTGTTATGGCAAACAAGATTTTTGGCCGCCAGTATTCCTGAGCCAGGCCATAAAACGAATCCAAACTTGGGCTGTGTTGTTTTGTTGAATACTAGGGACAAAATATTTAGTCCAAAGAAAGAGTTTTCACAAACCTAGGGAATGGTTCCATGAACCTAAAGCTCGGACTCTTCTCACATCTTCTAGAGACAAAAAAAGAGAATTGAAAGAAACCTTTTCCAAGAGAAATGACACCTCACTTATCTAGATTCTTACAACGAGATGTGGGTGTGTTGCAAAGATTCATGGTTGTAAGAGGTTTCGCTCCTCTTGGCCACATGATCCTTCCATGAAAATTATGTTTGCAGACCTCCATTCCAGCTAAGTAATCATCTTCTGGAATGGCGATTGAGAGACAATCCCCATTCAAAATAGGTTGAGGTAACTAAGAGCTTGGAATGTCGCACACCCCATTGAGCGCTTGAGCAAAAGTTTTTGAAGGATTTTATGGTTCCAAATGGGTTTTGTTGTGGATTGTTGCAGGTTTCGATGTTAAGCAAGCTCTCGGAATGTGAAATGGTTTCATAGTAAACATGAAAAACAAACTTCTTAACTTCAACATTTGGGAAGATGATGAACAGTGCTAGGGTGTCCATTTTTCCCCGAAGTTAAAATAAAAAGAACTTAAATATTAATGATTTTCATATCCCTAAAAAATATAGAAGTTTTGTGAATAGAGGAAGAAATATCAAGTATTAACACCATAAGAACGATCAGATGTTTGTTCATCTGATGGGCTTAGTTCGGGTCAGAGATGGACTTGGTTCAAGTCATCCTTCCCACACACGTCAACGTGCATTCTATACACGCGTATGACTATTTTACACACACCATTGTGTATTGCGCACTCGATTGGCCAAACCTTTTATCTATATTTTTCTCTCCCTCTCTCTCTTACTCGCTGTTTTTACATTTAATTGTTCATTTCCATAATACTCAAATGACCTAAGTCATTCGTTTATGGATCAATATTAGATTTTTAATATAAATAAAGAGTTTTGCTCAACAATCTACCCATCTAAAAAATTCACAATTTTTTCTCTTCTCTCACTTTTACGCACTTAAAATTTTTCGGGCTCCTTCCTGCATAAGTAGTATACTTATGCCAATCTTAAATTGATGTTTCTTTTTGTATAAAAAAAATCAGACATCAAACTTTACAAATTGTGTGTGGTTCCCTACAATATGATTCCAACAAGGACCATAAAACTGATACATCGTAGTATAAGTATTTGTGGTCAAATCAAGCTATATTCCATAGCCAATGAGCTATTTTGCATTATAAAAATACACAATAATGTTTCTTGTGTCTTGATAGGAGAGCAAAAGATGTTGCACTCATACGTGGAACAAAAGTGTTCACTAAATTTGTGTCCGTCGTATATTTGCCTCAATGGTGTAAAAGACAACACCAAAGGGTCTTAAAAGTAAGGCCATAAAAAGAGAATCAACTTGCATAGCACCAAACAATGAGAACTACGTGGAAAAATAGCACTTTGTGTGAAATTAAAGCAGCTTTTTCTTTTTCACTAGTGCAATTACTAGTGTCAACAACAACAAGCCGAAAGAATAGTAGCATATTCAGCACCTTTGTTTTGCACCTATATAGGCTTAACCACGAAGCAAATTAAACTTTTCAAGAGAAGTGGCTAAAATAATTGACACAACAAACTAACATGGTTATTATTAGAGATAAAATTTTGTTAAAATAACAATATTGGCACTATGGGGGTAAAAGTATTGTTATATCTTAATATCAAAAAGTATTATTCCCACCCTCCTAAATTATAGGATATTTTGAGTATTTCATGCGAATTAAGAAATTTAATTATTTTATAAAAAAAATAATTTATATATAATTTTACAATCTCCCATTATTATATAGGAGAGACAAATTAAAAAAGTTGAAAGAATAAATAATACTAATAAATACTTGAGGATATATTGGTGAAATTATTATTAATATTGTATTGGAAATGTAAAGTGACTTATAAATTAGGATAATTTTTTTTTTATAAAATGATTTATAATTTGGGACAGAATGAGTATTATACATGACATGAAATTCCGAGTTCAAATCAAAGACATAAATATTCAACCGAATAATATCGATATAATTATTGTTTGTATAGAAAAAATATTTTGGACCTTTTTCACAAATTAAAAAATATAATAAATTTTGTATGAAAAAGAGGAATTATGCACCAATGCTAGGTAATGGAAGAACTTGGATCCAATATCAATAGAAAATAGCAACATCCACCAATGTTAGGTTTTTACTCATTTCCTAAAGACAGAAAATAAAATACCCAATCATATTGTTCTTATAGGCAAAACTAGGGTAGATAGACATAGTTGACGATTCCATTATTGATCTTGTCTGGTCCCAAACATGTTAACACCACCATAAAGCAGAGTGGTTTCATGTCAACAAGTTTGTGACACCTGAACTACACAAGTCATTCAATTCCGGCAAGATCAATAATGTCACTCTCACCCGTTCCAACGCTTGCAACCATTGGGAATCAACTCAAACTTTCCCTAGTGTAAAACTAATAGTGTGTGTTATTACATATGCATTTGAATAAAATCTAGATGGAGAAAAATAGCATAGTAGTAATATTGATTCTATCTTGGTACTAGTACGTTTCCAGGAAAACAATTGATAATAGACCTATAAGACCGCCAAACTTTTCATAGAAAGACATATAAGACCAACAATAATATAATATGTTGGAGAAAGAAAACAACATGAGAATAAATTTAGTGTTGCAGAAATAAAAAACTGATGTACGACATGTGTGAAAATTTTAGACACAGAATTAGAAATAGTGGCTTTATAGAGAATTAAGATTAGAATGTGATTATGTTAATGGAGCGAATTCCATTTAAGGTGGAAAAACGGGCTGGACCACCATTTTAGCGCAGAATGAACTAAAGTTTTAAATTCAGACCTTATAATATACAACCATGTTATTCCTACACCACTTTTTACACCAAATACATAATTGTATACACTGTTCACCGTATTTATACGGTGAACAGTGTTTTTAAATAAAATAATATTTTTATGAACAGTGTGCAAATAGTACATGTAAACAGTGTCCGTGAACCGTGTTCGTGAACTGTAACTTTAAAATAGTGAAACAAAGTTGATTAATGAAATGTAAAAAATTGGTTAATGAAGTGATGAAGTTGGTTAATAAACGTCCAGATATTAAAAATAATTTTTAGTAGTAAACTAAAGTTGGTTAATGAAGAATAAAAAGTTGGTTAATAAAATTATAAAGTTGGTTAATAGACGTTCGGTATTAAACATAAATTTTAGCAAAAAACAAAGTTGATTAATAAAATATAAAATGTTGGTTAATAAAGTTATGAAGTTGGTTAATCGTTAATATTATTTAATTTAAAAATAATAAAAATTTATATATATATATATATATATATATATATATATATATATATATATATATATATATATATATATATATGTGTGTTCATCGTATATGTGAACAGTAAAATACGGTGTAAGTGTATGATTTGGTGTAAGAATAGCATTTTTCTATAATATATTTGTTGTATCCTATTATATTTTTTGTGTGAACTTTAGTGGACGCAGATATATTAACAAGAATTTTTGTAATTTTTAGTTTTTATATAAAAGTCCATTCTACTCTATTTTTTTGCAAGACCTAAATTTTAGTTTAAAGATGCAAAACCCGCAAATCCACCCGACCCTCATTTTTTCGCAAGGAAGACCAAAATTTATGGTTACCTCCTCAATTATATGAATTTTTTACCCAAATACCCCTGTTTTTCAACAAAATTCCCAAAATACCCCAGTTTTCAAAAAAAATCGCAAACTACCCCACTTAGGGTTTGGGATTACACAAGGGCGTCATACCAATTGGCGACCCTTTTTTAGGGGCATAAGGTTGTCGCCAATTGAATTGGAGACAACTCATCAAGTCTCCAATTCAATTGGCGACCTAGTTCAAATATATAACCTTGTCGCCAATTGATGTGGAGACAGGGTGTACTTTGTAATTTTTTTGCACGGTGAAATAAATTATCATTAATTTAATAAAATATTACATTAATTAATGTTGGTGACCGGGTGCATCCAACCGGTCACCGGTTCCACATCCCCTAGGCACCCTCACTCGTTGCACTCGGCCCCCTCGTTCTCCTTGTTGTTAATTCACGCCCGGTGTTTGAGGAGTTGAAGTCTCAGGAACATTCCTAGATGGTTCCCTTAGCATTCCGTGAAGTCTTGGGGACTGAAACTGAGCATGCGACCCATGCTAGGGTAGTTTGGTTGTGATGAAGAGGTGATTGGTGTGCGGCCTGGATGATTGAAGGGGGACATTGCTGTGAAGGATTCGTTGGTGAAAGGTTGAAATGGTAGTAGCGTTTGAAATCCATAAGGTTGTTGAGATGGTTGATTGTGTTGGCTAGGGTATGATGTTTGGGCGTTAGGGCTATGAAAGGATGTTTGCCCAATTTGGCTATGGTATGATGTACCCTCATTTTGGCTGTATCTTGGTGTTGTATTGGGGGCATAACCATATTGGGTTTCTTGATAGTAATCATTTTGTTGAAGATGGTATGGGGACGCTCTTGGTATTGTGGTTAGGTGTATGGCATGTTTGGATGGTTAATGGATTGGTAATTTTGTTGGGTAGGGGGTTGTGAGTAACATAGCCTTGGAGGTGGGTTAGACGTTGAGGCTTCTTGTGTGTAGGTGGTCTGGTGTGGGTCGTATAAATGCATGTCTTCGGAGACAAACCCAATTGAAACCGATCTATACCAAGCCATATAATTATTTGTTGGTATAGATGGGGTTGGCATCACCGGGTCACGTAAGACATAGTGGCTGCGGTTCATCCATTTACGACGCTCATTTTTTGCAAAATCCTTCCAGTCGTTAAAGTCCCATTGATCATTAACTCTTTTTAAATGCCATTTACTAATGTCAACAGGCGGATCTGGGATGTTTTGATGCATTCCAAATTGCAGTTTGACACGATAACTGTTGTGCATCTCCACAATTATGAATCTGATTATCAGGACACATGCAGTCCAAACGGCAGCATCTTCCTCTCTGACTTCATGTAGGTCTTCCATGCCTAAATATGGACGGCATACGAACTGAAGAAGAGAAAAATATTAGATAGTAAAATATCTGATAAAAAAGAAGAGAAAATGTTTAGAATGACTTACATCTGCAGGTGTTAGGTGATCCAAAAGATTGCGGTATTGAATGATACAATGTTTCGGACATCTATTGTAACTCATATCCTTTGTCGACCATCTAAAAAAACAAGAAGTTAAAATTGAATATGTTAGACACAATAATTTGTAAGGTTAAAAAAATATTAAATTATTAACTTACTTTTGTGCATACGGGAAGGAAAAGTCGTTGTGGTTGACGGGCGCTAGGGATGGCAATCTAGACCTACCCCAAGCTTGGAGCAAAACAGCGCATCTCAAAAAAGTAGATGCATTTTTTTTGGCCCACTTACACAAAGAGCTATACAAGTAAGACAGACAAGCGGAACCCTAACTATATTGTCTTGTTTGATTTAGATCATTCAATAAGGGCAAGTACATAATGTGCATAAAAGAACCAGTACCCTCGGGAAATAAAAATAAACCAATTAAAAGCATAAGGTAACACCTCATTTTTTGTATTTTCATTTCTTCTGTAGGCTCTGCAGTTAAAATAAAATCGGCGTACCATGCTTTTAGTTGCGAGAGCAAGATACCTTGGCCTCTCGAGGTGTCATCTAGCAAGTCGGCACCCAAAAGTTCCACACAAATTGATGGGTCAAGGTTTTTTGGTCCATTGACTACCTTACCATCGATACGCAAACCGAGTAACATGTACACATCCTCTAGGGTCACGGTACAATCACCGGTTGGAAAAAAGAAGGTGTGTGTCTCTGGGCGCCACCTCTCTTGCAAAGCTAGTATAAACTTTGCATCAACCGAATAAGACATGATTTTACTTACATGTCCGAAACCGGCGAGCTCAATATATGGTTGTATTAGTTCGTCGGGTGCAACATATCCATGGGAACGAGGCCAAAATCTAGAAACTTCCTGCATAATTATCAATAATTAGAAGCAAAATAATTAGAGAGATTAAAAAATAATCGACAAAAAAAAATTAACAAAATAAATAAAAAATGACAAAGAAAGTAAAAATAAATAGAGACAATAAAAATAAGTAGAGAGAGTAAAATTTAACGCTTACATAATCAACGATATTTGCGACAGTGCCTCTATGCGTTTCACTCATTGTCAACAAAGCCATTACAAATGATTAAATGTGATACAGATGATTTAATATGACACTCTAGATGAATTATGTCTTTGTGCTACAATTTTGCTTCAGACGACTTCTCTATAAACCTCATGCTACCTTATATAGGGCATAGGACTCACGTGACAAATATTTCAGCCTGAACCAAGTCGCCAGATGAAATGGCGAAGGTTCATACCCTTTACAAAGGGTCGCCAATCCTATTGGCGACTGACCCTATCTGATGCGTAGCCTGTGGCATAGCTGGAGTCTGCCTCATGCATGCATAGCATGCTGACACCCAGCTGGCGACACAGTCATTAAAGACTGCACCATGTCGCCATTTCAGCTGGCGAATGCATTTATTATTTTGAAGGATGTCGCCAATTAATATGGCACTGTCTTTGACTGCATTGATGTGTCACCGTTTAATATGGCGAGCATGTTACGCATTTATTTCTTCTATTAATATGTCTTTGCATGCATGCATATTAAGTCCTATCAAACAAGCAAAGCAAAAATACTTAGTCTGTCTCAAACAAGTCATATCAGTATGTCATATGCACAGAGTTACCTTGTTAACGCCCATTACAACGGAGAGACATATGTCTCCGATGTATCTAGTTTTGGTTTTCAGAACACTGATTTTGTCTGATTCGCAGTCAATAGAAACACAAGTTTTTTGCATTTCAACAAAAGGTTGGAATCGAAGTTAGGTCTTGGTCCTATAGCACAAATAATACATCGAAACCCTGTTTTTTTTTAAACCAACCAAGTTAAATTTTATCCACTAAAATTGCGAGATGTCGAAAATATGTTTGTTAGTCACTAACATTCTGGTTTCAACTATATTGAGTTGTATACATTTCTCCAACAAAATATTCCATCTCAACAGTCTCAGATCATAAATCAATCACCATGTGTAAACTCAGATGAAACCGAAACAGAATACTCAGATGAAACTGAACCAGAGGTCAACGTCGTTGATGAAGAAGAAGAAGGAAGCGAGGCACTGGTCGATCAGATATTGAACGACAACGATGAGGATGACGAACAACTGCCCATACCTCCAGATCATGTACATCGTCCGCCAAATCATATGACATGCATGGACTTGCAAGACGATGATCCATCCGCAGATATATTTCACAACCCGTATATGCGGTCAGGGAATGAATTAAAATAAGGAGACATGTTTCGTACCAAAGAAGATTGTGTACGAGCCATAAAAAAATTTCACATGGATAACTCTGTTGATTATAGTGTACACAAAACGGATTCGAGAAGGTATGTAATTATTTGTCGTAATCCTCTTTACAAATTTTGACTGGATGCTTCTTACAGAAAGAGAAGCGATTGTTGGAAGATAGTTTCCATAGAGCCACCTCATAGTTGCACTGCGACAAATATTGTCCAGGATCACCGAAAGCTAAGCGCATATTTGATATGTCAAGACATTTTGCCGCTTGTTAGTAAGGATCCTTCAGTCAAGGTGAGTATAATAATATCTCTTATCGTGACGAGGTATAATTATACTCCCTCTTACAAGAAGGTGTGGATTGCAAGGACAAAGGCTGTTGAAAGGGTCTTTGGCAACTGGGAGGATTCGTACAAGAAATTACCACGATTTTTAGTAGCCCTGAAGACATACACACTGAGAACTGTTGCAATCATGCAGACAGTGCCGACATGTAGGCCAGATGGAACCACTATTGATGGAAATGTCATCTTCCACCGTCTCTTTTGGTCGTTTCAACCATGCATAAGAGGTTTTGCATTCTTCAAACCTGTTATTCAAATTGATGGAACATGGCTCTACGGAAAATACAAGGGCACCTTGCTTATGGTTGTTGCACAAGACGACAACAGTAATGTCTTTCCTATAGCCTTTGCTTTGGTTGAGGGTAAGACCGCTTCTGCTTGGAGTTTCTTCCTTAAGAATCTAAGAACGCATGTCGCTCCACAAGCCAATCTCTGTTTGATTTCAGACAGGCATGCTGCTATAGAGAGTGCCTACAATAACCATGATAACGGGTGGCATAATCCTCCTTCTACTCATGTATATTGCATTAGACATATTTCACAAAACTTCATGCGTGCAATCAAAGACAAGCACCTTCGCAAACAGGTTGTGAATGCTGGTTATGCTCTAACTCAACCAACATTTCAATACTACCTTAACGAAATAAGGATGTCAAATGCAGATGCAGGAAGCTGGTTGGATAACATTCCACTTGAAAGGTGGACAAGAGCTTTTGATGGTGGGTGTCGTTGGGGTCACATGACGACAAACCTTGTGGAGTCCATGAACGGGGTATTCAAAGGAATAAGAAACCTTCCAATCACCGCTTTGGTGAGATCAACCTATTATAGGTTGGCATCACTTTTCACAACAAGAGGCGAAAGATGGAGTACAGTGTTAGCATCTGGTCAAGTATACAGTGAGAGCGTTATGAAATTGATGAAAGAGGATACTATCAGAGCCAGCACGCATGCAGTTACAATCTTTGACCGACATAGGCAAACATTCAGTGTACAAGAAACAATGGACCATAATGAGGGGAGGCCCAATTTATCGTATGCTATTAGACTAAATAGATGTTGGTGTGACTGTGGCAAGTTCTAGGCCCTCCGTTTACCTTGCTCACATGCCATTGCAGCATGCGCACATGCTCGTCAGGATGCTTATGGCTATCTATCTGATGTTTACAAGGTGATTAATGTTATGAATGTGTACAACGAAGGCTTCGCAGTGCTACCAATAGAGGATTATTGACCTCCATACCAATGTGACATAGTTTGGCACAACGATGAAATGAGAAGAAAGAAAAAGGGGCGCCCAAATAGCAAGCGTATAAGAACCGAAATGGATACAGCTGATAAAATGATAAGACTATGCAGTATCTGTCGTCAGCCCGGACACAAAAAAAAAAATTTTCCCAATGTTGGAGGAACATTTGCATCATAATTTAGCTTTTCTTTTCATTTGTTGTAACCAAATATTTTCATATATTGATGGGTCTTTGATACAACAATTTTAACAACAAACAACACAAACGATATAATACATTCCTAACTAATTACAACAATCAAACTAATTTCATTCGGTCCAAACATGACTTCCCTCGAATCTTTGTCAACTCATCCACGTAGCCGATCAAGTCTTTCGATACTTCGGATTTTTTCCCCTTCACCAATGTCTCCCTCCAACCACCGATTCAGCTCCCTCTTAAGTTGATTGAAACTTTGTATGTTCCAAAACAGCATGTCGATCAGAGGCTTCTCTCGCGAAAAGACGACTTTTCCCCATCGACGGCGATACATTTTATCAGTAGAACAAAAATGTGAGATGAGATGTGGAAGTAACTGAGCTGAACACCTCTTTATAGAGAAAAAATCAGTTTCTAGGGAGTCTCCAGATGAATTGGCGACTCCCTTGTGTGCTTTGAACCATGTCGCCAATTGAATTGGAGATTTGATGAGTTGTCTCCAATTCAATTGGCGACAGCCTTGTAGCCTTAAAGAAGGGTCGCCAATTGGTATAACGCCCTTGTGTAATCCCAAATCCTAAGTGGGGTAGTTTGAGAATTTTTTTTAAAATTAAGATATTTTAAAAATTTTGTTGAAAAATAGGAGTATTTGGATAAAAAATTCCAATTATTTTCGTCCTGTACTTTTTTTCCAACAGACATGGACAAACTTGTTTGCCACCGTCTCTCGCAATTGATTTTGTCCTTCATCCCCATCATTGATTTTGTCCTTCATCCCCTGATTCAGCATAGCATAGATCCATTAATTAAATAAGAATAAAAATATTATTTTTAATTAAATTAATAATTAAAAAAATTAAATAGTATAGACTACTATAAAAAATTTGTTGTTTAAAATACTTAATTGATTTTCATCAGAATTTTAACCACCAAATCTTTTAAACTTTAAAAAAATAATAATAATTACTTAGATCTCTTTTACTAAAATTACATTTGTTTTAAATTTTTTATAAAAATAATAGGTGAGGGATCAATTAAGATTTTCATGTGAGATTAAGTAAATCTATGTAATTATATATTTTATCTATTGTTTTTTAAGTGTTATTTTTTATAAATAAATAAATAAATAATTAAATATCATTTCAAGGTTTAAAGTAATATTAATTTTATTTTGTCAAAATTATCCCTAATTATTTATTACGGAGAGAGAAAAAAGTTAAATAAAATTTTAAAAAAATTTAGGTTAAAATAGAAGAAAAAAATAATCATTATTTAAAAATAATAACAATAATTAACTTTTTAAATATGTATAAAAAATCAAAAAATAATGCTTAAAAAGAAACGAAGAGAGTATTTCTTTGTGGCACACGTGTCTCTCTCATTACTACTTACAAATAATTCCCACAACAAATTATGTAATTTGACACTATGGTATCAAATCAATAATTCTATAATTTCCTCAAAACAATTATATACAAACATGCATAAATTTCAAATACCAGAACTCAATTAAAATAAAAAAGAAGATGGAATTGTCCATGATGAAATAATTCTCATTAAGGCAGTGCATTAACTTTGAACTAAATTAGACTTAAAATTTGAGCAAAATGTTATAATCATAAGCAAAAAGCAATTGATAATCCTAGTTTAAGACCACCAATAAACTATGGATTTTCTTCTTTTTGTGGCTGTAACCACATTCAAGATGGTAATGGAGTCAAACTATGGATTTTATTCTTTGTGATCGTAACCACATACAAGATCGTATTGGAGTCTCATGAAACATTTATGGTGTTGTTTGGGCTCAGATTTATATAGTTTGAGACAAAGGTCGGAGATTGTTGTGTGAGAACAGTGTGTTAAGAGGAAAACCATGAATAGATGAGAGTCATGGTGGTGGTATGTGGTGTCTATGGAAAATGCCCCTAGAATTATGTCTGTTTTTCTGAATAAAAACATATGTTTGGATACGATGGAATTTGCCAAAAGCACGGTGAACTTTAACGGTGACACAGAAGCTTTGTTTTTTCTCTAATTTATTTTTAACTCATCTAATCCTTTAAACAAATCTGATGGTTTAGACAAGTCAACAATGTGCCACTTATTTGATAGTTCATTCTAGATGTCACGAAAAAGATAATATAAAAACAATTTTTAGAGATTTTATACTACCTCCAATTTATAAGAAAAAAATTATTTTTTAATTTATTAAATAATAAATGTATTTAAGCAGTATTATAAACTAGATACATTGATTATTCAATAAATCTAAAAAATCAACTTTCTCTCGTTAATAGAACCAAGAATAGTAGTAATCAAGGTGTACAGGAAATAGAACCAAGAATAGTAGTAATCAAGGTGTGCAGGTACTCCGCAAAGTTGAGATAAAACTTATCATCTGTTCTCAACAACAGACGCAAAATTACAACTCTAAAAAATGAGATTCCTAAAACTCCGAAGGCTTCCAAAAAAACTTATTATTCTCAATACCAAGTCTCAGGTAATTTTTTCTATCATGAAAATATTACAAGTTTCAACACATTTATTGATTGTGCATGATGTGTTAATAATTGTTTCTTCGGCGTATATCACTGTTTACTTCATCAATCTATTACATGAAAGGATATGTTCAGAGTGCCAAAATAATTTATAAAGTTGAACGGCATAGCCAAAGAGTATGCATGGTACCAAGTCATTTAGACTTAACTCCTCTAAATAGAAAATCAATGGTACAAATAAAGCCAATCAGACATACATAGTAAGTAAAGACCATCTCAAACTCAATACTAAACATTGATTTCTTATCAAGCACTGAGATTGTCTTTTATAACCTTCGAGAGAGAAATGAGACAAATCCTATTTTGAAGCCAAATTTCAATATAAATGCTACTATTTAATAATCATAATGAAAATCAAAATCCTTCAACTTTTATCCAATGACAGAATTTAACTTAATAAACAAAACAAAATTGATAGGTTTTCATATTAGTCACCATACAGAAATCAAAATTCCTTTCACTCATCTCATATTCCACCAAATGCCTTTTTTGCACCACTGGATGATCCAGCTGGTATCACTTTCAAGACGTTGAACCTCACTGTCTTGGAAAGTGGCCTAATGAAATGGTACAAATAAACCCAATCAGACAAACATCTATATCTATATCAATATATAAACAAGATTCTCCTATTAATTTAATACACACAAAAAAGATTCTCTGATTGAATCTCACCTGCATTGGCCAATAATAACATGATCTCCTTCCTTAACACGGAAGCAAGGTGATACATGCGCAGGGATGTTTGAATGTCTCTTCTCATATCTAAAAAGGCAAATGAAAAAACAAATGAGTTATACATTATCTTTCTCCAAGCATGCAAATAAAAACAGCAGTGGTACGAAAGGAGAATACCTTTGATACTTCTTAATAAAGTGAAGATAATTCCTCCGAACAATAATAGTCCTATTCATCTTAGCACTGTGGCAAGTTCCAGCTATAATACGACCTCGGATGGAAACATTGCCAGTGAAGGGGCACTTCTTGTCAATATAGGTTCCTGTTTTGAAAGAAAAAAAATGGCTTTCAATTAGAAGAAGAAATAAACACACAATTACATTCAGAAAGAAACAACCAAGTTATTCCGTATAGAATGATAAAAGTTTATCGAAAAGACCATGACATGAGAAATGGTGAAATCTGTTTTGACTAGGGGTATTTAGAACTATTAGTTTCTCTAATCAAAAGATGGCAGTTCAAAAAGTAAATGGACTTAAGCATATTATTTCATTTGCTACAATTGCAACTATTTAACAATAATGCTTGCATGACACAACACTAGTGCATACATATTTCTGCATATGTAGACCTATATTATAAACTACCAAGTTGGATCAGATCTCATATAAAAATAGTTCACATCAAACAGTGTCACAAATCCCTGATATGGAATTCAAAAGCTTTAACAAGCAATTAAATAAAACAATATGTTGAATAAGAGAGACGAGAGAAATATGGTGAAACTGTATGTTTAAACCCGTGTTGTCGATGGCGGATGGCGGCCCATGGCGGAGAGCCAAAATCCGGCCATACCGGCCGCTTTGCAGTGCCGGTATTGCGGATTATGGCGGAAAAACCATCAATAGCGGCAGATATTTGCCATTGCGCCGAGCAAAAAAACCACCATGTATATCAGTCATAGCAGCCGTGGCGCCGTAATTTGATAACACTGGTTTAAACAATACAGTAAAGACCCTTTATATAGGCTTAAGAGCAATAAATAAGATAACTACATAGTATTCAACCCCTATTTATATGGATCCTAGATTCCTAGCTATTAACGTGTATCTGATCTCATTTACAACACAACCCACATTTCATCTAATCATATAACAGGAACTAACCAAAATTAGCAAAAGGGGATATAAGATTGACTTGGTGGCTGAGGTGAAGAAGTTAATAAGCGCGGAGAGTGAAGGTTCAATCTCCACTCCCGGCATAATACTAACAACAACACCAACATTATTTCAAAAAGAACAATAAAACTAAAATTAGCCGATAGATTCAACCATATGACCCACATTGTATTTATAGCATTGTTAATCGTTGATTGCAGATTGCAGATTGCAGATTGCAGGTTCAGCCTTCACAAAGACTAATTATTACACACAAACCTAAAATTAAGATGCTTCCCGTAACAAACACCATTCAATTAACACGCAAAACACATTGATTAAAAACTGATAATTCATAATTAACAATTATTAAAAAAAACCCAGATCCAGCAAAAATAACACAATAGATTCACAATTCAGACTACAAATTTACAAAATACAGTAGAGAACAAGAGGATGAACCTTCGGTGGCTTCCTTAGGAGTCTTAAATCCAAGACCAACAGATTTCCAAAATCGATTTCCACCTTTACCAGGCCTCTTTCCCTTCCCAGATTTCTTCGAGCTACAAATTTTACACAAATAACAAACAAGTATTCATCAATAACAAAACAACAAGAGCGAAAAAACTGAATCATTTTGGGAATACTGAATTTAATATACCATAGAAACACTTTAGGTTGCTTCAGATAAGCCTTCTCAGTCTGTAAGAGAAATTCAAAAAAAAAAAAATTTAAAATCAATGGAAGATTCAAAAGATTTATGAACAATCGGAAGAAAGGGAAACCGATTTGAAATGAGATTAGAGTGAAAAAGGAAGATGAAGTTGGTTACTTGTTCAGCCATAGTGGAGTTTGGGGATTTTGCAGAGGAGAAGAGAGTGTTTAGCCGCACTCGTCGAAAACCCTCTTGCTCAAGTTTGATGAGAATTGAGAAACCCTAATATCACTGTGTTTCAATTTAATAAAAGTTTTTTAATTTTTTAAAATAGAATTGGTCCTCCTTTCATACATTTACACTAAATTTAATTTTTTCATTTTTCAAATGACATTTTTCTGGTAAAACATGACAAATCATTTTATATAAACATATTATGGAACTTTATAGATTAAAATATAAGTTAAAAATCAAAATTATTATCGGTTTTCGATAAAAAAAAAACGTGAGAGGAGGATTAAAACTGATTTAATTTAAAATATGGGGAATACTTTGTGAATTTAGGGATGGCAGTTTGATCCATACTCATAGGGTATCCGCAAAAATCACTCATAACGGGTATGATAAAAATCCGCAAAATGGATATGGGTATGGGTACGGACGCAATTATTCACTATAATACGTGAGCATGGGCACGGGTACGGGTACCTTAGTACCCAACCCGCCCCATACTCAATCGTCGTATCTACTTCAATCAGATCCTCTGTTGAGTAACGGTAAAAGGTACTCCACATAATCTTAAAATCAACATGTTTTTAGTTCAAGCATGGTAAACCGTACTTTCCCTTCGTTATTAGCCCAGGGTGAACGGTACTCGAGCTTGACGACTTTCCTATTTTTTGGATATCGTATGAGAGTGTTCAGTTTGGTTTTCAGATTAACGAGAAATATGTCGTCGCAAATACGAAATTGAAGTGAAGGGTTTTGTGATGTTGAAATACACAAATGCAAGATGGGGATATGTAATCATTCTGCTTTGTGAAAATGGAATGAGAGACCCTCTTTATAGAAGTTATAGAACAATAAGGACCTTACAAACACGATCAATCTGCATGATAGACTTTGGAGATACATGTCCGAATCCGTCTTTTTTCCAAAAAATAAAGGTTTATCCGAAGATGCATCTCTGGATGATCTTTTGTTTTGTTCTTTTTAATAATTAAAAGGTGTGTTCGAAGATGCATCTCTAGAACCACCCAAAAATTATGCAAGACAAAACCAATTGATTATGCAGAGCAGAATTTCAAAAACAAAAATTGTCCAAAAAATATTACCCAATTTTATAACATTATGTAGCGCGTTACTTATAAAAAACATGTTACATTGTTAGATTACAACTAAAACGCATCAAGACATGTGTCACTACCTAAATCTATTGGTGGCTCATTCTTCTACCTTTTCTTATTTGCTTCTCGTTCAATATCACTCAACTTGGTGAACTCTTCCATCCTTTCAAGAAAGTGATCTGACCATGTTCCAGCATCTTAAGTGAAATGTGTCTTCCACTCCGGTGATGTCTTTGGTATAGGACATTTCGGTTTCAAATAAACCTGAACAAAGTGTTATTTTTTTATAGTCAACCAATACACATGATACATTCAAATGAACTTTTAGGTGGCTTACTCTGAAGTGAAAAGGTTGTTTTCGAAAAACCATAACGTGTTTCCAAAAAAACCATAGTCAAGACTACTCCTAACTTCGTCTAGAGATGCATATTCAAATTCATCGTCCATTTTCAGATCATAAACAAGATTAATGTAAGGAATGAGGGATGAAATGAGTTATCTTTACCTGCAATTCCAGCTTGTTTTGCTTCCTTTGAAGTGAAGAAATAGAAGAATAATGTTTTGGTGTTGAAAAGTTGACTAAGAATGAGAGAATGTTTTTTAAAGGCTTTGCAATGAAGTTTCTTTTTTTAGGATGAAGAAGAAGCTCATGCAATGTGGTGTTTTATCAACTTTTCCGCAGGACATTTCTGAAGATGCATATCCAGAAATATTACTGAGTTGTTATTTAAATCATTCACATGAATAACAAAACCCCATAAATGAGTGTAGTGGATATTTCGAAGACGCATCTTCGAATACACCCAAATAGTATACAGAGATGCATCTTTGGACCGTATTTTTTTTTAACTAGGGTGAAACTCAGAAAAGAGAAGATTGGCGTGATTTTGTGTGCGTCCGGAGATACAATTTCCGGGTTTTCAAGTGTGTAGGAAGCACCACTAGAGGTAAAAAAAAGCATTCCCTAATTTCATCACTTTTTGAGCTGATTAACTATTGTGTTTGACTTTTTTTTTGGTAAAATAAGTGTTAGACTTAGGTGAGGAGAAGAACAAGAGCATGTATTCACACTCCCACAGCTAAAAGAGAAATTGTAAGCTAGTAACTTTACCAATATACTTTTAAATTGAAAATGATGTGCTTTGACACTATTTTAATTTAAAAAGGATATGTATAAACATGTTTCATAAAGAAATTAGGGGATTGTTCTTTTCACCCTTATGTGTTCTCCTTCACTACCGTGAAAAGTTTCAAATGTCTCTAAAGTCTAGAGATGCATCTCCGGACGCACCTTTTTTACACACATTTTAGAACAAATTGTTGAGCCACCCTTATTTTGCAAAAAATTGGGTGTGTCCGAAGATGCATCTCCGAACACACCTTTTTTACACACATTTTAGCACAAATTGTTGAGCTACCCTTATTTTGCAAAAAAAAAAATCGGTATCCGGAAATGCATCTCTGGACACTTTTTTTTAGCAAAGTGGGTTGGCTATCTGAATAACGCATTCTAGTGTGATTTGGATGAAGGGCATTTTCGAATTTTCATGAATGTGGATGCATATGTAAGGGTGGAAAGAGCAACCCTAAAAAATTAAATGGTAACTTGGGCATTAGAGACATGACAACACTATATTTGGAATAAGAATTTTGTGATTCACCTCGTTGTAGTTGAAAGACATAAAGGGAAGGCAATTTCTTTTTCCACTCTTGTGGTGTGGCTCGCACTCGTAAAAATCTAAAAATACCCTAAAAAAATTTTGGAGATGCATCTCTAGACGCACTTTAAATCTTTTCATCCTTCGTAAATCAAGCAGAAAAAAATTTCGACTCTGAATCTAAATTTTACCGTGTCATTTCATCAGAAAAAAATCAAAGATCAAATTTCCATATTTAGGGACTAAATATGCGACACCATCCTAAAAACCCTAAATTCCTTTTTTTTTTTTTTTTCTATTTTAGTTTTTTAGTTTTATATTCATATTTTTATAATTTTATTTTAATTGTTTTTCTATTTTTCAATCATTTTTCTCAATAAGAACATTGTTGGTATTTACATATTTGTTACATTGTTAATGCATGACTACTAGATCTGTCTATCCGAATACACAACATACTAAATTAAAAAAAAAACATAACACTTTATCGAAGACACTTTATGGATATGCATATCCAAAAATACCTTGTTTCTTACGAAAATATGGTGTATCCGGAGATGCATCTCTAAAACTAAATATAATAGATGACTCACACATTTCCGTTCAATTTTGTAGAAAATGGATGCATTCTCTAAAAATTAGAAGCATTTTTTATTTTTCACCATGAGGTTAGAAGAACCAATAAGGGTGGGGAAAATTGCCAAAGGAAAATCACAAGCTCACCAAAAGGCATGATCAATGTGTTAAAGGAAGAGAATTTCTTATTGCACCATAGGTGTTTCTAATGCACCATGTGAATTTCCACATATGCCCCTTGATTTCGGAGATACATCTCCGAACGCACTCTAGCACACAATCAACAAAGGCCATTCTGAGCTACGCCATTTCTTGTGGTTTAATTTATTCCAGAGAATAATTCCGTAGTTACATCTCCAGATTCACACTAGAAACAGATTCAACAGATCCAAAATGAAATTGACATTCATAACATACAATGATCATTACAATGATGATTTCAACATAAAATTCAATATTACATTTCAATATCTTGGTGGACGCTTACACATCTTTAGAATACCTTCAACCGAACTTTGTAGCGTCGCTTCCAACTCGAGCGGAACTTTCTCTTTGAAACCGAAAAATGTATCCCACATAGCCCTAACACCTGCTTGCGTCTTGAGCTCAAATTTGGTGAAATGAATCTTCCCTCTATTGTCAATCGAAGGTGAATGGTACTCGAGCTTCACAATCTTCCGATTTTTTCTATAAGGTAGGAGATGGTGGATTTCTTCTTTGATATCTTCGAAAAAGGTGAAGTCGGTGAGCTTGAACGTTCGCCCGAGTGTATAGCTAGAGAAGGAGACATTTGCGACATACCAATAGATGTTTATTTGTGACATTTGAGACATTTTGAGTTTTTATGAAATATAACATTAGATTACCTAAATTTATAGAAGACAAAGATCAATTTGAACCACTCATCAATTGACATATTGATTCTGGAGATATATCTCCGAAAACACACCCTATTATCTTGTTCCAGAGATGCATCTCCAAAACTTCTTCTGAACCAGTATCACACCAGAACACTAAAACAGAACCATTTTTTCTATTGACAAAAACACACATGTTGTTATGGGGTAGATAAAAAATGCATAAAGACAAAATATGAACAAAAGATGAATATATAACACTTCATTTATATTGAGACACAATTACATACAATTATTTTTCCGATTAAACAAGAAATCAAAACGAATCAAAACATGTGTCGCCGGTTAAATCTATAGGCGATACCCCTTTGGACATTTGTGAATGTTGTTCAATCTCTCGAATTCCTACATCTTTTTCATAAAATGATCCCGCCACGTCTCGGCTTTTGCGGTGAAATGAGTCGTCCACTCCGGTGATGTAAGTGGTATACGGAATCCCGACTTCAAGTAAAGTTGAACAAAAGGCCTTAATTTTGAAAGTCATCCAATGCACATGATTCGATCATTTGGATTTTGGGGTAAGACGAGGCGTAGTGAGAAAAGGTTTCCGAAAAACCATATTGTGTCAGGTCAACATACACTTTATCATATGCACATGCTATTAGGTGACCCATATTAGGGAAGCACATCCATTTTGCCTCTGGTGTCGGACCGCTCAAGCAAGGAACAATAGACTCATACATCACATCAAATTTTTTTTCTTTCCGTACAACCGCGTGTAAGATTCTTTATGCGTCTTCAACTCTTGGATTAGTTGATGTCGGGCAGGTGTATAACTATCTTCCCCTTTAGCGAGTAAAGCTGAAACGGCTCGGTAGTCGCAATTTTCATCTCCTACAACATTAACAATACGATTCCAAGCATCCATTATTTTTTCCACAATAACACCCGCCTTCACCAATTTTCACCTTCAGACTCTATTTGTTTCGTCTCTACCGTGGATTTAACACGACTTCCCACATTTTTTGTTATGCGATACTTACAAAGTAATGTATAAGAAGAAGGAAATACCTTTGTAACTGAATTCATCAATGCGGTATCCCGTTCGATAACAATCGCTTTAAGCATTTCACCTTGGACCTTCAAAAGTGACCGACACACCTCTAACGCCCAAGTAAAATTATCCTCTTTTTCATACTCAAGAAATGTAAAACCAACCGAATATGTCTTCTCAATTGAGGTAGCGCCAACCATCTCAAATAATGGAAGTTTATACTTGTTGGTCTTGTAGGTTGAATAAAGTATCAACACCAAAGAAACGTGTTGAACAACTTTATGGAATCAGGATGAGTCCAAAAAATATCTTTAACCTTAACTCAATCATTGCACGTTCGGTACCTGGACACGTAATTATTATTATCCAACAGTTTCAAGAGTTGTTGCATCTCAGTTCTATCCCCCCTAAGCATCTTGTTAGTGAGGTACCGAATATTATACACTTGCTTGATATTTGATATATTGTCTGGTCGTTTCCGTTTCAATGTTGCAAGTATATTTTTCGGTTGAACAAGATTAAAGTTCATGTCACTAATACATTCCTTCTCTTCCGGCTTGAGCCGACAAACACTAGGATAATCGCCTAATTTTAAACACAAATCATGGTTATGCAAACCATATATCACATTAAATCTCCAATTTTTCTATGCCAACATATAACCACGAACCTTAAACGGACACTCACATTTTCTACCACCCATGTCATCTCTTTTAAAATTCTAGAGAGGAGTTCGATAATTCCCGCTTCTTTCGTACATATTTGTCACAAAGACGCATCTTTTATCTGAACCCTTATCGAACCTTCTGATAACCACACCAAATCCAAGTGTAGAGACCATACAAATTCATTCAAGCATTTTATCATGAGATTCAAACACTTGCTTGTTTTTAAAGTTGTTGTCAACATCTACCGCATTCACAATAATCCCTTAAACATTCTGAGAAACGACACCTTGAAGATTCGAAGAGAACTTGTTTTGGAAAAATATCGGGTACACCATATCTATTAAAAACAATTAAAATAATAATAGAACATTAGTTCAATTACTGCAGCAGAATGACTGCAAAAATGAACACAATCTGGACAAGTTCACACAGCATAAATTTTTCAAAAAAAATAGATAATTAATGTTAGCAATGCATAGGAAAAAGAACAATCTTTACCTTAAATCCTATTTTCTTTTGCTCCCTGTGATATGTTGAACAGAAAAAATGGAGATTTAGAATGAAAAAATAGATTGAGAATGAATGATTTTTAGAGTAAAGGGTTTGGTGAAAAACCAAGTTTGTCAACAATGGAGAAATGTTCATGCAGCTAGGTTCTATATCAGATATTTCTAGAGATGCATATCCGAAAATACCTGACATGGAAAGGTGACAAAAAAATTTAAAATATCGCTCATCACTTCGGAGATGGATCTTCGGAATATCTACTAACTGAACAATTAAAATGTTTTACCAAAAATGTTTCAGAAAGATGCATCTCCGAAATAACTTAAACCAAAAGAAATGACATAAATCAGAATAACTTTTGGTGAATACGTGTTCAAGTGCATCCAAAGATATATCTCCGAAATTATAAGACATGAATTAGAAATATATAGAATGCCATAAGAAATTCTCTAAAAGAACAGCCCATTTATACCTTTCGAATATTCTAAAAGCCTAGAACAATCTAATCTATAAATGACAGAAATTATAGCAAAGCAATTTAGATGAAAAAAATCTATAATTCTCTAGGGATTTGCGTTATTCTAACACATCGGTTTATATAATACAGCTCCATATGTATGTTAGTAGGACATTTAGGAAAACGTGGTGGATTACTAAGCTGAAGACCCTAGATAGGCAGGCTAAATTGATAGCTCAACCTGTTTTGTACACCGTTCTTGTTACCTTTGCATCGATAAATCCATGGAATTTTTGTATAGTAAATAGAAATAAAACAAGTTTAACGTTTTAAAAGAAACCAATGAAATTTATATGATGATGTCATCTCAATTCTAACCGATGATAAACATAATTCTGTAACCACTTCCAACCGTAAACAAAAGTCGCATAAGAAAAGATTCATTCCAATTCCAATTCCAATTCCAATATTAATATTGTACAGCAATATCACAGTTCTTATAAACTGTCTACAGCTGGAGAAAGTAAAATCATGCTTGCCATATATAATACCAACTTGAAATCAAGAAAACCAACCACCCTCAAGTCTGATTCTTATGACCACAACCTTCCACGAGCATATTTTGTATACAACTAACATCATTCCATCTGCATCAAGAAGTTACGTCATTGTTCAATAGTTGCAACTATAATTTAGAACATTCAAAAAACAGTAGGCACACTTAGAGAAATAATACCAACGATTAAAAAGGGGAAATGAAGTCTTCGTGGAATGTCAACTAAATCCACCACAATTCTAGACAAGTTTTCCACTACCCCCATTACTGACCCACTAATTTAACACAAATCCATGCTACTTAAAAATGTAGGCAAATAAAATTATTTAGAACATTACACCCAAACTAGTTTATTTTGCTTGCACGAGTTTTACAATCACAACTTTGTGCAAGGACAATCAACGTGTGTTTTACAACCAAAACATTAGAACCTTCGCGTATTTTATGGGTTTGAGCGCATTAATTTCATAAATGTGTATTAAAAAGAAAATTCGAGTGACATATATTGAGGGGAAAGTGGTACAATCATATTAATATGGCTTGGATGATTTGGACACATGCAACAAAAACAGATATAAACCCAGTCAAAATAGCTTGATAATAACACTGTTGGACTAGCGATAGGCCAAGATAGGATCTCTACTAGGTACCATTTCTTTCATATATTTAACCCATAATAAAGGACTCTAGTTGTTATTCTTATAGCAATTAATATTAATTATAATGCCACACAGATGAGATCTAACATAGAACAGCAGTTTACAAACTCGAAAGTAGAAGAGAAACCTTTTGGCGTTTTGGATCTGGAGCGCTTGATTCAGAATCGCTGTGTCTTCGTGATGTCCCAGCGTTAGTTTCAACCTACATATATACCTGCTAGTCAGTTTCTTTTCTTTTTTAGACAAGCGTGATTATAATATTCAATTGCACAGCTACCATAGCAGAAAAAGATAAAGAAAAGATCAAGTTCTCCTGCATAATTGCACCTATTTGTTTTGTTACATCATAATTATATAGATGCTCAGCAACCTGGGAGCAGAGAAGACCTAATAGGGTTTGAACCAACGAAAAAAATTGGAATTCCCACCTTCAACTAGTGGGACGTTCCTAGTATGCATCATAATCCAGAAGTTCTTAGGGTGGTTGAAGAGAAGGGCAGCAGCAGTTGAAGTTTTGATGAAAAAAATTGATCACAATAAAACAAACAAAATAATGAGGCATGCTAACCTGGGTCGACGAATCTTGAGCCATTTGATCATCAGAAGAATTTCTTTCAGATCCTACTTGTTGAGATATGACCGGCATGATCTCACGGAGTACATTTGACAAAAATACTCCTTCATCACTAACAGGGGGTTCAGCTTCAGGGACTTGGGGAGCAGCCGTTGTTGTTGTTGCAGCATGCACTGCGGCGGAACCCGCATTTGCTCCTTGTGAGCTTGAATCCTCCACGTGAATTTCTCCACCAGGAAAGAGTGTTCTTAAAAACTGAATTACATTGCTTGGTACCTGTCTATCAGACTCTTGATTGTTTTGGGGCCCACCAGCCGACAGAATATTGATATTTACAACACGAGAACTAAATAGCTCTGGTCTCGTGTTTGGAGTTGTTGATGAGGTGCCTACAGAAGTCCAATAACAAACATATTTAAGCCTGTAAAATATTTTTATTTAATCTATATATCAAATTCTTTTGTAGGTCATCAATTTCCGTAACAATAAGGTATAGTCAGCAGTTACTCAGTGCGCACAGTGATGATGGGCTAAGCAAACAACCTATTGAGTGATCACAAAATGATGGAAGCAACCTTTTGAGAAAGAAACAAAATTGAGTAGAAAAATATAAAGCTGTAAATATTTTACATATTCTAACAAGTCAAACACGAGCCAAAAGTAGAAAATTGCAATACCAAATTGAGTAGAACCACATCATCAATATCAGTGATAAGAAAAAGAAAAGAAATATCAAATTAGGAAACTTCTAGTACTAGGAAACAGTTGTCGGTGTGAAATGCAAATTGCTCATTTTGTCTAGTTACCATTCCTTGCAGAGTCTTCTGCGCTTTGCCTTAACAATGTGGATTCATGAGTTGAATGCTGTGCAGCAGGATGCTGACTTGCTGATTGAGATCCCTGTTCACTATTTGCATGTCCTGTAGTTACACGTTGAAATCTCCCAATAACTGGATGGTAAAGCCCTGTAGAATTAGCAGCAGATGGTTCTGAAGGACCGCCCAAGGGACCAGGTACTGTTGCAACCATGGTTCTAATTGGCACTATCCTTATTCCTGCCTCTCCAGCAGTAGATGCATCGGAACGCCTAGTGCTTGCTTGATTAGCAGAATTTTCAGCTGGGTTTCTTTGAACTGAAGCAGGTTGTGTATCCCCGTGCTCTTCCTGATTGGCATTTGGTGTGGTTGTTGAAGTGCCTAATATTAAAAATAAAGTTAGCAGGAGGTGAGCATTACACAAAAAATACAGGATGCATGACACATAAATAGATAAATAAATAAATGATGTACCTCGTCTTATCTGTATATCAATACGCCTTGGGAAAAAATTTGAGCCAAGTCCACTACCTAAACCTGAGTCAGACTGTGCAGCTCCTACAGGGACAGCACCAAAGCTTGCTCCAGGTTGAAAAGGAAGAGGCTGGATACATGCATTTCAATAAGCAAAAGTATGATAGTTTTCATGACATGCAAGACAAAGGACAAGTGCAACCTGAACCATGATATGATTAGGACCAGTAGGTGATATAAAAACTGCGGGACCACCATTAACTACAGCTTCAGACTGCACAGAAGTCGCAATATCAGTAAGCAGTATAAACAGATGTATTAATAAAATATCATATGGATGGATAACCAAGCCTACCGGTGTTTGACCCATACGCAATGTCATGGTTGTTCGACCAAGCTCAAGTAAAAATGCACCAAGGTTATAAAACAATACTCCAGTCGCCAAAGCCCTAGATTGGGCGGTTGATCGCAATTGGGTATCAGTTACATCTGCTTGATTCTCCAGTTGTCTTGCCAGTTGCTGTGGAAAAATGTAATGAACTCAATAAATTTCTACCTTAACATTAGAGAAGAGATTACTCGAGCTCAAATAATTGAGAAAGGAAAGCTGAAAATAAAGGGGGCGTCTTTTATTGAACTGTTAGGGGGTCAGCTCATATACAGATGAAAATATGAGAAGATAGAACACACAAGTATGCACTCCCCAGCTTGTTCGGTGATCATTCGTCTGGTAGAACGCAAGACTTCTGCCAAGGATGCGGGTGATGAACGACTTTCCGGTATTGATCCCAAACGTGAAGAAACAGATCCTATTTCACCATTACTATGAGCCTCAGCTGCTTGGGCATTATCCTCCCCTTCTCTGACTGCCAATAAAATATGTCCCATCATTCTCAAATAACAAGATTGCAGCAGGAGCCATCTAATGATGATAACTATAAAATTCAAAATGGTTTGCTTACCAATTGTATCAAATTCATGGCTCATATGACGTAGATACTGGGACAAAGTTGTCAAAGAATCAGGAATGACCTAAAAAACAAGATATCAATTATTAAACAGTTTAATTCCAACAGACTCAAATATCAAATCTAGAAAAATATGTATCTGAATTATGTAGAGAAGAAACTTGGTGCATCATACAGGAGGCTGCAAAGACCCTAGAGAAACTGATGCCGGAAATCCAAAAGTATTCCGTAATCTATCCGACAAACTACGCAAACCAGTTTGATCAGGTGGGGGACGGTTCGGGTCTGATACTCCATTAGAATCTGAAGTTCTTCCAAGGCCTTGGGAATCATGCTCCTTCAATCAATCAAGTACAGACAAGATGTAATGTCAAAGATTTGCCAGATAAATAAATAAATAAATCAACACAACACCAGAACACTTTTTTGTGTTCTATAAAAGGATAAGACCGTCCTTACATAAGATAACAAAAGAAACAAAATAAAACACGCCATTGCCGGCTCGCTCTCCAATTCTACACATATCAAGTTATTGCATCTCCTGAATTTACATGACTGCTTGAAACTGTAATATCTTATCTTCTTTCTGTTTGTTTAACTTCATTTCTCTCCTCATCGGATTCATATAGTTGAGAGAATCCGAGTTAGTTTGTTAAGAGTTAATTAGTGAGTAATTAGAGAAATTAGGCATGTTATATTAGTAAGAGGTGAGATCAAGAGAGTGGGATTTTGTTTTATTTGGAAGAATATTTGGGAGGTTGCAGACTCTAAAACTTCTGCAGTTCATTAAACAAGGGAATCCTCTCCTACTTTTGATCTGATAAGATTCCAGTTCCAATCAATAGATTGATAGGTATATGTTAGTTGATGGGAGTTAGTTTGTTAGAGTTAAGCAACCTCCAAAAGTTCTGCAATTCATTCTATAAACAAGGGAATCCTTCTTTTGCTCTAATAAAATTCCAGTTCCTATTAATAGATTGATGTGCATATGTTAGTTGATGAGATAGGAGTTAATTTGTTAGAGTTAATTTTTTATAGCGAAGGCAAAGAATAGTTTTTTGTTAAATTGCTTAGACTCACAAGTACAAGATGTGCAAAATGGGAAAGTACAACCAGTACATCGGTGAAAATAAAAACCACGTTACACCAAGTTTGCTAGAGTTAACTAGTGGGTAATTAGAGAAATAAGACATGTTCCCTAAAAATAAGAGAAGAGGTTGAGAGGGAAGTTTGACATTTTTGGGAGGATGTAGACCCTCAAAGTTCAGCACTTCATTTCGTAAATAAGAGAATCCTGCCCTAACTTTGTTCTAATAAATTCTAGTTCCTATTGTAATATCCAGTCCTCACAATGTCTTTCTTTTCCTCTTCACTTTACTCAAGGAACATACAGACTGAGAATTATATATTCTCACATTTCCTATCAGTGTTTTTTGATGGATGGCTACAATTAAATTTGTCAAAATGCAACACTACAAAACAATAGAAATAAGAAAGGTTGAACTCACCCTGACAATAATCCCTTCACCACCACTTGCGAAATTTGGAAGTCCAGCGATAGAGCCAAGAACAGCAGAAACAATCTGCATAGTAACATAAAAAATAAACAAAAATATGCAAACAACCCCACAGATGTACCACTTTCTCTTTCAATTTAAAATATACCCTATTTATTTCAGGCGGAACTCCATCGCCGTGAACAGGAACATTAAAAGTTTCAATGAAGACACCTGGAGCGACTTGAGTGCTGTGATTATGGCTTGTGCTTGAATTTGACTCTGTCACTGTAAAATGGATGATTAGCAAGCAGTAAATACTTATCGGTGTATTATGATTTATCGTAACATTATCATTTGCTGCGCGAATGAGGTTAAAGCATAAAACGAAACAAGATCAACAATGAATCTGCTCTGCACCCCACCCCTAAAATAAACTAATGAAGAAACACTTTAGAATTTGGATTTGAGCCTAACTCAATCCCAAAAGCTAGCTCTTGTCAAGAGTTAACTTTTGGGATTGTCCTCCACTTATAACCATTGTTCAACTCATATCTTAAGCTTTCAATCCCAGATGGCATTGTGTGATGATGTCAGGCCCCAAAACTAAGATGGAAGCATGCATGATTGTTAAATTCGCAAGTTAATTCTTAGACTGATAAGATATAGAATCGTACTCCCTCCATTCCAAATCATTAGTCTATGTTCTGATTCCTTGCCTTTTCCAGCACAAATTGTGGTTTCGAAAAAAATTATTAATTCTAAATCTTGCAAGTGCACCTGATCAGTGTATGCTTTGATTACTTATTATCTTAACTTATTCTCTAAGCATGAGTCATGATATTTAAAATCAAAAGTCTAATTCATCCGCAAGTCAACTGCAACTCATATTTCTTCCCATTGGGATGCTTTTATATGTGAGAGAAACATTAAGAGCTTTAAACTAAGAATAACCTTTTTAGAAAAACAGCAAGGTTAGGCTACTAGTTAAGGTATGGCTCGATAATGAAGACCTTGGCAATTTTCATATTTTATCAACTCTTATATATAGAAAGAAATTATCAAAACAATCACAAAACAATGAAAAGAGAGCCATATTATAAATCCAAATAAACAAGAACAGGATTCATAGTCATTACAAAAGCAAAGATGATATAAAAAATTGCATCAAACCTGCGTGATTGGGCAGACTTCCTGGAGGTGGCAGATCAGGTTGCCTCACAACCAGATGCAATGTGTGACCATCTTCAACATCTACTTGTGTTAGGGAAGAAACCCGTATTGAAGAAAATATATTATATGAATAATACAAATTAAAGAAGAATGGCGACATAATATTTCGACACAACAAATCATAGCTTTTGAATTGATTGAGCGTAAATAAAAGGTCTATCGCGGATTTAAGTCATAAACAAGCATGCTTTGTTGTTTTTTACTTCCAAGTACATTTTGTAAAGATGCAAAAACTTTGGTACCAACACAGTCATTTTGCTAAAAATATTCCACTATTATGGCTACCATGCCCACTCTACCAATGTGTTACTTTACTGGACCTTTCAGCCCCAAAATCTCAAACTCCTGATGTTTGGTGACAAGCGAAGTTAATGATTGAGCAACCTGCTAGACAAGCAAAGGGAACAGCAAAAGGAAAAATCAAATACATATAAAGGAAACACCTTCAGGCTGTATTGCACAATGGCACCACTTGAAAATCAAAATCTTTTCTTCATAACTATATCAAATGAGAAACCTGGCACTCTTGTCAATCAACTGCCAAGAAAATGCACATTGGCTTCCTTTTTGAAGTTGTTGAACACAAAATAGAAAGATAAAGGATACGGTAGGCAGACAATAGTTGATCATCCTTGAGAACTTTCCCTTGGCAAATTAAGCGCTGTTGTTCTGATATCACTCCAGTTACAGAAGCAATCTGTTCTTTCAGAGCAGGGACTGGCATCTGCAGAACAGGAGAAATAGTTAGATGGAGGATCAACAGTTCAGATAAGTAATAGAAAGATGCCAGCTCAATCATCAAGATAACAAGATAACAGTTTTGAGGAGTTATGACAACCAACCAGACCAGCAATAATTTAATAAAGGAGTTATCTTAGAGTATTTGAGAAATAAGTATCAGCTTTGGAAAGCTCAATGAATTTCATCAAGAAGTTGGCCGCAGAGCACTTCGCAGCTTTCCAACATTGACGTGGACATTGCCACAGCCGAAGGTATCATGCACCTTTCAAGATGGATGAAAAACAAATTGTACTAGAGTCATGGTTGTCAAACTCTCGAGTTACCTCTTAAATCAATAGGAGTTTACGATTCTAGTTACCTCTTGAGATAATCAAAGATGTTCTAAATTACTCCAAAGCACAACTAGATATGTATTCGAACTATATGTTTTTACTTAAAGGAAGAGCAAGAAGCAAGATTACATGAACAAAAATAGAAGTGCTACAGTGAAGAAATTTTATAAGAAAAAGTGAAGAAAGTTTATGAGTAGTCAAAGAATCACCTGTTTATCAACTTTGAGGGAATAAGTTTGTGAATCCAGTGTTTTGATCTTTATCTCAATAGTGGTTTCTGAACTTCCAGTGCTGTTATTGCTAGGGTTCTTCTCAACATTGTTGCTTCCCATTCTCCACAGACCGCACAATTCCCTATAAAATGAAAAGGCATCAGAAACTACTAGTATTTTGCTGGTATTTTTCTTTCATGACACAAGGTGTTTCTGGAACAAACCACGTGAAACTAAATAAACAATATGAAAAGAAAGAATACTTGAAAAAAATCACTTGAACACAATACTACAGTTTACATGCTAAACTCCCAACTTAATAGAAGTATAATAGCCTCTTCACGTGTAAATATCAATTAATGCAAAATGGATTCTGCAAACAAAAATACAAAATTTTGGAAGTTCATGTGATTTCCACAATCATCAAAACCATGCAGAAAAGCACACTGAGAATTAAAAGACAACTCCAAATGTCCAACATTTAGGCAAAATTCATACTGCCTTGATGGATCTTCTATCCAGCAAACAAATGACATAGTGGATAACCCACTTCTACAATCATCCTGGTAAGAGGGAAGAGTACCGTTGATGGGAGTTGTGCTGCACACCCAGTCAGTATGAGACTCAAATTCTTCCATCAACCCTGACGGGTTGGAAAGACAAGCTTATCCCCACGTGCAGTTAGGAAAATAAGGCACTGATACCATTTCATGTGTAGAGTATAACCACTCCAAAAAACATCCTTATAAGAGTGATGTGTCTGAAGCCCATCCTATAAGGGATTAGCATTACAGGTCCTGCACCAACTTATCACCATGGCCAGATGATATCACGACAATTTGAAATTTTCAATCAATCCCAATAAACTGAAGTTAAACACACCTTGAAAGTTGATAACATGAGTAAAATAGGATAATATTCACTCTGGGTATAACAATACCCAACAAATTTGCCCTACTCTTATCTTTGTATCTAGTTCCTTAAATTACAAAGTCATGTTTTTTATAATACTCCTCCATTGTGCATAAGCATAAACTCTTACATAAGCATTAATAACTTCTTATGTTTATATTGATAGCATATATTATCATCATGCAATATGTGATAAAGATCGTCCAATGCAATTATATATGTTTAAACAACCAACTTTTAAGTATTTTAGCTGGCGTAACAAAATTTAAGACAGTGACTTCTCAAACAGCAAAGCAATTGCACAAGCAGCCCATTTGTGATTAAGATTTATTAGTATATTGCAAAACCTGTAGGGCTCCGGACCCAAAAAAGCGCACAATGCACATTCAAAATTCATAAGATTTTAATTTCAGAAATAATACATGAAACAGGGAAGTAAAATCAATAATAGAGTTTAGAAGCTTTTCATTGCATGGTAGCATGTAGCGACAATGTGTAGTTCAGTCAATCACACCATATAAAAAAGAAGAAGAAAATCGCACGTGACATAACTCCTGCAACTGAAAATTAAGGCATAGGAATGAAACTAGGAACAAATCAAAACACATCTAAACCATCCGCTACACTTTCTCGCATGCAAAATGAAAGGCCTCAAGCACATTCCTATCCCAATAATAAATCAAAAAACAAACTCAAGACTAAGATATGCCTCAAAAAAAAAAAACTAATTGATCAAAACAGTTCAAAAATGTCCCCTTTTTTCACAAGATGATCAAGAATCAAAACAAATTCCGACCTAAACTAAGCAGAAACCACTCGGTAAACAAAACACAATACAACCGTGTAAAAAGTTAAGCAAATTCGCGAACCTAATTTCAATTTGGCCTAAAGTGATTACAAAAATCACTTAAATACACAACAGTATATAATCAAAACCTAGTTACGAAAATCAGCGATGATGAATAAACAGCAACAATCCGATTATTATTCAGCGAACAAGACACGAAAACCGAACGAAAGAAAATGCTATGATGATTGTATACGAACAAGAAATTGAAATTGAAATTGAAAAGAGATTATTGAATAGAGAAAGATGGAGAGAAGACGAAGCCGAAGACGGAGAATGAGGAATTTACCTTGAAGTGAAGTGGAAGAAGAAGGGATTAGGGATTGAGAATGGGAGTGGGTGTTGCAGCGTTAGAGCTTTCACCGCTGAGTCTCACGGACGCACGGGTTTTCAATTCTGAAAAAACTGACTAGTGTGCATGCAAGTCTAGGTTGGATTATGGTGTAGTGGATTAATTCTCACCCTTTACTTCAACTTCGGAACTTCGCTATTGACTGGAAGAGTCGGTCGTAGCTACCGCCGCCTTTTTATTGTTACCCATTGGTTTTAAAAACAATTAAATAATTGACTTTTTTTTTCATTGGTATTCGGTTACTAGAGCGATTAATCTGAAACCGACTTCATTAATACCTCCGTTCCTTTTTAAGTGTCACTTTTTTATTTTTGACACATACCAAGAAAGCTAATCAACATTACTATTTTTTATACAATAATTATCTTTTTACCTATAATACCCCTACTTATTTATTACATTTATTTTACTTTTTCTCTCTCTCTCTTCAATAAATACATAGGGGTAATTTTGATAAAAGTGCAATCAATACTTCCTTAAACCTAGCAAGTGACAATTAAAAAGCAACAAAAAATTATTCTAAAAAAGACATTTAAAAAGGAACGGAGGGAGTAGCATTTAAGAAACAAAAATGGAGGATACAGGGCGTTCGCTTTGTGTGTTAATGTGGGGATCGGGAGATTTTGGGTTCGGATTCAAATCGTCAGAAGGGAGGTCGAGAGGTATTCTCTCTTTATGGGATAAAAACGTGTTTACAATGAAGAGAAAGATCATTGATGATCATGCCATTTGGTTGGAGGGAGAATGGGGAGAAGACAGGATAAGAGTGATTTTAGTGAATGTGTATGTCTCTTGTGAAACAAGAAGGAAATTCAATCTTTGGAAGAAGCTGACAGTAATGATAGAATCTAATAAAGATGAAAGATTATGTGTGATGGGTGATTTTAACGCGGTTCGGGACAAATCGGAAAGGAGAGGTACTAGTGAAAATTCCAGAGGTGAAGAAATAGATGCTTTCAACGATTTTATCTCAGAATCAGAATTGATGGATTTACCTTTTCAATGCAGAAAGTTCACCTGGACTAGATTGGAAGGTGAGGCAATGAGTCGTCTAGACCGATTCCTTGTATCTGAGGCGTGGATAACGACTTGGCCTACAAGAAGTCAGTGGTGTTTAGAAAAAAACTTGTCAGATTATTGTCCGTTATTGCTCCGAGAATCAAATCATAACTGGGGACCAGCACCATTTCGCATGCTAAACTGTTGGAAAGATGTAGAGGGTTATCATAAGTTTGTAAAGGAACAGTGGGGCGGATTGCAAGTGAACGACTGGGGGATGTATGTGCTTAAAGAAAAATTTAAACAAATCAAATTAAGACTCAAGGAGTGGCGCAAGAACCATACTCAGAATTTGGGAGAGAAAATTCTAGTGGCAAAAGAGGAATTTAACAGGCTTGAAATTAAAGGCGAGACAGAGGTTCTTTCAGAAGAAGAGACTCATAATAAGAGAGTACTCACAGCGACAGTTCATAGACTTTCAAATCTCAATTGCAGTATACAATGGAAAAAGGTAAGATCTAGATGGCTAAAGGAGGGCGACGCCAACACAAAATATTTTCACGGTTGCGTGAACAAGCGGAGGAAAAACGATGAGGTTTTATGCTTGAAAATTAATAATAGGAGGATCACAGAAGTAGAGAATTTGAAGAACGCGGTTTTCGAGCATTTCCAAAGTCATTTTGCTGCGAGAGAAGCGAGACCAACCGTATATAATATTGAGGTTAAAAGATTGGATGAAAATCAAAGCGCTGAGTTGGTCAAAGAATTTTCGGAGGAGGAAATTCGCCAAGCTGTCTGGGATTGCGATAACTCTAAAAGCCTGGGTCCAGACGGGGTAAATTTTGGTTTCATTAAGGAGTTTTGGGAAGACTTAACACCTGATTTTTTGTAGAATTATGTCAGAATTTTATTTAAACGGGTGAATAACTAATGGGGCTAATATCTCTTTCATAGTCTTGATTCCAAAGAAGAAAAATTCGTCAAGACAATTTGATTTCAGGCCAATATCGTTGATCGGATGCATTTATAAAGTAATAGCTGTTAGACGAAGGCAATTGATCTAGAAGGTGGGTTGAATATATCACTTCTTTTTAAATGCGAGTCGGCGCTAAAATTAGTTTTTAAAAAATATTTTGCGGAAGCGGGCGAGGATAATTCGTCTACACGAACCGAGTTACTGTTAGGATCGGATATCGTAAGCCAAATGGAACGATAGTCTCGAAAAGAAAAATAGAATCGCAACTTAACAATTAATCAATATTCCAAAAGCACTTAATATGGTGCAATCTCCAATGAGCAGTCAAAAATTAAACCAAACTTGACAATATATCAAACACCTTGCAAGTGTTCAATCTATCGAGCACTTGGATTGCACAAAACTCCAAGCTTAACATCCTATAATAGTTTATGCAGAATTTTCACAAAGCACAATCCCAAAATGATTGTGCAGAGATTTTCAAATTAATTTTCTACACTAAACTATACCAGAATTTTTCGATCGATTGAACAATTACAAACGTAAACAGTTCGAAATATAAATGAGGTAAGGAAAAGGAAACGACACCAGGTTTGTTTCGGCAGTTTCCCTTTCATCCTCGCTTTGGGTACATCTGTCCCCGATTCTAAAACTAGAATTGAGATATCTATAACTTGTTTGCAAATGTTTTTACAAGAGAAAACTTAGTTATCCCACACTCAAGAAAACTTCATTGATGCATATACTTTGTCTTCTCTTCCCTTGATTCGAGTCGAATTAAGTGCCTCGAACTTGTTGGAAGAACCTCCGTTTACCGTTACTAGATTGCAAGAACACACATGTCTTCAATCACCTTCACTCGGCTTATTCTGATCCACACACAGTTCGATCCTCAAACCTTGTTGCACAATCCTCCGATTAACGCTACTAGATCGACAAAACCCTCTATTCTTCGATCACCTTCGCTCGGCTGAATTCAATGCATACAAGATCTGATCCAAACCCCCCCAAAACCAATTGATCTTAGAGGACAAAACCCTAGAGGTTTTATTCAAGAACAAACCCACTGAAACACTCACCCCAAACCAAGATACAACTCTATGCTTTGGACGTTATCACTTCATGATGTAGAAAATCAACAAAAATGATTATGTGTATTTGTTGAAAAAGATGCAAGATGAAGATGAAGGTGATGAGAGAAAAGTTTCAATGTATTTCTTTCACTTGTTCTTATTCATCTGTAAAAGTGAGGAACCATCTATTTATATGATGCAAGGACCAGTAGAAAAATAATAACAACATTTTGAACAAAGAGAAAAATAGAAAAATTGGTTACTAATAGCGAGCGGTCGACCACTCATTCAAGAGGGTCAGCCTGCGCTGACCCGTGAAGCAATCTGCGCATGTTGGAAGACCATGCGTCGACCGCTACAGGGACCATGCGTCGACGCATTGCTGAGAAACATGCATAACCACAAATGTCAGTAGCATGCGTCGACAACAGGGTAGGCGTGCGCTTACCCGAGCGAAACGCAGACAATGTCAACACATCATGAGTCAACCGAACCTCAGCTTAGGTCGACTCAAGATTCAAAAATACTCAAAAAATGATTTTTCGACACATTTTCATCTATATAGGCACAATTTATGTATTCCTAATACTAATATCATGATCACCCATATTTAATGGATATGCAAGACTCCACCATATGTTTAGACTCATGATTATGCAATGCAAAATTAGAATGCCGACACCAATGAGATGACACCGTCCAAAATACAAACTACTGGCTAGTATACATTTTGACATCATTAAAATAAAGCTCAAATGAGAGACACCTTGCCCTCACATACTCCCCCTTATTTATGATGGCAAAATCTTCAGCTTGTTTTGTAATTTGAATCTCATCCTCCCCCTAACTATGTGAATTCCTCAAAGATTCAATCTTTGCTGCTTGTAAATGTCCTTCTCCCCCTTTGACAACATCAAAAAGAGAAAAAGACGATGGTCAAAGAAACATATCATATACTTATGGATACACTCAACAACTTGCAAACAAGATACATCAACAAACATTCACATAGAATGATGATAATGCAAAAATTTTGATGGATAAATAAGGCACAAGAAATGCATACATATAGACTCAAAAGACATTCCATAATAGTTCAAATTTCAACATATTCCAAAAAGCAAAGCAAGTACATAATCAAAATGTAGCAAGTAACAGTTATACAAGCAGAAATTAAATATAACATGCATCAAACTATGATCCTAATTCTCATGGTCTTCTCCCCCTAAAGTGGTGACCTCGTCCTCTAAAATATTGGTCTTGAGGTGGAGGAAGAGGTTGTTCTTCCAAGCGCTTATTCAGTTCCAATACAGCCATGTTGAGTGTGTTGATACCATTCGTCACACATCGTGTCTGAGCTTCAGCAGCAGTATCCAAATTGTCAAAACGAGTCATGACAGCAGTAGCAAACCTGTTGAAGTTTTGATTATGTGCCTCCAATTGGTTTAAGAGAGCCGTATACCTCTCTTCTTGTGTGGTCATGAAATTTTCTTGTTGAAGCTGCATTAATCGTAACATGTCGAGGATTTCCTCGTTGCTCTATTGCGGTGGCTGTGTAGGTGTAGGAATCGAATATTCGGGCTGGTGCCATTCATATTCTTCATGTTGTTGCCAACCATGATTTGGAGGAATATAAGATGAACCAAGTGAGGTTCATCCCGTGTGCTGCCATTCACCCCATCCTTGATTTTTATATGGATCTTGAGGTGGAGAGTATCCCATCCATTCAACATTGTCATCTTCCACCGTATTTACCTCAGTTTGCATGTTGTTACCAATTTGTCCTTCTTGTACATTCTCTCCTGCATCCTCTTCGTCATTTGGAACATCATACTGAGTATCTTGATATGTTGCTTGGTGCTTGAATTTGAATTCCTCGTCTTCAGAGTCCCAAAAGTAACCCATCATAGTAAGAGTCTTCTGAGTAAACTTTTGATCAGTAGTAAAGGTCACATAAAGAATGCATGGGACCGTTACCTCAGCCTTTTTCAAGAGACACTGAATGAAAGATGCATAACATAAATTTGTACCTCTAGTAGAGTCGCGGAGTGCAAACATCCGACTTGTGAAGTAATGCGGCCAGTTGATGCGTTTTTTGTTTTTCAGCAGATAAATCAAATGGACTTCTGCTTGATCGACCCGAGAGTACCCTCCTTTCTTAGGTCGTAAGATGTGAGCGACAATCCATTGAAGAATTCTATCAACGGGTTTCGACAATCCTGTTGTGACTGTTTTAGAAAATAAGTTGCTATTCACAATGCTCTCCAAGAAAGGGTCTCTTAGCATTGAGTTCAAAGCAGCCTTAAACTCATAGTCATCAACAAATACAGTGTCCGTTACCTTAGGAAGACCTGCAGTTTCTAGTTTGACCAGACTGTTCCAAACAGATGCATTGACAGAGTACTTTTTACCACCAATCATATATTAAAAGTCAGTACCTTGAAACTTGCCCAAAATCCCAGTGTAAAACAGCTTGACCAAGTCTTCATTATACTTGGTATCACATTCCAGAAATTCATCAAACTTCTGAACATTTAGGATTTCAATAATTTCAGATAGATGATAATCTTCAGCCCTTAATGGATAGTACACAAATTATTTAATCACATAACGGTTTCGAAAATCTTTGTTGAATGTCTAGGCTAAATTATCAGACAGTAAGGAAAGAGCATTTACCAGCATTGTCGATGTACCAGCCCTTGATGTTGATGCTCTAGAGGTCCTCTTTCCGGCAACCCTTTGTGAAGCCATTGAAGAGCAATCTGTGAACTCGGATGAACAGTACTCACTTTGTAGAGGAATATGAACAGTACGAAATCTTGATGATCAAGATGACTAGATTGAAAAAAAACTTGGTTCTTATATAGATAAAACCCTTTGAACACCTCTTTGATTGTAATATTTGTTGGATTTGAAGAGAGTAGTGGCAATGGGTTTTTAGGGTTTGAGATTTTTAAGGAGAGGAGATGAGAGAGACGAGGAGACAATAGAATCAAAGTGTTATGACATGCAATTGGAAAATGAAACAAAAAGAATTAATGTAGTCAATTTTCTTAACAATGAAGCGGCGTGTGTCTTCCCGAGGAAAAGAGAATCAGAGTTCGTCAGCGATGCATCGACCGAAATAGGTCATACGTCGGCGCACGCTGAGCGAATTTTGACAATTTCAAAAGTTTAACGGGATGCGTCGACCATAGGTCGGCCTGCACTGATCTGCACCCACATATGAGAAAAATGACATTTCTTAAGTCGACCCATGCCATGTTTTGGTCGACTCAAACCAGCATAACGTGGAAAAATGTATATTTTGAGCTACTTATGCAACAAGTAATGATAAATAACACACCATACACATGCCAATACTAAAAAATGGATCAAAAATACATTTAATCATGAATTAAACATTAATTCAAACCACATTTTGGCCATAATAGTTCACAAACATAATTGATCAAGAATAGTATTTCTAAGAAGAAACGATATTACCTCTGTCGATTGATGATGGGTGCCCTCACATATAGCTTAATCTTATCCCTTATTGTTAGTTAAAAGAAATAAAGACAAGAAAAAGAATAGAACATGCGATTATATAATCAAACTCGATCCGAGATATCGAGAGCACCAAGTTCCCTACGGATATTAAAGAAAGGCTCTGTCGCAAGAGGTTTAGTGAAAATATCCGCAAGTTGATTCTTAGAATCAACATGCTCAAATACCACATCACCTTTCTCTACATGATCCCTAAGAAAATGGTGCCTTACCTCTATATGTTTTGTACGAGAATGTAATACAGGGTTTTTGGTTAGGTTAATGGCACTTGTATTATCACACAAAATAGGAATACGTTCAAGTTGAACATTGTAGTCGAGTAATTGTTGCTTAAGCCATAAGACTTGAGCGCAACAATTACCGGCCGCAATGTATTCCGCCTCGGCTGTTGACAAAGCACCGAAAACTTATTTTTTGCTATGCCAACTCACTAAGGAATTCGAGAAAAAGTGACAAGTCCCACTAGTACTTTTCCTATCCGATTTACAACCGGTAAAGTCGGAATCGGAATAACCAACCAAAGAGCAATCGCTTTCTTTGGAATACCAAAGCCCATACTTTGGAGTACCGCATAGGTACCTAAGTATGCACTTCACAGCCTTTAAATGCGACTCCTTAGGACACGATTAGTACCTAGCACACGTGCAGACACTAAACATGATATCTGGTCGTGATTCGGTAAGATAGAGTGTGTTAGTTCTTGGATTGGCTGGAATTTTGGTAAAACAAAGTATGTTCAATGTTGATGTCAAGGTGGCGATGTTGCAACATTAAGTCTTAACACTGGGTTGTGTTAAGTATTTAAATTGCTGAAGTTGGATGTCTGATGTCACATGCGATGTTGTGACATTAGATCTGCAGAATTAATAACATCAGGTTGTGATGTTGTTAGGGTTTGCGTGTTAGCTGGAATTGTGGAGAGCAAGCTGTCTCATTGGATGCGAATATCTTGGGTTAGATATTTTCGTTGCATAGGAGATATAGTGCAGATTTGTAGGAGATTTAAAAGGTTGAAGATTTGAAAAGATTTTAGGAGAAAATCTGTTTTAAAGATTCAGTTTTAAATAACAAATCAAGTCAGATATTGTAGCAGTCCAAGCCCAATTCAGGTGGCTATATAAAGCGCACAAGACTAAAGGAAAAAGTACAGAAATACAGAGAGAAGATCAAGAGCATAGGCTGAGTGTCTTGAGTAATTTGTACGAGTTTTGTATACAGAATTCTAGGTTGAATTGCTGAGTCGTTTTCTGTCCTCTCTTAGAAGCTGTGAAGTAATAAGAGAGTTATTACTTGATCAAAGTTGTGAAGTAAGATCAAGGTTGCTCAAAGAGGGTGTTCCTTGAGTAGTGTTTTTAGGGATTGAGTAGCATTCTCATATCTAAGTGGTTTCTTAGGTAGAAAGTCACTAGTAGGAGTTAAGTTTAGGAGATTGTCAACTGGGTTGTTGAGTTTGTAAATTAATTCTACAAGTAGTGAATTTCATCCCTGGCTTGGTAGCCCCCAGACGTAGGTAGTTAGACCGAACTGGGTGAACAATTTGGTGTGTTTTTCTGCTGTTTATTTTGTCCATTGTGCAGAGTGTGTTGTTGTGACATCGCACTTAACATCACACGTCTGATACCAGAATTTTAATTGGTATCAGAGCAGGCATCCTGTCTGTCTCTGGGTGAGATCTAGGGAAGTTACTTTCTGGTGTAAAGATGGACAAAGAAGTTGGAGGATTTGTCAACAGACCCCCTATTTTGGATGGATCCAATTATGACTATTGGAAGCCAAGGATGACTACTTTCTTAAAATCCTTGGACAGCAGGGCATGGAAGGCTATTATTAAAGAATGGAAAGCACATGTTGTGTGTGAGAAAGATGATGCTGGCAAAGATAAAGAAGGCACCTCAAAGCCAAAGCCTGAAGAAGAATGGACCAAGGAAGAAGATGAGCTTGCCCTTGGAAATTCCAAAGCTTTAAATGCAATTTTCAATGGGGTGGATAAGAACATATTCAGGCTAATCAATACTTGTGAGGTTGCTAAGGAAGCGTGGGATATTTTGAAGGCTACACGTGAAGGAACATCTAGAGTTAAGATGTCAAGACTTCAGCTTCTAACATCGAAGTTTGAAAGTCTGAAGATGAAGGAAGATGAGACTATTCATGACTTCCACATGAGTGTTCTTGAGCTGGCTAATGCATCCAGTGCTCTTGGTGAAAAGATGTCAGATGAAAAGCTTGTAAGGAAGATTCTTAGGTCCCTTCCTAAGAGGTACAAGATGAAGGTGACTGCTATTGAAGAAGCTCAAGACATCAGCAAGATGAGAGTTGATGAGCTCATTGGATCTCTTCAAACTTTTGAGCTTGGATTGAATGAGGAAGAACCAGAAAAGAAGCCAAAGAATATAGCCTTGGTGTCAAATGATCAAGAAGAAAAAGGAAATAGTTATGAATCCCAGGAGGATATATCTCAGGCCATAGTTATGTTGGGAAGACAGTTCAATAAAGTGTTCAAGAGGATGAACAATAACTCCAGGCCAAATGTCAAGAACATATCTTCTGACATCAGCAAGTCAAAAGAGAAGGATGAAGAGAAAACTGCCCAAGATAAAGGAGTTCAGTGCTTTGAGTGTGAATGGTATGGACATGTCAAGAAAGAGTGTCCCACCTTCTTGAAGAAGCAGGAGAAGGGCATGACAGTTTCCTGGTCTGACTCTGATAGTGAAAGTGAAGGTGAATCGGCAAAGCATGTCAGAGCTTTGACAAGAACTGTTGTTTCTGATGATGATTCTAGTGATGGGGAAATAACCTTTGAGGAGCTAGCTTCTACTTATCAAGAGCTCTGCCTGAAGAGTGCTGAAATCTGTCAAGAAAACAAGAGTCAAAAGGAACAGATTATTCAGCTTGAGACTGCTAAAGCTGATTTGGAAAACGAAGTCTCACTGGTCAAAGCTCATCTTGAGCATATGACCAAATCTGTTAGGATGATGAGCTGTGGTACAGACACACTTGATAAGATCCTTCAAACAGAAAAAGTGGCTGGAGATAAATCAGGCATAGGATATGTGGCAAGCACTTCAGGAACAAATGAGGAGGTGTCCCAACCAATGTCTCAAACAAAAAGACAAGATCCTACCCCTAAGAAGATTGTTCAGCCTCAGAATGTTGAGAAAAAGAATGGTCCCCATCAGAGGAAGATGCAGCTTCGAGGAGCTAGTCAGTATATGCCTCCCCAATATCACAAGAGCATGCAAGCTGCAAGGTTCAAACAGAACATGTCTCATCAGATGTCTCAACATCAGGAAAACTGGTATGGATATGGATACAACAATGTTGTGCCTCATCACTATGGAAGAAGGAAGCCTCATCACCATAAAAGACAGCCTAGGAGACAGTGTCCTCAGTACAGAAGAAGACAATCCAGCTATGGAAGAAGGAGACAACATTATGGGTGGCAGCCACAGCATTATCATCATAATGGTAGAAGACATAAACAATTTAGAGATGACAGAGTAAGATGCTTCTATTGTGGCAGGGTTGGACATATGCAGTTCTCGTGCTTCAAACTCCATGGTTATCCAAATTCTGTTCCTCAAACCAGACAAAATGAGGTCAGACCCAAAGTTGCTAAACAATGGGTTCCTAAAGCTCAGGTCACGTGTCTATTGGCTCATACCTCAGATAGACATTTTACCATGGATGCATGGTACTTTGACAGTGGATGTTCTATGCACATGACTAGATCAAAGGAGCAGTTGGTGGAGTTTAATTCTTGCCATGAAAATAAGGTTGTGTTTGGCAATGGAGAAAAAGGAGTAGTAGAAGGAAGTGGAAGAGTGAAGAATCTTAATGGTCTTACTCATGGCTATGGCATAGACGGTTGACGCATGTCAATTTTGATTTGCTTAATAAAATAGTTTCTAAAGACCTAGTGATCAGCTTGCCCAAAATCAAATTCACAAAGGATCACTTATGTGATGCGTGTCAAATGGGGAAGCAAACAAGGATCTAGTTTAAATCTAAAAAACATTGTTTCAACTATGAGACCCCTTGAGCTCCTCCATATGGACCTCTTTGGACCATCTAGGATTAAAAGCCTAGGTGGTAACTATTATGGTTTTGTGATAGTCGATGACTTTTCAAGGTTTTGCTGGACTATTTTCTTAGCAAGCAAGAGCGATACTTTTTCGGCCTTTGAAAGATTTGCCAAGTTATCCCAAAACTAATTAAACACAAACATTATATCAATTAGAAGTGATCATGGGGGTGAGTTCGAAAATCATCTTTTTGAAGCATTTTGTGAAAGCCATGGGATTGATCATAATTTTTCCACACCACGTACCCCTCAACAAAACGGGGTTGTGCAAGCCTTTAAACACGTCCTTTTTATCACTATTCTCAATTATACAACAATCCTTTGAAAAAGATACTTTATAGTCCTTGTCACATAATTAACTAATGCTTAAAAGGTTATGTTTAAGGCCCTCAACAAGAAGCACATCAGAGATAGTAGTAGATGAGGGGTTACCTACACTACCTTTGCCAAGTATTTGTCCCTTGTTGTTGTTTTCGTTGGTAACAAACCCCTTTTTCTTCGCCACAAAGTCGATGAAAAGAGATATGTCTCCTGTCATATGTCTTGAGCAGCCACTATCCAGAACCCATCTTCGTTCCGTGGTCTCAAGACGTTATACCTACATAGTCAATCAAGGGAAATAGGTACCCAATTCTTATTGGGTCCTTGGTTGTGAGTGAAAACAGGAATGCATTTGGGCAACCATTGATAAACGCCTTTAGGAACCAAAAACCTCCTAAAGCGACACTTAGCAATGGTATGACCCCTTTTGCAACAATATAAGCAAGTGAGGTTAACATGAGAATCACTTTTGCTAGGTTGATTTATAATCACATAAGTATATTTTTTATACGGATTAATCATGATTTTCTTAAACTGTGATTTATCAATAGCAAAAGTCATTTTTGGTTCTAGAGCCTTGTCAAGCTTGGCCTTAAGAGTTCTAACCTCTTTTTGCCAAATGTGACAAGTATCACAACCAAAATTTAACCACTTACTTTTGTCTTCCACGACATCTACCTTTGTTACTTCCACCATGGATTTTTTGAGAGCCTTTAATTCCTTTTCAGAATAGGAGATCTTTTGCTCCAAGTGAGAAAATATTTATCTATTTGAAGCTAATCGTTTAAAGACTTCCTTGGCCTCATGGTGTAGAGTATCAAATGCATGTTGTAGTTCAGAATAAGACATTGAATTAGAGTTATCGTACTTAGAGTGTCTTACCTTTTTGTTCTTTTTCCTTTGGTGAGCGGAAAGGCAAAGGTTGACGGATTCTCCTTCGTTACTTGAACTTTCAGCACTAGATGATTCACTATCACTTTCCCAAGCGATATAGGCTCTTCTAGGTTTTGATTGTTTCTTCCCGTGATGACTTTTGTCCTTACCTTTGTCCTTCTTCAACAGTGGACAATCCGACTTATAGTGGCCGACTTTCCCACAGTTATAACAAGAACCCTTAGTTTTTCCACTCTTTTTGTCTTCATTCTTGGAAGACTTTGATTGTTTACGAAAGTTGACAAGGTTTTTCTCCGAACGTTGGATACCATTTTTCTTGATATAGCGATTGTATCGCTTCACAAATAATTCCATGCCTTCATTCGAATCCTCTTCCTCGTCATCACTGGATTCACTCTCGCTCAGCTCATATGCGGAGGACTTTGAACTAGAAGTCTTTAGAGCTATCGACTTCTTTTCCGCTTCTTTGGTCTTGCTCTTTTCCTTTTTCTCTCTTTTCTCAAATTGGTCTAAGCTTATGAGTATTTGCTCATGTTCCTCGAGCTTCCCAAACAACGTTGTGATGTCTAACGTCATTAGGTCGTTGGCTTCTTTGATGGAGGTCACCTTCGGTTGCCAATCCCTAGTCAAACACCTCAAGATTTTGTTAGTAGAAACCTCATTGGAAATTGGCCTACCAAGTGAGTGAAGTCTATTGATTAAATGAGTGAACCTCTTTTGCATGTTGGCAATGGTTTCCCCTTGCTTCATGTGAAAGAGGTCGAACTCTTGAGTCAATGTATTGATTCTAGCTAGCTTGACGTCATTAGTACCCTCATGGGCAACTTGTAACGCGTCCCACATAGCTTTAGCACTTGTACAATGCGAAACTCTATAATATTCATCAACTCCCAATGAGGAGATCATAATATTTCTAGCATTCCAATCGTAGTTGTACTTTTTCTCGTCTTCTTCATTCCATTGTGCTTCGGGCTTAGGCACTACCATGTTATTCGCATCGGTCATGGTTATTTCCATTGGACCGTTTTGTATAACGCTCCATACCTTCCTATCAATAGAATTGATGTGAGCACGCATACAATCCTTCCAGTAACTATAATTCTCACCATTAAAAACAGGTGCTCTATTATAAGCCTCTTTCGGTTCGTTTGTCATTTTCTAAAAAGTTATACTTGAAGCACTAGAATTAACTGGTGCTCTGATACCACTTGTTAGACGAAGGCAATTGATCTAGAAGGGGGGTTGAATAGATCACTTCTTTTTAAATGCGAGTCGACGCTAAAATTTGTTTTTAAAAAATATTTTGCGGGAGCGGCCGAGGATAATATTTGTCTACACGAACCGAGTTACTGATAGGATTAGATATACGTAAGCCAAATGGAACGATAGGCTCGAAAAGAAAAATAGAATCACAACTTAACAATTAATCAATATTCCAAAAGCACTTAATATGGTGCAATCTCCAATGAGCACTCAAAAATTAAACCAAACATGACAATATATCAAACACCTTGCACGCGTTCAATCTATCGAGCACTTGGAGTGCATAAAACTCCAAGCTTAACCTTGTATAATAGTTAATGCAGAATTTTCACAAGGCACAATCCCAAAATGATTGTGCAGAGATTTTCAAATTAATTTTCTGCACTAAACTATACCAGAATTTTTTGATCGATTAAACAATTACAAACGTAAACAGTTCGAAATATAAATGATATAAGGAAAAGGAAACGACGCTAGGTTTGTTTAGGCAGTTCCCCTTTCGTCCTCGCTTCAGGTACGTCTACCCCCAATTCTAAAACTAGAATTGACATATCTATAACTTGTTTGCAAATGTTTTTACAAGAGAAAACTTAGCTATCCCACACTCAAGAAAACTTCATTGATGCAGATACTTTGTCTTCTCTTCCCTTGATTCGAGTCGAATCAAGTGCCTCGAACTTGTTGGAAGAACCTCTGTTTGCCGTTACTAGATTGCAAGAACACACAGGTCTTCAATCACCTTCACTCGGCTGATTCTGATCCACCCACAGTTCGATCCTCAAACCTTTTTGCACAATCCTCCAGTTAACGCTACTGGATCGACAAAACCCTCCGTTCTTCGATCACCTTCGCTCGGATGAATTCAATGCACACAAGATCTGATCCAAAAACCCCCAAATCCAATTGATCTTGGAGGACAAAACCCTAGAGGTTTTATTCAAGAACAAACCCACTGAAACACTCACCCCAAACCAAGATACAACTCTATGCTTTGGACGTTATCACTTCATGATGCAGAAAATCAACAAAAATTATTATGTGTATTTGTTGAAAAAGATGCAAGATGAAGATAAAGGTGATGAGAGAGAAGTTTCAATGTATTTCTTTCACTTATTCTTGTTCATCTGTAAAAGATGAGGAACCATCTATTTATATGATGCAAGGACCAGCAGAAAAATAATAACAGCATTTTGAACAAAGAGAAAAACAAAAAAATTGGTTACTAACAGCGAGCGGTCGACCACTCATTCAAGAGGGTCAGCATGCGCTGACCCGTGAAGCAATCTGCGCACGTTAGAAGACCATGCGTCGACCGTTACAGGGACCATGCGTCGACGCATGGTTGAGAAACATGCATAATCACAAATGTCAATAGCATGCGTTGACCACAGGGTAGGCGTGCGCTTACCCGAGCGAAACGCAGACAATGTCAACACATCATGAGTCGACCGAACCTCAGCTTAGGTCGACTCAAGCTTCAAAAATACTCAAAAAATGATTTTTCGACACATTTTCATATATATAGGCACAATTTATGCATTCCTAATACTAATATCATGATCACCCACATTTAATGGATATGCAAGATTCCACCATATGTTTAGACTCATGATTATGCAATGCAAAATTAGAATGCCGACACCAATGAGATGACACCGTCCAAATTACAAACTACTGGCCAGTATACATTTTGACATCATTAAAATAAAGCTCAAATGAGAGACACCTTGCCCTCACAGTAGCTAAAGTGTTGGCAAATAGAATCAAATTTGTGATAGGTTCAATAATCTCATAAACACAATCAACATTCATCTCAGGAAGACAAATTCTGGACGGGATCTTAATTGAAAATGAAATTGTGGAGGAAGCAAGAAAGAGGAGAAAAAAGGTGATTTTGTTTAAGGTTGACTTCGAGAAGGCATTTGATTATGTAGATTGGAATTTCATTGACAGTATGATGGTGAAAATGAGATTTAATGAAAAATGGAGAAAGTGGATGTCTGAATGTCTAAAATATGATTCAGTGTCCGTTTTGATTAATGGAAGTTCCACAAAGGAATTCAATATGGGTCGTGGGCTAAGGCAAGGAGATCCCCTATCGCTGTTTCTCTTTCTTATAGCAGCATAAGGCTTCAACATTTTGATGAAAATAGTAGTTGAGTTGGATAAGTACAAAGGTTTCAAATTTGATAATGGAGCTGAAAGATTCACTCATTTGCAATTTGCGGATGACACCCTATTAATCAGAGAGAAGAATTGGGAAAATATTAAAATCATCAAGGCAAACTTGAAGTTGATTGAAGCAATGTCGGGATTAAAGGTGAACTTCCATAAAAGTAAGCTACTTGGAATCAATATCAATGAAAACTGGATTTAGGTGGCAGCGACAATGTTAAGATGTGAAATCGGTAACATCCCATTTATCTACCTTGGCTTACCGGTAGGTGCAAATCCGAGGAGAAAAAGTACATGGCAGCCGGTGATCGAATTAGTGAGAGAGAAATTATCAAAATGGAAGCACAACCAATTATCCATAGGAGGCAGGGTGGTAGTGATAAAGCTGGTTCTGTCAGCTTTACCAGTCTGTTTCCTCTCTTTCTTCAAAGCTTCATCAAGTATCATTATTAACCTTGAATCTCTTTTTAAAATGTTTTTATGAGGGGAGAAAGGAAGAGAGAAAAATCAATTAGGTAAATTGGAACATAATATGTAGACCATTAGAAGAGGGAGGCCTTGGCATTAGAAACTTAAGGGTGTTCAACCAAGCTTTGTAGGGAAAATGGGATTGGAAATTGAGAAGTGAGGGGGATGGTATGTGGTACTGTTCGTTGGTTAATAGATATGGGTTGAGAGAGTTGGAGGAGCGTTTTGGGGATAAGGGTTGCTCCACTTGGTGAAAGGATTTAAATAAGTCAAGCATAGATTTTCAGGAAACTTTAAGGGTATACTCTATCAAAGAAGTTTACAAATAATTAATAATGCACAATATTCTGAGATATTCAAACCCAAGTTGGGGAAAGCTTGGAATAAGGAGGTGTCATCCAAAGTTTCGTGCTTGGTGTGGAGACCTTTTCAAAATAGACTAGCTACCAAAGACAATCTTGTCAAGAGAGGATTGGTGGACCTAGGATCGACTCTTTGCGTGGGAGGGTGCGGTTGTGAAGAATCGATAAATCACCTTTTTTTTAGTGTCCTATTTTTGTAGGTATCTGGTACTTAATATGCCAATGGATATGGATAAAAATTGCTCTGCAAAATGACAGTTTGGCGCATTTGGAACAATTCATGAGCATTCTCAAGTCGGATAAAGCAACTCAAAAGATTTATGCCACAATTTGGTTTTCCTGCATCTGGATTATTTGGAAGTCGAGGAACAACAAGGTGTTTCGCAATAAGGAAGTGTGCTTAGAAAGGATGCTTGAGAACATAAATTTTTTCCTGGAACTGGTTGAAAAGTAAGATAAGCAACATCAATTACAACTTAGTATCATGGTGGTAAAATCCATTAGTTTGCTTCTCAGCCTAATGGATTTAGCTTCTGTCGGATCTGGTTCTTGTCGTCTTTGTCGCGCCTGTGACTCTGTTTCCTCTGCAGAATTAGGTTCAGTTGTTGAATTTTTCCGGAACTGTCTTTTTTTTGTTTTTGTTTAGAGTTAAGGTGTTTTCTTTTGGTTGTTGTCCAATTTTATAGTGCAGCCTTATCTTCTGGTTTCTGTCATCTGGTTCAGTTTAGTGGAAATTTTTTTCTTTGAGGTTTGCTTTATCTGTGTAGTTTGTGGCGGATTTTCTTGTTCAGTGTTAGGGGCTGGTCTGTGGCCATTCCTGTTGTGGCGGCAAGCGTTTTTGTTTTGTTGTATCTGCTGTTGGGTTTGTTTTAGCTTGGGTGGAGCGCAGGTGTGATTCTGCACACCTCTTTTGTACCCTTTATTTGCTAGCATCTCTTGTGCTAGTCCTTTAATTTTATTTACTTTTCTTTTGCCTCTTGAAAAAAAACTGACATAAGTGGTTTAAGTCATCGTAGATCATAGTTGCGGAGATTGAAATTAAATAATTGATTTAGTACGAAATTTTTTATTTATTTGTTTTTTAAAAAATTGTTGATTTAACTATACTACCCAATATTTTAAGATTTAACATTTATAATGATTCGAGGTGCTAAAACGGATCGCTCATCTCGCTGTGCTCCGCTTTAAATATGTTAAAAAAGAAACGGGGCAGGCATGGCCACTAGGTGAATTTGGACTTTAAAATTTAACTCATCCAGTTAAGATGACGGGTTGACGGGCGGCGGTTTTGCCAGCCAATTTCTTTTTTTAATAGGTTATTAGCTTTTTTTATATTTCAATTAGACTTTTCACTTATTTTTTAAAATAATTTTTTTATAAAATATCTTTTTAACAAATTTTACTTTAAAAAATATTGCATATATTCACAAATATAAGATAATGTTCTATGAGTACAACTAGTTCAAATAGTATCTTGAAAAAATCATGCCCACGTTTTATTTTCAAAAGATTTCCATAATGACTCCCTTGTATTCTCAAAGAATTAGATTGTACATCATGATCAACTACAAATTATAATGTCTTGAGAGACTTTGATGCCTATGCTATATATTTGACATGTTATTACCATCAAAATCATATCATATGTTAAGAAAGACATCTTGAATTTCTATTTGAAAAACATCATCAACATCTTGTTTTGCGTCATCAAGTTGATTTTGTTCTTCATCCTTACTTTGCTTAAAATCTTGAGGATTAATTAGAAAGATTTTGATTAAATAGAGAATATGTTTAAGGGGATGTTGAATGCAAATCAAAATAAGACATAAATTAATCTTCCAAATATCCAACAATATAACGCAATAAATGACCAAGTTGTATGATAGCTTTCCATAAGTTGTATACAACTTTCATAGTACATACATACCAAAATTATCCCTATATTTTTTTAAAAATAAGACATTTTTATATATTTTTAACAAAATATATTTGAAATCAACAATTGAATTGTCATCTCAAACAATAACAACAGCAGACCAATATTGAAGAAATCAAGTATAATGTACAATTGAAGAAAATGCAAAGAGTATTTAATTGTAGTTAGGAATCTCTCACTTGAGTCAAGATCTAAATAAAATTTAATTTTAGTTATCTTGAAAACAATGTACGTATATAAATGCATCTGAGCTTAGTATGGTATTTTTGAGTGCTTGATAACTAGGCTGGCGGGCCAACCCGCCCCTTTTTTGGCGGGCTTAAGGTTTGGTAGGCTTAAGGCATGTCGGGCTGAACGGATAGACAAACACAAAATCTTAACCCAACCTGCCATTTTTTGACGAGTACGCAGGCCGACCACAAATCGTTTTGTCACCCCTAATAATGATATATCAAAATAACATAAATATAAGTCATACTAGCACATGAGAAACGTAGTCTTTGTACCTTAAAATATGCAGATACAACTGATGCGTGCTTTCTGCAAGTATACGGAATACGTCCCCACAGAGACCAATGTCAATCTATCGATTACTATTGTTACGTTGTTTATCTAAGGCTAATAGAAACAGTATAAAGTGCGCAGGCAAGAGAGAATAAAGAATAAAAACGAATTCAGATAAATGGTACTGGTAATCTTGAATTGAAAAGAAGTAAAGGGTCGCCTATGTTAAATTCTTTCTTAACAATCATTTTGTCATGCCATGCTTTAGTCCTCTCTTTATATATGATGGCATATTCATAAGCATCGCGGCATATTTCTTCTAATTTATGAACATTTAGAATGCGTTTGTTACTGGCTGCTAAGTCATCCATATTAAGGGCTTTGATTGCCCAATAGGCTTTATGTTCCAGCTCAAAGGGTAAGTGACAAGACTTTCCGTAAACCAATTGGTAAGGGGTTGTTCCTATAGGGGTTTTGAAAGCGGTTCTATAAGCCCACAACGCTTCTTGTAGTCTTAACCAATCCTTTCTGGATAATGAGACAGCTTTTTCTAAGATCTGCTTAATCTCCCTATTCGACACCTCTACTTGTCCGCTGGTTTACGGATGATAGGGCGTTGTTACTCTATGTTTAACTCCATATTTATTTAAAAGATTACCAAATATCCTTGATATGAAGTGCGATCCGCCATCGCTTATAACTAGGCGAGGTACTCCAAATCTAGGGAATATGTTGTTTTTGAATAATTTAATAACCACACGAGTGTCGTTGGTAGGTGAAGCTACAACCTCAATCCACTTAGACACGTAGTCAATGGCCACCAAGATATACTTATTTCCCATCGAAGATGGAAAGGGTCCCATAAAATCTACTCCCCAGACATCGAAGAGTTCTACTTCTTGGATACTTTTCAAGGGAATTTCGTCACGTCTTGAGACAATTCCAGTGCGTTGACACCAGCCACATCTGATAATGTAGGCATGGACGTCGTGCCATAGTGCTGGCTAATAAAGGCCTGCTGGGAGTATTTTGGCGCAAGTCTTAGATGAGCCTGCATGTCCACCATATGATGCAGAGTGACAATGTTAATTATGTTTTCTACATCCTCTTCAGGGACGCAGCAATGAAATAAACAGTCTGCGCATCTCTTGAATAGTAGGGGTTTGTCCCAGTAAAAGTGTTTGTCCCAGTAAAAGTGTTTCACGTCGTGAAAAAACTTATTTTGTTGGTAGTTGAGGTCTGGGGGTATAATATCGGCGGCTAAGTAATTCACAAAGTCGGCGTACCATGGTACGTTTGAGACTGCTAAGGGCTTTTCAAGGTCTGATTCTGAATAAGGGCCAGAGTCATCACTATGATCGGTTCTAATTGTGGCTATAAGTCTATCATAAGCAAAGTCATCGTTTATCAGGATTAGATCTGGTTTTAGGTATTCTAGCCTCGAAAGGTGATCAACGACCACGTTTTCAGTGCATTTCTTATCATGAATCTCCAAATCGAACTCTTGTAGCAAAAGGATCCAGCGAAGTAATCTAGGCTTAGCGTCCTTTTTGCTTAAAAGATATCGGATTGCAGCATGATCGGTGTAGATTATAATCTTGGCTTCGACTAAATAAGATCGGAATTTGTCAATATCAAAAACTACGGCAATGAGCTCTTTTTCAGTTGTGGCATAATTTAGCTGACTGGCGTCTAATGTTCTACTTGTGTAATAGGTTACATGCAGTTTCTTATCTTTCCTTTGTCCTAAAACAACACCAACAACGTAGTCGCTTGCATCGCACATAATTTTGAAAGGTTGGTTCCAATCGGGAGGTTGTATAATAGGTGTGGAAATCAATGCTTGTTTAAGGAGTTTAAAGGCTTCGAGACATTTGTCATCGAAATTGAACTCAACGTCTTTCATTAAAAGGCCAGTCAAGGGTTTGGTTATCTTAGAGAAATCCTTGATGAAGCGTTGTGTAGCGTGCTATTTTTGTTGGTGACGCGACCACCTTATCGCCGTGGGCTTCTCCTCACCCCAATGGTAGGAGTTGGGATGCTACTTTCTGATTTCTTATTTATCCTGTGAAGCTGGAAAGGAAAGGGAAGATATCTAAAACTAACCTTGCGCGCAAATGTTTAACTGAACAAATGCTTAAAGAGATTGGGGAGTTCAGGGTCAGGTTATACAATGGGGAGTTGTCAATTACCCATCCTATATGTGGTTATCCACAGGTTGTTAGCAAATTTCTTTACTGCTTTCTACTTACTGGTGTTTGTTTGCTGTGGGTTGGGAAAGTTTCTCCTTTGGGAGTGTTTGAGAGAGAGTTTTTGTTGATGATCGGGTTTTCTGAGTTTTTTGATGAGTGAAGGTACTGGACCTAAGGTTTTTGATTGGTGTGTGAAGGTACTGGACCTAAAAATTTTTATTGGTGTGCTCGCTAAGATTTCGCAATCTTATGCCTACGTATTCCCGTTAAAGAAAACAGGGAAATCAGAGCAATCGTAGTTCCTCCTATTCTATGGGAGGAAAAAAGATGTTTTGGTGTCTTATTCAAAGCCCAAGATTGAAGCTAAAGAGTATTTATGTCTTGTTCAAAGCCCAAGATTGAAGCTAAAGGTTTGATTGAGAGAGAATTTGTTATCTCTAAAGGCAGACATCTCGTCTGTTTATCACAACTGTTGGGTGACTGATTATAAAGAGGAATTACTTTAACTGGGATATGTGAATCCAGCAATGCCATAATTTCCTTTATAGGGGTGTTGTCCTGAAGGAGAAAACTTTAACTCAGTGTAGAGTAATGCCATTTTTCCTTAGGAGTTTTTCATGCTAAGAGAGGGACAATGACATGGATGTAAATAATCCAGAGGCTTGCCACTTACAGCAATTAGATGAAAGAGAGGATTTACTAGGATAAAAGATGGACGACAACTTGGAAATTTGAATCAACAAGTGTGCCACTTATAGCAATTATCTGGGATTAAGGTTTTCTTGATTGTCTGTTTTGATGTGTGATATACAGAGAAATGTCTTTCTACAGAGAGGTTTTTGATTTCCTCTGAGGGGATTTTTGTTTTTTGTATGTGCCTTGATCAAAGCCCAAGGTTGAAGCTAAGAGATTGATTGACTCCACTGGGGAGGTCATTATACAAAGCCTAAGAGGAGGCTGGAAAAGACTGACTCAACAAGAGAGTATTTATTTGTCTTGTACAAAGCCAAAGAATGATGCTAAGAGAGAATTGACTCTTTTGGGGAATACCATTATATAAAGCCTAAGAGGAGGCTGAAAGTTAACTTTTCTGGGGAAATATTTTGTATGTCTTGTACAAAGCCCAAGATTGAAAATGATTTTTTGATTCCACTGGGGAATATTTGTATGTGTCTTGTACAAAGCCCAAGATTGAGGCTAAAAGAAGATTGACTCTGCTGGAGAGTATGATTTGTCTTGTACAAAGCCCAAGATTGAGGCTGAAAAGAGGATTGACTCTGATTAGGGAAATTTTATATGTCTTTTACAAAGCCCAAGATTAAGGCTAAAAGATATTTGACTGACTCAGCTGAAGATAATTAAGGGTGTCCTTTATAAAGCCCAAGATTGAGGCTGAAAAGAGACTGACTCAACAAGAGAGTGTTTTTATCTGTCTTGTACAAAGCCCAAGATTGAGGCTAAAAGAGGTTGACTCAACAAGAGAGTGCTTTTAGGAGATTGACTCAACAAGAGAGTGCTGAAAAGGTGATTAACTAAACAAGAGAGTTTTTTTAAGGCTAACTCTGCTGAGGAAAATATTATACAAAGCCTAAGAGGAGGTTGTCTCCTGCTGAGGATTATTGAGATCCAGAGGCAGGTCCAAGTCGGGGGATCAACTCTTGCTGAGGGTTTACAGAAGAGTTGAGGTATCAGATGCCTTGAGGTTCTGATTTGGGATAGTGTTATCCTGATGATAAGTTGACCCTAGCTAGGGAAATTTAGTATGAAAGACTGAGTTTTAGATCCTGTGAGGGTTTTAACTCTACTAGAGATTGGTTAAATAACCAAGGTATTTTCCTGTGTTTGTAGGAAACTTGAGAATGTCTTTGAGATCCAAGAGGAGATTAGACTGTCCAAATATACTATTATGGAAGAGTTTATCTTTGTATGATGCCCAAGAAGAGGCTGGTGCTTCAAGGGATGAGAATCAACCCTTAAATTGATCTGAGGTTTTGACTCTTCGGAAAGACTGCTCTAACAAAGGATCACTAAGTTCTGTCCTATACCTTTAAAGGTTTTCAGGGTCCTTGTATTAAGCCCAAGAGAAGGCATGAGAACTTCTAAGAAGCCGGAGGGTCCTTGTACAAAGCCCAAGAGGAGGCTGGGGATGCTTTTAGGAAACCTGTGGGTCCAAACTTAAGAAAAGTTCAAGAAAAGTTTCACCGGGAATAATCTTTTCTTTAGTGAACAGTTCTAGGGTTTGAAGAAATTCAAGAGAGGTTTCACCGGGAATTAATCCTCTTTGGGGAAATGAATTTCTTTGACAATTTTCTAATAGTGACAATCTGAGAAAAGTTTCACCAGGAATAATGCCTTTCTCTTTGTTCCATATTGTATAAGCCCAAGAGGAGGCAAGATTGTATCTGGAATTCCTATGGGGGACTAGTTTTGACTGTGTTGAAAGAGTGACCACTGACTTTATCTATTTCTAGACCTAATTGCTGGGGAAAACTCTAAGCAGATAATATACAGGCATATATATACAGATGAAATATATACTGTATGTAAAAGAGGGTAGGAGGACTTACAGGTGAGCAAGCTTCTAGCACAAACAAATATATATATATATATATATATGTGTGTGTGTGTGTGTGTGTGTGTGTGTGTTTGTGCAAGTATGTAAAAGAAAGCTGATAAAACTTACAGGTGAGCAAGCTTCCATGTTAACAGCTGTATGATTAGTTGTTCAAGAAATTAAAGAAAGTTTTGATAACAACTATGAATTTGAATCTAAATCAAAAGGGAAAGTTGTTTTGAAAAGAAGATTGGGGCTTATACTCAAGGAGAGGCCCATGGAAAGACAGTGATTGCACCGTCGTTTTTGAAAACTGTACTGAGACTTATACAATGACTGAGGCCCAAAATTATTTATGTACAAAAGAGGGTTGGGTCTTACACTCTATTAGAGGCCCAAAGTGTATTTTAAAAAGAAAGATGGGACTTACAACACAAGGGGAGGCCCAGATGGTTTTTGTTTAAAAGGCGACGATCGCGCCGAGATTTTTAAAATCGTATCGGGACTTATACAATGATCGGGGCCCAAAATGGTTTCCTGTACAAAGGGGTTGGGTCTTACATTTTATTAGAGGCCAAAAGTGTTTTGAAAAAGATTTGTGAGGGTGAAAATAATCAAAACCCTAATTTGATTTTAAAATGTATTTTAATTGAATAAAAATTCAATTAAAATGATCAAAATTATCAAACATGTGTGAAAAACAAGTTGTGATCTTGGATTAATATTTGAAAAATCATGTTTCATTCATAGAATGATTTGAAAATCATTTGAATTTGCAAAATCAAGAGAAAGAAATATTTTTAAATGTTTAAAAACAAATAAAAACATAATTCTTTACAAAAATACCAAATATATGAAATAAATAATATTTTTGTGAAATTTTTGTAGAATAAAATATTTTAACATTTTTGGGAATTTAAAAAAAAAAGAACCAATAAAAAATAATTAAAATTGAGAGAGAAATTAATTTTGGAATTAATTAATAAAAACCATAAAAATTGTGAAAAATAGCAAAAAAAATATGAAAAATGGCAAAATGGTCTGGGTGGGTGTTGAACCCACGACCTTCCATCCAAACACACATGCACGCTACCACTGGGGTGGTGATACATCCGTGTATCAAAACCACCCCATGAATATATATGGGATGCCTTGCTTTTAGGCTTGGCCAAGGCGCCATGGCCTAGCCCTTGCCCAAGACAAGGTCTGATTTTAGGCCTCTTGCGTGAAGGCTCTAACTTCCTCATTTCTCCATGGATTGGGACAAAATTTAGGTGTATATTGCCTAGAATTTCATGAGGAATCCAATGGTGCCTTTGGAATTTTCAGAAAATATTTCCATTTTAAAATCCGATAGTGATTTCAAAATAGGCCTAGATTTGCATGTTCAATGTTATCTCAACATACAGGCAACAATAGCATGGGATATTGGTTCAAACACAACATATATGATATGTATGAGAGGTCCATGATCAATGGACCTCAAAATAATGCATGATTTAAAGAGTTCAAGTTGTGATACACTTACCTCTTAAACCTTTTTGTGTTATCTGTCAAGTTCCTTGTGCCAAAAGTAATTTAATGCTTTGAACACTCTTGATTAATCCCTTAGAAGCTTTTAGGATGATCAAAACTAGCTGGAATCCTCAGGAACAAGAATTGGCTCTTTCTTGTAAAAGGGGCAAAAGTGACCAAGATAGTAACTCTCTCAAATGGTGTTCCAGATGAGGGAAACCAATTGGGACAGTTTGAGGATGATATTTGGAGTGTGTTTGAGGCTTTGTTTGGTTTTGGAAGTGGCTGAATCAAGACATGGCTTGAAAAATGCAGAAAAGTTAAATTTTCAGGTTTTGGAGGTTGACTTTCTGATTTTGGTGTTTTAGATCAAGGGTGAGTGTTTGAACAGCTTAGATATGATACATTGGATGTGTTTGGATCATGAGATGTGGTGGAGTTGCTCTCTAACTCAAAAACTCATAGATGACTTGCAAAAGAAGGCATTTTAGCCTAAAGAGAGAGAGATTTTGAGGAAAGCATCGGTTGTAGTGCTTTGGGGTACTCAAACTGATCACAAATAAGCTTTATTTATAGTAGAGCAAGTTTGTTTTGCAAGCAATAGTGAATGGCAACTTGGACAGTCCCTTTGCCAATTGTATCATAAAGGCATCTTTAGTCTCCTATAGCCATTGACTTGAGGTTAGGGCACATGCCTATGGTCCTTTGATTCCGAGCTGAATCTTGACTCATTCAGTTAGGAATGTCTCAGTTCATGCCACCTTGATGCATCCATTGAATGCTTGGAAACAAAATTGGAGTCTTTGAGCTTTTTAGCCTTTTTAGGGCACTTATGGCTACATGTAGTTCCTTGGACTTGGGAGGCTTGTGGAGCAGATCTTTTCTCTTGGATGTTATCCTCTGATGTGTCCAAATGGATGACAAGGCTTGGAGTTGTCCAAATTAGCTAACTCGAGCAAAATGCACAAATCTGCCTTGTAAAAATCAGTCCATGATGCCATGTTCCATGGGTTGTATCTCCCTAATCAAATTGAATTTGGGGATGATCTGGTACTTGTTGGAAAGCCCTCATGGCATACTTCAACTTTGATGTTCACCAATGGACCTGGTTTAACTTAGATCAAGGTGAAAAATGTCCCTACATTTTGGAAAAATTAAGGCAAATTATGACTTATTGAAAATTTCACTAAGTGTTGGAAAAGTGGCCATTTTCATGTTTTTGTGATTTTGATCAATCCATAACTCAAAATCCATGAGGATTTGGAATCTTGTTGTTGACACTTTTAAAGTATGTCAGATGGACTTTCATTTGAGCTTTGAATGAGAGAAAAAGACCTTGTGGTTTAGGAGTTATGACCTTGTAAATGCATCCCCTGAGGCTAAATTGACTTGATGATTGGGTCCATGAGGTCCCTTGGAGTATCTCGGGTTATGATTTGAAGCATTGGCTCATGCCCAAAGGTAAAATTCCATCTGGAGGCCTTGGTCGACCAAAACCCTAATTTGGTGACACTGGTGATCTTGAGGCTTGATCCACTTGGAATGTTGCAACTTTGTGCTTGATTCTTAATGTGGGAGTCCTCTTGATCCCTTATGGGTGTTTGAGAGGTTAGACAAGTTGTAGATCATGTCATTTCTTGATTGATCCTTTGTCTTAGTGCTCTGAGAGGGCGCAAAACCCTAATTCTTGATTATGGTGAATGCTCAACCATCTTTGAGGAGATTGATGAGGCATGAAGGTACATTCATATTATGGTGATGATTTGCACAATGATGGGAAATCTTGGTGGTCAAAATTTAGGGTATGACAGATGCCCCTATTTAATCTTCTTGAACCCGAAGGTGTGAATGGCGAAGATATTCAGACATTCAGGGTGCAAGAGGATTAAATATCGGAATACCCGAAATGTTGACTGTGGTTATGAATAGCAGTTTGCTCATCCATCTTCTTTTGCTAAGAAATGTTACTTAGAAAAGGATAAAACTTCCCCTCGATCCGGGTCTTCAGCCACAGAACTGGTCTTAGTGTTTTTTTTCTGAAATAAACTTCCCCTCGATCCTGGTCTTTAGTCACAGAACTGGTCTCAGTTTCTAAAATAAACTTCCCCTCGATCCTGGTTTTCAGCCAAGGAACTGGTCTCAGTTTCTGAAATAAACTTCCCCTCGATCCTGGTTTTCATCCAAGGAACTGGTCTCAGTTTCTTCTTGTCGAGTTTCTTCCTTGACAAGGGATGCTATTTGCAGCGGTTTTCATCAAACTTCTCGTCGAGTTTTCTACTGGGGAGACGCCATTTGATGGAAAAAGGTTTTGATGTCAGACTTGCTGGGGAAACCCATCCGTCTGAGCAGTAGAGGTGTGCAAACTTCTCTGTTGGAGATTCCATTTGTTGACTCTATTGGGAAAAAATGAGTCTCTTGATAAATTACTTTTCCGCTTGGGGGATATTACATCATACTTTTCTTCGAGATCTTTTTCGGAGAAATTCCATGTGATGTAATCCAATTTTGAGGTACTAATGACCTTGTTAACATTGACTTTCTTGGGAGAAAAACCAATGTGTTGCTGAGAGTCTTTGGTTGAGAGGCTTTCTCTGGGGATTTTCTTTAATCCAGGAAAGCGAACATATCATATTCAATGGTGAAGAGTGACGTTTGTCGAATGTCTTCTTGCCTTTCAGAGGTTCAAGTTATCAAAGTGGTTGAGGACCGGCTCCAATCCAGAAGTAAACTGGGGGAGAGACTGCTTTAGACGATACGTCTCCTGACGAGGAAAGAACTGACAACCTTACTGGCGGGAGGACGTTATCACTTGGGAAATGAGTATAACCAGAGTGATAGTAATGCAATATGAACATGAATATGAATCAATAATGCATGATGTATGTATGTTTATGCTGAGAAAACTGACGCGACATACAGACTAATAGATGAACATGACTGGATACTCGGCCATAGTGGGGGATGAAAAGTATCACTGGTTCAAAATAGCAATCCTGCCTTGCTTAAGAAAGAGGTCCATGTGGGGAGAAAGAATTGCTCAATCGGTCTTAAGAGGTAAGAACTCTGTCGGGAATGTCAGATGAAACAGGGCATCTGACACAGTTGATCCTTCATTCAGGTGCACTGGTTTAGAAGGAGTACTTTGATTCTGCACTTTGAGGTTCAATCACCTTCGGAGAAGCTATCGATGTTCTTTTTTTGATGTTCAAAGTCAAAAGGAATTGCCATCTTTATTTTAAAAGTAGAAAAATTTGACAAGTAAATTCATTTTTGTTTTATTTCAAGAATCGTTGATCATGTTAAAAATGTCATTCTGTAAATCTAAAACAAATGAGAATTGTAAACAAAAGCACTAGGGCTCAAATTTTATTGATAGGATGGAAATCAGCCAAGCGCGTGATCCCATAGAGTATTTACAAAGTTTAGAAAATGGTAATTTAAGGGAAAAGGGCTACATTGAAACATAACGACCGTTATTCTTCTACCATCTTTGAATTCTGGACATCCTGAGCTTCTGTCGAAGATGACCTTGACTGAAGTTTTCTTGATAGATGGCATGACTGCTGAGGAGTTGAACTGATCAGACGTAGTTACTTGCCATTAATCCCCAACTTTTGCCTGGATTCTACTTTGAGATTTCCAATCCATAGGGATGATTTTTGCTTATGTCTCTATTTTTTTCCTGGACCGCCCTTTCGGGTTTTTAATCCACCGAGACGTTTTATTTTATTTTATTTAGGCCAAGTATTTCTTGACTACATCAACATTTGTGGGGTAGGTAAACTCTTCTCCATCCATGGTTGCGAGCCTCAAGGCGCCGCCTGAGAAGGCTTTCTTGACCACATAAGGGCCATCGTAATTCAGAGTCCATTTACCCCGGGAATCAGTGAGGAATGATTGTATCTTCTTAAGCACGAGGTCTCTTTTTCTGAAGACACGGGGTCAAACCTTTTTGTCAAACGCTTTCTTCATTCTTTGCTGATACAACTGACCATAGCATAGTGCCATTATTCGTTTTTTTCGATTAGGTTCAGTTCATCGTGCCTGCTTTGACACCATTCAGCTTCTACTAGCTTGGCTTCCATCAATACCTAGATTGATGGGATCTCTTCTTCTATAGGGAGCACTGCCTCCATGCCATATACTAGAGAGAAAAGGGTTGCCCCTGTTGAAGTGTGGATAGATGTGCGATAACCGTGGAGAGCAAATGGTAGAAACTCGTGCCAATCTTTGTAGGTTACAACCATCTTTTGAACAATCTTCTTGATGTTCTTGTTAGCCGCTTCTACCGCTCCGTTCATCTTAGGCCGGTAGGGAGATGAGTTATGGTGTTCGATCTTGAACTCAGCGCATAACTCTTTCATCATCTTATTGTTCAAGTTAGATCCATTATCAGTAATGATCTGGCTGGGAACACCATAACGGCAGATGATATTGTTCTTGATAAAACGGACCACTACTTGTCGGGTTACATTGGCGTATGATGCTGCTTCGACCCACATGGTGAAGTAGTTAATGGCTATCAGGATGAATCGATGTCCGTTCGAAGCTTTGGGTTCGATCATGTCAATCATGTCGATTCCCCATATGGAAAAAGGCCATGGGGAAGAAAGAACTTTGAGATGCGTTGGCGGTACATGGATTTTGTCAGCGTATATTTGACACTTGTGACACCTCCTCATGTACTTGTAGCAATCATATTCCATTGTTAACCAATAGTACCCTGCTCTCAGAATTTTTCTCGCCATTGTGTGTCCGTTGGCATAAGTGCTAAAGGATCCTTCGTGGATTTCTTTCATCAGCATGTTTACTTCTGGTCTGTCTACGCATCAGAGCAAAACCATGTCAAAGTTTCTCTTATAGAGTGTATCACCGCTCAGGAAGAAATTTCCTGCCAGCCTTCTGAGGGTTTTCCTGTCTTTTCTGGATGCCTCGGGTGGGTACTCTTGTTTTTGAAGGAAGCATTTGATATCATGATACCAAGGTTTGTCATCTATGATTGCTTCAATTGTGAAGATATAAGTGGGCCGTTCTAGGCGCATTATATCAATCTTAGGTACGTCGTTTCATTGACCTACACTAATCATGGAAGAGAGAGTGGCTAGTGCATCAGCCATGTGATTCTCTTCACGAGGGATATGATGAAACTCGATCCTGTTGAAGAATGGTAACAACCTTCTTGCGTAATCTTTGTAAGGAATCAGTCATGATTGATATGTGTTCCAATCTCCTTTGATCTGATTGATAACCAGGGCCGAGTCTCCATACACATCCAAGTTCTTAATCCTTAAGTCGATAGCTTCTTCGAGACCCATGATACATGCTTCGTATTCGGCCTCGTTGTTTGTGCACTTGAATGTCAACCTGGCAGTGAAAGGAATGTGGGTACCCTGAGGTGTTACGATGATTGCCCCAATTTTGTTTCCATAATTATTGACAGCTCCATCAAAGTAGTCATATCATCGACGTACACTTCGATCTCTTTGTGCATCATGTCGTGAAACAGAGTAGTCATGGCCCTTTGATAGGTTGCCCCGACGTTCTTCAAACTGAACGGCATTACCTTGTAACAGAAGGTGCCCCATGGTGTGATGAATGAAGTTTTCTCTATGCCTTCCGGCGACATTTTGATTTGATTATAGCCCGAGAATCCATCCGTGAAGGAGAAGACTTTGAACTTTGTTGTACTTTTAATCAACATGTCTATGTGTGGTAAGGGGAAGTCGTCCTTTGGACTTGCTTTGTTCAGATCCCTGTAGTCTACACACATTGTGACTTTTCCATCCTTTTTCGGAATTGGCACTATGTTAGCTAGCCATTGAGGATATTCTGAGGTGGCGAGGAAACCTGCGTCAATTTATTTCTGCACTTCCTCCTTAATTTTGATAGCCATATCCGGGTGAGTTGTTCTCAGTCTTTGTTTTACCGGCGGACATTCTGATCTTAACGATAAATGATATTCCACGATGCTGGTATCCAACCCTGACATGTCCTGATAGGACCAAGCAAACATGTCTGGAAACTCTTTGAGAAGTTTTATCAAGTCTTCTCTGACAGTTGGATTGAGCCGTGCCCCAATCTTGACTTCTTTCCTCTCTTCCTCTGAACCCAAGTTGACCGTTTCCAACGGCTCTTTGTGAGGCTCAATGGACCTTTCCTCTTGTCTGAGTAATCGGGCGATCTCTTCTGAAATTTCTTCGTCTTATTCTTCTTCAGCTTCAAATACCGAGAATTCAAAGTTGGGAGAAGGCATTGGATCGTATGTTTCAACGGGGTTTAAAACAAGCAATCTGCATGACGTGATGGTTTATTTTTAGAAGAGATAGAGAGAAATACAAGAGTGTGTGAAGTGTATTTTCTGAACAATGCTTGTTATTGTTTTGAGTTGTTTTAGGATTACCATTTTCTGAAAAACAAAAAGTGAAAACAGTAATAAATGCGGAAATTACAGAACGACGTTTATTTATTTATGATTTTTTCAATTCTTGAAATACAACCCTATAACACAAAACTCTGTCGCTTCGGGCAAAGCGAAGAGGGACATTTACAGAAAGGTGAGCCCTATAAAAACATTTGTTTCACCTGGGCAGGGTGAAAGGTTAAAACAAAGACAACAATTACTTAGACTTATGGACGACTTTCGGGACATTGACAGTAACCCAGTGGCGATGAACTTCTCGGTGAATCACAAAGTCAGGTACCTTCTTTCTTGGTTTGTCCTCAGAAATGATGCCGATTTCTGGCGGAGCAGGATCGTTGAAGTCTTTCCCCAGGCAGAGTTGTTGTAGACGAACTCTTCTGTTATATCTTGCACAGTGTTTTCACTCTCAGGCGGATCTTCCCATCCAGTTGGTTGGATGTCTTTGAGCCTGATACGAGAGCTTTCAAGAGCGGTGTACTTGACCAAGAAGTCGTACTTGCCACTCGACAGTCCTAAAGTGTCCCATACTTCGGTGGGACTGGAGGAGCCATCTTTCTCGATGACGTTGACCTCAGGAAAAGCATAGTTGATGAACTCTTGTCCGGCAATCTTTGCAGATTCATCGTTGTGCTGGATATCTTCAGAATATCCTGAGTAATAGTCCCAAGACTTAGTGGGGACACAGGTATTCTTTTCAATGATGCTTAGCTGATATGCATCGTTGGGTTGACTCTTTTACCCCAAGTCTCCTGGGTACAGCTTCCAGATAGGCAAGTCATCCAGTGGGTCATAATAGTCGAAGTTGACTTTCATCAGAGTGTCCTCCTCTAATGAGTTGTGCGGAGCACGACATCCTTATGGATCACAATCTCCGTACATCATCTTGACGTCTGATCTTGGTATATATCTCGCACTTTGCGTGGGAAAGCAAAATGGTGTATGCGCCTCTTCTTGAGACATATAACCGTCCTCGTTGAGATAGGACTTCCACTCTTCATCTGTATCGGAGGAGTCACCCTCATTGATGGTGTGTACTTCTTAAGACACTGAGTGGAGGAAGCCTCCACTGTGGAAGAAGTCCTGAATGGGATGTAAACTTTAATCCTTCTTGGCAGTCTGGGTACAGGTTGAAGAAAAACCAAGACCTTTCTTTGTCTTGTTATCAGTAGGAATGACAACCTGTCCCCATCCCTTTACGTCGTTTCTTTTGATCACTTTGAGAGCATCTTTGTATGAGGAAATCGATGTCCCTCTTTTTGATCGATTCTTATTGCTTACCGAGAGTGCTTGAAACTGAGTTCCAACGACTTCTTCTAGTTCTACACAGGAGAATGATGATAAGTTGCTCACGATTAAGGCTTGCTCTCCGCAGACTGTGACGAGCTTATCATTCTTGATGAACTTCAACTTCTGGTGAAATGTCGAAGTGACTGCCTCAGCCTCGTGTATCCAAGGTCTTCCTAATAAACAACTGTATGTTGCCCGGATGTCCATGACCTGGAAAGTGACTTAGAAAGTGTGAGGACCAATGGTTATGGGAAGATCGACTTCTCCGATAATTGTTTTTCTGGATCCGTCAAAGGCTTTGACGATGACCTCGATGCCTCTCATCGGGGCTCCTTGAAATGATAGTCGCATCAGAGTAGATTTTGGCATAACATTCAGAGCTGATCCGGTATCTACCAGTACGCTGGCTAAAGCATCGTCCTGGCAGTTGACTGTAATGTTGAGCGCCATATTGTGATTTTTGCCTTCTTCTGGCAGTTCTTCATCACTAAATCCTAAGTTGTTGTAGGAAGTGATGTTGGAGATGATGTTGTTAAATTGTCTTATCGTCACATCTTATTCTACGAAAGCTTGCTCTAAGACTTTCTGCAAAGCTTCCCTGTGAGCTTCGGAACTAAGAAGGAGAGATAGCACATAGATTCTCAATGGAGTTTGTAATAGTTGATCTACAATGTTGTACTCGCTCTTTTGGATGAGCTTCAACATCTCATCGTGGTTCTTTACCAGTTCTGGATTACTGGATTGACCGACTGGTTGATTGGGAACTTCTGTTTGAGGTTCTTTTTCCTTGGTGGGTTCTCCAACTCCTCGGTTGAAGATCCGACCGCTCCGTGTCAGTCGACTGATGTCAGGAATGTTTACGACGGAGGGTAATGAAGTTTCCTTTCCATTTTCGATTGTTGTTGCACTGTACTTGTAAGGGATAGCTTTATCGGATTTGTACGGTATTGGTCCTGGCAGATAGATAACCACAAGAGCCTTTTGATTTTTCTGACCATCGTAGCCGGCCTCAATTGGTTCGAGGTTGAGAATCTTTCTACTATCAAGAGGAACTCTTGATTCATGGAGTAGAGGGATTATAACACATACGTCTTTGGCCATTTCATGATTAGAGATTAAGACAACGTCTTTGCTTTGATTAGGAAGATAGTCGGGTATCCCGTTGGTCGACCCAGAACTTGAACATGGTCGGATCTCTTTGTGGTCCAACTAATTTTGAAGAGTCGCTCGCACAAGGTAGCAACCTTGGTTGTTCTCTGGGCAAACTCTACAGCGCTCATAATTGTGTGGTGGCACCCGGCCATGTCCGCTTTATATGTAGTGCAACTTTACTAGATCTATTTCCATCGAGCGGACATCCTGACTTTGATACCTATTAGGATTCTCGTTAGTCATACTGATATGTTGTGTAGCTTCATCCAAGTAGATTAGAAGCCACCAGTGGCCCAACAAGTGTTGAAGTGTTCTTTGGACAAATGCACATCCTTGGTCGTCTTTACGACACACTTTACAGTCTTAATAATCATGTGCGTCAGAAAACCAAGCCTGACCTGCTTAGCGTTTAATTCTACCAGACTGGTATTTATTAAGCGAATATCAAAGATCTGAATCATATTGACTTGATGGTTATTTCTATCCCGATAGTCTTGAATCCATCTAAGATCCATCTGACGCTGGAGGGCCTCTTGTACAAAAGAGCATCCCTGATTGCTTATTGAGCAGATCAGACAGGAATTGTAATCGTGTCGTGGCAGATCATGGTATTGACTTTGCCTTGAGTGCATTGCCACCAAGTTGACGTTCATCGTCAGAATGTTATGGTTCTGGACAATGTTGGGATTTGCGTGAGCCATATTGACCTCACGAATTCGATGATCTTGAATCCATCCAAGATTCATTTATTCTTGTAGAGTTGATTGCACTACGGAACATCCTTGATTATTCTTTGAGCAGATATCACACTGGTGATAATTGTGAGGCGGTTCATGACCGTACCCGCTCTATCTGTAATACATCCTGACCAGATTGGTTCCTAATAGGAGTACATCGTGAATTTGATAACTGTGGCTAAATTCTTCTTCTATTAAATTTACGGCAGTCTTTTCATGTTGAGGTAACGGGTTCGTCTGAACATTTGGATTAGTATCTTTGAAAGATAGGACCCCGTTCCTGACAAGCTTCTGCACATCAGACTTGAAACTGAGGCAGTTCTCAATATTGTGCCCCGATCCTCCTTGATGGTAAGGGAAAGTTTGATCCGCTTTGAACCAAAAAGGCGGATTTTCTGGTATTGCAAGAGGAGACCTAGTTTGGACGTGCCCCTTGACCAGTAGCAGTGGAAATAGTTCTGCATACAACATCGGTATAGGGTCGAACCCTGGTGGTCGTGTCATACGATTGTTGTTGTTGTACTGAGGATGAGCCTGCTGAAGAGGCTGTTGTGTCCTTTGCTGATACTGTTGTTGACTTGGTTGGCTCAGAGCAATGAGGTTGATACATCAGAGCCGGCGCTGGGTTGATAGCAGGAGTTATCGCTGCTACTGGTTGATACCTTCGCCTTTGCTTTCCGAGAGAGATATTACCAATATCTTGCTCTTTTTTCTTTGGGAAAGCACTACCGTATTTTTTGGTACAGCTTGATGGCTCTGCATCTTTGACCAGACGTCCTTCTCTGACTGCTTCTTCAAGGCGTACTCCCATGTTCACCATTTCGATCGTAATAGAATGAGCTTAAGGTTTTCAAAAAGATCTTTGTCATCTTTTTTTCCTCAAGAGGGGGACAGATCTGGGCGGCAATTTCACGCCATTTCTGAGCATATTCCTTAAAAGTTTCCTTGTCTTTCTGCGACATTGCTCTGAGTTGATCTCTATCTGGTGCCATGTCTAGGTTATACTTATACTGCTGAATGAAGGCAGCGCCAAGATCTCTGAAAGTGTTGATCTTGGTGCGGTTTAAACCCATGTACCATTTGAGTGCGGCACCGGTTAAATTGTCTTAGAAATAATGGATCAGTAGCTGTTGATTCTCTGTCTGAGTTGACATTTTTCCAGCGTACATCACCAAATGACTTTGAGGGCAAGAGTTTCCCTTGTATTTTTCAAAGTCAGGCACCTTGAATTTGTGCGGGATTTTCACATTAGGGACCAGACAGAGGTCTGCGGCGTCCTTTCCGAATAAATCCTGACCGTGAATGGCATACAATTGCTTTTGCATCTCCAGGAGTTGCTCCTGGAACTCATTCATTCTTTCGTACATGTCTTTGTTTCCACCAGAAATTACCTGTGGAATCTGTCCTTATGGGACAGTGTGTACCACTGGTTATGGTATAGTCATTACGGCGGTGACTCTTGGTGATTCCATGCCCCAAAGTTTGTAACCTCCAGGAGTTACTGTCATAACCCTTGCATCTTTGCTTTCCCGAAGTTTGTAACCTTCAGGCCCGGCGGTTCCTGCTGCAGTTTCTGGGTCTTTAGTGACCGGCGGAATATATCCTTCAGGGACAAAGTTGATAGGCATGCCCCAGGGGCGATCTTTAGGCATGTTGTACCGAGGATCATATGTCTCCACTATGGGCGTATATGTGATCTATGAGATCACAGTCCTTTGTTGTTGCTTCTGAGCTGCTGCCAGAGATTGCATGTCACTGTGAATTTTTTTCAGATCTTCCTTCAGAGCGTCGACTTCTTCTCTCAGCTCTCTGTTCTCTTCCTGGAGATTGTCCACTTTCTTTTATCGATTGGCCCGAGTATTGTACGAATGAGACAATTTGACTCTAGAATCGTGACACATATGTGAGACTCGAAGATAAGAAGAACGCGTTATACGAGAATGATGAATGATATGCATTGATATATATTTTTGTTTTTTTTGCTTTAATCAAAAAGAAACTTCAACAAATAGATTGCAAATATCGTACAGTGGGGAGACCCCTTTTATTGAATTTGAAAGATTGTAGAAAGGGAAAATACAGTATTTTACAAAGTGCTGTAAAAGGAAATGTCTAAGTTTATGGATCCTGAGTCCTCTCTGAAGAGAACTCAGATGCTGGTTCTGGTATTTTCCTTTTCTTTGATCGGGGCTCTTTAGCCGTTGTCGGGTTGTCAGTCCTTTGCCAAGTGAAAGGAGCGAGCAAATTCCTTTGATCTTCTTTATTTTCTTCAACATGCTGCTCTAGTATCTTAATCAGAGCATTCTTTTCCTTTAGCAGTTCCTGAATCTTAGTACACTCCACATTGAGAATTCGGTACTTGTTTTTCCAAGAGCTTTTCTCCCGTTGAACCTTGTTGAGAGCGATCTGGAGTTTTTCCGTATGAGACATAAAATAAAGGACAAATTCCTTTAACAGAAGAACTTCTTGACGAGGGTAAGGCATCCTCAGCTTGAGGGCTCTAGTTTGCACCCAGTGGATATAAGGTTCCATGGAGATACAGTCTGGTCTTCCTAGAGACTCTCTTCCTTTCTTGTGAACTTGTTTCCAGGCATGCACTATTTCCTTCTTTATTGCTCTGTCATTTTCTCCTTCCTTGAAGAAAAGACCTTCCAGATGAACATTATGCGGGATATTCTTCATTAGGTATCTGAGTTGATGGCGAACTAAAATTGGATGATAGTTGATTCCTCCTTTAGTTCATATGAGGGGTACATTAGGGAAATTTCCGTATCTGTCGATGATCTTTATCCCCTCATAAATCCTATTATACCAATCTATGTCAGAGTTGGTAAGAGACGTGATTCTCTGTGACCAACGTAGAGTACTCTTACGATCCCAAAAGCAACAGACTTAGGTAAATGGGAAGTGAACCATTTGTAAAGCAGGGGTACACAACATGTGATCATTCCTCCGCCATACAAATTCCTCAAGTGTACTGAATGATAAGCATCTGTGATCAAGGTTGGTACGGGATTTCCAATCAGAAATATCTTAATGGCATTGGCATCGACGAAGTTATCGATGTTGGGAAAAAGGAACAACCCGTATGTGAGCAGAACAAAGATATCTTCGAAAGTAGTTATGTTTCTTACACTGGCAAAGTATAGAGCTTTCTCCGTCAGGAATTTAGCTGGTAAACCCTGGATTCATTCTTTAGTGTTCATGTGAGTCCTGACTTCTGACTCGTCCAAATAGATTGCTCTTGTAATGGTTTGTTCATTTGGAATTTTTTCTAGTCCAGAAAAGGGAGCTTGATCAGTGATGGGTAAATCAGTCAGGTGAGAGTACTCCTCCAGTGTTGGTGCAAGTTGATAATCCGGGAAGGTGAAACCGTGATAAACCGGATCGTAAAACTGAATTAACATAGACAGGATTGTTTCAACTACATGGACCCTTAACACAGACAACAATCCTCCATGCTTAGCTCTGAAAGCATCGGGGTTGGTAATCATCCATGCCAGCCTTCTTAAATCCTCTAGTTTTGGAGCCTTGAAGGTGTACTTGTGCGTCTTTCTTCTACCGAAATCCATAACGCAATCTCTCTGATATTTGCAATTATTGTTTTAGTTTATTTTGAAAAAGAAAGAGAAGAGAAAAGAGAAGATTTTTTTCTTTGTTTAAGAGTTTTTTAAATGAATGCATGAATGCAGCATACAAAAACATTGAAAAAACATGGGTTCAAGGGTTCAACGTCACGAGCATGGAGTCATGGCTCTACCCATCCCCAAAGGTTGTATTCTGGTCAATTTTTGTACCTATAGAACGGGTTAAAGGTTCCCAAAATCATTGACCCCCCTAGGGATATCAACAGTAAGCTGGTACACTCGAGCGAGCTGTAACATCCTAGGGTAATCTCATTTGAGTGTAGCATCACGTATCAACTATTCCCGATAGTCACCGCACTACCAAATGGTCACATGGTTAATGTCTACTAAATCCTCAGGGTCACGGGTGCCGCACTAGGATAGCGTCTATTTTCACGACGTTAGTCGTTCAACATAGTATCCACACGGGCCCTCGCCTGATTTGATGGTCTACCAGGATCGCTTATTCGGGAATCACTCCTTGTAAGTCCACCCGTCTATGCCATCACTTATCTTAGGGTTCTCTCAAACTTTCCACATGCGTATCAATCACATTCCCATTGACAGAAAAATAAACACAAATATTAAGTAGGAAAAGCAATATATATATAGTATGTAGAAAATTTCTAACAACCTATACCTCTTAGGAATTCTAATCCTAGTCCTAGACAGACAGATAAAATGACTGCCCAACAGAGTCTCCATTTTCCTGTAGCGTGCGATTTTTGTCGGTTACGCGACCACCTTATCGCCATGGGTTTCTCCTCACTGCAATAGAAGGAGTTGGGGTGCTAATTTCTGATTTCTTATTTATCCTGTGAAGCTGGAAAGGAAAGGGAAGATATCTAAAACTAACCTTGCGCGCAAATGTTTAACTGAACAAATGCTTAAAGAGATTGGGGAGTTCGGGGTCAGGTTATACAATGGGGAGTTGTCAATTACCTATCATATATGTGGTTATCCACAGGTTGTTAGCAAATTTCTTTACTGCTTTCTACTTACTGGTGTTTGTCTGTTGTGGGTTGGGAAAGTTTCTCCTTTGGGAGTGTTTGATAGAGAGTTTTTGTTGATGATCGGGTTTTCCGAGTTTTTTTATGAGAGAAGGTACTGGACCTAAGGTTTTTGATTGGTGTGTGAAGGTACTAGACCTAAAATTTTTTATTGGTGTGCTCGCTAAGATTTCACAATCTTATGCCTACGTATTCCCGTTAAAGAAAATAGAGAAATCAGAGCAATCTTAGTTACTCCTATTCTATGGGAGGAAAAGAGATGTTTGGTGTCTTGTTCAAAGCCCAAGATTAAAGCTAAAGAGTATTTGTGTCTTGTTCAAAGCCCAAGATTGAAGCTAAAGGTTTGACTGAGAGAGAATTTGTTATCTCTAAAGGGAGACATCTAATCTGTTTATCACAACTGTTGGGTGACTGATTATAAAGGGGAATTACTTTAACTGGGATATGTGAATCCAACAATGCCATAATTTCCTTTAGAAGGGTGTTGTCCTGAAGGAGAAAACTTTAACTCAGTGTAGAGTAATGCCATTTTTCCTTAGGAGTTTTTCATGCTAAGAGAGGGACAGTGGCGTGGATGTAAATAATCCAGAGGCTTTCCACTTACAACAATTAGATGAAAGAGAGGATTTACCAGGATAAAAGATGGACGGCAACTTGGATATTTGAATTAACAAGTGTGCCACTTATAGCAATTATCTGGGATTAAGGTTTGCTTGATTGTCTGTTTTGATATGTGATATACGGAGAAATGTCTTCCTACAGAGAGGTTTTTGATTTCCTCTAAGGAGATTTTTGTTTTTTGTATGTGCCTTGATCAAAGCCCAAGGTTGAAGCTAAGAGATTGATTGACTCCACTGGGGAGGTCATTATACAAAGCCTAAAAGGAGGCTGGAAAAGACTGACTAAATAAGAGAGTATTTATTTGTCTTGTACAAAGCCCAAGATTGAGGCTAAGGGAGAATTGACTCTTTTGGGGAATATCATTATATAAAGCCTAAGAGGAGGCTGAATGTTAACTTTTTCGGGGAAATATTTTGTCTGTCTTGTACAAAGCCCAAGATTGAGGCTAAAAGGGGAAACTGACTCTACTGGCGAGAGGTTTTATCTGACTTGTACAAAGCCCAAGATTGAGGCTAAAAGAAGATTGACTCTGTTGGAGAGTATGATTTGTCTTGTACAAATCCCAAGATTAAGGTTGAAAAGAGGATTGACTTTGTTTAGGGATATTTTATATGTCTTGTACAAAGCCCAAGATTGAGGCTAAAAGATATTTAACCGACTCAGCTGAAGATATTTATGGGTGTCTTGTATAAAGCCCAAGATTGAGGCTGAAAGATATTTGACTGACTCAGCTGAAGATATTTATGGGTGTCTTGTATAAAGCCCAAGATTGAGGCTGAAAAGAGACTGACTCAATAAGAGAGTGTTTTTATCTGTCTTATACAATGCCCAAGATTGAGGCTAAAAGAGGTTGACTCAACAAGAGAGTGTTTTTAGGAGATTGACTCAACAAGAGAGTGCTGAAAAGGTGATTGACTCAACAAGAGAGTGCTTTTGAGGCTAACTCTGCTGAGGAAAATCATTATACAAAGCCTAAGAGGAGGTTGTCTCCTGCTGAGGATTATTGAGATCTAGAGGCAGGTCCAAGTCGGGGGATCAACTCTTGCTGAGGGTTTACAGAAGAGTTGAGGTATCAAATGCCTTGAGGTTCTGATTTGGGATATTGTTATCCTGATGATAAGCGGACCCTAGCTGGGGAAATTTAGGATGAAAGACTGAGTTTTAGATCTTGTGAGGGTTTTAACTCTACTGGAGATTGGTTAAATGACCAGGGTTTTTTCCTATGTTTGTAGGGAACTTGAGAATGTCTTTGAGATCCAAGAGGAGATTAGACTGTCCAAATCTACTATTATGGAAGAGTTTATCTTTGTATGATGCCCAAGAAGAGGCTGGTGCTTTAAGGGATGAGAATCAACCCTTAAATTGATCTGAGGTTTTGACTCTTCGGAAAGACTGCTCTAACAAAGGATTACTAAGTTCTGTCCTATACCTTTAAAGGTCTTCAGGGTCCTTGTATTAAGCCCAAGAGGTGGCTGGGGATGCTTTTAGGAAGCTTGTGGGTCTAAACTTAATAAAAGTTCAAGAAAAGTTTCACCGGGAATAATCTTTTCTTTAGTGAACAGTTCTAGGGTTTGAAGAAATTCAAGAGAGGTTTCACTGGGAATTAATCCTCTCTGGGGAAATGAATTTCTTTGACAATTTTCTAATAGTGACAGTCTGAGAAAAGTTTCACCGGGAATAATGCATTTCTCTTTGTTCCATATTGTATAAGCCCAAAAGGAGGTAAGACTGTATCTGGAATTCCTATGGGGAACTAGTTTTGACTGTGCTAAAAGAGTGACCACTAGCTTTATCTATTTCTAGACCTAATTGCCTGGGAAAACTCTAAGCAGATAATATACAGGCATATATTTATACAGATGAAATATATACTGTATGTAAAAAAGGTTCGGAGGACTTATAGGTGAGCAAGCTTCCAGCACAAACATATATATATATATATATATATATATATATATATATATATATATGTGCAAGTATGTAAAAGAAAGCTGATAAAACTTACAGGTGAGCAAGCTTCCATGTTAACAGCTGTATGGTTAGTTGTTCAAGAAATTAAATAAAGTTTTGATAACAACTATGAATTTGAATCTAAATCAAAAGGAAAAGTTGTTTTGAAAAGAAGATTGGGGCTTATACTCAAGGAGAGGCTCATGGAAAGACAGTGATTGCACTGTCGTTTTTGAAAACTGTACTGGGACTTATACAATGACTGAGGCCTAAAAATATTTATGGACAAAAGAGGGTTGTGTCTTACACTCTATTAGAGGCCCAAAGTGTATTTTAAAAAGAAAGATGGGACTTACAACACAAGGGGAGTACCAGAGGGTTTTTGTTTAAAAGGAGACGATCGCACCGAGATGTTTAAAATCGTATCGGGACTTATACAATGACTGAAGCCCAAAATGGTTTCCAGTACAAAGGGGTTGGGTCTTACACTCTATTAGAGGCCCAAAGTGTTTTGAAAAAGATTTTGAGGGTGAAAATAATCAAAACCCTAATTTGATTTTAAAATGTATTTTAATTGAATAAAAATTCAATTAAAATGATCAAAATTATCAAACATGTGTGAAAAACAAGTTGTGATCTTGGATTAATATTTGAAAAGTCATGTTTCATTCATAGAATGATTTGAAAATCATTTGAATTTGCAAAATCAAGAGAAAGAAATGTTTTTAAATGTTTAAAAACAAATAAAAACACAATTCTTTACAAAAATACCAAATATATGAAATAAATAATATTTTTGTGAAATTTTTGTAGAATAAAATATTTTAACATTTTTGGGAATTTTCAAAAAAAGAACCAATAAAAAATAATTAAAATTGAGACAGAATTTAATTTTGGAATTAATTAATAAAAACCATAAAAATTGTGAAAAATAGCAAAAAATATGAAAAATGGCAAAATGGTCTGGGTGGGTGTTGAATCCACGACCTTCCATCCAAACACACACGCGCGCTACCACTGGGGTGGTGATACATCTGTGTATCAAAACCACCCCATGAATATATATGGGATGCCTTGCTTTTAGGTCTGGCCAAGGCGCCATGGCCTGGCCCTTGCCCAAGGCAAGACCTGATTTTAGGCCTCTTGCGTGAAGGCTCTAACTTCCTCATTTCTCCATGGATTGGGACAAAATTTAGGTGTATCTTGCCTAGAATTTCATGAGGAATCCAATGGTGCCTTTGGAATTTTCAGAAAATGTTTCCATTTTAAAATCCGATAGTGATTTCAAAATAGGCCTATATTTCAAAATAGTGATTCCCATCGTCGACCGGCGGATTCGTCCCAGCTGGAGTAGTTCGGGGCCTACCACGGTTGTTTCTGTGCCTATCAGCCATGTTCCTGGATGTCATACAGATAGGATTAAGTTGATCAGGCTCAATACCATAAATATAACACATAAGACTAACGACGACACCACACATAGGAAACGGAAAGAAAACTTATTCTATTTCATGGCTAGGTCGAGGATACGACCTGCTCTGATACCAACTGTAACGCCCATATATAAATACATACATCAAAGCATATATTATACATGAATTCCACCTTTGGTACTGAAATATACAATAAGTTCCTAGTAAACACATTATACATATACATGCCCAAAAAGCCTAAATACAAAAAAACTACGGCATAGTATATCAACAAGATGTTCCAAAGACCCATACTAAGAACTAGATCAAATAATGATCTCAAAAATCTTCACAACGGAAGCCTTGCCACACAAAAGCCACGATCCGTAAGGAAAGTCAAACAACCTTGTCCTTACCCTTCGCCGAACCTGCAGAACCTGTGATGTAAACAACAACAGTGGGGTGAGATACATCAAATCTCAGTGAGTTCTCTATCTTATGGATTCTCTCGGCTTTACAAGGTTCTAACCAAAACCTAACTCAAGTCGGGGGAAAAGGAACTAGACCTTGAGTTCAAATATCTCTAACTAGAGAAAACACCGCGTAAGACACAAACGCCAACTAGTTAAGGAATCTTTCCACGGCCATCCCACCCAAGGAGATTAAACACGGGTCACGGATCCTTAACGCAAATAACTTTCCCCGGCCATCCCTCTCAAAGAGATTAAACACGGGCCACGGTTATCTACTATTGGTACTTTCCCCGGCCATCCCACGCCAAAGGATTAAACACAGGTCACTAATACCAATCACCATGTAACTTTCCCCGGCCATCCCACACAAGGAGATTAAACACGGGTCACGGTTACTCACCTAATAAATACTTTCCCCGGCCATCCCATACCAAGGATTAAACACGGGTCACTAATATTTATTAGGGAAAACATACGCTCAACTCGGAGGAGATCACAAAATCCATCCTCGAGCCTCCCCTCATAACTACTTATCAAGGATAATCTTTAGTACCGATGCATAAGCATTGTCGCACCATTCCCTAAGTCATCCTATTGCACTAAGGTTTCCTCCCTCTACCTATTTCATATTTTAACATGCATATTCAACAACAATTACACACCATTAAACGATAAAAGTCGACAAAATGACACTATCCCCAAATTCCCGACATAATTAAATCGGCCAACAATCTCAAAACCATTTTAATAAGAAAGTACATTTTATTAGCTTTCCAATGATATCAAGAATGTTAAAAACGGATAATCGAAACACGAGTTATGGAAAATAACAAGAAAAGGTATCGCGAAAAACACAATTCTGCACTCTCACTGGCCGTACGCGTATTGCCTTGTGCCATACGCGTACTGCCCAACTGGCTCGCCCAGCCATATGCATATTGTCCAAAGTGATACGCGTATGGGCAGAGGCTGATTTCCCTTAAAAATTCCATTTAAAACTCCAATACGCGTACTACCCTACCTCATACGCGTATTGCCCAAAACCTTACGCGTACCAATACGCAAATGAGCAGATGGCCGAGAAAATGGAACTCCATACACGTATTGCCCATATTTCTTCATGGCCATACGCGTATTGCCTTAACCAATACGCGTATTGCCTTGAGTGATACGCGTATGGACAGTGGGAAACTAGAATTTTTCCTGCATAAATTTTTCTGCGAAATTGATCCATTTTCCCCTCCAAATCACTTCTAAACACCAGAAAAACACCAATTGGATACACAACAACACATATCTAACATGTATCAATCATAAGGGACATTGAAACATGAATCTAGTGCAAAATTTCTCATTTTTCACAATATCAAAACTAACTCTAAACTCAATAAAACTCTACTCTAAAGCATCTAACTAGAACCCACCTAGATTACACGATGATGATGAAGAAGCCGAGATGAAAAGATGAAGATGGGTTGATGATTCAATCTCTTGAGCTCTTGAGAATTTTTCCTCTCCTTTTCCTTCTTTTTCCTTCCTTTTTCCGTCTCTTCACTTTCTCTCTCAAAAGTTACCAACTTCAAATAATGGAAAAGGAAAAAAGAGATATAGAGAAACATTAATTAGTAATACTACTAATTGTCCAAATTATCTCAAATGCACCAATTTAATAAAACTCCAAGTTAAATAATATTAATCTAATCAGTTCCGAGTTCGTCAGTTTACTCTAATTATTTTATCCAATAATTGCTCAGAGTACACCGGAACCCAGCTGATCATAATAATATTATCCAAAACGTTCACAAAATTATGGGGTATTACATCCTCCCCCCCTTAAATAGAAATTCGTCCTCGAATTTAAAAGATTACTTGAACAGATGAGGGTAAGCATCCCGCATCTTCTATTCTAGTTCCCAAGTAGCATCACCCGGATGCGTCACATCCCATTGTACCTTCACAAGAGGAATGTCTTTGTTCCTTAACACCTTTGTTTCTCTTCCCACAATACGACTCGGTTGTGGTTCAAAAGTTAAGTCTGCTTCTATTTCAATTGTATCTGGTAAAACTGGCTGAAGAGGATCTGGGACAAGTTTTCGAAGCTGAGACACATGAAAAACGTCGTGCATCTCTGATAGAGAAGGCGGTAAGGCCAATCTGTAAGCTACTTCACCAATTCTTTCCAAAATCTGATACGGTCCCACGTATCTCGGACTTAATTTCCGCGACCGAAACGGTCCTTTCAACCGCAATCTCGGAGTAACTTTCAAAAACACGTGATCGCCTTCTTCAAATTCTAAAGGTCTTCTACGGTTATCCGCATAACTCTTCTGACGATCTTGTGCTTGTTTGACCTTATCACGGATCATCCTAATCTTCTCCGTAGTTACGTGAATAATCTCGGGTCCCAACATCCTATCTTCACCAACTTCTGCCCAACACAAAGGTTACCTACACGTCATTCCATATAATGCCTCATAAGGTGCCATACCAATACTCACATGATAACTGTTATTATAAGAGAATTCGATCAACGATAAAAGGTCTATCCAATTTCCTCCACTTTCAAGTACGCAAGCTCTCAACATATCCTCCATGGTTTGTATTGTCTGTTCCGTCTGACCATCCGTTTGTGGATGATTCGATGTACTCAAACACAACTTCGTTCCCATAGCTTGTTGAAAAGCTCTCCAGAATCTGGAAGTAAACTTTGGATCTCTATCCGAAACGATACTAGTGGGAATACCATGCAATCTCACTATCTCCGAAATGAACAACCTTGCGAGATGACTCGCCTTGTAGGTAGTCTTCACAGCTAAGAAATGCACGGATTTCATTAACCGATCCACAATTACCCAAATCGAATCATAACCATCCTGAGTACGGGGTAGTCCAACGGCGAAGTCCATAGAAATACTATTCCATTTCCATACCGAAATTTCTAAAGGTTGCAACAAGCCACCCGGTCTTTGGTGCTCAATCTTTACTTGTTGGCACACCGCACATTCCAACACATACACTGCAATATCCCTCTTCATCCCAGACCACCAATAGTCCCTCTTTAAATCTTGACACATCTTTGAAGACCCTGGATGTATGGTAAAAGCACCCTTATGCGCTTCTTCCAAAATCCTTCTTTTTAACTTCGTGTTATCCGGGACACAAATCCTTTGGTTAAACAAAATAATTCCATCGGTAGCTCGCGCAAAACCCGGTTGTACTAACACTTCTTGTAACTTCTCATCTAATCCTTGTTCTTGTTGGATTTCTTCCCTAAGAGTAGAATTGATATTCAAATTTCCCATCATCACACCATTAGGAGTCCAAACAAATTGAAGATTTAGATCTCGAAATTTTTCCAATAAAGTATACTCTAGCATCATCAACTCGGCATTATGCAACACATTCCTACTCAATGCATCCGCCATTTTATTTGCTTTACCCGGATGGTATTTTAGCTCAAAGTCATAATCTTTCAAATACTCCATCCACCTCCTTTGACGCATGTTCAACTCTTTCTGATCAAATAGGTACTTTAAGCTCTTATGGTCGCTAAACATCTTAAAACGTACACCATACAAATAGTGACGCCACACTTTCAAAGTAAAAACAACTGCCGCCAATTCTAAATCATGCGTTGGATAATTCTCTTCATGGACTTTCAACTGTCGAGAAGCATAAGCCACAACATGTCCATCTTGCATTAACACACCTCTTAATCCCATCTTCGATGCATCACAATATACCTCATACGACTTGCTAGGATCAGGAATAACCAAAACAGGAGCGGTCGTCAATCTTTCTTTCAAACTCATAAAACTTCTTTCACAAGCCGAATCCCACTCGTACGAACAATCCTTTCGAGTAAGTCTCATCATTGGTAACGCCAGTTGTGAAAAACCTTTGATAAACCTTCTGTAATACCCTGCCAATCCCAAGAAACTTCTAACTTCAGAAGCATTCTTCGGTCTCTCCCAATTAATCACTGCTTCAACTTTTGATGGATCAACCGCTACACCTCCCTGAGATATGACATGACCAAGAAAATTAACCTCAGACATCCAAAACTCACACTTACTCAACTTAGCAAAAAGTTGCTTCTCTTGTAAGATGGATAAAACGATTCTTAGGTGTTCTCCGTGCTCTGGAGGATCATGAGAATAAATAAGAATATCATCAATGAAAATCACAACAAATTGGTCCAGGTAAGGTTGAAATATCTGGTTCATATAATCCATGAAAACTGCCGGAGCATTCGTCACACCGAAAGGCATCACCAAAAACTCATAATGACCATAACGGGTTCTAAACGCAGTCTTTGGTACATCTGAACTCTTCACACGAATCTGATGATAACCCGACCGTAAATCAATCTTCGAGAACACACAGGCTCCTTTCAATTGATATAACAGGTCGTCTATCCTTGATAATGGGTATTTATTCTTGATGGTGACCTTATTCAACTGACGGTAATCGATACACAACCGCATTCCACCATCCTTTTTCTTTACCAATAACTGTCGCTCCCAGGATTTTCATCCAGGTACAAACGCGAGAGTGGCGCGGAAAACAGAGTCGCCAGCCGTGTAAATTTATCCCAAGAGTGGGAAAGGGAACACCGCATAAACCTGAGGAAGAGGGAAATGAATGGTCATCGCAACCATAACCTGGGTTCGGGAGTAGGTTACACGAGGGGAAGGTGCTAGCACCCCACGCGTCCATCGTACTCGATGGGATCCACGCTTGTTGTCTATTTTAAGGGTGAGTTATCCTAAAATCTATGGCTGCACTAAAACGGGAAAGAGGAAGACAAAGACAGACTCGGTAGGACGTCGACGTCCTAGGCCTTCGTACTCCCTTTGTGCAATGGGAAATTCAGAGTCAACGTAGTTCGGACCAAGTTCTTTTTGTGTTTTTTATGAGCGACGTTAAGTCCGCGTCCGGCAGTTAGGGTCGATGCCTGTTTGCGACTCAGACACAAAGTAACGTGCCCTTTTTGAAAATAGCCTTTAGGTTGACGATCCCGAAGGACAAAAATGATTTGAAATTTGTTTGTATTTTTTTAGGACAGAAGTGACTTGAGTTAGTTCATAACTCAACTTGAACCAAAGTCTATGACACGGGAACGAATGCGTCGCATGGTCGTCCCCAATGGGACGTATGCTCAACACTCTAGAAGAGAGAAGGGGGACCCCTCAATCTTCATTTCCTATGTTTAAGGCTTGTGTGCAAGGCAAGTTGACCTTATTAAGTATCTTAGAAATTGTTTTGAGATGAGAAGAGGGACTCAAAAGAAAAGAAAAACACTACGGGGAGAATCTATCCTAATGTTATCATGCAAAGATGGCCCTAAAGGGAGGTTTGACAACTACATAAGCCTAATGAACAGAAAAGATGAGAGGAAGAAAGAATGAGAGTGGACATGGATAACTATCCACACCCTCAAATAACTTACCCCAGCCCCTGCATAAAAAGTTAGTGCAAAATAGACATAAGTAACAATAAGCCAAATGAAACTCAAATAAATCATAAACCAAAACCAAATGAAACTCAACCAAGACAGAATGTGGTTGGCTTAAACATGAATTATGAAGTCAAAGAAGCAAACCCAAATGATGGCACAAGTGCCTTTTCAAACAAGTGATCAGACATGGTCAAAGATGTGCATACAAGAAGATCTCACACAAATAGCAGTTAAACAATTAGCAAGACATTCTCTAAAATCACCAAATTAATTATCAATAGATCTCAACCAGAAGCAAACAACATGTCCAAAACTCATGCCAAAATTCAGGGTATAAGTCACTCAACAATAATGCAAAGTTCAGACAAGAAACATGGTTCAATATGCAAAAAAGGAGGACTAAAATGCAATATGAAATGATTTTAAAAATGAGAGAAAAATATTTTAATGCAATTCAGTGTGTTGGTGAATGAATGCAAAAGGAATGAGTTCAAAATATTTTGTGGATGATGAGAAATAAAATAAACAAGTCATGGTATGCATGTATGAAATAAATTCAAAAAGAAAATAAACAAATAATTATTTCAGATGCTAAAAATAAAATAAAAATAAAAAATAAAATTTGAGAAAATTTTATTAAGTGCTAAATGTGATTCATGAATTTTTTGGTAATTTTTTTAATGCAAGAAACTATTTTTAAAAAGAATTAAAATGAAATGTAATAATTAAATAAAAATAAAAATGAAGAAATAAGCATGGGGGTGTGTTTAGTGATACAAGCACGTTGAGAATTGAAATGGGCTGGAAGGTGGGTGTGTGAATAGCAAGCCCAACATTTAAAATCCATCAGCGAAATAAAAAATAAAAAAGAGGTGCATGTGAGACCTACTCAAACGGTTGACTCCACACTTACCCTTTGATCAATCTGACGCGCCATGATAAGTTAACACAAAATCCCAGTAATCATGATAGAGGGCTTAGATCTAGGGCACACCACAAACAATGATACACACACACACACCAAATTATTCAGAAAACAAATTATTCAGAAAATAAATAAAATAAAAAAGTGGCACGTGGTAAGGCATATGGTAATTTAATGTGTTGGCAAGCATCTGACCATCTGATTAAAGCAACGTTCAGGATTAAGTCAATAAAACAAAAATTCACCAAGATCAAAGGTCATGATCTGGTGGCACACGATAATTAACGTGGGGTAATAAACATGCGATCATTATAATAAAAACTCAAAAATAAAAAACGTGGCACAACGAGGGCCCTTGGATCAAAGCTACGGACGACCCAAATTGTGTCTTCTACCTCTAAACCCTAGCTTCGCCGGAGACTGTACCAGACGCCGGAACTAGGGTTCCGGTCATCTTCTCCGACCACCTGCAGCAAATATTTTTCCAGAAAACGCAAGGGAGTATACTATTCTGACCAGATTTTAACGAGGATCACGAATATCCGATCAAAAATCCCAAACAAGCAACGTACAAAGAGAATCGAACGAAATAACATTTGCATCCAAAACTTAAAACTCACGCAGCAACCAAATTACACGTCCACATTCAATATAAAATACATCATCATGATCAGCACCAACCACAGATCATCATACATGTCAAAAAATAGAGTTTTAGGATCATGAAAAACATCACTAACCTGAGATTGTGCAACACGTGTCCTTGTTATTAGCTGCGAATGATGGTTGCTTTGTGTTCTATGGATCCCAAGGAGGAAGACTGAGAAAGAATTTTTGGAAAAGCCCTTGTGGATTGAGAGATTCAATGAAGAAAAGTTTTAGGGTTACAACTTGAGAACTCTCCAAAATCACGTGTGTTTTTTTCCTAACCAATGCATGAGTAATCTTAAATACCTAGGGTTAATCCACTGATAATTATTTGGGCCTTGTTGATTCCACATTTAATGAGTTTTGGATGATTTTGGAAAATTGCATTATGTGAAATACACCCTCTTCCATGCATGTACACCCAAATATTTCATGATGGATCACTTATTTAACAATTGCTAATCACACCTGAATTTGATTTGGGCCTTGAGATGTTTTGGTTCATGAGTTTTCAATAATTTGGCAATTTTGCACCATGTGAAATAAGTAATGAATAAGTCATGGAATTTCTTGGTTCAAAGGCCCAAAATGATCCTTAAGGAATGTTCTTTGATGTTAGAATGTGACATGAAGCAATGGAATCAATTATAGGTCACTATGTCCCAAAATGCAAATGGAACCATGAGAAAACCCTAAAAAACCACTTTACCTTCTTTTGATCATAACTTGAGTTTCACAAATGATATGGAGACCATCTAGTACTTTTTGGAAAGGGGAGAAAAAGATCTTCAACTTTCATGTTTGAGGAAAAAGGAAACTTTCAAGTTGAATGTAGTGTAAGAACTTGCCCAAAAAGGAAACTTTCAAATTATAGGTCATTTCCATATTTAGTAACTTTTGTACCAACCCCTGATTCTTGATAAATGGTATGAAATTTGACCCTTTGAAGAATATCTTCTCCTCTTGAACTTGCCTCAGGCACCTTGACCCCATGCTAAGAACCAATGATATGCACACATGATAATGCAAAATGGAATGAACATAAGCCAGTTAGTACTAAAGGTAGGAGAGCAAATTTTGGGGTGCTACAGCTGCCCCTATTCAATCAACTTAGTCCTGAAGGTATGACAGCGACGGCTTTCAGACATTCCAGGATGCACGGGGATTGAATACCGAAAGAAACCTGAAATTTGCAATCCTCAAAGGAGGGACGACTCCCCTGGGGAACAAGCGATAAATGCTGCACTGTCACAACACGTACGAGTGTTGGAGACCAATACAAACAATGTATTGAAACATCATGAAATAAACACAAACGGGTGTTAACTTTGCTGGGGATAAACACTGACGGGTGTCAAGGAGTCAAAGATATCAGATACGAACAGGGTATCGAAAAGATACACGGACAGGTGTAAAAAGGTTCAATACGGACGGGTATCGAAAAGGTACACGGACGGGTGTAAAAGAGGCAAATTTACTGGGGATTGATCTCGCTGGTGAATGGAAGGCAACACGAACGGGTGCTGAAAGGAACACGGATGGGTGTCAAAAGTCAATAAGGATGGGCATTGGCTTAAAAAGTTCAAACACGGACGGGTGCCGAAAGGAACACGGACGGGTGTCAAAAGTCAATACGGACGAGCATTGGCTTAAAAAGTTCAAACACGGACGAGTGCTTAAAGGACACGGACGGGCGTCAAATGTCAATGCGGACGGGCATTGAAACAAAGGTTCAAACACGGACGGGTGCTAAAAGGACACGGACGGGCGTCAAAAGTCAATACGGGCGGGCATTGGCTTAAAAGGTTCAAACACGGACGGGTGCTGAAAGGACACGGACGGGCGTCAAATGTCAATGCGGGCGGGCATTGGCTTATAAAGTTCAAACACGGACGGGTGCTGGGCATCAAATGTCAATGCGGACGGGAATTGAAATAAAGGTTCAAACACAGATGGGAGCTAAAAGGACACGGACGGGCGTCAAAAGTCAATACGGACGAGCATTGAAATGAAAAGGTTCAAACACGGACGGGTGCTGAAGGAACACGGACGGGTGCCAAAGGTCAATACGGATGGGCATTGATATGAAAGGTTCAAACACGGACGGGTGCTGAAGGAACACGGACGGGTGCCAAATGGTGAAAACCCTCGAGGGAGTAAACTAAAGGACCACCTGGACGAAGGGGGTAGAAATGAAATCACGGATTAACGCTCCTGGTAAACAGCTCTGCAAGGGAATGCCAAATATTGCTTTGAACAACTAACCCAATACTCGTAGAGTAAAGTCGAATGATATTCTCCGAAATCTGCTTTTCTCCCGACGAAGGCAAATCTGGCTTATGTTTCGGATGCCTATGTTTGGATTTTGCCGTAATGCTCCACACGAGGTGGAAATGCTACGCTTGTGAGGATGTAATGCAAATGCTTATGATATGCAAAAAGGGCCCCTCCAGCAAGATAAATGTTGGAGAGAAAAGACCAATTCAGCTGGGGAAGACAAAAATAAATTGCCCTCTGATTCCAGGAACTCTGTTGAGAAGGATCACACTGACCGACTCTTTGGATCCACAATTTCTGCCGGGGATGAAATCCAAAAGCATATACACCCTACTGGGGGTTACACATGTCCTGAACCTGAGATTCCTCCTCTGCTGGGGGAGTTGAGAATGAATGCCAATAACGGAACCGGAAGTCTGTTACTGAGGATTGCCAATAACAGATGGGCTTAGGATCTGCTGGGGGATGCCAACCCATAATACCATCCTGCTTGGGGATACTGCTTAGCCTGCTGATGGGGAGAATGACTTTACTCCCACCTTGTTGGGGACTAGAATATGACATTGTCGGCGAAAGCCCGCTTCCTGACTGGATGAGGAGGGTGAACACCCTAATTCTGTGGGGAAATAACGTCTTGATTCAGAGAAAATACTTTCCAGGTCTCCTGCTGGGGAAGGTCTGCTCTGCTGAGGAAAGTGCAATCTCAATGCTGGGGAGAGCAAGCTGCTGGGGAAATACAATCCTGTTGCCCTGCAAGTCAAATAACAACAAAAAGAATATGCCACAACATGACTATCACCATTAATGCCTAAGTAATTTCTACTGCTTTTCGTTATGCTCCGCAAAGCTCGAAGTTTTATATGCAATGTTTATCAAAAATATCAGACGTTTTTGCAAACAAAACAGTAAGAGTAAAACAAACAACGGAAAGCTCCCTGAGTAAAATGAATATTTTATTGAGAAAAGTGGCCTGTAAATAGGCGTTTACAATTGGAGGCAATTCCTAAAAAGAGGTAATTGTGCAAAAGCAAAAAGAAAATACACATGTCGGCAATGTGGGAACAAATATCCACCATGATTCGACTCAGCTATGACCCATATGTCTTGCTTACCCACGCATATCTTGACCTTTGAAGAGACTAACTGTACTGATTCCTTTCTTTTAGAATTTCCAAGTATCGAAAATGCTCACAGATCGAACGCAGACCATAGCCTTTCGCTTATAAATCCCTAACTTTTGCCTGGATCGCCCTTTTCGGGTTTTCAATCCATCGGGATACCCATTTTTGCCAAAGTTGCCTTTTCAGTTTTCAACTTTGCGGGTTTACACATTTCCATTTTTTACATTTTATCCCTAATTTTTGCCCGAACCTTTTCCTTTTTTATGGTTCGCCGGGATGCCCTTTTTTGCCTGGACTTTCTTTTTATGTCCAGCGGGTCTCTTTTATGCGAAGTATTTTTTGACTACGTCTGCGTTCACAGGGATGTAAAATCTTCGCCATCCATAGTTGAAAGTAGTAAGGCTCCACCAGAGAAAACCTTTCTAACTACATACGGCCCCTCGTAGTTTGGAGTCCATTTACCCCCGTGATTTGTCTGAGGAGGAAGGATCCTTTTCAAAACCAATTCACCTGTCTGAAAACTCCGAGGACGCACTTTCTGGTCAAAGGCGTGCTTCATCCTGCTCTGATACAACCGACCATGTGCGATGGCTGTCAGTCTCTTTTCTTCAATAAGGTTCAACTGATCCAATCTGGAACGCACCCACTCAGCTTCATCAAGCTTCACGTCTGCCAGAACTCTCAAAGACGGAATCTTGACCTCTAAGGGTAAAACTGCTTCCATACCATATACCAGTGAGAAAAGGGTTGCCCTAGTTGACGTACGCACCGAAGTACGGTAACCATGTAGGCCATAAGGTAGCACCTCATGCCAGTCTTTATATGTTACCACCATCTTCTGCACAATCTTCTTGATATTCTTATTCGCCGCCTCAACAACACCATTCATCTTCGGACGGTATGGAGAAGAATTGTGATGCCCGATCTTGAAACTCTGACATAGTTCCTTCATCATCTTGTTGTTCAAATTCGAGCCATTATCAGTAATGATTCTCTCCGAGACCCTATAACGACAGATGATATCCTTCTTTATAAACCGGGCTACCACTTGCTTAGTGACGTTGGCGTACGAGGCTGCCTCCACCCACTTTGTGAAATAGTCAATGGCAACCAAAATGAAACGATGCCCATTGGAAGCAGTGGGCTCAATCTTTCCAATCATATCTATGCCCCACATTGCAAAAGGCCAAGGAGATGATAACACGTTTAGAGGCGTAGGCGGTACATGCATCTTATCTGCATAAATCTGGCATTTATGGCACTTTCGAGCGTACTTGAAACAATCAGACTCCATAGTCATCCAATAATATCCTGCCCTCAATAACTTCCTAGCCATGGTGTGTCCACTGGAATGAGTACCGAAAGAACCCTCATGAACTTCCTCCATCAACAAACCTGCCTCGTGTTCGTCAACACAACGTAGCAAGACCATATCGAAGTTCCTCTTATATAACACATCATCCTTATTCAGAAAGAAGTTTCCTGCCAACCTTCTCAGAGTCTTCTTATCCTTGGTGGAGGCACCCTCTGGATACTCCTGTATTTTCAGAAAAACCTTAATATCACGATACCACGGTTTGCCATCAGACACATCTTCAATTACAAACACAAAAGTTGGTCTGTCCAGACGCATGATTCTAATCGAAGGTGTTTCATTCCAACGGTTCACCTTATACATGAATGCCAATGTCGCTAACGCATCGGCCATCTGATTCTCAGCTCGGGGCACATGATGAAAATCCACCCTGTCAAAGAACGGCAACAACCTTCTGGCATAGTTGTTATAAGGTACCAAATTTGCCTGACGAGTCTCCCATTCTCCTGTGATCTGATTAACTACCAACGCGGAATCACCATAGACATCGAGGTTCTTAATTCTCAAATCAATTGCTTCTTCTAACCCCATGATGCATACTTCATACTCCGCCTCGTTGTTGGTACACACGAACGCTAACCGGGCAGTGAAAGGTATATGAGAACCCTTTGGAGTTGTAATGATTGCCCCAATTCCATTACCATATGAGTTGACAGCCCCATCAAAAATCATCTTCCACTGAGACCCAATCTCAGGTCCTTCATCAGGCAGCGGCTCTTCACAATCTTTCATTTTCAGAAACATAACATGCTCGTCTGAAAACTCAAACTTCATAGGCTGATAATCCTCGACCGGCTATTCAGCAAGATATTCTGACAGAACACTTCCCTTAATGGCCTTCTGGGAAACATACTGAATATCGTATTCTGTCAAAACCATCTGCCAACGGCTATCCTTCCAGAAAGTGCTTGCTTCTCAAACACGTACTTAATCGGATCCATCTTCGAAATCAACAAGGTTGTGTGGTTTAACATATACTGCCTCAGGCGCTTGGTTGCCCAAGCGAGTGCACAACATGTCTTTTCCAACATGGAGTATCTTGATTCGCAATCAGTGAACTTCTTACTCAGGTAGTAGATGGCGTGCTCTTTCCTACCTGTCTCGTCGTGTTGACCGAGCACACAACCCATCGAATTCTCAAGAACCGTAAGGTACATAATCAACGGTCTCCCAGACATCGGTGGCATAAGGACTGGAGGTTCCTGCAAATACGTCTTTATCCTTTCAAACGCCTCTCGACAATTTTCATTCCACCTGACCTCTTGATCCTTTCTTAGCAACTTGAAAATTGGCTCACACATGGCAGTCAGATGAGAGATGAACCTAGCAATGTAATTCAACCTCCTCAAGAAACCACGATCCTCTTTCTCCGTTCTTGGCTCAGGCATCTCCTGAATGGCTCTTATCTTTGCAGGATCAACTTCGATACCTCTTTCACTAACAATGAATCCCAGCAATTTGCCAGACCTCACACCGAAAGTGCACTTATTCGGATTCAATCTCAGTCTGAACTTCCTCAACCTTTCAAACAGCTTGTGGAGGTTCACCAAGTGTTCTTCCTCTGTCAGTGACTTCGCAATCATGTCATCAACATAAACTTCAATCTCCTTGTGAATCATATCATGAAATAGAGTCACCATTGCCCGCTGATAGGTTGCCCCAGCATTCTTCAATCCAAAGGGCATCACCTTGTAGCAAAATGTTCCCCACGGTGTTATAAACGTTGTTTTCTCCATGTCCTCTGGGGCCATTTTGATTTGGTTATACCCAGAGAAGCCATCCATGAAGGAAAACACAGAATATTGAGTAGTATTATCTACTAACACGTCAATGTGGGGGAGCGGGAAATCATCCTTCGGGCTTGCCCTATTCAAATCTCGGTAATCAACACACATCCTGACCTTCCCATCCTTCTTAGGTACAGGTATGATATTAGCAACCCACGGAGGATAATTTGTCACAGCAAGAATTCTGGCGTCCAACTGTTTCTGAACCTCTTCCTTGATCTTGACAGCCATATCTGGTTTCGTCCTTCTTAGTTTTTGCTTGACTGGAGTACAACCCTCTTTAAGCGGCAATCGGTGTGAAACAATGTCAGTGTCAAGCCCGGGCATGTCTTGGTAAGACCAGGCGAAGATATCCACATACTCTCGAAGTAACTCAGCCAATCTTCTCTTAACAGTGTCTTCTAAAGCAGCCCCAACCCTTACTTCTCGTTTAACATCCTCGGTTCCCAGATTAACAGTCTCAACTTCCTCCTGATGAGGTAGAATAACCTTTTCCTCTTGTTTCAGTAACCTGGCTAATTCTTCTGGTAAGTCACAGTCTTCGTCAGTCTCTCCTTCGGCTTGATAGATAGGATTGTCGAAGTCATATCGGGCCATAGCTAAGTCATGATGGGTGGAATCTGAACAAAGGAACCTGCATGATGGATGTTTTATGTTTATTATGAGTGCAACAAACAAGAAAACACATTGCCATTTTGATGTGGGTTAATGCAAAAAGTAAAAAACAGAAAAACAGGGATCAAAATATTTGAATGAAAAAACGTCCTTTATTGATGATAAAAATAGCAAATAAAACATCCAAGCCCTACAAATAAATATCACTACGTCTTGGGCAGAACGTAGGATTCAACATAACAGAAAACAAAAGTAAATTACTCCGGGCACGTCACTTGGATGACTTTCTCGGAAGACCAGTTGCCTAAACTCTGACCAGGGGTGCAGGGATGAATCCACTCATCCATGTCACAGTCACTATCTCCTTCATCCTCAATAGCATTGACTCTGTCGAAGTAAACACCGGCACTGGTGAAATGGACTGGACCATAGAACTTGGGAGGCTCTTCAGGACGCCTAGGTGGCTTGTAACCCAGTCCATGAGTATCTTGCTTTCTTTGAACATCAATGACACTGCCCCACTTCTGAGAACCACCAGCTTCAACTATAGCGCACGCCTCTTTGAAAGAGGACATTGGAACCTCTGGTTGTCTGACAACTTCAGGTTGGGCAACCACCTCAGGCTGACTGACTGCCTTTGGGGGTTCCTCGGGAATTTTCACAGCTTTGAAGGCTTCGCTCAAAGTTTCCTGTATTTCACCATCTACCTCTACATACTTGAAGGTCGACAGGTGACTCACCATGATCTCCTCCTCACCACAAACAGTCACAACGTGGCCATCCACCATATACTTCAACTTTTGGTGCAGCGTAGATGTTACTGCCCAAGCACTATGGATCCAAGGGCGACCTAACAAACAACTATAGGCAGGCTGAATATCCATTATGTAAAAGGTGGTGTTGAAAATATCAGGACCCACCTTGATTGGCAGAACTAACTCTCCAAAAACTGACCTCTTAGAGCCATCAAAAGCACGTACCACCAAGTCACTTGGTGTACAAATCAACCCACGAGTATCCAATTTCATCAAAGCCTTCTTCGGTAACACATTCAAAGACGACCCAGTATCAACTAACACATGTGACATCAAGGAACCACGACATTCCACTGAAATATGCAGAGCGTTGTTGTGATTCCTCCCAGCCGGAGTCAGATCTAAGTCGGTGAAACCCAAACCATTACCAGCATTCACATGAGCCACAACCCCTTCTAACTGGTTGACAGATATTTCCTGCGGTACATAAGCCATGTTCAGAACCTTCAGCAATGCATTTCGGTGTGCCTCAGAGCATAATAGCAAGGATAGAATGGAAATCTTCGATGGAGTTTGGTGAAGTTGATCAACAATCTTGTAGTCACTTCTCCTGATCAACCTCATAAACTCGTCTACGTCTTCTGAGAAAGTATCCCCAATTGGCTTTGTCATAGAATTATTTGCTTCTTGTCTCTGTACAGACTCATTCATCATCTGCTTACCTTTATCTTGTTTTGAACTGCCAGCTTGATCCTCGGACGGAATAAAGACTCTACCACTCCTAGTGATAGCCCCTGCTTCAACAAGATTTTCAACCCCTGTATTCACAGCTGATGTCTCTTCCAATTCCTGCTTCTTACCATTAACAAACACCTCGGCCCCATAGTTCTATGGGATGGCCTTGGTACTCTCATACGAGACTGGTCCAGGAACAGTGATAGTGACCGGCGCTGGTCTTGCCGGCACTGATATAGTTATTGTCTTGAACGGAATTGTTATTGTGGCAACATCAATCCTTCTGTCAATAAATTTATTCTGCTTAGAACCCCTGTCAAACTGTAATATCCCTTCACTGATCATTTTCTGAATACCTGCTTTCAATAAATCACAACCGCCTGGCCGCGACACACATTCCACACAACCTTCATCACAACCGGGAAATACCCCTCCCTTCAACAATCTTTCCTTCACCACACCCAAGGGGGTTTGGACTTCGTTCACATCTGAAATCAAACTCAAGCCTTCACAGTCTTTAATAATAGCATTGACCCCCGGCTCACCGTGATTCGGCATCGGGTTCTGATTCACGTTTGGAACATCATTGGAGAAATTGATGGCTTTGGAATCCACTAAATCTTGAACCAGATGCTTAAAAGCTCTACAGTTCTCAGTATGATGTCTGGGTGCTCCGGAATGGAATTCATAATGGGCGTTGGCGTCATAACCGGGAGGCAGGTTACCAGTAGGTGGAGCCAATGTTCTCTTCTGAATTAACTGTAGCTTTAACAAGTGCTGAAATAATTGAGCGTAGGGAATAGGCGGAGTGTCAAGATGCCTATCCCGCCTAGACGCATTCTGTGGTCTGCGAGGAACCTGATTTTGTTGTTGAGACACTACTTACTGCTGAGGTGCTGCTGGGATGGTTATAGAAGCCACCTGCTGATTGTAGTTCTGACGAGGTCCATCTCTACCATGATATGATGATACAGAGTTTGTATCTCCCTCCTTCTTCTTGTAACCACTGGCATAAGGCTTCTTACTTCCTCCAGATGAGGACCCATCACCGCCTGATATTTTTCCCGCCTTAATTCTGCTTTCCACCATCTCTCCTACTAAGATCAAATCAGCAAACTTTCCAGTCATACACGGTACCAGCTTTTCATAGTAATGACCCTGTAAGGTGGCCATAAACATAGTTATCATTTCACGTTCCAACATGGGAGGCTGAACCCTTGCTGCCAGTTCACGCCACCTCAGGGTGTACTCCTTGAAACTCTCATTGTTCTTCTGTGATAAGTTCTGCAGCTGTGTCTTGTTAGGAGCCATGTCAGTGTTATATTGATAGTGTCTAATAAATGCCCCTGCCAGATCTCTCCAACTACGCACATCTTTCCTTTCTAGTTGCATGTACCACTCCAGGGATGCCCCAGATAGGCTATCCTGGAAGCAATGCATCATCAGCTTCTCATTCTTCGCGTGCGCAACCATTTTACTTGCGTATGCCCTCACGTGGGTCCTTGGGCAAGTCATACCACTATACTTCTCAAAAGTGGGAGTCTGAAACTTGTGCGGGATAACAACGCCTGGAACCAGCCCCAAATCCTCTAGATCCATACCCAAAGCATCCTGATTTACAACACCCCTCAGTTGTTCCTCAATTAACCTGAACCTCTGATCATTGTCAATCTGGGGACCAGCATCCCCACCTGGCACAGAAAATGCGTCTTCCTGAAGATCATCATACTGACGGCCATGAATTGCACCGACATTGTTACCTTCCCCACTACAGTGGGAACCACAACATTTTCTCCTCCGCCCGGAGGAATCACAATACCAGTAACAGGAATACTTCCGCTCGGAGGGCCATTCTGAACATTATTACCAGTAACACCAGTATGAAGGACACCCTCTTCATCAATTCTTGCAATCAGTGGCTGAACGAGAGTCCTTAACTGCTATTGGCCTTGAGCAACCCCTTGCATCAAATCCATGAATTGGTTCATGCGAGTCTGCATCTCAGTCATCTCATTTTGTAGCTGATCCATGAGTCTCTTCTGATTTTGTCTGGTAGAATACTGATGAATGTGCTGATCTGCAATCCTGAGATTAGAACAAGATAAGAATATCGGAGATAAACACCTGTTATGCAAAATGATTATGAATTTGAAAATGCAAATGAACATGTTTGAATATCCGCAGGGCGATCCACCCCTTGATTCCAGTTTAACAACAAGATAGAACGGAACTTCTGCTCATATATTAAGAAAACCAGAGGAAAACCAAATGTCAACAATCACAAATCCAAGATAACAAGTCTGAACATAATAATCATAGATCTCAACCAACAAGCCTGGCGGTGGTCCAAATAATGAAAGAAAATAGAAAACTACGGCATGTCATCAAAGTCCACAAGTGTCAATCCTCCCCATCCATTATGCTTCTTGCTCCAATCTTGAATTTCCTTGAACAACTTTTTGGTGTCGGGATGCTTCGGTCTCTGAATTAGCTCTTGAATGAGAACGTCTCTCCTATGCATGATCCCTTCCAAGTATCGGCAATGCAACTCCCAAGCGTCTTCTCCAGAAACACCATCCATGCTAGGTCCCTCATGTCTAGGTCTCTTCACTTCAGCTTGGACCTTCAGTTCCTCTATGGAGGCTATGGCTTCATTGAGTCGACCCTCGACTGCTTGTCTCTGGAATACCCCTGATAGGATCTCAGCGTCTTTCTTCTTGAGCTGCGACTTCAATCGATCAATCTGAGCTAGATAACCGTCTTCTTTTCGCTTGTTCTCAGCCATTGCAGTTTCTTGGTGAGCATTGAACCTGTGAATTTTTAACAAATCCTTGTCCAATTCCTTCTTCTTAGACTCGAGAACCTTACTGATACCATCTAGAGCTTGCTTCATCCTTTGTCTGGATGCGACCTTGTCAGCTAGCTCCTTTTCTGCCTCAGCAAGAAGCTCTGTCTTTAACTTGGTGATATGAACAGCTTCACCCCGCTCATGTTTCAACTGATAAATCTCTCTTAGTAGCTCACTGTTTTCTTCTCGCAGCTTTTCCTTTTCAGCCCACAACTTGTTAAACTTCTCTATTTTAACTGTTGTAGGAGACTCAATCAGCAAGGGGTAAGATGGTGGTTCTTTAGCGAATGGCAAAAGCTCCTCCTCTACCCTTTTCTGAATCCAATCTTCATACGTGGGAAATGTTCTGTTGTTGCTCTTCCCAAAAGAAATCTTCCCCTTCTTATGACGATTTCTATAAGTATTCACAGCTTCTTTTAACAGTTCTGGATCGGTTTCCCCACTCAGATATAAAGATTCTTGGACCTCCTCGTCTCTTGGTGGCTCTTTCAAGGCATACCCGAATTACCTAATAGCAATAATAGGGTTGTAGTTAATTCCCCCTTTCCTTCCTATTAGAGGCACATTTGGGAGACCTCCACAACTAATCATGATATCTTGGCCCAACAAGTCACGGTTAACCCAAATTAGATATTTGCTCTCAAGCCCATCAATCTTTTGGACCAATCTAATGTTCCTTGAGTATCTACAAATGCCCCAGATTTGGGAAGACGATCAGCAAACCATTTGTAGAAGACTGGCGCACAAAAATAAAGGGGTCCTCCCCTCCTCTTCTCGTTCTTGTAGTGCACTGAATAATACAGATCGCCAAGCAAAATAGGTACCAGATTCTTCATGGTAAATATCTGGACAGCGTGCATGTCCACAAAATCCTTCATATTCGGAAACAACACCGTTTCATAGACACACATAGCCAAGATGGCGTTGAAAACCGACCAACATCTAGCCTTGGCATACACAGCAGCCTGTTCTATAAAAAATTTCACATGAAAGCCTTTACACCCTCCCTTACTGGCAACGTTATTTTTCAACAAAGACAAATCCAAATGCAAAGCCTCGGAAACCTTTCCCAAGTCAGGAAGTTCTTTGGAAGGATAAAAAGGGACCTCTTCTTTAATAGAAACATCCAGAATGAGAGCAAATTCCTCCAATGTCGGAGCCAAAAGATAATCAGTGAATAGGAAACAACGCAGGTGAGGGTCATAAAATTGCACCAGAGTGTACAAAGCCCTATACTCGTATTCAGTGATGTTGCGAGCAAAATCCAGAATTCTTCCATACTCTCCTCTAAAGTCTGCCAATACCCCATGTTTTGCCATAGACACAATCTCGTGAACAGGATCTAGAATAAGTGATGGGAACTTGTACATTATGATGTTCTTTTTCTTCTCAGTACTCATCCTTAATAATCTTCAAAAACCGAAATCAAAGTTAGGATGCAACCCCGCAAATAAATAAACATGTTAAAATGCAAAATGATGATGCAAATGCACACATGGGATCAAGGATGCCACACAGACTGGACAACTGCTGCACTGAACCACTGTATAATCTCAAAGGTCTGCCCAAATATCCAGAATACCAACATAACCATAGTACCACACTGATAAATCTACTGATCAGAAAACCGGGTATGTTGAAGGTCAAGGTTACCTGCAAACCAGTAAACATCCTGCCCTCTCACATGTGGGTACTAGAAAGCCGAGGATCCTCAATATCACGGGCTCTCAGGTCTAGAAATAATGATACGTTCACCATTTCTGGTTTGGCATCATCACCAATCGAGGAGGCCTCAACTGATTCCCCTAAAAAAGAAAACATCCCATGGCAAGTCCTCAGCTTCGGCACTGAGGTCGAGAAGTAATAGTACATTCATCCCTCGGGGTACAGTACTATCGCCAAACGAGGAGTGCTTCCACCGATTCTTTTCCAAAGGACACCCTATAGCAAGTTCCCAGTATTGGGTCCTCGGATCGACATGTGCAATGGGTTTGCCATTTCTGGTCTGCCATTATCACGTCTTGGGAGGAGTTCCATTACTGAGTCCTCGGGAATGGCCGCCAGAGTTGACAATTTTCCAAGTCACATTCAATCATCTGCACCAATGCGCAAGATAGAACGTTACCAAAGAAAACCTCGTCTGGGTGTGGATTTTTCGTGTATACTATGTCTGACCAAATGCCACACGAGTCACACTACTTGCCATGCTAATCCTACATGTACGCTCAAGCCTGGGTATTGGGCTTATCTCTCAGAACTCCCAACCCGCCAAACAGAAAAACAGTGCAGCAGCTGATAATAATATGCAATGCAAAAAATGCGGTAAAAATAAAATACAACAAAAAAGCAAAACAAAAACAAAAACACCCGAAGAGAACAAAGACAAGCAAGCGCTAGGATTGACTCGCTTAGGGATGGACCAGCGTAGGTCAACCAGAGTCCCCAGCAGAGTCGCCAACTGTCGCTCCCAGGATTTTCATCCAGGTACAAACGCGAGAGTGGCGCGGAAAACAGAATCGCCAGCCGTGTAAATTTATCCCAAGAGTGGGAAAGGGAACACCGCATAAACTTGAGAAAGAGGGAAAGGAATGGTCATCGCAACCATAACCTGGGTTCGGGAGTCGGTTACACGAGGGGAAGGTGCTAGCACCCCACGCGTCCATCGTACTCAATGGGATCTACGCTTGTTGTCTATTTTAAGGGTGAGTTATCCTAAAATCTATGGCTGCACTAAAACGGGAAAGGGGAAGACAAAGACAGATTCGGTAGGACGTCGACGTCCTAGGCCTACGTACTTCCTTTGTACAATGGAAAATTCAGAGTCAACGTAGTTCGGACCAACTTCTTTTTGTGTTTTTTATGAGCGACGTTAAGTCCGCGTTCGGCAGTTAGGGTCGATGCCTGTTTGCGACTCAGACGGAAAGTAACGTGCCCTTTTTGAAAATAGCCTTTAGGTTGACGATCCCGAAGGACAAAAATGATTTGAAATTTTTTTGTATTTTTTTAGGACAGAAGTGACTTGAGTTAGTTCATAATTCAACTTGAATCAAAGTCTATGACACGGGAACGAATGCGTCGCATGGTCGTCCCCAATGGGACGTATGCTCAACACTCTAGAAGAGAGAAGGGGGACCCCTCAATCTTCATTTCCTATGTTTAAGGCTTGTGTGCAAGGCAAGTTGACCTGATTAAGTATCTTAGAAATTGTTTTGAGATGAGAAGAGGGACTCAAAAGAAAAGAAAAACACTACGGGGAGAATCTATCCTAATGTTATCATGCAAAGATGGCCCTAAAGGGAGGTTTGACAACTACCCAAGCCTAATGAACAGAAAATATGAGAGGAAGAAAGAATGAGAGTGGACATGGATAACTACCCACACCCTCAAATAACTTACCCCAGCCCCTGCATAAAAGGTTAGTGCAAAACAGACATAAGTAACAATAAGCCAAATGAAACTCAAATAAATCATAAACCAAAACCAAAGAAAACTCAACCAAGACAGAATGTGGATGGCTTAAACATGAATTATGAAGTCAACGAAGCAAACCCAAATGATGGCACAAGTGCCTTTTCAAACAAGTGATCCGACATGGTCAAAGATGTGCATACAAGAAGATCTCACACAAAGAGCAGTTAAACAATTAGCAAGACATCCTCTAAAATCACCAAATTAATTATCAATAGATCTCAACCAGAAGCAAACAACATGTCCAAAACTCATGCCAAAATTCAGGGTATAAGTCACTCAACAATAATGCAAAGTTCAGACAAGAAACATGGTTCAATATGCAAAAAAGGAGGACTAAAATGCAATATGAAATGATTTTAAAAATGAGAGAAAAATATTTTAATGTAATTCAGTGTGTTGGTGAATGAATGCAAAAGGAATGAGTTCAAAATATTTTGTGGATGATGAGAAATAAAATAAACAAGTCATGGTATGCATGTATGAAATAAATTCAAAAAGAAAATAAACAAATAATTATTTCAGATGCTAAAAATAAAATAAAAATAAAAAATAAAATTTGAGAAAATTTTATTAAGTGCTAAATGTGATACATGAATTTTTTGGTAATTTTTTTAATGCAAGAAACTATTTTTAAAAAGAATTAAAATGAAATGTAATAATTAAATAAAAATAAAAATGAAGAAATAAGCATGGGGGTGTGTTTAGTGATACAAGCACGTTGAGAATTGAAATGGGTAGGAAGGTGGGTGTGTGAATAGCAAGCCCAACATTTAAAACCCATCAGCGAAATAAAAAATAAAAAAGAGGTGCATGTGAGACCTAGTCAAATGATTGACTCCACACTTACCCTTTGATCAATCTGACGCGCCATGATCAGTCAATACAAAATCCCAGTAATCATGATAGAGAGCTTAGATCTAGGGCACACCATAAACAATGATACACACACACACACACCCCAAATTATTCAGAAAATAAATAAAATAAAAAAGTGGCACGTGGTAAGGCACATGGTAATTTAATTTGTTGGCAAGCATCTGACCATCTGATTAAAGCAACGTTCAGGATTAAGTCAATAAAACAAAAATTCATCAAGATCAAAGGTCATGATCTGGTGGCACACGATAATTAATGTGGGGTAATAAACATGCGATCATTATAATAAAAACTCAAAAATAAAAAACGTGGCACAACGAGGGCCCTTGGATCAAAGCTACGGACGACCCAGATTGTGTCTTCTACCTCCAAACCCTAGCTTCGCCGGAGACTGTACCAGACGCCGGAACTAGGGTTCCGGTCGTCTTCTCCGACCACCTGCAGCAAATATTTTTCTAGAAAACGCAAGGGAGTATACTATTCTGACCAGATTTTAACGAGGATCACGAATATCAGATCAAAAATCCCAAACAAGCAACGTACAAAGAGAATTGAACGAAATAACATTTGCATCCAAAACTTAAAACTCACGCAGCAACCAAATTACACGTCCACATTCAATATAAAATACATCATCATGATCAGCACCAACCACAAATCATCATACATGTCAAAAAATAGAGTTTTAGGATCATGAAAAACATCACTAACCTGAGATTGTGCAACACGTGTCCTTGTTATTAGCTGCGAATGATGGTTGCTTTGTGTTCTATGGATCCCAAGGAGGAAGACTGAGAAAGAATTTTTGGAAAAGCCCTTGTGGATTGAGAGATTCAATGAAGAAAAGTTTTAGGGTTACAACTTGAGAACTCTCCAAAATCACGTGTGTTTTTTTCCTAACCAATGCATGAGTAATCTTAAATACCTAGGGTTAATCCACTGATAATTGTTTGGGCCTTGTTGATTCCACATTTAATGAGTTTTGGATGATTTTGGAAAATTGTATTATGTGAAATACACCCTCTTCCATGCATGTACACCCAAATATTTCATGATGGATCACTTATTTAACAATTGCTAATCAACCTGAATTTGATTTGGGCCTTGAGATGTTTTGGTTCATGAGTTTTCAATAATTTGGCAATTTTGCACCATGTGAAATAAGTAATGAATAAGTCATGGAATTTCTTGGTTCAAAGGCCCAAAATGATCCTTAAGGAATGTTCTTTGATGTTAGAATGTGACATGAAGCAATGGAATCAATTATAGGTCACTATGTCCCAAAATGCAAATGGAACCATGAGAAAACCCTAAAAAACCACTTTGCCTTCTTTTGATCATAACTTGAGTTTCACAAATGATATGGAGACCATCTAGTACTTTTTGGAAAGGGGAGAAAAAGATATTCAACTTTCATGTTTGAGGAAAATTCATTTGAAGCTTTCTTGATGATGAAAAGTCAAGTTGAATGTAGTGTAAGAACTTGCCCAAAAAGGAAACTTTCAAATTATAGGTCATTTCCATATTTAGTAACTTTTGTACCAACCCCTGATTCTTGATAAATGGTATGAAATTTGACCCTTTGAAGAATATCTTCTCCTCTTGAACTTGCCTCAGGCTCCTTGACCCCATGCTAAGAACCAATGATATGCACACATGATAATGCAAAATGGAATGAACATAAGCCAGTTAGTACTAAAGGTAGGAGAGCAAATTTTGGGGTGCTACAATAACACTGGAGCTCCCCAAGGCGAAACACTTGGTCGAACAAAGTGCTTAGCCATCAATTCTTCCAATTGATCCTTTAGTTCTCTTAATTCAAATGGTGCCATCCGATACGGAGAAACGAATATTGGAGTTGTTCCCGGTATCAGGTCAATAGAGAATTCCACTTCCCTCTCCGGAGGAAGAGAAGTGACATCCTCGGGAAAAACTTCCGGAAACTCACAAACTACCGAAATACTCAAAACTTGAAGGTTGCTACTCTCCTCCTTAGTAAGAACCAACATAATAGACTTCTCCTTTTCAAACAAGAAATTAATCATTCCAACCGTACCTTCCAAAATAGTAGTTAACACATCCCTTGGAGTGGCCTCATCGGATGAAATAATGATTAGCTTTTCCTCTCACCCAATAAACACCGAATTAGCAGAAAGCCAATCCATTCCCAAAACGACATCAACTTTCTTAAGCGGTAAACAGATAAGGTCAATCTGGAAAACTCTATCATTCACAGACAAAACACAATTTTCACACATCAATGGTGTCTCAACCATTTCATCGATGGCGGTAGTGACCACCATAAGAGGAAATAAAGGAACAGCTTACAACCCAAGTCGCTTCACACATCGTGTTGACACAAAAGAATGCGTTGCCCCACAATCAAATAAAACAAAACAAGGATGTCCATTTACGAAACACGTACCCGCAATCAAGGAGTTATCATTCTTTGTCTTCCTTGCATCTAAGGTGTATACCCTCCCGGTATTCCGTCCTTGCACTTGGTTTCTATTTCGAGGACACATTCTAGCCATATGTCCCAATTCATTACAATGGTAACACCTAATACTCCCATCTGCACACTTCCCGAAATGACGTTGGTTGCAAACTCTGCACCAAGGAATAACATTAGGTCTAACAACCTGCTTTCCCTTGAAAGCTGGTGATCTTGGCCCAAACTGTTGACTTGCTCTTCCATGATCACCCTGATTTACCCTACTTGCAACACTTTCCGCTTGCACTTTCTTCAAACTATGCTCCGCTACATAACATTGCCTTAGAACTTCCGCATAAGTAGTGAATTCCCTATGAGATACACTATGAGATATTTCCGCTTTTAGTCCAAAAAGAAACTGATATATTTTCCACAGTTCATCCAGAGCATACATAGCTTGCTTAGAATAAGCAGCCATATCCTCAAACTTTTCAGCATAACTGGCCACAGGCATATTACCTTGTCTTAACTGTTGAAATTCAAACTCTTTCTGAGTCCGCAAGGAGCTAGGAAAATATTTCTCCATAAAAGTTACCTTGAATTGTTCCCAGACCTTGGGCAGACCCTGAATAGTCATAACAGCCGACGCACTCTCCCACCATCTCATGGCAGGACCCTTCAAGGAATGCGAAGCAAAAGCCACTTTATTCTCCTCGGTACAAGGCACTATGAAGAAAATCCTTTCCATACTTGAAATCCATTCGTGAGCCTTTACAGGATCTAATCCGCCATGAAATTCCGAAGGGTTCATGCGGGAGAAATCCCGGAAAGTCCCACCTACCACTTCTGGAACAACCACCTGAGGATGCAGACCCTCATTGAATTGTTGAACCATTTGCTACATAAACTGATTCTATTGTTGCTGCATCTGTTGCATAAACTGATACAGAGGAGCATTCCCATCATCGACCGGCGGATTCGTCCCAGCTGGAGTAGTTCGGGGCCTACCACGGTTGTTTCTGCGCCTATCAGCCATGTTCCTGGATGTCATACAGATAGGATTAAGTTGATCAGGCTCAATACCATAAATATAACACATAAGACCAACGACGACACCACGCATATGAAATGGAAAGAAAACGTATTCTATTTCATGGCTAGGTCGAGGATACGACCTGCTCTGATACCAACTGTAACGCCCATATATAAATACATACATCAAAGCATATATTATACATGAATTCCACCTTTGGTACTGAAATATACAATAAGTTCCTAGTAAACACATTATACATATACATACCCAAAAAGCCTAAATACAAAAAAACTATGGCATAGTATATCTACAAGATGTTCCAAAGACAAATACTAAGAACTAGATCAAATAATTATCTCAAAAATCTTCACAACGGAAGCCTTGCCACACAAGAGCCACGATTCGTAAGGAAAGTCAAACAACCTTGTCCTTACCCTTCGCCGAACTTGCAGAACCTGTGATGTAAACAACAACAGTGGGGTGAGATACATCAAATCTCAGTGAGTTCTCTATCTTATGGATTCTCTCGGCTTTACAAGGTTTAAACCAAAATCTAACTCAAGTCGGGGGAAAAGGAACTAGACCTTGAGTTCAAATATCTCTAACTAGAGAAAACATCGCGTAAGACACAAACGCCAACTAGTTAAGGAATCTTTCCACGACCATCCCACCCAAGGAGATTAAACACGGGTCACGGATCCTTAACGTAAACAACTTTCCCCGGCCATCCCTCTCAAAGAGATTAAACACGGGTCACGGTTATCTACTATTGGTACTTTCCCCGGCCATCCCACGCCAAAGGATTAAACACAGGTCACTAATACCAATCACCACGTAACTTTCCCCGACCATCCCACACAAGGATATTAAACACGGGTCACGGTTACTCACCTAATAAATACTTTCCCCGGCCATCCCATACCAAGGATTAAACACGGGTCACTAATATTTATTAGGGAAAACACACGCTTAACTCAGAGGAGATCACAAAATCCATCCTCGAGCCTCCCCTCATAACTACTTATCAAGGATAATCTTTAGTACTGATGCATAAGCATTGTCGCATCATTCCCTAAGTCATCCTATTGCACTAAGGTTTCCTCGCTCTACCTATTTCATTTTTTAACATGCATATTCAACAACAATTACACACCATTAAACAATAAAAGTCGACAAAACGACACTATCCCCAAATTCCCGACATAATTAAATCAGCCAACAATCTCAAAACCATTTTAATAATAAAGTACATTTTATTAGCTTTCCAACGATATCAAGAATGTTAAAAACGGATAATCGGAACACGAGTTATGGAAAATAACAAGAAAAGGTATCGCGAAAAACACAATTCTGCACTCTCACTGGCCGTACGCGTATTGCCTTGTGCCATACGCGTACTGCCCAGCTGGCTCGCCCAGCCATACGCGTATTGCCCAAAGTGATACGCATATTGCCAAAACCTTACGCGTACCAATACGCAAATGAGCAGATGGCTGAGAAAATGGAACTCCATACGCGTATTGGCCACATTTCTTCATGGCCATACGCGTATTGCCTTAACCAATACGCGTATTGCCTTGAGTGATACGCGTATGGACAGTGGGAAACCAGAATTTTTCCTGCATAAAATTTTCTGCGAAATTGATCCATTTTCCCCTCCAAATCACTTCTAAACACCAGAAAAATACCAATTGGATGCACAACAACACATATCTAACATGTATCAATCATAAGGGACATTAAAACATGAATCTAGTGCAAAATTTCTCATTTTTCACAATATCAAAACTAACTCTAAACTCAATAAAACTCTACTCTAAAGCATCTAACTAGAACCCACCTGGATTACACGATGATGATGAAGAAGCCGAGATGAAAAGATGAAGATGGGTTGATGATTCAATCTCTTGAGCTCTTGAGAATTTTTCCTCTTCTTTTCCTTCTTTTTCCTTCCTTTTTCCTTCTCTTCACTTTCTCTCTCAAAAGTTACCAACTTCAAATAATGGAAAAGGAAAAAAGAGATATAGAGAAACATTAATTAGTAATGCTACTAATTGTCCAAATTATCTCAAATGCACCAATTTAATAAAACTCCAAGTTAAATAATATTAATCTAATCAGTTCCGAGTTCGTCAGTTTACTCTAATTATTTTATCCAATAATTGCTCAGAGTACACCGGAACCCAGCTGATCATAATAATATTATCCAAAATGTTCACAAAATTATGGGGTATTACACGTATCAATCACATTCCCATTGACAGAAAAATAAACACGGATATCAAGTAGGAAAAGCAATATATATATAGTATTTAGAAAATTTCTAACAACCTAGACCTCTTAGGAATTCTAATCCTAGTCCTAGATAGACAGATAAAATGACTCCCCAACAGAGTCGCCATTTTCCTGTAGCGTGCGATTTTTGTCAGTTACGCGACCACCTTATCGCTATGGGTTTCTCCTCACCGCAATAGAAGGAGTTGGGGTGCTACTTTCTGATTTCTTATTTATCTTGTGAAGCTGGAAAGGAAAGGGAAGATATCTAAAACTAACCTTGCGCGCAAATGTTTAACTGAACAAATGCTTAAAGAGATTGGGGAGTTCGGGGTCAGGTTATACAATGGGGAGTTGTCAATTACCCATCCTATATGTGGTTATCCACAGGTTGTTAGCAAATTTCCTTACTGCTTTCTACTTACGGGTGTTTGTCTGTTGTGGGTTGGGAAAGTTTCTCCTTTGGGAGTGTTTGATAGAGAGTTTTTGTTGATGATCGGGTTTTCCGAGTTTTTTGATGAGAGAAGGTACTGGACCTAAGGTTTTTGATTGGTGTGTGAAGGTACTAGACCTAAAATTTTTGATTGGTGTGCTCGCTAAGATTTCACAATCTTATGCCTATGTATTCCCGTTAAAGAAAATAGAGAAATCAGAGCAATCTTAGTTACTCCTATTCTATGGGAGGAAAAGAGATGTTTGGTGTCTTGTTAAAAGCCCAAGATTGAAGCTAAAGAGTATTTGTGTCTTGTTCAAAGCCCAAGATTGATGCTAAAGGTTTGACTGAGAGAGAATTTGTTATCTCTAAAGGGAGACATCTCGTCTGTTTATCACAACTGTTGGGTGACTGATTATAAAGGGGAATTACTTTAACTGGGATATGTGAATCCAACAATGCCATAATTTCCTTTATAGGGGTGTTGTCCTGAAGGAGAAAACTTTAACTCAGTGTAGAGTAATGCCATTTTTCCTTAGGAGTTTTTCATGCTAAGAGAGGGACAGTGGCGTGGATGTAAATAATCCAGAGGCTTTCCACTTACAACAATTAGATGAAAGAGAGGATTTACCAGGATAAAAGATGGACGACAGCTTGGATATTTGAATCAACAAGTGTGCCACTTATAGCAATTATCTGGGATTAAGGTTTGCTTGATTGTCTGTTTTGATGTGTGATAACGGAGAAATGTCTTCCTACAGAGAGGTTTTTGATTTCCTCTGAGGGGATTTTTGTTTTTTGTATGTGCCTTGATCAAAGCCCAAGGTTGAAGCTAAGAGATTGATTGACTCCACTGGGGAGGTCATTATACAAAGCCTAAAAGGAGACTGGAAAAGACTGACTCAATAAGAGAGTATTTATTTGTCTTGTACAAAGCCCAAGATTGAGGCTAAGAGAGAATTGTCTCTTTTGGGGAATATCATTATATAAAGCTAAGAGGAGGCTGAATGTTAACTTTTTCGGGGAAATATTTTGTCTGTCATGTACAAAGCCCAAGATTGAGGCTAAAAAGGATTTTTTTGATTCCACTGGGGAATATTTGTATGTGTCTTGTACAAAGCCCAAGATTGAGGCTAAAAGGGGAAACTGACTCTACTGGTGAGAGGTTTTATCTGTCTTGTACAAAGCCCAAGATTGAGGCTAAAAGAAGATTGACTCTGTTGGAGAGTATGATTTGTTTTGTACAAATCCCAAGATTAAGGCTGAAAAGAGGATTGACTTTGCTTAGGGATATTTATATGTCTTGTACGAAGCCCAAGATTGAGGCTAAAAGATATTTAACCGACTCAGCTGAAGATATTTATGGGTGTCTTGTATAAAGCCCAAGATTGAGGCTGAAAGATATTTGACTGACTCAGCTGAAGATATTTATGGGTGTCTTGTATAAAGCCCAAGATTGAGGCTCAAAAGAGACTGACTCAACAAGAGAGTGTTTTTATCTGTCTTATACAAAGCCCAAGATTGAGGCTAAAAGAGGTTGACTCAACAAGAGAGTGTTTTTAGGAGATTGACTCAACAAGAGAGTGCTAAAAAGGTGATTGACTCAACAAGAGAGTGTTTTTGAGGTTAACTCTGCTGAGGAAAATCATTATACAAAGCCTAAGAGGAGGCTGTCTCCTGCTGAGGATTATTGAGATCTAGAGGCAGGTCCAAGTTGGGGGATCAACTCTTGCTGAGGGTTTACAGAAGAGTTGAGGTATCAAATGCCTTGAGGTTCTGATTTGGGATATTGTTATCCTGATGATAAGCTGACCCTAGCTGGGGAAATTTAGGATGAAAGACTGAGTTTTAGATCTTGTGAGGGTTTTAACTCTACTGGAGATTGGTTAAATGACCAGGGTTTTTTCCTGTGTTTGTAGGGAACTTGAGAATGTCTTTGAGATCCAAGAGGAGATTAGACTGTCCAAATCTACTATTATGGAAGAGTTTATCTTTGTATGATGCCCAAGAAGAGGCTAGTGCTTTAAGGGATGAGAATCAACCCTTAAATTGATCTGAGGTTTTGACTCTTCGGAAAGACTGCTCTAACAAAGGATCACTAAGTTCTTTCCTATACCTTTAAAGGTCTTCAGGGTCCTTGTATTAAGCCCAATAGGAGGCTGGGGATGCTTTTAGGAAGCTTGTGGGTCTAAACTTAATATAAGTTCAAGAAAAGTTTCACCGGGAATAATATTTTCTTTAGTGAACAGTTCTAGGGTTTGAAGAAATTCAAGAGAGGTTTCACTGGGAATTAATCCTCTCTGGGGAAATGAATTTCTTTGACAATTTTCTAATAGTGACAGTCTGAGAAAAGTTTCACCGGGAATAATGCCTTTCTCTTTGTTCCATATTGTATAAGCCCAAGAGGAGGCAAGATTGTATCTAGAATTCCTATGGGGAACTAGTTTTGACTGTGTTGAAAGAGTGACCACTAGCTTTATCTATTTCTAGACCTAATTGCCGGGGAAAACTCTAAGCAGATAATATACAGGCATATATTTATACAGATGAAATATATACTGTATGTAAAAGAGGGTCGGAGGACTTATAGGTGAGCACGCTTCCAGCACAAACAAATATATATATATATATATGTGCAAGTATGTAAAAGAAAGCTGATAAAACTTACAGGTGAGCAAGCTTCCATGTTAACAGCTGTATGGTTAGTTGTTCAAGAAATTAAAGAAAGTTTTGATAACAACTATGAATTTGAATCTAAATCAAAAGGAAAAGTTGTTTTGAAAAGAAGATTGGGGCTTATACTCAAGGAGAGGCTCATGGAAAGACAGTGATTGCACCGTCGTTTTTGAAAACTGTACTGGGACTTATACAATGACTGAGGCCCAAAAATATTTATGGACAAAAGAGGGTTGGGTCTTACACTCTATTAGAGGCCCAAAGTGTATTTTAAAAAGAAAGATGAGACTTACAACACAAGGGGAGGTCCAGAGGGTTTTTGTTTAAAAGGCGACGATCGCGCCGAGATTTTTAAAATCGTATCGGGACTTATACAATGACTGAAGCCCAAAATGGTTTCCAGTACAAAGGGGTTGGGTCTTACACTCTATTAGAGGCCCAAAGTGTTTTGAAAAAGATTTTGAGGGTGAAAATAATCAAAACCCTAATTTGATTTTAAAATGTATTTTAATTGAATAAAAATTCAATTAAAATGATCAAAATTATCAAACATGTGTGAAAAACAAGTTGTGATCTTGGATTAATATTTGAAAAGTCATGTTTCATTCATAGAATGATTTTAAAATCATTTGAATTTGCAAAATCAAGAGAAAGAAATGTTTTTAAATGTTTAAAAACAAATAAAAACATAATTCTTTACAAAAATACCAAATATATGAAATAAATAATATTTTTGTGAAATTTTTGTAGAATAAAATATTTTAACATTTTTGGGAATTTTCAAAAAAAAGAACCAATAAAAAATAATTAAAATTGAGACAGAATTTAATTTTGGAATTAATTAATAAATACCATAAAAATTGTGAAAAATAGCAAAAAATATGAAAAATGGCAAAATGGTCTGGGTGGGTGTTGAATCCATGACCTTCCATGCAAACACACATGCGCGCTACCACTGGGGTGGTGATACATCCGTGTATCAAAACCATCCCATGAATATATATGGGATGCCTTGCTTTTAGGCCTGGCCAAGGCGCCATGGCCTGGCCCTTGCCCAAGGCAAGGCCTGATTTTAGGCCTCTTGCGTGAAGGCTCTAACTTCCTCATTTCTCCATGGTTTGGGACAAAATTTAGGTGTATCTTGCCTAGAATTTCATGAGGAATCCAATGGTGCCTTTGGAATTTTCAGAAAATGTTTCCATTTTAAAATCCGATAGTGATTTCAAAATAGGCCTAGATTTGCATGTTCTATGCTATCTCATCATACAGGCAGCAGAAGCATGGTAAATTGGTTCAAACACAACATATATGATATGTATGAGAGGTCCATGATCAATGAACCTCAAAGCAATGCATGATTTAAAGAGTTCAAGTTGTGATGCACTTACCTCTTGAAGCTTCTTGTATTATCTGTCAAGTTCCTTGTGCCAGAAGTAATTCAATGCTTTGAACACTCTTGATTGATCCCTTATAAGCTTTTAGGATGATCAAAACCAGCTGGAATCCTCAGGAACAAGAATTGGCTCTTTCTTGCAAAAGGGGCAAAAGTGACCAAGATAGTAACTCTCTCAAATGGTGTTCCAGATAAGGGAAACCAATTGGGATAGTTTGAGGATGATATTTGGAGTGTGTTTGAGGCTTGGTTTGCTTTTGGAAGTGACTGAATCAAGACATGGCTTGAAAAGTGCAGAAAAGTCAAATTCTGAGGTTTTGGAGGTTGACTTTCTGATTTTGGTGTTTCAGATCAAGGGTGAGTGTTTGAACAGCTTAGATATGATACATTGGATGTGTTTGGATCATGAGTTGTGGTGGAATTGCTCTCTAACTCAAAAACTCAGATGACTTGCAAAAGAAGGCATTTTAGCCTAAAGAGAGAGATTTTGAGGAAAGCATCAGTTGTAGTGCTTTGGGGTACTCAAACTGATCACAAATGAGCTCTATTTATAGTAGAGCAAGTTTGTTTTGCAAGCAATAGTGAATAGCAACTTGGACAGTCCCTTGGCCAATTGTAGCATAAAGGCATCTTTAGTCTCCTATAGCCATTGACTTGAGGTTAGGGCACATGCCTATGGTCCTTTGATTCAGAGCTGAATCTTGACTCATTCAATTAGGAATGTCTCATCCCACCTTGATGCATCCATTGAATGCTTGGAAACAAAATTGGAGTCTCAGAGCTGAATCTTGACTCATTCAGTTAGGAATGTCTTAGCCCTCATGGCATACTTCAACTTTGATGTTCACCAATGGACCTGGTTTAACTTGGATCAAGGTGAAAAATGTCCCTACATTTTGGAAAAAGTAAGGCAGATTCTGACTTATTGAAAATTTCACTAAGTGTTGGAAAAGTGGTCATTTTCTTGTTTTTGTGATTTTGATCAATCCATAACTCAAAATCCATAAGGATTTGGAATCTCTTATAGTTGACACTTTTAAAGTATGTCAGATGTACTTTCATTTGAGCTTTGAATGGGAGAAAAAGACCTTGTGGTTTAGGAGTTATGACCTTGTAAAGTTGGTACAAAATCACTTTTGTTCCTTAACTTAGAAAAATTTTGGTTTCTCATGGTTGCCCCTTTTGCAAGAAACCTCATTTTTCTTGATTTTTCTTAATGAATAATGATCAATACCATATATTAACATTATTTTTGACTTAGGGGAACCATATTTGTGAAAAATTCCAAAAAGACAAACTTATTTTGTGCACAGTTGACTTTTTGTCAGATGAAATCCAAATTGTGCGATCCTTTGTGCAATCAAGTTCTTGACCTAATTCAAACCTAATGGATGGATTCCATAGGTGTTATAGGGTGTATTGAATCTTTTCCCAAGGTTTGGGAGCATGTCTTAGTCAAAAGTCAATGATCCAGTTGACTTTTCCTTTAAAACCCTAATTGTCATCCAAATGAAATTGAAACTTGTGAACCAAGCTTTTTGGGTCAATCCATTGTTGCAAATGGATCAATGTAGTGTATTTGAGGCCCTCAAATCATGTCTTGAGGTCTTGGCTCATGTTTTGCTCCAAAAGTCAACTTAGGGGTGAATTAGGTCAAGAAACCCTAATTCCTGATTTTTTTGTGAATGCATCCCCTGAGGCTAAATTGACTTGATGATTGGGTCCATGAGGTCCCTTGGAGTATCTTGGGTTGTGCTTTGAAGTATTGGCTCATTCCCAGAGGAAAAATTCCATCTGGAGGCCTTGGTCGACCAAAACCCTAATTTGGTGACACTGGCGATCTTAAGGCTTGATCCACTTGGAATGTTGCAACTTTGTGCTTGATTCTTGATGTGGGAGTCCTCTTAATCCCTTATGGGTGTTTGAGAGGTTAGACAAGTTGTAGATCGTGTCATTTCTTGATTGATCCTTTGTCTATGTGCTCTGAGAGGGCTCAAAACCCTAATTCTTGATTATGGTGAATGCTCAACCATCTTTGAGGAGATTGATGAGGCATGAAGGTACATCTATATTGTGGTGAAGATTTTCACAATGATGGGAAATATTGGTGGTCAAAATTTGGGGTATGACACGTCGGTAGAAACCGGCGTGTCCAAGAAAACTTCAGATTTCCCTAACTGTCTTCGGTGGTTGGAGGTTTTCTATAACCTCTATTTTAGATTTATCAACTATTCCTAACTGTCCTAGCACTATTCCTTCGGTAACCATACAATGGCATTTCTCCTAGTTTAGAACGAGATTGACTTCTACGCATCATTCTAGAATTCTCTCAAGGTTAGTTAGGCAGTTTACAAAATTGGATCCACATACCGAGAAATCATCCATGAAAACTTCCATGATCTCGTTAAGGAAATCTGCGAAGATCGACATCATACATCGTTGAAAAGTAGCTGCGGTATTGCATAGTCTGAATGACATTTGTCGATAGGCAAATGTTCCATATGGGCATGTAAAGGTTGTTTTCTCTTGATCATCGGGGTGAATAGAAATTTGGAAAAATCCCGAATATCCATTCAGATAGCAAAAGTAAGAGTGTCTTGCTAGACGTTCAAGCATTTGATCTATGAATGGAAGAGGGAAATGATCTTTCCTAGTTGCTTTGTTAAGTCTCCTATAATCGACACACATAAGCCAATCATTTTCTATATGTTTCACTAATTCTCCTTTTTCGTTTTGTACTACTGTGACACCTCCCTTTTTAGGTACCACATGTACAGGACTTACCCACTTACTATCAGAGATTTGATAAATTATCCCAGCCTCGAGTAATTTCAACACTTCCCTTTTTACCACATCACTCATTATGGGGTTTATCCTTCTTTGATGTTCTCTAGAAGGTTTGGAATCTCCCTCCAGCATAACCCAGTGCATGCACACGGATGAGCTTATCCCTTTGAGATCAGAAATGTTATAACCTAGAGCTGCGGGATATCTTCTTAAGACATCTAAGAGTTGATTGGTTTCATCACCGTTTAAGGCGGCGCTAACTATCACCGAACAATTTAGTTCTTCGTCCAAAAACTCATATCTCATATTCTTAGGCAATTCCTTGAGCTCCATTGCTGGTTTCTTAGGGCATGGCATATGGTTTGGGGTGAGTGCTAAGCATTCGTAGAGGCTGTCGCCAATATAAGGTTCAATTAACCTTTCAAATTCGCCGTCCTCCATTATGGGGGTCGAGGGTAATTTAATTATTTCAACAGGATCTGTTTGGTCTAACTCTCTTATGCACTCATCGATGATATCGATGGCGTAACATGAGTCGTCTATGGCTGGTGCCATTAGGAATTTGGATAATATAAATTCTACTTTTTTATCCCCTACTTCAAAGGTCATTTTTCCTCTTTTGACATTTATTATAGCTCTAACTGTTGATAAGAATGGTCTACCTAGAAGGATCGGGATTTCGTCGTCCTCTTTAATGTCCATGACGACAAAATCTGTAGGAATATAGAGTTGTCCTATCCTAACTGGAATGTCTTCTAGAATTCCTATTGGATATTTAACTGATATATCGGCTAATTGAAGAGACATCCTAGTTGGTTGCATTTCTCCTAGGTTCAACCTATTACAAACGGCTAAGGGCATTAAGCTCACACTGGCTCCCAAGTCCAGAAGTGCTTTGTCGATGACAGGATTTCCTAAAACACAAGGTATAGAAAAACGTCCAGGATCTTTCTCCTTTTTAGCAAGCTTATTTTCTGCAATAGAATTGCATTCTAAGGGTTTAGGGTCGTCAAGTCTTCGTTTGTTGGTTAAGATATCTTTCAGTAATTTGGCATAAGATGGTATTTGGGTAATAGTTTCGGTGAATGGAATCTCAACATGGAGCTTCTCAACCACCTTTACAAACTTCTTATCTTGGTTGTCTAATTTGGTTTGTTTAAGTCTTTGTGGATATGGAATTGGTGGTTTGTAAGGTGGGGGTGGTATGTATACTTCATTATCCTTTTCTCCCTCCTTATCTTTAACCTCTTCTTCCTTATTTTTCTCAGACTCTACTGGTTCCTCCACTTGTTTCTCAGGTGTGGTCACAACATTCTTGGGGGGTTCTGGATTTTTGAACCTAGGGTTTACAGGTTCAGCATAAGTAGTTCCGCTCCATAGGGCAATATCATTTGCGTGCCCTTTGGGGTTAGGTTCAAGTTGTCCAGGGAATTGTCCTCCGGGTGTAGCTTGAGTAGCTTGTTGTTGTGCCACTTGAGAGATCCTAGTATCTAGCATTTTGTTGTGGGTAATCACGGAACCAACCTTGGTGGTTAATTGAGTAATTAATCCATTCATGTGAACGTTTTGGTTCATGAATTCCTTGTTTTGCTGAGCTTGAGAGGAAATGAAACCTTCCAACATTTTCTCAAGATGCGATTTTTGAGGTGCAGCTTGCACATGCTGGTTCGGTCATTGGGCTTGGTAAACTGGTGGTCTTTTGGGGGTAGTAGACTGAGTAAGGTTAGTATTCTTATAGGAAAAATTGGGGTGATTTCTCCATCCAGGGTTGTAAGTATTTGAATAGGGATTACCTTGGGCATAATTGACCTGATCTGTGCTTGTTTAGGCTAAAAGATAACATTCAGCCATAGTATGCCCTTGGGTTCCACAAATTTCACATCCGGGTTAAACTGAAGCTACGATGGCTGTAGGGTTAATCGTTAAACTTTCAACTTTTTGGGCTATGGCGTCCATTTTGGCCTTCATATGGTCGAGACAACTAACTTCGTAAATAACTCCTTTGGTCTCTTTCTTCTCTACCAGAGTTCGTTCTGTTCCCCATTGATAATGGTTTTGTGCCATATCTTCAATGAGAGCGCATGCTTCGGGGTAAGTTTGTTCATCAGAGCGCCACCGGCGACAGCGTCTATGGTCATCTTTGTGTTATACATGAGTCTGTTATAAAAGGTATGAATTATAAGCCATTGTTCTAGACCATGGTGCAGACAAGCTCTTAATAGTTCTTTGTATCTTTCCCATGCGTTGAAAAGTGATTCACCATCTTGTTGAGTGAATCTAGTTATTTGGTTCTGTAGGACAACGATCTTACTCGGTGGAAAATATCTATCTAGGAATACTTTCTTTAGGTCATTCCAAGTGGTTATTGAATTTGCTGGAAGAGAATCTAACCATGACCGGGCTTTATCTCTGAGGGAAAAGGGAAATAGTCTTAGACGTATCGCCTAAGGAGAAGCACTATTGGTTTTTAAGGTGTCTACTACTTGAATAAAAACCTTTAAGTGTTGGTTCGGGTTCTCCGTAGGAAGACCTGCGAACTAGTTATGTTGCACTAGTTGCAATAGAGAAGGTTTTAATTCAAAGTTGTTAACTTGAATAGTCGGGTTTACAATACTAGAGTGGGGTTCTTTGTTGGATGGCAAGGCGAAGTCCTTAAGCGGTCTTTGGTTTTGTTCTTCTGCCATTGCTCTTCCAATTCTTCGGAGCAAAAGACAAGCACGGGGGTATCTTTCGGGTTCAGCTATTGGATCAACTAAGTTTTCGGTACTGCGTGATCTTCGCATTGACCGGCTAAGAAAAAGGGGTGCCTTAGTCTAGACGGTGTAACAACAGGATACGGAATTTGAAGTAGTTAGTCCCCGACAACGACGCCAAAAACTTGACGCGTGCTTTCTGCAAGTATACGAAATACGTCAGAGTAATATAAAAGATTATCAATCCCACAGACACCAATGTCAATCTATCGATTACTATTGTTACATTGTTTATCTAAGGCTAATAGAAACAGTATAAAGTGCGCAAGCAACATAGAATAAAGAATAAAAATGAATTAAGATAAATGGTACTAGTATGTAATTCGCATCGATCAAACGGTACACCTATTGTCTAATTAGAGACATTTACGGGGCAATATTTTCTTCCTTGGAAAAAGAGTTAATTAAAAAGGAACCGCCGCGTTAGTGTGATCGGAACCGGACCTACCCTCTAATCTATACCAGCCGCTCACGCTGCACAGGTCGCGTATTACGTTAAAGTGACAAAGTCCTTTTTTATATAATCACCTCTAAGACTCGGTTAAAAAGTGATTTTGATTGGAAACATTTAACATCAAAGGGTTTCCGGCATATGCTCGGACAACCGGATCCTAAACCTATAAACGCGTCCGAAAATAGTTTTAAAATCACTTTCTAATAATATTAAATTTCCCTAATTAATTAACAAAGTGGTTTCGCTGTTTTTATCAATTAAAAACTAACCAACTTTTATCATATGTATCAGACGACTTTCGATCTTACCCGACATAGTCATGGTCATTACGCAAATAGAAACACGGTCCCATTTACGTAATGATCGATCAAGTTAGACTCATAAAAGTTGCATTAAAACCAAAACAGCCCCTAAAGTATTTCTACAAACACAACATAGGGAGTATCGTCGAAACGACGGTCCTCACATCCCAACACTTAAGGATTTAGCTAGACATGACTATGGTAAACATGGCATGAATTAGATATGCGCGATAAATCATTTAAAAACGTGTAAAGGGTACGGTTGATTTTCAAAAGTGAGAACGAAAGTGTCACACTTAAGTTCGGTTTGAAAACAAATCTTTTAAGACAAAGAAGTTTAAACAAGCAGCGCGATAAAATAAAGAATGTAAAAGCGGTGCAAATAATTAAACGAATTTAAGGCAAGGAAGGAAATAAACAAAGTAAAGCAGTGCGGGAAAGTAAATAAAGTAAAGACGGTGCGAGTAAAAAGCAAAATGCAAATTGAATAATAAACCTGCTCCAAACCGGAGACTTTAATCTGGTACAATGCTGGAAAGTAAATCTGACTTGAAAAGTAAAATGGCGGCAAGATTACTCTACTTCTAAGGTGCTCCAATCTCGATTACAACAATGGTGCAATAACCCCTCGATGTGACGGATTATTGCTTTAAACAAACTGAATTTATGCATATGTTGTAACTAAGAGAGGATGAACAACAAATGGAAACTAGTGGCGTATTTATAATGTGAAAGCCCTTGGAAGTTACACGAAACGTTCAGAAAACATATGGAGAAAATTCCTCTGGTCATGGCCACTTCCTCCAACTGCCTTTGACCAAGGCGCGTTTTAGGAAGATGGCGCCCACCATCTACCCATGGCGCCAGCCATGTGTGAAAAAGGTGGAGGACGTGGTCTTTTGACCGTTGAGACGTGGGTAAAACCCTACACGTCACGACGTCCTCCTTGGCCAATGCCATGTGTGTATTTTCCACAGAAATCTTCCGATTCTCGCTCTTTTTGCTTCTTTTCTTTGCAGAAGGCTCCACTAAGGCACTTTACCTAAAAACAATATAAAACATAAGCATAATACAAGAAAAGTAGTAAATAAACTATAATAATCATGTGCAATCTGAGCCAAATACGCAATGTGTTTCGGTGTTATCAACAACGGGAACCCTTTCTCATCACCTATGTATTTATAAAAGACATAAACAACATGGGATGAAATATAATCCCAGTGAGAATCCTTTCTAATTATCAAAATTTTCTTTAAGGTCAACTAGTCAATACATTAATCTAGTTCAAGTTATCTAACTTTCTTATTCCAGAGAAGTTTCAGAGATACTCAACATCTCCTTATTTATTATTAGGATAAATGATACATTCCATGTACTATAGAAATGTCATGTTAATCACATATATCCTTATATAACTCGTTGATCATGACCACAATGATCCCCCACAATCGAGTATAGTATTTGGATCATCAAATCTTACTATAACTCTATGAGACTTCAATTCTACAACCAAGTATACAGTCAAGATCATGCGTTAAGACATACTTATCTTCTACATGCATCTTATTATCCTTACTACAATTATGTGTAGTACGTCACGATAATAAACAATAATTCATAATGGGATTCTCAATTACATTATCCTTCCAAGACTCATTACCAGAACTGACACAATAGAAATTTATCTTACCATCTAGGTCTTTTTTAATACCTTCTTGAAACAATATTCCCCTGGGATTCACTCTTAGCCTTATAATACTTAGTTTCAAGCAATTTCTACGGTCATAACAGTCCTAATCATTTACTTTTATGTGTTGGTTCTCTTCTATTACAAAAATCAGAGAGTGATAGATATTCTCGTAGTATTCTTACGACCATAGCAGACCTGGAACACACCTAAACCCCCTGTTCAAACCTAATCCTTCCTAGCAGTCTTATTTATGTTCTTGGCACTAATCACAAATAGAAACATAATTACAACTCATCACATGCAAGCATCCTAATTCAAAATACTTAATGCCTAAGTTAAGGAAACTCACCTTTGATTTTTGCTTCTGAGTTTAAAAAGACGGTGGGTAGAAAGTAAATGAGAGGCTTGATCTTTACTTCTCCACTTAATGGTTGTTGTATGCAAATTCAATTAACGGTAAATGTTTGTTCAAATTTCCTTTTTCCTACCAGATGCATTTTCATAACATATCTTATAAGGTCCGAATGGTTCTTTTGTTAGATTCGTTCATAACCTTATTATTTCTATTGATATAGAAATTAAGAACAGAACTCTAAAATAATCCCTATGAGTCGATATACCATTAACTTGTATCCCTTAAACCCATATCAGAATTCAATCAGAAAATAAAAGCGGAAGCGTACCTGAATTTGCCATTGAAATCGTTGAAGGTTGCAGGTATGTGGTCTTCCAATTTGTAGAGTTCCTTAGGGTTCATTGAATCTCCTCTGATAGGGATGAAGAGAGAAAACTTGATAAACCGTATTTTGATTGTTCTCTACAAATAGGGACCATAACCCATTTAAATAAGCCTAGGGTTATTTCTTAGTTTTCAATATTCTAATTTGCCCCCTCATCAAATTAGATATTCACTTATGGTATCTACACAATAACCTGACCTTTCATGATATTTATGATTTTAGCCACAAACTTAATATTATATTAATTTGACCCCTTTAAGTCTTGACTAATTAAAATAATTTCACTAACACCTTAAGTGTTACATCTGTGACCGAAAATTCTAACAATCTCCCATTGGTCACATGTGTAACTTTACATGCGTGTTAGACTTTATGACCTCAAAATTTACCATTACATAATTCAAACATATCCAAATTATCATGTCCATTAATCATGCCACTATTCAGAACCAAGGTGATTTTTGTTATATCAATCATAACTAAACCCATCAATGATCACCAATAGTGACACAACTAAATGACATAGATCCATCATGAAATGTGTAGCATGAAAATCACATGAAATTGGTATGTATATGTCGATTTTCAACTGGTCTTACTTTACTTTAGCGAGGTCATTCAGTAACTTTATTGTATAAAATGTAAACTACTGAATATCATACTTTATTAATTAGAAAATATCTAAAATCATAGTACGCATACATAATACCAAACACATAACATAAAACTCATAATTGACTAACTCCCACTAAACCAAAGACTCCTCTAATGGTAAAACACCCATGCGAGGAGTATGCTCATGAAAGACCTTGGTTGAAGACTTTTTGTAAGAGGATCTGCTATCATGGAGTTTTTCCCAAAGTGTTATATGGAAATTTGTTCACTTTGTACCATTTCCTTAACAATTAGGAACTTAATTCCAATATGTACAAGACGTCTGATTTATTATCACAATATAACTTAAGTGGCCTTTCAATTCCTTCCACAATTTGCAGCCCAGTGATAAGACTCCTCAGCCAAATCCCATGGTTGGATGCCTTATAACATGCTATAAACTCTACTACCATGGTGGATGAATTCGTAAGAGTTTGCTTAGCACTGCACCAAGAACCTGCACCACCAACCAACATGTAGATATAACCTGAAGTGGATCTTTTACCGTTGACATCTAGCAAAATCTGAGTCAAAGTATATAATGATCTCTAATTGGTATGGCCTCCTATATGTGAGCATATAGTCTTTTGTTCTCTTTAAATACCCCAAAACTTTTTTGGCCGCTTTCCAATGATCCATTCCTTGACTGCTCAAATATCTTCCTAGCATCCCAACTATGAATGCATTATCTGAACGGGTACACACTTGGGCATACATAAGGATCCCTACTATTGAGGCATAAGGAATCTTTGTCATTTCTTGAATTTCTAAGTTTCCTTTTGGGCACTGACTGAAGCTAGAGGGATTATACCTGAGTGAATTGCACACCTAAAGATACAACAGAGTCGACACTGAACTTTATTTAGTCCCAAAGGATAGGGAAAATATCGATAAAACCCAAGGGGAAGAGAAATGGGTAAGGGGTCGGTTATACGAGAGGAAGGTACTAGCACCTCACGCATCCATCGCACTCGACTGGAACCGTTTTGCTTACTTTTAGGCTTGGATGGGTTATCTATCTAAAGGCTTCTAGCTAAAAAAAAGGGAAGAAAAGAGACGAAGAAAGTGCTCACGGAGGATTAGGGCCCTCGTGCCTATGTACCCTCATAATGCAATGAGGAAATCATAGCGTCGTAGTTCATGGAACCAGGGAAAAAGAAAGAAGAAAGGAAAAAGGTGGCTCGCCAAGATTTCGCAATCTCGTGCCTACGTATCCTCATAGTGTAATGAGGAATTCAGAGCCTATGTAGTTCGGGGAACAAAGATAGGAAAAGAAATGGAAATGGTGTCAAAATCAAGAGCAAAAGAATGTAGAAAGATTCTACTAGGAACACAGAAGAATGGTGTCAAAACCAAGAGCGAAAGACACGGAAATAGTGGCAACTGTGCTGAGGATAGGACAAAGAGATTGTGTTGGAACCAAGAGGATAAAGGGGCAAGGGAACTGAATTGATGCAAAGTATGAGACACTGAAGATTCGGTATTGTAGCGTGCGATTTTTGTCGGTGACGCGACCACCTTATCGCAGAAGTTGGGTTTTCTCCCCAATGAAGAGGAGGGGGGTGCTACTTTCGGATTTCTTATTTATCCCGTGAAGCTGAAGGGAAAGGGAAGCTATCTCAAACTAACCTTGCACGCGAGTGTTTAACTGAAGAAACGTTTAAAGAGATTCGGGGAGTTCGGGGCCAGGTTATACAATGGGGAGTTGTAAATTACCCATCCTATATGTGGTTATCCACAGGTTGTTAGCTTTAGGTTCTGCTTTGTACTTGATGGTGTTTATCCGTTAATGGGTTGGGAAAGTTTCTTGGGAAGTATGAGAGAGAGAGTGAGTTTTTGTCAATGTTCGAGTTTTCCGATGTTTTTGGGGAGGTACTGGACCTAAGTTTTGATTGGTATGGAGGTACTGGACCTAGAGTTTTTGATTAGTATGCTCGCTAAGATTTCACAATCTTATGCCTACGTATTCCCGTTTTAAATAAACAGGAAAATCAGAGCAATCGCAGTTCCTCCTATTCTAAGGGAGGAAAAAGATATTTGGTGTCTTGTTCAAAGCCCAAGATTGAAGCTAAAAAGTTGAGTATTTGTGTCTTGTTTAAAGCCCAAGATTGAAGCTGAAAGTTTGACTGAGAGAGAATTTGTCATCTCTAAAGGGAGACATCTCGTCTGCTTATCACAATTATTGGGTGACTGTTTATAAAGGAGAATTACTTTAACTGGGATATGAGAATCTAGTAATGCCATAATTTCCTTTATGTGGGATTTATCCTGAAGGTGAAAACTTTAACTCAGTGTAGAGCAATGCCATTTTTCCTAAGGAATTTCTCATACTAAGAGAGGGACAGTGGCATGGATGTAAATAATCCAGAGGCTTGCCGCTTACAGCAATTAGATGAAAGAGAGGATTTACCAGGATAAAAGATGGATAACAACTTGGATATTTGAATCCACAAGTGTGCCACTTACAACAGTTATCGGGGATTAGGGTTTGTTTTGGATGTCTGTTTTGATAAGTGATAAACAGAGCAATGACTTCCTACAGAGAGATTTTGATTTCCTCTGAGGGGATGTTGATTTTTGTGTGCCTTGATCAAAGCCCAAGGTTGAAGCTAAGAGGTTGATTGACTCTACTAGGGAAGTCCTTATACAAAGCCTAAGAAGAGGCTTGAAATGACTGACTCAACAAGAGAGTGTTTATATATGTCTTGTACAAAGCCCAAGATTAAGGCTAAAAGAGACCGACTCTTTTGGGGATATCATTATACAAAGCCTAAGAGGAGGCTAACAAAGGGATTTTGACTCCGCTGGGGAGGGTTTGTATGTGTCTTGTACAAAGCCCAAGGTTGAGGCTGAAAAGAGACTGACTCTGTGGGAAAGAAATCTTTATCTGTCTTGTACAAAGCCCAAGATTGAGGCTGAAAATGAGACTTTACTGACTTGACTGAGGATATTTTAGGTGTCTTGTACAAAGCCCAAGATTGAGGCTGGAAGAATTTGACTCTGCTGGAGAGTATTATCTATCTTGTACAAAGCCCAAGATTGAGGCTGAAGAGAGAGTTGACTCTGCTTAGGGAAATTTATATGGTGTCTTGTACAAAGCCCAAGATTGAGGCAGGAAAGGGTTTGACTCAATAAGGGATTGTGGCTGAACAAGCTGGAGAAATCATTATACAAAGCCTAAGAGGAGGCTGACTTCTGCTAGGGGAAATATTTATACCAAGCATAAGAGGAGGCTGAAAAAGATTGACTTAACAAGAGAGGGTTTTTATCTGTCTTGTACAAAGCCCAAGATTGAGGCTAAAAAAGGGTTGACTCAACAAGAGAGTGTGAAAGGTGATTGACTCAACAAGAGAGTCCTAAAAGGTTATTGACTCAACAAGAAGGTCTGAAAAAAGTGGTTGACTCAACAAGAGGGTCTGAAAAGGTTAGCTCAGCTAGGGGAGAATCATTGTACAGAGCCCAAGAGGAGGCTGACTATGTTGAGGAAATGAAGGATCGTTATACAAAGCCTAAGAGGAGGTTAGCTTCTGCAGGGGATTATTGAGATCCCGAGGCAGGTCCAAATGGTGAATCAACTCTTGCTGAGGGTTACAGAAGAGTTGAGGTATCAGATACCTTGAGATTCTGATTTGGGATAGTGTTATATTGATGATGAATTGACACTGGCTGGGGAATTTTAGGAGAGAGACTGGGTTTTAAAACCCATGGGTTTTAACTCTGCTGGAGATTGATCCAGAATGGCCAGGGTTTCTCTTATGTTTGTAAGGTGCTTGAGAATGTCTTTGAGACTCAAGAGGGGATTAGACTGTCCAAGTCTAATGGTATGGAAGAGTTTATCTTTGTATGATGCCCAAGAGGAGGCAAGTGTTTTAAGGGATGAGAATCAACCCTAAATTGGTCAGAGATTTGACACTAGAAAGACTGCTCTAGCAAAGGATGACTAAGTTCTGTTCCTATACCTTTAAGAGATCGTCGGGTCCTTGTACTAAGCCCAAGAGTAGGCATGGGAACTTCTAAGAAGCCGGAGGGTCCTTGTACAAAGCCCAAGAGGAGACGAGGATGCTTTTAGGAAGCCCGTGGGTCCAAACTTAAGAATGTTCAAGAAAGGTTTCACCGGGAATTAATCCTTTCTTGTGTTAACAGTTCTAGAGTTTGAAGAAATTCAAGAGAAGTTTCACCGGGAATTAATCCTCTCTGGGGAAACTGAATTTCTTTGACAAGTTCTAATAGTGACAGTCTGAGAAAAGGTTCACCGGGAATACTGCCTTTCTCTTTGTTCCATATTGTTTAAGCCCAAGAGAAGGCAAGACTGTATCTGGAAATCCTATAGGGATCTAGTTTTGACTGTATTTAAAGAGTGACCAACTGACTTTACTTAATTCTAGACCTAGTTGCCGGGGAAAACTCTAAATAGATATAGTAGTAGTAATAGTAGTATATATATATATATACAGTTGATATATGACAAGTATTTAAAAGGATATGAAAGAAGGACTTACAGGTGAACAGCTTCCCACAATGCAGTTATATATATATATAAGATGATAAAAGAAAGCTGATAAAAACTTACAGGCGAGCAAACTTCCATAGCTGTATTGTTAGTTGTTCAAGAAATTAAGGAGTGTTTTGATAACAACTATATATTTGAACCTAAATAAAAGGGAAGTTGTTTTTGAAAAGATTGTTGGGGCTTATACTCAAGGAGAGGCCCAGATGGAAAACGGTAATGGTACAGTTGTTCTGTAAACTGTACTGGGGCTTATACAATGACTGAGGTCCAAGATTATTTATGTACAAAGGGGGTTGGGTCTTACACTCTATTAGAGGCCCAAAGTTTATTTTTGTACAAGTGATGGGGCTTACAACTCAAGGAGAGGCCCAGGAAAAACAGTGATTGCACCGTTGTTTTGAAAATTGCATCGGGACTTATACAACAACTGAGGCGCATGACTATTTTATTTATAAAAGAGGGTTGAGTCTTACACTCTATTAGAGGCCCAAAGTTTTGAATTGTTTGATAAGGATAAAAAATCAAAGAAAACCCTAATTTTCATTTTTTTAAAAGTAATTCTCTTTAAAAAATGATAAAAATGATAAAAATACCAAATAAGTTTAAATAAACTACTTGTGATTTTTGTTCAAGGTTTGAAAAAATGAGATTTTAATCACAAGATGATTTAGAACTCATTTGGTTTTGATTTTCAAGATAAAAATTCACTTTTAAAATGTTTAAAAACAATAAAAATGAATTTATTCAAAAAAATACCAACCATATTAAATAAATAATATAAATATGATTTTTTTGTAGAATAAAATACTTTAATATTTTTGTGATTTTTCAAAAAAAGAACCAATAAAAAATGATTAAAATTGAGAGAGAAATTAATTTTTCAAGCGATTAACAAAAATAATATGAAAAATAAAATAAAATGGGACAAGTGATAAAAAAGAGGTATGTGGCGAGGGGGATTCGTACCCCAGACCTCTTGCTCGCTCAATACACACAAACCAGTTGATCAACCACTAGGGGCGTAATGCCAATTCATTTAGAATATGGCAAGGGAAAAATATATAACAAACTTAGTTAAATTTCTGAAGCATGGTGCCATGACCATCTTCATCCTCAAGCTCAAATACGTGAAGCATCCTATCTCATTCATCTCTCAACCATTTCTCATGATCCAAATATGAAAATTGTGCGTTTTCAGATGAGGAACACAATGACAATACTCAATTTTATTGAAATTAAGTGAATCAAAACATAATATGATAAAACCTGAAGAACTCTAAAATTGGCATGAACTCAATGAAATCCTATACACGAACTGTAAACAACAATTGATTGAGGGTAAATGATCTATAAACATCTAGAAACACAATGGTAACAAGAAAACATGTTTATGATGCATGATTAATTGAGTTTGAGAATTTAAGGTTTACCTCTGCAAGTGAGAATCAAATTCTGATTTGGAGGTGTTACAGTTGTGTTCCAATGATTTGGACAACTTCCTTGTACCTCAAGGGACGTGTTTGAATGCTTAGGTTGATTGAAAAACCTATGGATTAGCCAACTGGACCCAACCTGCAGCTGCTTTGTAACTTTGAGCAATTGAGGTGTGATTTGATGATTCTGATGTTACAGATTAAATGTAATGGTTTAGATCACTCCTATATGTTGTATATGAGGTGTGTGAACCATTGGTTTGAGTTGCATTGGCCTCCAACTCAAAACCTGATAGTACTTTCTCAAGAACAATGAAATTTGATGTTTAAGAAGGAAATGAGAGAAAGCAATGTGGTAAGCTCCTTTGGTGTCATCTGAATGAGGCAATATGACCTCTATTTATAGGTGATCAAGTTTTGTCTTGGAGAAATAGTTAATGGCTGCAAGATCAGATCACATTCAATGGCTTTGGCTTGGTGGCATTTCTTCTCATGCAAGGCAAACTAGCTTCTCCCAAGAGCAGGGATATGTATTGACCAAATCCACATTTTTCAGATGTTTTAATTGGATTTTAAGTAAGCATCTTGACTGAGGAGAGTAGCTTTATTGAAAGTGCCCCATTGCACATAAATGCCCTTTGAATTCAAGGCATATATGCCATAAACTCATCAATTCTCAAGGATAAGCTTTTGGCCTTTCAGTCCAATTTTGATGGTTGGATCAGATGCATTAGGATCAGATTGAATGCATGTGGCATAGTGATTATTGTTTTTGGCTCAAAATCGTGTATGACAAGAAATCTCACAAACCGATTTTTCATGACAGCCTTGCCATGGTATCTTGCAGCAGCCATAACTCTTGGCTCAAGCTGAGTTGTTTCATGCCAATGAGTTCCTTGGATTGTAGGCAATATGCACAACAACTTTGATGTTTACATCTTGAATTGATTCAGCCTAGAACTATGTGAAACTGCCCTCCAAGTTTTGGTGTTTCACTTGTTTTTCTGACTTAGACAGAATTTGTCTAAGTGTTGGAAAAGTGGTAAATTCCAAGTTTTTGTCATTTTGATCCAACCATAACTCAGAATCCATGATGAATTGGAAATTCTTGTAGTTGACAATTTTGAAGTATGTAATGAGGGCTTCCATCTGAGCTTTGAATGGTAGAAAAAGGCTTTAGGGTTTGAGAGATATGGCCTTGCAAAGTTGGCACCCTAGCCACTTTGTTCCATAACTTAGAAAAATTCTAAGTTTGTTATGGTTACCCCTTTAACAAGTTAACTCACTTTCTTTGATTTTTCTTGATGAATGATGATTCAAATCACATATTAACATTGTTTTAGGGTTAAGGAACCTTGGTTGACCAAAAATGCAAAAAGTCAAACTTGGACTTTTGTACAGTTGACTTTTTCATCAGATGAAATTTTGACTTTGTGATCCTTTTGTGAAATCAATCCTTGGGCTTAATTAAACTTCATGGATGGCCTCCAAGGGTATTTAGGAATGTCTTGGACCCCTCCCCAAGGTTTGAGATCAAGGGTAGGCCAACAGTCAAGGATAGGGTTGACTTTTTCCATAAGAAACCCTAATTTGTGATCAAATGGTTTTGAGTTCTTGTGGCTTATGATTTGAGCTATTTGAGTCAATAAAATCTTGTAAACATGTCAATATGATGTATTTGAGGTCTTTGAAGTTCATTTTGAAGCTTCAAGCCATGCCTCACTTCACAAGTTAACTCAAGGGTTGAATTAGGTCAAAGCCTTAATTCTTGATTTTTTGATAGATGGACCTTCAAGGTGATTTTACCATTGTGGATAGGCTATTGAGATCCTTTTGAGGTTTTTGGACCATACAATGGGGTAATGGCTCATGCCAAGATGAAAATTCTCATCTGGAGGCCTTGGTCGACCAAAACCCTATTTTGGTGACACTGGCGATCCTAAGGTTTGATTCACTTGGAATGCTGCATACTTATGCTTGATTTTTGATATGGGAGACCCCTTGATCCTTCATGGATGTTTGAGAGGCTATACAAGTTGGAGATCATGTCAATTTTTGATTGACCCTTTGTCTGAGTGCTCTGAGAGGGCTCAAAACCCTAATTCTTGATTGTAGCATTGATTGTAGTGAATGCTCACTCCTCTTTGAGGAGATTGATGAGGCATGAAAGTACATCCATATTGTGCTGATGATTTGCACAATGATGGAAAATTTTGGTGGTCAAAATTTGGGGCATGACAGGTATATTAACTGACTGGAAGTGGTCAACCGAGGGAAGACAAGAGTATGATTCTGTGGGGAACAAAGGGGTTGGTGTCAACAGACGAACTGTGATGAACCAAAAGGAGAGCATTGAACCAAGAGAAGGTGTTTGACTCTCAGGGGATTTCGGTATTTTAACTGATAAATAATAGTTAACCAAAAGAACAGGTGTGAAACCGAGCGAAGGTGTGAAAGAACAGGTGTTTAACAAGAAGATTGTGTTTAACCGAAAGAAAAGGTTTGAGAATTCACTGGGGAAGAAGAGCGTTTGATTTTAATAGAATGACAGTGGTCAATCAAAGAAATAATGATTACGACTCTCACTACAACAAAAATGAGTTTAGGCAACGATCAAAAACCGCGGCCAAACGTATAAAAACCGCGGCCTAAGCTTTTAAGCGATGGTTTTTAAGGCGTGGAATATGCGCCCGTTGCATATTCACTCAGGCGACGATTTTTTGACTTTCGGCCACAAAAAATAAAATCCGCAGTTTAAATTATCGAATAAGCGACGGTTTTTCTGTTTATTTTAGAGCGTGGTTTTATTCAGGCCACACAAATCAACCGTTGCCTATTATACCAAATTTTAAAGGCACGGTTTTTAAGCGTCATATATTCTTAAGGTCACAATTTTCCAAACATTTACAAATATTTTCTTATAATTATTGACCACAATTGTACAAAATCCTCCTTTAAACAATAGTTCATAAAGTTAAATTCTATTTAAAATTAATTATACAAAGACATCTCCAATAAACAATACTACCTAAAGTATAACTATTATAATGTATATATATACAACTATAAACACCTTGAACAACATCTCTATTTAAAACAATCTCAATTCTTTGCTTTGTGCTTCATTGTTGTTTGAGTGATTATAATTGTGTTGTGTTCATCTGTTGCTTGTAATTTGTTGTATGTTTGGCTGTTAAGTTCTAATCTTCAGTGGAGCTCAAATCATTCAACATTCATAGTAACAACATAAAACAATGTATCAATACCCGCAACTTAGTTGTGCTCCTTGAATCAAATCATATGTCTGAAAAATTAAACAAAACACATAAATGGCTTTTAGTTATAATATGCAAGAACAAAATTAGATAATTCTTTTGTATGATTACAAAGAAAGAAACAAACATTATGTTTTGGACTAGTTAATAATTGAATATTTCCACTAACAAATGAACATCCCAATACTATCTTCTAATAATAGAATTCTTCTTTCAAACCTACTAATACTCCAAACTTACTAGCAATTAAAATGAGTGGCGAGCATACTACATCCGCCAATAATCAATGATGACATGAGAGAAGCACAGTGTCTCTAAAACCAATAGTTTTACAAAATCAAAGTATAAACCGTAATTACAATTATGTCATTGAGTTGTTGAATGAAAGGAATAAATATTGTGTGAGCGAAGGTCTATATTTACTATAATAGCCAAGAGTTTAACATAATACACGCACGTGCATATATATATATATATATATATATATATATATATATATATATATATTAAACTGAGACATAATTTTATTATAAAAAAAAAGAGGGTCATAGAAATTTTTCACAAACATCTAAATACTAACCATCCAACTAAAGCATGTAAGGAATAATGTATATCCAAATTAAACTTCATTCCCACACCCTGTGTTCCTGAGCATAGGAATACTGTATATCTTAATTAAACTCAATACCACTGTTCCAATGAGAATAGACTATGGATAGACATAAACTATTATAAAATTAGAGATAAAAGTTGGAATAGTAAGATGATAATGCATTTGAGAGCCAAAAAGTATTATGCAAAAAGTAAGAGGGGGAGAATTGATGTATTAGGTAAAGAGTGTTAGTATTAACTTCAAGATTCATTATAAATAATTTGCATTTATAAATTTAGTACTTTTTTTTGGACTTAATCCATTTGCAATGCCATGTTTGTCACAAGCAAAATCAATCTGATTTGAAATATAATCAACATAACTAGCAGCCATAACTTATATTAAAACATTAAAAACTATAAAAATATACACAATACACTTTGAGGACCGAGGAACATGGCAAATGTGAGATCACAAGATGCAACTACTTCCTCAAGAGATGATTTATATCTCCAAAAGCAGATGCAAGGGCTCACAAACACACCATTTAAAGTTTTTCTTTATAATCAATATATTCGATAAAGGAACCAAGGAGGTCCCAAAACCAACACAAAATACAATGGTCTAAGGAAGCTGCAACAAAATCAACAAAAAAAGACAAGATCTTAACTCTTAAGACCCACACCTATTACAATAATTCACAAGGCATTGTGAACCAATCATAATAACTACAAGTATAATTTAAAGTTTATATCACATCTTAGTTTATGTTATATGTTACTAGCGTCCAAACGGGCACTCCCGTGCCCGTTTGTCCGCTTTTTTTAATGCGCACAGCAGAGAAAAATAAACGTGTGTATATTATTATATATGAGGTTTTTATTGTACTTTACGTTAAAAATAATATTTTTTAGACATCCTTAAATAGACTCAAAAAGATTCTTGTTTGCGATGAGTAAATTGGAAATGTAAAGAAAGTTTTTAAATGAAAAAAATGCTTTTGGAAGACATGGAATTAGTCGTAAAGCATGGTATATATAGAGGTGTAGCAAACTATTAAACAAAGATGTTGAATGCTATTTATTTTAATATACTTTCGCAACTACTTGATTGCGGTTATTAAACAAATTCTATTTGTCAAATTTTAAGAATGTGGCCAGCAGTTAATAAAATAAATGATATGATTTGGAACTTAAAAACTGTACATTAGAAGTTTAAAAAAACTGCTTACGTATTTAGTAAAAATAGTTTAAATATTTTAGTTAAATTTAAACAAAACTGTCGAGGATATTTTAGGTATTAAACTTAAGGGTAAATTTGGAATGATAAAAGAGCCACTCCAAAAACTTGTATTCTCTTTATATATAAGTATAGATAAGTATAGATGTTCCTTCCTCAAGCACAGTTATATATCTAAGCTCAAATTACAACAGTGGGAGAATTAATTTTATTCAACATAATCTGAAAGTATAGCAGTAATTCAAAAGAAAAATTCCTCACGCAAATCAAATCACATACTTACTGCTAAGTTCTTTCAGATTTAGATCATTCCTTTAACTAAAATTTGTGGTGATGAATAATGAAACTAAAGTTACCTCATTAAACTCTAAAAAAATTAATTATAATTTGATTCTTGAAGAAGACCTGAACAAATAAACCCAAAAATCAAATCCAACAAAAATCGGCGAATAAAAAACTCTACAATTACATATTCACATCATCAAAGCAAAAACCCAAATAATATGGTGAGTCCGCACCTTTTAAAGTAGGGTGAGTTCTTAGTACCAAAAGAATAACATAAGTGAAGGTTGTACTCTAATTTTTTTAAGAAATAAAAATATCATTAATAATCAAATCTTATGGAAAACAAGAAAAACACCTCATAACATACCTTTTGGTGAAATAACAGAGACAAAGCAAGAGAGGTTGGCGGTGGCAGCGGCGACGTAACAACACTGAGATCCATAAAGAGAAACCATCGAAATTTTTAAGAGATTATCGATTGAAATTGATTAAGGGGAATGATCAACTGATATTGAAAGAGATGAATGTTCGAGTAAGAACCATTAAGGGGGATGATTTGATGCTAGGGAACACACTGAAGTTTTTGTTTTGACGAGTGATTTTTTTGTATGGAGTTAATAGAGTATACGAACTGTCCAATTATAATTACTTTTATTTATTTATTTATTTATTTTAAATCTATAACTATATATAAAGGGGATACACCATTTTGGGTTGGCCTGTTTTTTTTTCAATATTACCCTTAATACCTACATATATTTTCAACTATTATTTATTCCCTACTTTTACATAAAAAAAATAATAAGAGAAATTTGAAATACAAAGAGTATTTAGAGGTTGAGTGGTTATAGAGAGGTTCCACAAGAGTATTTAGAGGTTGAGTGGTTACGGAGAGGTTCCACAAAGTTTTCTCTAACCGTATAGAATGGATATAAATGTGATGATAGAGGGATAAGATATATGTTGAAATAATTGTGATAGATGATTGTAAGTAATATCTATGAAGAGGGACACGTTCTTATAGCAATGAGTATGACTTTTAGTTGTGTGATGGATTGTTGCAATAATTGTGAGTTTATCTCATTATTTCATGTTACATTTTTTAAGTAACAATGAGTAAAAATGGGTGATCTAAGGGTAAAGAAAGATTGCTACGGTTTGGCAACATTAATGCATCAAGCCACTAATGTGGAGGTTGTATTATGTAGGGCTTTTCATTCTGGTTTGTTCTGTAGATAGACAAAGTGTTTATTTAATGTGTTTTTAGACTTATGTATAATATGTTTATTTATCATTTATGTTTTATCCTTTCTCTGCAAATTAAGTTTCTATTTTATTTATTTTACAACAATTGGTGTAAGCGAAAAGAAATTTCAATGTCTTATATTTCTTTCTATTTCCAATGTAAATATTAAAATAAAGTATGTTATTATTATCATCCTCATAACAATATTGCACCTTATACTACTAGTTTTGTTTACTCTAATTTCTTTCTCTCTGAGTTTGCCTCACCCTTCTATGTTGCATCAGCAATACTCATATTTACCCTTTTCTTTTTCTTCATTTCTGTTTAATATCTATAATTATAGATAAAGAGATATAAAGTTCTGGGCTGATCTATATTAATTTCAATAATACTCCTAAAAGAATAGTTATCCTGTATCTATAGTTAACTAATGAAGAATTAAAAAAAAAATCCCAAACATGTGTGACCGACATTCATGTATAGAACAGTTATTTCAATTGTTTTAAGAAAAAAATTATACAGAGGGAAGTTGAAATCGGTTAAAATATACAGATTTAAATCTATTAGTGAAGAAATAAAGTTTTCAAAAAACTGTCACACATATATCAATGGACATTATGATGCAGTTATTGCAATTAAAACATCAATTTATGGCAAAATCATTATGTAGGATAGAGGCCACTTAAAAAATATTGTAGGTATATTTGCTTTGTACACGTATACATACACTTTTCAATAATTTTTCTATTGCAGTTTTTAATTTCAATTTACAATCACACAAACCAAAATAAAAAAAAAAGTTGGTTTTTAACCATAATAATAGATGCACCGAATAACTGCCTAAAGCAAGGAAAACAAAAAAAATAAATAGAGAGGAACAAGGGAGAGAAGAAGAATAATAAGGAAGTGAAAAAAAAGAGGGACTCATATATACTATGAATTTGAGAAAAAATTGGTGATTTAGAGATAACGAAGATGATTTAGAAAATCTTGGATATAGGAGAGAGAATATTACAAAGTTCTACAAAGATATTTTATATTTAAATAAAATTAAATAAAAAAATATTTGTCATTAAATAAGAAGAGGGGAGAGATGTTTATTTCATATGATAATCTTACATATAAGAAAATAGATGGCTAGCAAAAATACAAATTTACCCCTCTGCTTCCACACGCAGCCACGTGGCGCTTTGTATGAGCAACATTGCTAAACGCTAAGAGTTTGCTTTCTCAGCCTCTCTCACGCATTACTGTTGCTACACGCTGATATTCTGCATTCTTTCTTTTTTTCTCTCATAACAAACACTGAACTTGTAACACAGCTTTCTTTCTTAGGTTTTCATCTTTTTCTCTCATCTCTCTCATCCATAAATTTTATCTGTTTCATTTTTTAGATCTCAAATAATTTTTCCTTCTACAAAACCCAGATTTCTTCTGCAAATCCCCATTTCTTGCATCTCTCAATCATTCATCTTGAAACCCTTTTAATCAAATTTGTTTTATGTTTTTTCACAGCTTCGTAGAAGGAGATGATTGTCAAAGATGTTGATTCGCAAAAAATCGAAGTCACGGTTCGGTTAATCTATTTTGATTTTATTTTTTTCTTTTATGGTTTTCAATAAATAATCGGCTTTTAGAAATTGCATTTTAAACCTTTCTTTTTGATGTTTAGGGATTTTATCAAATAACAGGGTTTGATTGAACAAGGGTTTGGAAGAAGAACAACCGTTTGGTTAAAGACAAATTTGAGGAAGACGAAGATGAGAAATTATGGGTATGATATGTTTGTTCCATCAAATCTATTCTTATTTTTGATTCTGGGTTTGGCTGGTTTTAATTTTTTTATGTTATGAATGAGATGGTTGTCAAAGATGTTGATTCGCAAAAAATTGATGTCGCGGTTCGCTTAATCTGTTTTCATTTTATGTTTATATTTTATGGTTTTCGATAACTAATCGTGCTTTTTAAAAATTGCATTTTAAACCTTGCTTTTTGATGTTTAGGGCTTTTATCAAAGAACAGTGGTTTGGTTGAACAAGAGTTTGGAAGAAGAACAACAGTTTGGTTGAAGACGTATTTGATTGGATAAGTTAGTTTTTCTACAGCCCAACACATATTTGCTCAGTTTTCATAGCGGCCTTTTGTTGTTTTTGTTGATTTATGTGGTGTTAATAATTTTTTTGAATTTCAGCAGATCTCTGTTTTTGTGGGGTGACGGTCATCAAATATGAAACGCAAAAACAACATAGGTTCTAACCTTCTCTTTTTTTTTTTTACCGATTTACTCTGTTTAATATGTTCAGATGTTTTCTCTTGCTACAACATGTTCAACACTGTTTGAAGGACTAATTTTTAATGATAAATTCAGTGCTTAAGTTACTGCCTTTAATATTTATGTTAGTTGAATGAATCATATCTTTGTTTTATTTTGTTCTGTTACTTATTTTCATGATTTTGTATTTCTTGCAGAAGAGCAATATGATAAGGAGGAACCAAATAACAATGAATTAGGAGTTGAATGTAGCAATGGTTCAGTGACACTTATTGTCTTAATTATGCTTTTATTTTTTAAATTTTGATGTCTCACTAGCAACACATGCTTCACATGCTTTTGATGTCTCACTAGCATCACATGCTTTTATTGCATGCATAGAATTTGGAATTGGATTGGTCATTCATATTGAAATAACATCACAGTAGCTTGAATGGTGCGATTGGACCAACTAAGGTACTAAAAGTTATTAATATTTTTTCATCTGTTGCACCAGGTGTTTGAAAAAAATCCCCTGTTTGATAGACTTATGCTATTGAAATTTTTCGAGAAGAACACCAAGCTCTTGGACTTTCAACGACATGTCTCGCCTGCGATTATGTACTATAAAACGATCTGCAGTTGTGATTACGGTCACAATGTTCGTATTTTATATGTCTTTGCAACTGCATTACAACTACAATTTAAAAAATCTGTCCAATATGAGCTATTAATAATAATGAATTTCATCATAATGATTATAAGAATGATTATAATATGTTCATGATATTACTTTAATTATTATTTTAACTGCATGTGGATTTTGTAGTCTATCACAGAAGCTCTAGAAACACAATCTAAGAGCAAGGTCTCTATCAAGGTAACACAACTTATTCATTTATCAGATAGTTCACTGTAGAGTGTGAATTTTTCCTGGTGTTCCCACATTCAAAAGAACTGTTGTGATACTACTGAGAGATGTGGTTGAGTGTGAATTTTTCCCTGGTGTTCCCACTTAGCTTTTGATATTGATTTTGTGACGCGCAAACTGCTCTGCCTAAATCAAACAAGTCGACATTAAGTCTAACGTTTATTGAATTTGGTACTGCAGAAAGCTTGGGCTACTGGTTTCCGCACTTCAGCTGAAGCAAATAGATATCTGGCACATAAGAGAAGAAAGACAACCTATGTTGATACACATTCCTTATGTTTCGAGGCACTGCTTGTCGTTTTTTATAATCTATTCGTTTCCATTATTTTTGCAACTTCATGCGACCCCAATTTTAGATGGAAAAACACTTTTGTACTCATTTGTATCAACACCTGAGGTTATAATAGGAATTGCCTTTGGAAGCGAAGGCAGCCAATCAGCCACTGAGTTGCCCAGTGTTTCTCCTTGGCTGGTGTTTCTCTTTGGCAGGTATGTTTCAAATAATCTAATATGTCAAAATTTAGAGAAAAATCTGATGACTATAATTTTTGGTGCCATCTGATAAAAGTGAAACTGGAACTGTTGTCTAAATATTGTGTCCATACTGTATATTTTCGAATGCAAAGAAGATTAAGAGAGGATGTATATTGCTTTAGTTTGTGTTGTTGTTAGCAGCTATATAGTAATGGCGTTTGTGTTTTTTCTATTTTTTTATCATGTTTTAGTGGAGAACCTTGGTATAGAATAAAACCTTATTAATGATATTTAGGATTGATGAGTGAGACATGTGGGGAAAAGTTTCTATGACATAGATCTTTATTGCAGGCATAGAATTTGGAATTGGATTGGTCATTCAGATTGAAATAACATGACAGTAGCTTGAATGGTGCGATTGGACCAACTAAGGTACTAAAAGTTATTAATATTTTTTCATCTGCTGCATCAGGTGTTTGAAAAAAATCCCCTGTTTGATAGACTTATGCTACTGAAATTTTTCAAGAAGAACACCAAGCTCTTGGATTTCAACGACATGTCTCGCCTGTGATTATGTACTATAAAACGATCTGCAATTGCGATTAAGGTGGAAACACAATCTAAGAGCAAGGTCTCTATCAAGGCACGACTTATTCATTTATCAGATAGTTCACTGTATAGTGTGAATTTTTCTCCCAGCATAATAACTATGCATCTACCCATATTCATTTTTATGTTTCCCATTCATTGTTATGTTTTCAATGTTTGCCTATTTGAATTATAATTGTGAAAATCTAATAAAAATCATTTCATATATTGCAGTAACCAATGGACATTGCAGCTACCAATGGATATTAATGCAGTACTACAATAATTTTGAATTTTAAATTATATTTTATCTATTAGTACATAAATATTTGTTAATTTTATATGTATTATGTATTAAGTTGTATAATTAATAATTGTGAATGTTATTTTTTATTACAAAATACGAATTATATAAAAATTATACAAAAAATATATTTTTATTGCATATTTATGATTAATATTTCTATATAGAAAATAAGAAAATTATTGAATAATTAATTAAAAATTTAATTATCATAAAAAAATTCATATAAGCAATAATTTCTAATTAAAAAAATGAGCATATTTTAAATGGTAATTAAGTTGTATTTGTGAGAAGAATAAAAAAATTTAATTTTTTTAAATGCATATTTATGAATGAATGATATTCATGTTTGATCATTTATGGTTACAATTTATTAAATGATTTTATTGTGATCAAGTATGAAGAAAAAAAATGTAATTTTTATTATTTAAATATGAAAAAATATATTATTGATCAAAATATGTTCAAATACATGATTTTATATACAAAAACAAATTTATTGTTAATAATTTTTTTTTGATTTTTATAAACTCGCCAAAAATGTACTAATTATCTAAATATGTCTAAAATATATATTTTTTTATTATGTTCATTATAAATGACAATTAATTAGCATTTAAAATAATTTTCTAAATTTATTGACGATATTTTTAAATTAAGATGCAACACTTTTCTAAAAATGATAATAATATATCAATTTAAAAAATCATAAATTTTCAATAAAAATAAATTAAAAATAATAGAGGTGAAATGTTAATTATGACCATCTAAATAAATTCAAAAGTGATAGTGCATATTTTAATATTGTATTATATTCATTCTTATTTTTTTAGCGTAATGTATTATATCGATTATAAAATAATTTAATTATTCGTAGCGTAATGTATTATATCGATTATAAAATAATTTATTTATTTGTAAAAGAAAATTAAAATGAAAGGTTCATTTAGTAAAATATTAAATATTTTGTATTTTTGAATTTGAAATGTCATTTGTATAATTTTGGATTCAATATATTTTATTATGTATCAAAGATAAATACATATGAATTTGACAAAAATAGATAAATAATAACTGATATTAAATTTTAAACTTAAGATATATTGTTAGTATTATTTTGCATCGTTTGTAGTATACGATCATTATCACAATAATTATTAATAAAAATAGATCTTTTTAAAACAATGTATGAAATGCTAATAGAATGAGATATAAAATAAGATGAGTGAAATACATTTCAAATTTAAGATTATGAAAGATAATGCATTATAAAAATTGGTAATATTATAAAGTATATATAATATTGTCATCTAGAATAAATACATAAGTAATGTATGAATTAAATAGTATCAAAATTGTATGATAATATGAAATATTTTTGATTATTTAATGATCACAAAAATAAAATTAATATATAATTATTGATTCAAACATGAAAATTATATTTATTTAAAATTTTAGTAAATTCGATTTTCTCATGATATAAAACAAATGTGTGTAACACCCGTACTCGGCCGAACACACGGGTACTAATATGGGTATCGCACGAAATAGATATTTGTAATAATACTTACATAAAATTTATTTATTTATGTTAATAATATTTATTTATACAATTAAAATAATATTTATAAATACTATAATATTATTTGATATTTATAAAACTAAATCATCGCGTAAATATTTTTATAAAAAATACCAACCAATGTCGGCGGGTATTTATTCTATTTTTAAAATATAAATTATATTTTTTTTATATTTACTGATTTTTATTAATTCTATTTTATTTTTAGTTTAATTTTATTACAGGGAAAGTGTGCTATTTTTCAAATACGGGAAAAATGTGATATTTTTCAATCAATTGAACATATTTACAATATATTAAATACTTATTCATCATTTAAAATATGAGAAAAATATTTTTCTAATAAATAAATTTAAATATCTAAATACGGGAAAAAATAAATGTCTTTTATAAATTAATTTAAATTTTTTTAAAATTAATAAGTGAATATTAATAGTTTTTTTTTTACGACAACAAGTTTATTATTTATGAAAATATTGGAAAACATTTTGACATTGACAAACCAATACCAATGTGAACAAAATTTTTTATATACGAAAACAATTAAAAATTCTATATTTATATTTTTTTTGAATAATATTTATACACGGGAAAAAATTGATATTCTACATATATTTCATCTTCTACTTATAACATTTTTTATATCAAGTTTTTGTAATTTTTTTAAACAATTTTATTTGTGTGTATAAATAATGGCAAAACAAATGATTCAATCAATAATTTTTTTTCCATTTTTAATATATTTTTTTATTTTCTATTCATTTCAGTTTTTATAAATATAAGTTTCTTTTGTTATTAATGAATATTATATGACTAAAATTCTTTATATTCTATACTAATTAATATTTTTTTCCAATACATCAATTCCTTTTTAAAAATCATTTTTGAAAACAAATACATGTAACACATCGGTACCCGTGCGACCGCACGGTATTCATTAATATGAAACAGAAAAACTTAAACTATTGATTTAAGTATAAAAAAAATAAATTATTGTATAAATATTTTTATAAAAAATATCAAAACAAAATTAATATTTACACACCGAAAAATGTACGGTTGATCCAAATATTTGTATATATGAAAAACTATATTTATTCTTCAAATATAAATAAAATATGTTCTTTTTCTAAAAATAAAAAAAAAATTGGTAAAATAATTTTGTCTTCTTTTCTATTTTTATTTTTTTTTAAACAAATACGCATCACCAATTGATGTCTTCGGCTATTTATTCTATTTTTTTATATAAATTATATTTTTTTTTATATTTATTAATTTTTATTAATTCTATTTTCTTAAAAAAAATTAAATGTAAACAAATGCGCGTCACCGACGGATACCCGTGCGAAGGCACGGGTATCCCGCTAGTTTATTGTACACATACTATATAAACAAATAATTTTTACTATTTATTAAATTTTTTAATTATCCATAAATAAGAAGAGGGGAGAGATGTTTATTCCATATGATTATTTGTTAATTGTAATGTTTATTCCGATCCTACTTTGTTCATTTAGGTTTATTTTATATGATTATTTATTAATTGTGTCTGATTTATCACGTATTTAATTAAAAAATTAAATTATTATACACAAATGTATATCACAAAGCAGACAAACGGACATCGAAATAAATATCACAAAGTTTATACAAAAAAAATCCGTTTATATTTTGACGCCTGCGCGTATATATAAAAAGCGGACAAACGGGCACGGGAGTCCGTGCCCGTTTGGACACTAGTATAAGATAATTGAAAAAAAAAGTGTAAATTCTTTTACAAGTTTTAAAATATTTGATAGTCATTTAACCCATGACTAATTCAATAATTAGAATTAATAAATAACCGTGGTTTTGTATTATAAAATACGTGGACTTTTAGTCTAGCCATAAAGTGTGGTTCTCGTGGGTGGTTAACATACCCAATTTTAAAACCGTAGCGTGTGAAGAATAGGGGGTGGTTGTATTTTATCAACGTGATTTAACCGTGGTTCAAAACAAATAGCCTGTGGCTTCAGACAAAAATTATAATAAATTATAAAAATTTGGCAACACTTAAAAACCGCCCACGGTTTTTTAGCAGTTGAAAATTTTGGCGTGGTCTAAAGTAAAAAATGTTGTAGTGTCTTATGGGGAACCAACGAACAATGATTGATAAAAAGAAAAGGATGTTGAACCAAAAGAGGGTTGCTAACCCAAGAGACAATTGAAATTCTGGTATCAGATATGTGATGTCAAGTGAGATGTCACAACATCAATATCTGTTGTATGAACAAGGCAATAATAGTAACAGATAAAAGCAGTAAACAACACAAAGGATTGTTCACCCAGTTCGGTCTAACAACCTACGTCTGGGGGCTACCAAGCCAGGGAGGAAATTCACTATTAGTAATATCAATTCATAGACTCCACAACCAACACACAAGTTGATAATCTACTCACTTAATCACTACCCAATGATACTTCTACCTAAGACACTCTTAGATATGAGACACCTCTCACTCCCCCTCAATCACACCTATGATAACAACTAACAATAATGAGAATAAAAGACACACTTCAAGGACAATACTTGATCTTGCTTAAAAGGTTCAATTAAGAACAATACACTCGTGCTTAAAAGCTTAGAGTGGACAACATACAACTCAACTAAATCAGTCCAATTCAAACATCAAAATAGATGAATGAATGGCTCACAATATACAGACGAAAACACAAACCATAATACTTGAACTCAGTACACAATCTCTTGTCTTCGTTGCTTCCAATTAGGGTTGAGGCTGCTTTAAATAGAAACATATTCTTGGGCTTGGACTCCTTGAAAATCTCATATTTGATTCACAATTAAAACTGATTTTATCTTCAAATCTTTTCGCCCTAAAACAGTAACAATATATACTCCACAAATGATTGCATCAGAACAGATCTTCTCCAAGATTTTCGCCTGCAATCTCTCAAACAATCCTTAAGATATAACACTTAACACGCAGCCCTAAACCACATTACTGATGTTCTGTCAACAGATGTTAAGACATCAGTCTAGACATCATGCATAGAAACTGCAACACACCACATGCAGAATGTTAGAAGCACATGTTAAGACATCCGACAAGATACATAGTTTTACCAAAATTGCTGCCAATAAAAGAACTAACAATCTCCCCCTTTGGCTAATTTTGGCTAAAACAACATCAGCACACATCAGAGATACTTGCAGCAGAAATAATCCAAACACACCATACCACTAACATTCAGCAGCATTAATCAAAACAAAGGCTCCCCCTCAAGCCAAGGAACCACACATACCAGACCAGAAAGCAGCATATAACACTGACATTCTTGAGTTAACACAGATCACTCAAAGACTACTGCAACTTCCCCTTAAGCCAACAAGAAGAATAAACCAGTTAGCCGAACCAAAAAAAAACTACTAGTCTACTTTATAACCTATCTCCCCCTTTTTAGCCAGAATTGGACACATTAAAGAAGAAGTAGTCAGTCACAAACTGTCATGGTTAGAATAGACAACCTAGCCAGCAGTCAGTCACACAGGCTCTCCGTTGTTAGATTAGAGAAAAAGTAGTCAGTCCAACAAGATAACCATAGCAAAATATATCATATTGAAGCTGTTAATAAGAGTAGTACAGACAAATTAAGTCACAAACCAAGCACACACAGGTGCCATCAGAAATCCAGAACAACACACATAAGTGCCTAAAGAAACCAAAAAGAAACAAAAACATAGCCAACTTAACCAGCAGACTCAATCTTCCTCAGAATTATCAGAAGCATCTTCATCACCCTCATTATCAGTTGCTGAGCCACCCTCCTCAGAACCAGAAACATTACCAACTTCCTTGGCATTATCATCTTCACCATCTTCACCCTGTTCTAAAGACTTAATCATTTTTTCAAGTCTCATCTTCCTGGCAGTGCTGGTGTTGATAACAACATCTAGATCTTTACAAGCTAACTTCAACTCATTGATTAGATCATTTTTGGTACATGTCTTGTTAACACCAGTGCCTGATGTTGAAACAATATCTGGGACATGATTCCCTATAAACAACTTAGGATGCAGAGACAAGGCAGCCTCCCTCTTGCAAGCAATATCAGAGTTAGTTAAGATTCCAGGATGTTGATTCAAAATCATTCCACAAACAAGGGAAGGAAATGCTATAGGCATCTTAATAGCATTAGTTGTAGCATGCTTCACAATCTGATCAAAGATGTAATTCCCATAATCAAACTTGACCTTGTTTCCAACAGCAAAGGTGAACCTTCCTAACCCTACAACTATGGTAGTTTTGTGATTTGTAGGTACCCAGTTTGCAGCCCCAATCCTATGCAAAATTACATATTTGACACTTAGTTGGCTAGCAGGCAATTTACCTTTCAAGGGCCAACTAGTCACTTGACTGGCAGTGATCACCTTGCACACATGGTTGTCAGTAACCTCCAGTTCACACTCCTCTTTATCACTCCTTCCCAAGTACTTGTTGATGGCACTAGGAGAGAAATGAATACATTTGCCCCTAACATAAACCTTCATGAAATTCACACTTCTACCATCAGCAATATCAGCAGGAATGTTCACAATGAATTCCTTAACCAGCACATTATAATACTTTGAAAAATCTGACACAGTCTTTAATAATCCTGCAACATGAATCAACCCCATGATTTCCTTGACCTCCAATGCATCTTTACCAAGCTCCCTCTCCAGAGCAATTCTTCTTAGATAAACATACTCCCACTTACTTACATTTTCAACAGAATGGAATGAAATATTGTCTAAAGGGACACTTGGAACTTTGTTAACAATCTTCTTGCTAGCAGCTTTCTTCTCAGGATTGATGTCCTAGACATCCTCCTCAACATCAAAGTCTGAGTCAGATTCAGACCTAGCCTTCCTTTTCTTGGAGCTGGTAGCCACCTTGCTCCATGATTTTGTAGGACCAACCACAAACTTCTTCTTACCACTACCAAGAGACCCTGTCACAGCAACAACCTTCTCTTTTCTTGTCTTCATCCTTTTTGCTATTCCAGGCACCACATTAGCTATAATCTCATTATCTGACAAATCATCCACATCTACCACATCAACTGGCTTCTTTCCTCTAGGACTAGAGGTACCTTTCTTAGCAGGTGATGTTCCAACATCTGTTTCAACATCAGCTCCACCTTCAGTTTCAGCATCTTCAAGAACAGACATAGCCAATCTGTGAAGATTGTTTTCAGCAGTTTGCTTATCATTTCTCTTACCCTCAGAGTGAAAAGCAGACATTAGAGCGAGTGGCCTTGATATCCCAGCCACAGAAATACCCTTTTCAAGAACCTTGGTAACTATCCTATCAAGACTCTTATCTACAGAATACTCTTCTTCCTCACTTTGATTTTTATCACCTTGAGTAGAGTTCCCAGGAATAGATTTTTCTCCAAACAAAATTCCAGTGACAACCCTCCTAGCTTCACTATCATCAAACTTTCTAGACTCAGAAGGATCAGAAGGTTTACCTGTACTAGGACGTGTAGACCTCTTCACCTGCAGCTTGCTTGGTCGTATCTTTTCAGAACCAGAGAGAGGAACCATAGATAGAGGCGCAATATCCAGAGCATCATCAAGCGAGACCTTTTCAGTAGAAACCCTAGATTTAGCATGCAAAGGATTTTTTGTAGCAGATTTCTTGGATGGTGAAGGTTGTTGTTGAGACATTGTTACTTTCTTGTAGCTGATTGTCAAACGGTTGAAAGAGCTTCTTTCTCCGGGAGAGAAGACGAACAAACAATATGAAGCAAAATGGATGTAGCGTGTGGTAGTAAAGACGTGAAATGATTGCTTATGCAAAGGGGGCTGCTTTTGTTGGAAGATTAAAAGGTAATAAATGGTATTTCCACACCAAAATAAATGACTTTTTAAATTTTTGAATTTTAATGAACATTGTCCACACGCCATTAACTTCTGTTGGCCTTCATAATTACTCATCTCCAATTCTTCTCTTAGGGTTTCACATTGACTTGCGTCTACATCCTTAGAGAGAATATCAGTAACCTTTTTTTGTCTAGTGACCTGTTCCAACTGAATGACCTTGTTTTCTTCAAGTTCTCTTCTGAGCAGACGATGAACATTAATGTGCTTAGTGTCCCTCAGGATGTCACAGCAAGATGTCATGACATCATGTTTGACATTATACTCAATCAGACTTTGTTTCACCTCTTTCAGATGTAGATGACCAAGTCTTTGATTGTCCAAATCCACATCATCATCTTTGGCAATAGTACATATGGTGGAGTAACTGGACTCTTGAGGAACCCACAAGTAGCAGTTATCTTTAGATCTAACTCCCCTCATAACAACTTCACTCTTCTCATTTGTCACTAAACATTCAGATTTTGTATAGCTGACCTCTAAACCTTCATCATACAGTTGACTGATGCTAATTAAATTAGCAGTCAACCCTTTAACAAGCAACACATTATCAAGACTAGGCCCAACTGAACAATTCAGTTTTCCAATCCCTTTGACCTCACCTTTGGCTCCATCCCCAAAAGTCACATCACATGTGGAATAAGGTTTGACATCCACCAACAGGCTCTTGACACCTGTCATATGTTTAGAACACCCACTGTCAAAGTACCAATCTTCCATAGCAGAGGCTCTAGTAGACATGTGAGCTAATAAGCTTGTAACAGCAACCTTGGGACCCCATTGTTTTTCACTTGTTGAAGTATTCTGATTCGATCTAGGTTGAGGATCAGGTTTAGGAAATCCATGCAGTCTGAAGCAAAAAGGTTTTATGTGACCAAACCTTCCACAGTAATGACATCTCCACCTTTGAAATCCTCCTCTGAAATGGTTGGGATGCCTTCTCCCTTGAGGATGTCTTCTCCCATACTGTTGAGGTGGTCTTCTACCATGATGATGAGGTTGTCTTCTGCTATGATGATGAGACACAAAATGATTTAGCCCAGAAACATGCACCTTCCCATGATGTTGCGACATCTGATGGGACATATTCTGTTTGGGTCCAGAAGTATGAGCTTTCCCATGATGCTGAGTCTTTTGATGAGGTAGGTTCTGTTTAGTACCAGAAGAACTTGCATCTGACGAAGGTTTCTTCTCACCTTCAAATCCCAGCCCAGTCATGCCTCCAGCCAGTTTTCCATTTTGAAGAATGTCATCCAAGATATCAGTCCCCTTATTTAGCATTCTGATAGATTTGACCATTTGATCAAGTTTGGAGTTTAGCAGACTTACTTTATTCTCTAGATCAGTCTTTTCAGCCTTTAGCTGTACTATAACTTTCTTTTACTTTTCCCCATCTAGACACACTTGTTCACTTCTAATGTACAACTCTCTATATGATACAGCTAGCTCCTCATTCGTAATCTCTACATCACTAGAATCATTATCAGACTCACATATTCCAGTCATAGCTCTGACATGCTTGGCTGATTCATCTTCACTTTCAGTGTCCTCATCAGACCACGTGATAGACAAACCCTTTTTTTGTTTAAGGTATGTGGGAAATTCAGCTCTGATGTGACCAAAACCTTCACAGCCATGGCATTGGATTCCTTTGTCATTATTAGATCTATCCTCTGCTTTGGTTTTCTTTATCTGATCAGCTGACTTGTTGATGTTAGATGTGATGTTCTTGACATTGGGGTTATATCTCTTGTCCATTCTTTTCCACACCTTATTAATCTGTCTTCCCAGCAGAACAATGGCATTGGAGAGCTCCTCCTGAATTTCAGGATCACCCTCTTCCTCATCACCTTCTGTACTGGACACCATGGCTATGCTTTTGACCTTCTTTTCAGATCTGTCATTCAGCCCTAATTCAAATGTCTGAAGTGACCTAATCAATTCATCTACCCTCATCTGCCTGATGTCTTGAGCTTCCTCTATAGCAGTCACCTTCATATCAAATCTCTTGGGGAGAGATCTGAGAATTTTTCTCACCAGTTTCTCATCAGACATCCTCTCTCCTAGGGCACTAGAAGCATTTGACAGTTCAAGTATATTCATGTGAAAGTCATGAATGGTCTCTTCATCCTTCATCCTCAAACTTTCAAACTTTGTTGTTAGCAGCTGAAGTCTTGACATCTTGACCTTGGAAGTTCCTTCATGAGTTGTTTTAAGGATATCCCAAGCCTCCTTAGCCACTTCTATATTGACCATCCTGAAAATGTTCTTGTCAATACCATTAAATAAGGCATTCAAGGCCTTAGAATTCCCAAGAGCAAGTTCATCTTCTTCCTTGGTCCACTCCTCTTCAGGTTTCAGCTTTGACACACCATCTTTTCCCACAATGACAGGGTGTTTCCAACCTGTCAAAACAGCCTTCCAAGCCCTGCTGTCTAAAGACTTCAAAAAGGCAACCATGCGAGGTTTCCAATAGTCATAATTTGATCCATCTAGAATAGGGGGTTTATTCATAAATCCACCACTCTCCTTGTCCATTGCACCAGAAAGTAACATCCCTAGATCTCACCCAGATACAGAGCAGGATGACCTGCTCTGATACCAATTAAAATTCTGGTATCAGATATGTGATGCCAAGTGAGATTCACAACATCAATATCTGTTGTATGAACAAGGCAATAATAGTAACAGATAAAAGCAGTAAACAACACAAAGGATTGTTCACCCAGTTCGGTCTAACAACCTATGTCTGGGGGCTACCAAGCCAGGGAGGAAATTCACTATTAGTAGTATCAATTCATAGACTCCACAATCAACACACAAGTTGATAATCTACTCACTTAATCACTATCCAATGATACTTCTACCTAAGACACTCTTAGATATGAGACACCTCTCACTCCCCCTCAATCACACCTGTGATAACAACTAACAATAATGAGAATAGAAGACACACTTCAAGGACAATACTTGATCTTGCTTAAAAGCTTACATCAAGAACAATACACTCATGCTTAAAAGCTTAGAGTAGACAACATACAACTCAACTAAATCAGTCCAATTCAAACATCAAAATAGATGAATGAATGGCTCACAATACACAGACGAAAACACAAACCCTAATACTTGAACTCAGTACACAATCTATTGTCTTCGTCGCTTCCAAGTAGGGTTGAGGCTGCTTTAAATAGAAATATATTCTTGGGCTTGGACTCCTTGAAAATATCAGATTTGATTCACAATTAAAACTTATTTTATCTTCAAATCTTTTCGCCCTAAAACAGTAACAATATATACTCCACAAATGATTGCATCAGAACAGATCTTCTCCAAGATTTTTGCCTGCAATCTCTCAAACAATCCTTAAGATATAACACTTAACACGCAGCCCTAAACCACATTACTGATGTTCTGTCAATAGATGTTAAGACATCAGTCTTGACATCATGCATAGAAACTGCAACACACCACATGCAGAATGTTAGAAGCACATGTTAAGACATCCGACAAGACACATAGTTTTACCAAAATTGCTGCCAATAAAAGAACTAACAACAATGATTAGGGTGTGACTGATCAAAGAACGATTCGGCTTAAGAAAGGAAGACACTACAGTCTGGAGATAGAGACGATTATTTCAGGCACATGGTCATTCTTCCCATACCCAAAATAATCAGAATGAGTGTAGGAATTCTCCACTCTCATCCCTTCTCTAGAACACAGAGTATAGTACGGAAATTGAAACCGACAGAGTAACAACACCATCTTGTACAGTGCTCCGATGCATTGTACAGATCTCCGACTCAGCAGGGGATTAAGAGAACAAGGCTCTAAAAGATCCTAAAAAGAAGAAAGAGGAAAAATCAACTAATCGAAACAAGGTTTCGATCAATCGATCAAAGGAAATGAACAAGCCAAAAATATTTCACACAAGTCGAAAGATCGTCAAAGCAAGCGTGTGGAGTATTAATTATACAAAAACTAAATTTGCTCAATAAAGAACAAACTTAATGTGACCAAGAATGAATTTGCAAGGCGGTAAGAAACATCAATTAGCATGCATCACTAATCATGTTATCATGTAATCACAAGTGTGCAAGAATCAACATGATCATACAATGTCAAAAATGCAAACAATTCCATAATCGACAAATCGTGCATCAAAGTTTGCAAGCATGCTTCAATCTGAGGTTAAACAACTCTTAAAATATCCACAAATATCAAGCATATCAGGCTATGGAAGTTAAATGAGGAAAGAAAACCAAACAAGCATGAAAAATCACAAAAATGATTCTTTCGCAGTGTTAATCGGTTAACACCTTGAAAAGTTCAGAAAAAACGTGAAAATGACTGTTTAACCGATTAACCATATATGGTTAATCAATAAACACTGTGACAATGGCAGAAAATCAAATTTCAAAAAGCATTTCCAACAACTAATCACTTATCCAATCATTCACATGTTATGGCATGCATTTGTTCATGAAAATTACATCAAGTAGAAGCAATTAATCATCAATTAAACTCAACAATCATCAAGATCAACAATAAAACAATCACATGATTAATTAACACCGAAAAGCTATCGGAACTACATTACAAATGTGCGAAAGTGATCGAAAACAGTAAATCGAGCAAAAATTACCAACCTACAAGGTGGAGGATTGCCTCGGTAATTGTTGTAAGAAAAAAGTAGTGAGAATAAGCAAAGAAAACCAGAGAATTCCAAGCTTGAGATCAAATCGTAGCGAAACCGATAAAAATGCAAAAAATACTCTGAATACGAATTTGCACCGAGATGATTGAATCGATCACTTGAATTGAAGTAGAAGCTACTGTAAATCCAGAAATCCAAGTAGAAATGTAGTGGAATGGAGGTTTAGCTCAAGAGAATAACCATTTCGATGTGAATATTGTTACACTCTAATGGTGAAAATTGAGCTTTTGTGTGTGGTTTGGGAAGAAGATGAAGATGAATGTGAAGAAATTGTAGAAAATGCAGAGAATTGAGAGAAATGAGAGAGTGATCAAGTGAAAATAGTGAGAATTGTTGAACCCCCCTTCACAGATGTGAAGGTTTCTTTATATATAGTGGAGGTTTGAAGTGGGCTAGGTTTGGAGTTTGCTTTAGAGATTGTTGTGGAGCTAGCTCTAGAGTTAGTTACATCTAACTCATTGAGTTGGAAGTTGACTCAGTTAGTTATTTGTTAACTCAGTGGAGAAATCCCAATGCAAGTCCAAAATCCAATGGTTCACATACTTGGAAATGAAGTTACATGGTGGTCTTGATTAAAAATGATGTATTGTAGCAAGTGTAAGTGGATTCTTGAAGTGTCTTAAAATTTCTAGAATATTCCACACAATGCTAGAATAAAATAGACCACAAGAGAATAGAGAGGAAAAGTTGTTGTCATGAAAATGCAGTAGAATCTGCCAAAATGCATGTGTTAACCGGTTAACCATATATGGTTAATCGATTAACACAGCTAAAATTTGTCTAATTTGCTTAAAAAAAGTGATATGGCCATGGTTCCAATTTCCGACTTCTTGCTTCAATGAATAGGCATAGAAAACCTTGTATTTTACTTGTGTTGATGATGTGATGACTTTGTAAGGGTGTGATTAATCAGGCTTTGAAAACCATCTAAAATTATGAATATTCCTGCAACAAAACCACAAAAAAATGGTAATGCGTATGCAGGCAATGTGAATTCACATGCTTACGCAAAAAGGAAAAATGGAAGGTCAAATTTCGGGTTACGACACTGACTAAGACTGTGAAATTCTCTCTGTGTGTATGTGTGTATGTGTGTGTGTGTTTGTGTGTGCGTGCGTGTGTGTGTGTGTGTGTGTGTGTGTGTGTAACTTCAATGTGTTGACCACACAATAAAGTTTTAAACACAAATCTCAAATACTTGACATTTGGATTTTAAAAAGTACTCATCAACAATTTTAAAATTTGTAGTGGTTCCAAAAATGCTAAAAAAGATTGTGAAAAAAGCTAGAAAGCAAATGTTATCATTTCTAGAACTACATTTTGGGTGAATGCTATGTCATAGATAAAATAATTAGATCTCCAACCACATGAAAGAAATCTTTCTAATACTTGTATGCCCAAAGTGTTAGTGCGCGAGACACTTTTAATGAGGAGAGAAAGAGAGAGAATAAAACAATAAGGATTGTTATTGAATGTAATGATAATAAAACTTAATTACAAACTATGTATTTATAAACAACTAACTTGTATACTAAGTAAAGTAACAAACTATGTAACAAACCATAAATCCTAATTAACTTTGGGCTTGGGCCACATAACTCAACTTGGATTATATCTAGTATCTCAACATACCCCATATAATCTAAGTTGTCGAAATATGCTAATCATTTTCGATCTGAACTATTCCTAATTTCTTTCTCAAAGTTAGGAACCTGTTGATCTTCAATCTTTTGGTGAAAATGTCGGCCAACTGTGCTTCACTTGAGCAATGTCTCACTTCAAGTTCACCTCGATTTACCTTCTCTCTAAGAAAATAAAATCTAGCTTCGATGTGCTTACTCCTTCAATGCAAAACTGGATTTTGTAAGATTTATGGCTGACTTATTGTTGATTTGCAGCACCAGAGGTTTCTTCACTTCGACCTTGATCTCTTCCAGCACAAATTTGATCCAAATTATTTGACACACAACATAGGATTCTACTATATATTCAGCCTCACACGATGACAATGGCACCACAAGTTGCTTTCTCGAGCACTATGAGATTGAGGCGCCAAATACTTTAAAGAAATATCCAGTAGTGCTTGTTCGATCTTCCTTATCTCCACACCAATCAACATCTGAATAGTAAGTAACCATAGATTCTTTAGTTTCAGAGTCTCATCGAAATAAAATTCCATAGTTTTCCAATCCTTTTAAGTATCTCATGATTCTTCTTGCAGCCTTCATGTGTGACATCCCTGGTTCCTAAACATTTCATAATCTTGAGATAGTGAGTTCAGTTTTGACCTTTTTACTTCCAGGGTTCCTTCATGAGTGACTTATAATGTACCCCACATTTCCTTTTTTGTTTTACAATGAGAGGCAAGAATTCATCCATGCTTAGGGCTACTTGAATCAATTTTTTTGCTTTTTTGTCATAGAGAACTTTTTTATTATCATCTTCATCCCACAAACTTTTGATCTTGGATATACCAATTCCATTGACAACACTTGTGGTAATATGAAAGTAAGGTGATGATGATACTAGAAAGGATGTAAATGACATTGTATATGTCACTAAGAAGGATACTGTGATGGTGAATACGGAAGTTACTACCATGTTAATGAAAAGGATGTAAGTGACATTGCAGGTGCACTAACAAGGTTGTGACAAATAAGAAAAAGCAAACTTCTAAGAATTTTTTTGATGTTGTGACTAAGAAAAAGAAGAAGTCTATAGAGAAAAAGAAGAAAGTTGCTACCAAGAAAAACACAACTGCTCAAAAGAAAAATATGACAATTAAAAGAAAGAAGAGCCAAAAGTGCCTTGAGAAGTAGATAGTTGAAAACAAGGTTTATGATATCCTAGAAGACATCATAGAGGAACCTGCTGCAAAGAGAATGAAGATGGTTGTTGGTGGAAAGAAATTAGCTTAGAACATTCGAGTCGTTCCTTTGTATATTCTCTTCTTTCACTTCAAAGAGAGTGTTTCCAAATACAAATATGTGTTCCATATAAGAATAACTCAAAAAGGAGAATTTTCTGAAGATTCTAAGAAGTGAAACGAGATCATGGAGGTGCTCGGTAATGCTTAAATCCTGAAAACAATGATGAACATTGGTCCCTTTTATCCGAAGCTTGTAAAGGAATTTATTGTGAACCTACCTAAATGGTTTAATGATATTAGAAGCAGAGAATATAGGAAGGTACATGTGTGATGCCATTGATTTGGGTTCTCGCCTATAATCATCAGTGACTATTCTAGAAGAGGGATGCTAATTACTGTTGACCATATCTCATCCCTAAAGATCATTTAAAAAGAAACCATTGGAAATCTTCATAAGGATTGGGCATCTAAAGGCCTGCTGGTTGCTTTGAAACTCAATATAAAATATGCAATTCTCTACAAATTATTATTGCAAACTGGGTGCCTTCTTCCCATTATTTAGGTATTACTTTCAATATAGCTACTTAATTATTTTAAATAAGGACTAGGGCAACTTTCAGTTTTGGTGATTATGTTTTTGATCAAGTAGTTAAGCATGTTGGATCTTATGCCATTATGTTAGAACAAAATTTGTTCATGACATATTCTCTTTTAGTTTTGATGATAATAAAAGTATTGAAAGAACAATGGTTTATTTGATGTGTGTTTTATTTATGCAGGTTCTTGTACATAAATAATCAGAATCTACTTTACTTAGACACACTTAGGATTTGCTTCATTGCTAGCTTCTGGTGGCAGAGTCTGAAGAACAATTGCTAGTGTGGCTTGGCGTAGACTCTGAGCTGAAGGCCTCAACATTCAGTAGAGTTACTACACTTGATAATTGTATATCAGCATCTAGTACCATTCAGAATTGGTAATAAAGTTGTGGTTGTCCGTACTATATAAAGCATGTTGTATTGTCTTATAAATCTGTCATCTAAAGTCTACAAGATTGCAAGGCTCAAGAAAGGTTGGCATGCTCTACGGATATCTGCTCTCAACGGCTATATCAGTACAGAACCTCTTGAAGACTCAAAGGTTAAATATGTTACACACTGGCTTCAGAATCTGCTGTGTATCCATCTTCAACGTCTCTTGTACTATGGAGTAAAAACAAAGACACTTGATCAGGTTATCTCTTCAATGACTAGTTTCTGCAAAGGCTATCAAAATGGTTGAAGATTCAAGTTTAAATCTTAACAAGGATTCTCCAGATGAAGGAGTAGCAAGACCAAGCAATTATCAACTCTATTGTAATATGCTGATTTTCTGTTATAGGTTGTAATTGTAAAAGCCTTAAGATTTCTTACCGTTGAATATCTTAGAAATCTTAAGAGCTTTAGGTATTTGTTATGGTGATTTCCCGTACCTCTGATGCTTGCATCATGTACACCTTGTTCTCTATTCTGCCGAGCCTTCAGTAGTTTAGATCAAGTCTCTTGCTATGTGCTTGAGCAGTAGTCTTGGCTCATTGGGATTCAAGCAACATGTCTTGAGCCAAGAAGCTTAAGCCACGTAAGTCTCATTGCTTAAGTGCTTAAGCTGTGAAAGTCTTATTCAGCTAGTCTGATTGAGCAAAGGGAAAGTCTTCGTTTGAGGGGCGTGGGCAGGAAGTCTCAAGTGCTGCTTGAGCAAGGAAGTCTCAGTCTGGATGTCTAGAAGAGTAGGTGGCTCGGTCAGAGGGCGTGAGCAAGAAGTCTTAGACATGTGCTTTAAGCAAGGGGAAGTCTCAACCAGAAGACCTTTAGAGCAGGTGGCTCGGTCAAAAGGTGTGAGCAAGGAAAGTCTTATACATGTGCTCTAAGTAAGAAAGTCTTAGACAGTTGGTCTAAGCAGATGTAAAAGACTTATGCAGAAGCATAAGCGATTGTAATCATGAAGTGGTTATAATGAAAATCTCTTGTGACGTAAGAGGATTGAAGTACTATAAGTTAGGGGAAGAACCAAGATAAATCTTTTGTGTCTTATGTTGTTATTTATTTACTTCTATTATATCCGCTACTAATGAATTAAAACAGAATATGAACACCATTTCTGATTTTGAAAATATGATCAGAAGTTAAATTAAAGAAAACGTGAAACACAATTCAATCCCTCTTGTTGTGTACTTTTCACACCTTCAAATTGTATCAGAGCATGGTCTGTGCTTAACAATTAACAGTGGCACAGATAATGATCTAATAAGAAAAGTATATTTCTCCTTCAAGAAGGAATCAAGTGCCACATGAAAAATATCAAACAATTTTTCCTACCATATTCAAATGGATGATTCCACTAAATTTAAATGATGGAAAAGCTAAACATATTTTTAACTCATTGGTCTTGATAAAGGGTTGCTGAAGGTCTATAGAATATCCTTGAAAGAGGTGTTACTATAGAAGTTGATGGTGTAAAGATGATCATCTTGAAAATCTCTTTCACCAGCTCGGAAGATGCATATTGAATATCTTCAGAGGTAGTTGCATTCTGGTAGATGCTCTATCTCACTTCTAAGTATATCAACATCATTGATATGTCTGATGTTTGGACTATCTTTGAATTCTTGTGCTCAAATTTGTGGGGATCAGTTTTTTAAGCTTGAGCAGTTACACTTCATCTAATCTTTTCCAGCAAATTCTGAGAAGATTGCTCTTTGACTTAAATCTAAAGTCACAGTTATTCACGATGTTAACATCTTGAATCAGCAATGTTCTGAAGGTTTGTCTTCCAGTCTTAAAAGGAAAGAAATGAAGTTGGACGATGAAAATTATTCAACAGATCACCTTCTCAATTTAGCTCAAATTCTTTGGAATGACTAATGATAAGAAACTTAGGTTTCTTATCAGAGGAACTTTCATACTGGCTGAATGAATTGTGATATCTATTGATAGAAGAGTAACTTCAAAAGCTTTTGAAATACTTGTATTTCAAATGATCTCCCAGATCTGAAAGCAAGAAGAAACACTACCAGAACCTAATATCAGATGCTCTTCAATGTCTAAACCTTTGAAGTTGATATTAGTGCAGGATACAGATGAAAAGAAGCATCTGTGTTCTGAATAAAAAATCAAGTATTGAAGAGCAAGAGATGTTGTTAAATCTATCTTGCTTCAAAATATTTGATAATGTGGAGTTTGTTCTTTAAGGTGAAATCTTAAGAAACTTCATTGCTTCTTGATTGAGGACCATCATGGAAGTTGTTTTAAAAGACATTTCTATGAGAAGTTTTCAATTTCTCTTTGAGTTCTGTCATCCGTACTAAGACAATATTGAAGGTGTGAGAAAAACACAAGAAATTGGGGTTTGAATTGGGTTTTTAAAATTGAAAGCTTTTTATGAAACTAAAAAAGAAATCACAAAGAAACTAAACAAGAGAGAAAAACACATGATATATCCTGGTTCACTTGAAAACTATCAAGCTAATCCACTCTACCCGCCAAGGTGATTTTGCCTTATACCCAAGGACTTAATCCAATATAATCAATTAATTACAATCTACACTAGCAACTGCTGGTGACTAACAACCACAAAGACTAAATGTCTAAGTCTTCTTAAGGATTCTGACCTAACTGGTCCCTTAAGGAATTACAAACAACAGTTTGTGAAAAATAAATGTTTACAATGAAATGCTTCTACACAAGCAGATATAAACATAATGAATATCTTAAAACAAACTTAAAGAAAATTTGCACACAATATGATTTTTTCGTTGTTGTGTTGTGGTTCTTCACTTCTACAATTTTATTCAACTTATCAAGTCCTTATATAGCCAGTAAAAGATCAGTTGGAGGGCAGTTCAGGAATATCCTTGAGTGACCTGGCGACTTGAAAGAATGTCATTACGTAGGGATGAAAATCGTACATAAAAGTTGTCTTTTGTACCACAAAATCGGGTAGTGGAATGAAACGTTTTGATATGTACTATGTACTATTTCCCTTGTAACATTTTGATCTTATCTTCTGTACATCAGAGGCTTCTGGATAGAGATGTTTGAAGCATGCGTACAAGAGTTCATCACTAGGTCTTCAGAGTCTTATGTCTTCAGAGTCTTCAAAACTTGTTCACCAGAACCTTGTCTTCAGAATCTTTAGCACTTAGTCTTCAAAACCCTTAGTCTTCAGGGTCTTCATAACTTTGTTCAGCAGAACCTTGTTTTCAGAGTCTTCAGCACTTAGTCTTCCGAAACTTAAGTCTTCAGAATCTTCAGTAATTTGTTCGGCAGAACCTTGTCTTCAGAGTCTTTGGCACTTAATCTTCAGAAGATAATAACTTTAGAAGTTAGAAAGCCTTCAGAAGTAGATCATCAGAGTTACGCTCAGAGGCAGAATCTAAGAGAGCATTGCAGCAGCAACATATTGTCTTCTTAGAAACTTTCTAAATGTGAGTAGGTACAGAAGCAGACTTGCTTTTTTGGCGCAAAAGCGACTTTTGTCATACCAAAATGACGTTGCATATGGTCTCTATCAGAGTTAGAACCTGTTCGTAAAAAACTTTAAAATAACAAACCGTTAGAGTACCATAATTGTTTTCACACAAATATTATCTTGTTATTATCAAAACTTAGAGATAACCAGCTGAATCAAATCTTGTTCTAACAATCTCCCCCTTTTTGATAATGACAAAACAATGTATTTTAATGAAACAATTTTGTACAAAAATAATCAATATGTGATGACAGAGATATGTTTAGAAATAAACTTCCCTTTATTAAGCTTCCCCTGAATCTAAGACTTATAAAAATCTTATCATATTTGGGATAATAGAACCTGATTATATAATAGAGCCTGATTGGTCTTATCAGATCCAGAAAAATGTCTGACTAAGTTTTTCTGAATATTTTGTCAGATCTGACTATTATCAATTATCAAAGCAGGTTCAAGGCTGGTAAAGCATGTTCAAGGCTGGTTCTTATCATATGCATCAGATAGTCATGATTGCCAAGGTTTCAATATTGTTCTTGAAAAAACATTCTAAGAAGGATTGTGTGCATTTATTACGTTAGAATGTCGGAATCATGATTCAGAGAACAAGATATTTTTATCAAAATAATTTCTTCATTAATACTCCCCCTTTTTTGTCATAATAAAAAAGGTAATAAAAAAAAATAAAAAAGACAAAATAACTAAGGTGTAGCCTAGAAAATGTCTAAGGTTGAGGAGGAGGAGAAGGAGGGAGCCTCTGAAGAATCTGAGCAAGCACATTCTGAATGCTGGATGTAACTTCATCTTGTTTATCCATTCTAGTTCTGAATAACTCTTATTCCTTCTGAATGCTTTCCAGAGTCTTCAACACTTGATTAGAAGTAGGGTTATTAGAGCATTCAACAATGTTCAGAGCATATTCTTGATTCTTCAGTCCAGCTTCTCTTTAAGCTAATTCTCGAGCTTTCTTAGCTTTTTTTTCAGCTTCTCTGTCAAGAGTTTCCTTAGCTAGTCTTTCAGCTAATTCCCTTTCTGAAGTTAATTTTTCTTCAGATTCTCTCTGTGCTTCCAATCTTTCTTCTGCTTGCTGGATAAAGTGTTCTTTTGTTTGAGCAGAGAGATTTTTGATCTTTTGAAACTCCACAGACATCCATCGATTGAATCGATTCCAGGTAGCACCCAGAGCAGAAGGGTCAGCACTAGAACTGGATTCATAAAAAAGTTTCTTGAATCTCCTAACTACATTGTCTTTAAAAATAGAAATTACTTAATCAAGGTTAGGAGGGAGAAGATCAGAAGATTGACGTCAGGAAGTGTTTAGGTTTCTTCATCAGATGCAACTAGATTGGAAAGAGTTTGGTCAAAGTCTGAATCAGAGTTTGTTTTTGATGATGAAGAGTCAGAATTACTAGAGATGGTTATTGCCTTTGAGGATATATATGATTGAGGTTTGGTTGTTAGAATAGGTTCTGTAGGAAGTTCTGTAGAAATGGGTTGAGTGATGATTTTAGAGTTTAATGGTAAAGTTATGGTGGGAGTTATCGGTAAATATATGGTGGGAGTTATTGGTAAAGAGATGGTGGGAGTTGATTGAGCGGAAGTGGTTTGAAATATCTGAGGTGGAAGTTGTGTAGATGGTGCAGAAGATTAAAATGTCTGAGATGATAGTGGTTTAGAAAGAGGGGTGGATGAGGTTGTAACTATGTTGAAAATATTGGAGGTGGTGTTGGGATAGATGAAGATATTGGAGGCGATGTTAAAAATATTTGTGGTGGTGTTGAGAATATTGGTGGTGGTATTGAAGTAGATGAAGATGCATTTCTATTAGTAAGAACAAATGCAGTTATAGAAGAAATAGAAGACTTACTTGTTGGTTCTGGATAGGATGCCAGTGAAATATTATTCGTGCTGGCTTCACCCAGATGCACACCTTTCTTTTGCTTCTTAACAGTCTTCTTCTGAGGGGTCTTATTATGGGGTCTCTTCTTCTTCATTAGATCAGGAGGATTATCTGGTAGATCTTCAAACTGTAATCCAGATATATCATATCCTTCAGCTTCACGTATCTTAATGTACTCCTCTATAGCTTCTATAGAGTCATGCTTGGTGAATAGAGGAAATTCACCGATTATCATTCTTTTGGACTTCAAACTGTTCCAATCTGTAACCATACTTGGTTCAACTCTTATTTCATTTATAATTTGCATCATCTTCAGATTTCTGCTATTCAGAGGTGTTCCAGTTATAATGTATAATTCATCTTTGAAATTCAAATTTGCCAGATGATCAATCAAACCACTTTCAATCAGAATATCTGAGATAAGTCTACCCAGAGGAATGTATTTCTTCTTTCCATCATTTCTGGTTTCTCTTACAGAATCTCTGAGGTATCTGAAGAGAATGGAAGAAAGACAAATCTTTTCACCTTTCATCAGATAATACAACATGCATTTCTGATCAATATTGATGAAGTCAGATGAACTTGATGAAGGTCTGTGGTAGATGCAACCCATAATGATCCTGAGACAGACGCGAAACTCTTTAGATAAATCCAGACTCTTAAAGGGTGGCTTTCTATTAAATGATTGAGTGAAAATGGTCGGGTTTATCATTTCAGAAAGAAACTTTGATTTTGAATTCATCTTATAGATACGATTTGCACCAGCGTTCTCCATTCCAAGTAAGGTAGCTATAGATTTCTCTGTGATGATAAATTTATTTCCCAAAACATATGACACAATGAAGTGATCACCAACATCAGCAAATCTCCAGAATACCTTGATTAGGTTAGGGAAGATAGGACCGTATGGACGATCAAAGTAATTTCTCCAACCTTGAGCATTTAGTTCCTTAAACAAATCTATTCCATTTTCAAGCAGGTTATCAAAATCTACTAACCATTCAGAAAGAACTTCCAGATATGCAAAAGAAGTTAAGAGATGAATGTGAGGTGGACGATCCATAATATGAACTTCAACAGGTTTCTAGAAGGTAGATAGCGATTGATGTAGCGACATCGAAACAGTTTGAGAAGTAGTATAAACCATCTGAGATGATTCTGCATGTTGTGATTGTTGAGAGAAGTTGTACACACTTTGTTGTTGAGGATCCATTGATGAAGATGATGAAGTTACATAACACAAAGGGTTTTTAGGGTTTCTAAGAAAAAGTGTGGGAAGTGAAAGAGTAGCGTAGTGTGTGATAGTGAGATATTGAGTATTTAAAGAGAGAAATTGATGATTATGAAAATTAGGGAGTAATAGGTAGTAATTATTCTAAAACCTAGTCTCACGAAATCACAATGCTCGAGGTATCTCTTCAACAGTAAGGTATGATTTGGTATTGGACAAGTGTCATAAGAAAATCATAGCCGTCTGTTTAAGTGAACACGTTTGATGTTCCAAAAGTCAAGAATACCAAGAGGTATCTGACTAGACAAGTTTATGATCACGACATCTTCTAACATGTAGAAGTATCTTTATTCAGAAAGATAAATAAATAAATCAGAAATATTTGCTTAACGTCCGAATCTCATTTTACAAAAGGAGATTAAACATATTCTGATAAAATTTATTCTGGACAAAAATCCATATTTAAGTTTTTCATAATGTACTGAAATCTATCTTCAGCTAAGGGTTTTTTAAAAATATCAGCCCACTGATGGTCTGTATCTATAAATTTTAGAGTTAAAATCCTTTTCTGAACATAGTCTCTGATGAAATGATGTTTAATTTCAATGTGTTTAGCTCGATAATGTAAAATAGGATTCTTACTTAGGCAAACAGCAGTAGTGTTATCACAGAAGATAGGAATGTTACCCTCGTGAATCTGAAAAATCTTTTAGTTGATTCTTCATCCAGAGTATCTGAGTACTACAAAGTGACGCTGAGATGTATTCTGCTTCTGCAGTAGATAGTGCAATGGTTGATTGCCTTTTTCTTTCCCAAGAGACGAGGTTGTTACCCAGAAACTGACAATTTCTAGAAGTACTTTTCCTTTCTAATCTGTCTCCAGCATAATCTGCATCACAATAACCAGATAGCTTGTACTATGATGTTTTCTTATACATCAAGTCAAGCTTAGTTGTTCCCTTTAGATACCTTATGATTCTTTTAACAGTTGTTAAGTGAGTTTCCCCTGGATCTGATTGGAAACGAGCACACAAACATACACTAAATAGAATATCTGGACGAGAAGCAGTCAAATACAGAAGAGAGCCCATCATACCGCGATAGAGCTTCTGACAAACCTTTTTACACTCTTCTTCTTTCTCTAGAATGCATGTAGGAATCATGGGTGTTTTTGTAGGTTTACTATCTGACATCTCAAATTTCTTTAGAAGTTCTCGTGCATATTTGCTCTGATGAATATACGTTCCTTCTGGACGTTGATCAATTTGATTTCCCAGAAAGAATCTGAGCTCTCCCATCAGGCTCATTTCAAATTCTGCCTGTATTAACTTAGAAAATTCCAAGCACAAAGAAGGATTAGCAGAACCAAACATAATATCATCTACATAAATTTGCATAATCAGAATATCATTCTTAAAGGTTTTGCAAAAGAGTGTAGTGTCTACTTTTCCTCTGGTAAAATCATTTTCCAAAAGGAAGTTACTGAGTCTGTCATACCAAGCTCTGGGAACTTGTTTCAGACCGTATAATGATTTCTTCAGTTTAAATACATAATCTGATTTCTCAGAATTTTGAAATCCAAGGGTTTGATGTACATACACTTCTTCAGAAATATACCCATTTAAGAATGCACTCTTAACATCAATCTGATAAAGAATGATGTTATGATTAACAACAAAAGAAACTAATAAGCGAATAGATTCTAACATGGCAACTAGTGCAAAGGTTTTAATATAGTCTATCCCTTCTAGTTGACTATAGCCTTGTGCAACCAGTCGAGCTTTGTTTCTTACGATCTCACCTTTCTCATTAAGCTTGTTTATGAATACCCATTTTGTTCTAATGACGTGGACACCTTTTCGTTTTTGAACAAGATCCCAAACATCGTTTTTGGTGAATTGATTCAGTTCTTCTTGCATGGCCAGAATTCATTCATTCTCCAGAAGAGCTTCATCAAATGATGTTGGCTCTATAAGTGATACCAAACCCAGAAGAGTTTTTTCAGAAGGTTTGAATGATGAACAAGTTCTGACTAGATCAACTTTATCTCCCATAATCAATTCTTCAGAATGAGAAGTCCTTAGTCTATTCTTCTTCTGATGAGATGGACTATTCATTGTTTCTGGTGAAGTTGTATCTGAGTATATAGTTTCTGCATCTTTGTCTCCTTATTTAGAATCTTCCTCCTTGGATTCTGATAAGGTAACCTTCAAATCTGCAAGGTTCTCAACTAGTTTTGACTTTTTAGGGTCAAGCTTATCATCGAATCTAACATGAATTGATTCCTCAACAATAAGTGTTTCTGTGTTATAGATTCTGTAGCCTTTAGAGCGTTCAGAGTATCCTAACAATAAACACTTTTGAGCTTTGGAATCAAACTTGCCAAGATCCTCTTTAGTGTTCAACATAAAACAAAACAGCCAAAAAGATGAAAATAAGAGATGTTGGGTTTTCTATTCTTCCACAATTCATAAGGAGTCTTACCCAGAATAGGTCTGATAGAAATCCTGTTCTGAATATAACATGTTGTGTTTACTGCCTCTGCCCAGAAGTGCTTAGCCATGTCAGTTTCTTGGCTCAGGGTACGATCCATTTCTTGCAATGTCCTATTCTTCCTTTCCACTACTCTATTCTGCTGTGGAGTTCTAGGACAAGAGAAATCATGGGAATAAAAAAGATTCTAAAAGTATATGTTCTCGAATTCTCCACCTGATCGCTTTTGTCTCTGACTATTTTGCAATCCTTCTCTGTTTACACTTGTGAGGAAAATGTAGAGAACACAGAATGTGATTCATCCTTGTGTTTCAAGAATTTTGCCCATGTCCAATGACTATAGTCATCTACAATGACTAATCCATATTTCTTACCATTGATTGAGGCCGTTTTCACTGGACCAAAAAGATCAATGTGCAGAAGTTCTAATGGTCTAGAGGTAGAAACAACATTTTTTGCTTTAAAAGAGGTTTTGGAAAACTTGCCTTTCTGACATGCTTGACAAAGAGCATCTGAAGAATACTTCAGATTTGGTAAGCCTCTGACTAATCCAAGCTTATTTAGCTGAGAGATCTTTCTCATGCTAACATGGCCCAAATGTCTATGCTATACCCATTGCTCCCCATTTACAGACATTAAGCATTTAACATTCTGGTCCTTAAGATTAGAAAGTCTAATTTTGTAAATGTTGTTTTTCCTCTTCCCATTAAAAAGGATTGAGCCATCCTTCTGACTAATAGCCCTACAAGACTTTTGATTGAAAATGATATCATAACCATTGTCACTAAGTTGGCTAATTGACAATAAGTTATGCATCAAACTATCGACCAGAAGAACATCAGTAATAAAAGGAAGTTCACCATTACCAATAGCTCCAGAGCCAATGATCTTACCCTTTTGGTTTCCTCCGAAACCAACGAAACCTCCAGGCTTAAGTTCCAAACTTTGGAACATATGCCTTCTTCCCGTCATGTGTCGCGAGCAACCATTGTCTAAGTACCAGGATTGGTGTTTCAACTGAGCTGCTAAGGATATATGTAACATAGATTATCTCACCCTTAAGTACCCACTTTCCGAGTCCTCTTTTGTTAGTTTTCCCAGAGTTTTTCGCGACTTTGGGTTTCTGTACAACAAGATAATCAAGTGGAATTTATGCATGATACTTTGGGTCAGGATCAGATTTCTGTGTCTGTGAAGGTGCTTGCACAAGCTCAGAACAATCAAGCTTAGTGCTAGAAGGCACGGAATGATCGTAGAGAGGTTTTGGTTTTACAGGATGACTTTTGTCAATTTTAGATGTTTCTGTACACCCCAAACCTTTCTTGCCATTTCTGCTAACTCCATAGATCATGGAAGCCATTTTGCTTCTTTCTATACTTTTAGCCAGAAAGTGATGGAATGCTCTATCATACTTGTTGACACAATTAGCGTCAGAGATATTAGAGACTAATTCTTCTTCTAGTGTAGAAATCTTGCTTTTCAAAGTACAATTACTATTTTTTAAATAAAAAATATTTTCATTCAGAGAAGAATTATTTTGTTCAAGCTTATCTCTAGCTTCAGAAGTAATTACATGGAATTTTTTAAGATCCTTGTATTTACTTTGAAGATTTTGATATCTTTCCAGCATTTCTGAAAGACATGACTCTAATTTACAACGAGAGAGTTTAGACAATACCTCTGATTCGGAGTCTGAATCAGATTCTGGTTTTGATAGTATTTTATCTTCTGGTTCTCCAGAGACTTCAGCGTTAATTATTGTTGTCACTAGCGCAAGATTTGCTTATTCTTCATCAGAATCTTCTTCTTCAGAATCAAAGTCATCCCAAGTTGCCATGGGTCATTTCTTGACTTTGGTGAAGTTTTTTTTAGGCTTCTTGTCTTTCTTAGAAACTCATTCTTGTAATGACCAGGCTTATTACACTCATAGCAGATGACTTCTTTTCCAGAACTCTGCTTCTTTTGTCCAGATGTTGAGTCAGAACGACCGTTGTTCCTTCTTGATCCTCTGAACTTTCCTTGTCTATGTTTCCATAGTTTGTTGATCCTTCTGGAGATAAGTGATAACTCATCTTCAGAGTCTTCATCAGAATCTTCTGATTCTTCCTCGGCTTGATAAGCCTCTTTTCAGGTTTAGACTTAAGAGCAATTGATTTACTTTTCTTCTGAGGTTCATCTTCCTCCAGCTCTATCTCATGACTTCTTAAATAAGTAATTAGTTCTTTAAGACTTATACTATTCAGATCCTTAGATAGCTTTAGAGCAGTTACCATGGATCTCCATTTCTTGGGAAGACTTCTGATAATCTTCTTGACATGATCAGCAATTGAATATCCTTTATTTAGCACTCTGAGTCCTGCTACCAACATCTGAAATCTTGAAAACATAGTTTCTACAGATTCATCACCATCCATCTTGAAAGCTTCATATTTTTGGATTAGGGCAAGAGCCTTTGTCTCCTTTACTTTAGCATTTCCTTCATGAGTCATTTGTAGTGAATCAAAAATGGACTTGGCAGTTTCCCTATCTGTTATTTTCTTATACTCAGTATAAGAAATAACATTCAGCAGTATAGTTCTTGCCTTGTGATGATTCTTGTAATCTTTCTTTTGTTAATTAGTCATAGCACTTCTTGACACTTTTACTCATGCAACATCAACAGGGTGAGTGTAGCCATCAACTACAAGATCCCAAAGATATACGTCATAACCAAGAAAGAAACTTTCAATTCTATCTTTCCAGTAGTCAAACTTTTTACCATCAAAGATTGGTGGTTTGGCACAGTAGTGATCTTTCTCTTTTGGAATAGGATTAGCGTTAGCGGCAACCATGATGCTTCACACAAATACTAGATCAGTACTGAACACAGTGAAGTATTGATAAAACTTTTATCAAAATCAGAACTGGAGCTCTGATGCCAAAGAAGGTGTGAGAAAAACACAAGAAATGGGGGTTTGAATTGGGTTTTTAAAATTGAAAGCTTTTTATGAAACTAAAAAAGAAATCCCAAAGAAACTAAATAAGAGAGAAAGACACACGATATATCCTGGTTCACTTGAAAACTATCAAGTTAATCCAGTCCACCCTACAAGGTGATTTTGCCTTATACCCAAGGACTTAATCCAATATAATCAACTGATTACAATCTGCACTAGCAACTGCTGGTGACTAACAACCACAAAGACTAACTGTCTAAGTCTTCTTAAGGATTATGACCTAACTGGTCCCTTAAGGAATTACAAATAACAATTTGTGAAAAATAAATGTTTACAATGAAATGCTTCTACACAAGCAGATATAAACACAATGAATATCTTAAAACAAACTTAAAGAAAATTTGCACACAGTATGAATTTTTCGTTGTTATGGTGTGGTTCTTCACTTCTACAATTTTCTTCAATTTATCAAGTCCTTATATAGCCAGTAAAAGATCCGTTGGAGGCCAGATCAGGAATATCCTTGAGTGAGCTGGCGACTTGAAAGAATGTCGTTACGTAGGGATGAAAATCGTACATAAAAGTTGTCCTTTGTACGACAAAATCGGGGTAGTGGAATTGTAATGGAATAGAGCATTTTGATATGTACTATGTACTATTTCCCTCGTAAACTTTTGATCTTATCTTTTGTACATCAGAGGCTTCTCGATGGAGATGATTGAAGCATGCGTACAAGAGTTCATCAATGGGTCTTCAGAGTCTTAAGTCTTCACAGTCTTCAGAAATTGTTCACCAGAACCTTGTCTTCAGAATCTTTAGCACTTAGTCTTCAGAACCCTTAGTCTTCAGAAACTTAAGTCTTCAGAACTTTGTTCAGCAGTACCTTGTCTTCAGAGTCTTCAGCACTTAGTCTTCAGAAACTTAAGTCTTCAGAATCTTCAGAACTTTCTTCAGCAGAACCTTGTCTTCAGAATCTTTAGCATTTAATCTTCAGAAGCTAGAAAGCCTTCAGAAGTAAATCATCAGAGTCACGCTCAGAGGCAGAACCCAAGAGAGCATTGCAACAGAAACATATTGTCTTCTTAGAATCTTTATGAATGTGAGTAGGTACAGAAGCAGACTTGCTTCTTTGGTGCAGAAGCGACTTTTTTCATACCACAATGATGTTGCATATGGTCTCTATTAGAGTCAGAACCTGTTTTTCAAAACTTCAAAATAACAAACCATTAGAGTACCAAAATTGTTTTCACACAAATACTATCTTGTTATTATCAAAACTTAGAGATAACCAACATAACCAAATCTTGTTCTAACAAGTATTTTGATTTGCTTTGTGTCAATTTCTGATATCTAACACTATTTGGTTCTGAGCTTGTCATTGATTTCAGAGTCAAAAGATTTTATCCTAGACAATGAGATTAATGACTCTGCTTTGAACAATATTCTGTTCCTATCATATCTCATCCTAAACTAATACTCTGGAGTGACTTATGACTTTGCTATTAGATTAAGACACAAGGTAAAGAAGAGTCTATTTGTACTTACATGTATGGTATTATAGAAATATGAGTATCATAATGTATCTGCTACAGATATCAAGGAAAGAAGCAGAGACATCTTCCATAAGGTTGTTTACAATATTTATTGGAGGAAGAGCTAACAACCCAGATTCAAGTAATGGTGGTACTGAATTTGGTGAGAATAATGGAATAAATGGTTAGACAGCCATTGAATCAGAATCCACTCAAAGCCGTGTTCAGACTCTATTGGTCAAGTCTGAATACTGAATCAAGCCTGGCTAACAACAAAAAAAACGTATGTTTGTTCTTTTCTGGTTTATCTTTTGATTCAATGAAACATTTGTATAGATGTAAATACAAAGTTTCAGGTAGACTTATAGAAAAGTTCTTTTGAAAATAAGAACTTCAGAAATCTTTAAGAGGAAACTCTGTTGAGGTTGTCTATACTGAATGTTTTATTAAGCCGGATGATGATCATATTTATGGAAACAATTTTCTCACTTTTTGTGTTGATACTATTGCTTGTTAGCTGTCTAAAGAAGACAATTCAATATTCACCAATCACTCATGACTCTTGTTTTAAGATAAAGTGCTAATTCTGAATAGAATCTTAGTAACCTGTGACTGACAGATGATATCTCTATCTAAGTCTAGATTTACTAGACTCTGATGGATGATAGCTTTTGAAAGTTGTCAGATTCTGAGATTCAGAAGAAGATTCTTTATGACTAATATAACAATTTAAGTAAAAAAAATGCCCAAAACTCTTATAATACTTAAATTTTCATAAAGGTGATACTCATCTAGTGGAATTGAAATATTTGTTGGATAAAGAACCTTTGGCTAATGATATTTTCTCTTTTGGTACTTGCTGTTACTATTCCCTGTCTTGTGAAACATCATTAAGTCATTTTTCTGAAAAAATTCTTATTCTTGTAGGATTCTTGTTCAGTTCTTCTTCTTCTTCTTCTTCTTCTTCTTCTTCTTCTTCTTCTTCTTCTTCTTCTTCTTCTTCTTC